>OU426981.1:93905786-95168311 GCA_911387785.2 Aelia acuminata | reverse complement strand
CACCACACATACAGTTGGGGCTTTCCTTTCTTTGGAAGAGGTGCAGCTTGTAACTGAAGTCCCCGTGTCCTGGATGCAGCAGTCCCGCCATTGCTGCATCCACCATTGCGTTTTTTACCTCATCGAAGTTTCTAGAGGGGCAAGTGAACACACTCCTACCTACCTTCGCCGGAATCCCTCTTTTAATCAGAAACTTTGCAATGGTCAGTTGGAGCTGGATATCCACTGGTAGTTGGCCGGCTATTACATGTAGAGCTGCCGTCGAGGTCGTATTGTAGGCTCCTGTCACCAAAAGGAGGGCTCGTCTTTGTGACTGTGCTAGTACTCCTCTTTCAGCTCGATTCAACTCGGTTCCCTACGCTGCAGCTGCGTATTGAGCTTTTGGGAGATATGCTGCTTTATATAGAGTGCCTCTGTTCCTGAAGCTCAATCCCCAAGTTCTTCCAGCTAGGCGATTAAGGGCTGCAAATCTTAACGCCACCTTACTTTGTATGCTCCTTAAGTGTGGTACAAAGTTAAATCTTTCGGCTATGGTGATACCGAGAAACGTTACTTCCTTTGAAGGGAATATGATTTTGTCTCTTACTCGTACCCTCGGAGGCCATCTTGGGCTTAACTTGCCTTTGAGGAAGAGGAGCTTTGTCTTGCTATAGTTCATTTGTAACTTGCATTCAGTGCACCATTCTATGGCAATGTTGGTCACTTGCTCCGTCCTTTCCTCTATCGCCTTCCTTGAATCCGCCTCGATGACCACTCCGAAATCATCCACCCATCCAACAGGAACCACTATCGACGTCTGCCACCTCATAAGCAAAGAATTGGAGTTTACCTTCCAAAGAGGCAGTCCCAACACAGAGTCTTGCGCACAGCCTCGCTCAATATTAGTTTCTACTCGTCCGTTCGGAAGGTTTATAAAGGCTTTTCTATTCATCAGAAAGTCGTATATGAGGCAGTAAATGTTTTTTGGGCACTCCAATCTTTTTAGCTCATACAGAACAGATGGCCACCAGAGGTTGTCAAATGCTCCGACTATGTCATAAAATATTGCTACAACGTACTTATTATGTGAAGATTCTGTTGTTTCCTGGAGCAGTCTGATGGCATCAGCCGTGCTCCTTCCTCTAACACCGCCAAACTGATAAGGGGACATATTGTTCAGGACATCTTCGAGCCTTTGCATTATAAGGCGCTCAAGAACTTTCCCGAAAATAGGGAGAAGGCTAATCGGTCTATAAGCTTTTACGGTAGCCTCATCGATACCGGGTTTCGGGATCGCCACCACTTCTGCTTCCTTCCATATCAAAGGGAACCTCACTGAATCCAGACATTTATTGAAGAGACTCAGCAGAACTTCAATAAGAGCTCCCTTACAGTTTTTTTTTATGACTCCCTCAATCCCGTCTGGCCCAGCTGCTTTTCCTTTCTTGGTCTGATCCATGGCCATCTCAACCTCAGCTTCATCCCAATATGGAGCGTCGAGAGTTGCAGGTGGTACATCTGATTCTAACCTATACTTCCTGTGGATCTCGTCATCCTCCTTGTTGTCCCGAGGAAACGACTTTTCTAGTATTGCCTCGGTAGTTTCTTTGGCGTCAGTGGTGTACTCCCCGTCGACTAATACTGCCCTGTACATGTTCTTCTGGGTTCTCTTTCCAAGTGCATCCTTATATAGAGGGCCCCACGGGCTGCTGCATTCTGCCAACTGCCTTCTCCACGAGTCTTTTTTGGACTTCATCACTGCCCTTGAAAACATCCTACTCTTCTCATAGTAGACAGCCTTTAATAGATCCTTCCTGGTCGGGTCTCTTTCACGCTTAAACCTCCTTCTTGCTTTGTATGCTTCCCTTTTTTGTGCAGTGAGCTGTTGATTCCACCAGGGTGCACCCTTTCTGTATGTTTTAAGAGTAGGCAAAATTTCAATACATGCATTTTGCACCGCCACAGTCAGTTGTTTTGCAGATTCATCTACATCAGAGCACTCTCCATCTCCAGCCAGGTGCCACTTTATGTTCTCCTTCAGTGCTCTCCAGTCCGCGTTTCTTGTTGCCAGTCTTAGC
The DNA here is from genome assembly GCA_911387785.2 of Aelia acuminata. NCBI lineage: Eukaryota > Metazoa > Arthropoda > Insecta > Hemiptera > Pentatomidae > Aelia > Aelia acuminata. The sequence goes on along the minus strand of OU426981.1, from coordinate 95,166,254 downwards.
CTTGAAAAACTGCATTCTTGAAAGTCAGTTTCAATTTCGAAATACACCACGCGGTGGTCGCTTGAGGTCCAGTCCTTTACTTCCCATGTAATTACTTTGTCCGCCAGTGCAGACGTGCACAAAGTAACGTCGATATGTGAGCTGCCTCGCTGGTTTGCAAATGTGGGTGGCGATTCCGGGTCGTTTATTATGCTTAAACCTCAAACAGCTGGCCTTTGTTGTCAGTCCTAACCGAACCCCATGTTATTGAGTGGGCGTTGAGATCGCCCATTATGACGATATTTCCTCTAAGCTTCCTGATAGTCCGCTCCAGCATGCATATTATTTCCCCCGTCGGAATCGAAAATTCTGCATAAAGTCCTATAATGGTGAGGCTGAGCCCTACTACTTCTATATTCATTACCGCTAAATAGCGATTTGTCAAATCCGGTCTTACCGTGGCCACGATTTGAGGATTTACTATTATAATTGCCCTTTCAGGAGCATTCTGAAAGTTTTCTGCTGCGCACGCCAACACTCGATGATGACCCTCCGTTCCTGCGACTCTTCCCCCTGAAGTGGGAGGCTCCTGCACTGCTGCTATGTCTACCCTGTGTTGTTCTGCCTCTCTCAGAAACTCAGCCATGGCTACAGGTCGCTTCCACAAGTTGTGGTGGGCCAGCACTATTCTGTTTTTACAACCCATCATCCTCATACTTAGTATTTAATCTCAGCCTTTCAAGCGCTCTGAGGTAGGACGGGCATTCTTTCGATGATGCAGAGTGGTCAGCCGCTGCGTTTGCCCTTGTAAGGTTGATGCACTTAAGTACCATTCTAGATTTTTCTTTCGGACATCCTCCGAAATCATGCCCCTTTTCAGCGCAATAAGCACAAGTCATCTGATTTGACTTGATTGAAGCAACACAGTATTTCATAGAGTGACCGTATACCTGGCACTTGTTGCATCTTGTTATTCCGGTCCAGTCTCGGGCGTTACATGCGAGCCATCCAAGGAATATTTTTCCCTCTTTCTGAATGCTCAGTCGGACTTTTGGACTGACCTCTACAACCCCGTTGACAGTCTCTTTTCCTCGACGGCCATTCTTAAAAACTGGTTTGAAGCATTGTTCCGTTCAGGATCAGAACACCTCGAGCCGTCTGTATGACTTTTCGCACTTTTATACCTTCGTTCTCTGGTGCTATTGTTTCCTTTATTCCTTTTTTGAAGGATTCAATTGTGGGGAACTTCGATTTCATTTGTTCCCTCTGGGCAATGAATACTGATCCTTGGGGCCTTTGGGGTTTTAGGGCTTCTGCTGCTTCTACTCTTGCAAAGGATGGATGAGGTTGTATATTCCTGACTTCTATTTTTTTTATTTGTTCTGTAACTGTGGTTTCAATTATTGTTTTTATCTCTTCCAATGAAAAATCTCTTCTTGTTTCTTCTCTCATTAATTTATGTGGATGCTCCATGTCTTTCAGAACGCGTATCTCACCTATAAGTTTTGCGTTTTCCACAATTAGCTGGTTGCACTGTTCTTCTAGCTTACGGGCTGTATCCAGAATAAACTCAATAGCTTGCTTACTTATTTGTTTGGCCTGACCCGTTAAAAGAAACTTGTGCAGATCTTTAATAATGTTTGAGTTGCTGTCTTGCACGTCTTTGTACGTAGGTGACCCATATTTGTCTTCACTGGCACTAATCTTCAAAATTCATTCAAAATGAATGAATGGCACTAGTCTTCAAAATTCATTCAAAATGAATGAATGGCACTAATCTTCAAAATGAATGAATGGCACTAATCTTCAAAATTCATTCCCGAGAAATTAGCAGTGTTGAGAATTTAATGAAAATCTGCTCGGATCGACGTGATTCAGTGATTCTAACTTGATACTGCTTTCCCTCGCCCCAGGTGAGCTATAAAAAGGCTTTGATTACTGCTTTGTTACTGTGAATGTAGGTGGAGTATAACAACGGCCAACATACGGTTAGTTTATGGAAACGGGTGCATTCGCCAGAGGTTAGATAATAATCAGCTGTGACATATTTGGTATAACAAAATTATACCAGTAGTGTTAAAGCTCCAGCGCAATAAACTCTACTAAAACATTCGGTACCCGACCCCTTGTTTGTTTATTAAGTTTCTCACCCTTAGATTACTCACAATAGAGCCGGCAAACTGGTTCTTTAACCCTAAAACACATTTTTACTGGGCACATTTCATATTCTATTACATATTCGTAAATAGACTTTGTTCGAATATGTTCTGGGCTGGATGTCTTTTATTTCGTGGCGGACCCACGGAATAAATCTCGACCGACCTACCATGGATAGAATAGGTTACACCTGTAGAGTAAACCCCAGTATGCACCGAAGAAAAAAAAAACCCAAGCCCTGTCATATAAAGGAAGCCTCTCCTACTTCAACAAAAAATGCCCTCCCCCCCCCAGAATCGGAATATTTCAATAAATTGAGAATCAGTTTCTAGTTACTAGTCACTAACAGATACTACTGTCGAGTTTATGTCAATTACAAAGATAGACCATGAAACTTAATTATTCTTATAAGTTAATTTTTTATAGGTATGCTTAATAATAATTCATTGGATACAATGATTGAACTATCATTTTGAAGACTAAATACTTTATCCTCCAGAAAAAATATCAAATCCAATCGCTTTGGGGCTCAATGCGGACCTCCTCCCCCCTACAGGTACGCTACGGTCACTTATGAATCTTTTATGACTCGTCGCTTATTTTGTGAATACAAAAGAAGTCTTGAAACCTTGATGCAATTTTAAAAAGAAAGTACTTGAGCTATGTCCTCGCTGGTGGGAGGAGGCTAAGTGAAGAAAAATAAAATGTTTATTGTTGATATTTCTGCATGAATTGAAACTGAAAGAAGGCGCACTTGCTCAGGGGCTCTTATAATCCGATAATAATACTACAGGACTCCAGCTGAATAAGATAAATGTATAAAGTTGTGGACAAAGTGAGGCGTTTGCTATCAAAACCAGCTCATTCGATTTTGGAAATTTTTGAGGAGAGACAAAAAACTTCTCTCGTCCACAGTGCTATAGCTAATTTTTTTTTTTTTTTTTTTTTTTTAATTGTAGGTATAACCGCTTAGAATATGATTAGTTTTTTATTCTCATTCCAGGTGCATTACCTTGGGCGTAATTGGGTTGGAATGAGCTGATTTTGATGCAAAAAAACGTTCAATTAAGTTTTTTTGAGAAGTTCAATTTTTGTTCAATTAAGTTGTGTGAAATAGGTTTTTTTCCAGTTTACCAGTTAATATTTGTGTCTTTACGAGTTTTAAATAAATGTTATCAACTTAACTTTTTCAAATGATCTGATATTTCACAGTTGAGACGTAAACTTTGTTACAATGTGAAAAAAGTCATAAATTGCAACGTCAAGTGGAACAGGGTTTTTTTTTTTTTTTTTAATCAAAGAAAAATAATACTGTAAATAAAATGCAGAAAGCAAGGAGAGAAAGGAAAAAGAAGACTCGTCACATTCTTGGTTTTCTTCTGCTGGCCTTCCTTCCTGGAAAGAGATTTGAGCTATGGTATCCCTTCGTCAGGTTATGAAGGACCCTCTAAACTTTCAAAATATGCAAAAAAGTGGATTTCAGAAAAATATGGAATGAGCTGGTTTTGATAGCAAACGCCTCAAGTATAGAATAATTGTAACGATGTTTTTATTTTATAAGATTATTACTTAGGTGATTAATATTTTATTAAAAATGATAATCAGTAACTATTCATTTCCAGATAATGAATGCCAATAAAAAATTAATAAAGATTAAAAAATAAAGTTTATGCAATATCATTCCAGTATATTAAATATTTATTTTATCTTAATTTTTTTAATATCAGAGAACGTGTAAAAAATTTCCGCTAACGTGTATTTGACCAAGTTGATACGTCAAGGCTACTTGATAATGAATTTAAACAATTCAAATTCGACAAATCATCTAAAGAATAAAAAATGCTGTAAAATCTTTAAGGGGCCGATTTCGGGCCAAGATGAGCTTTGACTATACATTTTAAAAAAGAATATTCAGTATGGTGTTCTAGCCCTGGTAGCCCGAACCTCAGGTTACAGATAACAGGCAGACTGCAAATATGTATCTCCATAGCCAATCCCATCGGGCCCAATTTCAATTTTGCATATGTTTTCGAAATATTATTATTGTCTTAAAAACAGAAATAAAATAGATTAGTTGGTGTATGTAAGTTGTGAGACGTAGATGTCAATGTTCATAAAGATAAATCACTTCGGAAATGATACAAATAATCTGGGCAAATTCATCATTGAAATTTGAACATTAAGTTCCGAATTAAAAGGCTCGCTACAGTACAATGTGTATAATGGTAAAATGTATAACAATTAATTTTTATTAGAAGAAAATTATAATTCACAGTGTCTGGCAAACGAAAAAACTGAAATTAATAACAACGTTAGAAAAAGTAACTATTAGTGACAACGCAGTGACACAAAAGTAATCAAATGCTTCGATATTTAGTGCAAGACTTAGCTCCTTGTCCATTGCTTCTTACATGTTCTCTGAAATCGAACATTCTAGAAGATTCTGGAAAAGCATAAAAGACTCTCGTATGATCTAGAACATGTTTTGGAACAGTTAGGTAACTATTCCAACAAAAGTCTAGAACTTTTTTCAATGTAGCAGACCAAAATCATATGGTTTTGTTTCAAGTTACAATCTCTATATATATAAGAGGCTTTGTCCTGACTGACAGAATCAACGCAGAGCAAAAACTACTAATGATAGAAACTTGAACTTCGGAATTTAGATTTTAAACGCGATGTAGGTAACCACTAAGAAAGGAATTTCAAAAATGTAACCCCTAAGGGGCTTAAATGGCGAAATTGTCGTTTAACTCTAACGGAAATCTATTGTTGAGATTTTAAACCATATGTTTTTTATTTGAATATCGATTTAACGTTACAATATTATTAAAATAGACATTCACATAAAATATGGCTACTGATTATTTAAATATTAGTGGTAATCAAATAATGCCCACTGTGATTCCCATGATTGGTGATGGTGCGTGCTTATTTCGATTTCTTCTCCATATATATAAGAGGCTTTGTCCTGAATAATAGAATCAATGTAGAGCAAAAACTACTAATGATAGAAACTTGAAGTTCGGAATTTAGGGATGGTTAACTACGATGTAGATAACCACTAAGAAAGGAATTTCAAAAATGTAACCCCTAAGGGGTTTAAATGGCGATATTGTTGTTTAACTCTAACGGACACCAATTTTTGCACTTCGAGAAAAAATATCTAATTTGGACTCATTTTAAAGATCTTCATCTACGGGGCGTCGAAAAAGATGTTTTAAAGCCGAAAATGAAGCGTTCACGACGAGTAAGTTGTTTAGGCTGTTTTAGTGAATTCTCTCCATTGCGCGCCTCCCTCTCTTCTACCGAGCTTCCCCCTCCAACCTTCCACCTACCGGAAGCTCCGATTCTGCTAAATCTCCTTAACATCAGTTAACATATTATATTAAATCAAAACCAAGATAATGATCACAGAATTGATTTTAAAGGCTCGCGGGCAAAGCCGCGACGGGGAATGCTAGTATTTTATATTAACCGAGCAGTCAGTCCCGGGCACGCGTTGCTGTGGTTCAGTAGCTATAATGCGTTGAATCAATTATATTATATTCTTTTTAATACAGTCAAATCAAAATTCACTGATAAAGATAACGTTTCAGCTAATCTAAAAACCAACAGGAATTAAAATAGAATTTACGCCAAATTTAAAATTGTTTGGTAAATAATTTTGAAGGTTTAAAGTTTTTATTTTTACAGCGCTTATTTGACTATAGTAAGTATTAATGATCCATTCATTTAGCACTAATTGGATTATTTCAGCAGAGGTGAGATTAAATATAAATAACACACATGGAAAAGGAGCTAATAAAGAATATAATTGGAATAGGGTTTAGTAAAGACACAATAGGCAGTTGGCTAAAATGTACCAAATTAATCTTTTGTCCTGATACATATTAATTAAATTCGGAATATAACACGTATTGATATTAGATATCGCTTGTTACTTGTTGAGGTTCTACCTGAAACAGGTTATGAAAAGTGAGCAACCTATAACCATGCTGAATGTTCTACATGCTACTTATCAAAACATAAAACTTTAATAATATGAATGAGATAGATAACGTTAAGTTATAACTTTTTACAAAAATAATGTAAAAAAAAAAAAAAATTATTATTAGAATTCACAATTTCTATTTACTGTAGTGCTAATAGGTGCACAATGATTTTGTTTAACCTATCTTTTGCTAAAACAAATAGATTCGATCTATTACCCACATGTGTAAAGGCGACACACACTGGCCCATGGGATAAACGCGGATTTTCCTTTTTAGTTGAACAAAACTACAGACAATGGGCAAAATTTATAATGATCGTTTTCTGTACTGTTTCTGACTTTAACCACGACAAACAACAAAAAGGTTATGAAATAGACACATGACGCCATGTCAATAAATCGAAACACGAAGCAACCTTCTGTAATTGCAATGATTCGTATTAAAAAAAATAGTACTTGTAAAAGCAAAAAAGGGAAAAGCTCCAGGCTTAAATAGGGTTCCATATGAATTCTTTAAAAATGCCCCCTCAAATCTTTGGAAGAAGCTGATCTCTATATTTAACAATATATATAGAGAGAGAAATACTTTATTGATAAGTAGTGCTGCCATACTTCATAGGATTGCTAGACACACAGCATACTAATCAATCTGTTTAGACATTAAATTTCCTTCTTTTTTTTCCATTTTTGGTCTTCTTTTCTTTTCCTTTCTTTTTTTAACTTTTACTATTGTCATTAGGGGTTGGATTACAATTTTTGGATCTTTTTCAGAAACAGATAATTATAAGATAAAGTCCATTACAAAAGTTAGTTGCTATACAGATGATGGTGGATAATGCCCAAGGAGTCAAGAATTATTCTCTCGGCCAAGATCCCTATATCACCTATTGCGACCCCTAGGTCTTCAAGAAAGCAATATGTAGATCTCGGGATTGATCCGCGAGACCCGAACCAGAGGCCTCTCACGGTGAAATCTCTTTCTCCGAAGGTTCCACGGATTTTTTCTTTTAAGAAAGTGATACATTTTTCATAGATCTCTTTTTTTTCCCTTTCAACTGCACCCGCCTGATCGAGGTCATTGCCCTCATATCTTACCGTCGGATCTAGGATCAGTGCTGTCCTTCCTGTCCTGGGGAAGGCTACAATATCAGCATACCTTACTGATCCTTCGGAGTCAATGCAATGGACCTCGTCGAAGCATGTGTATTCCCTTCTTTTGAGGAACCTCATTAGTTCTTCTTTGACCCTATGGTGTCGGCGGGTTATGAGGAGGGAGTTGTTGGGGCATTTTCCCAGCACATGGGCCGGTGATACAGACTCTCTGCCGCATTTGCGGCAGAGGGACCCAATTTCTGTTGACTCTCCGCTGACTCCAGGGACTCCACGCAAGGGCGCATAATTAATATTAAGTTTTAGGGCATTGGACCATTCTGACCCTGAGAGTACTTGTTTTTGACATATCAATCTATTTGCCTTTGGTGTTTCCTTAAAATGCGATAACGTTTTTTAGGTCTGCTGACACCCCTCTAGCTTCAAGTGAGCTAACAATATGATCGTGCCCTACGTTATCAAATGCTTCAACGACGTCGAGGAACACTACTGCGCAATCACTCTTCTTTTGCTTGGCATGTTTAATGATGGCTTCGATGATTCTTGCATTGACGTGTGTTCCCGGTAGGCCTTTGATGAAGCCTCTTTGATATTTACTGTAAGTTATTTGCTTCCATAATTCGTGATCTAGAACCTTTTCTATGATCCTGCGCACAAAGAAGAAGCTGATCTCTATATTCAACAATATATATATATATATATATATATATATATATTGTATATATATATATATATATATATATATATATATATATATATATATATATATATATATATATATATATATAATACGGGGAATGTACCAAAACATTTTAAAGATTTATTAATTTTTCCTCTTTTTACTTTCACTTACCTATATATAAAATATATAGTAAGTGGAAGTATTGCGATCGTGAAAAATTTCGACTTCCGGTTTTCAACGGAAATACACGTTTTGGGGTCCCCTGAGTCGAAATGACCAAGTCCCGCGAAATGGTCTGTGTGTGTGTCTGTGTGTGTGTGTGTGTGTGTGTGTGAACAGACTAGCTCAAAAACTATAAACCGTGCGATCCTGAAATTGGGTATTTAGTGTAAGTATATGCCCGCGATGTGACAGCATAAATTTCATCAAAATTACTTTAAAGGGAGGGGGTACTTTACTTAATAATTTTTTAGGTTTTTTTCGATTTTCTCAAAAACGGCTCTAACGATTTTGATTAAACTGAGTATTTGATCTATTTATATGCCCGAGATATGACTGTAAAAATTTCATCAAAATTGATTAACCGGAGGGGGGACCTTACTTAATAAATTTTGTAACATTTTCACGTGTTTTTTTTATTTACTCAATAAAGGCTTTAACGATTTTGATCAAACTTGGTATTTGATGTATGCATGAGCCAAAGATGTGATAGCCAACATTTCACCAAAATTGACCAACCGGAGGGGGGACTTTACCTAATAAATTTTGTATCATTTTCACGTGTTTTTTTTTATTTACTCAAAGAAGGCTTTCACGATTTTGATCAAACTGGGTATTTGATGTATGCATAAGCCAAAGATGTGATAGCCAACATTTCACCAAAATTGACCAACCGGAGGGGGGACTTTACTTAATAAATTTTGTATCATTTTCATGTGTTTTTTTTTTAATTCAAAAACGGCTTTAACTATTTTGATCAAACTGGGTATTTGATGTATGCATAAGCCAAAGATGTGATAGCCAACATTTCACCAAAATTGACCAACCGGAGGGGGGACTTTACTTAATAAATTTTGTATCATTTTCACGTGTTTTTTTTTTTATTCAAAAACGGCTTTAACTATTTTGATCAAACTGGGTATTTGATGTATTTATATGCCAAAGATGTGATAGCCAACATTTCATCAAAATTGGTCTAACGAAGGGGACCACAACAACGCATTAATTTCTAATCTAAGTAAGTTCGTAAGTGAAAGTTGTGTGTTGCGCGCACGCACCAGATTTTTAAATAGGCGATCGAAAGTTAGTTTCGAATTACAGAGGTATTTCATTTATTGTTACAGAAGCAAAATTATTCACCGGATTACTTTTGAATAGATTGAATTTTTGATTGGAGATTCATGACATTATCACGAGTAACAAGCTGGGTTCCGGAAGAATTTTTCCACAACAGACAATATTTTTAATTTAGTTAATTTAATTAATTTGGAATAGGAGGTTGGAGGGGCGAAAAAAGTGTATCTATTTTTTATAGATTTTAGGTCCGCTTTCGACTCTATACCTAGAAATTTGTTGTTATATAAACAAGCGAAATTAGGTTTATCAAGTAAGCTTATAAACATAAAAAAAAAAAAATAAGTTTATAAACAATTTATATTGTGTTACCAGAGCTGCAGTGTGGAGTTCGACGGGTATGTCTGAGTTTTTTGAGACCCCCATAGGCCTCCGGCAGGGCTGTCTTTTATCCCTGGTGTTATTTTCAATCGATGTAAATAATCTGGTGAATGAAATAGGTGGAGGTATAACCATTGGAAACCACAATGTAAGAGCATTGCTTTACGCAGACGACATAGTCTTCATTGCCGCCAAGCCTGACGTCTTACAAAGTATGGTTGACTCATTAAATAGATATTGCTATGATTAGGGCCTAAATGTGAATTTGGAAAAGTCTAAAGTCATGATTTGTAAGAGGAAAGGAGGAAGGCATTCGCATAAGGAGCAATGGTATTTGCTACAAATTGATACTATACTATTACTATACTGATACTAATGGAATGGTCAACAAATTGAAATTGTTAATTCATATAAATACTCGTATTTGGGCATCTCTCTCACCCCCTCTCTAAATTTTGACAATCATTTAAAAGATAAGTTAACGAAAGCAAAGTTCGGAACTAACACCTTGTGGAAAAATATTGTATCGAACGCGGAAATACCTCTTTCTTCCAAATATAAAGTTTTTTACGAGACATCCCGTTCTGTAATGTGTTATGGTGCTCAAATTTGGGGATTTAAGACTTACGACCAGGTAGAAAAACTGCAGAGATTTTTTGTTAAGAAATTATTCAACATTCTACAAAATAGTCCTAATTATATTTTAAATTTGGAAATGGGCGTGAATAGTATGTTCCTATACACACTAAAATTACATTTCAATTATATTTTGAAAATGTTAAATTTTCCGAGTAGTAGACTCCCAAAATTATTAGCGACATAAATCATTAATAAAAATATTTACTGATTTGCATTTTGGAAAAAACTATGTGACTCATACGGGGTCGAGATAAAAAATGGAAATAACTCTGTGGATACCTGGAAGCCGGTACTAAATAAATTATTGAATATTATAGTAAATAGAGAAAAATAAATGGACAATTCCACGGGTTGTATCCAATATTAAAGTATAATATTAATTATTTTTCTGACGTATTACCTTTTAAAAATGTTAAATTAATATTAAAAGCTAGGTGTGAGCTGTTAAATTTAAATTATAGGCCTTTCAATTCAGACTTGTGTCAGTTATGTTCAGTGTGTAATTTGAAAGAAGTAGAAGACACAACTCATGCAATTATCATGCAATTGCCATATGTCCTATTTACAAACCATACCGTATAAAGTATTTTAAAAAAGCCAAATTAACACAAAGTAAACTTTGTAGCTACCTAAATGGTCAGGATTGAGTTTCGCTTTTTAAATATGTAGAGCCTACTCTACATTAAAGAGCGATAATAATTAAAGAATTCAATAATTAATTTAATGTACAATTCATAGATTCATACTAATTTAAGTATCTTTTATATAATTTTGTAATTATATTAATTAATCAGATTAATTTCTTTTTTCTTGCATGTATATGTACATATATCAATATGTTTATATTTTATCTTGGCAACTCTGCTAACGGATTATATCCAAGCAATATGTTTATTTTCTTCATATAAATATTAATGTTTATGTTATAAAAACTTAAATAAACAACCTATCTATTAAAAAAAATATTGGGGTCAATAATCAAGATAAAAAAACTATCCTATCTTTTAAGTTGGACAGAACTACACAAAGAGCCAATTTCATCAAAATCGGTTGAGTAGTTTCTGATTTTACGCGACACGAGATTTTTATATATATAAAGATTAGTAAAATAACTTTGGTAACTAATCTAGGTATATTAATCGACAGTGAATAGAAATTACTTTTTTTTCCAATTCTTTAAAACGGAAATTTTTATTTTTCCCACTTTCAATAAAGGTAAAAAATCTGGTGCGTGCACGCAACACACAACTTTCACTTACCAACTTACTTAGATTAGAAATTAATGAGTTTTGTTAATTGCCACATCTCAAATGAACAGAACGGCTTTAATTATGAACAATGGTCTGTCATTAAAGGCGTATTCCGCAGGCGTGGGATCAACGAATTTTTTGAGTTGACTGATATATTTTTATTTTTTTCTCCTCTTTATGTTTTCTCTATTTTTATCATATCTCATATTTAGCCATTTCTTATTTTTAGGCGTAACGAGAGACAGTTAATTTCTCCATATAAACAAAAACAAAGGTACTTTATAAAAAACAAACAAACAAAAAAGGCCCCCCTCCAAAAAAGCCCCCTCAGAACATTTTAATAATGATAAAGCTTACCTGATATTAAAGAACACCCAATTTTCATTTAACCCTACGAATTTGATGAAAATCGTTAAAGCCGTTTTTTGAGATCATCGAAAAAAAGGTAAAAATTGAAAAAAAAATTATAAAATAAAGTGCCCGCTCCGTTTGACCAATTTTGATGAAATGTTGGCTATCACATCTTTGGCATATACATACATCAAATACCCAGTTTGATCAAAATCGTTAAAACCGTTTTTGAGTAAATAAAAAAAAACACGTGAAAATTATACAAAATTTATTAAGTAAAGTCCCCCCTCCGGTTGATCAATTTTGATGAAATTTTTACAGTCATATCTCAGGCATATATATAGATCAAATACTCAGTTTAATCAAAATCGTTAGAGCCGTTTTCGAGAAAATCGAAAAAAACTTAATAAGTTATTGAATAAAGTACCCCCTCCGTTTGAGCGATTTTGATGAAATTTTCGCTGTCACATCGCGGGCATATACATACACTAAATACCAAATTTCAGGTTCGCACGGGGTATAGTTTTCGAGCTAGTCTGTTCACACACACACACACACACAGACACACACACACACACACAGACCATTTCGCGGGACTTGGTTAATTGGACTCAGGGGACCCCAAAACGCGTATTTCCGTTGAAAACCGGAAGTCGAAATTTTTCACGATCGCAATACTTCCACTTACTATATATTTCATATATAGGTAAGTGAAAGTAAAAAGTGCTTAGATTTCTTTCTAAGCCACCCGGTCCTTTTTCTAAGCTAAAGAAATACTGAAAATTGAAATCCAATTAAGAATATCGTCAACCATTATCTAAGCCGCAAAGCCTCCCAATTAAACCGATAAGGTTTCTAATTAAAAATCGAATCCAAGAGTCATCTCGTTATGTCACTTATGGAAAATTTTGGGATATAGCAGCTGCGGGTTAGATTAATCCATCAGTTGATGTAATCACTTGGTTTTTCATAATTAATCTATTCAGTTCATTAGCATTATAACAAAATCAAAAACCTCACACACACAAAAAACTTCACACACATTGTTTGATTCTAGTTGTAGTAAAGTAAAAATTATAGTAAATTTCAAATATAAGTGGACTTTCAAATAATTGTACTATCAAATATTTTCATTTTCTCCTCTACTGTTCTTTGAGTCTAAAGACTCATGGACAAATTAGGACTAATATTTGAGTAATAGCAATAGGAAGTTTCTCTAGAAGTCTGTTCATGCCATTATTTTTATTCATTGTTTATCTGTACATAATAATATAGTTTTAAATTCCACTTGAGTTCTATACAATAATAAATTTACATGTGTATGAAAATGTAATTTAAAAATATAAAAAACATTCTAAATTTTTTTACTTTCACTTACCTATATATGAAATATATAGTAAGTGGAAGTATTGCGATCGTGAAAAATTTCGACTTCCGGTTTTCAACGGAAATACACGTTTTGGGACCCCCTGAGTCGAAATAACCAAGTCCCGCGAAATGGTCTGTGTGTGTGTGTGAACAGACTAGCTCAAAAACTATAAACCGTGGGAACCTAAAGTTGGGTATTTAGTGTAGGTATATGCCCGCGATGTGACAGCAAAAATTTCATCAAAATTGCTCAAAGGGAGGGGGTACTTTATTTAATAACTTTTTACGTTTTTTTCGATTTTCTCAAAAACGGCTCTAACGATTTTGATTAAACTAACAAGGGGAGGCTACGGACGTGGGGTCACCGATTACAATGAAACTTTTTTTCGAGTTTCTATATCCAAAAATATTAGATACGTGTCCGAGGGTTCTTGCCAATGGGCCTTCTGAGCCGAGAAAAAAAATTTCTTAGGAACGAAAATAGCCAAAAATTGCATCAACAAAGTTGCCGCTGCTCATAGCTTCTTCAACCAATTTCAATGAAATTTTCAGGCATGTCAGAGTATTGAAAAATATTAGACACGTGTATAGGGGATTGGCGAAATTAGCCTCTGGAAGCCCAGAATAAATCATTCAATTTTGTGTTATATTCGCGCTCTCGGTAACGTTAAAAATCAATTACATTACTTTGTAAATTGAATAAACTACGTTTTTTCAGCTACTTCAAAAACTAAATATTTATATTTAAAAACAAATTATTTTGAGACGAAGTTTTTATTTTCTTTTTTTTTATCTTCTAAATTTCCTCGCGCGGGTCTCATTACCGCGTATGGGGAGCGTCCCACGGGTGGCGGATGTGGGGATGGTCGGTGGAAATTCCTAGGAAGTTCCTCCCGGCTAAGTCCGTAGGACTCGCTGACCAACAATGAGAGCGGCCCCCCAGGCTTGCTGGAGGGTGTGACGTAGGTTTGAACGCCCTACTCACATTTTATTAGTTCACCAAAACACCACATAAAAGTCATGGATCTCCCTAAAGTAAAACGCTCATTATCCGGAGGTAAACTAGTCCCCCGTTCGGGTCTTCGGGTGGGGACTGCTTTAGGGGATTCATGCCGCAAGTTGAAAAATATAGATCTAAGCATAGGGACGTGGAACGTAAGAAGTTTAAATACAGCGGGTGGGTTAAAATCGGTCGTGAATGAGGTAATAGGGTATAGATTAGATATAGTGGCGCTGCAAGAGGTCCGCTGGCCAGGGGAGGGTTCGTTGAGGGAAGGGAAGTACACTTTGTGGTACGGTGGGAGCGGAAACTATTGTTTAGGTACCGGATTTCTGATTAGAAATAGGTTACTTTCCGCGTTGAAGGACGTTCGATTTTACGGAGATAGGTTATCGGTAGCTATATTTCAGGGTCGGTGGTTTAAAATCGCGTTGATCAATATACACGCACCTACTGAAGATAGTGACGATGAAGTTAAATGTGAATTCTATGAAAAACTTGAATCGATTTATGACAAACTACCGCGAAGCTACATAAAAATTATTCTGGGAGACGCAAATGCAAAGGTAGGGAGGGAACAAGTATATTATCCTACGATCGGTAGAGAAAGTTTACATGAATACAGTAATGATAACGGAATACGACTAATAAATTTTGCCACCTCGAAAAACCTAATAATCAAAAGTACTACGTTTAAACATAAAGATATACATAAATATACTTGGACGTCTCCGGATTCGCAAACCCGTAATCAAATTGATCACGTCTTGGTTCAACGTAGGTTGCAAAATAGCGTAATTAATATTCGATCATATCGTGGGGCCGAATTCGGGTCGGATCATGAACTAGTAATCGCGAAAATTCGCCAGAGACTTATAATACAGAGGAAAAATGAGGCTGGTTTTAATTATGATAATTATAATTTGGAGAAGTTAAAAATTCCGACGGTTAGAAAACAATTCGAACTGGAAGTCAAAAATAGGTTTGAGGCGTTGGAATCGTCTGACGAGGATAACGAAGACATTGATAAGTTGTGGGAAGGTATCAGGGATAGTATAAAAGAGGTCGGTAACTCGTGTCTTGGAAAAAGGGAAAATAAAAATAAACCTTGGTTCGATGATGAATGTATTAACATGTGCGACAAAAGAAAAGCTGCTAAACTAGAAGCGTTAAATATTCCTAACGAAATCAATCTTGCTAACTTTCGAGCATCAAGAAAAGAAACAACTAAACTACTAAAATTTAAAAAGCGAGAATATCTCAAAAATAAAATAATAGCGATCGAAAGTAACAAAATCGAGAATAACGTTAAAGCCATGTACGAAGGCATAAACAGAATTCGTAAACGGTCGGGCCCGGTTACAACTGGAATTAGGGATGAAAATAACAATATCTTGGCCGATCCGGTGGACATCTTAAGACGGTTCAAGGATTATTTCGATAGTATTTTAAATACGGAAAATAATAATCTATCTTCCTCTTCGGAATACCAGAGTGCTGAACCGTTAGTAGTAGAACCGAGTAAAGAGGAGGTTGAAATAGCCATTGGAAAATTAAAATCTCATAAAGCAGCGGGAACAGATAATGTCCCTAGCGAACTAATCAAGGCATGCGGGGAAGCTGGGATATCAAAAATATTTCTTCTGGTTAAAAAGATCTGGGAACAAGAAAAGATACCCGAAGAGTGGAAAGAGTCTATTCTCATTCCGATTCACAAAAAGGGATCAAAAACGGATTGCAATAACTATCGTGGAATCTCACTCCTTCCGGTTTGCTATAAAATATTTACGTTAATCCTAACTAGTCGAATCACTGAATACGCCGAGGAAATTATCGGAGAATACCAATGTGGTTTCAGGCAAAACCGATCAACCGTAGACCAAATATTCTCTCTTCGCCAAATATTAGAGAAAAAATTAGAATATAACGGTATCGTACATCAGCTTTTTATCGATTTCAAAAAGGCATATGACTCTATTAACCGCCAAAAGTTGTATAACATTCTGGTCGAGCAGGGAATACCAAAAAAATTAGTAAACTTAGTAAAAATGTGTATGACTGAAACGTTCAATAAAGTTAGAATCGGTAATTATTTTTCTGAGAAGTTCGAGGTCCGCTCTGGTTTGAAACAAGGAGATTCTCTCTCACCTGTTTTATTTAATTTAGCGCTGGAATATGCCATTAGGGAGGTGACACGTACCGGAAAGGGTTTGAATTTGGGAGGAAATATACCCGTGCTCGGATATGCCAATGATTTGGTATTGCTTGGGGAGGACGTGGAAACCATAGAAATGAACACAAAAACGTTGATGAAAGCCGGACAAGAACTTGGACTGGAAATGAATACGGATAAGACAAAATATATGGTTAGTCGTAGAAGTGGTGAGGATTTTGCTGATATCAGTGTAGGGGGGAATACGTTTGAACAGGTAGAGAAATTTAGATATTTAGGGGCGATGGTAACTAGAAAAAACGAAATCGATGAGGAATTTAAGGCTAGATTAAAAGCCGGTAATGCTTGCTACTTTTCAGTCGCGAAATTGCTTAGCTCCCGCCTTCTGTCCCAAAACTTAAAAATTAGGATTTACAAAACTATTATTCTTCCAACGGTCGTTTACGGATGCGAAACTTGGCCGCTGACATTGAGGGATGAGCAACGGCTTAGAGTTTTTGAAAATAAAGTACTGCGTAGAATATTTGGACCGAAGAGGGATGAAATAACGGGAGAATTTAGACGCTTACACAACGCCGAACTGAGTGAACTTTATCCAGTAAATATAATTGACGTGATTGCAGCAAGACGAATAAAATGGGCGTGTAAAATTGCAAAACTTGGCTGTGAACGTATTCCGAAAAGATTAATAAGCGCGGTGCCGAATGGGAAACGTCCGAGGGGCAGGCCGAGTCGGAGGTGGGAGGATTGCGTTAGGGCGGA
Organism: Aelia acuminata; assembly: GCA_911387785.2. NCBI lineage: Eukaryota > Metazoa > Arthropoda > Insecta > Hemiptera > Pentatomidae > Aelia > Aelia acuminata. The sequence goes on along the minus strand of OU426981.1, from coordinate 95,149,115 downwards.
TCTATCGAAGTTGGGTCTGGAAGACGTTCGATGGATGGAGGCGTGCAGGGAGCGAGTGGTGGTGTCGGCATCGAACCTTCGGGTTCGTTAAGCCTTTATTATTATTATTATTATTATCTTCTAAATTTATATTTAAATATTATAAATATTTAACAGGAAATATTTTTCATAACAAAATTTCCATGCTTGGATTGAAGAAATTGCCACCAAAAAAATTATGCTCGTAAAATAGTAGTACCTATATTTAAATGTAATGTGATAAATTTTTGAAAAATTAAAATTAAAAACTTTTTTGTCCAAAAACATATTTTTGTCAGGAAAATGTTTCAGACTTTTCCTGGACTACATAAACATTATAAAATACCAAATTATCCTAAAATACTAACTAGGAAATTAAAAATATGCGTTTACACCCCACACTGGTTTGAGTGATATTTATCAAAAAAATAGCTAAAACATAAGTTTTTTCGGCAATGAGAGCATTTAATAAAAGGTACACCTTTGCAGTTGCAGTTTCCTTCCTTTTTCATTCCATCAGGAAAACATATTTGATTGACATTTTCAAATATTGCTCTCATTGGAATTAACTTGGATGCAAACCAAGCATATTTTACCATGCCAACAAATAATGGAGATGATAATTGGTGATGAATTAAGGAATGAATTTTCAGAGCATCTTCCCTTGAACTAATTTCCTGACGACCATCACTCAATATTTCAGGGCAATTTCGTATTTTTTTAATGAAGTTTTTTACTTGTCGAAAAAAATAAACATCACGTGGTTGACAATATGCTGTTTTTTGTATTTAGAAGTTCATACTGTGTTTATAACTGCAATCCCTTAATTCAATAAAAACAGTTGTCGTCTTCCAAAGATTTATTATTCTTAATTTTTAACAAACGTTTTCAATCATAAAATAATTCCTTAATTCTTTGGGCAAGGGAAAACAACAATGGAAATACTTTCAGATTCAAAATTCAAACTTTCGAATTTAATTTTTCGCAAAATTATCTTTAATATTTTTTAATTAATTAAGTAACTATGAAATTGTGCTTTTTATATAAAAACTGGAACATATTTCAAATAGTAATTTTTTTTTTTTTTTTTGTTGAAAATTTTTCTTCATTAAATATTTAATAATACTGAAATACAAATATTTAGTTTTTGACGTAAAAAACTGAAAAATGTAATTTATTTAATTTACAAATTAATGGAATTGATTTTTAACGTTACCCAGAGAGCACAAATATACCACAATATTGAATGATTTATTCTGGACTTCCAGAGGCTAATTTCGCCAATCCCCTATACATGTGTCTAATATTTTTCAATATTCTGACATCCCTGAAAATTTCATTGAAATTGGTTGAAGGAGCTTTAAGCAGCGGCAACTTTGTTGATGCTATTTTTGGCTATTTTCGTACCTAAGAAATTTTTTTTCTCGGCTCAGAAGGCCCATTGGCAAGAACCCTCGGACACGTATCTAATATTTTTGGATATAGAAACTCGAAAAAAAGTTTCATTGTAATCGGTGACCCCACGTCCGTAGCCTCCCCTTGTAAGTATTTGATCTATTTATATGCCCGAAATATGACTGTAATAATTTCATCAAAATTGATTAACCGGAGGGGGGACTTTACTTAATAAATTTTGTATCATTTTCACGTTTTTTTTTTTTTTTATTTACTCAAAAACGGCTTTAACGATTTTGATCAAACTGGGTATATGATGTACGTATATGCCCGGGATACGACTGTAAAAATTTCATCAACCGGAGGGGGGACTTTACTTAATACATTTTGTACCAATTTCACGTGTACATATTTTTTATTTACTCAAAAACGTCTTTAACGATATTGAAGAAACTAGATTTTTGATGTATGTATATACCAAATATGTAAAAGCCAACATTTCATCAAAATTAGTCCAACTGAGGGGGCACTTTAATTCATGACTTTTTTTTCCAATTTTTACCTTTTTTTCGATTATCTCAAAAACGGCTTTAACGGTTTTTATCAAATTCGTCATGTTTAATGAAAATTAGGTTTTCTTTAATATCAGGTAAGCTTTATCATTATTAAAATGTTCTGAGGGGGCTTTTTTTTGGAGGGGGGGCCTTTTTTGTTTGTTTGTTTCTTTCTTATAAAGTTCCTTTGTTTTTGTTTACATGGAGCAATTAACTGTCTCTCGTCACGCCTATAAATAAGAAATGGCTAAAAATGAGATATGATAAAAATAAAGAAAACATAAAGAGGAGAAAAAAAGAAAAATATTCTTATAATTATATTATACTCATAAAACTCGTTGAGCCCACGCATGCAGAGTACGCCTTTAATGACAGACCATTGTTCACAATTAAAACCGTTCTGTTCATTTGAGAAGTGGCAATTAACAAAACGCATTAATTTCTAATCTAAGTAAGTTGGTAAGTGAAAGTTGTGTGATGCGAGCACGCACCAGATTTTTTATCTAGTTTTTACTTTCACTTACCTATATATGAAATATATAGTAAGTGGAAGTATTGCGATCGTGAAAAATTTCGACTTCCGGTTTTCAACGGAAATACACGTTTTGGGACCCCCTGAGTCGAAATAACCAAGTCCCGCGAAATGGTCTGTGTGTGTGTGTGAACAGACTAGCTCAAAAACTATAAACCGTGGGAACCTAAAATTGGGTATTTAGTGTAGGTATATGCCCGCGATGTGACAGCAAAAATTTCATCAAAATTTCTCAAAGGGAGGGGGTACTTTACTTAATAACTTTTTACGTTTTTTTTCGATTTTCTCAAAAACGGCTCTAACGATTTTTATTAAACTGAGTATTTGATCTATTTATATGCCCGAAATATGACTGTAAAAATTTCATCAAAATTGATTAACCAGAGGGGGGACTTTAATAACTAATCCATGGCAAGCTGCTGAGTCTGTTCAGTGAGGCCGTCACCGAACAGAATCGAGGGGGCTTGGGCGGGATTCGAACCCGCACCGCCAGCGTGGGAGTCGGAGACGCTATCCCCTCGGCCATGCCGCGGCCCTTTTTATCTAGTTTATTTTAAATGATTTTTTGGGATGTTTTTCCTCTATACATATCTGTTATTTTCAATCAGAGTTGGGCATATTTAAATTTATAAATACGAATATGAATTTATTTTTATCTTAATTTTAATGTGAATATGGATATAAATTTATTTATATCACAATATTTGTGAATAAGAATATAAATAAATTCGTATTTACAAGTGGGTCATTCCATATCAAGTGGTCCAAAGTGGTTGCTCGATCATTTTAGAAAAAAATTATAATTTTACCACCAATTACGTATGGAATCAGTAGTTCAAATCAGTTTTTTTAAAATTTTAGGATCAACCGTTACAAAATTGCAGCCATTTTTGTTTTACCTTTTAGGCCGATTTTTGAGTTTTTAAGCTCTCACAGAAAACTCATTTTCTCAAGACTGGTAAGTCATAGACTAATAATTCAAACACAAATGTTTTCCTTAAAGTCTATATTTCGTCTTCTCTTTATTATTTGAATATTTTGCAATCCAATACTTGAAAAGTCCTATTGAAAACAACTGCTTTAAATTCTCAAAACACCGTTTTTGAGAGTAAGTTTTGAGTATAAGGGCATGTACGCCAAAGCTGATTTTTGGCATTATAATAAACCTAACTAAGTAGCTTTCATTAAAAGTACTCTTAACCCGTTTATTCTTTATCTAATTTTTTTATGAATTTTTAAAGTTCAGATTTTTTCATTTTATGTTAACTATAGGCTCTAATATCTCTGGTGGGCCAGTTAATAAAAATCTATTTTCTTTACATGTTATGCTTACATGCAACATAAACCTACTGCAAGTAATTTCAACCTGTATAATTGAGTACATTGGTAGCTACGAAATTTTGAATATAGTCATTCGTGCTTATTTATGGTAACAATGAAGAAAAACTCATTTTCTCAAGAATGGTAAGTCATAAACTAATAATTCAAACACAACTGTTTTCCTTAAAGTCTGTTCTATATTTCTTGTTCTCTTTATTATTTGAATATTTTGAGGTCCAATACTTGAAAAATGCTATTAGAAAAATTGCTTTAAATTCTCAAAACACCTTTTTTGAGGGTAACTTTTGGGTATAAGGGCATGTACGCCAAAGCTGATTTTTGGCATGATAATAAACCTAACTAAGTAGCTTTCATTAAAAGTACTCTTGACCCGTATATTCTGTACCATATTTTTTTATGAATTTTTAAACTTCAGAATTTTTCAATTATTTGTTAACTTTAGGCTCCAATATCTCTGGCGGGCTAGTTGATAAAATCTCATTCTTTTACATGTTATGCTTACACGCAACATAAATCAACTGCAAGAAATTTCAACCTGTATATTTGAGTACATTAGTAGCTACGAATTTTTGAAAATGGTCATTTTCGTGCTCATTTAACAATGCGTGAACTTGATCATACTTCATTAAAATTTTACTGTTTGTGAATTTTTTACTTTTAATACCCCTTATTAATTTTTTAGTTTTTTAACGGAAAATATTTTTAATCACTTTTTCATTAAAACAAATAATAAAAATTTAATAGAGTAGATTTTAATTATAATTAAACCCAATATTTTTTTTTGCATTAGGCATAGATAAAATTAAAAAAAACAATTAATAAGGGTTATTAAAAGTAAAAAATTCGCAAACAGAAATTTTTAATGAAGTATGATCAAGTTCACGCATTGTTAAATAAGCACGAAAATGACCATTTTCAAAAATCAGTAGCTACTAATGTACTCAAATATACAGATTGAAATTTCTTGCAGTTGATTTATGTTGTATGTAAGCTTAACATGTAAAAGAATGAGAATTTTATCAACTAGCCCGCCAGAGATATTGGAGCCTAAAGTTAACAAATAATTGAAAAATTCTGAAGTTTAAAAATTCATAAAAAAATATGGTACATAATATACGGGTCAAGAGTACTTTTAATGAAAGCTACTTAGTTAGGTTTATTATCATGCCAAAAATCAGCTTTGGCGTACATGCCCTCATACCCAAAAGTTACCCTCAAAAAAAGTGTTTTGAGAATTTAAAGCAATTTTTTTAATAGCATTTTCCAAGTATTGGACCTCAAAATATTCAAATAATAAAAAGAACACGAAATACAGAACAGACTTTAAGGAAAACAGTTGTGTTTGAATTATTAGTTTATGACTTACCATTCTTGAGAAAATGAGTTTTTCTTCATTGTTACCATAAATAAGCACGAATGACTATATTCAAAATTTCGTAGCTACCAATGTACTCAATTATACAGGTTGAAATTACTTGCAGTAGGTTTATGTTGCATGTAAGCATAACATGTAAAGAAAATAGATTTTTATTAACTGGCCCACCAGAGATATTAGAGCCTATAGTTAACATAAAATGAAAAAATCTGAACTTTAAAAATTCATAAAAAAATTAGATAAAGAATAAACGGGTTAAGAGTACTTTTAATGAAAGCTACTTATGTACTCAAATATACAGGTTGAAATTACTTGCAGTAGGTTTATGTTGCATGTAAGCATAACATGTAAAAAAAATCTGGTGCGTGCGCGCAACACACAACTTTCACTTACGAACTTACTTAGATTAGAAATTAATGCGTTGTTGTGGTCCCCTTCGTTAGACCAATTTTGATGAAATATTGGCTATCACATCTTTGGCATATAAATACATCAAATACCCAGTTTGATCAAAATAGTTAAAGCCGTTTTTGAATAAAAAAAAAATCTGGTGCGTGCTCGCAACACACAACTTTCACTTATCAACTTACTTAGATTAGAAATTAATGCGTTTTGTTAATTGCCACTTCCCAAATGAACGGCTTTAATCATGAACAATGGTCTGTCATTAAAGGCGTTCTCCGCATGCGTGGGCTCAAAAAGTTTTATGAGTTGACTTTATATTATTAATATTTTCCTTTTTTTTTCCTCTATATGTTTTCTTTATTTTTATCATAGCACATATTTAGCCATTTCTCATTTTTAGGCGTAACGAGAGACAGTTAATTTCTCCATATAAACAAAAACAAAGGTACATTGTAGGAAAAAAAAAAGGCCCCTACCCCATTTAAGCCCCCTCAGAACATTTTAATAATGATAAAGCTTACCTGATATTAAAGAACACCTAATTTTCATTAAACTCGACGAATTTGATAAAAATCATTAAAGCCGTTTTTGAGATCATCGAAAAAAAGGTAAAAATTGGAAAAAAAATTATGAAATAAAATGCCCCCTCTGTTTGATCAATTTTGATGATATGTTGGGTGTCACATCTTTGGCATATACATGCATCAAATACCCAGTTTGATCAAAATCCTTAAAACCGTTTTTGGGTAAATAAAAAAAACTCGTGAAAATTATACAAAATTTATTCAGAAACGTCCCCCCTCCGTTTGACCAATTTTGATGAAATGTTGGGTGTCACATCTTTGGCATATACATACATCAAATACCCAGTTTGATCAAAATCGTTAAAACCGTTTTTGAGTAAATAAAAAAAACTCGTGAAAATGATACAAAATTTATTCAGTAAAGTCCCCCCTCCGATTGATCAATTTTGATGAAATGTTGGGTATCACATCTTTAGTATATGCATACATCAAATACCCAGTTTGATCAAAATCGTTAAAACCGTTTTTGAGGAAATAAAAAAAAACACGTAAAAATGATACAAAATTTATTCAGTAAAGTCCCCCCTCCGGTTGATCAATTTTGATGAAATTTTTACAGTCATATCTCGGGCATATTAATACATCAAATACTCAGTTTAATCAAAATCGTTAGAGCCGTTTTTGAGAAAATCGAAAAAAACTTCAAAAGTTATTAAATAAAGTACCCCCTCCCTTTGAACAATTTTGATGAAATTTTTGCTGTCACATCGCGGGCACATACATACACTAAATACCCAATTTCAGACTCGCACGGTTTATAGTTTTTGAGCTAGTCTGTTCACACACACACACACACACACACACAGACCATTTCGCGGGACTTGGTTATTTGTACTCAGGGGACCCCAAAACGTGTATTTCCGTTGAAAACCGGAAGTCGAAATTTTTCACGATCGCAATACTTCCACTTACTATATATTTCATATATAGGTAAGTGAAAGTAAAAAAACACGTGAAAATGATACAAAATTTATTAAGTCAAGTCCCCCCTCCGGTTAATCAATTTTGATGAAATTTTTACAGTCATATCTCGGGCATATAAATAGATCAAATACTCAGTTTAATCAAAATCGTTAGAGCCGTTTTTGATAAAATAAAAAAACACTTGAAAATATTACAAAATTTATTAAGTAAAGTCCCCCCTCCGGTTAATCAATTTTGGTGAAATGTTGGCTATCACATATTTGGCTTATGCATACATCAAATACTCAGTTTAATCAAAATCGTTAGAGCCGTTTTTGATAAAATAAAAAAACACTTGAAAATATTACAAAATTTATTAAGTAAAGTCCCCCCTCCGGTTAATCAATTTTGATGAAATGTTGGTTATCACATCTTTGGCATATACATACATCAAATACCCAGTTTGATCAAAATCTTTAAAGCCGTTTTTGAGTAAATAAAAAAAACACGTGAAAATGATACAAAATTTATTAGGTAAAGTCCCCCCTCCGGTTGGTCAATTTTGGTGAAATGTTGGCTATCACATCTTTGGCTTATGCATACATCAAATACCCAGTTTGATCAAAATCGTTAAAGCCTTTATTGAGTAAATAAAAAAAACACGTGAAAATGTTACAAAATTTATTAAGTAAAGACCCCCTCCGGTTGGTCAATTTTGGTGAAATGTTGGCTATCACATCTTTGGCTTATGCATACATCAAATACCCAGTTTGATCAAAATAGTTAAAGCCGTTTTTGAATTAAAAAAATCTGGTGCGATGCGCGCAACACACAACTTTCACTTACCAACTTACTTACATTAGAAATCAGCATGTTTTTTAATTGCCATTTTTATAAATAATATAAAAAATATGACTTGATTTTGATTAAAAATGATTAATTTAATCAAAATCATTAAAGCCGTTTTTGAGATCATCGAAAAAAAGGTAAAAATTGGAAAAAAAATTATGAAATAAAATGCCCCCTCTGTTTGATCAATTTTGATGATATGTTGGGTGTCACATCTTTGGCATATACATGCATCAAATACCCAGTTTGATCAAAATCCTTAAAACCGTTTTTGGGTAAATAAAAAAAACTCGTGAAAATTATACAAAATTTATTCAGAAACGTCCCCCCTCCGTTTGACCAATTTTGATGAAATGTTGGGTGTCACATCTTTGGCATATACATACATCAAATACCCAGTTTGATCAAAATCGTTAAAACCGTTTTTGAGTAAATAAAAAAAACTCGTGAAAATGATACAAAATTTATTCAGTAAAGTCCCCCCTCCGATTGATCAATTTTGATGAAATGTTGGGTATCACATCTTTAGTATATGCATACATCAAATACCCAGTTTGATCAAAATCGTTAAAACCGTTTTTGAGGAAATAAAAAAAAAACACGTAAAAATGATACAAAATTTATTCAGTAAAGTCCCCCCTCCGGTTGATCAATTTTGATGAAATTTTTACAGTCATATCTCGGGCATATTAATACATCAAATACTCAGTTTAATCAAAATCGTTAGAGCCGTTTTTGAGAAAATCGAAAAAAACTTCAAAAGTTATTAAATAAAGTACCCCCTCCCTTTGAACAATTTTGATGAAATTTTTGCTGTCACATCGCGGGCACATACATACACTAAATACCCAATTTCAGACTCGCACGGTTTATAGTTTTTGAGCTAGTCTGTTCACACACACACACACACACACACAGACCATTTCGCGGGACTTGGTTATTTGTACTCAGGGGACCCCAAAACGTGTATTTCCGTTGAAAACCGGAAGTCGAAATTTTTCACGATCGCAATACTTCCACTTACTATATATTTCATATATAGGTAAGTGAAAGTAAAAAAACACGTGAAAATGATACAAAATTTATTAAGTCAAGTCCCCCCTCCGGTTAATCAATTTTGATGAAATTTTTACAGTCATATCTCGGGCATATAAATAGATCAAATACTCAGTTTAATCAAAATCATTAGAGCCGTTTTTGATAAAATAAAAAAACACTTGAAAATATTACAAAATTTATTAAGTAAAGTCCCCCCTCCGGTTAATCAATTTTGGTGAAATGTTGGCTATCACATATTTGGCTTATGCATACATCAAATACTCAGTTTAATCAAAATCGTTAGAGCCGTTTTTGATAAAATAAAAAAACACTTGAAAATATTACAAAATTTATTAAGTAAAGTCCCCCCTCCGGTTAATCAATTTTGATGAAATGTTGGTTATCACATCTTTGGCATATACATACATCAAATACCCAGTTTGATCAAAATCTTTAAAGCCGTTTTTGAGTAAATAAAAAAAACACGTGAAAATGATACAAAATTTATTAGGTAAAGTCCCCCCTCCGGTTGGTCAATTTTGGTGAAATGTTGGCTATCACATCTTTGGCTTATGCATACATCAAATACCCAGTTTGATCAAAATCGTTAAAGCCTTTATTGAGTAAATAAAAAAAACACGTGAAAATGTTACAAAATTTATTAAGTAAAGACCCCCTCCGGTTGGTCAATTTTGGTGAAATGTTGGCTATCACATCTTTGGCTTATGCATACATCAAATACCCAGTTTGATCAAAATAGTTAAAGCCGTTTTTGAATTAAAAAAATCTGGTGCGATGCGCGCAACACACAACTTTCACTTACCAACTTACTTACATTAGAAATCAGCATGTTTTTTAATTGCCATTTTTATAAATAATATAAAAAATATGACTTGATTTTGATTAAAAATGATTAATTTAATCAAAATCATTAAAGCCGTTTTTGAGATATTCCAAAAAAATGTAAAAATTGGAAAAAAAAGTTATGAAATAAAGAGCCCCCTGCATTTGACCAATTTTGATGAAATGTTGTCTGTCACATTGTGAGCATATACATAGACCAAATATCCAGTCTGATAAAAATCATTACAGCCGCTGTTGAGTAAATAAAAAAAACACGTGAACATAAGAAAAAGTTTATTAAATGAAGTACCCCCTCCGTTTCACCAATATTGATGAAATTTCGGCTGTCGCATCGCGGGCATATACATACATCAAATACCCAGTTTCATCAAAATCATCATAGCCGTTTTTGAGAAAAAGAAAAAAAAAACGTAAAAATTAGATAAAATTCTTTAAGTAAAGTCCCCCCTCCGGTTGATCAATTTTGATGAAATTTTTACAGTCGTATCTCGGGCATATACATACATCATATTCCCAGTTTGATCAAAATCTTTAAAGCCGTTTTTGAGTAAATAAAAAAACACGTGAAAATGATACAAAATTTATTAAGTAAAGTCCCCCCTCCGGTTAATCAATTTTGATGAAATTTTTACAGTCATATCTCGGGCATATATATAGATCAAATATTCAGTTTAATCAAAATCGTTAGAGCCGTTTTTGAGAAAATCGAAAAAAACCTAAAAAGTTATTAAGTAAAGTACCCCCTCCCTTTAAGTAATTTTGATGAAATTTATGCTGTCACATCGCGGGCATATACTTACACTAAATACCCAATTTCAGGATCGCACGGTTTATAGCTTTTGAGCTAGTCTGTTCACACACACACAGACACACACAGACACACACACACACAGACCATTTCGCGGGACTTGGTCATTTCGACTCAGGGGACCCCAAAACGTGTATTTCCGTTGAAAACCGGAAGTCGAAATTTTTCACGATCGCAATACTTCCACTTACTATATATTTCATATATAGGTAAGTGAAAGTAAAAATAGATTTTTATTAACTGGCCCACCAGAGATATTAGAGCCTAAAGTTAACATAAAATGAAAAAATCTGATCTTTAAAAATTCATAAAAAAATTAGATAAAGAATATACGGGTTAAGAGTACTTTTAATGAAAGCTATTTAGTTAGGTTTATTATAATGCCAAAAATCAGCTTTGGCGTACATGCCCTTATACCCAAAACTTACTCTCAAAAACGGTGTTTTGAGAATTTAAAGCAGTTGTTTTCAATAGGACTTTTCAAGTATTGGATTGCAAAATATTCAAATAATAAAGAGAAGACGAAATTTAGACTTTAAGGAAAACAATTGTGTTTGAATTATTAGTCTATGACTTACCAGTCTTGAGAAAATGAGTTTTCTGTGAGAGCTTAAAAACTCAAAAATCGGCCTAAAAGGTGAAACAAAAATGGCTGCAATTTTGAAACGGTTGATCCTAAAATATTTTAAAAAACTGATTTGAACTACTGATTCCATACGTAATTGGTGGTAAAATTATAATTGTTTTCTAAAATGATCGAGCAACCACTTTGGACCACTTGATATGGAATGACCCAAGTGTGAATATAAATAAATTCATATTCACATGTGTGAATACGAATTTATTCATATATACAAATTTTTCTATAAATAAAAAAAAAATTCACAGGGAAAATTGTGAATATACACAAAAAAATGTGAATATTTATATCTCTGTCTGTGAATTCGGCCGTATTTACAAATAGAGATGTGAATATGGAAAAAATTCACAAATTGAGATGTGAATTTCTACTAAATTCATAATTTCCCAATAAATTTATAAAATTCTTTACGGATTTCTCCATATTTATACACATTATAGAGTTAACCCTTTTTATGGAAATCACATCAGATATTACCTGATATCAATTACTAGGTTTTTTGGGATGCTGATTATGAAAATGATATCGATTTTGTGAGTCCACCGCCAGGTATCGATTTATTACAACTTGCGCGATATAATCGATCTTGGTGTCGGCTATAGGGTTATCTGAGGTGCTGATTTTGAAAATGATATCGATTTTGAGATTCCGCCGTCAGGTATCGATTTATTACAACTAACGCGATATAATCGATCTTGGTGTCGGCTATAGGGTTATCTGAGGTGCTGATTATGAAAATGATATCAATTTTGAGATTCCACCACCAGGTATCGATTTATTACAACAAGCGCAATATAATCTATCTTGGTATCGGCCATAGGATTAACTATAGGTTTATGGGTATATTTTTAATTTGAAATACGAATATGAATTTAATTATACTCTGATTTATATGTCGATATGATATCAAATTTAATCATTATTATTATTATTATCATTATTGTACTTACAGATAACCCTATAGCCGTCACCAAGATCGATTAAATCGCGCAAGTTGTAATAAATAGATACCTCACGGCGGAATCTCAAAATCGATATCATTTTCATATTCAGCACCTCAGATAACCCTATAGCCGACACCAAGATCGATCATATCCCGTAAGTTGTAATAAATCGATACCTCACGGCGGAATCTCAAAAGCGATATCATTTTCATAATCAGCACCTCAGCTATCCCTATAGCAGTCACCAAGATCGATTATATCGTGCTAGTAGTAATAAATCGATACCTGACTGCGGAATCTCAAAATCGATATCATTTTAATAGTCAGCACCTCAGATAACCCTATACCAACTTTCGCGATATAATCGATCTTGGTGTATGCTATAGGGTTATCTGAGGTGCTGACTATTAAAATGATATCGATTTTGAGATTCCGCAGTCAGGTATCGATTTATTACTACTAGCACGATATAATCGATCTTGGTGACTGCTATAGGGATAGCTGAGGTGCTGATTATGAAAATGATATCGCTTTTGAGATTCCGCCGTGAGGTATCGATTTATTACAACTTACGGGATATGATCGATCTTGGTGTCGGCTATAGGGTTATCTGAGGTGCTGAATATGAAAATGATATCGATTTTGAGATTCCGCCGTGAGGTATCTATTTATTACAACTTGCGCGATTTAATCGATCTTGGTGACGGCTATAGGGTTATCTGTAAGTACAATAATGATAATAATAATAATAATGATTAAATTTGATATCATATCGACATATAAATCAGAGTATAATTAAATTCATATTCGTATTTCAAATTAAAAATATACCCATAAACCTATAGTTAATCCTATGGCCGATACCAAGATAGATTATATTGCGCTTGTTGTAATAAATCGATACCTGGTGGTGGAATCTCAAAATTGATATCATTTTCATAATCAGCACCTCAGATAACCCTATAGCCGACACCAAGATCGATTATATCGCGTTAGTTGTAATAAATCGATACCTGACGGCGGAATCTCAAAATCGATATCATTTTCAAAATCAGCACCTCAGATAACCCTATAGCCGACACCAAGATCGATTATATCGCGCAAGTTGTAATAAATCGATACCTGGCGGTGGACTCACAAAATCGATATCATTTTCATAATCAGCATCCCAAAAAACCTAGTAATCGATATCAGGTAATATCTGATGTGATTTCCATAAAAAGGGTTAACTCTATAATGTGTATAAATATGGAGAAATTCGTAAAGAATTTTATAAATTTATTGGGAAATTATGAATTTAGTAGAAATTCACATCTCAATTTGTGATTTTTTTCTATATTCACATCTCTATTTGTAAATACGGCCGAATTCACAGACTGAGATATAAATATTCACATTTTTTTGATAATATTCACAATTTTCCCTGTGAATTTTTTTTTATTTACAGAAAAATTTGTATATATGAATAAATTCGTATTCACACCTGTAAATATGAATTTATTTATATTCACACTTGTAAATACGAATTTATTTATATTCATATTCACAAATATTGTGATATAAATAAATTTATATTCATATTCACATTAAAATTAAGATAAAAATAAATTCATATTCGTATTTATAAATATAAATATGCCCAACTCTGTTTTCAATCAATAAAGATTACTAAAGAAATAAATATGTAATTAAAACAATATAAATATATTTGAATTTGAGACTATTGAGGCCCTTTTTTTCTCTATAAAACAATTAAATTATTTTAATTTTTTTTTTTTTTAATATTTAAAAGTAACCAGAGTTAGTTTGGAAGCCGATATTCAACAGTGTATTCAACAACTGAATCTACATAAATTCATTTAAGAAAGGTTCAAGCACCTAACTATTTGTACCAAAATCCTTCGTATTCACAAGTCCCAGCACCGCAATGCACATTTTCTGTTAATAATTATTTGCTACGAAATAATTTATTCTTCTATTCTTTCTAAATAGTCGTTCCTTATTTTTTTCGTTTTCAACACAATGCAATAATCTCAAACAATTTTTTTTCAAAAACAGTTGATTACAAATCTGTATATAAAACTATTTGAAAACATTAACTTTTCAACCAGTTATTTATTTAATTACATTTTAGGTCCCTTGTACAACACACAGGTCTAGAGGCACCAAATTTTATTAAAATTAAAATAGACTTTAGAACAACTACAACCAATTAAAGTAACTGGCTTACTTAAAGGAAGAAAGTCCATTTCTTTCGTTCTTGTGGCTCAAGATATAAAATGTTTAGTCCTAAAAAATTTTACAAATCATTTTCGCAAAAAAAATCAAACAAACTTATTAATATTTTGAAAATCGTTTCTTCTCTTTCGATCATTTATTCCTATTTCAGTTTATACATATCAATTTATTTATAGCAGCATAAGTCACCAGTGCAGTTATATTAGCACCCCGGTTACATTTAGAACCCCTCCACGCTATAAGCAGCTAGAAATAAACAAAATAAAACGTTGATTGTAAACCCAGCCAGTTCCGCCAATGTTATATCCGAATTTATTTTCGCCAGCTGAGGTCAAAAGACACGCACCCTTTCTGCCACTATTAATAACTGATATGAAACATTAGAAATTTCAAATATTAGCATGTTGACGTTTAGGAAAATTATGTATTTAAGAATCTATCATGGCGCAGTAGTGGAAATATATACTTCTTGAGGTAATTATTAAAAAAAATTTCTGTAGTCTGTCTTTAAAAAATAAAGAAGAAAACAGTGAATTGATTCAAGAACTATGCACACAGATATATGAAATATATACATACGTATTTTAAATAAATTTAATTTCAAAATTACTTATCAAATAATTTATACACTTTAGACCTGAATGCTTTTTTACTTTCACCTAGCTATATATGAAACATATAGCAAGGGAAAGTATTGCGTTCGTGAAAAATTTCGACTTCCAGTTTTCAACAGAAATACACGTTTTGTGGTCCCCACAAATAACCAAGTCCCGCGAAATGGTCCCTGTGTGTATGTGTGTAGACAGACTAGCTCAAAAACTATAAATCTTACGAAACTGATATTGGGTTTTGGGTGCATATGCCCGCGATATGACAGCAAAAATTTCATCAAAATTGGCCAAACGGAGTGGATACTTTATTTAATAAACTTTGTCGCATTTTAAGTGTTTTTTCCGATTACCTCAAAAAACGGCTCCAACTATTTTTATCAAAGTGGGTGTTTGATTTATGTATATGCCAGCGATGTGACAACCAAAATTTCATCAAAATTGGTCAAACGGAGGGGGCACTTTATTTAATAACTTTTGTCTAATTTATGTTCCAGCAATGTGACAGCCAAAATTTCATCGAAATTGGTTAGAGTCCCATTACACTTGAGCACTTTACTTAATAAGTGTTGTCTCATTTTCACGGTTTTTTTTTTTTTATTTACTCAAAAACGGCTGTAACTATTTTGATCAAACTGGATATTACATGTATGTGTATGCCCTTTTTATTACTGATGAATTTGGTCCCTTAAAGAAAGAAATAAGCAATAATGAATCGAAAAGGACTGAGAACTTTCATGTTTTCCAATAAAAATGCCACATAACTTATGGAGCTATCTAAGTATAAACATATAAATGTGGAAAAATGTGTGAAGTTCAGGAATAGCGTTAATATATTATCGAAACATATCAATTTCTAATCTAAGTAAGTTCGTAAGTGAAAGTTGTTTGTTGCGCTCATCGCACTAGATTATTTTAAATATTATACTATTTATAACATATTAATGCTCTTGAAAATATTACTTAAATTAAAAACCATGAACAGATTTTAAATTGTTTTATTTTCGAACTATTCAAAAAGAACACAATATCGTTATAACATTATTATAATAATGCAAATGGGTTGAAAATCTTATTTTAGCTAGACCATTTGGAAAATATTAATGGTCGGTTGTGGACTTAAGACAAATTGCTGTTTTTCGAAAAAGTTATACATATAGCTTAAGCCATTTTTATAATAATGTTGAAGCAGTTGGAACCGACGATATTATTTCTTTACTACTTAATGCAAATCATCCTGTAGAATTTACGAAAAAAAAAAACCTTTCCCTCCCTACAGTACAGTACCTTTTTTTTTTTCGGTTGGCGCATCAGGCCTAATGAGACCTTTGGCCGCGCAGTGTGGTCTTCTTACAGACATTTGGGTTGCTTGCGGTAGCACAGAAAGCCTGGAGGGGGTAGCCCAAACCTCACGTTGCTGCAAACCATGGTAACGATGGTGCAGTGGCAGACTGCCCACAGCTCCATAACCAATCCCATTGGGGCCAATTTGGCAGTGCCCTTCCCACCGATGGCGTTAGCTCTCTCGGGTTCAAGGACAGTGACAAACTGGTCTAGGTCCAAAGATTATGGTAACTCAGAGTCAGCAGGCCCCGAGGACCTATACTTCTTTCCCTGAAGCATACCGTCCTTGTATCAAACCTCCGGGTGGTTACTTACATCCTGGAAAACCACGCCACGAATCTCGATGAGATACACGGGGAAGGTTCATCACTCCTACACCCGGTCGTGTGAGTCGCCTCAGTAGGCTGACGGGCCTCACATACCCGGGGTGGGGGTAGGCTTGGATTGCGTCGCGTTAATTGGCGGGTGGTCACCCGAATGGAGCGATCACCCATTCAAGTACTAAACAAGCTCGAAGTTGCTTAACTTTGATTACCTATTGCTAGCGCCATGGTCCACTCGGCCATCCCGGCCCCATATATATATATATATATATATATATATATATATATTTTTTTCCCTCCATTTACTGCTATGCGGTGTTTTCCAAGACCAAGGGTATGGGTGGCGGATTCATGCCGAGTTCTGCTAAAAAATCCGGCACGCAGGAATTAAAAAAGTTGAGGATATCGTAGTAGACGAGGGGCTAGCCCGCTTGCCAACATCACCCACATCGAAGTTCTATTTTTGTTTTATTTTAATATCTTTATACTATATATTGATACAATATTAGTATTGGAAAAACTGATACTGAATATTCGATCCAGTGGTTCAATATTACAGTCCAACATTGGTAATTGGTGTTGGAGAGGAATACATTGCAGGAATACATAAGAACTAGAAAGGGAGTGGAGAAAACGAACTATCCAAATTCATGTCGTACATTAGGTTCGTCGCTTCCTTTGAAGTGCTTAACAGTCCTCCAATATCCAATACCTACACACATTCCCGGTATAACATCGTTTAAAAAAATATAATTTATCTGAGAAATATTTTTGTTACAGCTTTAATAATTATGAATTTTATATAGTGTTACTTCAAATTATCACGTATCGTCTGTTAAATACTTCATTATAGTTAATATACCTTCTTGGAAGATCCTTGAATTATTACGCATGGTTTTTAACTACCACTTTTAAATCTGAAATCCACGATAACAATAAGAATAGCCAACCAAAGTTTTCTACTTCATTGCAAAAAATACATAGCGTATTGGAATTCTGCAGTTTGGTACCATGTATATTCACGATTCTAAAACTAGCAGGTACAGTAGAACCTTGATTATCCGGGATTTCTTTCATTGTCTTCAGCCCTCCACTCTTTGGGGATTTTCTTCTCTTATTTAAAGAAAAAAATTAACTTTAAACAATAAGGAACTAACGTAGAGAACAAACACTATAAAGAATAAGTAGCAAGTCAGTCATGGAAAAGGAACATATAGGTAAAAGAGATTATGGAATGATCCAAGGGGTTGAGGACTGTGGTTGCAGTCCCTCCCCCATTACAACCGGCTAGATCCACTCCTGATATATGTACACTCAAATAAATATTTTTATTAATATTTTGTTAATATTATGTACTCACTATTACATTTTATCATCATTTATTACATATTATGTTGTTCTGCTAAATATATATCATTATCGTAAATCATAATTTTTCTGGCATTTGTTAAAACATAATTAAATTTGCAAGCACGTGTTCTTTTTATTATCCGTGCACCTTCTTCATCGTCACTACCCCGGTAAAGGTCTGGTCAAGCACAATACAAGCAACAATACAAGCACGGCTGTGTATCGGATCTGATTCAAATACGATGGATAGTCGGTTGACCCGGTGTGTGACCGGTTAGTATCTATCCTTTGTAAATGAATCAGATCCGATACACGCCCGTTCTGCGGTGCGGTTATGTGTGACTAGACCTTGATTGAGGTTCTAATGTTTTGTTAATACATTGAACTGCAAACTAAAATCAAGAAACTCTCTATTTACGCTAACTTAGGTCTTTTTGATATAAACGTCAAAGACTTAAGGTGCTATAAACAATAAAATTCACAAGAACTCCAAGTTGGGGGCCCGGTGTGGCTGTGCGGTAAAGCGCCTTACTCCCATGCCGTAGCTGCGGGTTCGAGTCCCGCCCAAGGTGGTGCTTTTCTTTCGTAGGAGAAGTATCACCCAGTGCCATGGGTGTTAGTATGGGCAGTTTAGGGCTTCAGTGGAAGCCTTGAAGTCAAAAAAAAAAAAAAAAAAAAAAAAAACTCCAAGTTTACTGTGTAAATGTTTTAATTTATTATCTATAATCGAATAAAAAAAGAATACTCTCCAAGAGACTTGAGGTTCGATGATTCATGATGGCGTAAAAACAAAAGTTTATAAAGTAACCTTCGTCTTCTGCTTCCCCTAAGTAACTACAAGACCATTAATATTTTTTCTCTTTTTATCATAACACTAAAGTCACAGTTTAACCTAGACTTAGATATTCGACGTAACCATCTGTAATTTTTTAACAATACCATATGCCCATTCCTCACTTAGGGCCGCTTTCTCCAAGTTAGTTTAAACTGAGTTTAAATTTAATCCGGATTATCTCTTGGTTTAAACCAGATGTGAGTTTCTTCAAGTCGGTTTAACCTCTAAACTTGGTTTAAACTTAGATTAAGTTAATCCTTCATTTTTCCCGATTTAAACTCTGAATTAGGTTTAAACTGCAAAATATAAACAAACGTTTTGTGTGATAACATACTCGCTCTTGTTACTCAAGAATTATTGTTTTGCAATTGACTGAATACAAAAATGGAAAATACACATAATTGAAATTTTAAATGACGTGGAAAAAGAAGATGTGTGTGAAGATGTGTTTTTGTTGCCAAAGAGACGCATCAATATACGCAATCAGTTAATCCAAGATATTTTCAGAATATGTTAAATCAGTGAAGTAGAATTGAGATGAGAAAAAAATGTTTCTTAACGTGCATTATTTTTATTGTAATTGGTTCATAATTAATATCAAGGTTATGTTGTAAATTATGTTTCACTTGAATATGTCATAATGATGTAATTTTATTATTATTAAGCTATAATAATTATAACTTAATAAGCTCAACTTAGATCATTTATTATTTAAACAAAATGATAATAATAATAAAAAGGTTCAACATTATTTGAAAAAAATTTATGAAATATAATAGAGGTTATTCTTGTAATAATAATATCCTATTATAAAGAACATTTTATTAACATACAAATTAAATCTCTGAAAACAGCACTGCTCGTTTCATTGAATTTATTCGCCAGTTTCTTCCATTCATCCTCCTCTTTGACAGAGACGAAATCTGTTTTTTCGGTTTCAAAAATGTGTCTATTCTCTTCCACAAGAACCAGAAGAACATTAATTTCACACTGAGAAAAGTTTTTACTTCTTTTTGCTCCATTTTTATAGAACACTTTCACCTTATTTACTTTTTTGGTAAAAACAAAATAATATGTATAAATAATCTTTCCATAACCCTTACATTACCTTCTCTTTCCATAGAAGTTTCAACAAGGAAATGTAAACAAATATGTACCAACCTTTTAAAAAACATAATAACCTTCACATGATTAGGTTTAAACCGAGCTTAAACTAAACTAAGGCTGCAGAAAGTGAATCAGAGTTTAAACCTCGGATTAAAGATAATCCGGTTTAAGTTAATCCAAGTTTAAACTATATTGGAGAAAGCGGGCCTTAATGTATTTGCCCATTCCTCATATAATAAAAACTAAAATAAAAATAATAACATAAACCTCATAAAATAAAAACATTATAGTTTCGTATATCCAATATTTCAACTTTTTTTTTATGTTTCTGCTATATAGATCTAATAAACCAGAATATACCTAATAATTTACAGAGTTTTTACTATACTATAAATCAGACAGTACAAAGTGAATCCACTTTTATTTTGACAGATATTGATAAATAAATAAATTTAATTTTAAAATAAGAAATAATGACCTTGGCTATATTGTAATTTAACATATATTGTAATTTAACTTTCAGATACCTCATCACGCATATTATCATAGAGAATATACTCATATACTGATTAATTTAATTTAACTGAGTTAGATTCTCTGTTCCAATCGCTAGCGCCGTTGATTTTTCATGTCTTTGCAGGCCTGTATTGCGGGTCGATAGTTCAGACTACAACTTTCTGGCCCTCTCTAGTCTGTTTTAATACATATTATGATATATATTTTATGTGTTATAATCAAAGCACAGATATTTATGAAGTAAAAATAGTAATACAAATACAAAATATTCAAATATGATATTTTCGCATTTTTGACATTATTTTTATCCCTTTATAAAATACAAAATTCTAGGTCCCGGATCTAATAATATCTTGAAATATCCTTTTGGATTAAGGATAATTTTAAGAAATCTCTAGATGAGGGCCCCCTTACATATAAAATGTTGAAAATTACTTTCTATTTCTGGGTTCATTAAGCCGAAAACAGTATTCAGGTGCAAGCTATTGTTCCGTCTTGAGAAAAGAAAGAAAGCTCCATTAATTTAAAATAGATCCGGCTTGTTTGCGTCAGAAACATTTCTTACATGTACAATAATCAATTGAAGCAATTATAACTAGGTGAAAATTTATTATAATTTTTTTATTTATAATGAATTTAAAAATTATTATAATAAAAAAATAAAGAATATAATATTGATTTTAGAATCCCAAACTAATTTAGAATACAACGCCTTTAACCAACCAAAAGCAAAGTGCGGAAGGATCCCAGAGGCGACTGGCGTATCCTCAAAAGACGTCTACTACAACCAAATTCTTGAGTGGGATGTTAATAGTTACATCATCTCTATAATATTGACTATTAACCATTTAATAATTAAGAGTAGAGAGAAGTACATCATTAATGCATTAATTCAAATTATAAAACTTTTGTTCTATAAATTAATATTTTAATAATGTAGTTATTAATATTTTGTCATTTTATCCATCAACGAAATTCAAAACACATTTCGATCTCGGGTGTTATAGTAGTATGGAAAAGGCCGGGATATCCGAGGGTGTTAATGAGAATCTCGCTTAAGAATTCTTTAGCCTAACGGTGGAGGTTCAGATCCGCCCGGATCTGGTTGGTTGCACCCTCGATAATTTGATTCTATTAATTATAGCTAATTTAACTTAAGTGTCCAGATCGAATCAATATTTAATATATAAGATTTTTTAAAGCAATAGCTAACCAGTTATCGCAAAATGTTCACATTCAATAATTAAGTTAAACGACCAGTTTACGGACCTAAATGTGGATCGGAATTAAGATGATCTTTTTAAATTCGTTTCTCTTAGGCTGCATAAATCTGTTATCGCGCTTCTGAAATAAAAAAAAAATATTCTATAAATTTAGGTATGGAATGCACAAGTTAAGGCAGGTCAGGTTCCAAGAAGTATTTTTTTATATTAGTAGGTGATATCTACATGGACATAGATTGCGTTTACTCTTAAATTTTGGGAAACAGTCGTTTGACTTTTTTTTTGTTATCATATGTCCTGAAGACCTATAGCTCAGACGAAAAATGGTAGACTAAACCCACCGTTTGTTTAGGCTGTGTGGCCAGAAATGTTGGTATCTGAAAATAGACGATCAATATCAGTGATATTATACATTGCAGGAGAAAAAATAACAACAGCTAACAAATTGCGCACTCCTTTCAACAACGTCATATCTCAAAAATCGGCTATTTTTGGACATAACTGTTTTCTTAACGTGTTGAGTGAGTGGTATATACTTGCAAGATTCAAATTTTTAGATCAATCCAAGCAACATCTGTGGAATAATTAAGAAGAACGTCAAATTAAAAAGAGAATGATTTTAAATTTATGAAATTGATATTTTTATCTTGCTTAAACAGAGAAAAAAAGTCATTTAATATTTAAAACTATCTGCTCCATAGTAAAAAATTCAATCGGAGACTTAATATTTATTCTAATAAACTTCACATTTCAAGAAAAATCGTTCCTTTTTTATGTTTGAGGTTGTCGGAAGGCGTGAACGATATACTTAATGTGAACAAATCCAAGATCTATTTTTCTTCTTAAAATGTTAACTATATTTTTATGCATAACGTATAAAACTGAGACAAAGAAATTTAAAAAATGGAAGACCAACATTAAGTCATATGCTTGCTTAAACAAATATTAATTTCAAAAAACCATTACAGATTAAGAAAAAAAAGTTGTTAAGAGAATAAAACCTTGAAAAGAAAACTCGAAATAAATTAATAAAATAAAAGCGATCCTAGAAAGATTTCTTGGTGTCTCATCAAGTAATCTTAGTAAAGTCTTATATTAGTAAGCTAAGCGAATAATCATTTCTTCTGAATTGTCCAAGTAGTACATGTTTAATTTAAATTTTACATTTCCAGAATTTAATGAGATCTAAAAACATTCGCGAGATTAATAATTCTTAAATGCATATAAGGAATTCTGTCCAGGGCTGAGCAAGTAATGACTTGAGCCTGGTCACGTCTTCAAGCTCTTAATCCCTTTATGGCCTTCATGAATGTTTGTTCAAAAATTAAGTATTTTTAATTAACTTTAGGGTGAATTCTCTTCTTCATTGTCTGCCTGGGCTGATGATGCTGTTCCTCAATGATGACGCAAGTTATCGGAAAGCCATATTTGCAAGAGGATTTGGGGCATGTACGTCACGAGGAGATTTGAGTTAATTTAGCCACCGCATTAATTTCAAATAATTAAAAGTATCAAGTTATTAACACCTTCGTAAGACTCAGTTATGATAAAGTATATTATACCTATCGATTGAAAATTACTAAACATTAATCAATGAAGTATAACTGTACAATTAGGGAAAAACCTGATACATAAGTTGATCCCTCCAAAATTGTAAGTATCGATATTGACGTCTTGAATGGTTTTTTCAAGTAAATAACTGGGGAAACGAGTAAAATTTTACGAAACGGTGGATGAAAAAAAATCAATAAAGAAATGGATTTACACCGAGGAATAAAAGTTTGATAACACTCAAAAATTTGATTTTTGACTAGTCTAGTTTTTCCTTAGAGCAGAATTTACCTTTTTAGGCAGAATTAACTGACAACTATACAGAAAAAGATTAAAATTACAGAATTGTTCAATTCTTTTATGTTTACTTTCAAAGTATGATTTCTGAAGATAATAAAATAGGTGTCGAAAGTTAATACTGTTGATTATTAAATTAAAAACTTAGATCTCATATTTGTCTCTAGTAAATTAACAGAATTGGAATGTCGATATTTTTCTTCCGGTATCCGATATTTTCACCATGGATACCATCTACTTCGATATGAAAGACTATCGATATGGTTCGAACAATATTTCTTTTACACTTTCAAAACTCTATTCACACCTGAATTTTAATATTTAAGTTGTAAAATAAAAAAACTTGTAAATTAAAACCAACGTTTTCAGAAATCTCGAGGGATTGTTCTTAAATATGATCGTCAAGGAGGGTTGAAATAGATAATTAAAAAATAAAATCGGATCAAAATTTGTATCTGGAATTTTTTAAAATCATTTGACGATATTCATTTTTGATCATAAGTTAAAAAAAGTCATATCCTATTATTCACTATTTTTAGTAAAAATTTTAATGTTGAAAATAATACTATTTGTTGAGTAACATATTTTTAAATCAGAAATATAATTTTTTTTTAAGATTCTGCATGATATACTTTGAGTCAGCAGTAGGAGGTGATGCAGATTGTTATATATTTATAGCAAAAGAATAACTTCATTTCTTAAATGCATTAGAAATATTCGCTTACGAAAAATATATAAAAATAAAATTGCCTTGGAGCTGGAAGATTTTAATTTCAAAATACGATTTTTTTTTTTTTTTCCCCAAGTGCTCAGGTTTCTACTAATAGCTGTCTGTATGTTAAGAACACTTCGGTGAACAGTTTTAATAAACTCCTGAATACCCCAGGCCCAAATATAAACCTAAAATTGAATAGAAAATGTAATTAATTATAAAAACGCGTCAATACGGTATCACATAGTGACTGATCATTATTTTTAATCAAATAAATAAGCATCAAAGATCAATTTAAATTTGTATGCATAAATTAAGCATGATTTTTTAAATTAAAAATTAAATATAAGAATTAATATATGATTTTTTTGGAAAAAATAATTACCCATTTACAACTTTGATAAAGCCAGCAGGTTATATTTGTATAATCTTCTCTACAAATATTATAGTAAGTTTGCAGGTAGGAATTATAATTTCTGTTCTCGTATCTTAAAAATATACAAAGGTTTAGAATACATGAAAGCAAATCAGGATACAATAATAATCAAATCAGACAAAACAAAAAAACTAGTAATCATGTACAAAGAGGAATATAAAGAAAAAATGGAAAAACTTTTGGATGATAAAACAACATACAGGAAACTCAGAACAGATCCATTTAAAGAACTAAACATTAAAATTAACAATTATGTCACGGAAATATTCAAAAAAGGATACATAGATAAAAAAACCAAAAACAAATTACAAGTTACAGATTACACATCACCCAGAATTCACGGCCTCATTAAATTACACAAAAAGGACCATGATATGAGACCAATTATAAATAACATAGGGGGACCGACAGAGGCATTGTCCAAGTTTCTAAATCCGGCCTTAAATGAACTAAATAAGAATAACGAATATGACATAAAAAACGCACTTGAATTAAAAACAATATTAAAGAGTATAGATTTCCAAAACAAAAATTTACATATAGCTAGTCTTGACGTTAAATCCCTATTCACCAATGTACCAATAGATGAAACAATAAAAATCATAGAGACACAATGGGACCAAATCAAGAACAATACAAAAATAAAAAATAAACACACATTCATAGAAGGTCTTAATATATGTCTAAAAAATAGTTTCTTCACATATAACAAACAATTTTATAGACAAAAAGAAGGACTACCAATGGGCTCAAATTTAGCAATAAATATCAGCGGAATATACATGAATGACCTCATCAACAAAAATATAGAAAAATTAGCAACAAAACCCATATTGATAAAAAAATACATAGATGATCTCATAATAATAACAGACAATACAGATACCCTCAATGAAATACTATCAAAATTTAACAAACACCATAAACAAATAGAATTTACCATAGAAAACCCCATAAACAACAGTATCAGATATCTGGATATAGAAATAAACATTAACAATGCAAATAAAAAAATAACAACAAAATGGACCAAAAAACCAACCACAAGCAACTTCTTCTTCTTCAGAGGCACCACAGACGCACTAGGCTGTCCTTGGCCTGTTCCAACGCTCTTGCCCAGGCTTCTCGGTCTTCAGCAAGTCTCAGAGAAAGCCTGTTTGCGGTCAAATCCGCAGCTACGGTTTCTTTCCATCTTCCACGTGGTCTTCCACGAGCTCTTACTCCTTCTGGATGACAGGTGTACAGCGTCTTTGCCACTCTGTGATTTTCCATCCTGACCAGATGGCCCAGCCATCTCAGACGTTGCATCCGTATATAGTCTGAAATTCTGAGGTCTCCATAAATCTGGTATACCTCTTTATTTTTTCGCTGGCGCCACTCTCCATTCTCTTTTATTGGGCCCAGGACGCGTCTTAATATTTTCCGTTCGAAGACGTCCATTTTTCTTGCTGCTGCTGTGTTTAGCACCCAAGTCTCACATGCGTAGGTCGCAATTGGTCTTATTAGAGTTTTGTACAGTCTGATCTTTGTTGTGCGACTGATCAGCCTACTTTTTAAGAGATGCGCGATGGAGTATGATGCTTTATTGGCAGCAACAATTCGTGCTTTGATTTCCTCCATCTCGTCTAAGGATACATTAAGTTGGCTCCCTAAATATTTAAAACTAGTAACATTTTGGAATGAGCTGTTTCCAATCGCATAGAGGTTTTGAGGGTGTGTCAAGTTTTTCCTTCTTAGCACCATTATTTTTGTTTTTTCAACATTAACTTGAAGGCCGAATGCCCGAGCCTTTTGCTGAAACCGATCGAAAGCGTCTTTGATGTTCTGGAGAGACCTTCCAATGATCACGACATCATCGGCGTAAGCGAGTATCTGGTAACTTTTGTTGAATATAGTCCCTCTAATATCCAGGTTTGCCCGTATGATGATACTCTACACTATAATATTGAAGAGGAGTGGTGCCAGGGGTCTCCTTGCCTGAGCCCCGTGTTGACATGGAAAGACCGAGTGAGCTTCCCGTTGACTCTTACACTACTGGTAGTGTTTTGCATCGTGCACATTGTGAGCTTGATAAGCTTGGAGGGAATACCTATTTCTTTCATTGCTCGAAAGAGCTCTTCTCTCACAACTGTATCGTACGCTGCCTTGAAGTCTATGAATAAGCTCCACACTGTATTCCGGAACTCTTTCATTTTTTCGAAAATTTGTCTTAAAGAGAAGATTTGGTCAATGGTTGACCTGTTCGGTCTGAACCCACCCTGGTAATCTCCAAGCTTCCTTTCCACATAATATAGTAGTCGGTCATAGAGGGCTATGGAGAATATCTTGTAGGAGGTATTTAATAAACTTATCCCACGATAGTTTTCACAGTTTTTGGCATCTCCCTTTTTCTTGTAGACTGGAACAATTGTAGCCTCCAACCATTCGTTTGGGATTTTCTCGGCCTCCCAGATGTGGGAAATGAGAGTGTGGATCTCACCAACTAACGGATCACTGCCTTCTTTGAGGAGTTCGGTTTGTATTCCGTCTGGGCCGGCAGACTTGTTATTTTTCATTTTTCCCAGGATCTGTTCGATATCTTCTACATCCGGTGGTACGTCTTCGTCTATATTTTCCTCTGTTTCAAAGATAATTTCCACTCTCTCTTCATTTGCGCTTTCTGGGTTCAGCAATGTCTGGAAATGGTTTCTCCATCGTTCCTGTATTTCATCGTCTGCGACCAGCAGACGTCCAGTTTCATCACTTATCATGCAGTTCTGCTTTGTACCGTTCCTCTGCTCATTCACATCTCGATAGAACTTTCTGGTCTCGTTCTGGCATCTTGCGAGTTCTATATTCTTAATATTTTCATTTATTTAATTCCTCTTCTTTCTTCTGATAATATTCTTTGTATATTTCCTCGCATCCTGGTATTCCTTTTTTGTCTGCCTTGTGTCTCTATTCAGCCACTTCATTCTCTTTCTGCTTCGCGTCTTTATGGCTTCTTCGCATTCTCTGTCAAACCAAGCATTTTTTGGTGTTCTCTGATCAGACTTACAGTATTCATCTGCAGCCTCTGTTATTAATTGTTTGATATTTTGCCATTTCGTTTCAATTTCATCATTTCCATTTGTGGCTTGATACGTTCTTACACTACCCTGCAATTTTTCCTTAAAGCCTATTTTTACTTGTTCGTCCTTTAAGCTTTCCACGTTCCATTTTCTATTCTTCCCTTGGTGCCTATGTACTTTATATTTTGCTTTGCTGGTGAAGGTCGCTATTACTAGGAAATGATCGGAATTAATATCCGCTCCTCTATAAGACCTCACATCATTTACCTTGTTAAAATGTTCGCTAGACACTAGTACATGGTCAATCTGGGTAGCAACTCCATTGGGCGAACACCAGGTGTGTTTGTGCTTCTCCTTGTGGGGGAATATTGTGCTTATCACAATCAGGCTGCGAGATGCGGCAAAATTAATCATCCGTTCGCCGTTATCATTTGTTTCGTTGTGGAGGCTATACTTCCACACCATAAGCAACACACTACTAAATTACTGTTCAAACCATCCCATAACACAAAAAATAAACACAGCAAAAAATCTTATAAATAGAGCAATCACACTAACAGATACAGAACATTTAAAAAACATTAAAATCCAAATATACCAAATTTTAGAAGAAAACCTCTATCCAAAAAAACTAATAAATAAAATATGGTACAACATAAATAATAATAATAAGATAATAGAACAAAATAAAACCAACTCAAAAAACAATACTAAAATCAAAAACAGAGAACCAAAACAAAATACTAATCCACCAAAAATATACGAAAACAAAGTAATAGATAAACCAAACCAAAAATTAATTACAGATTTCTACTCAGACAAACAAGAGGAAAAAAATAAAAAGATAGATAATGAAAATTATAAGAAAACAAGTAATAAATACTACAAAATTCAATACATACCACAATTAACAGATAAAATAAAAAAGGCATTCAACACATACGATCACCATAACATAAAACTGGGTATGTACAATAGAAACAAATTACAAAACCACATAAGCAATATGAAAGATAAAATAGAAAAACTCGAAAAACAAAACGCAATATATGAAATAGAATGCAAAAACTGCAACAAAAAATACATAGGTGAAACATCTAAAAAACTGAAAACAAGATTAACACAGCACAAAAATAATTGTAAAAATATAAAAAACATGAAAGCAACTGCATTATCCGAACACTCCATCAAAAATAACCATACCTTCGATTTCGATAAAACCAAAATTCTAAACATAGTCCAAAATAAAAAAAACAGAAAAATAGAAGAAGCAATCCATATAACAAAAAACATAGAAAACACAATAAACTATGAAACAGACACAAAACACCATAACAACCACTACGCACACATAATAAAAAAATTGAAACACATATGAAAAAATAATAGAAACAAAACATCAATAAACATAGAGAGCAGGATGAGGGAGACTAATCAATGCAAGTACCAAAGTCCACACACAGCCAATAACTATAATGTGACAATGGAAATATAAGACAGTGTAACAGGCCATAAAATGTATGACAAAATAAAAAAGACAAAAGTATTTTATACTGTTAAAAAGAGAAGTTTGACAAATGGCTTGAATGAAATGTAACAACTAAAGATAAGGTAATGTAATGCCAATATATAAAAAAATAGTAAAAACATACATGGATATTATATTTAAGTGTAGTAGATTAATGTAATGTATGTAATGTAGATAACCCCAGAAGATGAGCCACAAGCTCGAAACGTCGGGAAAAAAATAATAAATAAATAAATATTAAACACAGAAGAGCTCCTTCATTAAAGAAAATCCTACAATTTACAGCACTCTTCCCCTCTAAGTGAGGAAAAAGATCCTTAGCAGATACAAAGGTTTTTTATAAGTAAAATATAATACATCTAGGTCTGATACATATTTAAAATTTCAACCACATTGCCTCAACATTACTCTCAGCATATTGAAAAATGTGCCATAAATACCATATAACATACAGTGGGCATATATGACCATTCGAATACCTATTTTCAGTTTAGTAAGATTTATCCTTTTTGAGCTAATCTGTTCACATACAGACCATTGCCCAAAAACAGATTTAAAATACAAAAGCTTAGGAACTGCATATATGTAATTCTAAATATGGAGTTGTACAAATTTACTTTTAGCCACTGATGGAAATTCTACATTAAAAAAATAGATGCGCAAAAACTTACATTTATGTATAAAAATTTTTTTTCACGATCGCAATACATTCCCTTACTATATATTTCGTATATAGGTAAGTGAAAGTATTGCAATAAAAATCTTCCAAGTTTCTGTTGTAAAAGAGAACGTTTTAACTTCTCGTCCAATAGTATTATGAACTGTATTTTCTGTGTCAAGTTGTTGATCAAGATATATAATATGGTAATAATTACGACTTAATCGACCGCAAGGAATGATTTTTCATTGAAAATATCAAATGAACTCTTTACGATCCTGTCACACTTCAAAATATATTTTTATTTTATAATATTAGATAAGACGGATAAGGCAGGTATTACCTAAATTTATACTCTTGAATTTTTGTAGCCCCGAACCTGGCTTTGCATTAAAACGTTTTATTTTTACATTTGAATAAAAGTTACTAATCTCACTACGTCACATCTGGACAAAGCCAACATGGCCGTTTAGTGTGGCCCCTGGCTCCACTGAAAGCTGGGAAATAAATAAAGCAAGTCAAGGCCCTTATTAACTGAAAAACTTTTGCGAATTGCAAAATTGCATTCTTTGGTGTCACATATATTTTTCTTTCAGATTTTTTTTTTTGTTCGGTACCCCTACCTGGCCATGTGTTGCATACGAGGGGTTACTGTAGAGGTGTAACCAACTTTCATAATTTATTTGAAAAATAAATTTAATCTTATTTTGCTTAGCAAATCCCTAGACTTTAAGTTAAAAAGTTGCTTGGATGTCCATAATGGCCCCCATGACGTTCTCTCTCCCCCCTGCTTGAGCCAAATTTGATTATGATTTGGCTACCGGCCGAGTTTCGCCAACAATGGCAACTGCCGGTCAACCCACAAGCAGCTGAAAGTGACAAGCTGTTAAATGTAGCTCGTTTTCAGCGCCTCTCATTTCACAATAGGTTTTTCACGGTTGTGGATAAGCTGACAACCATTCATATTACACTGGTTAGAAACAGGGCCTTAGTGCACATTTAAAATTTCGAAAATCACTTGCTGAAATCGGAAAAGAGGTTTCTGTAAAGTTGATACCTTACGCTAGAGATAAATCATGTTTAGCACTAAATTAACTATGTCAAAACTTCCTATTTTTGCTATATTATTTTTTTATAGCAGGTTAAATAAGGAAAGACCGACTTCAAAACGGCACACAAAAACCACTAAAAAAGGACAATGTCACTTAAATAGTAAACGATCTTTAATTACCCTGAAGTGTTAAATAATTTATCATTTCCCTCTAAACTAAACTATTTATAACAACTACGTTCTCTCAAGAAACTTTGTAAGGTATGATATAATACCAATACCATGGTCAGTATATTAAATAAGTAATAAAAATAGTGTGATTTAATGCTGGCACATCCATTAACACCAAGCAAGTGAGTAGGGCAAATGATCAGGTACGAGTAATTTTTGGGAATTATCCCAGCAATTGAGTGAAACCAATATCGTACTCGCTTATATCTGTTTTTGTTTTGTTTTTTCGGGTGAAAATTGCAAGATCATTGGAAGATAGCTCTCTCGCATATTACAAATCAGTTAGCAAAAAGAAAATACACAATAAGTTCTCAAATTTTTTTATTTTTATTAAAAATATCAAAATGTTACTCAATATGTTTTCAGAAGTGTCCAAGGAAACTGAAGACTATCTCCTAAGGAAACTGAAGACTTCCCCTAACACAACAAAAATTTACCTCCAAGATCTTAATTTACCGTAGATTGTTATATAAAATTGGCTACCGCGGCAGCAAGGAAGCTGCAGGCAAAAATTATTGTCAATATTATGCAGGGTCTGGAACGTTCCATATTCACTTCTCTATGAAATACCATTATTATTGACACCTAATTCGTCAAAATTCATCACTTCAGAGAGATTTCATGTTAAATCCATGCAGTATATTAGAACTTTCTGAAAACAACCAAAACATGAATGCAAAAATCAGAAAGTTTGGCGCACTGTGCTAGTTTGTTTGTTTGGTTTAACGTCACTTTATGCCACTAAGGCTAATCGGACGATGCTACAGTGGGAGTCCTAAATTTTGCCTATCCAGGTTTAATTAGAATAGGGATCTTTAACGAGTACCTAACGGCGCACAGTGGTGCCGGAAGGGACAAAACCCTAAAAAATGAAGGTGCTCCAACTTTACGGAAGTTTATAGATATTTTTTGAAACCTAAATCCCTCTAGAGCAAGGATCCATGCCAATTTTTTAGATCGATCTTAATTAAAACTTTGAAAACAAGGTAGTTTTTGGCATCTTGTAGGAATGACACAAAAACACTTGTTAACGTCCTATTTCGAAGTGATCTTAGGGAAGCCCAAATTTGTCCAAGGCCGTAATTTTTCGAAAATATCATATTTAGACATCCTGAAAAAAAGGTATTTAATCCTAGATTTCGAAGAAAAAAAGTTTAGGGTGGGTGAAAAAGAGAATCCGGCGATCTCTTGAGACATGTCATAAGTGAAATGGTTATTGGTCTTTTTCAATGTTAGCTCCGTCGAACTCCGTCTTCTGGTTGATATTAAATCAATCCAGATGTATCACTGAAGATATTCCAAAAAATTTCAGACCCAAAAACGTCCGAATAGTTTAATGAGAACATTTCATAGTTAGGAATGCGTGGGCGGGAGTGCCGTTTGTTTATGTGTCCCCTCTTCTAGGTACAACGTTTTCAATCGTTAATACGCTTCTATTCAAACATGGATTTGTCAATATTTTCTTAAATTTTCAGTGTTTTTTTCAACGAAGAGAGTGAAATATTTATTCAATCTATTCATAATAGGGTGATTCTCATTTAATTTGACCATTTAACTTTTTTAGAAATAAAATTTTGGGTTTAAAAAAATTCAACTTATAAATAAAATTTAATCTGAATATCATCAATAAGATGTTCAAGAAAACAAAGGTGAACAAAGTTTGTCAGTTTGTTCAGTATTAGTATTTTTTATTTTTTTATCTGCTCTAAAATGAGTTTTGTGAGGAGCGTTTCTGTATTTTTTTTTATTTTTTTTTTGTAATGTTTTTTTGTTTTTTTCTATCCTCGCTCACTCTCGTCACTCCATATCACAGCGTAAAAACTCATTTGTAAGGCATCGAATCTTGTTTTCCTTTTGTTGTTCAATTATTACTAGGCTGTCGTCTATTCCTACTCCTTTACTTGCCAAGCTTAGTAGCCTATACTTTCTCGCTAGTTGACCTACGAATAAGTCGTTCTGTCAAGGCTTAGGTTTTTCGTCGGATATTTACAGCTCATTGTGAAATATACATGATTTTGTTGCACAGTTTCTACTTAGTTCAGTGTCAACGATTCACCCATAATTAATTCGTTCACTGCTTTACAAGTAGGTCAAATTCAAAGACTGAGAAGTATTTTCACAAGCTGAGTAGACTGAATATTTTTACAAGCTGCCATTTGCTTATTTTCTTTCTCTTGGCCAACATCTCTTTTTTATTAAGAATATATTTGGCATTAGGTCCCAAGTCAATTTTTTCTTTTCTCTATTGCTCCTTTCTACAGCTTGTTAAAATGGCTATATAAAAGAAATGAATCATGTAGGCATGTAAACATAACCCACAATTGTTTTTCCGTCACGAGTGTTACTTAACACTCGTGATATTTTCACAAAAAATCTCTATCCTTAGCTAAACCAAGTGTCGGACATATACGAGAGGATGAACTCGAATAAATGTCCCTAACCAACATCTTTTGCCCGTATCATTCGGATTTTTCAATGACCGCTGATACATACAATTACACTGGTCGACAAAATTTAACTTTTTTTCTTTCACAAGAATTAAAATAACAGATTCTAAAAGTATTTTTCGTGCTGAATTCAAATATAATTACAGTTTTTTCCCATCGGGCAGGAGTTTTGTGTGCTATTCATTTGAATTTTTTATAATATTCCAAAAAATCCGTAACTAGCTATCTAACTCAAAATTATAACTACTGATTCTGACTTACCTAGAAAGTGGTAGATAGTGATTTTCGGGTATATTTTGCATCTGGAACGTCTCTCATTTTAGTCCAACAGTAGTCAGCCAGCATATTGGAACTCCACTTGCCTTGGTACCTCTTCTCTATTGTAGAAATTTGCTGATGAAAACGCTCACCGTGTTCATCGCTGACAGCTCCAAGGTTTTCGGGGAAGAAGTCCAAGTGAGAGTCCAAGAAGTGAATTTTTAAAGACATGTTGCATCCCATAGCTTTATAAGAATGCAGAAGATCAGCCACTATGTCACGATAGTTTTCTGCTTTATGGTTTCCAAGAAAATTGCAACACAAACTTTTGAAAGACTGCCAGGCTGCTTTCTCCAGTGGATTTAACAGTCCCTCGAAATGTTCATCAGCCATTAATGATCGGATTTGTGGTCCTATAAAAACTCCTTCTTTCAATTTAGCATCACTGACTTTGGGGAATTTCGATTTCAAGTACAAGAATCCATCAGAAAGTTTATCCATAGCTTTGACGAAATTTTTCATAACTCCTAACTTAATATGCAATGGAGGTAAAAATATTTTTTCAGGCTTCACTAAAGGGACACATGCCACATTTTTCTGGCCAGGGATAAGAGATTCACGTTTTGGCCATGACTTTCTAACGTAGTGAGACTTCTTATCTCTGCTGTCCCACTCGCACAAAAAACAGCAAAATTTGGTGAACCCAAGTTGCAAACCAAGCAATAAAGCAATGACCTTTAAATCACCACAGATATTCCATTCATATTTTCCATATTGTATTTTCTCTAAAACTAGTTTCATATTTTCATATGTCTCTTTCATATCAGCGGCATGCGCTACCGGTATTGATGGAAGTTTATTGCCAATATGTAGCAGCACAGCCTTCAAACTTACTTTAGAGGAGTCTATGAACAATCGCCACTCATCTGGCCGGTGTTGAAGCCCAAGAGTTTCCATAACTGAACAAATATTATTACAAAACACAATACCATTTTCTTCAGAGAAGTATACTTTGAAAACACTATGGCGGCTACGATATCTACTAATTCTTACATCTTTTTGGAGTAGATTCTACCCTTTGAGTCTGGAAGCTAAAACTTCCGCTTGCTGTTTAGACAGATTTAAATCGCGAATCAGGTCACTAAGGTCTTGCTGATTGGGAAAGTATGGTTCTGATGAACAGCTACTGGCTTCATATGTAAGATCATTTTTATTTCCATCTGAATCATTTGGAGTTTCAGTCAGGTCAGGACCAGAGTTACCACTTAAGGTTGTATCTGCATATACTGGTACGGGGAACTCTTCACTGTGTAAGACAGGTCTCATTGCAGATTGCAAATTCGGACACTTAACTGTATATTTTGTTTTAGATGTGATTCCTTTAATATTTGTCAAACAAAAATAACAGTCAGTTAAATGATCCTTCGGTTCCCTCCAAATCATGTGAATTGCAAATGGCATATGATGTGTACCATTTTTCCACCCAGTCAGCAGTCTAACACACGAAACACAGCATGTATTTGGGGCCCAGCTCTTATCAAAATCACCAACTTGACAGCCAAAGTAAAGTTTATAACACTTCTTTACAAGTGGGGTAAAATTTCGCCTCTGAGACTTGAAGGTCAGCTCACCACAAATATAGCAGAAATTATCTGCATGATTTACACAATTTCTTGGCATGATGAAAAAATAAAGCACAGAAATGCAACATGCACAACATACACAATACACTTCTAAACAGAAAGGAAGGAAATATTTCACTACTCAACAATCTCACAGTCAGCTCAATACTGACACATCACAATGCCAAACAGGTCTGAACATGTCTAAACAACAACAATGAACCTGTACAGTCATGTTTTATTGCGCTTCAGCATGACATTGCTAATAATTTCAATAATACAGCTTGAGTAAAATAGCTACATATGAGGTAACGGTTCCTATGACAGGTCAAAGAAAACGCTAAAATCATATTTTGAAAAGTAGCTTTTACAGAAAAACTATGCCTGATGGGAAAATTCTGACTACATATCTGAATTCAGGATGGAAAATGCCACTAGATTCACTATTCAGATCTCTTGTGAAAAAAACCTTGTCGACCAGTGTTAACGTAACACTCGTGACAACTAATTTTTGTGATATATATTATTTTGCATTGGATATCAAATAACTGCCTATTCGATACTTTCTTCACCAAGTTTGCACATCGACTGATAGCCGTTATTTTAAACAAAGGTTATCATGGCCATTCCCAGCATTTTCAATGAACAGTGTTGCCCAGAACAGCCGACAACACTCGCCATGAATTTTTTCTACTAACCTTGGGGACAGATTCATTTTCCTGATTTACATTCGAAGTATTAGAGGTAACTAAAAATATCATTCATAACTTGAAACACCACCGTATTACAATGAAATACCTCATTGTTCAAATTAAATCAATTATCAGGGGTTCATTTCAGGGTATGGTGAACTAAGCAAAACCAGCATAACACATAAATATATATATATCATATTGGTTTGATGTTTATATATATACTCAATTTTAGTTCAAATTCTGTTGGTTCGTATAATATTTATTACGATCCAAGTAAAATCGAAATTTTATTTTAAAAAATGTGGATTTTTTTTACCCCGTAACCCTTAAAATGAAATATTACAGCTTTGAAAGTGGCATAAATCGATTCAGCGACCCAAAAACGATGGAATGTATATATTTAATCTTCATTTTTGACCGGTTAAGGGTTTTGTCCCTAAGTTGGTCATTTTAAACCACTGTGGGGCGCACTGTGCTATCAGGAAATATTTAAAGAACAATTGCTGAGGAAGTGAGATTTGGAACTTCATCGGCTTCCGGGATATTGTAGACTTCACTCTTTAAAAAAGTAGAAAGCGTCTGGATTTCCGGCGATGAATAAGGTAACTCATCAACGAGCAAGGAAAATATATATCCCTATAAGAGAGACAGCTCCAGGAGCAAGCAAGTGCTTTTTTTTTTTTTTTTTTTTTTTTTTTTTGTTTTGTAAATAATGGATCGTGTCACGAAAAGAAGATGGGCGCGTCCCGACTGATAAAAAACGAGATGCAGTTGCATAAGTCAGGACGGTGATCAGCCATGATTACTTAAGAAAATCTTTTTTATAATATATAGGGGAAGCTTAGAAAGAATCACCAAACTGAAAGCACACAGCGATTAAGTTAGTCAGAATCAAAGCATAAATATGAGATATAATTATAATATGTATATGATATATAATTAAAATATGAGAACAAAGAGTATGTTTTTGTATGTCAAAATAAGCGAGCTACTGTAAATACCTAATTTCCAAACAAGTAAAATTACCAAGTCTGTTTTCTCTTGTACTCAATAAGTGTCTATATATTTAAAATCCAATTGAACAATTAATGCAAAAAATGACATCTCTATAAATTAAAAAAATACAATAACAAGCGCACAGAAATTATAAAATTTAAGGAGATTTAGTGTGGAACGATGTAGTAAAATTCGCATGGAAATAAAGAAATAGGTTATTATGCGTGACAGAGGGGCGGTAGCTAGAGATAGTGAAAAGTGACAGGCGGGGGCCGCACAAAGGGGAGATATCTCAACAGTGTAGCAAACTGCCACCGATAAGACGACCTGTTTCCGCTTGTCTCTTTCCAGGGAGGCACCTTCACTCCTAACTATAAACCGCCCTATCGCTGTAGATCCATTCATTCTTTATCTAGCTTATGCCCAGGGCACATCTAACGAACAGCGTTTCAACATGGCTTACACAGTTTCTATAATATATGGAAAAAGATAAATAAATTAATATTAGTTACTTTTATCTGATATCCTTTAAATTGACTAAATAAAAACATGAATATGAAATGGCGTAGTTATCGCCAATGCAACACATGTTAGGGTAGATCCATACTGGATCCGTCCATACCTGTTTTTGAGTCGGAAGAATAACAAACACTTTAAATAGGTAGTGAGTCCCTATACTGTATCCGATTTAAGACTGGCCGAAAATCTTTGAAAACTCGGGATTTCCGACCTAAAATAACAAAATAAGTGTCGTTGCTTGGCAATGGGAGTCATCTTCTCTCTCCAGACAGCATCATATCCGCTTTAGCTCAAATCAAACATGTTTGTTTTTGGGAAGAGCCTAAGCGCAGTGATTAAGGGCGGATTCACACTATCGCTCCGCTCCCGCTCCACTCCCGGTCCGCTCAAATATTCTAAAGAGAAATAGACAGAAAATTCCACTATCGGTACCGCTCCGGTCTCGCTCCACTCCCGGTCCGCTCTCGCTCTACCCCATTCACACTAGCGCTCCGCTCCCGCTCCGCTCCAGGTCCGGTCTCACTGGCAAAATATTCTAAAGAGGAATAGAGAGAGGTTAATCACAATATTGGCACAGGTCCGTCCTCGCTCCACTCCCGCTCCACTCTCGCTCCACTCCCGCTCCACTCTCCTAAAGTCTTTTCATATTCACATTATATAATTTTCACCGTTCACGATTGAAGCCATTAATAATCGAAGCCGTCTGTATTTGGATTTTAATTAATAATTAACTTTCAGCTATTAAAGTATTTATTTATTCATAAATTTTACGGCCAAAAAAGTTCAACTTTAAAAAAAAAAAATATATATATATATAAATATATATATATAATTATAAATTAATTTAATTAATGGTGAAGAAATAATTGAAATTTTTTTCCGAATGTATTCGAATACGCTTGAAATGATAAAAACAAAATCACCAACAATACGCGCGGTTTTTCGACGTGAAAAATTCATGTTATGTTTGAGATATATTTTGCTATGAATTAATGTACTCGTAAAAAATGGTCACCGATTTATTTATTGGCTACATACTCATTGCTATTATAAAATAACGTTTGATTTGAAACGAATAAAAATGCAGTATATTATGCAAAATGTCAGATCATTAACAAAAAAATATATTAAAGCAAAAAATAATTAAAATATTAATCAGGAAAAGAAGAGAACACAATCGGTAAATTTACCATTTCAGCATTTACCGATTTCAACTTGATATTTTCAAGCGTATTCGAATACATTCCGAAAAAAATTTAAATTATTTCTTCACCATTAATTAAATTAATTTATAATTATTATTAATAATTATCATTGTGTTGCAATATATTCTTCTTATTATATTTTTTGATAATGTTATCTTCTTCATCAATAAAAGTACACTTACCAGCTATTTCTACAAACGAAAAATTGATTTTTTTTTTTGGCCGTAAAATTGAAGAATAAATGAATACTTAAATAACTGAAAGTTAATCATTAATTAAAATCCGAATACAGACAACTTCTATTATTAATGGCTTTAATAGCTTAAACCTTTCAAAAGTGAACGGTGTAAAATTATATAGTGTGAATATGGTAAGACATTAGGAGAGCGGACCGGGAGTGGAGCGGGAGCGGAGCGCTAGTGTGAATGGGGTAGAGCGAGAGTGGACCGGGAGCGGAGCGAGAGTGGAGCGGGCGCGAAACCGATAGTGTGAATAGGCCTTAAATATCCTTTAAAACTGTACGTTTATCGTCTTGTTAGTGACTGTGAAAATAATGTGCGTGCTGAGAATCTCTGGGCCATTGAACTATTTTTTTTCTTAATTCTAAGAAAAAACAAAACAGTTTATTTGATACGAGGGCATCCTACTATGAAGAAATGAACTTATATCCTTTTCTTTAGGAAATACGAATGATAAAAGAGTTTTATGTTTATTTTAGTCCCTATACATGCCAATGTGGAAAATTGAAAGTGATAAATGGAAAGGTAATTAGATTGACTATGAGAAAATAGTTTCAAAACATACTTCTCTTCTACAATCTCAACTTTTATAGACTTATGCAACTTTTCTAGGAATTAAGGAAAACTAATGTATTGGTTGAACGAGTACCTATATTTTTAATCCGGTATCGGAATCTGGTCGAAATGGTCGCTTTCAACGAATTCCACAAATTCAATGAAGTAATTTCAACCCTCTTTACCATAGAAACAGCAGTTCTTAGAATGATAACCCTATAAAATAAAGATCGTAGAGCACCCAACTAATATCACCTTTACCACCACTTTTGAACTCTATTACATCCAGTTAAGTAATCTAATGGTCTCAAAACTGATTTATTTATCTTGCAACATTGTAATAATTCTGAGGGGATGTTATCTCAGGATAAAATTATTTTTTCATTCTTTCATTCGTTAAACGGATTTAATCTAAAATGATCTTCTGGAATGGAAAAAACTTGATAAAAAACGGGCAGAACAAAAAATCTTTTTAAAAAATATTAGTAGAGAAACTGAACCATTACAGTCACAATCGATATTGATATATTGATAAGAAGGTGAGAACTTTGTAATTGCAGCTCCTGGGTTTGGCCTATTATATGGCCCTTTAGTGTGGTTAGATAGACAACTGAAAAGGACCGCTTGAGGGTTTATTTATTTTTAACTGAAAAAGACAAAATGGAAGTTCAATAATATTACAGTCACAACTTCTCAAAATAGGCCATGGCCAGTAGCCGCTCTTGCAAAGTAGTATCATTATTAAACCTCTTTTTAAGTGAATCTTCCACAGAAAATTCAACCAGATTATTTTATATAGGTGAGGAAATGGCTCAAAAATAAAATTTATAGTTGAAGAGGTAAGTAAAATTAGAAATAAAATTATTTATGTCATGTCCAAAATAGTAATGAATAAAAGATAAGAATGTATAACTGTACTGAAATGTATAAAATTAGGTGATAAGAGGTATCATATAAAATTAAATAAATAGAACTAGTATACATACATTTATTTTTTAGTTAAAAAAAAAAATATTTTTCAAATAAATAAATGCTATAAAAGATTTAATTGTTCACTGGCATAAGAGATTTTTTAGCACTATCTAATCTTTTCATAGAAGTATTCTTGCCTAGAATTTCCATCATTTCTGCAACTCCTGGACCTTGCTATAAAAAATAAATAAATAAATAAAACAATACATTTTATAAAAATTAGATACATTGATAAATACTTGACCCTGCCCAAAATAATTTAGTCTATAGTATTTATATTTTTGTAAGCTTTTTATACAACAAATATTTTAATTTGGGGTCAAAACAGGTTTTCACCATCCATCAACATAAGCTTTCCTTGCATAATGAAATAGGACAGATTTGTAGACTTATTGAATTGAAATTTGTTGAGCCATATACAATAAATATATATATATATATATATATATATATATATATATATTTATATACATACTTATCAAGGTTATTTATGTATGTATGTATGTATGTATGTGTGTATGTGTGTATGTATATATATATATATATATATATATATATATATATGGCTCAAAAAATTTCAATTATATATATACCTTCTTTGAAATGGTTTAAAGCAGATATATCACAAGTTTTTTTGCTGATTGCTCTTGTACAGAACATGTATTCTTCTCAACTTTCTCTTTTTCCCTATCAGCTTTAAGTTTTTGCACCCTCTACCCAAAGTTCAATAAAACAACAAACAAACAAGAGGTGCATACAGCTTTTCTAGGAAGCTTGTTTTACTGATAGAACTGCCTTAGAATGGCAAAAAAGTTTATTAACATTACAAATATACCAGCTTGTAATAGTTGATAAGACTTTTGGGAGGTTGCTCCTAGAAGTAAATATAATCAAAGCCAAATGGTACCATTCAACTAATCAAGTTCAATACACTGAATACCTAAGAAAATGGGCGGGGTAGTCAAGCGGGCAAACCCATTGGAATATCTTTGCCGCTGACAGCCATAAATAACCTGAAGTTCTAAACACAGCGATGGGGAGTCTTTTAACAACTCGGCATCAATACCCTGCCTTCAACCCTGGCATAGGAAAAACTCTGAGTAGCTAAAAAGGCTGGGAAGGGGAGGATCGAAAAAAAATAAAAAAATAAGCAGTTATCTTGAAGTTCAAAATTCAAGTATATCAAAATATACAGAACCCTTATAAAGAAACTCAACTTGAAATACCTTAAATTAGTCGGATCCGGAATTCTCTGTCCTTTGGAAAAAAATATTGTAATGAAAAAAAAATCCAAAGCAATATTGATAAACCAGAAGGTTCCAAATATTAGACCATGTAATCAGGAATAAGGAAATAAAACAAAAGGCCTATAAGAAAATAAAATTGGAAGGAAAAAAGACATTCTGGAATGTCATGGGTTCAAACTATAAATAAACAAATGGTTGCTAGGGTTGGAAGGTGGAACTTGGATCATGGAACAAATGATGGCGGAATAGATAAAAAAGTGGTACGATAAAATTCTGGTAATCAGCATGCAATACCTTCATGAGAAATAAACACAGCTTTAAGCAACATATTTTGAGCCAACACAAACACCTAAACCATAAGGACACTAAAATAATCTTGAGAACAATTAGAAATAAATTGTTTACCAGAAGTAAATATTATATCAACAACGATAAATAATTTTTTTTTATACCCCTACAAGGCTAAGTGTGACATGAGGGGGTTTATTTTAGAGATAAGGGTAGGAAAGTAGATATTTATCCCATGGGTCTGCCATAGTCAGCACGTCCAGGCCAGATTCGAACCCTCCCCCCACTACACCACACATGGTCAAGTAAAAAATAACATTATTGTTATTATTAATTATAAAATTTAAAATAATTATAAAATTACTATAGTGGTAACCCCTGTCCACCTGACAGGCGGACCAACTCCCATTTAACATCATCACATTATTTTATTTTTATTTTTTGGTCCCTCTAAACAGAGTATACAATGAATTATTATTACTTATGTTAAAAAACAATGGGACCCACTATTGCCACATGACACATTAAACTGTCAGTATAACCAGGGTTCCGGAGTCGGGAGGCGGCTGTCCCATCGCTCAGTCGTTAGACTGCAATCAGCCACTGGTCCTCCAGGTTGGGGGACACAAACACTAACATACACACAGTACACTGTCTATATCTGTCAGCACACTACACACACTCTCACACTACAGAAAAAGGACACCTACCTTACACACCCTAGGATCACCTCCCCTAGGTAGCCGCGCCCGGATGGGGGAGCAGGTCAGGAGGCTCTGAGGTAGCAGCCCTATCACCTGACTCGGAGAAGAGGGCTGATTTCCTACCTCTTCTAAACCAATGAATCACAAATGCTCAACAAAGATTAGCCGGACTGATCCAAAGGAAACAACACAGGAAACGTTAGCTAGGCTACATTAGCTACATGGAACCTATTGTCATTATATCGACCTGGAGCACTTCAAGTACTCCTAAATAATCTGACCAATCATAAAATAGACATTGTTGCCATTCAAGAAGCTAGGTGGACAGGACAAGGTAGTTTTAAAAAAGAGTCTTATACAATATACTACAGTTGGGATGAAAGGCTCCACATATTTGGGATAGGATTTATCGTTGGTAAAAGATTCTCAAACCTAGTGATAGGGTTCAAGCCAATCAGTCCAAGACTATGTGTTATTAGAATTAAAAGCAAGCACCGCAACTGCTCTATTATATGCTCCCATGCTCCAACAGAAGTCTCAGAAGAGGAAGAGAAAGACACATTCTACGAGGCACTTGAAAAATGCTACGACGAAGGTCCCAACTATGACCTCAAGCTTGTAGTTGGTGACTATAATGCACAGATTGGGAGAGAAGCTGTATACCGACCCATAACTGGAAACTACAGCCTTCATGAATTATCAAACGATAATAGGAAAAGGTTAATCGACTTTGCTGCATCCAAAGACCTCATAGTTGGAAGCACTCGTTTCCAGCACAAGGCAGCCAATAAGGGGAGTGTGGTGTGAATGGACGAGTTACCACAACACAGATTGATCATGTCCTTATAACAACCAAGCACAAGTCGTCTCTCCTTGATGTACATTCATATAGAGGCGCTAATATTGACTCTGACCATTATATTGTTACAGCCAAGGTAAAAGGGAAAGTGCCCACAGTAAAATATAGGCCTCAGAACAAACCTAAGCGCTTCAATGTATAAAAACTAAAAATCCCTGAAGAAAGTGCCAAATTCAGTGAATTTCTAGATGCCAGTATAGGAAGAATTGATGCTGAAGAGAGTATTGATGCTAGATGGCAATGCTGCAATGAAGCCATCACCGACTCAGCTGCAGAGATACTAGGATTGGCCACAAAAGTTAAGCGTAACCCCTGGTTTGACGAGGAGGCTCTAAATGAAAGAAAAAACGAGGCATACATAAAAATGCTATCACGCAGGCATACAAGAGTTCTACTTAATAAGTATAAGTGCCTACGTAGTGAGGAC
The DNA here is from genome assembly GCA_911387785.2 of Aelia acuminata. NCBI lineage: Eukaryota > Metazoa > Arthropoda > Insecta > Hemiptera > Pentatomidae > Aelia > Aelia acuminata. The sequence goes on along the minus strand of OU426981.1, from coordinate 95,104,774 downwards.
ACACATCTGAGGAGAAGGAAGAAGAGAGCGTGGGAAAGCAAGGCACTTGATATAGAGAGGCCTTCAATGACAAGAATAGACGGCAGTTCCTCCAACTCGGTAATGACAGAAGAAGGTCTTTTAAACCCCAAACATATGCTTGCAAGGCAGAAGATGGTTCCATTATATCTGACAGGGAGGCAGTACTGAATAGTTGGGCCGACTACTTCAGTGCACTGTTGAACAGAGGGACATTAAGCGATTGCCCGGAGGTACATCTGGAGAATGAGGCACTTAAGTGGAGACCACATTGACCCTCCTGAAGACGAAGAGATTTGGGAAGCTCTATAAAACCTCAAGAATAATAAGGCCCCAGGTATAGACAATATAGCACCCGAAATTCTGAAGCATGGTGGCAGCGAGCTTATCATGTTCCTAAAGGATTTATTCCTGAACATCTGGAATGAAGAAAGGCTGCCTTTGGAATGGAAGAAGACGATCATATTCCCCATTCACAAGAAGGGTGATGCCCTAGAATGCAAGAACTACAGGGAAATATGTCTCCTCCCTTGTGCTTACAAAGTGATGTCGGCAGTTTTGTTTAAGAGACTACTCCCTTATGCAGAACGTGAAATAGGAAAATACCAAAGGTGTTTCAGTTCAGGCAAGTCGACGACAGACCAAATTTTCACTCTCTGTCTGCTCCTTGAAAAAACAAGAGAGTATGGAATCAGCACACTATGTATTCGTAGACTTCCAGCATTCATATGATTCTGTAAACAGAAATGAAGTCTACAAAGCTATGATGAACATGCTAGATACCTCCAAAACTAGTAAGACTCACACGCATGACAATGGTGCTTCAACACAGGTATGGGAGTCCGTCAGGGCGATGGTTTGGCATGTCTTGTATTTAACTTGGCTCTCGAGACAGCTGTGAGGAATTCTGGATAGGAACACTTCTAAATAGGCTTGTTCATGTTCTTGGAAAGGCAGACGATCTGGACCTTGCTGGAAGGACACTGGAAGCAGTTAGGGAAGCTTTTGAGGCCCTGGAAGTAGCAACAGCAAGCATGGGGCTATCAATAAACACAGAAAAAACAAAATACTTGTGTGTTAACCCAAAACATGATATCTGGGAACGCTTTGTTCAGTTGGGTTCACACAGTATAGAAATAGTAAGAGAATTCGTCTACTTAGGCTCTCAAGTGAACTCCCGGAATGACACTGGAGTAGAAATAGACAGACGAATTCTGGCTGCTAATCGGTGTTCCTTTGAACTTCAAAAGCATCCCTGGTCAAGAATTTTGTCAAAATCAACAAAGGTCAGAATATACAAAAACTTGATTCGACCTGTTTTAACATATGGCTCTGACACCTGGACGCTTCCAAAGACTCAGGAACAGGAACTCTTCAGGTTTGAACGGAAGATTTTAAGGAGAATTTATGGGGCCGCATATGTTGACGGAGACTGCAGAAGAAGAACCAACCTCGAGCTGAGAAGCCTTGGTCTAAGCTACAAGGACTTAGACATGGTTGATACGATTAAATGATCTCGATTGCGATGGCCGGGACATGCTGTTCGAATGAATTCCTCCAAAATCCCATCTAAAGTCCTATCGGAGAAACTGTTTGGATCACGGAAGGTTGGACGCTCTAGGCTCCGATGGGAAGATTGTGTTGCTAACGATGCATTATTGATACTTGGCATTCACAGCTGGAAGACAGCAGCACGAAATTGAAATAACTGGCGGTCAATGCCATATTTGAAAAATGGACACACAACATATGTTGATAACTGGGATACCAGCCCAGCACTGTTTAGTTGGTTACACGATATGGCAAACACTGCATGCGGAACGGCAAACCAGAAAAGATATGCCGAAAATGGAAGAGTGCCTAAAAAAAGGAAACTAAATTTAGGTCGACACACACAATGTTAGCTCAGGAGTGGTCAGATCGAAGGGAGGTTTGGATGTTATCCACTGCACACAATGCGGATATCATTTCAAAGGGGAAAAAAGACTACAAAACTGGAGAAATGATAAAAAAAACCAAAATGTGCTGTGGAATACAATCAAAATATGGAAGGTCTGGATAGAGTGGACATGATTCTAAGCTCAATAGAATCTGTCAGAAAAACTGTGAAATGGTACAAGAAATTATTTCTACATATATTAGACTTGTCTGTGTTGAATGCTCACACATTGCACAAGATTGTTACAGGACAAAAACTTACAACGGATAAGTTCCATTTATCTCTTATAAGAGAAATGTTGGAAAAGTTCCATACAGAAAGAAAAAAATCTGGGGGAGGAAGAAGATCAAGCGAAGATTTACCCCTACGACTGACAGAGAGACATTTTATCCGCCCCACCATTTCCAAAGGGACGTCAAAAAAACAAGCGTACCGAAAATGTGCCGTTTGTTAAAAAAAACAAAATTCGGCAAGATACTAAAGTTGAATGTCAACATTGTAATGATGGTCTTTGCATAGACCAATGCTTTGAAGATTTTCACACAAAATTAAATTATTAAGAAATTAGTTTTATTATTAAAAAAAATAAAATAAAAAAATAACCTTTTTAACGTTATAACTCCGCCAGTGTCGGTCCATAGCCCGAATAAAAAAGGAGGATGGAAACGAAATAACAACAGATAGTAGTAAAGGGGCGTAATGAAAAATAGAATGTAGGTAAAAAGAATGTAGCAGAGGCCGGTAGACGGGTAGCCAGAGCACTTAGCGCTGTGACAGACGTAAAGCTCTTCACTCGCAGCAGTTAAAGGGTTACGGGAGATATAAGCAAGGATTTGTCTTTACGCATAAATTATTAATCTTTACATTTTACAGTAAAGAAGGTTTAAAGAATTGTAAATCACTGCTTCAAATGGTAATAAATTGGTAAACAATAAAAGTGACAAACATTGAGTAAAAATAAATATATAAAGTCTAATTTTAACTGAATCAGTCATTTGAGAAACTCGACATGGCTCAGAAAGGCAATTCTGTTTTTATATATTTTTAAGCTCCTGCAATGCTGAGACATTAATTCAAAAGAATTAATTATATTTCTAATTCTAAGCTTTGATAAGGAGTAAATGTAAGAGAATTTATTACAAATGTAAAAATTTTATTTTTCCTTTTTAACATTAATTTAATTTAAATCTGGGTAAATATCGTATATTTCTCCTGTTCGTATTGTATATTTCTTGTATTCATTTATTGTATTGGTATTGTATTGCACTTGTATTTTCTTTTTTATTGTATATGTAAATTGTAATTCAATAGTAACTTTACTCCATTGTATTTAACTGCATTTAATTTTATTTCAAAATTGTAAATTTGTATTAAAGGGCGAGAATGACCCAGGTGGTCGAAAAGCCCGAAACTATATATAAATAAATAAATCTGGGTACATGTCGGTATTCTCAAACGACTGATAAAAATCTAAGTATTTTTAAGTTTTATTCTCATTGTTTGTTTTTTTTAATTTTAGAAAGTACAACGTATTACAAAAAATTAAAAATAAAAGAAAATAAGATTCTTTAAACTCAAGGTAAAGAATACTATTCTCTAATTTTTAGTCTCACTAAAAGTTTCTTTATAGAATATGTATATATATTGGGGTTCTCAATTATGTGTTGTCTATGGCAACGCATATTTCCTAATGAGTTGCCATCCCACCGCCCTATCTCTATGATCAAAATTAAAATTTATTGAGCCTTTTTGAGAAGCCAAAGATAGCCAGTTCAAAACCCAGAGAGCCTGGGGATATTTACTATTACTCGTCATTAAGCCCCACCCTCTCTCCTGGCCCGAAAAACCCCGTACAACCTAAAAGGGGAGGAATAAGAAGAAAAAAAGTTTTGATCCCGGTATTCTGATTTGTACTTTTTTTAAGAAATGCAAAATGAAATTCTATTTTATTACACTTCAATGTATTTATATAATGGAAAGATTATTGTTATTAATATAAAATAAATAAGACAAAAAAGATGACAATATTTCAACAAGCTCAGCAGCCAATGAATCACTATCTAAAATATATAAAAAATTTAATTTCATTAATAAATTAATACTTTACCTTTAAACCACTTAAAGACATTCTCATGAATCCCATCATATCTTTGAATACAATACCATTTTCTTTAGAAAACAACTTAAGCAGATGAAGTATCTTTTCTTTACTGAAATCAATCTGCATCAATTCATTTTCAAGTCTGTTCAAAATTACTGAAATAAAACAAACTAACAAATATCACCAATGTTTAAAAAAAAAAATTAATAATACAATTTTCACCATTAAAACAAGAATTTAAGAAACAAATAGGGTAACTGCACCAATAGTTGACAGTTTAAGAAAAAATAATTATATTATTGACATTGTTTACAATATATTGATGTTAGGATAATCTTTGTTATGAATTTAGTTGGGCCAATCCCTCTAGAAAACTGGGAATACAATATCCTATGGTCTACATTTACGGTTTTGATAAAAAATGATTTTTTGTATAGTTGACACATCAAAATGTAAAGGTTTGGAAAGTTGACAATGATTTTAAAGTTGACACATGGATTAATTTTTGATTTCCTATGATTTTTAATAGGTAATAAGGACTGCAATAAAAGTTAATATATAATTAATTAATTAATATAATATAAAATAAAAGTTAATATTTTTTTATTTATAAACTAGTAAATTCACAATGGAAACAAAATAAAATTTCCACACTTTAATTATTTTATACACAAAAAGCTTAAATGAGACAAACAAAGAAACAAACATATTTAAACAAAAAATGAGATCTTTAGATTTTAACAATGGCCAGAAGTTTTGTTTTTTTAATGTTGGGTTTGCACAATTTTAGACTCTCCAATGATCTTCAACTTCAATCTTCCAGTGCTCTTTTAAGCAATTAAAGATGGCCACATTTGTTGGTTGGATGAAATGTGTAGATTCTAATAGAGTGTGACTAATAGCAAGTATCACATGTTCTTTGCAGAATTGGGGATTGAGGAGAGTCAGATGAGACGCTTTTCCATTCAGGAATAGGATTATTGGCAATGCAATTTTGCTCTCAACGATCCATGGATACAGCACACTAGCTATAAATTCATAAACTAAGACACCTGTCATCCAGCTAGACTCATACTTCCATAAACCACGCCCAGATGGAACACCATTTGCTAATTCTGGCGATGACTTGAAATCGATGTCAACTATTGAAACTAAGGATTAATTTCTGTTCTAACAGTTGACACCTAGATTTAAGCCCTAAAACATTGTATAAATATTAAAAAGGATATCAAATGATTCTCATGAACTTAATGAATACCATAAAAGTAATTAAAACATAATTGAACTCAAATAAACCAACTAAAAAGCTTATTTAACTTGACTTCCACCCTAATGAAACAGGGTAGCAGAAACCAAGTTTTCAGGCCACAAGAAAATTTGCCATTATAACCTTTCACAAATAAGCTTGAGTTTAAATCAAACTAATGTTGATGGCAGCAGAGCTAACTAGTATAACTTGGCAAATTACCGCCAAATTTTGAACCAAAATAATCAACCCTGAATCTTATTATTCACACTTTATGGCTTATTATTTATGATACAAAATGTCAACTATTGGAACACTGGTCAACTTATGGTACAGTTACCCTAGGCATTTTTTATTTTTTACACTTAAAGCTGAAATCCAGTTATCAACTCTTTTAAATGATGAAAATCATGCATAAAACATAATTCAATTTCACAGTTCAGATCAAAAAAGAGATGTAAAACATGATTAGGAAATCCAGAATGGAAAGAAAATCGTAGCATGACTATTATTTAGAATAAGGGTTAAAATGGCTCAGATGCTTAAATCATAATGGAGAAAACTCATGTAATGCCAACAAATCATAAATTTTAGAGAGAACTTTGTTATTAGCAGTAGCAACATGCAAATCATTAAAAATTCTATTTCTTATATTATTTACAAAAATATAACAACCATGCAATAAATAAAAAAAATAAATATTCATACCAGGATCAAAGTTGACTTTTATCTCGCTTAAGTTAGGCTTAACCCATAAAAATTCCATATTCTTGCTAACGAGATCATTGAGATAATGTATCCTAGGAAGACTCCACAACAGGACTGATTTAACATGTTCATCACTGATATCTAAATACTTATAATCATACCTGAAAAGGAAATATATTTAAAAATAAATTTCCTATTCAACTTAAACATGAAATAACTTTCAAGTTTTCATATGAATTGAATTTATTTTATATTTGAAAATATAACTGAAACTACAGCATAATTTTTATCAATAAAACTCTGATTTCTAAAAGAAGGCTATCAGCCAGTCTTAAAATGCAGTTTAAATGGAAAAATCGTACCCATAAAAAAAACATCTGGTGCGATGCGCGCAATACACAACTTTCACTTACAAACTTACTTAGATTAGACATGTTTCGATAATTTGTAAACGACATTCACATATTTTTCCACATTTATATGCTTATATTTGTAGATCTCCATAAGTTATAGAGTATCTGTATAGCAAAATTTAGAAGTTCTCAGTACTTTTCGATTCATTATTGCTTATTTATTTTTTTAAGGGACCTAATTTCATCAACAGTCGAGTTTTTTTTTACTGCTTGCTTGTCTTTTACTAGGAGTTGCTTTTTGTAAATATAGCGTGAAGGTGAATCAATAGGTGTATTTACGTCTCGTAGTAAAGTTTGTCTCTTATGCCTTTCTGGAAATCGAGAACGATTACTGTTCTTCTAAAATCGCTTTATAATGCTTTCAGAAATTTATTATGGAACAAATGTTACTAGACTAAAATATAATTAATTATAGACTATTATCTTATACCATATTTTTGCACACCTTCGATGCTTTAAAAAATTTAAGCATCACGTATTTACTCTCTTAAGTAAAATAAATGTTTTAAAAATAAATAACAGTTTTTATCTTCACAATACGGTAAATAAAATTTTGGCTGTCACATATACATACATCAAATACTCAGTTTGATCAAAATCGTTAAAGCCGTTTTTGAGTAAATAAAAAAAACACGTGAAACTGGGACAACATTTATTAAGTAAAGTGCCCCCTCCAATTGATAAATTTTCATGAAATTTTGACTGTCATATCTCGGGCATATACATACACCAAATACCGAGTTTAATCAAAATCGTTCAAGCCGTTTTTGAGAAAATCGAGAAAAACCTAAAAATTAGAAAAAAATCTTTAAATAAAATACCCACTCCGTTTGACTAATTTTGATGAAATATTGCTGTCACATCGCGGGCATATACATACACCAAATACCCAATTTCAGGTTCGTACAGTTTATAGTTTTTGAGCTAGTCGGTTCACACGCGTACACAAACAAACAAACACACACACGCATGCATGCACAGACCATTTTGTGGGACTTAGTTATTTCGACTCAGGGGACCCCAAAACGTGTATTTCCGCTGAAAACCGGAAGTCGAAATTTTTCATGATCGCAATACTTTCCCTAACTATATATTTTATATATACGTAAGTGAAAGTAAAATTAATGGGCATATAATTTGTTTGTTTTTTTATATTTTTTAAAGCAAAAGTTATGTAATTATACAGGACCCTCCTACATGGTGACTATGGAAGGGGAAAAAATAAAACAAAATATAAAGAAAGAAATTTGATTTTCTTACCGATTTTGAAACTCATTAGTGACAATGGATTTGATTTCATTCACTAAGGCAGTAACTTCCTTTTCATCTTTACTCTGCCTGGTAATCTCTAATCTGTTAAACTCTCCCAACCTATCATTAAGTAGCTTCCCGGAACTCGTATTCACTTTCCTTAAATCAAACTTTCAGAACAATCTTCAAAATAGATATTAATAATAATAAAGTAAATATTTTTAATTTCAATAATATAATGATTGATAAACCAACTTCAGAAATAAGTTGTTCAAGAGAAGAATTGGGATCTATATTATTGGCAAAACCTCCACCAGCTTGAATCACAAAATTAAGCAAAGCCCTTGGAAAAACACCCTTTGTTTTCATAGAATGTACTGCTATATCATTCTGCCTTTTTGAAAGTTTGGTTCCATCTGAGTTTAATATGAGAGGCAAGTGGACAAATGTAGGAGGTTCATAACCAAGAGCCCTGAAAGTTTATATTAAATTAATTATTATAAATAAAGATAATAATACAATCTGATTTTTTAGTAAAATATTTATCAGTGTTTGGGAAAAAGGACTGAAGTCATTATTTTTAAGAGACAAAAGTTGTTGCAGGACGGTCTCAATAATCTGAACTCTTAACAATCCGAAACACTGGTAATCCAAACATGAAAGAAAAAAAAGTTAAAGTGGAGTGAATGAGTGACTGCACAGTGATGCCTGCCTGTTTCTCAGTACTGGAATCGTCTGTTTCTCAGTCCTGGAATCACTTCTGTCTGTTTCTCAGTCCTGGAATCACTTCTGTTAGTTTCTCAGTCCTGGAATAGCTTCTGCCTGTTTCTCAGTCCTGGAATCGCTTCTGTCAGTTTCTCGGTCCTGGATTCGCTTCTGTCTGTTTCTCAGTCCTGGATTCGCTTCTGTCTGTTTCTCAGTCCTGGATTCGCTTCTGTCTGTTTCTCAGTCCTGGAATCGCTTCTGTCTGTTTCTCAGTCCTGGAATCGCTTCTGTCTGTTCCTCAGTCCTAGAATAGCTTCTGTCTGTATCTCAGTCCTGGAATCGCTTCTGTCTGTATCTCAGTCCTGGAATCGCTTCTGTCTTTTTCTCAGTCCTGGAATAGCTTCTGTCTGTATCTCAGTCCTGGAATCGCTTCTGTCTGTTTCTCAGTATTGGAATCGCTTCTGTCTGTTTCTCAGTCCTGGAATCGCTTCTAGGTACTACGAGTACGACCTATCCCCTTATTGCTGCACTTCTAACATCCCAATCTGTCTTTCCTCTCTGGTCTTCTCACCCCCTGAACCTTAGCCTCTGTTTATCTGTTGTATATTGTAATTTAATTATATCTAATATATATATGTATAACAGTGCTATCTAGTGGAGCATGTGGAAGTAGTGATAGGTGAATATATTACTAAATATATTACCAGAAACAGTTCAAGAAAAACAAGATTTAGAAGAAAATAGAGCGCAAGCAGCAGTGAATTCTCTTTTGAGTCACAATAAAAATAAAGCAAGATGTGATAAAAATAGAAAAGATTACAATTTTGCAATAAATGAATTAGAGCACATGGATAGAAGAAACAAATTAAATAGGAACAAGTTGAGTGAGGTACGAAGTGGGCCATTTCCCATCGTAAGACGAGTTTCAAACACCATTTATGAAGTCGCTTGTGACAAAAGAGGCAAACGAAACCTTTTATGCCATTCAAGTAAGTTAATACCAGCAAGCTCAATTCACCCCAAGGGGGGGAGATGAAACAGTGCTATCTAGTGGAGCATGTGAAAGCAGTGATAGGTGATAACCTGAAACCGGAAGAACCTTCTGCACTGTTGTTTTGAATTATGATTGAAGAGTTTGTTTTTGTTTTAGTTTCTGTCTAGATTATAAATTACTTTAAAGTCGATTTCTTTGTTTTAGGTAAGTTCATTGCTGACTTACTCATTTATTTGTTTATGTATGGTTGTATAATTTACTTATTAATTTGTTTGGAATATAATCTTTGTTTTAGAAGCAAATCGATTTTTGGTCATGATGGGAAGTACTAAAGTGAAGTTACACATTAAGAAAGAGACAAATACAGCAAATGCTTTGGTAACCAGGATAAAAACCATCAAACATTCTGAAGATACAACATACAGCTTTCCATTAGAATATCAAGATTCAACCCCTCACCCTAAATTGCTGGAAATAGGTACAATTAAGCATGCATGCAATAGCATATCTAAAATAAACCAATATAGAAATCTTACAAATACATTACCAGCAGATACTGCCAAATTGTATATGGACGATGTTGGTAATTTTATATTTAATGAAATTGTGTTGGAAGAAAAAGTAGAGCTCTCATCACTCCAACAAGATCTAGCAAATGCCATGGAACCGCTATGTTTGGAAGTTACAAACAAGGAGCTGTCATTACGAGAAATTGAAAAAAAGTTTATTTTAGACAATTTCAATGGTAAAAATCAGAATGCAAAGGCATGGTTAGACGAATTTGAAAAAGAGTGTACCAGGTATGGGGTATTGGAGGATACTAAAAAAAATGTTGTTCATGGAAGATAATGCGAAGGATTGGTTTAGCTCTACGAAACGAGTGTCTGATATGGAAAATTGGCAGCAATGGTCGCACTCATTCCTTCAAACATATGCTGATAAAGGTTGGTCGAGTTCACGTTATGCTTACTCCTATAAATATATTAAGGGGGCCGGGATAGCCGAGCGTGTAGGAGCGCGAACCGTTGTTGCACGCTCGAGCCGAACGGCGGCGGTTCGAATCCGCCCTGGGAGGGTTGACTTTTATTTCGTGGAGGCCCCACGGAATAAATCTCGACCCTCCCACCATGGTTAGAATAGGTTGGTTACAGCTGTAGAGTAACCCCCCGTATGCCACATATGGCCAGGTAGGGGTACCGAACAAAAAAAAAAAAAAAAAAAAAAAAAAATATATTAAGGGATATGGTTCGCTATTAGATTATGCATTAAAAAAAGAACGTTTACTTTTAGAATGTGAGAAGAATATGACAGAAATTTCAAGAATCACACATATTGTCATTGGATTACCTATCTTTATTAAAAATCATTTATCTAAGGATGAAATCGACACAACACTTGAGCTTAGAAACCAGCTAAGGAAGTATGAGTCATTTTTAGCAAATATCAAACTAGAAAACCCTCCCAAAAATTCTATCCCCGATAAGAAACTGTCTGAAAAGAAGCCATGTTACATCTGTGCAGCTCTAGGGAAACCAGATCGTTACCACTCGCCTGAGGTTTGCAGAAATCGTCAACGTTATGATAGCAATAAAAGAGTAGTAAATTTTATGAAATCTGATAATGATGAAATTAATATCTAACTACAGCATCAAAAAAACTAAATAACTCGGCGTGTAAGTGTCCATCATTGATTACAGTTAGTGTTATTGTCAATAAGAGAAAAACAGTGAAAGCGGTTTATGATAGTGGGTCAAATATTACTCTCATAAGTCAGAAAATTGTGGAGGAACTTAAGTCAAAAATGATGAAAAACCGTAATGTTTTTCGCACTATTAGTTACCACTTACCGCCGGGCACAAATTTCTTTGAAAATAAACAAAATTGACAAGTTGTTGTTAAAAACAATAACTTTTCATACGATTTACTTCTTGGTTTGGACGCCATTAAAAAATTCAATTTGATCCAGGATGAAAATTTAGACATTTTCCAAAAAGTTGATAATAAAAATGAAAAGTTAACCCAAAATAAATTTGTTCGAATTTGTCTGCAAATTCAGCCAACAATTACCTCAAGAAAAATGAAGGTTTTGTCACTTTAATAGATACACCACAAGAGGATGACTCTAAATGTCTCCAACATCTTGATGAGGAAAAAAGAAATTATATAAATTCTTTAATAAATAAAAATAAACTTATATTTGCTAAAAATAAATATGATGTGGGTAAGGTGAAGGAGGTAGAAGCAGAAATAAAACTTTTGGAAGATAAATATGTTATAAAGAAACCTTATAGAGCATCTGTTCCAGATAATAGGGAAATAGAATCCCAAATAAAAAATTTATTAGAATCAGGATTGATAGAGAATTCAAACTCACCATATGCTTCACCAGTTACCCTAGCATACAAACAGGAGGAGATTAGAAGATCACGCATGTGCATTGACTTTCGCGATCTGAATAAATTAGTGATACCAGAACCGCAACCATTTCCTAGAATCGAGGATATTACAGTTAAAGCAGGTGATTGTAACTGGTATATAGTCCTGGATGTAAACTCAGCCTTTTGGACCATTCCAATCAAGAAAGAGGATAGGGCAAAGACAGCTTTTGTCACCCAGGAAGGACATTATCAATGTAAGCGGCTACCATTCAGGCTAAAAACTTCACCTGCTATTTTCCAAAGGACGCTATCTAACATTTTACGTAAGCACAATGTTGCAGAATTTTCAAACTGCTACATTAATAATATTTTAATATTCTCTAAATCGTTTGCCGACCATGTAAAACACATAGACCGCCTGTTTGAAGTTATTCAAGATGAAGGTTACAAGTTGAAATTAGACAAATGTATTTTTGCTAAAAACTCCATCAAATATTTAGGTCATACAATGGAAAAGAATAAAATCAGTCCACTTCATGATAATCTTAAAGCAATCCAATATTTTCAGAGAACAACAACAAAAAAGAATATTCGCCAATCCCTTGGCAAAATTAATTTTTTCTATAAATACCTAGAAAATGCTGTGAAATCTTTGGAGCCATTGCATAATTTACTGAGAAAAGATGTTCCATTCGTTTGGTTGGATAATTGTGAAGAAGCTTTTCAAATGGTTGAATCATATCTATGCTCTTGTCCAATATTAGCAATTTATAACTTTGAAAAACCAGTTTTTATTTATACAGATGCTAGTAATGAAGGATTTGGAGCAGTTCTTAAGCAGCCAAATGAAAATAATGAGCTTCATCCTGTGGCGTATTTTTCAAAAAAAACTTACTCCTTCCCAAAAGAAAAAAAAAGCTATTTATTTGGAATGCTTGGCAATAAAGCAGGCTATAATATATTGGCAATATTGGCTGATAGGACGAGAGTTTACAATTATTACTGATCACAGGCCTTTGGAGAACCTCATAATTAAAGCCAGAACTGATGAAGAATTAGGTGACCTAGTATACTACTTATCGCAATACAATTTCAAATTAATTTATAGCCCAGGAAAAACAAATATCGAGGCGGATTGCCTTTTTAGAAATCCAGTTCTTGAAACCTTCGAAAACAATGAGGATGTATTATTACCAGTGGTTAATTTAGTAACAATTCAAGAGATCACAAACAATCAAAATGAACACAGACAAAAAATAGTGCAAGATAAACACCTCAATAACAAAGGTGATATTATTTTTTAAAAAATTAAGGGAAATCAAAGAATTTATATTTCTCAACAATTGGGTCAGAAATTAATAGAAAAAGTCCATTGGCAGTTCGGACATATAGGTATACATCACATATTATTGCATACACGACAACACTATTATTTCTATAAGATGTCACCAACTAGTGAAGGATTACTGCAACTCATGTGAAGTGTGAAAGAAAAAGAAAATTAGAAAAGGTCGTCCTATAGGATTACTTTCTCAGTTAGGTCCAGCGACAGCACCATATGAAATTATGTTTCTAGATACTGTGGGGGGATTTGGAGGAAACAACTCTACAGAACGATATTTGCATATTCTAGCTGACCACTTCTCAAGATTTTCATTCATTTCAACATCCAGTGGACAAAATGCAATAGATTTCATACGTCTTTTAGATCCTATACTTAAGAACAATTCTATAAAATTGCTACTAGCCGACCAATATGCAGCGATTCAGTCTAAGGAGTTCCAAGGCTTGATTCACACTGGGTTACTTTCCTATTTACATCAGTAGACTGTCCGCAGTCTAATGGCCTGAATGAGCGGCTCCATCAAAAACTAGTTGAGAGAATCAGGTGTAAAAAAATTGTGATTGTAAGAAAAAGCAAGCATGGTCTAGAATAGCAAAGGAATGTAATACAGAATATAATGACACATCATAGTGTAACCAGGTTTACCCCCAGGTATCTTCTATTTGGTAAGCCACCAAATATATTACCAGAAACACTTCAAGAAAAACGAGATTTAGAAGAAAATAGAGCGCAAGCAGCAATGAATTCGCTTTTGAGTCACAATAAAAATAAAGCAAGATGTGATAAAAATAGAAAAGATTACAATTTTGCAATAAATGAATTAGAGCACATGGATAGAGGAAACAAATTAAATAGGAACAAGTTGAGTGAGGTACGAAGTGGGCCATTTCCCATCGTAAGACGAGTTTCAAACACCATTTATGAAGTCGCTTGTGACAAAAGAGGCAAATGAAACCTTTTATGCCATTCAAGCAAGTTAATACCAGCAAGCTCAATTCACCCCAAGGGGGGGGAGATGTAACAGTGCTATCTAGTGGAGCATGTGGAAGTAGTGATAGGTGATAACCTGAAACCTGAAGAACCTTCTGCACAATTGTTTTGAACTATGATTGAAGAGTTTGTTTTTGTTTTAGTTTCTGTCTAGATTATAAATGACTTTAAAATCAATTTCTTTGTTTTAGGTAAGTCATTGCTGACTTACTCATTTATTTGTTTATGTATGATTGTATAATTTACTTATTAATTTGTTTGAAATAATAGGGTGTATCAAAAAAAATGACCGTTTCGTCAAATGCATGAATTCCAAGGACTGTAAAGGCGTTAATCCTATTTATTGTTTACCAACAAGTCCTGTACTCTTTAGAATGTTAATCCTACTTTATTTATCAACACTGGACTTACTCAATAATACCTCAGTTCACAAGTTTTTGCTGGAGAAGCAACATGACGGTGTCTTACGAAATTCTTGTTATTTTGAGACATTATTGGAAAAAATCGTGTTCTGCCGCTGAAGCGGCTCATGAAATCAACAGAATTGAAGGAGAAGGTCTCCTTGACGAGCGTACCACGCGGCGTTGGTTCCAAAAATTTCACAGTGGAGATACGACCTTAGAACGGAAGAAGGCGTATTTTGGAACTATGAAGGTGTAATCCATCATGAATTCGTACCTCATGGAACCATAATTAACTCTGACCTCTATTGCATACAGTTAGATAGAGTATATGCAAAACTGTCGCAACTTTATCCAGCTTTGGTCAATCGAAAAGGAGTTCTGTTACAGCAAGATAACGCCCGGCCGCATACTTCCCGTCAGACCAAGGAAAAATTTAAAAATCTTGATGGGATCGAACTTCTTCCTCACCCACCATATAGCCCAGACCTTGCTCCATCAGATTTTTATTTGTTTCGGTCAATGGCCCACTTCTTGAAAGGGAAAAAATTTGATACCTTTGAAGAAGTCGAAACAGCGGTGCAGGAATTCTTCGATAGCTATCCTAAAGAGTGGTACCAGCAGGGGATCATGCAACTGGCGGAAAGATGGCAAGCAACATTAGATAACAATGCGTTATATTTTGAATACTAATTTTATTGTAAAGTATAAAAAAAATATATATTAATTTTTTGTCTAAAACGGTCATTTTTTTTTATACACCCTATTATAATCTTTGTTTTAGCAAGCAAATTGATTTGTCATTTCACAACCAGATTATATATGTAATCGCAAGCATTCAGGAAATAAATTTATTGACGTCGCAGTCATGTTGTCTGATGCATGGAACTCAACTCCGAGAGATTTAACAATGTCCTTTTTAAAAAATTATGTAGCAGGCACCAAGGCACATTACTAACCAAGTTCGTAGCTTGCATGTTGATATGTTGTATATTGACATGTTTAAATCATGTTGACAACTTTGTTCTTTTAAAACATTTTTTTTTTTCTAAATAAAATAACATTCCTACTTCTTAAAATTGACAAAGGCTAAAATTGCAACCATCAGATTAAGATTGAAAAGGTGTTGTAAAGATTGCCATAAGTCAAACGGTCAAGGAAAAATAAAAGAATTGAAAAGGATTTGCAAGAGCTTTGCAAAATCCTCGTTGCTTTGAGGATTATAAATGCTTTGCTTGATGGTAATCCAACTTCAAATTCTTCCTTTAGATCAATACAGGGAGCGCTGATGCCTTTTAAATTTTTATTTTAGTGCTGTAGCTCAGAGAACTACTTCATAGCTGTTATGAAATGTTGAAAATAACAGTCGATTAGCAACAGTTATTCTTCTTCCTATTTCTAGGCAGATATCATTCCTGAAACTAGGATTTATGCCTGGTTAGGTAAAGGACTCTAATAATTAAAATAAATCTTTCCACTATTAAGGCACAAATATTTTGGCTTCTGCCAGTCCCTAGCCTCCCTCCAAAAAAGAAGGTATTGTAAAACAATTACAGTCAACCCTCGATATAGCGAACTGGTAGGGGGTTTGATATTCATAGTTCGCTATATCGAGGTTCGTTATAACAGAGGATTCTTTTTTTTTATATCTTTTTTTTAGCCAATGGCCGCACTAATTTGATCATATTTCGAAGGAAATTCATTCATTAGAACTAGTTAAGATAGGTAAAAAGATGGTCAGGATTTTCAGTTACAATGATATTTATTATGGTAAGCCAACATTTCGATCCAACTTGTGGATCTTCATCAGGGCTAAAAGAAAACAAATATATGAGTATCTATGCTAGAGGGTGACAATAAATGGATACATTACAGAACTGATAATAATATAAAAGGTGGTATACATAAATATTAAAATAAGAGGCTGGTTAACAAGATAAAATAGAATCTGATATATACCTACTGAGTCCAGGTGGATACTAAGACTAAAGGTAAAAATAAGGTGAGAGGTAGTGGTAGGGGGTTAGTTTGCCGACTTCAAAGGTTTATGGCGGGGAAATCCAACGCTTTTGAAGTGAAGGCACATGACAGCTGAGTGAACAAAATATTTAAAAACTAACAAAATATATGGTACTGTATACAAATAGTTGTGTCTGGACTGAATAATAACATAAAAATGAGATAATATATAATGTAACAATGCATACAAATTTGGAAAATATACAGAAAAAAGCATACGATACAAAAAATAATAATAGTACAAGAGGTACAGAGATAATTGCAGGTACCTATGAAATCAAAACTAGGATTTGAGGATGCGGAAGATGTTAGAATAAGTGGATGAAATTATTTCTTTATCTGTTTTGTGATTTACCGGGTTATTAGTTTCTAGATGGATGAAAATGGATTCTGAGAGGAGACGTTTGTCGTGGTTAGATACAGTTAACTATTTTTCCCAACATCCACATCACCAAAAGATCAACGTCGCAAAAAACCTCATCAACCGTAGCCTGAACTTGACCGATCCACAATTTCATTGTCATAACAAAATCCGCCTGAAAAATATCTTACAATCTAACGATTTTCCTGAGCATTTAATAAAAACACTTATCAATAACAATGCTAAAACTCAAAATCTCTCTAACAACTCTTCACAACCTCCGATCTCTACTTTCCAATACAGATCTATCCCATATATCCCCATCTCTCAAACAAAATTAAAAAATCCTTCTCATCGAGTTTCCCACACATGCGCCTAGTATTAAAAAATAACAATAAATTAAAAAATCTTTATACAAAACTCAAAGACCCTGTACCTCTCCTAGACAAGTGTAATGTAGTTTATCGTATCCAGTGCTCCACGCTTAATTGCAACAGTTGCTATATAGGTGAAACCAAAAATTATTTAAAAAAATGTATTTATCAACATAAATACAGTATTTCCACGCGTAATTCGTCTACTTCTAAATTAGCAGAACATGCCATTGCCCACAACCATTCCTTCGACTTTGAGAACCCCTCCATATTAGCAACTGTATCTAACCACGACAAACGTCTCCTCTCAGAATCCATTTTCATCCATCTAGAAACTAATAACCCGGTAAATCACAAAACAGATAAAGAAATAATTTCATCCACTTATTCTAACATCTTCCGCATCCTCAAATCCTAGTTTTGATTTCATAGGTACCTGCAATTATCTCTGTACCTCTTGTACTATTATTATTTTTTGTATCGTATGCTTTTTTCTGTATATTTTCCAAATTTGTATGCATTGTTACATTATATATTATCTCATTTTTATGTTATTATTCAGTCCAGACACAACTATTTGTATACAGTACCATATATTTTGTTAGTTTTTAAATATTTTGTTCACTCAGCTGTCATGTGCCTTCACTTCAAAAGCGTTGGATTTCCCCGCCATAAACCTTTGAAGTCGGCAAACTAACCCCCTACCACTACCTCTCACCTTATTTTTACCTTTAGTCTTAGTATCCACCTGGACTCAGTAGGTATATATCAGATTCTATTTTATCTTGTTAACCAGCCTCTTATTTTAATATTTATGTATACCACCTTTTATATTATTATCAGTTCTGTAATGTATCCATTTATTGTCACCCTCTAGCATAGATACTCATATATTTGTTTTCTTTTAGCCCTGATGAAGATCCACAAGTTGGATCGAAACGTTGGCTTACCATAATAAATATCATTGTAACTGAAAATCCTGACCATCTTTTTACCTATCGTAATTGAAGAACAGTTGACCATCTCTCATCTCTACTAGAACTAGTTAAATTAAAACGCATGTATGTAATTTATTTTTAGTTAAACTACATATTAAATAAACAATGAGATTCACTAATTTACCTGCCAAGTTCACTTGAGAGTTCTTTAGCCTTAGCTTAAAATTCGAATAATACAGAATGGCTAATAAGAGGGTCTGAGATTGGTATTTGAGATCTCATTTGTTTAAAGCAATTTAACAATTTTTTTCCAAATATTCATGAGCCGCAGAGCGCAGTCGTTTATTTGATGCTGAAGTTAATCCTTGGGCTGCGGTTGAATCTATGTTATCTTTGTTTTTTAAAATGGTTGACAATGTTGATTTGTGAATTCCATATTTTTCTGTGATTGTTTTCTTACTTATAATTCCCGATTCAATATCCAGGAGAATTTTTAATTTTTCCTCGATTGATAAGGATTCACGTTTGTGACACACGTCTACCAACGAACTCATTGTGAATTAAAAAAAATAGTATAAACGACTACAGAACACTGATTCGAATAATACAGAACTCCAAACAGAACTGAGCAAGTTTTGAGAAAAAATTCAATGGAATCAGAGAGAGAGCAAAAGAAAATCGGATTAGTTAAGAGTAAAAAAACACCTCAATTCTAGAAACTGGTGCTACTTCGTCTTCCCGCGCTCATTCTACGTAATCCAGTAAAAAAAAAAATTTAATAAAAATTCTAGCAGTTCGTTATAACAGAATATAATAATTCTCAGGCATCAAATTTATTTCGTAGTTCGCACTAACCGAGGGATTTCGCTATAACGAGGGGTTCGGCAGAAATATAATGGTAATTTTGGGGGGATAGTATTTTGGTTCGCTATATCGAGGTGTTCATTATATCCGAGTTCGTAATAATGAGGGTTTACTGTACCTGTAAATCATGATATGCTTATTGGTGCTCAAAAGCCATTCCACACCACGTATAACATGTGAGATGTTCATTAGATGATCATCAACAACATTAGCCAAATGATATGTAGGCCAACCATCAGTTTTTAATATAATAGGATCTCCTTCGACCTCTTGAACTTCATGCTGAACAGTCCCATATACCAGATCATTGAATGGCTCTGAAGGAACAAGCTAAAAATTAGTACTAAAATTGTAGAAAGTAGTATATTATTGTAACTAACTTATATTCAGCAAACAATCATTTAACATAAAACAATATACTAATTAGAAAAATGGATAGCATAAAATTAAGATTTTTTTATTCACAATATTAATCATTTCTAAAACAATATAGAGAAATCAGTTTTGTGCCTCATCAGTCAAATTGTCCGTCTGTCTTATTTTATTTACTCCGTATAATGACAGTACCAATAATGAATGCTCCCCCAAAATTTTTGTGGTGCTAAGGAATAATTTAAACAAATATCATTCATCATCAGTAGCACTAATGTAAACCATTAAGGATTCTCTTAAAAGTATAATAATAATTATAATTATTATTTTAATTCGTACCATAATATTATTACAGGATGATTAATAGTCAGGATTTCAGTTAAACATTATTTATTTTGAAAACCAACATTTCGATCCCTACATGTGGATCTTTATCACCGCTTGTTGAGTCCAGGGTAATACAGAGAATCAACAACCCTAACACACCACATAATATTATTATTATGCACTTTCTAGGTTTTAATCATAAATATTCACCTATAGAAACCATACAATCACAAATCAAGGATTAGACTTCCCTCCAAGGATGAGCAAATTTCGTTTGGATAAAAAATGAGATTTAGTATGATTTTCATTATCTAGGAACATATTGGAATTCAGGAAAAATATTTTTTAAAAAATCAGACTAACCGTTTGCTTATAATTGGTCTGTTCGTTCATATGATCATGCTCGGACTTCCCCAGAATGATTTGTTGAATGGAAACAAGAAGTTTTAAATTTGGAATTGTTGTAATTAACTCTTTGTCTATGAATTTTATACTACATTTTAACTTATAATTACAATTAATGGTATGAAAAAATCTGGTGCGAAGCGGGCAACACACAACTTTCACTTACAAACTTACTTTGAATAGAAATTGACGTGTTTCGATGATATGTAAACACTACATGTAAATTCCTCAACTTCACACATTTTTCCACATTTCCTATATTTGTATAACTCCATAATTTATAGAGTATCTGTATTGCAAAACTTGGAAGTTCTCAGTACTGTTTGATTTATTATTGCTTATTCATTTTTTAAAGGGACTTAATTTCATTAACAGTCGAGTTTTTTTACTGGTTCTTGTTTTGACAAAATTTATTAAGTAAAGTACCCCTCCGTTTGAAATTTTAGCTCTCACATCGCGGGCATATAAATTATCAAATACCCAGTTTATCAAAATCTTTACAGCCGTTTTTGAATAAATAAAAAAAACACCTGAAAATCAGACAAAATTGATTAAGTAAAGTGCCCCCTCCAATTGATCAATTTTGATTGTCACATCGCGGGCATATACATAAATCAAATACCGAGTTTAATCAAAATCTTTAGAGCCGTTTTTAGACAATTAAACAAAATTCATTAAATAAAGTACCCCCTCTGACCGATTTTGATGCAATTTTTGCTGTCACATCGTGGGCATATACATACATTAAATACCCAATTTAAGAGTACAGTTTATAGTTTTTGAGCTAGTCTAATGACACACAGACAGACGATCACAATACATTCCCTTACTATATATCCTTATATATATAAAAATCTCGTGTCCCGATGTTTGTCTTTCTATTACTCAGAAACTACTCAACCGATTTTAATGAAATTTGGCTCAATGTTTATAGTTTTGGCCAACTTAAGAGATATGATAGTTTTTAACTTGATTAGTTACCAAAATAAATCTTATATAGCGAATTATTGCAAATACAGTAGGTCGTGTTTCGATTTATTAACATGGCATCATATGTCGATTTCATAACGTTTTTGTTTATAAGCATGCTATTGTAATACAGGTTATCATTATTATAATTTTGTATTGTGTTATGTGAGTGAAGTTATTGGTCCCTATATTATTATTTTCCACAGACAAATAGTAATAGAAATTTTTGTATTTATTGTTAATTTTCATTAAAGAATAAATAAATCAAGAAAAGGTTACAATAAATTCTCAAAAGTGTAGGTAATTCCTTCCTTTTCCTTTTTTATTTGTGTTTCAATTAAATTACTAGCTAAGCGCTGAAAAGCTTTGCTGTGGCCCACCCTGATATTAACTTTTAGTAAAGTAAATACATTTTAATAATTTAAATTAGGCTATTATTTAAAATAATAGTCTATACATGTAACAGCACCTACTGTCACAGGTGTAACCTAATAGAAACCTGACTTGGGGAGTCAGTGTTGCCAAAAAGTTGTAAAAATTAGTGGCTACACTGCCGGTAACCAGACATGCAACCTCCCTGAGTGTGTTTTGATAAGGTGTTGTGGGATACTTTGTGATTTGCTAGAGAACTGCATAATTAAGACTTTAATATTATATTTTCAGTTGATTTATTTAACATAAGTTTCTTTATTTTCATTATTCGTTTTGTTATTATTATTTGAATACAGTGTTTTTTTATTTTACCAAACCTTTTTAATATTTTTATCCCTCGCTCTAAAATCTAAAATTTAAAAAATGTCAGGGGAGATTTGTAATTCCTCCTTTATCAACAATAATTTAAAGTTGAGAAAATTTAATCCCAATCGAATAGAGGCTGTTCCTTCCTGTTCAGCAGAGTTGTAATATCTTTATATGTAAAATTTAAGAAATGTCAGCGAAGATTTTAATCCTTTCTTTAATTTAAAGTAGGCTATTATTGGGAATGATATTTCGGTGTTGATTTCACCAGAATACATTTTTTTATTTATCTTTAAATTATAGTTGATTAAGAAAGGATTACAAATCTCCGCGGCATTTTTTAAATTTTACATATAATGATTATTAAACCTCTACTAAACAGGAATAACTGTTATTTGGATAAACCGCAAGTTTCAGATTTGTCCACCATAAATATGTGAGTACTACTGCAAAATGATGCATCGGCAGATATGTTTCCTAAACAATTGCTCTATATTGGAAACGGTGAAATAGAGCTGCATCGAAATTCAAAATTTATCAAATTACCAGAAAATTTCTCCACTAGTTAGTAGTAGAGACGAAAAATGAACTAATATAAAGTGTTTTTCCTGATATTTTGAACAATTATTTGGACTATAATTGGCTGGGTAGTCGTGCTATTTTGGCAGAAAAAAATGTTTATTTCGATGAAATAAACTTCCAAAATCAATTGACTATGTTCTAGATGTAAACGAAGCTGTAAATTTACCATCTGAATTTTTGAATTCCCTGGATATACACCCAAACAATCTCCAGTTGAAGATTGGCTGACCGATCATTCTTCTTCGTAACTTAAATCCACCTCAATTGTGCAACGGTACACGTTTGGTCATTAAAAGGATCACAGGAAATGTTATTGAAGCAAAAATGTTGCCTGGAAGGTTCTTAGAAGATATCGTCCTGTTGCCACCTATTCCCCTGGAACCGTCAGAATTTTCAATAAAATTTAAAGGGCTTCAATATCCTATTCGTTTGGCTTTTGCCATGACCATAAACAAATCCCAAGGGCAAACAATGTCCACTTGGACTTTGAAAATCCGTGTTTTGCCCATGGGAAATGGCATACCTCAGGTGGGCATCGCCTGATCACGTGTATGGAAACCATCAAATCTTTGGTTTGTGTTAAAAAAAAAAAAAAACAGCTTATCCCAAAACATTTTGAACAAATTAGTACTTGAATAAATAAAAATTCTTAATTGTATCATGTAAAAACCTCTTTAACCCTTTAGCGGCCGAATACGGCCGGGTCAGCACGGGCTGGCTGGACTGAGTGGTAGAAAAGTCAACTGTGCCCGGTGAACCGACTACTTTTTGACTCTGCGATCATGATTTTTTATTTAATTCCTTATATTTTGAAATTAAACTCACAGTAAGAAGCCGAAATATAGACTGAGGGACCTACAAGACTAAGAAGAAGGATTGATGCAGGTAGAAAAGAGTAGGATTAGGTAGAAAGAGTAGTAGTAGGTTGCAGACACACAACGAAAAATAATATAGCCAAAAGTGGATTAGTACGACATCTGTTGTCAAGAAAAAATACTTTAGCTTGTCATGCGTACACCTAGATGGCTCTGGGAACTGAACTATTATTGTAGCTCACGGTCTAGAAATGCTGGAGAAGCAAAACTGTTATAGTAGTCCATGGTCTGTGGAGCCTGCTTGACACTGGACTATTATAGTAGTCAATGATCCCCACGGCACTGCGCGCTCAGACTATTATAGTAGTTCACGGTCGCTAAAGGGTTAAGAAGAGATTTCTTATCACTCAAATATATTGCTAAATTAAAAGCTTTAAGACACCACCCTCCTACCGAACACTTATTTGCCGAAGGGTCGGGAAATCGAGGTCTCAAAGAAATTGAGAAAAACGCCAATCAAAAGGACATATATGACGTGTTAACCAAGATTGGCATGACCCTGAGAAATATTAAACCCGTCACTAAACTAACAATACCAAGTTGAGGTAGTGTTAGGCCAATAATCAATAGATCAATGGCTGAGGTTACCAAAACTTACCCAGTAGAAGTTCAGTCATCCTTTTTAAAATTAGTGGGAAAAATAGCAATTTCGAGTTAGTTTATACCGATGCATCAAAAAAGTGCAGGCAGCGCTGTGAGTCGTAAACACAATCAGCTCTTTTTTAATCAAACTAAATTGAAATATGAGATGAAAAAAATAAAAACTTTAACTTTCCTATATTCCTTACCAAATACTTTTAAATGGTGTAATGCTCTATTCTCAATCACGTTGGATTTTGATTAGCTGAAAGGTTTCCATCTTTATTAGTAAATATTGGTACGACTGTATTTGTTTAAAAATATTAGGATATAACTACTGAGCCACAGCAACGCGTGGCCGGGTCTGCTAGTTTCATATATAGGTAACTGAAAGTAAAAAGAAATCATAATTATTTTCTTTGAAACCCCGCAAAGCATGTGATGTACAAATCTACACCACACTTTTAACACTGGCTGCGCCAGTCCTACATGATTCCATGGCACATCGATTTAACTACAAATGGTCGATTGTGTCATATCTTATGTCTGCCAGGACTCACTGAATTAATCCTATTGATGATTGAGATGCTTCTCTCGACTTGAATGGCGTTTTGAACCTGGCCTGATAAGTTAAAACAATTTCTCAACAAAATTTCTGTTTTGTAATCATATATCATGATTTTTTGTGGATAATCCAGTCATTATTGGTTGCTACATCTAACAGCCATGTAAATAATGGCCCCCACCATTTTTTACTTTGAATGCCTATTCTCAAACTACTCACGTCCTCATCCATTCTATCAGTCCCACTCATTATATTCATACTCATACTGGTTATATTTGCTTACTGCCTTTGGTTGAGGGATACTGATAATTTTTTTCAAAGATCTGCTGAATCATTTTACTTGAGCCTGATGATGTAGAGGCTATTGTCCCAACATTCTTCTCTATGCAGAATTCATAAGACCCTCTTGTTTTTTTAAATGTTTTCTTGAGGGGAAGTGGACATATGAACATGAGAGCAAGGCAATATGTACCAAATTATTGTAAAAGAGAGAAGTGAACTGGGGGTGCGACCATCGAGCAAACAGTAAAAGGAAGCAGTAGGATAATTCTACTGCTACCTATAAAGATAAGAGAACAGTTTTATTGCTACCTGAAAGGGTAGACTTGTAAGATAATGGTTTATATATTTAAGAAACCTAGATGCTAATTATTTAAATTTAAAATCTGTGAACTATTTTTAAATTTTGCAAACAATAATTATTTAGTTAATTAAGTTAGTACTTTATCTAAGAAAAAATCAGTTACAAAATAATTATTAATTAATATTCTCTTATTTTTTTTATAATCAATCAAAATTTTGTTGGATTACCAATTTAAAAAATTAAATTGTGAGTAAATACAGGCATGATCATATACGATCATACTTATACTAATGGCCATTTAAAAAACATTTGGATTATTATTTTCTAATGAAACTGAAACTAGAGCATGAAAAGACTGTAACTTTATAGTTTTACCAGTTAAAAACAATTATTACCAAAATTATGAGACTTTTCGTTGGTGAGAATCCATTTCCAAATTCGACGAATTTTAAAAATTTCTACTACAGTAATAGATGCGTCAATTGTCACAGTTTTGGTCACAATAGAACAGTGGTATCTTACAGGAAAGGGATGCAGAGGTAGCAGTAAAAAAAAGGCTGGTGGGAAGGCAGTGTCTCTTTTTGAGTAGGGGTAGGTTTGGTGAGATCATTTGGACATGCCCGTATTAGGAGGTTAAACATTAGATTATAATTAAATAAAAAACTTCCTGATTATGTTTGCTGTGACAGAACTGTTTCTGTCCTTCTTTCAATACTTTTGCTGGCTGCTCCAATTTCTCAATGAAGTAAATTGCTGTCCAATTCAATGAGACTCTTACTGGGCATTACTACTTGATATAACAGGGGACACCATTAGTATAGTGTAGCATAGCTGCCTTTTATGCCCAAGGACATAAGGTTGCAAACCAGCAGATGACCTTAGGAATTCTAAAGGGGAAAAAAAAGCTTTGGTTATACCATTCTTTGGAGGAGGAGTAAATGGTCCCAAGCCTGTGCACAGTCCAGTACTCATTAAAAATTCATATCCTGCTAAGGAGAAAAGCAGTAAATCAAATTTTGAGATAATGGTATCATTGTGAAATTTTCTATTTGATACTCATAGAAACAGTAAACAGTTTTTTTTTTATCACAATTTTCGAGTTTGGCATCTCACTGCTTTTCTCCTTGGCAGGGCAGTATAGCATGATAAGTGAAATTTAGCAACCCCACTGTAGTAGTTATAGTAAAAATAGTCCAATAGTAGCATAAAGTGAAGTTAAATAAATAAACAATAAAACTGGATAAACCTCTGTGTAATTCAGTTTATAAAGCTGTCAGAGCACCAGGTAGAAATATTTATTCATGTAATTTCTCAGCTTTTAATATTTAATTTTACCAATATTGTCATATCAGTTGGGATGGCAATATTGTGATATAGACGCTTTTTGTGTTTTGGTCAATTAACTCTATATCTGGTTTATTTTTTACAAACGGGGGATCAAGATCAAGTAAACCTTGTTCTAGTTCAAGATTTAGAAACTTAACAGAGGTTATTGAGGATAAAAATGGATATTGCTATACAAATTCTAGGCGTGGCCAATATGGTACTGTTTAGTTTAGAATCCTTTTGGGGTTTATTTACCAATCATGGTGATAGCTTTACACAAAAAAATGTAATATTTAAAACTAATAAGTGACATACCTTAAACCGAATACATTTCTCTGTTCCTGAATTTAGTTTGGCAACGATTTCTTTTTTGTCCAAACTTCGGCACCTATTATCATATTTGGGAACTTGTCGATTCCTCAACGCATCTTTCCTCAGCAAATCCAGTCTTCTTTCAGAACAAAAGCAGTAATAAGCAGCACCAGATTTTAAGAGTTTGTCCACAAATTCTCTAATGTCATTAGAAAAAGTAGTTAGTATAAATGATTTTCACAAATAATGTTTAGTATAAGTACTAAAAAATACACACTTGTACAAATGAGAACGTTGTGACTGTATATAGGGACCAAAACTGCCACCTGATGATGGTCCTTCATCTGGTCTGAGCCCAGCCCATTCCAGGTCCCTTTCTAATTCTTCCATCGCTTGGGGAATGCATCTTGTTTGATCAGTATCTTCTATCCTTAAAATGAATTTTCCTTTATTTGAACGAGCAAAAAGAAAATTATATAGAGCTGTCCTCAAACCACCCAAATGCAGATGTCCTTAAAAAT
Organism: Aelia acuminata; assembly: GCA_911387785.2. Classification (NCBI taxonomy): domain Eukaryota; kingdom Metazoa; phylum Arthropoda; class Insecta; order Hemiptera; family Pentatomidae; genus Aelia; species Aelia acuminata. The sequence continues at coordinate 95,077,575 of OU426981.1, read as the reverse complement.
ATATAAATAAAAAATTACAAAACACTAAGTAGAAATAACTCCATCATAATACTATTAATTTATTCTTTTTACAATGAGACATGATTAAATTTACATTACAATTATAGAAAAAAAATATAATTGGACTAATATTTTTAAGAAATTTTAAGAAATTTATAATATTTTAAAAAGATCATAGACTAATACTTCAAATAAAACAAAAATTAAATTAAAAGCATAAATTGTAGGAAACCTAAATTTTGCAGAAGTTAGTAACCAACAAAGAAATATTTGGATAAAAACTTATAATTTTTACCAGTGGGACTTGGGGCAAATCTAACACGAACGTCTCTTGAAAAGAACCTTATAAATTTCATAATTTAAAATAAATTTTCAGCTGTCATTCTAAAAAATCTAAATTGCATAAGTAATTTTCAGGTCATAAATAAATACATAATATCCATTTTATAATGGGAAATGAATTATTTCTTAACAATAAAAGACAGGAATCGGAGATAAACAACTTCAAGCTGATTACAAAGATAAATAGGGTAAGGTTATACCTTTGAAAGTGCAGGTATACACTATTCTAGCACAGCTGACATGGTTAAATTGAAACATGGATTCATTTACTTCTATATTTAATATTATCTGATATTTATTTATTTTAATGGGCCAACATTCATAATCAAGAAAATGGTAAGCTGATTATAACCAATAGTAAACGTTTTTAAACCTGCAATAGCTTTTAACCTAATAGGTTAAATCAATATAATTTTTAGCACAAGCTGAAATCTTCTCAAAAAGATAAAGTTAAAAAGTTCATTGCTTTTACACAAACTGGAGAATCTACAGCTATTTATTGCCTTTCACAGAATGATTGGAAATTAGATTTGGCTTCTGACAATTTTTTCCAAAACCCAGATGTATACTACAAGGAACCTAAAACGACTGTTGATCGGAAGAAAATTGAACAACTGTTTACTAAATATAGAGGTAAGAGAAGTACATTCTGCTATTTTACATAAGAAACCCTATTTGCATTCTTATATAGAATACTATGTTAAAAGTGGTAGTGTTAAAAAATGGTTTCATTTAAGCAAATGAGAAGATGAGTTTTGGTCCCCCGTTGTTTATATTCTATTTTAATTGTTTCTGTCCATTTAGGTTTTTGTTGTTTCTAGTATTATAAATTTTTTGATCCAGGAAGTTTACTTTAATTTTATTTATTCTAATGAGTTAATTGAGATAGCTGTTATTCATAAAACAGAAGACCTAACTATGCTAAAAACTTTGTAATCTTAAAATTCATTTTAATTTCATGAAGCACCATGATTTCATACTATTCAGATCTAAGGCAGCTTACTCTTAACTACAGTCATTGTCATTTTATTCAATATTTTAATTACTCACTATAGATGGCCCCCCTTCAGAAATAACTTAATATATTGAAATTTTGGTGTAATTTATGATTTAAATAAATCTATAATTCTGTTTATAACTAACTGCGTCAGTAATTGAAACAATTTGTTTTATTGTTTTTTTTTTAGTTTTCTAAGTAGCCAATCAATTTTCAACTAAATTTTTTTAGTTCAATAAAACTTATTGATGTTACACTTTGTAAACTTAGATAAGTATGTATAATTCTGATATCCACTAGATCTAAAATCATCTTTGTTGTCTTTTTAGAATTGGCTAAAAGATATTTTAAAATTATTCATTTGATCTATTCACACTGTATTGTGATTTGGTAATTTTGTTGTACTCTTACATTCACAATCTTTTTTCTGGAATCTTCTATTGCTACCAATCTACTCCTCGTCCCCACACCTACAGTAATCTGCACCCTTAATATAATATAGATATTATTAATTGAGTGAAAATCAAATATAGCAGTTACAGATCATGACTTTCAGTTAATTTAACAAACCATTCAATGCATTTTCAAACATTCTGAAGTATTCATAAAAGTGAGTGAGATTCATCATCTATCATCCCTTAAAAATTGATTGTGCAATCTGCCTTTTTTTATCTATAACTGAACTTCCGAGAGATTGTAGGTTGAGGGACTAAGTCCCTATCTCCCCACAAGAACTCATTGCAAAAAGACCTTTTAAGATGTATTCATTTTATAACTTGTATATTTTACAAGTTTTTGTATATCTGAATCAAAACTATTTATAAGTTATCCTTACTGAATTTACTGACTCCTTTGACAAATTCCATTGAAATCATTACCATTTCTATTACTAAGCCATTTAAATATAAATTACTTCTCAATCTCCTATCAAAACTTAAAAAATGAATTTAACATCTAAGCTTTTAATATTTTACTCGAAAGTTCAACTGCTTTGTATTGTTTTGTAGCATTTTGCCCTCTTCATAAGAGTAATTTTCTCTTAGATGTGTGGTTGAAAAACTTATAACAGTTAAGTAGTTATGTTTTTATTGCCATGTTTTCACTTGCAGATCCCTCTGAACCAGAAAAGATGACAGCTGATGGGATAGTGAGGTTTCTTGATGATCTGAGCCTGAGTCCTGATTCAAAGTTAGTCCTTATCATTGCTTGGAAATTCAAAGCTGCTGCTCAGTGTGAGTTTTCTAGAGAGGAATTTGTCACAGGAATGATAGATTTAGCGTAAGTCATATTTATCTTCTTATCATTATATATATTTGACCATCGCTGATCTTCATGGACATTGTAATGAATATAACCTTTATAAATACAGAAATAAGGCTCTATTAGACGCATATAAACACTACAGATAAAAAAAATCTGGTGCGTGCGCGCAACACACAACTTTCACTTACCAACTTACTTAGATTAGAAATTAATGCGTTTTGTTAATTGCCACTTCTCAAATGAACAGAACAGCTTTAATTATAACACATTGGTTTGTCATTAAAGGCGTACGGCGCATGCGTGAGCTCAAGGTGTTTTATGAGTTGACGGAATATTTTTATTTTTTTCTCCTGTATATGTTTACTTGATTTTCTTCATATATCATATTCAAATACTCAGTTTAATCAAAATCGTTAGAGCCGTTTTTGAGAAAATCGAAAAAAACTTAAAAAGTTACTAAATAAAGTACCCCCTCCCTTTGAGCAAATTTGATGAAATTTTTGCTGTCACATCGCGGGCATATACATACTCTAAATACCCAATTTCAGGTTCGCACGGTTTATAGTTTTTGAGCTAGTCTGTTCACACACACACACACACGGACCATTTCGCGGGACTTGGTTATTTTGACTCAGGGGACCCCAAAACGTGTATTTCCATTGAAAACCGGAAGTCGAAAATTTTCACGATCGCAGTTCTTCCACTTACTATATATTTCATATATAGGTAAGTGAAAGTAAAAAAAATTAATTTGAACATATGGAATAATAGTTAACAGTGATAACCAAATATTAAATAATTCATCACATTCTTCCTCCCCCCCCCCCTTCAGTTTTAGAGCATAGTCATCAGATAACCTGGAAGTCGAGGAGCTCTTGTGGATCTCCGTATCTTGGGCTCGGTACTTAGTTTGAGGAATGCTTGGAGAAGATGATAAATTATCAATCTCCAAATCATTATCGATGAGCGTTCGAGTATGTGAGATGTCTGGAGAAGTAGCTATGTTGTCAGATTCCAATTCTGTGGCCATAGGTGTTCTTAAATGTGATTCCATCTGTCTTGTAACATTATTTTTGGTCATCTCTGTGGAAGTTGGGCAGTCATCTCTTGTTATTTAACATTTTCTTTGACTTTCGCTTCTTGGATCGTCATTTCCGACTCTTGTTGGAGCTAAATAACTTAGGTTGACAGTTGTATCATTATCGTTTGGAAATTGCATGAGTGCGTAATCCGAATTCACTTCTAGTAAAGAAACTTCTTGCATGAGAGGGTCATATTTGCTTAGTCAAAATTGATTTTTCATTAGCACTTTACCAGGTTTTGTTAATCACAAGGAACAGATACTCCTGAGCTAGATCTCAATCAAAGAAAGGTTTTGAATTTCGATCCAGTGAGCCATTCTAGTGATACCTGGATGGCAAAAAGAAATGTGATATTGAACCAAGCGGTCAAAAGTGTAAGAAGAACGTATTCTGAACAATGAGTCTGCATCAACATTTTCTTAACCTGGACTTAAGTAATAGTTATATGGCGCTATTTTCAATCTCCATCTAGTGGATTTGTTTTTAATCTTTCCTGGAAGTCTCATGTTAAAGATGTATGAAATAGATTTAACTGTTTCCAGCTTCAATTTTTCAAGTAGTTTCGATTTCAAACTGGAATCAGTCTGTTTTGAGTCAGGATGGCTGCAATCGCGACATCTCAAATACACGGTGGGCCAGACCCCCCCTACCGTGCACTCACCCCACATCCCTATAAATTGCATATCATTGTGTTTCTTGTGATGTTTTATTTCAGGCTCTTTTTCCTTAATAGTGGCCATCAAATCACAAATCAATATTGATGAGCGTTCCAGAATGTCTTCTACTTGGAATTTTTTGTTCTACGCAAGTGACTTGCAAAAAATTGACTTTGATGGTATTTTATGTTGTCTAGATTAATTATTTTTGTACATTTGTTTATTTATTCTGAATCTAGAACTATCTAGCTTTAATAAAAGACCAGTTATGGCAAAATTAAGCATAATGGTGAATGTCAGTAATAAAAAAAAAACTAAAATCAAATTCATCATTTCCCCATGTTTGAACGCCAATTTGGTGTAGTGCACCAACTTTTTTTTTTGGGAACATTGGCTTTTTCTTAATCTTTTATCACAAGGAACACAACAATATGCAATTTTTTGGGATGTGGGGGGGGGGTGCACGATATGGGGGTCTGGCCCACGTAGTAAAAGCATCAGTTTCTACACTGAAAGGTACATTGTCTTCTACATTTACCACAAAAGAGTTAACAATACAGGATCTTATATTGTTGAAAACATTGACTAATTTAGATTCTATAGGAAATTTCTTGCAATTGGCTAATTTTTTTATTTTGTCCAAGAATAAAGGCACACCTATTTTGAGTGGTACGAGAACATCCTAATAATTGTAAGGATACTTTAATTTCTGGAATCAGAAATTTAATCAAAGGCTCTAGTCGTTCAGAATAAATTTCTAATGTGTTACCTTCAATGTGATATCCCAAAAGTTTTATCGATTTCAAGTTAAAATGGGATTTCTCTTTGTTGACAGTAAGATGGTAATCCTTTCATACATCCAAAAATTTGTTCAGATTGGCGTCATGTTCAGCTTGATCTTTGCCACTGACAATTACATCATCCAAATATATGTTTACACCTTGTAAGTTTTCTTTTGCTTTGATAACGGCTTTACCCTCTGGAATACAGCCACTTCATTGATTACACCCCTAGGAATTTGTTTGAGCTATCAGAGTTTCAGAACGACCTCAAAAGCAGTGTAAACAATAAAAATACTATACTATATGTATAGGTTTGATTCTAACAAAGAAGTTTATTTTTTTAATAATTCATAGTTCTTATAAGTGATAATATAGTATTCTTGTTATCTTTGAATATTAATTCAGTTAGGTAAAACCTCTTTTTTGGGAATAATGTTATTATTTGTTTATTTTATAATCTCATTACTTTTATTTATTTGTATAAATGTTTAATTAAGATAAGTTAATGTCATTTAATTATATCTAATAGTAAAGGAAAGTAGCTAATACTTGTTTTCATTTAAATGTTAGATATAATATTCTTATCAATAACATAACCTTCTTGTTCTTTAGTTTTTATTCACTGTAAATAGTTAAATATTCTTTTTATTTTGTTTAATTGTATTTATAATGCAGTACAGTAATGTTAAAGAATGACATTATGATTGAAAAACAGATATGAAAGAAATATATAACCTATTGTAATCAGCTGGGAGCCAATGCCTCCATAAATGTATATATAACAAACATATGTGCCATCTGTGGCCGATCCATTTTCAAAACTTTACGAACTTATTTAATTTAAAATCTATTTTAAAAGAGAAATTCTTTTGTATTTTGTCATCTTTTTGAAAATAATGGCTTGTAAAAGCATAAAAACAATAAAATAAAGCCTAAAGATACCAGGTCCTATCTATTCAACTATACAGTGCAGGGCTGTGATTGGTCAATTGTTTGTCCCTTAAATAGGTATAAATAGGGCCCTTTTGCCCAACATTAGAGTCTTAATTGGTCAGTCTTAGACACTCCTCTCCCTGCCCGATAGCTCCTGGTGTCTCTAGGATGTTTAAACCTATCTGTCTTATTTTATTTAATTCCCTTCCCTACCCTAACTTTACCCTACCTATGGAATCCTGGGGGTTGTCCTCCCAGAGCTTGGACATTGGTTGGCCCTCTGTCCAGGTGGCCTTGCTTAGATAAGCACCCTAGAGCTGTCATGGCCCACGTCTCTCCCGTGGAATCAGCTTTGATCAGTTTTACCTTTCGGGGTAAAAGGGTAGCGTTGCTCTGGCAAGGATCTTCAGTCCTTCTTTACCTTTACCCTACCTATAGAATCCTGGGGGTTGTCCTCCCAGGGCTTGGACATTGGTTGGCCCTCTGTCCAGGTGGCCTTGCTTAGATAAGCACCCTAGAGCTGTCAAGGCCCACGTTTCTCCCGTAGAATTAGCTTTGATCAGTTTTACCTTTCGGGGTAGAAGGGTAGCGTCGCTCTGGCAAGGATCTTCGTTATTCCTCACACCTTAAGCTGGACATTGGTTGGCCCTCTGTTCTGGCTCCTTTCTCTCTTTCTCATAAATAATTTTATTATAGACATTGTGGTGGAGACATCTGAGGAGAGATTAGGAGCTTATTGAATTTTTAAGCCCCACAGAAGTTAGCAAATATTACAGTGTATTACTTTATAATTTTTGTTGATAAATAATAAAAAATTTCTCTATTTTTTCAGATGTGATAGCATTGAAAAACTCAGAGCCAGACTTCCAACTTTAGAGAATGAAATTAAAGATAACTTAAAGTTCAAGGATTTCTACCACTTTACTTTTAACTATGCCAAAAATCCTGGCCAGAAAGGTCTTGAATTAGACATGGCCATAACATATTGGAATATCGTCCTCCAAGGGAGATTTAGGTTTCTTGATTTATGGTGCCAGTTTTTGCAGGTACATAATATTTTTCCATTAAAAGGCAAAATAAGTTTTATTTTATAGTTAGCTGAGAATTTTAATATCAAACTATTTATATTAATTAAAACTATTCAAGATATAAATAAAACTAGAAATTACAAATATACAATCTGATGAGATCATTGACTTCATTGTTCTTTATGACTTTTTAATCATAATTGGTATAATATCTGCATGACTGTTTTGGATTCTAATAAATACTCTATTTTTGTTTTTTTATTCTCAGGAACACCACAAGCGGTCAATACCAAAAGATACTTGGAACTTGTTGCTTGATTTTGCCTCAGTTATCAATGAAGATATGTCAAATTATGATGAAGAAGGAGCTTGGCCTGTGCTAATAGACGATTTCGTTGAATGGGCTCAGCCTCAGACAAGAGGAGAATCGCCTCACTCCACACAAGCGTAGCATTCAAAATGGCACCAAACACTAATATCAACCAGTTTCTCTAACATCTAATAGAAAGCGCATTTAGACAAATGCTGACGATACTTTTATTATTGTTCTTCGAAGGACTTGTCATCTATTTTTAATAGCCTCTTTGCGATGCTCTATTTTCAATCTCGGTAACCTTGTATAGCAGCAATATGCATTACATTTGAATTCTTTTCATCAAATGAGGGTCTAGATTTTACTATGTTAAAAAAAGATGATTCTTTTCACCATGCCATGTATATATATATACAGTTCTGAGTAGAATTGTTTTAACCTCTCACTAAGTGAGCTGTTAATGATAAAACAATTATTCTTCAGTAATCAATCAAAATATAACTGAATTTTTGATGTTTAATTTATACAATAATTTTCATTATATAGAATAGGTAGTGGTTGTAATTTAATTTTTTCTTTGTTTTTTAGTTGATCAATATCTATTGAAATTGTTTTATAATTTTATATTCTTACTGTTTGTACTAGCCTTGAAGTTATTTATTGTAAAATATTGTTTGGCTTAAGAATTTAATGTACGTTGTTAAAAGTAGATGGTTTATGAAGATTTCTGTTAAGTATAAAATTTATTTACTCTCGATTATATTTAGAAATAGTCTACTAGATGGCTCATAGACTGAAATTAATTATTTATGTAGTTGTTATTGCCAAAAGGTGTTTTATTTGAAGAAAGAAATCAAAGCCGTCAGCGCAGTCAAAATGTTTCTTTATATAAAAAGATTATTTAAGTTTAATACTTTTGATCTTTTGTCAGTGTTATAATCAATTGTTAATCTCTTACCATGAGAGATTACTAAGTTTCTTTGTCTTACTAAGTGGCTTTTGCCAGTTCAATATTTACTTTAAAATTTGAGGGTGAAAGACATATTTAAAAAAATAATAAGTTGTTTAAGATCCTCATTTAGCATATGCTGTTTAAAAAATCATGTTTTTTGTTTTGGCATCTACAGATTAATTTGAATTTTAAGTGTCATACAATTAATATTGGTGTGATGAATGTTATAACAAATTAAATTTGTTATTTGATTTTTTTTATAAACAATATTATTATTAATTTTTTGTTTAGACTTTTATTTAAAAAAAAAAAACTAATTAATTAATGGTTCATATTGAACTTCTTCATGTACTTCAGGGCAATTTAGGAGCAGCAGTAGAAATTGTTCTATAAAATATATTTGTTAAGAACGATTTCCCCATTTTTATTGGTATATTTGAAAATGTTCTTTAATTTCTTGTGATAGTCATAAGATTTTACAGTTGTTATAATTAATTTGAACGAGAAAGAAAGAAATTCTATTTGGAGAATCATGTTGTAACTAAAATGTTAATAATACATTAAACTCCATTTTTGGAGGATGTACAAACAAAGTTTAATTATAATTCATGTGATTTATAGTATTCGAATTGTTTTATTTACTATCTTTGATCCAACATCCCTCAAAATAAAACTACTCACGCATTATAAGTAAATAAAATATAAGAGTGTTTTTATATAATAATAAATAATATATTACATAGAATATAATGTATATATTCCAATGAAATATATAAATAGTAGTGTTTCATTTATATTTTAGGCATCAACAACATGCATTTTTTTAAAGTTATAAATAATTCAATTAAGCATAATATACCTATTACTAACTGTAATGCTTGAATAAGAAAAACCTTATTCCAACTTTAAAAGTTATCTTAGGAATTATTTTGAAACAATATAGCTGGGATAGAAATAAGAAGTTCACCTTTTATCAGTTCCAAGGTGGGGTCCTTATTGTTATACTTGATCGTTTTCCTGCACTTATGGAACCAGATGTTTTCAGTAAAAGAAGTTATTAAACTTTTATCTTTTTTAATTTTGAAACTGCTAAAATATGTTTATTATATTTTAAAAAAAGGTAAATCCTGGACCATAACTGGTTATAAAATGTTTTCAATATTGTTTTTCCCGAAGGTTCTACTTTTAAATTCATCAAGCTCTGTTCCACATGTTATTATTTGTTGATTTATTTACAGTATTTTATCATAACATCATATTTATTTAGAACTTAAGTCAACAATAGGTTTTTTCTAAAATTTCAGTTGATAAACGAAGTGTCTTCTTTCAAAATGGAATAAATCCTAATTCTAAAAGTTTGCAAAAAAAGAATTTTAAAACTCTGGGAAAAGTTCATGATTGAGATCCTGAATTTCTGAAATGTCATTCAGCCTTCTCTATAGCTTTGTGTTTTGCCGAGTGAGGTATGCTTTTACTGAATATTTATTTTAGCCATATCATAAGCTTTTTAAAAATCAAACTTAAACAAAAATTAAAATGTATTTATCCCATTTTCTTAGGATATGACACCTCAAATGTTCTTAAACACACTTTCATCACAAGACTTTTTTATAAAAGTTCCTGTTGAGGTTATGTAAACTGTAAAACAAATTGTAAGTTCTATACCAGTTTCTTACTCTAAGAAGTAAAGGCAGTAGTTTTGAAAGATGATTCATAAAACATTCATCTTACAATAATATTATATATTTGTGTTCAAATATATACAATTTGGAATATCAATCCTGGATTTCCTATTAAAAATGTTAGGAAACAGATAGATAAAACACTCTACTTCATATAAACTGTATCAAAACAACAAAATTTGAGGATCACCTTTTTACTCTAACACAATACTTCATTCATTAATTTAGAAACATTTTAAATTATTAAGGGGCATACAGCAAAGAATCTACTGGCCATCCAGAATCCATTCTGGTATCATCAAACTTAATTTTTTTTAAAAAAGTTTTGTCCATTCCTGAATGGAATCGTTTATCAGTCCTCTACAACCGAATACTGTTCTCCTAGAGCCCATAATAGCCAACGGTTGACGGGTGCTGGTTGATGGATTTCCATTAACAGCCTTTTTTGTTATCTCTATGTTCCACTCCTTTCTGTAATGTCAGTGTGTCCAGAACTTGGTTCATGTTCAATGTTGGTGCTCCCGCTGTTTATTAATATGCCCGAACGAACCTACTTCGAGCAGTCCTTTCATTTACATCTTTCCCTCTTCTTCACACATTTTTCTAGCAACTACCACTATAATGAATCTTTGTTTCCAATAATGCAGCAAAAGTACACAAATTTAAAAAATTACCAATTTATTTTAAAAGAGTTGCATGAGTATCGTTATTGAATTGTTAGCTTGTTGTTGCTTGCAATATTGTGTGCTGGAAGGTTTCTTAAATTCTTTTTATCGAAAGCAAGAAAAACCAAATGGAGTTATTTAGCCCACGAATATGAAACTATACATTGTTTTGGTTTTTTAGTCAACCAAAATTATAATCCATATGCTTTAATCTTAAACTGATTTGGAATTAATGTTACATAGAGACGGTAAATTGCAATAACTTTTCCTCAAACTTGTTCTGAACTATTATATATCTTAATTAAATAAAGGTGACATGTGACTGGAAATAAATAAATATATTACATTTTGTATATGAATAGTTTAAAAATGATTAAATGACACCTTGTGTACGGCAAGATTTATTTAAAATATACAATGACAATACATAGATTTTAAACATGAAATAAATATACATTATAAAGTAACATACCCAATCAACAGTATCTAAAAATTAAAAAAAAATTATTATTAATTACATCACAGTTAAATAAAAAAGTAACGATATACTAAGATTTCATTAGAACTTAACTAAGGACTTTTTACCTATGAGTTTTCCTCATAACCAAAAAAATACCATCTTGTATATATATTTCTTCCAACAAAAATAAAGTTATAAAATGTCTTTCTTAATTTTAGTCAAAATAACTGCAGATTATTTGTGAAAGATTTTAATTCAAACATCTCTTGATTGACTTGAACATCAACTACAACAACATCAACATTGTTTTTAATCATCGTAAAAACAATTCAATCCAGTGATAAAATGTCAACGTTCCTTTATTACATTAAATAATTAATAGGAGATAAGCATGAAGAATAAATTGATCAAATGAACTAATTCTTGGTTTGTTAGTAATATTATCTCTCAAAACTAAACTGAACATAGTGATTCAAACATCTCTGTACTTGAACATCAAGGAAACCGTACTACAAAATGCAATAATTAAAATTACATTACATTAAATGAAACGAACACGCCCAATATCAAATAGAATGGTTTGACTAACTTGAGTAACTAAATAGGAAAATGCTACTAGATCTACACCTAAATCATGATGATGGATACAAATTATTTATACAATATACAAATTATTTAGGATACAAATTTTAACAAAGAATATAAATTAGTTTCTGATATGGAAAAATTGTTGTTTTATTCTACATTAAACATAATTAACATCTTATTAAGACAAAAGCTCAACCAACATTTCATTAAAACAAATAGTTCATGACAATATGAAGCTGAGAGCAAAAAGAAAACATAGAAGTAGGTAGGCACATAACCATCTTTTATTTCAATTCAGATATTTTTTTCAAATAACTGAAAAGAAAATTAAAAACCTAACTTAGGACCATTTAAGCAAGCTTATCTGTGATTGAAATAAATAAAAAGTCATATCCGAGATATATATGGCCACAAATTCATCATTAGGGAATTTAAACACAACATCTTAAGATATAAATAACTAAATGAAATTAAAGTATCACGTAAGGGCTACGAAATAATCCTAGTCAGTAAAGTTCCTTAAGTAATTAGAAAAGCATGGCAATCCAACCAAGAATAAGGCAGGTGCCGCCTACAGGAGTCAGACGACGAAATCTGTTGTCACCAGTGATAGAATAGTAGTAACATGTTCCAGAGAACAGGCTAAGCCCGAGAATGAAAAGAGATCCACTCTGGAAATAAGACATAAAAACCAAAATCAATACATTATAAAAAATCTGGTGCGTGAGCGCAACACACAACTTTAACTTACCAACTTACTTAGATTAGACATTGATGTGTTTTGTTAATTGTCACACCTCAAAGTCAGACATTTTTCCACATTAATTTCTTATTTTTGTTTTTATTTGCTCTATAAAAAACACTCATTTTTTTTATTATTATATAAAAGTTTTTACTTGTGATAATTTGGCCATGCAAGTATAATATTCCAAGTCGTTTGATTTTATAAATAATTCTCTATGTAGTTGTTGAAAACTTCAATTAGTTATCATGAAACAAATAATTTCCATTAAATGAACAGAACGGCTTTAATTACGAACAATGGTTTGTCATTAAAGGCGTACCCCCATGCGTGGGCTCAACGTGTTCTATGAGTCGACGGAATATTTTTCTTTTTTTCTCCTCTATATGTTTACTTGATTTTTTCATATTTCATATTTAGCCATTTCTTATATTTAGGCATAACGAGAGACAGTTAATTTCTCCATATAAACAAAAACAAAGGTACTTTATAGGAAAACAAAAAAGGCCCCTTCCCCATTTAAGCCCCCTCAGAACATTTTAATAGTGATAAAGCTTACCTGATATTAAAGGACATCTAATTTTCATTAAACATGATGAATTTGATCAAAATCATTAAAGCCGTCTTTGAGATAATCGAAAAAAAGGTAAACATTGGAAAAAAAGTTATGAAATAAAGTGCCCCCTCTGTTTGACCAATTTTGATAAAATGTTGGTTGTCACATCTTTGGCATATACCTACATCAAATATCCAGTTTTAACAAAATCGTTAGAGCTGTTTTTGAGAAAATAAAAAAATACGTGATAAGTTATGAAAAAAAGTAGCCCCTCCATTTGACCAATTTTGATGAAATTTTTGCTGGAACATCGCGGGTATATACATACACTAAATATCCAATTTCAGGTTCGTATAATTTATAGTTTTTGAGCTAGTCTGTTCACACACACAGACACAAACACACACACAAAGACCATTTTGCGGACTTGGTTATTTGGACTCAGGGGACCCCAAAACGTGTATTTCCGTTGAAAACCGGAAGTCGAATTATTCCATGATAATTTCCCTTACTATATATTTCATATATAGGAAAGTGAAAGTAAAAACACGAATATTACTAGAATCAATATAATAAATAAAGTATTTATTAGAATGTTAAATAAATAAAATATACAGTTCTGAACAAGCTCAGCTTTCTTAATTTCTATGAATATTTCACTATTATTTTAGTCATATGGAGAGTTGGTGAAGTAATCAAGGTTACTTTGAAACTAAAAAATAATTCAAATTTCAGGTTGTAAGAATTTTTAAATAAATTTTAAAGAATTTTTTTACAAATTTTTAAAAGAAATTTATAGCATTTAAAAGTCTATTTGTACCTTTTCCAAATCAACTGTAACCTTCAACAAATTGAATGAAAATCTTTCCAGGATAGAAGCAATATTGTTACCCTTAAAAAAATAATTAAAGTTCCGTGAAATGGGTGAAGCCAGCAAACCTCAGAATTTTGTCCAGGATAATACCACTACTCAATTATCTTCTTTTTTTTACAATTCTTATTCGCTCAAAAATAAGGGAATAAATATCTAAAACTAAAAAACTTACCTTTTTTTTAAGAATGTTTATCTAATAAAAAAAAAAAGTAGGTGAAAACAAGTAATCTGAAGTTAAAAACAGTCCATTTATAGTGTTGCATTAAACGTAAGAAAATTCTCATTTAAAAAAAAAAAAAATCAAGTAAAAGATATGAAACAAAGAGATTCGTTTCTTTTCTGTAGAAGTATATTAAAAAAGAAGATGTAAACTAAACTTAACATTGTCACATTAAATGCTTTTATTCCTGAGGAGAAGGCTGTAAAAGTAATGTTCGTTGAACTAACAAAATTTGATTTTTCAATATACTGCAGGCAGTGTATTATTTCTTTCTTTTTTTTTTAGTTCTATGGCTTCCTTGAAAAACATTTTCTAAAAGGTTTAATAACAAAATCATCACTTTCAAAAAATTTACTACTCACATTTTTTTTTTTTTTTTTTACTGATATGTGCCAAAATACTACTGACTGGTGTTGCTGATTAGGCAACTCCACGAATTTGATTCTATAAGTGATGGCTCGTGACACCTCCACTCAACCCCCAACCTGGAGTCTGAATGCCGATAGGCAAACATTGCAGATATTTGAAAAGCGTAACCTGCGCTGCATTTATGGAGGAATCCAAGTCGAGAATGAATGGCGAAGGCATACAAACCAGGAATTGTATGACCTGATGAATGGGCCTGATATGGTTAGAGTCATCAAATTTGGAAGACTGCGGTGGGCCGGAAAAGTGGCCCGTATGGATGGCTCAGAAATCCCGAAGAAGACTCTCACCGAGACACTCCATGGGACAATACGACGCGGACAGCCAAGGCTGAGATGGCAGGACAGTGTGGCCCATGATGCTAGGTCTCTTCTCGTGGAGAAGCCTGTCAGCTTCTGCCAGCCTGAATTGATATGGACGTGACAACCAAATATTTAGTCCCCTTAGGAACCCGATCGGATTCGGGGGGGTCCCAGTCTTCACGCACATATAACAGTGTAACAATCGCCAGTTGAATTTTAAAATTGGACTCTGGAATACACTCAGTTTATTCCGACCCGGGGCACTGAAAGTGCTCTTAGACCAGCTGACCGCATTCTCAATAGACATTGCAGTAATACAGGAAATACGGTGGACTGGAAGTGGAATATTAGACAAAAGAACTCACACCATCTATTATAGCTGCCAAGACACACTACATCAATATGGCACAAGATTTATTATCCACAAACAGTATAGGCAACATGTCATCGACTTTAAACCAGTGAGCCCACGTATTTGCCTGCTGAGAATTAGGGGAAAGTTCAAGAACTATTCAATCATTGGTGTCCATGCCCCCACCGAAACATCATAAAAGGAGGAAAAAGATGAGTTCTACGAGCTCCTAGAAGACACATTCGACCGCTGCCCCAATTATGACATTAAGATTGTAGCTGGGGATCTGAATGCTAAAGTGGGCCAGGAGCCAGCCTACTCTCCAACAATAGGTCAGCATAGCTTGCATGAGTTCACAAACGATAATGGTTTAAGACTGGTTAACTTTGCAGCCTCCAGGGATTTGGTTATCAGAGGGACCCTGTTCCCTCACAAGAACATTCACAAAGGAACCTGTACCTCACCGGACGGCACCACGTTAACCAAATCGATCACCTACTCATCACGGCTCGCAACCGATCCAACTTATTGGATGTGAGGACTCGTAGGAGAGCCAACATAGACTCTGACCATTACTTGGTGATCGCTAAGCTAAGGGATCGCATGTCTAGGATAAAAATCCAACGTGCACAGAGGCGTAAGAAGTACAACACTATGAAATTGAAAGAAGAAGAAACATGCTCTAGATATGCTTCCAGGCTTGATACCATATTACAAGAGACAGCGATTGGGAATCTTTCTCTGGACAACAAGTGGAAAACAATCTCCACGGGAATTCATAGCACAGCTGATGAGATCCTTGGCTTTCAGGAAAGAGTACCATCAAATCCCCGGTTAGATGAGGAATGCAGTGCAGCTACAGAACTCAAGAACGAAGCTTATGTAAAAAAGATACAGCGACGGACATGAAGGACCGTTGAGGAATACAAACGGAGGAGAAGAGAAGAGAAAAAACTGCACCGGCAAAAGAAGAGGGAGTGGAAGAGATCCAAACCCTGAAAGACTACAACGAAATCCGGAAGTTCTACCACAAAGTAAATGAAGGCAGAAAGCCTTTCAAGCCTAGAACAGCAGTTTGTCGTGATACTGACGGAACCCTATTATGTGAAATAAGAGAAAATCCTCAAGAGATGGCGTCAGCATTTCGCGAATCTCCTTCACAATAAATCAGATTCGCAGGATTATGTACCACCTATCTTGGAGGAGCATGAAAATTGGGAACCCCCTGACCAGGATGACATACTCTCATCTATAGAAAGGCTAAAAAACAATAAGGCACCCGGCTTCGACGACCTCCCTGCTGAACTTTTCAAATCCGGTGGAACTGAGCTTGTGAGAGTCCTTCAAGACATCATAATAGACATGTGGACCGAGGAGAAACTGCCGGCAGCATGGCAGAAAACCATAATGTGCCTTATTCACAAAAAAGGAGCCCAGTTGAATTGCAACAACTACCGAGGCATATCACTCCTTCCAGTGGCACACAAGATAATGTCCAACATACTCTATCATAAGCTTCTCCCATATGCAGAGCGGGCCATTGGTCGGTATCAATGTGGCTTCAGAAGAGGTTTGTGAAATACAAACTCACTATCTTTTCTTGGACTTTAAGAATGCCTACGACAGCATTGATAGACAGGAACTGTATAAGGCTCTTGAGGACTTAGGCATACCCAAGAAACTAATTAGACTATGCAGGATGACGATGCTGGGAGTAAGGGGCATGGTGAGGATCCAAAATGATTTCTCAAGGGACTTTGACTATGGAAAGTGTGTACTCCAGGGGGATGCGCTTGCCTGTCTACTCTTCAACCTCGCATTGGAAAAAGCCATAAGGGATTCCGGGATTGACATATCTGGCACCATATTCAACAAGCTAGTAAAGGTGCTGGGATACGCAGACGATGTAGACATAGTAGGAAGATCTTTCAGAGCTGTCAACGAGGCCTTTAAAGCTCTCGAAGGCCAAGCAAGAAAGTTGGCCTAATTATCAATGAGAACAAGATCATGTACATGGCCACAGGGCAAGAGGATAGGCATGGGCAAAGCGTGTTAGTTCAGGAACTACTCCTTTGAGCAAGTAGACAACTTTATCTACCTCGGCTGCCTTGTTAACTCTACAGGAGAAGTGGCAAATGAAATAAGCAGGAGGATCACGTTGGCAAACAGATGCTTTTTTAGGCAAACAGATGCTTTTTTAGTCTCCGGCCACAACTGCGGAGTGGAATGATAGCCAGAGGTACAAAACTACTAATGTATAAGACCCTCATTCGCCCAGTCTTGATGTATGGCTCTGAGAGCTGGACCATTTCGAAGAAATCAGAGCAAAGCCTACTGGTCTACGAGCAGAAAATCTTGCGCTACATATACGCACCGCTTCGTATGGAGAATTGGGAATGGAAGAGAAGGACCAACCACGAACTGAACATTCTCCTAAATGGACCTGATATCGTTAAGACCATCAGACTCGGGAGGCTTAGGTGGGGAGGCCATGTTCTTAGAATGTCAGAAGAGGACATCCCTCGGAAAGTCCTGTCAGGGCAGTTATACGGCACAAGAAGGATAGGAAGACCTAGCTTCGCTGGGAGGACGGTGTTGCAAATGACTCTCGCCACATCCTTAGAACTCGGAACTGGAGAACGGCAGCACTTGACCGGGACAACTGGCGAAGGCTGATTCACGAGGCCTTGACCCAGTAATGGGTTGTTGAGCCGCTGTAAGTAAGTAAGTAAATAAGAATATTTATCCTAAATACTTAAACTTAAATTAGTCGTTGGAGAAACCCGGCATGTCCACAGATTTAAGTCAAAA
This sequence comes from Aelia acuminata, assembly GCA_911387785.2. NCBI lineage: Eukaryota > Metazoa > Arthropoda > Insecta > Hemiptera > Pentatomidae > Aelia > Aelia acuminata. The sequence continues at coordinate 95,059,549 of OU426981.1, read as the reverse complement.
GAAAAAAAAATATTTTAGTCAGTAACCTTGTTATAAAAAGGGGGGCTCAAGTTGCATCAAATGGTGGTAGTAGGTTTTGTTCTTTTTTCTTCTATGGAATGAAGCTCCGATGCAAGAACCACTTTTTCGACCTTGGCTAATCCCTCCCCCCTTCCCCGGATCACCAATAACACCCCAAAATTTTTTTTCTGTTTTGACCATAAAGAAGCACGTTTTCGACAAAACTATTCTATAGATTCTTAAATTAAATTATATCCGCTAACATTTAAGATCAAAACTGACTCAGTCGACTAAATAGTTTCTGAGACACAGCTCTACGTATTCAATCGGTCATTTTGTATTCTATCGGCTTTATTATGGCAAAGATTTACTACATTTTTTATTATTTAGATATTATAATATCAATTATTATAATATCTAAATAATAATAAGTATATTTAAACTATTAGGGCTGTACTAGTTAAGGGAGTATGGTCTAACATACCGCGGAAATCAGCCGTACTAGGAAGTGGGGGCCGGGATTCGATCCTATAACTTAACAAGTACACCTATCTTACCGCTCTTCTATACCAACCCCACGTATTGTCTGAATAATTCAGTTAAATTACTGTCATTTTCTAAGCTTCCATTGACATTATTGCTAAGCTAGACATATTACACGTTTACATGTATTATAAATACACACGTAAATAAGTTTCGGTTTCGGCCCGATATCAGGTCTATGGCCGAAATTCGGTTTCGGCCCGATATCAGGTCTATGGCCGAAATTCGGTTTCGGCTAAAATTTTGGTTTCGGTCGGACACTAGTTACAACTAATTTGGAAAGGGATACATTTGACTTGGATAGGGTTGCTTCTATCTAGGAAAGGTTTACATTTAGTGGTGTGGTATTTATTAGCAATCTGATTATTTGAAACAGTCTCTCTCATTAAACAGAAACAGTTAACTGTTGCGGACAAAAATAAACAGAAACAGAAGTGTAACAGGGGAAAATAATGATAATTATTTATAAAAGGTGAAAATGCATAAAGATTAAGCAGAAACAATTAGCTTGAAATTGCAGTACAGGCGCGACCAGTTTAATAACCAGCTTCACTGAAACAGTTTTGAGAAGCAGGCTGTTTCTTTTTCAAGGCCACTGTTTAAACTACTACTTGTACCAGTTTTGGTAAGCGGCTATTTCTTTACACAGTCTGCTAACCGAAACAGATACAAGAAGCAGGTTAGCAGATTAGCAAATTATTTCTTTTTCAAGGCCACTATTTTAACTGCTTTTCGTATCAGTTTCAATAAGCAGACTGTTTAAAAAAACAGCTTGCTTACCTGCTAATTTGGCCTGCTTCTCATATCTGTTTCAGTGAAGCTGATAATCAAACTGGTTCCACCCCAAGTGTTTCTGTTTAATTCATTCGCAAATCTGCTACTCTGTCTGATGTGGCTCATGAATATTTTAATTATTAAATTATGTTTTCTCTAAACTGTTTATTCAATTAAATCATAATTTTTGTAAACAAAAAATCTATTAATGTAAATTTCATTATTGTAAGCTCTGATTTAGGGGGGTAAATAGGTGGGGCACAGGTAAGGCTGAAGAGTTAGACGAGTCCGGGAGTCTTATTCACTTCATGAGAGAGCAAGAAGCTATAGTGCCCTAATCACTGTTTCGCGCTCTCCGCCTTCCCTATCCCCACCAACGCCTACTATCACTTTGTGGTGCCCCCTGAGGAGTATGCAACTTGCGAACGACAGAGGCCGGGGAATTTGCCTAAAGCGGTCTGGTTCCCAGCCGCTCTAGGCAATCCCTTTCATAAGGTCTTTATGGGATAGTGGAACACCAGTTCCACTCAATGACCTGGCCTGATTGGACTAATAATTCACTGTGTACCACAGCCCATAATAATACACAGACAAACTGTACAGATATACTGAGCCTGCGAAGGGACATGGATGGGGATGGGAAGGCTGTGGCTTCTATCCTAAATATGTCCGCTAAGCACCCGGCCTGGCAAGCACGTGTATTGGTGCCTATGTGTCAGAGCATAGGAGGTCCGAGGCGTAAGCAGTAGGGCCCTGAATGCTAAACGCGGGTTGAGCATCCGCCTCGCACTGAGAGCATATATTCTGGGTCCTGGAGGAACTCCAGGACTCTTAAAGTTAACAGCGTTGAGATGAGGGTATACCCCAGCGGATAGCCATACACGGAAGGGATAAAAACAATGACAGAAAATTATAACTTCTTTCTTGATGAAAATCCTTTTTCTGTAGAGGACTTGCCCTCTCCAGAACCTCAAGATTGTCGGAACCCGACACCATAGACGAGGCTTCATTAGAACCCCTACTGAAGTCATCCTCTGAAGAAGTCCACGGACTCCAAGTGGAACATAACATCAAGGGAGCACTGGAGGAGCATGCGTAGCGGCAACCTTACAGGCCCCACCACACCCACACACTGAGCCAGTCACACTCGAGCGGGGACCAGACGGACGGCGGTAACACTGCCACGTCAAGGAACCTAAGGAATGTAAGGAGGCGCTATAAGAGGAAGGCGAAAGCCCAAATCCACCAGCCGTGGAGGTGCATGCCCAAGGAAGGACAGCTAAGGATGCAAGGGCCCAACCAGGCCTGGAGGACAAAGCTGCTCCAACTGAGGGAAGGGCACCCAGGGTGGGCCAACAACTCCCGGAAGAGACACACCCCTGAAGCCTATGGCTAAGGATGAAAGGACCAGCTCTGGACCGGGATACAAAGTCTCTGGGCAGCAGGAGAGACCCGCAGCAGGACTCTCACAAACACATGCGGCTAGGGCGCAGCCAAACAGGCCAGCAGGTAAAACTGCGGGGCGTCAGAGGCCAAACCCTAGCCTACAAAAGATTAGCAAAAGACCCAGGACATCACCTGGTACCTCTGCACCAGTGGCAAAGGAACCCAGGGAGACTTCAGGGTCAGCGACAAATTATGCTCTTGCGACAAAAGGAAAAATGGTGGCAGTGATACCCAGGGGATATCCGCACATATAGCTGTCCAGAGACCACTGCGAACAACTGCAGGATAAGATAACGGGCAGAGTGGACGAATTGGACTCGTTAGAGACTACCACCCATTGTTTGATGGTGCGAGCTACAACAAGGGTGGCTACATCGTCTCCTGCCTGGATGCAGCAACCAAAGAATGGTTGGAAAAAATCATTCCTGATATCGCCCTAGAAGAGGGTCTAACCCTACGGACAGGAGATATCAGGGAGCTAACAAGGACGGTCAAAGTAGGCGTCTACTTCCCAGGAAAGATGCCTGCCGAAGACGTCCTGGTGAAAAGGATCCAAATCCAAAATAGGGCAGTCGAAGGTATTAAGGAGTGGAGACAGCACTACTCAAAGAAAATGGAGAAGGGTGCCTTCATTATCAGGAAGATACCTGAATATAGCCTGGAATGCTTGAAGACCAGAGGAATGAACGTTGGCTGTGGAACGAAAACAGTCACCTTCAGACTAATGACTAGCGATGCTGAACAGGCTTAACTGGTTGCCCAGAAGAGCACCCCAATGGAAGTGGTGGAGGAGCCGGAGAGGAAGCAGGAGGAGAAGGTCCTACTGGCTCCCTCAACATCCACCGAAATGACGACCTGTGGGGGGGGGCAAAGCCCAACGATACAGCCAAGGTGGAAAGTGAGGAGACGGCCCACCCACAGGCTCCAACAAAAGTAATAGAAAAGTGTCCAGAAGAGGAAGGCCTAGACTCGTGGAAGGTGGTGGGAGGCCGGAGAAAGCCAAAAGGCCCAACCAATGTTGGGTCTGCTGGTGGACTCGGGCCACCACCACCGCCACGGGATAGGCCCCCTGGCACACCTAACTAAAAATTTACACACTGAAGCTGCTGCAGATCAATCTCCACCATTGCATAGCCGCAAGTGGAGTACTGTTACAATATATCAAAGGTAAGAACATTGATATAATTTTTCTACAAGAACCTTACATTCTTAAAGGCAAGCTCAAATGGCTGAAGATGTAGGGATACAATTGTATCTCTGTGACTGACAACCCTAGAGCATGCATCCTTCATAGAAAGGAATTAAAACTGCTGCCTCTTTGGCAATTCTGTTCCAGAGACTCTGCAGAAGCCTCATATACTCCTGAAAGGAGACAGAATAAATCCACCATAATGCTGGCTGGGTACCTACCCTATGAAGACAAGGAACTCACAGCTATGCTGGAGCGGATCCTGGAAGCTACAGGAGAAAAACAACTTATAGCTGCCCTCGACAGCAATGCTCCCCATGAAGTCTGGGGCAGCACGAACATTAATCACAGAGGTGAGCAAATACTAGAATTCATTATAAATAACGATCTTGATACGAGGGGTGTCCGTAAAATAAGTTTCCCTATTTTTTTAAAAGTGAAAGAAATGTTTTATTACCATTGTATATTACATCATTAGAAATCTTGAACATTAAACTATTTTTCTACGTACTCCCCGTTGACATTGATGCACTTCTGCATCCGTGTCACCATTTTTTGATGCCCTGGTCATAGAGGTCCGCCGCCGCGCTGTTGAAGAACTTCATGACCTCTTCTTCCAATTCCTCTCTTGTCCCAAAATTCGTTCCGCCCAGGTGTTTTTTCAGGCTTGGGGACAGATGGTAATCACTTGGGGCCAGATCGGGGCTGTAGGGTGGGTGTTGGATGGATGACGTCCAGCCCGCTGTTCATCGTGCACATCTGTGCGCCCTTCTTTGGACTCTTTGCACCATTTGCGCACCATCGGGATACTCATGCATGTTTCACCATACACTTCCCTAAGTTGGGAATTAATTTCGGTCGCCGAATTGCCTTAAGCACACAAAAAACGGATCTGGCGGGGGAAGCGATTGGGAGCTCCATCTTTCAAGGCTGTCAAGGCCGAACTGATGGTGGCAGCGAGTTGACCGGGGTTGGGATGGGGAGGGGGGAGTCCAAGCGACACGCTGGTGCCGTCTGAGGGACCTGCCGCGACTTGCACGGCCGTGCCACAACAGGGAAACTTATTTTACGGACACCCCTCGTATATTGAACTGTGGGGATAAATTTTTCAATAGGTCAAGAACGGATATAATAGACATTACGATAGCCACTAAAACAATCAGTAGGAACATCGCGGACTGGCATGTCTCAAATGAGGAGACATGCTCAGATCACAGGTATATCAGATTTGACCTACTGAATAGCACAGAGTTTGTAGTCGAATACAGGAATTCCAAACTAACAGGCTGGGAAAACTACTGTACAAACCTCAACGCAAACATAAGCAATTGCCCAAAAAGAATCAGTAATTCATGGCAACTAGAGTGCCTGAACGCCAAACTAACAGATGCTATGATTAGATCCTATCATAGCAGCTGCACGCAAAGGAAAAAGAAATCCAACAGGAAAGTATCCTGGTGGATCAACGATTTGCAAAAACAAAGAACTCTCACTAGAAGGTTATCAATGCCTTTAAGAACTCTGGCAGATGGACTGAGTATAAGAAAGCACAAACAGAGTACCACAAATCTGTCAAGAGAGCAAAACGTAAGGCCTGGAGGGACTTCTGCTCTGATATAAGCAGCATCCTGGAAACCAGCCCCGCTAACAAAATTAAAAACAAACATTCAGAGCAGGGTATGCTGGGCACGCTGAGGCAGCCTGATAGATTCACCACTAACAAGATGAAGACACTAGTAGCCATAGCGAAGACCCACTTCCCTGACTGCGAAATAATAAGTACCGCAGAACCGGTCCCCATGCACTATGAACACCACAATGGATGTGCAATGTGGAGACAAGCAAAAGATATCATCACCAGCAAAAAACTCACATGGCAGTAAACACGCTGGCCCCATACAAATCAGCTGGTGTAGACGGAATATTTCCAGCCCTTAAACAAAAGGGACTGCATATACTTAGGCCATACCTCCTAGAATTGTTACGAGGAAGCCTTGCGCTGGGATATCTACCACACGAATGGAAAGTAACCAAGGTCTGCTACATACCAAAACCCGGCAAAGGGACCTAAGACAACCCTAAAGCGTTCATACCCATATGCCTTACATCCTTCCAAGTATTAGAGAAGATGATGAACAAGCATGTGAGGGAACAATTAGCGGGCACTTACTCAATACATGAAAACCAATTCGCCTATCAAGCAGGAAAATCTTGTGAGGTAGCACTACACAAATTAGTCTCTAGAATTGAAAAATCTATGGACCACCAAGAAATCATGATCGGCACATTCATCGACATTGAAGGTGCCTTCGACAGAACACCACACACGGTAGTAGAGAAAACCCTGTTGGAGAGACAAATTGATGAAATTTCCATCAAATGGATCATGACCATGCTGAGGGAAAGACAATTATAGTTTGAATTAGAACTCAGCGAAATATTGATCAAACCCAAAGGTGGATGTCCTCAGGGTGGAGTGATATCCCCGCTACTGTGGTGCTTAGTGGTGGACACACTGCTGACGAAGCTAAACACCTCAGGCTACTATGCACAGGGATATGCTGACGATATAGCAGTCCTTGTAGGAGGTAAACATCAAAATGTCCTATCAGACCTCCTAAACAGCGCAACCAGAATCATTCTGAACTGGTGCTAGAACTACGGATTGAATATCAATCGACAGAAAATAAGCATTTGCATCTTCAGCATGAGGAGAGAAAATAGCCATAAAGCTACTAACAATTGAGGGGGTCCAGTTGAGCCAAAGCAAAACAGTAAAACACCTAGGACAATAAACTCAATTGGGCCAAATACGTGAAACTCGCGACCAACAAAGCCCTGAAATGTCTAAGGGGCTGCAAAAGAGCAATAGGCAGAAACTGGGGACTAAAACCCAAAATGGTATACTGGCTTTACACTATGGTTATAAAGCCAATGGTGCTATACTATTAACTGGTCTGGTGGCATAAGTCAGGGATAGGCAGAAACAAAGCTCGGCTGGAAAAACTGCAAAGACTAGCCTGCCTCATGATAACAGGCGCAATGGAGACCACACCTACTGCCACCATGGAACTGATGCTTAACCTAGCACCACTGCACATGGACAGTTACAGGATCAACAAGTTAAATTTGTCCTCTAAAGCTCACACAAATTGAGGACACTGGAAGGTATTCCAGGAGCTTGAAAATGATAGACTACTATCCATGCACTCTGACATTCAGATCAGGGGCTCACTGGAAGCAATAAAGAACTGCACATCCAATATCAAACCTATCACCCCTGAACCGGTGTGTGGGATCAGCAAAAGCTCTGCCAAAAGGAGGATAGAGGAGATATATGGAGTGAAAAGAAAACAAACAGTCCCTCTGTCTAAAGGAGTAGAGAATTACTAAATCTTGACAGGAATGCACTAAAAAGACTTACGGCAGTATACACCGGACACTGTAAGCTCAGAAGCCACATGTTCAAACTCAAACTCGCGGCATCGCCAATATGTAGATGCTGTGAGAAAGAGAGCGAGACGGCCTATCATATAGTCTGCCTATGCAACAGACTCGCAACATTAAGGTTCAGAAAGTTTGACCTGGACCGTATCACGGACCCTAAGGCGCATGAGTTAATCAACCCAAGCAGTCTTCTTAAATACACTGAGGTTCTGAAAATGAGCATATAAGGCGGAGCAGAACCAGGCAGGTAACTTGGCGCACAATAGGCCCATTGGGGCCGAGGTGCATTTGCCACGTTAAAAAAAAAAAATAATAAAAAACTCTGAATTATTTTTTGTTGTTTTAGTTATTTTTTGCGCTAGTTCATTATTTTATTTAAAGATTAATTTCTTTATTAACACATAAGGTACGGCCTCGGTCCCCGGCGTCCCATGTCTTACATTCCCCTCTTGACAGCTGATTTTCACATGAAAATGTCCAAACACTCAATTTAGTCAATATTTAATGAGATTTTTGCATTTTAGCGCAGAAACTGTTGCTAACAGCTGAAATTCTGTATTTTTTAGAATTAGACTCCGAGGTGCGATAATATTACAACGACTACCTTTATGATTATCTTTAATTTAATGAGTTTGATTTTATCCTATGTAGTTCTATTTAATTTCTTTGACATTCTTTAATTATTGCTTAAATATAAGAAAACAATATTTTTTTTTATACTTCTTACTAAGTCTGTAATTATAAATAAACCTTAATGATATTTGCTTTATTTTATATAAATTCATTTCTTTAAAGAAAATTTTTTTATCATAGAGTGAGTGGTTGTAAAGCAGTAAAATACTCCAAAAAATCGTTGTAACATTGCAAAAATTATCAATATGGATGGTAATTCAAAATTCCAGCAGTTAAATGATATTTTTGATAAAGTATGGAGTAAATCCTGTATCGGACCCTGGGAGCCTGTCCTGCGCCAATTATGTCTAGTTCCAATCCTTACCAAGAGATAATGCCCTTGAGACGCTCATTCAATTCACTTTTCAGTAAAAAAATAATGCTTTTGTCAGAGCATTCCTATCAGACTACGACACCCGATATCGTCTGTGGCTCATCCCAGCAGTCGGACCCCTGGGACTGATACCGTTCAATTCAGGATATCCCTTATATATTAATATTTATTATATATATTATAAATTAAGCCATTCAAATTTTTTGTGTTATATATAAACATTCTGTATCTTGTTGATACCCTATTATAAAAGATGCTGTTTTAACACTTTACAAATGTTTTTATTTTCCACTCCTCTCTCCCCCAACATTCTTTTTGGGACCACTCCTGGAGAAGAGAATAAACAGTAGAGTAGTTGGTAGACTTTAGAAGGCATTTTATTAAATTTGAGAAATATTTCTCAATTTACTAATCAGTTAATAAGACAAACATTTTCATCGTTTTCGTGGTTAAACATTGATTAAAATATTTCATACAATAACAATTTCTAATCGAATCACACTGATAATATATTTCTGGATTAATAGAAATGGTGGGAAGGTCTGCAAACCTTCAATAATTTAACAATTCAACATGAATTTTCTTCTCTTATTAAAAATAAGAGAAGGTCTGCAAACCTTCAATAATTTAACAATTCAACATGAATTTTCTTCTCTTATTAAAAATAGGGGAAAATACATTTCAATAATTAAAACATAATTAAAAAGAATGCTCAAAAGCAAAGTTGGACCAGTTTTTCTTTCTTTCCACTTAGTGTAGATTTTAACAGTTGTATCTGTTTTTAGAAAACTGCTTAATGAAATTATCAGAAGCAATTGCGACTGCTATTCGAAATTAAAAGTTTTGCCCATAACTAGTTACATTTGATTTGTGGAAGTTTACAGTTGACTGGAATAAGGTTTAAAAAGACTTGGAAATGCTATATACTACATCATAAATATATATTATAAAGCAAAGTGGAAAATGTGCACGCCGAAAAGGCTCAAAAACGACTTCACATACGATCAAGAATGTTATGTCGTCTTATAGCCCTATAGCCCCTAACAATAAAGAAGGTTTCAGTTTTTATCTTTAGTTTGTAATGTTGAAGGGACGAGGGCTGTAATTTTAAGCCTCTCGCTACATGTAACTCTCGCAACCCAAGCGAGTTAATGAATGAAAAAATTTAGTTCTACATTTGGAAGCCAGGAACGCTAAGTTCCATTCATAAGGTTATCGTTCATTAGTTCGGATTGTTATGTTTTTAGTTTCAGCTGTTCTCTTTAAATTACACGAGATTATGTTTAAATAATTATTTTTTCCTTTTTATTTTTAAATAAGGTCATTACATCTCTGTAATGAATTAAAATACTTAGTTTCTCCTATGCGTTTCAAAATAAAATAATGATTTTACATCTCTGCAATCAATTAGAAAACCAACTGGATTCCTTTACAAATTAATTTTTACATTATTAGGCTAATTGATCAACACATTACATTTAATGCAAAAGGTAAAATGCAGTTATGTACAGTAATATAAAGTTTTTACATCATGAAATCGAATGGAAAATTGACATGGCATTGCAGTCTGTAGATTGAAAGTTATCACAGACTTTAACTGCAGCATTGGGGGGGGGGGGGGGGGGTCGAGCACTCCTGTAGTCGGGGCCTAAGATGTACTCGAAATTTATTTTTTTTAACTGAGATATCAGATTTTTCAACTATAATCTAATAACTTATTATCTGTTGACTGCATGGAATGAGCTTATAGGATTCAGAATCACAGAAACCATCAAAAACGATGCATAACTCGACAAAGTTGCAGCCAAATTAATTTTTCATTTACTATTTTCAGCCCCCCAAAAAGTATATAGGGTTCCGTATTTGGACGGACTCTGCAGATCTCGAATCTTAATATTAATACCAAGTTAAAACCGAAGTTTCACGAAGGTGCTTATTTTGTTCTATATTTCCTTTAATTTTAAAGTTTTTCTGTTATTAAAACTACCAAACAACTACCGGAGCGAAGCCGGGCACCCTAGCTAGTCAATTTATAATATAAGAGTAAATTTGCAACAAAAGAAAAATTGCTTTTTTAGTGTAATGAGCGAATAAAAACTAAAACTGAATAAAATAGATTACCTAAAGATAGTATGAATAAAAGGTATAACCTAATGGAATGTATATTGAAAATAAAGTGTTCATATAATATTTCTGTTTAGAAAATTCATAAATTTTCAACCGAATTCGAAAAAAGAGAAGTTACTCAGCTTGATAAGGATGTGCCTCTTTTTTTATTTTGTAATATAGAGAAATTTTGTAACTGTAGGACAGGAATATCAAAACATAACATTTAATGAAATATATACATATAAAATAAAAATATCGTATTTTCCAAAGAGAAATGTTATTTTAATGGCTTTCCTGCAAAATATTAAAATTGAAGTCATTCTGTAAATTCAAAGGCTCATTTTATACAATATATTACTAAAAAAAAATCGAATATTTTTGTTACAAATATACCCTGAATAACAAAAAGAAAAAAGCAAAATTTGAAAAACCACATGTTGCAGCTGAACGATATCCTTGCTAAAAAATAATAATAATTATTATTTTTTAATATAATTTATTGATTGATTTAGTAAAAGTGATAATAATAAGAAAAGAATATGTCATGAACAAGCTAAAGAGAAGCTACCCATTGGTAACACTCAACTAATACATTTAACAGAGAAGGTCCTGAAGCCATCTTCTTAATTATTTAAGACCAAATATAATCAGAAATAACTGGAGTTCAAATGTTCATGTATATTATTTAAAAGATCTGTGACTAAATGTGAGTAATATTTTATAAAATAATCACAAAACAATGAGAAAGAAAATTAAGTCAAGAAAGTCAATAAATAGGCGTGCCTACACTTCATCAAAAAAAACTTCTGATATGCAAATCTATTAATTTTTCAATAAATATATAAGATTATAGGAAAAATAATGAATTTTAAAATTATAACTTGCATTATTTGTCCCATGGTTTGCAAAGTATCGCCCGCAAAACATGAATTTTTAACCTAAAATTTTTAGATAATATGAGGTAAAAAACAGTTGATAAACAGTTTTCGGCAGCTTTTACGTCGTTGAATCGAACATGGTAATATCTTTTTTAAATGTATCATACAGCCGCAAATTTTTTTTTTCAACTATATTCTAATATAACTTTTTATCTGTTAACTGCATCGTCATGAGCATAGTCTCAATGGAATCAGAAAATAGACACCATAAACAAACGTAACATACCAGGACATATTTGCTGCCAAAATAATTTTTCTTAAACGAGAAAAGGGAAGAAAACGCATTAAGAGAACCGCATTATACCCAAACCATATATGGACGGACTCTGAGGTTTAGGAACTTACCACTAATACTGAAACTGACATTTCAGTATGGTACAAATTTTGTTCTAATCATGATTAATTTTGGTCTATTTTTATGTACTATTATATTTTAAAGTTATTCTTTCATTCCACCTATTTCACAACTCCCTGAGCGAAGCCGGGCAACACAGCTAGTCATGATATAACTTAAAAATTTTATTTTTATAAAATAAATCCAAATTAAAAAATACTTACTATTGCAGGATATCTGCAAAGAGGAACCCCTAATAGAGCTAAGGTGTGGAAGAAGTGGTATCGGTTTGCTGTTTGAAATGCTACTTTGGCATTTTCATCTTTGTCTTTATCAGGAAGGACAGCTAAAAGTTAAAATTAACTACATCAAATCAGCTGAATTGCAATTATATTAAAAAGTATTTAATTTCACCAATGCATTTTTTTAAAAATACAATCAAAGAAATCACTATTGTGCACAAAACCAAATATTTTATTAGAAGGAATATGAAACCATATATACAATATATTTTATATTAAGATTATTTTCAAGATCAAATCTAAAGATAGATAAAATTTCAAAATATCTTTCTGACCTGCAATGCACCTATAATGAGAAATAAAGAATATCTATTGCAATACATACTATCTTTTTTTTAACTAGCCTTTAACATATTAACATAACTTTGATTCAAGTAGTTAAGAATAAGTTTTTTATTTTAATTTGTCAATAAGGACAGTTTATTATTTAAAAATAAAATATGATCTTTCCTTGGAAATCCTAAGGAATTTAATTATTTTAAAACCAAAAATGAAGTAAATGGCAAAGAACAATCTAACACTTACTTAGATATAATTTTAATTTAAGAAAATTTACCAAAATAGAAAACCGATTTTCAGTATAGTTTATGTTCATTTCCAAAACTTACCGTAGATCCAGCCATGAATTGTAGTTTAAGAGGTAGAACTTGATAAATTTGATAAGTATAGTCATCCTTAGTTTAATATTAAAAAATGGGTCAAGCTATCAATACTCAGCTTCTAGGCGTGGCCTATTTCGGGAGGTAGTGACTGTCATATGAGCTTACTTCCAGCTCATCCTTTTCAGTTATAAAGGGCCGTGATCAGCTTTATTAGATTCCAGTTTTCGACTCCCACTCTCATTCCAGAGATAAATAGAGATCCAAAAGATCCTTTTCAGTTATGGTCAGGGTCTCACTTAGCAGTCCAAATAGGCCATGACTAGAAGCAGCATATCTATAGCTTTACCAAAATATGTAATAATCAGGGATCGAATTAAACAGTTAACTCTTTTCATTTAAAAGTAAAAGTTTAACTTTTATTAACATGTGTTGATCGATAAAAGTATATTTTTAACTTTTAATTTTATTATCATATGGTCTTTCAAAACAGTTATTTCATAACTTTTATTTTCAAACCTAAATAATAAAAGTTTTTATTTAACATTTTTAATAAACCACTTACTTAAATAAGTTTTAATAAAAAAAGTTGCATGTTTTTACATCATTTCTTTGTTATAATCATTTCTGTCTATTATTTTGTTGTCAACGGCGGTGATTTTAAAAAAAAATGTCCAATTTGAATTTTCATGAGGGGAATGGGTTCCCTAATATTAAAAAATCATACCTGCCGGTATTCTTTGATGAGGGGGGGGGGGCCTGTCTTTATGTAATAGATATTGTTGTCTCGAAAAAAGATCAAATTTCGGGGGGAAGGGGGTAAAATTTACATTTTCATTCCAAAATTCAATGGCGGAGGGGGAGGGCGGCTCGCATTACCTGTAACTTAACATTTACCGATTTCATTGAAATGACGGTACATTCTCATGTTTTAAATTTTAAATTTCAGAAGTAGGTCGTGGCGCGGGAATTCCAGTAATGCATGATTTACCGATTTAATTGAAATGAGGGTGCATCCTTATGTTTTTGGATCCTTAGAATTTGAAACATTATAAGTTTAAAATTTTGGTTATGGGGGGGGGATCGCATTACCAGTAATTTAACATTCACCGATTTCATTGAAATGAGGGTACATCCTTATGTTTTCAGATACGTAGAATTCGTAAATATCAGTTTTTAATTTCGGTGGTGTGGGGGGGGGGCTTACATTACCAGTAATTTTATATTACCGATTTTATTGAAAAAGTGCGGTCCTATGTTTCTGGATACGTAGAATTCGTAAAAATTATAAATTTTAAATTTCAGTGGCATGGGGGGGGGGGGGCGCGGGCATTACCAGTAATGCACGATTTACCGATTTAATTGAAATGAGGGTGTATCCTTATATTTTCAGATTCTTAGAATTTGAAGCATTATAAGTTTAAAGTTTTGGTTGTGGGGGGGGGGGGGGCACTAACATTAATTTAAATATTTACTGATTTCATTGAAATGAGGAGTATTAACATGTTTTCAGATACGTAAAATTCGAAAATATTTTCAAATTTAAATTTCAGCGGGAGGGGGGCGCCTCAAAAAGTGCGCCATACTGGCCATACTAGAAGAATAGCGATACTAGTATAGTTTTTTTTTTCTTTCAAACTGGTCTTAAATTGAAATACCCATATTACCAAGTTTCATAGTTGAAGCATAAAAAAATTAGAAATAAGGAATTATCCAAAAGAGTTAATTCCCCCCTCCAAGAAATTCATGGCAGATATTTATTTCAAAAGCACCACAGGATAGCATGATTAAATTCATTATTATCAAACATATCCGAAAGTTATAGTTTTTAAATATTATTCAATTCCCCCCCCCCCCCCAAGAAATTCATAGTGGACATTTCTTTCAAAAACACCCCCCAAGATATCATGATTAAATTCCTTAATATCAAAGATATTAGGAAAGTATAATTGTTTCGATATTTTTGAATTCCCCCCCCCAAGAAATTCATAGTGGACATTTCTTTCAAAAACACCCCCCCAGGATATCATGATTAAATTCCTTAATATGAAAGAAATTTGATAATTACAATTTATTTATTTCATAATACATGGATATTTTTTTATATGAGAGTACTGCCTTTGTATATTTTGAAATAGATATTTTTTTTATAATTTTTTAAGTTTTGTGTTAGAGGTAATAAGTAAAGGTTTAACTTTTACTTTTTTATTAGATTTATAAAAGTTTTAAAACAGTTAAAACTTTTTTAACCGACTTCGAACGAAAGAGGAGGTTACTCTATTCGATACGTATGTGACTTTTTTTTTTTGTCCTTTTTTTTTTTTTTTCTATGTATGTTCACCGATTACTCAGAGATGGATGGACCAATTGGAACGAAACCTTTTGCATCTTGTAGAGTATTTTCCCAAGGTGTTCCCATTGAAACCTTTTTTGGGTTCTTAATTTATTTAAGAAGTTATCGGGAAAAAACATGAAAATAATTATTTGATTATCACTCAAAATGTTTACTTATTTGAAAAACATGTGGCATATGTAACATAAGGTATGCTTCAACAAGCTATTAAAACTAATTGTAAACTAACAAATCTTAGTATTGTCTTACCGCTGGATGAATCAAATGGGAAAACCAATCAAACAAATTCAGAATCAAAAGAGTGGGGGGAGAACATGAGTAGTCTGTTGGTTATCGATGTGTTTTAAGTGCTTGTTGGAACAAACCTATACATAACCTTAACTAATTTTTCAACAATAGATTTAAATAATCTGTACAATAATCGTTTTCTGGAGCTTCTTCATGGGTGACACTTCTGTTATGCTATCCGGATTACTATTATCGATTTTTAATTTTGTTTCTGCAACTATTGAGGCTTTTGCGGATGTTCATCCATCAATAAAAAGTGCAAAATAAAACTTGATAACTCCCAGAAAACAACCTCATTATATGAAAGTCCCCTCAGCAAAAATTTGGCAGCCATGAAAATGATTAATATCATAAATGCTACGCCACTAATATTGAAGCAACAGTGTTTAGTAATTTATTTCCTGAATAATATTTTATTACGAAGGATATAATTCATAGTACTTAGGTAATAAATTTAGTCAAAATTCATCGAAAGGAATTACGAACATAATTGACTCAACCTTTTGAATTAAATCAGTAGTGTAGTATCGAGAATAATATCATTCGTAATAATAAATTAACCATAAAATGAGTCCCAAACCATGTTGCTTCTATCCTAAGGGCAGTGTTTTTTGATATCGTTCAATGTTATGGCTGCCCCTTTTTTTGCTGAGACTTCTATCCAATGATGTTTTTTAATCATTACTTTTCCAGCGATCGATTTATATAAAGCAATATTGACGGTCCCTCTTGGAATAGTGCATAATATCGCTATAGTTTTCAGAAGAATATTCAAGCAATCATAATTCCAATTTACGAGTATTATAGGTCATATTACCATTGATTCTCCATTAACGATATCTTGTCGAAAACCGGCCAAAATCTCGACTGTTCAGTGACTTCATCTTGGAATGGCCGGATTTGTGTATTTATGTATATTTAACTCAACACATCTCGGAACACTGATGATGTATGTAAATGACAAGTACTGACGACAATATTTAGCAAACACTCTTCCCAATGGAAATTGATCTTTAAAAAAATAGAAACCATTTTTAATTATAAAACGTAGTAGGTTGAAAGTTGTATAATACACGCACCGCTTTCCCACTTTCCTGTATGTATTCATAAAATTGAAAAGGTGACTGTTTATATCTAGAGAGAAACATTTTATTCATCATTATGCCCAACTGCATTGGGTTGCTAATACACAACAGACTATATGTCTATCTGAGACTATTTGTAACATCTTATTGTAATAATATATAATAATAAAAAGGCCAGGGAAAGACGAAAGTGGTAGAGCGTAAAAAGATTTCGAAATTTTTTTTTAAACCAACGTACGGTTTTCTACATTTGTTATCTTCTCCAATCAAAAAGTATGAAATAAAAAACATTTTATAAAAAAAATTAAACCGACTTCGAAACCTAGGAACCAGTAAAACTAAATTCACTGAAAAATATGAAATAATTACCTTCTGATTTTTATGAATACACTGCAAAATTGAAAATGGTATAAAAATTGGGAAAATGCAATAAGACGAATAATTTTATTTTGATTTGTACAAATACACACTAATTGTTAATAAAAATTATTAAATTAAAATATTAAATACTATGTTCAATACAACACAATCTTTTCAGAGGCGGCGCAAAATTTAAAATTTAAAACACTAGACATTATGAAAATCTTCTCATGACGTCATGACGTAATATGTCATTTCTATTTTGCGCCGCCTCCGAAAAGATTGTGTTGTATTGAACATAGTATTTAATATTTTAATTTAATAATTTTTATTAACAATTAGTGTGTATTTGTACAAATCAAAATAAAATTATTCGTCTTATTGCATTTTTCCAATGTTTATACCATTTTCAATTTTGCAGTGTATTCATAAAAATCAGAAGGTAATTATTTCATATTTTTCAGTGAATTTAGTTTTACTGGTTCCTAGGTTTCGAAGTCGGTTTAATTTTTTTTATAAAATGTTTTTTATTGAGCTAGAACTTTTATTTAACAGTTTTGAAAAAACTTTTATCGCTCAGAGGTTATTAATAAAAGTTTTTTTATAACAGTTATTTTTATACTTTTTCTCAATAAGTTATAACTGTTTCAATCCCTGGTAATAATTGATCATACAGTACTTAGAGACGTAGCCTATACACTCCTAGAAGGGATGGCAGTCAAGATTTTAAAATCATATCAATTACCATTGGAGTGGAAAGGTGATGACCTACTTCTAGAGTCAAAACACCAGTTCAAGACAGAATGGTAAGGTAATAAATTAAAGAAAACTATATGTTGTTTACATACAAAATTCGGTACTTATGTACTATACGGGCCCCCAAGATTTTATATTAAATTACATTTATTATGAATAAAAATACTAACAACATTTAACATGTGTTTATTTACAATTATTTTGTTCTAACCAAAAATCTCTGATATCTGTTAAAATTGCCTCAAAGGATCCTCTTCTTTTAATTGAGCCCTCCACATGAATTCGGCAAGGTATGAAGAAAGGAAGTCTCTATTTGTTCCTCTTCTTTTTTTGTTTCCCCATTTTGCTGATCCCCATAATCTCTCAATTCTTTGAGTATTCGTCAAAGTCTTGGGGTCAACAAAATTAAACTTATAGTTATTATAAGAACCACTTCAAATTGTACATTGTGAAATTTAACTGAGAAATAATGATAATATATTTCAAAATCATATGTTTAATAAAATAAATACACATGGAATAAATGTAATTCAATATAAAATCTTGGGGGCCCGTATAGTATATAAGTACCCAAAATTCATAATCCACACATTAAGAATATGAACAAATCAAGAAATAATTTTCCACAATTTATAGTACATACTATGGGCCCCATACGCTCCTAATACAACTGCAGCACTTCCAGATATTGCAGCTAATTTCACAAAGATGCCACCTCTACCTGCTAATTTCCAAAGAGGCTCTGGGTCCATTTTAATAATTTGTTGGACAGGCTGCTGATTAGCTTTGGGCATAATAGCATCAGCTCCTTTGGTTAATATTTTCGCCTATTAAAAATAAACTTAATTTAGATTCATTTCAACTATAATTCGATAAGCTTAAAAACAATAAAATAATTATCAGGTCAATAAATAGTTCAATTAATTGGGTTGAAATAAATTTAAATTGACTAAATTAAGAGAATCCATGTAAAACTTTTATAATAAGGTTAAAAATTCATTTAAATACTAACCGTTTTTGTAATAATGGATATTGTGGTGTCAGCAAGGGGGTTTTGAAAAATGAAGTTCAACGCATCAGCACCAAACATAGTACTTAAACTATGACTATTTCTATGCAACTAATGACAATATCAAACAATGATAACAATATAACTCGATACTTAAACTCTGTATGTAAACGATTCAAAGATTTCCAAAGAGCTATATTTGGGCTTTCTGGTTAAGGGAAAATTAATAATATTAAAAGCATCAGGTAGGTTTTTGGCAACTGCTGTGAATTTCTGCATGTCTCGCCCTGAAACGTCAGAATTCAATAAAAAAAATAATAATAAAAACTGTGCGGTTCACACTGATGAATTAGACCACATCCATACCAATTTTTCTACTTTATTATCCTTTTTGTTTTCCTTCTTCAAGAGGTATAAATCAGTTCTCTTTAGTCCATGACAGATAGTACATGTTCATTCTTGCATATCTCGGTTCCAGAGGTATATTATCCCTCCATCTGAGAGCGTCTCGTTATACCTGTAGCATTTTATTAATAGATCCTTCAATCTTACATTTAAAAAACGAGACAAATCCATTCTAACAACGGGGACTTGAAATGAACTCTGATTCAGTGGCTTAACTAAAAGACTAGTTTAATTTATCTCCAGTAACTATATGCATTAAGATCGGGTAACACATAACCGCACCGCAGCACGGGTGTGTATTATTATGAGGAGATTGGTTTAATTATTCCAGCTCATATTTATCTAGTCAATCATCGCATAATAGAAAATATATATATTTAAAAAAATTTTAACTGATTAACACTTGAACGAAAATTGGAGTCTGATTCAAATACGAAGAATAGATGGTAACGGGCCGGTTGACCCGGTGTTGGGCATGTGTGACCAGGCTTTATAAATGGTGGGGACCCTAAGACCATCACTGAGTTAAACAGACACAAGTCCAGATATTCATCGAATATCTTGTAAAATAAAAATAAAAAGTGAAATCTAAAATGTATCTAATCAGAGTCAGGAGACCAAGTAGGCCACCTAGTTAAAGAATATTTGAAAGCAATGATTGATTTATGTTGTTGTCTTCTTGCAGTGAATTCACATCAAGCATTTGGTATCCAAACTCGTGAATTATCAGGTTATCATATGGCTGTTCTGCCAAAGAGCAATGCCTATTCTGGGTAAGCCGGCTCAGTCAACCAACGTCCGTCGATGAACAACAATAGTCTTTATGCTCAGTAGGTGAGTAAAATTGAAGGGGTCGGGGCAAAATAGTGCCAAGCAACATTTTTAACAAAAATAAACTGTAGCTTCCGTCTCTTGTATATTGTGTAGTACTATATGTCTATGATGGAAATGCCACCTGAAATATGACGATAGAGCACTCTATAGTCATATTTAGGTGGCTTTTCCATCATAGACATATAGTACTACATAATATACAAGAGACGGCAGCTACAGTTTATTTTTGTTAAAAATGTTGCTTGGCACTATTTTGCACCGACCCCTTCAATTGTAGGTAACATCGCACAACCCCATTCCGTTCTAGACTAAACCTCTACTTCATAAACTTTTGGAACTGATTCTGAACAGTAAAAAGCCCAATCGTAAGTGAAAAAGACCCTTTTGAAAGTTTTTTTCAAACGCGAGCATTGTTTAAAGCCGGAATTCAATAAAGTTGATCAAGGCCTTTTTTAAATTAACAACGTGATGGGGGCCCGATAATATCAAGGTTATAACCTATCCAAATAGGCCACACCCATGAGCCAATCTTTAGGATTGGTACCTTTAGGGCAAGGTGAATAGAGACAAGGTGGGCTCACTTTGGTAGGCAAACCCGCACAACCTCTTTCCTCTTACGTCACCGGACGCATGACTCAGCGCATGCGTAATGAATTCTCTTTAAATACTATAATTTCTCATTATAGGTTAAAGTGAAAAACATTAATATTTTCAATTATTTTAAATTCTGATTTCACAACTGAGATTTTATTTCCGCAAAACCGACATCTGACTTTTATTACATAAAAAATTAGGTTTGGTATAGTTTTTTCTTTTCATAATACTGAAATAATCTTGCATGTACATACCAATTAATTATATTTTCCCAGTGATTATTTATTTCTGGTGTGACCACACATTGGATTTTCGCTAATGAATTAATAATTTCGGTACCACTACTGAAGTGCGGCTGATGGGGCAACCCTGCTTCGGGGCGTGGCCTAAGGCGCAGCGATCGCTCGGGGCCTTGACGAACTGCCGCCCCCACCACCTTCCCCCCTTCGCAGATAAGGCTCCAGCTCGCTGTTCTGTCCCAGTTATTTTTCCCGCCATTTCCCTTCAGTAGTCGACTGTGACGTCATGTAATCGTCACCTCTCTATATCGTCAATAAAGCACAGTTTTCTGTGGCAGATCCACGAGTGCCACATCGTCCTGCTCTGCGTCCCAATGTGCGCGGTTCCTATATATTTCAGTTACCACAAAAACTGCTCTGCTTTGCTCTGCGTCGCGAGTGTCTCAATGTGCGCTCGGCCTAATAGGCGGGCGCAAGCCACAGTGGGAAATATGCCGGATTTAGGTGGACAAAATTCTGAAATTAGTCCATAGTTAGCCTTTGGGGTCCCAGATTACGGAAAAAATAATAAAAAAAATTTTATTAATTTTTTGACACATTTGGCGAGCGCACAGTGGCCAAAGATCAAATTTATTTGCTAAAATCTATAACTTTCCTACATTTATCGTTTGGAGTCCCAGAAAATGAGAAAAATAATACAACAAATCCAATCATCGGCTCAGAGTGGAGTAAACCTGCTACTAGACATATTTTAAATCATTTAGGAAGCTATTTAAATCATAGATTGTAAAACTTTTTTTTTATTATTATTTTTTAAATAATCAATGTACACTGAATAGAATTTAAATCAACTACAGAAATAAAATAAGGCTTAATTTATAATTAATTAATAAACTTAACCGGTAGATAAATATAAAACAAATGTATGAATATTAAACAACAAATTATCTTCTTCACTATATGATATGAATGATCCAGATTGATCTGATAAATCTGGCTCTTAAATGTCGTCATTTGGTTTCTCAAAATTTGACTTTTATGAGGTTAATTGTTTGTTCGAAGTAGTGCACTTCAGTAAATATAGCACATCTGAATCAAACGGTATTTTTTTTACAGGTTGCCCCAGTGAAGCAACAATAGCGTCCGATGAACCTAATAGCATTTTCAACAAATCACTATTTGTCGCTATTCATGAATTTTTTCTCATATTCCGTTTCCGAAAATTCGAAAATCTTTGTTTCTGGCTTCCTAAGCCTCTTCAGTCAATTGTCCGATTGGAACACATTGATTTTTAATAATCTGAATGGTCGAAGATTTTATGAATCGTGGGAGTCACCCCGTACCAGGAATACAAATCTAAGTAGAGCCGTTTAGTTTCAGACGTGTATTCGGTGAACTTTTCTACATCGATTTCGTATCCTGATTAAAGACATTGGAGGATAACCCTGGATCGCTTTAAGAGGGCTCCCTCTAAATCAGCATATAGAAGTAGTTATTTTTGAATTTTTGAAAAATCGTCTAGCCATGTTACCATCATTGTTGTTGATGAATCCTTTGTTTTGGTTGGTCTACATTAAGACATAACTGGACTTTTAATTCTTTTTGGATCTTTGCCTTATTCAAAGTAAATGCTTGTCGATTTCCTCGGTTTTCAAAGTTTTTTTTCGTTCTTTCAAAGTTAGTCTACATGCAATGTTTAGGAAGATTTCAGAAGTCCGAATCCACCCATGTAAAGTAGCCAAACCAAAACTAAAATTTTCTTCTGAGTGTAGTGGGAGTGAGCAACTCGGATCTTGAAATACTTTTGGGGCTGTTTTGCATTCGACAAAGTGACCGAAAGCTTCTTCAAGGGAAAAACGTCGAATGTTGGTAGAGGTCGAATTTCTTGTAGAAGATGGCTGTTGAGAGGTAGATGCACCTTTCACGACTTTGGAAGTACTAAGCTTATCAAAAACATAAAGCGCGTGGTGTGCAACAAAAGTCAATTTTTCACAGTCTACCTATAATAACTCGCCGACTTTTTTTTTTTTTTTTTTCTCACTAGAATATTCGAAACATTTTTCAGGGCGTCCTGAGCGTTTACAAGCAGGTTAGATAACGGAAATACTAAAATCCAAGTCAAGTGAATCAAGCCAACTGGAGTATTTATTGAAAAAATCTTCCAGTTTTCATTTGTCCGACCTTTCCGAAATTTTGTCGGAAAGACGGGGAAATTATAATCTCTATATTGATTATTAATATGAGCTGAATTAAGAATAAATTTCATCAAGTGGTCTTGGCGTTTTTTTTTTAAACATAACCCACTCTTCAAAAAATTTCCTCCTCGTGATTCGGAGTGATTTATCTGAAAAAAATTATGTATCACCCAAAACGCAAAAAATCGCAAAAATTCTTTGCAACATTTAAAAACTAGAAGGATTAATGAAACAAATCCTACAAAAAATTCCTTGGGGTAACTTGGGGGTTATATAGTTTTTCGTTGTTCAATAATGGCATAAATTTAAAAATTGCAAAATTAACTCTACAGGTAGATTGGAATGTATATTCGAAATCAAATGTGGAAATATTCTGTCTTACCTGTCTCAGCAATGTCCATTGTTAAATAAAAGAAAAAGACTTTGCACTACACACACCTTGAACATAATAAATTACGGTGGAATAAAGATAATCCCACAGCCGGTTATTAGGCACTTGTGCAAAAAGGAATGATTCACTCATTCACTATATGTTTGTAAACACGCTATGGCGGGAAATATTAGTATTAAGCGTCTTACCAACTAATGATAAAAAGATAAAGCACTCAGAAATTCCAAACTTTTGACTTGACTTTTGTCCACCTAAATTGGTGATTTTGCCCACTGTGCGACGGTGCTGCTTCTTTTCAGGAACTAGAGAAACGGGGATTAAAGCCGGGCCATTACCTGGGATTCATAGGGTGTTTTTAATTTATTTTTCCATTATTAAAGCCCGATTGAACAAAAAATCTTTTGAAAAATGTCTATTAGGTATTGCTCGGTCCCTCAGTGTTCAATTAAAAAATCAAAAGACGTGTCATTCCATTTATTTCCAAAAAATAAAAAGCTTCTTAAAGAGTGTATTGTAAAATTAAGAATAGATAAGCCTGTTTCGAAACATATGACGATATGTAGTCTTCATTTTAAAGAAAGTGACTATATTTATCCAGGTAAATATTAGTATTTGACATTTTATTATTCCAAAATGTTAGTTTTATGCAAATATCATTGGGACCACAGTGTCATATTTGTTTGTCTTTTTTAATTTTCCCCATTTTGTCTTACATCCATTGTGCTTAATTGTTCCAAGTTTTCAATGCGAAGCCTGAAAGTTTTGACAAATAAATAAATAATATGACAATGAAAATGACAGCTGTCTTAACAATGATTGTATGAATAGGTAATTAATGTTATTACTAATCGAAAAACGTAGAGTAAAGTTATAATGATGTCTTTGTATTTTCCAGAACTACCAGTTTTACATGTACAATTACAAAGAAATTTAAATTAATTTCAACCAGGAAAGATTTATTAATTAAAATAAATAAAAACCTAGAAGTTATAGAAATAGTTTTCATTTATAAAATTTATAAAAATCCATTGTAGGTAAAGAAACATCAATAAAATGTATTGCTTATTTATGATAATGTAGAAATTAAAAAAACAAAACAATAATGTACATTATACAATTTATTTACATAAAAATGTATATTCAAAATATAAAATTACATGAACACACAATACAAATTTTATAACAATAATTATAATATACTAGCAGATCCGGCCACGCGTTGCTGTGGCTCAGTAGTTATATCCTAATATTTTTAAACAAATACAGTCAAGCCAATATTCATTGATAAAGAAGAATACCTTTCAGCTAATCAAAATCCAACGTGATTGCGAATAGAACATTACACCATTTAAAAGTATTTGCTAAGGAATATAGGAAAGTTAAAGTTTTTATTTTTTACATCTCATATTTCAATGTAGTTTGTATAAATAGTTCGTTTGGTAGATAACGTTAAT
Source organism: Aelia acuminata (assembly GCA_911387785.2). Taxonomy (NCBI): domain Eukaryota; kingdom Metazoa; phylum Arthropoda; class Insecta; order Hemiptera; family Pentatomidae; genus Aelia; species Aelia acuminata. The sequence continues at coordinate 95,034,899 of OU426981.1, read as the reverse complement.
TTACAAATATTTATTTACAATAATAATATACTGTTTTTTTTTACTTTCACTTACCAATATATGAAATATATAGTAAGTGGAAGTATTGCGATCGTGAAAAATTTCGATTTCCGGTTTTCAACGGATATACACGTTTTGGGGTCCCCTGAGTCCAAATAATCAAGTCCCGCAAAATGGTCTGTGTGTGAGAGAACAGACAGAGAAACCGTGCGAACATGAAATTGGGTATTTAGAGTATGTATATGCCCGCGAAGTGACAGCGAAAATTTCATAAACATTGCTCAAAGGGAGAGGATACTTTATTTAATAACTTTTTAATTTTTTTTTCGATTTTCTCAAAAACGGCTCTAACGATTTTGATTAAACTGAGTATTTGATCTTTTTATATGCCCAAGATATGACTGTAAAAATTTCATCAAAATTGATCAACCGGAGGGGGGACTTTACTTAATAAATTTTGTATCATTTTCACGTGTTTTCTTTATTTACTCAAAAACGGTTTTAACGATTTTGATCAAACTGGGTATTTGATGTATGTATATGCCAAAGATGTGATAGCTAACATTTCATCAAAATTTGTCAAACGGAGGGGGCACTTAATTTCATAATTGTTTTCCAATTTTTACCTTTTTTTTGATGATCTCAAAAACGGCTTTAACGATTTTTATCAAATTCGTCATGTTTAATGAAAATTAGGTGTTCTTTAATATCCGGTAAGCTTTATCATAATAAAAATGTTCTGAGGGGGCTTAAATGGGGTAGGGGCATTTTTTGTTTCCTATAAAGTACCTTTGTTTTTGTTTATATGGAGAAATTAGCTGTCTCTCGTTACGCCTAAAAATAAGAAATGGCTAAATATGAGATATGATAAAAATAAAGAAAACATAAAGAGGAGAAAAAAAGAAAAATATTCAGTCAACTCATAAAACTCGTTGAGCCTACGCATGCGGAGTACGCCTTTAGTGACAGACCATAGTTCATAATTAAAGCCGTTCTGTTCATTTGAGAAGTGGCAATTAACAAAACGCAATAATTTCTAATCTAAGTAAGTTGGTAAGTGAAAGTTGTGTGTTGCTCGCATGCACCAGATTTTTTTTATTTGTGTTATCGCCTCTACCCTAAAGGGTCATTGGCGTATAATTGTGCTTAAATCCATTTGTAGAGTTCTGTGCATTTAATGAACTTGAAAAGAGTGCTGACTCTTTCTTCATGCATATGCCCGCGATGTGACAGCAAATAATTCATCAAAATTGGTCATACGGAAGGGGTACTTTAAAGAATTTTGTCTAATGTTTACATTTTTCTCGATTTTCTCAAAAAGTGCTCTAACGATTTTGATAAAACTCGGTATTTGGTGTATGTATATGCCCGCGATGTGACAGTCAAAATTGATCAATTGGAGGGGGCACTTTACTTAATAAATGTTGTCCCATTTTTACGTGTTTTTTTTATTTACTCAAAAATGGCTTTAACGATTTTGATCAACCTGGGTATTCGATGTATGTATATTGCCGCGATGCGACAGCCGAAATTTCATCAAAATTGATCAATTGGAGGGGGCACTTTACTTAATAAATGTTGTCCTATTTTTACGTGCTTTTTTATTTACTCAAAAATGGCTTTAACGATTATGATCAAAATGGATATTTGATTTATGTACATTCCCGCGATGCGACACCGAAATTTCATAAAAATTGATCTAACGGTGGGGACACTTTACATAAATTTTTTTTCTCATTATCACGTGTTTTTTTTATTTACTCAAAAACGGCTTTAAAGGTTTTGATCAAACAGTTGAGCCCACGCATACGGAGTACGCCTTTAATGACAGATGCTTGTTTATAATTAAATCCGTTCTGTTCATTTAATGGAAATTATTTGTTCCATGGTAACTAAATGAAGTTTTCAATAACTGCATAGAGAATTATAAAATCAGACGACTTAGAGTATTATGCTTGCATTGCCGATTTATCGCAAGTAAAAACTTTCATTTAATAATAATTAAAAAAAATAGTGTTTTTTAGAGAGCAAATAAAAACAAAAATAAGAAATGAATGTGGAAAAATGTGTGACTTTGAGAAATTGAAATTAACAAAACACGTCAGTCTCTAATCTAAGTTGGTAATTGAAAGTTGTGTGTTGCGCGCATCGCACCAAATTTTTAAACTAGGTATCAAGAATATAAAAATCAATTTTATATTTCTTAAGAGTTCAAGACTTAAGCTTACCTCTAAAATGATAATTGTGGTGAATTTTTGGTAAAGGTACTGAAGTGGGGCTGATGGGCGTTGTATGTTTTGAGAGGTTATGTGGCCGTGATGTTATCGAACTTCCAACGCCTTTCTTTCAGTTAAAAAGTGCCTTGATTGGCTTTAAAGCCGAGCGCACATTGAGACACTCGCGACGCAGAGCAGTTTTTGTGGAAAGTGAATTAGTAGGAACCGCGCACGTTGGGACGCAGAGCAGAGCAGGCCGATGTGGCACTCGTGGATCTGCTAAAGAAAACTGCCGATGCGACGCAGTAGTTTTCGATATTTGAATATTTTAATTCCTATTATTATCATTTAATTTATTGTTTGAGAAGTTCTACTTTTTTCTTTAGCAGGTTAATGAAACTACAATAAGTAGGTGTCCTGTATTTATAGGGTGTTCTAGATAAGTACTGGGGAAAAAAAACCGTTTTAAAAAGGAAAGTGAAAAACAATAATTTAAAAAATATATATATATTCTGTCATTTTAGACTCCAAAATCTTAATATAATTGAGAAAAGTAGTTGTAATATTATTAAAAAATATATATTAAAATTTAGATGAGGGCCTTTCTGAATGTCGAAAAGTAGATACTTTTGCTTAAATAGTTTTAATATTGTTATATTATTTGTAATACCTTATTCCGGTTTTGATTAGTTTTTATTCGTCTTACCGTGACACGGTAAAAAAAAATAGAAAATCAAGTTTTCTTCTAATAGATACTAGAATTTCATTAAACGATTCAACAAATTATGATCTCGAGAAAATTTGACTGATTTTATTTCACCGAAAAAAAAAACAGGTAGGCTTTATGGAAATTTAGTTAATGTAAATGTTGATTAAAAACAAATAATAATAATAAAAACAAATAAAATATATTTCTTCTTTTTATAAATATGTTTGAGTAAGAAAGAAAGAAAACTGCTATTTAAAAAATCAAAAACGATTAATCGAAAAGAGTGGGAAATAGACCATGTCTCGATAGGATTTTTTTAATAAGAAATTTGAAGTAAATATAACTTCTCTTTGATAATCTCTACATAATTTATTTATATCCTCATACAGAATGGAGTAGAAGAAAAAATAAACTTTATTCTGAAACGAGATTCCTTAGAAATTAACTGACTAGAACAAAAATAAAATTGCCAAATAATTAAAGTATTGGTGGATAATGAAAGATAAGATTTACATAAAAAACAAAAGTAAATATTTATAAAAAATTAAAATTATAAAAAATAGTGAATAATATATTCATTAGTTAAATTAATAAAATCGGAAATAAATTAACATAATTTCTAATAAAAATAAAGAAGAGATTAATGAAAATTTATATCATAATGATATTACGTTCTTAAAATCGTATAAGAGGATTTTAAGAGGCAAGGTACACGCAATGATTTTGAGCCTAATATGATATAAGGAACAAGCTTCTACAAACTTAGAGCTTAGCCAGACCTCTCATTACATGATTTTAAACATCACGATAAGTTATTATTTTAAGCATTGGATCTCTCAGACTAAATAGTAACTTCAATGAGCTTCACCGGAATCAGACGGAAATAGTTATTCTGTGTGCAAATTCTTTCGTCTCCTAGTATTTTCTCCATATACGCATTTTATCACAATATTTTATACTATGACTTTTGATATATCAAATTTTTTTGATTCCATATCTATTTCCGAATCAGGTTCTGAGCTGGAATTCAATAAATATAACATACTTTCACAAAATAAGCCCCTGCCTTCGGAAAACTTCAGCACAGAAACTGATCTTCAATGTGCGCGGGTACCTGTGCGACGCAGTTTTTTTTTCGTACCGCTCTGCGTCGCCTGCGTGGCACAGTTCAATGTGCGCCTTACCTAAGGTAAGTAGCAGAGCAGGCGGCACGAAAAAAAAACTGCGTCGCACAGGTACCCGCGCACATTGAAGAGCAGTTTCTGTGCCGCAGTTTCGGGAAGGCAGGGGCTTTTTTAGTTAAAGTATGTTAGATTTCTTGGATTTAAGATCAGAATCTGATTCGTATATAGAGTTGAACACAAAAAACATTTGCATTATCAAAAGTCAACGTAAAAAAGATTGTGATAAAATGAGGAAATGGAGAAAAGACCAGCTCACGAAAGAATTTCAAACAGATTATTCTTAACAATCTATTAAATATTTCCGTCTGAGTCTGGTGAATTACATAATTACATTGAAGTTATTATTTAGTCTGAGGGATCCAAAGCTTAAAACCATTACTTATCGTGATGTTATAAAATCAGGTAATGAGAGATCTGGTTAAGCTCTAAGTTTGTAGAATTATATTAGGCACAAATCTCTTAAAATCCTTGGATACGATTTTAACAGCATTATATCATTATGGAATAATTTTTTTTTTTCATTAATTTCTTCTTTTTTTTTCCTTGGACATTTATTGTAATTTATTACCGTTATTATTTATTTGATAAATCAATATATTATTCACTACTTTGTATACTTTTATTTTTTATAACTATTTATTATGGGTTTTTAATGAAAATATTATCTTTAATTATCCACCATTACTTTAATTATTTGACCAGTTGTAGTTTTATTTTTTGTTCCAGTCTGTTATTCTTAAGGGACCTTGTCCCAGAACAAAATTTATTTTCTCTTCTTTTCTATTCTGTATGAGGATATAATAAAATTAAGAAGATAATATAACAGAGAAGAGTTATATTCACATAAAATTTCTTATTAAAAAGTTCCAATCAACACATGGTTGATTTTTAAATAGCAGTTTTCTTTTTACTCAAATATATTTAATAAAAGAAGAAATATACTGTTAGAAATCGAGATGGCCATGTGAATTAAAAAATATAATTGAACCAAAAACTCGATTTTTATATAGCTTAAATTTGTTCTCTTGAACGTGTTAGGTTAAATGATTTGATTGTGTTTTTTGTTAATTGTAAATTATTTAATTGACTTGTTTAATTAAAATATTAAGCACTTCAAGTTTGTTTTATTTTGTCTCTGAAAAATTTGAGCTTGGTGAACTCAACAAAATTAACGAAGTTTGGTGAAGGATAAATCGATTTGATTTATTGCAATCCCAACATATACATTATTGGTTGTAATCAGCATTTCGATTAACTAAATGTCCATAAAGCCTATGTTTTTTTCAGTGAAATAATATCAGTCAAATTTTCCTAAGATCATAACTTGTTGAATCGTTTAATGAACGTCTAGTATCTATGAGAAGAAAACTTGTTTTTCTAATTTTTAAACGTGTCACAGTAAGACGAATAAAAACTAACGAAAACCGAAATAAGTGATTACAAATAAAATAACAATATTAAAAATATTTAAACAAAAGTATCTGCTTTTAGAACTTCAGAAAGGCCCTCATCTAAATTTTAATATTTCTATATATATTTTTTAAAACTAATTTTACAGCTACATTTTAATCCTGAAATTGTTTAGTTTTAAAAATTCAAAACACTCGTATCATGCGCTTTTGGAATAGCGAGAAATTTCAAAATTATATAATGATTTTGGAATCTAAAATAACAGAACATATATATATCTTTTAAATTATTATATTTTTAAAACCTTTTTTTTCCTAGAACTTATCTAGAACACCCTATATATACAGAAGACCTACTTAGTTTCATTAACCTGCTTAAGAGAAAAGTAGAACTTCCCAAACACTAATATTAAATGATAATAATAGGTATTATAATAATCAAATATTAAAAACTGCGTCGCATCGGCACAGTTTTCTGTGGCAGATCCACGAGTGCCACATCGGCCTGCTCTGCGTCCAAATGTGCGCGGTTCCTATATATTTCAGTTACCACAAAAACTGCTCTGCTTTGCTCTGCGTCGCGAGTGTCTCAATGTGCGCTCGGCCTAATAGGCGGGCGCAAGCGACGGTGCTGCTTCTTTTCAGGAACTAGAGAAACGGGGATTAAAGCCGGGCCATTACCTGGGATTCATAGGGTGTTTTTAATTTATTTTTCCATTATTAAAGCCCGATTGAACAAAAAATCATTTGAAAAATGTCTATTAGGTATTGCTCGGTCCCTCAGTGTTCAATTAAAAAATCAAAAGACGTGTCATTCCATTTATTTCCAAAAAATAAAAAGCTTCTTAAAGAGTGTATTGTAAAATTAAGAATAGATAAGCCTGTTTCGAAACATATGACGATATGTAGTCTTCATTTTAAAGAAAGTGACTATATTTATCCAGGTAAATATTAGTATTTGACGTTTTATTATTCCAAAATGTTAGTTTTATGCAAATATCATTGGGACCACAGTGTCATATTTGTTTGTCTTTTTTAATTTTCCCCATTTTGTCTTACATCCATTGTGCTTAATTGTTCCAAGTTTTCAATGCGAAGCCTGAAAGTTTTGACGAATAAATAAATAATATGACAATGAAAATGACAGCTGTCTTAACAATGATTGTATGAATAGGTAATTAATGTTATTACTAATCGAAAAACGTAGAGTAAAGTTATAATGATGTCTTTGTATTTTCCAGAACTACCAGTTTTACATGTACAATTACAAGAAAATTGTTTATTATTATTAATAAATTTGATTTCCACTTTTATTTATTGGATGGGGCAGTCCTTTAAGATTGCTAGTTTGAAGGCACAAGGCTTGTAAAATAACTGTTTTTTTACTTCTAGATATTATTCCACATGTAATTATGTGGTTTGCATCAAGGATAGCCTGCCCTTCAATTAATGGTCTTTTAAAATTACCAATTATCTCTATCGCCAACTATGTCTATCGCCGTTCTTTCCGACATTTTGCAAAACTACTAGCGCACCCTATAGTCTATTGCGCCCGCCTATAGATTCTAGCTTTCGACTCCCGCTCACTCTTCAGAGATAAATAAACCCCCTAAAGGGTCCTTTTCAGAGGAGATCGGGCCTTAGTGAACGACTAATCAGCCCCACTTCAGTACATACTTGTACCGAATTTTTTGTACAATGTGAAGTCCCTTGATCACTAATTTTGTGAATAAGTGAATGCCATGCTCTAGCCCTGCCATCAAATTCTGGTGAATATTCTATAAGATTCGAGGATTGGAAAGGTTGCGAAGTGGAAGGGCTTTCAATATTATATTGATTTTTTGGTACTTGCCTAATATATGACCGCCACTCCAAAAAATCGATTCTTCGATTATCGAACAATTTCTATTGTAACATATGTTCATAGAATAACCTGTATTTTGTTATCTAAGGTTACAGGTACTTAAGGTTACCGATAATTATACAAAAATTACGCCCTGGATCCATAATAATCAGTGATTCCTGGAAAGCATATAATAGCATATATATTGAAGGATACGAACATGTTACAGTTAACCATAAATATAATTTTGTGGATCCTGTATCACTTCAACATACCCAAAATATCGAAAGGTTATGGGGCAGTGTTAAATGGGGAAATAAGAAAAGACGACGTACAAACAGAAAAATCTTAAAATCCTATTTAGCCGAGTTTATGTGGAGAATAAAAGTTGGAGAGGAAAAATGTTTATTTCAAACAATGTTACAAGATATATCTGATTTTCATGTATTTAATAATAATAATAATAATTAAATAAGTTTGTTTGGTTAAATCTTATTTTATTTTTAATTAATCAATTGCATTATCCATACGAAAACAAATAACCTAAAGAAGGTTACACATACTATATTCGATTGTATGAAAGTAAATTATCAAAGTTAAAAAATCGATTTTTTGGAGTGGCGGTCGTATATTAGACAAGTACCGATTTTTTCAAACATTCGGAATTAATTTTATATGTATGTGTAAATATCAACAATTATACAAAAGTCATTAAATATTCCAAATGTCATCGTTGTTTACAATATATTCTTTTAATTGTTCTATTTATATAGGGTCAAGCTTAATATCATCTAAATTTTTTAAAGTTATATTAGTTACAATTTTTTGTTGAAGATACTTGGGGATAAAAGACAGGTGTACAATATCATTATAAACTACAGGTAAATTAGTATTATTTACAAATTGTTACTTATTTTCTAGATTTATTAATGAAATTGAATATAAATTATTATTATAAACTAAACCTTCTTTTTCAGCTTCAATGGATTCAATTAAGTGTGTTATATATTGTCTGGTTTCAGGGATATAAATAACCATAGCATTTAATTTTACAATTAATAATTTACAATCATTAAGAGGTTTATTATGAACTAACTCTTTTAATATACTTGTTATTTAATATTTCTAAATTCTTACAATATAATTCGTAATTATTTGTTGGTTTATATACATTACTATTGTTTTTTATAATAATAGTTTTTTCCATCTGCATAATAAAAGTTTTATTACTGTTAATATAAGGATAAGGAGTGGCAAGATATGACATAATTCCTGTTGTATTTAATGGTAATTGGATAAAATAATATATGATGGCAGAATTAGTTATTGAACATGTGATCTGTTCAAGGAGCCGATTTTAGTTTAGTGTCTTTTGTTAACAATTTCGATTGATTATAGGTGTGCGCAATCGAATATAGGGTGCGCTAGTAGTTTTGCAAAATGTCGGAAAGAACGGTGTTAGACATAGTTGATGTGATAGAGATAATTGGTAATTTTAAAAGACCATTAATTGTAGGGCTGGCTATCCTTGATGCAAACCACATAATTACATGTGGAATAATATCTAAAAATAAAAAAACAGTTATTTTACATGCCTCGTGCCTTTAAACTAGCAATCTTAAAGGACTCCCCCATCAAATAAAAGTGGAAATCAAATTTATTAATAATAATAAGCAATTTTCTTGTCATTGTACGTGTAAAGCTGATAGTTCTGGTAAATGCAAACACATCATTGTAACTTTACTCGACGTTTTTCGGTTAGTAATAACATTAATCACCTATTCACACAATCATTGTTATGACAGCTTAGATTCTTTGTCATATTATTTATTTATTTGTCAAAACTTTCAGGCTTCGCATTGAAAACATGGAACAATTAAGCACAACGGATGTAATAGAAAAATGGGGAAAATTAAAAAAGAAAAACAAATCTATGACACTATGGCCTCAATGTTATTTGCATAAAACTAGCATTTTGGAACAATAAAATGTCAAATACTAATATTTACCTGGATAAATATAGTCTCTTTCTTTAAAATAAAGACTACATATCGTCATATGTTTCGAAACAGTCTTATCTATTCTTAATTTTACAATCCACTCTTTAAGAAGTTTTTTATTTTTTGGAAATAATAGGGAATGACACGTCTTTTGATTTTCTAATTGAACACTGAGGGACCGAGCAATACCTATTAGATATTTTTCAAATGATTTTTTGCTCAATCTGGTTTTAATAATGGAAAAATAAATTAAAAACGCCAAAATACCCTATGAATCCAAGGTAATGGCTTGGCTTTTATCTCTAGTTCCCGTAGCACCGTCGCTTGCGCCCGCCTATAGTAAATGTTAGCAAACTCATCTGGTTTAATAATACTAGGATGGAGTACACCTTTAATACAATGTTCAATTGAATCTTCTATATCTTTTATTTTTTCATTTAACAAAGTCAAGATAGCTAATAAATCATGGTGCTTAAGCTTTTCTAAAGATAAATCGGACATTATGTTTTTAGAAGTGATTTGCGATTTATAAAAGTTTAATATGGTTATGTCTTTATTTAGTACTGAGGCTAATCGCGTACTTATACTTAATCTTTGTTTTTCACTACTTTCGATTCTATGAATGTTTCTTTCTAATTCTTGTATGATTGGAGTCATATCTTTCACGATCGTCGGAGTTAAGGTTCTCTGTAAGAAAATTTAGTGCCTTCCCTATTACATTAAAACACCCTCTTTTCGTACGATTTTGATTACTTAGATAGGATATGCGGGTTAATAAATTTTTATATCGATAAGTTAAAATAGAATGCAATATTTTATATGCATTTAGTGTCTTGAGATTCCTAATATTACCTTCTAAATTTCTAATTTCATTAAATAATAAACTTAAGTTCTTATAATCTAAAAATGAATAGTGATCGCTAATTATATAGGTTTTATTAACAGGAAGCACTATCGCGCCGGGACCGTTGATAACTTTTGAATGTGCAAGCCATTCGTACTCGGAATCCGAAGCGCCAGCAGCAGCCAGATCGAGTTGAAGTCAGGATTGCCTACATCTGCAACATGAGATAGGTGTGAACGCTCTTATTGCACTTCTCTTATCTTACTGTTCAGCTCGTGTACTACCTCGTCTATCTCTGATTGCAACTTACCATCCTGTGCTTCAGCTCGCGTTTGTTTTTTGCGTGTACCTTTTTACTTAGATTTTACAAATTTGGTATTTTTTATAGATTTTCGAAACTTGACGTGGGATTTTAACAATTTTACCGGAAGAAATGACAATGATGTCATCGCGTTTTTCGTTTGCTTTGTTTATGTATTTTTGTTTATTTCCTTCTAATTTATTTTTAACTGTTCTAAATTTTTATGGTAATCATTAACTAATTGTTCCTGTATTTCGTTCGGTGTTTATTTTAATTTTGTAATCGAGGAATTATTATGAACTATTGTGGCTAATTCTAAAATTTCTTGAACGGTTCTTAACTCGCATTTGTTCTAAAAGAGTGGAGCTTGCTCTATTTAATGTTCATAAAGAATTTGCATTTTGAGGTGTTGTTTTATGTTTCTGAAAATTTAAATATCTTAATAAATCTTTGAATACTAAGTTATCAAATTCACGACCGCTATCCATGGTTAAAAGGTTCGGTTTTGGAAAAATATTTAAATAGGCTACAAGAGCATCTTTTGTAATTCATTGATTGTTGGTTTCTGATAGGTAGGTAAACATTCTTTTCGAAAAAACGTCGACTACGCAATGAACATAATTACCGTGGATATGTATTGTATCCATTTGTTTTTTCCATTTCTTCGAATGGTTTAGTTGGTGTGGAAGTTAATTTAAATTTAGGTTTTGGTAGGCGCCTATCATAATGAGTTTGAAAGCAAATTTCGCAATTTCAAATTCAAAATTTCTTAACATATGAGGCCAATAATATTCATTTTTTAATTTTTCGAAAGTTTCTTCCGCTGCTCTATGATGGATTTTGCTTATATGATAATCAGAGATTAACTTGTCCTGTTGGTCTTTATCTGTGATATCCGTGACATAATTAAAATATCTTTTTGGCTATTTGTTCTAAATAATTCGATTATATTAAAATAAGTTTTTTCTAAAAGTTCTATTTCTGATTCCACTTTATTTTTAGTCAAACAAAATATACAGCATGTTGTTTGGTTTGATGAACTCTGATAATAATTTTTTTAAATCTTCTTCCTTCTCATATCCTAAAACAAAAATTTCACTATTGTGTTTGGTTTGAAAAGGTTGGGTATTAAATGTGGTTGAAAAACATTTTTGAACTATAATTTGATGCTTTTCTATGTTAATGGGTTTGCTCTTATCCTCGTTAATCATTATTCTGTTTTCGGAAGATGAATTGTCAGAATGAAGTCGCGGTTTCACTCGGCTTGATTAAGCGTATGTGAGGCAAAACCAACGAAAATAGTTAAGGTTGTTGAAATAGTTAACGTGCTGCTCGAATAGAGAACCTAAAAACTTTATTGTTCAAATATACAAGATACATACAAGAGTACCATACTGGTAGCTGCTACATCTAGAAGTCTTCTAAAGTTTTACATGGATATCCCCAAGTGGACAGGGAAAGAGGAGGGGGTTTCTGAGTATGCTACTGGAGAAGGAACTAAAGCTACTTGGCATGAGATGACACCAAACCTCCCTGACTAAGGGATAAGGTTAAGGCTTAAAATGCTTATAGCTCGTTAACTAATGACATAACTGCAAAAGCTCAGAAGTGAACTGCTTTCTGTTATCAGTGGTAATGAATTCGAGTAGTCCATATCTGCTGAGCAATTTTCAAACTGCTTGATAGTCAGAAGCTGTAATTACTTTCAATACAGCTACTGCCATGTATTGGCTGTAGTAATCTGTGTTCACAAACAAATCTTCTCCTGAGGGAAGTGGACCAATAAAATCCACAGCTGCATCCACCATGTTGCTTCAGGCAATTTCCATATAGACATAGGCTCTGGTGGCAAAACTACTTGGCATGAGATGGCACCAAACCTTTGAACGTAGCTTTTGTTCCATTGCCACAATTCCTGGATGTTCGTAACAAGCCTAAGTCAGCATAAGTTTTAGATCTCAGTGATTTTGGAATGACAATTCATTTTATTTCTCAGGAATATATTCCCAAACAATGAGATTCCACTCTCGATACTTTTAATTTTAGTGTGTGTGAGTGGAAGAACATTTTCCAAAAACCAGACACGGTTTGACTTGTTTCTACTCTTCATCTTTATTTGTTTCATTAAGTTAAGGCTGATGGTAACACCTGACAAGATACAAAAGCGGTCTTTCTTCTCGTTTAGTAGCCTTTCTGGTATCTGTGGTGCATAGTCGGGATAATGCATCTGCTATGTTAGATGACCCTGGGCAATATTTCAAATCAAAAGAGTATGATTGTAATCGTATGACCCATGGTTCAATTTAAGTACATGAACTTGAATGAGGGTCTACAATAAATTGTAATGGGCCATGATCAGTAATTAAACTGTTTTCCCCCTCACTAGCCCGTGGCGAAGCTACTGAAGCGTTCTACAGCCCACAACAAACTCAAAGCTTTATTTTCGGTCTGAGAAAATTTCTTTTCGACAGCTGGCAAGTTTCGACTTGCGAACTGAATATTTCTTGGACCATCCGCAGATCTTTGAATTAGCACTTCTCCTAATGCACAGGGCCCGGCATCAGCAACCACCTAATAATAGGATCTTCTGGAGAGTAATCACCAAGTGTTACATTGAATGTATGCAAGCAAGATGTGCATTGCACCTGAGTGTGAGTCAGGACGTACCTAGCTTTTGCCCAACCAATTGTGACAGTGTTGGCTACTTCAGACTTTAATGTTTAAAAAGCAGCATTTTATGTAACGTTCCACTTCCATTACACATCTTTCTTCACGAGTTCGCGAAGGGACTTTGCTTTTAATTTCCTTAGTCTTTTTCCTGATCCCTTACAAAGGCCTATTGAGAGAGAATACTATACTCACTGCATTCTTTCCTTGTATTTTACCTGGATAAAATCTTTATCTGTATCCTAGTATCTGGTGTCACATTAGTTTAGGCGGACAGGTCTTCATACAATGCAATTCCTTCACTTAACTAGAACTTAAATAACAGATACATCAAATTTATAGAGGTAAACATTTATACATTATTCTTCAGGGAAGGTCAGCATGGAGAGGAATGTTCAGTGCAGAGAAATCCATAAAAATAAGCATAGAGAAATGTTGTACAATACATTCACATTTTAATGACATCTTTTGTACCAGTTCCAAGCAGTGGATTAAATATGACTTTGTAGGGCATCTACATAAAACTTTGAGGCCACCAAGTCCCTTCCTCAAGTTTTCAAGAAGCCTTTGTGTGTAACTCATAAAATAAATGCTGTTTAAAATTGTATAACTAATTTTTAAAAAATCATGAATTTTAATGATGATGAGCTTTAAATGCAATATTAAGATAGTTATAAACTCTTATTAATAACATAGAAGCTATTAAAACATGTTTGGAAGTTAACTGAAACATGGCAGGAGCAAGAAAGAACATTTTGAAATATTTAGATGTACACATTGTTTTTTAAATCATAATCATGACTCCACCAGTTTATATGGCACCCACATAGCTTTCAAGTATATAACATTGCTTTCCAACAAGAAACATCCAACCATATTATGTTCAACCTTTCCACTCTACTCTTACCATATAAATCTTCATTACGGACATTGGTAATATTAGTACTGTACATTCTAGCTACATGGCTGTTAACATAACAATTGCTATATCTACATATACAATGGAAAGTCCCATTTTCTTACTCGTACTCTTGAAATAATCCTCTCAATCTGAAAAATTGTTATTTTTATAAATGTTTTAAAACCTCGTTAAATTTGGTTAAGGTCGCATACTTCTGACTTATATGTAACAATTGGACGCACAAGAGACTTGTACATTCATGCCTTGGTTTTATTAGAATGTTATCTATTTCCTCCCCAAGTACAGCCGTTTCCTAATTATTTTATTTTATTATTAACATGATTATTTTTTTAAATTATCAATCAAAATAAAATTTACAAAAGTTTTACAAGGACTCTTTCCCCGTCAATTTAGTATGAATTTATTTCCCTAGAGCCAAGGACTGACATTGGCCACCTGCCATTTAGGCATTTTAAAGGTAATAAATAAAAAAAACTCAACAACTTGCACAGTAGACATATAACCATACAATTATTTCAATTGGCGATCACCTAATAAAAAAAATAAAAATAGCCCCTCAAAAGAAATCCAATTAGTAATGATTACAAAATAAAATTTTAGGCATTCAAAAATTCAATACCGAAATAAAACAATGAGTGCTCAGAGAAGGAACATACATCATAGATAGATTAGGTTGAATGCTAACAGTGTTAGGAATTTAAATTTATAAAAGTTGAAAAAGAAGTACACTGTATAGACTAAAATTATCTTTCTAATAATAGACAATATACACTAATATATATTCATTTAAACATAAATCAACCTTCCAAATCATGATCTATTACCGAGGATGATAATAATGAATTAATTACTCCAATTAATCTATTGCCATAATACTTACTCATTTAGAAATTCATTTTAGGAAATCAAAGCTTTACTTCACAGTTAATTCTGCCTGGTTAAAAACTTTTAATTAATTTGTGTCTGCCTTAAATTGCTGGCATTTAGACGCTATATTTCTCATTTAGTATATGTAAATACATTGAAACACAACCGGCTGAGGGGTATGTCCCAAGCCGTAAATGCTTAAACGAAATTTTGTATTTTCTTTTTTATAATAATAAAGCATTATTATTATTATTGTTAAACACAACTTCATTTGACATTTCTAAATCATAATGCAAGCATTTATTATTAATTTTAACTCATTAAACTTACATGCAGAGAACTTCTATTTCACAAACTTTTTAAAATTTGTAGTATAATATTAAACAAGAAAACTGATAAGTACAAAACTATAAAAACAGAAAGATATAATAGAAGTTTATGTAAAACGACTATCATTCCAATACTTTTCTTTATACAAAATCATATTGTACCCCATGAAAATGAACTTTTAATTTAATATTATCATCACTTCCAGAAAGGCTGGAGATCACATTTCACACAACACAAATTAGTAAACAAATGAATCCTCGATAATCGATCAGGTGCCTTTACACTCTACGAATCTCACCTTCGAACAGGTTCTCTCCCGAACCTAGACGTACCTGCGTTACACGAACATCCATTTATACTTCATGTGACTTTAAGCGAACCAATATGGCTGACGCACCCAACGCTAGCTTATGATAAAGAAGAAATCTGCATTATCAATATATTTTATATTATCTGAATAATAAAAAAATAGGAGACAAATTACAACGTTCACAGATTACACTAGCATCACAAACAACTCCTATCACTTAGGAAAAACCCAAATCAAAAGTGACACTAGCGCTACTCCCGAACCCAGGCGAACGGATGAAGTACCTAGAACAACCGAACAGTCGACCTAATCCTTCACGAAGGTTGATCGAGGGTGTTGTTCGATGTAAGGTGCCTTTACACTCTATGAACCTCACCCTCGAACAAGCTCCACGAACAGCCATTTATACAAGACGACGTTAAGGGAACAAACATGGCTAACGCACCAACGCTTGCTCCTGATGAAGAAAAAATCTCCATTATCAATACATTTTATATTATCTGAAAAATAAGAAAATAGGAGACGAAATACAACGGCACACTAGTATCACAAAAAACTTCTCTCACTTGGGAAAAACCCAAATCAAAAGTGACACTATAAAGGTGCCTTTACACCTTACGAACATCACCTTCGAACAAGTTCTCCTTCGAACCTTGCCGTACCGACGTGAAGCGAAAAGCCATTTATACTTCACGTGACTTTAAGCGAACCAATATGGCTGACGCACCCAAAGCTAGCTTATGATAAAGAAAAAATCTCCATTATTAATATATTTTATATTATCTGAAAAATAAAAAAATAGGAGACGATTTACAACGTTTCAGAAATTACACTAGTATCACAAACAACTCCTGTCACTTAGGAAAAACCCAAATCAAAAGCGACACTAGCGCTACCCCCGAACCCAGGCGAACAGATGAAGTACCTAGAACACCCAAACAGTCGACGTGAAGGCTGTTCGAAGGTTGTTCGAGGGTGGTGTTCGAAGGTAAAGTTCGTAAGGTGTAAAGGCACCTTAACACCCCCGAACACAGGCCAACCGATGAAGTACATGGAACACCCCAACAGCCTTCGTAAAGGCCGTTCGAGAGTAAAGTTCGTTGAGTGGAAAGGTACAGGTAAAGAAACTAATCATTAACTTTTTTTAAAGTTAATGGACCTCATCTTTATTTTGGTATTGTTAAAATTTGATTGAGCTATAAAAAAATTAATAGCCACCTTAGAAAGAAAATTTAGGAGAAAAATTTTGTCTTTAAAAAATACAAAGAGAAATATGATTAAATGTTTTTAAACGATGGCCATGATCTTATCAATTATCTATGTTAAGTCCATGATTCATGAAATGTCATGAACTACTAGTCATTCCATTAATTATCTGCAATGTATGTTTGCTTTAACGTCACTTTATGCCATTAAGGCTAATCGGAATACAGTGGGAGTCCTAAATTTTATCTATCCAGGTTAAATTAGGATTACCTAACATCGCAAAGGTTCGGAACTCCATTTTACGTCCCATCCGAAGGACGGCATAGCCAAGGAATTATTCGTTTCTTTAAAAAATATTAGGGTCACCGTGGGATGCGAAACCGCGACCTTTAGTGATGTAGGCTGCTATGCTAGCCCTAATTATGTACATTGAGAAATCAAATGGCAAATAATGTAATAAACTAAGAACTTTATATTTCCCATGATATGCGATAATTAATAATTCTATTTTTATTGATCAATCAATATAAGTATTCAAATGATTTACATGTTGGATTAAGACAATTTCGAAAGAGGACCCGTGGGCTTGTAAGATTTATACAGAAAAATAAGTTGGAAGGCTAATTTCGGAATACAATTTATTGTGTTGATTTCATTTACCCTTTTAGATAATACTTAAATAAAAAATTCTTCTAATCAAACTACAATTATCCTGTTTACAGAATAAGATTAATACCCGAAAAAATAATGTGGGAAAATAGTAAGTGATGTTGGCAATGTTGCTGTATTCACGTAGATTTAACTCAGTTCCATAACCGGTTAGTTGTAATTTCGGAGGTAGTTTTGCGAACAACCAAGTTTTGTTCTAATATAATTAATATTTAAATAGTTTCTGTATTCATTTCATATAATTTTAAAATGTCCATGAATGACGACGATATAGTAAATGTATGTTTTTATTTATTTTTTATTTGTGCCTAATTTGCAATTTGAACAAGACTGATTTATTTTGCGCGAGCAGGTTGTTGGTCTTAATGGTGAAAAGGTCAGAATGAAAGATAAGGAGTTAGTGATTAGTAAAATAAAAAAAATTAAAGAAGGAGGAAGCAGTAAATTGCAAATCATAACTGATTTTGATAGAACTGTTAGCAAACACCATGATAATGGAAAACCAACTTTAAGTAGTTACTGTAAGTATTGAAGCATTGAAAATATCAATATATTTTAGACCAATTTTTTATGTTTTCTGTTTTCAAAAATAGGTGTGTTTGAACAAATTCCAACACTTCCATCAGAATTCACAGAAGGAGCTCAAAATCTTTACAATAGGTTTAGAGTGATTGAAGACGACCCTAACATGTCAATTGCTGATAAAATTCCTTACATGGAAGAGTGGTGGAGATTAAATGAAAAACTTTTTATTGGACTTCCATATGAGCCTGAAAAAATCGCCCAAGCAGTTGTTGATTCTGGTGTCAAGTTAAGGTAAAATTGTATATTTCTGGTTTAGCAGCAAGTTTTTAAGTAAAAATCGAAGCGGCCTGCCAATTGAATCTAATCGGGAAATAAAAATGATTTACTACTACTGCTATGATATGGTGCCGTTTAGTTTGGCCCTATTCTTATCTGAAAAGGACCCATTTTGGTATTTATTTATCTCTGAACAGTGTAGAGCTGGTGAGCGGGATTGTAAAGCTGTGATCTAATAAAGCTAATCAAGACTCATTTCAACTGAATAAGATGCCATGAGAGTTTGCTTAACATTATGGTCATATTACAAGTTTCGTCCTGAAGTAATCTAGCAGCAGTTTTACCAATGACTTTATTTGGTACTAGTTCCTCTATGTTACTTCTAGCTGTAGCTAATAGTTTGCCGTTTAGTGTGGCCCTGATTTTAAATTTTAACTTAAAAGGACCCATTGGGAGGCTTTTAATCTCCTAAAGAGGAAATGGGAGTCGAATAAAGCTGATGAAGTGCTTTTTTTACTGGACAGGACATCGGTTATATCACAGTCATATAGCCTCTCAAAACTGGCTACGCCCAGAAGTATCATAGGGTTAGTTTTATATTTCATGTAAATTATTATGTGCTGTGCATCAAAGTTTCACCCATTCAAAGCTTGAATTAATTTAATTCTCTGAAGAACATTTGTCTCGTTACTGACCAATATTGCATTGTAGTTGGCATGCCTTTCTTTTTTTTTCTTTTTATATCTTTTACTTGTATTGTATTTTCTACTTGTTTTTAGTTATTTATAACCCTTTAGCTAGACATCTCTAGCCTAAATTTGAACAATTATTTTGTTCTAAATTAATTAACTGATTTTCTTTTTTATAATTTAATTCCTGTGAAGTTAATTTTTACTTAGGGGCTCATTAATTTTCAGACCATCATACCTACTCATTGAAAAAAAATAAATTATAATAGCGAGTGTCACAGTGTTCCATCAACTTGCTTCAATTGGTTAAAGATTGAAGTTTGTTGGTCTCAGTCTACTAACCTACATAATTGAAAATTCACTCTATCTAACCTAAAATAATTTTTATAATTTGACCGAAAAAAAAGAAAGAATACTTTTGTATTTGGATTAGGGCCAACAAAGTAACATACTCAATAGCTTTATAATAATATTACAGATGATTTTGATAAATTATTCTTTTATTAAAAGGAAGGGGGTTAAATGTTTCACCTCAACATGGCAAGTTTAAGTTTAAGTTTAAGAAAGAATCTATTGATCACATTATAGATGGAATTGGACTAAGTCCATTCATTGCTATCACTTCCATGAGTGTATCCTTGTTTTATTTAGATCTTAGCTTCCATTTTTTTCCCTTAAAAATGTATTTTGAAATTGCGTATAGTTAGGCTCCCTTTTACCGTTCTTTCAGTTTAAATTTGTGTCTTTCCCATGGGATAATTCACTGCTATTTTCGGTACTGTACCTACAATATGATGTTTGCCCAGTTGCCAATTAGGAATGACATATTTATAAAAAAATAATAACAGCTGACAATATTGGTAAAAAAATGCCCATAAAGTATGAAATAATGTATTTTTGTGATAAAAAATGTATTAATTTACGTATATTTTAAATAAAGGTCTTAACTGATGGGTTGTAGTGGTACAAGGTTTTTATTGTAATATAATAAAAATTTTGGTATGTAAATTAATCTTAAAAGTAAAAAACCTCAAAAAGGAGATAGGTATGAGGGTAACTCAGCAAGTAAAGTACTAGGGTTAGACAGTGGCAAGAAATTACTTATTTTCTCACAAGCCATGGATAGTAGAGTGGTTGGGTGCTGCAAGTGGGGGAGGAGTACTTGACCAGTTTTAGAATATTTTTATTTTGTCTTATTACATAATGCTCAATTAAGATAAAAGAATGTTGAATTGATTTTTAAATAATAATATGGAATTAAATTCAACAATATAAGCCACAAAACAAGAAACAGTATATCCTTCCTAGCAATTGTAAATTTCATATAGCCTACCAGTTTTTTACAATTGGTTTTTAAGAATTCCTTAAACTGCATCTAATGATGACGGTCAGACTTATAATTTTGATATTCTCTTGTGCTGAATTAACTTATGTCTTTGTATTCCAATATGATGTTATTGAAACTTTTTGTACATTATAAAATACTATATTTTTGTGCTCAGTAGCTATTTTATTTTTTTATTATTTTTTTTAAGGGATCATGCTGAAGAATGTTTCAATATTCTCAATGAAAAAGGAATTCCTGTCCTTGTGTTTTCTGCTGGACTTGGACATGTTGTAACGGCAATTCTGAAGCATTATAACATTTTGTATGACAACGTGAAAGTCATATCCAACTTCTTCAAGGTTTATATTTAAAAAAATATATAAATATATAATAATTAATACAAGTATATATTTATCTTTGTAAATCATAGTAATTTTAATGTTTCTGTAGAGGCTAACAACCAAACCATAAAAACTCTGCACTCTCTTTGAATAAAATATTTTTCTATATTAAAAAATTGAATATAATGGATCGGTCTCATATAAAACATGATAATAATAATTAAATGTTACAATGTATAACTGCCACATATATCACACTATCCCCCCTTTAAAAAGGCTCGTAACTAAGTCTCTTTGGAGGCTTGATCGTCCTTTCAGACTTTCTTACATCCCGCCTTACATCGCTGTCTTTGTCAGAGTGAGCTGCAATATCCCGCCTCATATCCCTGTCTCCATCTGAGTGAGCTGCAACATTCTGCCTCACATCGCTATCTCTATCTGAGTGAGCTGCACCCTCCTTATCCTTCTCTTTAACCTCTTCATTGCCTTCATCCATCACTAGCTGTTGGTTCTTATATTCGCCTGGGTATTTTTTTCCATGTATAACCACAGAGGCTTTATGACAATTCTGAACACCATAATCTGGTATCATTTGGTCTACATGTTGTTTGACCCAACAGTCCCAAATTTCGGAGTCCAACAGCTGCACACCATAGATATTTGTGGCCAGCACTTCTTCCTCAATCCCTTTCTCCCATCAACTTTTTTACCTCTATAATTCTTCACAATTACTTTTTGTCCTACTTAGAAAAAGAACTTTTGTTTTTCCAGAGTATTTTGCCTAACCATGGTCCGTTTCTTTTACCTTTTATTTTAGTTTGCGAGAGGTTTTCTAATATGTTAGCAAAACTTTAATAAAGCTGGATCTAAAGGCTCTCCAGAAACTTGAATTTTTCCTAAACATTTCTTTATTATTTTCAGCCTGTATTGGAAGTTGGGTGATATGGAGCACCAGATATGTACTCAATGCCATTCATCACTCAAAATTCCTTATACTAATGTAACCAAATTAGCAGAGGGCCGTTATCAGACACTAATTTCTTGGAAAGACCAAATCTGGAAAACAATTCCATCAAAGCAACCAGCGTGTTTTGCGGGTAGTGGTGGACTCCATGCATATAGCAACCTCAATCCACTTGTTATATGCATACATAGCAATTAAGTATCTTTTATTGTTTATGGGTCCCATGAAATTAACATGAATTCTACTCCATGGTTCTTCCGCCCACTTCCAAGGGACCCGGGCTGACCTTTCTTTCATCTTGTTCGATCCACTTGGTCGATGCACCTATTTATACCAGACCACCAAAAGTAATCCCTTGCAAGTAATTATAGGTTTTGCAATACCCAAATGTGCCTCATGAAGAAGAGCCAAAACTGAATTTCTTAATTTCAGAGTTTTATGTTAAGTTTTATGAAAACTTAAATTGGAAAGCTCATTATTTACTCAAGGTTATTCAAGTAATAATGATTAACATTTTTAAACATATGATATTTAACATATATCTCATATATAACACAGAGGAATGACCAACCTATGCCCCCACATCAAGCAATCGTCTTCTATATTTAGTTCTTGATTTACTGAAAAAAAATTTTAAACTTGGTTTGGCCAACCAGTTACTATATATTTCTGGCCTTTTTTATCTCTCCATCCTTCTCTGACTCCTCTTTAAACATCTGCTTTGAGAACACTGGATGAAGCTGGCATATTTGATTTATATACAGGGTGACATGCTACTCGTGCGACAAACTTCACCAGTAGATTCTCCACCATAAAATGAATAAAAAAGTTCATATTGACATGGCCCGATTCTTAACCATTTCAGAATAATTTCGCTTTTTATCGATTTTGAAAGATCACGACCTGGCATCGGAAAACCGTGATATCTTTAAATCTGAAAATTTCTCCGAAAAGCTGATAGCACCGTTGAAATCTACATTAATTGTTCAATAATAAAATGGTCATTTCAAAATTTTTGGGCCAATTTTTCGTGTTTTATTTCAGCCAGAACAACAAAATAAGTGAAAAATTTTACAAATCGGAAAGTGTTTAACATAATCCAGAGTTTCTAATTTTAGTTTCAGAAGGCAGCAAAGTTGAGGGAAAATACCTCATTTAATAACTCTTCTAATGCACTCTTCATTTTTTAATTTGGTGTTTCTAAGACCAAGATATGGATGACATAAAGAGAAAAAATTATGATTATGGATTGTTAATGCTTGAGAATTTATATTTTAAATTTGAAAAACTAATACAACTCACCAATATCTTTAAAATAAATTTATTTTTAATAATTTTATTTATGTTCAAATTTGAAGCCGTACTCTGCAATACACAAACGTGCCCGTTTTCTCATACTCCCAACTGTCACACCAAAAGTGAGACGTCGAAGTTTTTCAGCAGCGGCGAAGATCCTTGCTCTCAAATTGTCTATGTTTGTCACTTCAGTGCAATAGATCAGTTCCTTGAGATATCCACAGACAAAATATTCCATGGGGTTGAGATAAAGAGATCTTGGTGGCCATAGAACTGTCCCATCACGGCCGATCTACGTTTCGAATGTTCTGTCAAATACGCCTGAACTATTCTAGAGGAGTGAGGAGACGCACCATTACTTAAATATTATCGAAAACACGCGGCCTATCTTACTGGAGGACCTTCTTTTACAATTGAGGAGAAACATAATTTTTCAGCACAAGTACATCTCCAATAACTTCCGCCCAAACACAGTTTTTGGCAGTAATGGTGCGTCTCCTCACTCCTCTAGAATAGTTCAGGCGTATTTGACAGAACATTCGAAACGTAGATCGGCCGTGATGGGACAGTTCTATGGCCACCAAGATCTCTTTATCTCAACCCCATGGAATATTTTGTCTGTGGATATCTCAAGGAACTGATCTATCGCACTGAAGTGACAAACATAGACAATTTGAGAGCAAGGATCTTCGCCGCTGCTGAAAAACTTCGACGTCTCACTTTTGGTGTGACAGTTGGGAGTATGAGAAAACGGGCACGTTTGTGTATTGCAGAGTACGGCTTCAAATTTGAACATAAATAAAATTATTAAAAATAAATTTATTTTAAAGATATTGGTGAGTTGTATTAGTTTTTCAAATTTAAAATATAAATTCTCAAGCATTAACAATCCATAATCATAATTTTTTCTCTTTATGTCATCCATATCTTGGTCTTAGAAACACCAAATTAAAAAATGAAGAGTGCGTTAGAAGAGTTATTAAATGAGGTATTTTCCCTCAACTTTGCTGCCTTCTGAAACTAAAATTAGAAACTCTGGATTATGTTAAACACTTTCCGATTTGTAAAATTTTTCACTTATTTTGTTGTTCTGGCTGAAATAAAACACGAAAAATTTGCCCAAAAATTTTGAAATGACCATTTTATTATTGAACAATTAATGTAGATTTCAACGGTGCTATCAGCTTTTCGGAGAAATTTTCAGATTTAAAGATATCACGGTTTTCCGATGCCAGGTCGTGATCTTTCAAAATCGATAAAAAGCGAAATTATTCTGAAATGGTTAAGAATCGGGCCACGTCAATATGAACTTTTTTATTCATTTTATGGTGGAGAATCTACTGGTGAAGTTTGTCGCACGAGTAGCATGTCAACCTGTATAAGACATCCCTGATGCATTCACTAGGAAAAGCCTCTGAGTCAGTTCCCTTCTCTATAGGATGCCTAGAGAGATAATCTGCACAGTTCTTCAGACTTGATATTTGATTTTCTCTTTCATTAAACATGCAGTCCTAATCGTTCAGCTGCTGCTTTAAGAGCCAGGAAGGCATCTTGCACTGCAACCTGGTCTTCCAATAATATCTAGGTTATCCGAATATCCTAGGATCTGGATCATGTTATTAAATATTGTGCCTTCTGTCTGAATACATGCATCTCTTCCAGCTTTTTCCAATGCGATGTTAAATAGTGGACAGGCCAAGGCTTCTTCCTGTCACCTCATTTATTTCACTGCTCACCTCTGACATTCTCCCTGTACACACATTTCATACTCAGATCCCTCTAAATTGGGCATAGTATCAACTTCCACAAATTCTATATTATTTCTGATGCCCAAATGGATATAAATAAGTTATGCAAAGCTTTTACAAGATTTATGCCTCCTTTCTTGAATAGTTCAGCAGGGAGGTCATCATGACCTCATGTTTGCTATGGCAAGATAGTGATTGGAATCTATGTTCACTCCCCTGTATGTTGTTATTACAAGATCTGACTTATGTGTGGAGCTTACCAGGTTGAGAGTAACTTTATCAGGGGATCACCATGTACCCTTGTGAATATTTTTGTGCCGAAACATGGTGCTGACAACAATCAAATTATATGATTCACAGAATTTATGAGTAGCGGCCATTATCATTACTTTTGTCATGAAGGCTATGCTTACAAATTGTATCTATTTGGTCTATTACATTGAAAACTTCCGTGGTATATGCCTAGAAGGAAAAGGGTGGTCGATCATATTAATATTTACAAATTTATCTCCTCTTAATTTGTAAAACATAATTGGGTACTGTTCTGTTCTTAACAGTGCCACCAATCATCTTTAATTTTTTTTTGTTACCCTTTAATGTATTATAATACAACATGTTTTGAAGTTCCAAAACTGATGTGAAGTCAGTTCTATGACATTTGTGTGCTTGAAATATTCAATTAGCATTGTTTTTCGCGTCTATTCATATCCAAAATTATTTGTTGTTTTGTCTTTGTATAAATGTTATTATTAAGTTACAATATTGTCAAAATTAAATTATGGGATTTGCCTAGAAGTGAAGCGAAATAGAGAAATATTAACGACCAAGGCACTGCTCCTCACCATTTTCAATGTTTTGGTCGGGAGAATGTATGTGGTCTATGAGGTATGTGAATAACCCCACTTTCATGCAATACTGGAACAAACGAATCAGTTATGGTCTTCGGAAATAAATCTATAGCGACAAAATGTGAGTAATTTCTAATTTGATATTATTTATCTTAATTACATTTCTCTTATATATATTTCAGTTGTGAAATCGAGTGGCACTGTTAGCAACAGAGTAGTTCTGTTCTCAATTTATTCCATCTTTAAAATTAATTTTTGAGGTTTATTGTAAGATTTACTTGTATCTGTATTCATTCCTGTTTGATAGTTGATTATGGTGTTTGATAGATTACCTTGTATTATGAATCGTAAATGTTTGTCAAGATTTAGTCAGTCATACTTAATTATTTAGTAACTATATTTTATGTGTTATAGTTATAATTATACTTAGTGGATGCATTATATTGTTTTAACTTTTAATTTGATGGTTTTTTGCTCTGCACTATGCATTTTAAGGCTAAGTAGAAATAATAAAGAGCTTAATGTATTATTGATGACAGTGTGGATTAAAATGTCAGTTGTAAAATAAATGCAAATATAAAATGAGTTGTTCATTTTACGGAGTATGAGATGAAAAATGTCAGCGATGCTTATAATCTAACTTATATAAATTAAAATCTAATAATTGGATTTTAATTTTAGTTTAACAAATTTAATCATAAAACATATGTTATTTGTTTTAAAATGAATGACAGAAGAAAACAAAACAGATGATTTCTATTTTGAACATAAAAAATTCTAGAATTTTCTGGAATGGATTTAATTATTAGCACTTCACTTGTTTTGGAACATTCTTAACAGTCATGAGGCAAATCTAGAATGTTTTATGGTCTATGTTATTGAGCAAGTGGCGAGTGGGCCAGTTATGACCTTAACTGGGGAGAATATAGTGGAACTTAACAGTTCCATTAAATTATTACTTTTGTTATCAGTGTTTGTTTGACATTATTGTAAAAAATAATTATTCAAACCCATATGAGGGTTACATTTTAAGTATATGTTAAGTATATTAATTAAAAAAAAATTAAAAAATTAATTTTTCTCGCTGTACTAGGGTTAACAGAACACCAATTGAGGGATAGATTACTCTATTACATATATTATATAATAGGTTTCACTTTCTGTTTTAAATCAAAAATAATTTTTAGTTGCATCTATTTTATTTTTAGGTTGTTGATGGAAGTATTGTTGAATTTGAAGGTCGACCAATGAATGTTTATAACAAAAATCAGCATGCCATTGAAAATAGTGATTATTTCAAGGTATTTTTTTTTTTTTTTTTAAAAATGAGCTTCTTATTATGAACTATCTATATCATTTTTTAGATTATAGTGCTCTATGATAATTTATTTTAATTAATCTAATCTTAGTTCGTGGCTGACCACCATTTTAAATTATTTTTAAATAATTTATTTTTTGAAGAGAAAAGATTTGGCTCCGCCGGGAGTCGAACCCGGGTCTCCTGCGTTACATGCGAGGATGCTAACCGCTACACCACAGAGCTCGGCTCAAGGCAGAGCAAATCCTTCCTCTTCACTGATACCTACTCCCCCTATCTCACAAGTTTTGTGAGTAGTAGCGGGAGGTGGACAAATTTTGTCCAATTTAGGATATTTATTGACATAAGTCAATTTTTACTTTCACTTACCTATATATGAAATATATAGTAAGTGGAAGTATTGCGATCGTGAAAAAATTCGACTTCCGGTTTTCAACGGAAATACACGTTTTGGGGTCCCCTGAGTCGAAATGACCAAGTCCCGCGAAATGGTCTGTGTGTGTGTGTGTCTGTGTGTGTGTCTGTGTGTGTGTGTGTGTGTGTGAACAGACTAGCTCAAAAACTATAAACCGTGCGATTCTGAAATTGGGTATTTAGTGTAGGTATATGCCCGCGATGTGACAGCATAAATTTCATCAAAATTACTTAAAGGGAGGGGGTACTTTACTTAATAACTTTTTAGGTTTTTTTCGATTTTCTCAAAAACTGCTCTAACGATTTTGATTAAACTGAGTATTTCATCTATTTATATGCCCGAGATATGACTGTAAAAATTTCATCAAAATTGATTAACCGGAGGGGGGACTTTACTTAATAAATTTTGTAACATTTTCACGTGTTTTTTTTATTTACTCTAAATCGGCTTTAACGATTTTGATCAAACTGGGTATTTGATGTATGTATATGCCCGAGATATGACTGTTAAAGTTTCATTAAAATTGATTAACCGGAGGGGGGACTTTACTTAATAAATTTTGTAACATGTTCACGTTTTTTTTTTATTTACTCTAAATCGGCTTTAACGATTTTGATCAAACTAGGTATTTGATGTATGTATATGCCCGCGATGCGACAGCCGAAATTTCATCAATATTGGTGAAACGGAGGGGGTACTTCATTTAATAAACTTTTTATTATGTTCACGTGTTTTTTTTTATTTACTCAACAGCGGCTGTAATGATTTTTATCAGACTGGATATTTGGTGTATGTATATGCTCATAATGTGACAGACAACATTTCATCAAAATTTGCTTAATGCAGGGGGTTCTTTATTTCATAACTTTTTTTTCCAATTTTTACATTTTTTTGGAATATCTCAAAAAGGGCTTTAATGATCTTGATTAAATTAATCATTTTTAATCAAAATCAAGTTTTTATATTATTTATAAAAATGGCAATTAAAAAAAAACATGTCGATTTCTAATGTAAGTAAGTTGGTAAGTGAAAGTTGTGTGTTGCGCGCACGCACCAGATTTTTTAAAATTATTTTAATTAATCTAATCTTAGTTCGTGGCTGACCACCATTTTAAATTATTTTTAAATAATTTATTTTTTGAAGAGAAAAGATTTGGCTCCGCTGGGAGTCGAACCCGGGTCTCCTGCGTTACATGCGAGGAGGCTAACCGCTACACCACAGAGCTCGGCTCAAGGCAGAGCAAATCCTTCCTCTTTGCATGTAACGCAGGAGACCCGGGTTCGACTCCCGGTGAAGCCAAATCTTTTCTCTTCAAAAAATAAATTATTTATAAATATGATAATTTATGTTTTATTTAGACACTGTCAGAAAAAACGAATGTGTTAGTCATGGGAGATTCTCTAGGAGATGCAAATATGGCTGAAGGTGTTGCGGAAGGTGGTACTATCCTTAAAATTGGCTTCTTAAGTGTACATGTATGTATTTTTTCTTCTTTTTGGAATACATTGTTGTACTTAAAATTTATAGTCACTATAATTTTTCATTCTGCCCCTGTTTTATCAATTATCAAATCTGCCAATTATCAAATCTTTTGAGTTGTATATGACTTTAGTAATGAATATTAACTAATTACTTGTATTATTTTTTTCCCAGATTGATGATTACCTGCCACAATATCTTGATTTATTCGATATAGTTTTACTTGATGATCAAACCATGGATGTTTTCAAAGGAATATTAAAAGTTGTATTGTGAATAAAAATTGAATAATTTTTAAATAATTTGTTTTTAATGTTTACAATTGGAATATGAGTATCCTAGCAACTATCAAGCATTAAAGTCTTTGTTTCAAATTCAAATTTGTTAAGTTTATTTTTATTAATAATGACAGCCTTTTTAAAGAAATGAGAATTGATTTTTTTTTCTCCTTATTCTTAAAATATCAGTGTAATGTATAGGAATCACTACCCAAGTTTATCTGTACATTATGCCATAATTTGCCGAATATCTGCATTGGGCAATACAAACAATACGTTGAGATAGCCTATAGAATATTTTACAAATAGAAGCAATGTGCCGGTATAACAAATTGAACAATTGCGGGGCTGTGGATCTTGTTATTCTATTGTTAACAATTTACTATTGTTAAAGATGTATTTTTGATAAATCTGTGGTTTCTATTTATTGGTGGTATTGCGAATAAAATATCTTTAAAATCTAATTAATAAAAATTTCTCTAAATCTAAAAATAAAATACATCTTATATGTTATATTAATATTACAACAATAAATTTGTATTTTCCTTGTTTAAATTAGTAGGAAACAAAGCAAAAAAAGCTTTACGAAATGATAAAAAACTAACAGGTAAGGAAAGTGTTGTGTAATTTCAGATTCCTGTTTTTATGGGATTTTAAAATTTCAAAGCGAGAAGAGAAAAATAATGTTTTTGGATGTTGATCTGTGTATCTGTGCCTTGATTACCTCAGGTGGACCAACATTGTTCATTTTTATTAGTATAATATTGCCTACGTTCACAATTGAGCCACCAGTGAAATCCATTCCCTCTCCCTATCTAATAAAAAAAATGACTCATGCCAAGATGGGTCTAAAGATTAAAGGAAACTTTCTTTAATGTTTCTCTTTCTAGTCCTTTTTAACCGACATCAAAAGAGAAGGTTACTCAATTCGATATGTTGGATATAAGATGGATGGACCATTTGGAACGAAACCTTTTGCATCTTGTAGAGTATTTTCCCAAGGTGGTCCCATTAAAACCTTTTTTTGGGTTCTTAATTTATTTAAGAAGTTATCGGGGAAAAAACATTAAAATAATTACTTAATTATCGCTCAAACTATTTAAACCCGTTGACAATTAACAAATTGCTCATGTACTTGCCCCATTTTTTTATTCTAAATTTCATTGGTTGATTTTAAGCAATGCCTCAATAAAGTTTTAATGTTATATGAATCGGTAGGGAAACCAACCAATCATATTCAGAAGCAAAAGAGTGGGGGAGAACATGAGCAGTCTGTTAGTTATTGACATGTTTAAGTGGTTATTGGAACAAACCTTATACATTATCCCAAATAAATTTTCAACAATAGATTGAAATAAAGATATATAATATTAGCAGAATATAATATCGCTGTCGTTTTCTAAAAAATGAAACAGTTTTTTTCATAATTGGTAGTTGTATGGTATGGTTATTGTAGTTTCCACCCTGTTCGTGGAACATTTTGCCAAGAAATAAAATTCAAGAACATTTTTCTTGAATAAATGACTAAAAGACTAAATGTAGGTCTGACGGATGGATACCATAGTCATAAGTCCACAAATTTCATGGAATTCCAAGAAAGGCCGAGCATTGATAACCCTTTAGAAAGCAGATTTTTAAGACTACTTCAAGTTCCGGAAGTATCGTTTAAATAAAGAGATCTTGCTACTCCTTTTGTTTTTCTTCAAACTTACTCATCACAATGCCTAGTAAATTCTGCACTTCACTTTTTATAGTTTTATTCATTTTAAATGATAAACTCGTTATGTAAATTTGTTTACAATTTGTCATGACCAGTGAAAAAATGGCATTGATAGAATGTTACCATGTAAAAAGTTTCAATTAAATGTTAGGCTCAATTGGTGGGGATAACTTCCCAAGTGATAATTGATCAGTTATCGAGCGGGATGAAAAATAATTAAATTACTAAAATGACTATTAAAAAATAGGGGTTGGTGATTTGACAGAAGGGTGAAAATTTAGGGTTGTTATTTTTTAATGCTGCATTATAAAAAAAATAAAAATTCGCAGACCTACTGAATATGCATATAAAATTTCATAAAATTCGGTCAAGCCGCTTCGGAGGAGTATGATAACTGACATTGTGACACGAGAATTTTATATATAAGATTAACAGTCACCTTTTCAATTTTATGAATATACACAGAAAAGTGGAAGCTCTAGTGCAGTGCCTTCATTATACAACTTTTAACACCTTCCATACTTTGAAAGAAATGGATTTTTTTTTAACCCTTTAACTGCTACTAACACAGATATGTGCGGTGGGCAGGCGTGCCTCTAGTGCTACTAACACAGATCTGTGCGCTTAAGGAGCGCGCCTCCAGTGCTACTATCACAGATTTGTGATTCTGAACTGCTACTCGCACATATTTCTGTGCCGCTGAAACGGCATCTAGCGGTCTCTAAATCAATCTGTGGACTCTTTGATTACCCAGTAGGTAGCGCTTTTCATTCTATGCCAGGTCTGAGTGGCCAGACCTTTTTATACCTGGTTTGGCATAGGCCAACCTGTTCAAGTCCCACAATACTTGAACAGTATTGTACTGTTCGTAGTAAACACAAAAATAGAAAATTAACGATGTATTGCTGTGATGTTTATGAAGTACCTTTGAGCTTATTGCCGTGCTTTGAAATTTATCACAAGAACATTATTATTAAAAAAAAAAAAAAAAAAAAAAAAAAAAAAAAAAAAAAAAATTGACACTAACAATGGTCCAAAGTCCGGATATAATGAGGATGATTTTTTTTTTTTTTTTTAAAATCGGAAATGACGAATTTGCGATGAAAAACTAGCAAAAAGAACTCAGCACTGGGTGGTTGCTCAAGCGGCAGCCCCGTAGCACCCACTCAAGGTTAAGCCTTGGACTGTTCCGCAGCGAACAGGTTAAAAAGATCAGATTGTTTTTCCAATTAGGAAGGGAACACAAATTCAGAAACTGATCTGCAAAACACTTTGGCTTCAATTCTAGCGGTATAGCCTTTTTGACACCAATCATTTTTATGGCTGCCTAATTTTTGCTGTGAGAACTTTCATACAATGATAAAGGAAATATCAAACTTTTTTTGCAGTTTTTATTGATGAATGAACATCAGCAAACTATATTTTAAATAATGT
This sequence comes from Aelia acuminata, assembly GCA_911387785.2. Lineage (NCBI taxonomy): Eukaryota > Metazoa > Arthropoda > Insecta > Hemiptera > Pentatomidae > Aelia > Aelia acuminata. The sequence goes on along the minus strand of OU426981.1, from coordinate 95,002,763 downwards.
AATGTCTGTAAAGACAATTTAATTATAATTACAATACTACTGGGAGAAAGTGTCCTAGGAAAATTGTCATTTATTGGGAAAAATATAGTAAACAACATATACTTTTGTTACTTCGGTACCTGAGTATATGAATGTCTCGAATGGAAAAAACTATAAACACATCCAAGCCAGACTGTCTTAAGTCCATTTCCATTGTCCATTGTCTGTTTCAATAAAACTCATTCATTCAACACTTAACAGCAGTAGAGGCCAGCAAATGAAAAAATCGAAAAAAAGAAAAAGTAATTGGAAAATTAATGATGGATAATTCCTAATAAGTGACTGACTACCTTTAAGATTTTCGTATCTAGACAATAGCAAATCCTTTAAGTGCCACCAGCTAGGGACGTTATGGTAACTTTAAGAAAAAAATGAGACAATTAACCATCATAAATGGAATTGGAGGTGAAAGAAAATAATATTGAAATTATTCAGCAGGACGTATTTATTTCATGGCTGGATATATCCATAATATTTTTTTCTTAATTTTCGAACCACATATAAGCTTAGTTAATAGTTTTTTGTTTTCTCAAAATCAATAATTTGGCACTTACAGCCTTTTTCATTTATAGGCCTCTATAGTTTCAGAAACAATAATTAAAAACCAATAACAGTAATCCGGATAAAATTACCTAAGTGTCACTCCAGAATGAAGAATCCGCACAGGATTTTATGATTACGTTGTATATTAATATCCATATATTAATTTGTAATTAATATTATATTTTATGATTACGTTGTATATTAATATCCGTATAATAATTAGTAATTAATAATATTAATTAGTAACCGAGTTTATCCTGAAGACAGAGGTGCCTGAATCCTTTTTTAAGGCCCCTAAATTACCTGAAAATAAGCTTCCAAGAAGAATTTAAATAAGATAATGATAAGAATCCAAGAAAGAACGATCCTTCCGGAACTTGAAGAAATCTTTAAAAATCTGCTTTCTAAAGGGTTATCAATGCTCAGCCTTTCTTGGAATAACATGAATTTTGTGGACTTATGACTATGGTATCCATCCGTCGTTTACCCCTACATTTAGTCTTTGTTACTGTTATCGGTGTTTAATCTCCTTAATCAATAAAAATAATCTTTTAAACGGCATGTTCTTGAGTTTTATTTCTTGGAAAAATGTTCCACGAACAGGGTCGAAACTACAATAACTGTTTCATTTTTTAGAAAACGACAGCGATATTATATTCTGCTGATATTATATATCTTTATTTCAATCTATTGTTGAAAATTCATTTGAGATTATGTATAAGGTTTGTTCTAATAACCACTTTAAACATGTCAATAATTAACATACTGCTCATGTTCTCCCCCACTCTTTTGCTTCTGAATTTGATTGGTTGGTTTTCTCAACCGATTCATATAGCATTAAAACATTATTGAGGCATTGCTTAAAATCAACCAATGAAATTTAGAATAAAAAAATGGGGCAAGTACATGAGCAATTGTTAATTATCAACGAGTTTAAATAGTTTGTTGGAACATACATGGAACCTTATATGCCATAGTTTTTCCAATAAGTAAATATTTTGAGTGATAATTAAGTAATTATTTTCATGGTTTTTTTCCAAAAACTTTTTAAATAATTAAGTTTGTTGGAACATACCTTATGTTATATATGCCATATGTTTTTTCAATAAGTAAATATTTTGAGCGATACATAGTAATTATTTTCATGTTTTTTCCCCGATAACTTAAATAAATTAAGAACCCGAAAAAGGTTTTAATGGGACCACCTTGGGAAAATACTCTACAAGATGCAAAAGGTTTCGTTCCAAATGGTCCATCCATCTCGGAGTAATCGTAGTAAATAACATGTTCAATACAACACAATCTTAAAAATTTTAAAATTTTTAACACTAGAAATTATGAAAATCTTCTAAATGTATCTTCTCTTCCCATCTATCGATTTCAATGTCTATCGTCCTCTAATAAAATCGTAATCAGTAACACGTCATTTGGAAATTTTCTAATTTGCCCCGCCTCCGAAAAGATTGTGTTGTATGGAACATGGTATTTAATTGATTTGATTTTTGATTAGATAGAAAAACAATACAATAGTAAGATATGTGGTAAGCCAGTACATCAATTTTTTGAATGATTCATCTTAAAACTCCAATTTCTCTTGATTAATCAAGACTGATTTCCAACCAAAAGTAGTGAAACCGACTGATTCTAAACAAAAGTAGTGCATTTTAATAATTGATGTTACAAGGTAAAAATTGACTAGGCGAATAGACATTCTAAAAAATTTTTAAACAATATTTATTAGTTACAAATTTAAAATCTATAAATTTTTTAATTGTATATTTAATGATTTAAATAAATTTGAAATATTTACAAGCCATCCATTTCTTTTTTAAAGAGATTAAAACAGAGTATCACAAATATCCTTGATTTCTTAGGAAAAATAAATACATCATTTCGAAAAATGAGAAAAAAATTAAGCGTAAAATTGATAAAACATGGGAACTATAAAAATATATTTGTACTAAATACAACAAAACATATTACATTTTACATCATGTACATATTGATCAGTCATGAAAACAGGACTGATCTACCTGGAGAAGAATCTAAGGCTGCGTGTTCGTACGCCCCTCAAGTCTTTTGGCCAGGCTCCACCACCTCTCCTTTCACCACTGGTGATGCTGCTACCAGAGTACATTTCTCCCCAAATGCTTTCACCTATAAAAGCAATTATGAAAAGCTGCATGGTACAATAGTAACTAACTACACCATAATTACAACCAATTCATATATGGTAACAAAAAAATAAATTAAAAATAAGTATTGTGGTTATAGAAGTAATTGACGGACTCAAAACAAACACAATTTTTTTATTATATAATAAGCTGGGCAAGGAAGGAATTATTAATATATTAAAAAAAGGGGGTTTGTAATAAAACTTTGATTTGGTTTAATAAACGAACATGATGTCAGTTTAGAAAAACATAGTAACAGTTTCAGAGCAACTGGATCATAGGAAAATTTTAAATAGTAAAATATAATAAATACATCAATAATATTGTAACACTACTGTGGGTTAAGAAATATTTATTAAACAAAAAATATACAATTATCAAATGCCACACGAATTATAACAACGTAAATATTTGAGAAGGTTACACAAAATATAACTTTATAGCACACAAATCATATGGCTTGAGCTTCACAGTCAAGACACAGACTAAGCTTAATTGGCCCAGTCGTTCATTCCATATATATAGTCGTAAAACGAACATTCTGGAGGGTTCGAGTTCGTGGAAGGTGGTGGAACGACGTACATGGACCTCGAACATTCTAGATCCAAACAGTTCGCTCCAACCGCTTAGTTTGTTCCAACATATGGTCTGGGATTTCAAATCAGAGGTTTTTCTATTTAACGTTACATATTATATAAAATAGAAATTAAAATATCTAATACCTCCAGTGCTAATTATTAAGTAATGTAATTTTATGGTAGTCAATACTCATTTATAAAAGTTATTAAAACCAAAAACTGGTAAAAGGTCTTTTCATTACCTTCCATATAAATTAAATATAACAGAATGAAAATTATTTGTTTCATCATGCACTAAAACTAAAGTTTACTTATAATTAACTTCAAAATTAATTTATAAAATGAACTCATTGACAATAATCAAAGAATAGATGTTTTATTTATATCAGCTAAAGCTAGCAATAAAACAAACATAATGCTTAAATTATTTATTACCAGAACTTTCTCGATGATAAGTTGTGGGAGAACCAAAAAATCTTCCACCTCCTCTTTCAACACCAAATGTTCTTCCCCTACCCCTTGTACGACTAGCCATCAAATCCTATTGCAAAAGGAGAGAAACATTAAAGGTTCTACTTTATTTTAAAAAGGTCACAACTTATAATTATGCAAAGGTATTAAAGCTAAAATTGGGCATGGTTTAGAATAGGAACAACTAGAGTAAAGGTTGTGTCATGAAATTAAACCAAAAACAATGCTCAATAGCTACCTGGACTGATAGGGTAAGAATTTACACCTCGCCGTTTTATGATATTATTTCTTCAAATATAAGTTTCAAAGCTCCAAGGTATGCATTCAATAAGGTCTTAACAATGATTCAATGAGGTCTTAAGAATAATGATTAATCTCATTTTACTTTCACTTACCTATATATAAAATATATAGTAAGTGGAAGTATTGCGATCGTGAAAAATTTCGACTTCCGGTTTTCAACGGAAATACACATTTTGGGGTCCCCTGAGTCCAAATAACCAAGTCCCGCAAAATGGTGTATCTGTGTGTGAACAGACTAGCTCAAAAACTATAAACCGTGCGAACCTGAAATTGGGTATTTAGTGTATGTATATGCCCGCGATGTGACAGCAAAAATTTCATCAAAATTGCTCAAAGAGAGAGGTTACTTTATTTAATAACTTTTTAAGTTTTTTTAGATTTTCTCAAAAACGGCTCTAACGATTTTGATTAAACTGAGTATTTGATGTATTAATATGCCCGAGATATGACTGTAAAAATTTCATCAAAATTGATCAACCGGAGGGGGGACTTTACTTAATAAATTTTATATCATTTCCACGTGTTTTTTTTATTTACTCAAAAACGGTTTTAACGATTTTGATCAAACTGGGTATTTGATGTATGTATATGCCAAAGATGGGGGCTTAAATGGGGTAGGGGCCTTTTTTGTTTCCTATAAAGTACCTTTGTTTTTGTTTATATGGAGAAATTAACTGTCTCTCGCTACGCCTAAAAATAAGAAATGGCTAAATATGAGATATGATAAAAATAAAGAAAACATATAGAGGAGAAAAAAAGAAAAATATTCAGTCAACTCATAAAACTCGTTGAGCCCACGCATGCGGAGTACGTCTTTAATGACAGACCATTGTTCATAATTTAAGCCGTTCTGTTCATTTGAGAAGTGGCAATTAACAAAACGCAATAATTTCTAATCTAAGTAAGTTGGTAAGTGAAAGTTGTGTGTTGCGAGCACGCACCAGATTTTTTTTTTTTCAAAGAATGGAGTAAAACTTCACTAAAATAATTCATATTTTCTCACCTCAATCAGATTTTAATCATGTTTCTAATTATACAATAATTTCGAAATTAAGAAGTTATAAGTAGGGAACTTTTTATACATGTATGAAGTTCTTAGGATGATTACAGACACCTGCATAGAATTTAAAAAGAAAAAAAAAACATTTAAAAAATAACTACTGTTTATTTTACCTGTGCAGCTCTCATCGAAGCTTTATTATAACCTGTTGGCCCAGTTGGTTGCGCACCACAAGTTTCCAAAGCAACAAAGTCATCAACATGCAATGAAGGAGGGCGAGAAGTGTTTGGCGGGCGAGATCTGAAAACATCTCCTCCGGTGCCAGTACCACCTGCCCCTCCAGTTCCACCTCTTCTATAACCTCTTCCACGCATCACAGCCACTAATAATTTATGTTTTATTACAAATCTAAAGATAATAACTTAAAAATAGTATAAATTTTAGATAACTTTCATTGTTGGTTCAAATTATGAAAGCCAACAAAGTGCCATTGAACCTCTATGTATCAAAAATGAAGCATACTTGAAGAATGTTTGATGTATAAAAATTTGGAGTAATAAAAAGATAAACTAAATTTTGTCTAAACTATTATAAGAAATATTAATCTAATCTTAATTTGTGGGTGACCACCATTTTAAATTATTTTTAAATAATTAATTTTTTGAAGAGAAAAGATTTGGCTCCGCCGGGAGTCGAACCCGTTGGTTAGCATCCGCGCATGTAACGCGGGAGACCCGGGTTCGACTCCCGGCGGAGCCAAATCTTTTCTCTTCAAAAAATAAATTATTATAAGAAATAATTAAAGAGTTGCTTTTTTGGTTTAAAAAAAATAAAAGCTAAAGTTAAGGCTAAAACTTACCAAAAGGTCTCTTGGTCCCTGCACTTTCAACATTTCTTTTTTTTGTTTCTCTAACTGCAGGGATTTCTCCAGTAGTTGGACAAGCTTGAGAAAGTCTACTAACTGCATCAGGTAATGAAAGATCCGGAATCTCAGCTTTAGAAATCTCAACCAAGTCTATATTTATCTGTTAAATAATAATATATAAAATTATAACAGCAAAGGACTAAATAAAAATATCTTTAGAGCAAACAAACCTGTTCTGAATCAGGTGTTTCAATATCATGCATATTTGGAGGCGAGAGCCAATATGCGGTAGAAAGCCGATCATCATCTGCATCGACCATAACCCAGACTTGACGTAAAGCGAATTGAGATAGCAAAGGTTCACCAGGAGGAAGGATTATCTCAGCCATATCTAGGGTTAATAAAATAATATAAATATTATATTTTATTCCCTTATCTTCATCGTCAGTTTTTTAAATTGTACCCTACCTTTGTGGTCATGTTTATTTTCTTCTTCCTCCAACAATTTAATTAATGCTGACACGTTTTCAAGCAATGGTTCTAATGATTCATCTTCTAGAACACTATTCTGAGAAACACAAAAGGAACTATATTAATTTGATAAATAAGTACGAAAACGGTTACAAAAAAAAAAATTAGATTAAATAAAAAGTTCAAAACATTTCATATACTTTACTAAAATTCATTCCTATGACCTTTGGATCTGAATGAACAATTATTTAAATGATTTATTTTAACATTTTTCATGAGAAGGAATACAAAAATAAAAAATTTAAATAGAAGAAATTCAAAAATTAGCTTTTTGTAAAATAAAACATTTGTCAAACATATAAAATTCCATTCTCTTTTACACCTTAATCTTGAAATGCATAAATCAATAAATAAATGAATAAATCAAGATATTATCCCTCAATATACAAAAGGTAAAGTCAATATACTAAAGTAAGGCAACCAGTGCAGTGGTTGACATTAAAAAGTTATTGTTAATAAAATAAGAGTCTAGGAAAAAACTTTATTTTATTTTCTTTTATCTTTTATTTTATTTTATTTTCTTATGCATGCAAACTAAAGCCTGTACAATCACGTCAATGTTTGAAAGTTTTAATTTTAAAATCAAGGAGCAGGTGGAAACATACCAATGGAAAACATAAAAAGTAGGCGTAACCCACTTTTCAAGCCATTTCATTAGCACTTTTGAAGGAAGTAAGTTTGTTTAATTAATCCCTTTTTTATTATTACTGTTGATAAACTTTTTACACACCAAAATGGTGTTTAAGGTTTGCAAATCACTATTTCTTTATATTTTGTTTTTAATTTATCACTGGAACCTCCCAAACAAACATGTCAACTACTGGTATACTGAGAGAGAGAGAGAGAGAGAGGGATAGAGAGAGAGAGAGAGAGAGAGAGAGAGAGAGAGAGAGAGAGAGAGAGAGACTATTGAACAAAGATATGCTGCCCAATTATATTGGGTTGCTCATACACAGCATACTTATTTATCTTTTAATGACTATTTCTTATATCTTAAATACTAATATACTTAAGATAGCCCTGCATATACGAAAAAGCTTGTAAAAATGATCTAATAAAAATAATATTAAAAACTACATAAAAGATTTATAACATGAGTTAACAACAGCAGCAACCTTAATGTATTCTAAAAAATATAATTCAATAGGAATATAGCAACTGATAAGTTTTACTTTGATTTAATAGATCAGAAACAGAAGTTGACAGGGGCTATCAAGGTTTAGAATTGAATATGTCAACTGCTAGAACTAGTGTAAAAATTTATATTCAACATTTACTGTTATCAAACAGTTAGATAGGTCATCCACTGATCGACTCTTCAATATGGTTATTCGAAAATTAATGAAAGGTCATGCCTAAAATATAAAAATAAAATAAATGATCTAAACCATTTTTTTATAAATAAAAATACCCTTCTCCCTCCAAATACATTTCGACTGTGAATAGAATTTTGAGTATTTGTAATTAAAAAATTAAAAGAACTCACTTTATTATGAAAAATTAAAAAAACTATTTTAATTATGTAATTTTTTGTCCCTTAAAAGTCTCATGACCAAGCTCAAACAATTTTGTGACAATAAGACATGGGGTCGAACATTGTCATGTAATAGAATATGGCCTTTCCGATTGACTAAATATGCTTCATAAATACCTATTTCTAGGGCATAGCATCAATTTGAGTACAATACATTTCAGCATAGATTCTTTCAACAAGATTTGAGAAGCTTTAGTGAATTACTCAATAGAGCCCACCAAACAGTAACCATTACCTTCTTTTCAAGTGTTTAGATCTTTGGAAATTTTGTACTGTTACTACTTTGTTGAGTGACTGTCCACAGCATTTAGCATGGACATAAAGAACCAACTTTTCATCATATTGACTTTGATTTTTTTAGAACACCATTGAATGGTGTACTCCTTTAAACTGCCATCCCTCCAGACTTTGTTAATATTCCAGGCATCATAAAACAAAATCAGACAAAAAGTCATGCTTTGACATTAGAGCACTAACTAATATCCAAGCAGTGGCCTGCTTTTTTTAAGCAGCCTTCATGACATCCACACAAACATTGACAGTTTATATAGAAATGTGGTTTAATGAAAACATGAAATCCTACATTGATTTTCTTGCAACCCAATTACAAAACATTTTCGATTATTTGATTATTATAAAAAATAATTTAACCATTGACATCAATTATAAATAGAAACTGATACATCTGATTTTCAACCTCAAACTCTGATTTTGAAATTTTGTAAAAACCGATACTGAGTTTCATTTGATTCGATTATTGGAAGGTTCTGTCAATTCCTTTCAATTTGAACGACACCTTAACATGAAATTTGTCCTGAATTTAATTTTTTCCTGTAGGCTTTAGAAAAAATATGCCTCAGGTTATCAGAGGAGTAATACCGAGGAAGGTTTGAATAGCTTACTTGCTAATATCACCAGGTACAATAGAAAGATATTCTTTAAAGTTTCATTGTCAATCAAGTGAAAAATTGATTATTTAGTTTTGATTAATTAGTGATTCTCTGTGGTGAATTATGCAGAGGTCACAATAGTATTAAAAATAGTGATGTAAAACTATCGATAGTTTTAAACTATCGAGACTATCGATAGCCTCTAAGCACCCATTTGCTATATACTTAATTCATGGAAATTAAAAATAAACAAAATGTAACAGTGTAATTTTATTTATGTTTCTAACAAAAAGTACTTATCTACTATAAAAAAAAATATTAACTTCACGCAAGAAATATGAGACTGAAAAATTGAATGGCTTGCCCATAAATTCCTTCTAACTTAATGGAATAATATACAAACAAAACAACGAATTGCTTGCCAGTCCCTTGACTTATAAATTAGTAGGTAAATGGCATAGAAACAAAATCACAGTTTTTGAAACAAAATATTTTCAACCTCTATAAATCAATATATAAATCAACTACCTTAGAACATTTTTTTTAAGTATGCACTTTCCAGGATATCTCTAGACAAATATAACAACAACGTCCTTTTTTTTTCAAAAACTCCAACACATCCAAGGATTGCGTTCCGAATGTTGTCATGTCAAATCTAATACTTCGACAATTGGTATCCTGGTTGCATGGTTCCTGGTATAGCTTTCCTCTAAATACAGTTTCTTTGGCCATTTTGATAAATTTTTTATTCTTTGCAGTTACGACTAAGCTTGAAACTGGAAAAATTATTTCAAGGTATAATAATGGAACCCATCCTCTGTTTAGAGAATTGTTCATCTTATTCCCTAATAAAAAAATGCAAGAAAAAAAATGCAAATAGAAACGTGCATTATAGCTCCTATCATAAATCCTGCTATTCAACCCCTCCCCCCCCCCACTATCAATAGCATCGATAGTTTTTTATGTCCGAAACTATAGATAGGAGACTATGGATAGTTTTACATCACTAATTAAAAATGTATTCACTTGCGAAGGAAACGGAATGGTGAAAATTGCAAACCACAAATTAAATTTCTAGTTTAGCAAATCAGATGTATCAGTTTCTATTTCCATTTGATGTCAATGGCTAAATTATTTTTCATTTTTGAACAACACATAAATTTATGTTATATACATTGTTAAATATAGATATTAGGGGGGGTGGGCACAATGAAACAGTCGGTGCACTGGGCGAACCAAAAGGTCTAGAGCAACCAAATTCAGACAGCAAGCGGTAAGGGTGGCACCAAACAAAGTCAGCTTATTGTCCCCTTTCGACTTGTTTTGTAACAGACTCTGTTGTGAAGGGATCTAATCTCTTAGGTAGTATATTATTGGACTAACCTGTGTGGATATTAAATACTGTATGTAATATATGTAATGTTGTAAAACGAGTTAGTTGATAATAAAGAGTTTTTGTTACTAAACGTTACAGACTCCATGTGCTGAAGTGTGGTTTTGTGTGGCAAACCTAAAATTTTCCGTCGAACGGATTTTCGTCTCTAGGTATGAGGTATAATACCCTAGGTGATTATTTTATTCAATCTGCTCTTACAACTTTTTCATTATGCATGTATCTCTTAAGATTTTGCCTGACTTTGGCTTTCCTACCTCTTTACGTTCATCGTAGGAATTTAAAGACATCAAAATGGCTCGTATGGGGTTAATTGAAACAAGGGCGTTCAGGGCACAATGAAACGTTTCATGGAGTCCCACGAGTGTTTCATCGTGCCGCATGTGTTTTTCATTGTGCAATAAGCAGTCAGTTTTTTCATTTACTTACAGATAGGTGCGAAATTGAGAGTGGAAGGCCAAAAAAACTTTATTAATTTATGACAACTTTCTTCCTAAGTCAAACTTTCCTCTTTTCTGAAGAATTTCGTGGCTACCCTAAAGCAGAAGAACGAAAAACCGACTGGAAGCCGAATAAAGTTTTTTTGTTAATTATGGTGTTGTTTTTTTCAGCTGTTTCATTGTACATTATGGTTTCATTGTTAATTATGGTGTTTTTTTCAGCTGTTTCATTGTACCCCGGACATGGAGCACAATGAAACAAAATTATTTTTTAAATTGTTTTTAAATAATTTATTTTTTGAAGAGAAAAGATTTGGCTCCGCCGGGAGTCGAACCCGGGTCTCCCGCGTGACATGCGCGGATGCTAACCACTCTCTCAGAGCCAAATCTTTTCTCTTCAAAAAATAAATTATTTAAAAATAATTTAAAAAAAAAAGGTGGGTACCCATAATTATGATTAGATTAATATAAAATTATTTTTTTTGGAAAATAGCTGCTCTCAGTCAGACATGATGCATATAATAATGTTTAACGCATTTCTTAAATAGATTAGATCCTAAGGTAATATGGAAAAAATAAAAAATTGAAAATAAAGTCTCAGGTGGTGTGCTATGGGTAAAAAAAACTTCTGTGTTTCATCGTGCTCCACCTCCCCCTATATTAATCCTCATAAAAACCTGTACCACTACAACCCATGAAGGGTCTAGGGTTCAGTACTATGTAAGGAAGAGCACTGTTTCTTGGTCAGCGGTCGTGCAAGGAGGTGATTTGACCGTGATCAGGCTCAACCGCCAGGTTTTTTCCCCTTAATTTTTCAATTAAGGGTACCCACTTTATAGAGGCTGGGTTTCCCCCAGGAGGGTCTCTCGGCCCACGAGACGAACTGTGGCGAATAATAAAGATATCATAAGCCATGTCAGATTCGAACTCGGGACCTTGAGCACAGCAATCCACTGCCTTAACAGTGAGCTACCCCGCTCCCTATTAATCCTCATAACAATTTAATTTTTATAATAAATAAATTTTTTAAGATTCGATCATTTTTTATTCTGTGTGTCAACTATTGGTCGTAACTGATGTCAATTACTGGGTTTTTGCATTTAAAATGTGTCAACTACTGAGGCTTTAATAAGCATTCATACATTTTTTTTTTTTTCAAAATTTATGTGAAATATTTTATTACTTTCAAGGTTTATTATTATACAAAGGTACATTAAATATTTCAAATACAAAGAAAATGCTCCATTGCTGAATTGTAACTCATCATTGTCATATTACAGCTCGATTTCACTTTGAGTGTCAACTACTGGTGCTTTTTATCCAAAATGGTTTAAATTTCAATTTAATGATCAATTAATGTAGAGAAAAAAAAAACACTAAACAAAAAGAAACCAACCTTCAGTGAAGTTTCAATATTGTGCAAAGGATGTTCTTTTTTCCAAAGGACTAGTTCGGAAAGGTGACTCCTTCCACGACTACTATAAACCCCACGACATAATTCCAAAGAAGCCTCAAGAGTTGCAAGACACTCGTGACTTTCTCTGGACCATTCCTTGCTAACCTTTCCAAGAACTAAAAGAATACTATCAGGATGACGTTCCAAACACCTAAAACAATTAAAGCCAATATTAGAAATGAGGCAAAAGAAAATATTAAAACAATAACCTGGCCCATACATTACTTACATCTTCAAGTGATAGTAGGTATAATCATGCTCTGTGAGGAGTACTAGAGTTCTCATGACAGGTAACACAGTAGCCAAAACATGTTCATTGGATGTGATATGTTCTAGCATTGCATTGCAGAGTGTAACTAGTGTCTCTTTTGAAGGTAGTGCATTAGCTAGGAATATCTCATTTGAGACACTAGGTGATAAATTAGATGGAGGAACCAGAGTAATTTCACTGTCACAAAGTGACTGAATGATTGATGTGATGTACTCTTTACAATGAAGGGAACCTTCCGATGGATTTTTAAATACCTCAATTAAGCTGATGAGAAGATTGGTATATTTTTCTTCTTTGCCTTTAATTAGACTCAAAAAGGCTGCCTTGACAGGTCCATGAGTCATTAGACAAGCTAAGAAATTTAGTAAGCGGGCAAGCTGAGAGATTTTAGTGTCATTTTGTATCTGTGAGTAGATTGAGTCGAGTAAGGTACGCACAACCATCAATGATGATGGAGCAGCAAGATCAGCAAGTTGAACACATACACGCCTCAGTAACTGAAGTAACGGCTGGTAGTTACTGACTCCAATAGTTGCAATCATACTTTCGATAGCAGGATTTAATGAATGTAAATGTGCAGACCACATCTTCCTGGCACTGACAAATCTTGATGCTTCTTCATCAGATAATGGTTTTCGAGTTTGTAGTGGAAGTGGAAGAGGTAATAGCTCTGAAAACACCATAAGACCAGAAATAAAATTGAATGGAGTATTAGAACAAAATTTTATAACTTCCGAGATCATTGAAGTCCAAAGGCTTTTGTTTAGTGCATCTGCTTCAGTAGTTGTATCAGCACAAATAGGTTGTGTATAAGCCAGCAATGTTTCTACTATTTCTCGACAGACCCTCAGAGCATCAGTGTGTGCTTGAGCATTAATTGGTATTGCTTGCATCAAATTATAAATGTTCAATAGAATTGGCACTGCAGACAAATCTTTGAAATCTGTATTTCTTACTTTAATTACATATGTTAACATTCTTCTCAGTAATTGAACAGCAGGATGGATGAATGATAATAACATTAGACCTTGACGACCAATAAGACTTGCTGAATGTAATGCAGGCTGTTCATAGTATTCTGAGAGTTTCTGGAGTATGGAAGTCAAATGAGTGATACCATCAAGAGAATAAAGTTGTAGAATAACACATTTGTACTTCAATTCGACATATTCTTGATTTGTAGGTAATGGAGACAAATCTTTGTCGTATCTAGGAATGCCAAGGTGCCGAAGCAGCCTTACAGCCATTACAAGGTCTCCTGGAAGAGATGTACAATCCGTAATATTGTTTTTCAGAAATTCACTAAGTGGGGTAATATTGTCATATGAAAAAGCATTTTGATTTTCTAAAGGCTTGAGCCAAAGTTGTAGTTCTGACAACTCGGAGATATCAGGAATCAAAGAAATTATATTTTCAGCATAATTTTGGAAGAATTGCATATTGGTTGAAAGCTTGACAGTAAGAATAATTAGGTCACATATGTAACCACGGCTTGGTGACCGTTTACGTGTGGCAGATTTATGCTTTAAGAGGTCTAAAAGTATATCCATGTTATTTCCTTGACTAAGCACATGGACAACAGATGCTTTGCCAATGTTACCCACATTTGACAAAGTAAGGCTAAATATTCCATGCAGAATATCCAATATTTCTGGCTTATCAGGATCGGATGAATTAGGCAAATAACTCAAAGCATCAAGATACGAAAGGGTTTGTAATCTGTAAGCTGCATGTAAGCCTAATGTGGGATTGACACCTGGACGACCAATTTCATTTTCTGAATTTGATGGACTGCCAAGCAATAATCTGATTAACTTATTTACATTAGAGGTAGATAATAAAAATTTTAGTCCATCACATGATTCTAAAAGTTCTGAAATAATTCCATTAACTGGTGCTAGAATAGAGGGAAGACATGATGCAGTCGGATGGCTTAAAAGATTTATGAAGTCATCTAAAATATTTGAAAACCTGAAATATGTATATATTGCTTTATAAGGATCAGGAAAACTGTTACTGATTTCAAATTGAGCAGAAACGGGCAGAAATCGTTTTGGTTGAGAAATCATTCGAGGTGCATCAACAAAGATTTGTAAAATATTATCCAGGATATTAGAAATAGTTTCATAAATTTCTTCATTCTCAACAGTTTCTTTGTCGATATTAGAAATATTTGAATGAAGTTTAATTAATTGTTCATACAAATGAAGTTTACAAATTATTGAACAGATTGAGTATTTAACCCGGGCATGATTCTTCTCTTCCAATAATTTTATAAGACGTTGATAGCCACTAGTACATTCAGCTTTACCTACTTGAATGAATCGCTCAATGGAACTGTCAAAACGAAGAGTGGCATCTAAGGCCTTTAAAATCATCAACTTAATTGAGAGAGCCATATGTTCTTCTTGATGAAGATCTAAAAGACGATCTTGTGCTTTTGCTTCCTCGACAACCCTGATACAGGCATCTTTTCCACATTGAGCAAGAGACTCAACTAAACGTACACCAATTTTTATGTGTCGTAGCTTAAAAGCAGGTTGCGGTTGCGATAGGGCTTGATTAAAGTCTAAACCAAAGATAGTCCATTGCATTAATTTATTAAATACATCTGAAAAAGAAAACAATAATTAATTTACTTAATGTATAATTTATTACTTTAAGCAATCAACAATGGATAAAAAAATAAAGGGGTCTTTATGTGGGAAAAACCAATCTTTTATCATACCATGATCAGTAGTTCAAAAATTTATTGAAACAATGTTAAAAAAGTGTACTTCATAGAATGATTAAATACTTTATATTAAATAATTTACCTTCTCTACATGAATCTTCAACATAAGGTAACGTTTTTAATAAAATATTAACAGCTTGCTCAGCATTTTCCACCCAGGTTTCTTTACATTCCTCAGTCGTACACTTAAGGAGAGACAAGAGAGGTTTCGCATTTTCTTTGGTCTCATTGACTCCATTTCTAGTATGAAATTCAAATGGAGTTAAAGCAGGATCTTCTAAATTCTGAAAACAAAGTTTCATAGATTAGTTGACTTTGTTTAAGTTATTATAAGCAAATAACCAATTAATACAGTTTACTGTTGCTATTTAACATTCAGCCAGATAATTTCATATACTATTAGAATATTGTAATGATTATGAGTAATTTTTTTTTTTTATTCATTTACAGCCCATGTACGATTACGATTTCTTGTTCAGCACTTTGGAAGGAAGTACCATTTCTCATTAAATGGTCATGCCAACAGGTGATACGAAATCACACTCAACCACCACCTTAATTATTTAATTAAGAGTACTCACTTAGTAGAGTATGGGTATGCACCAAAAGGGAAGAAATGTTTAAGATTTTTTTAAGTTATAAAAAAGGAATTTTATTACTATCGTAGTTAACTGGGAGAAAGTTTCTTTTTTTTTTTTTAAATAATCAATAAGAAAATAACTGCTTAGAAAATTCACAAGAGACTTGTGAAAAAAAATTAAAAAGTATCATCAATAATTCTGTCTTAATCTTTTTTTTTCTTATTATTTTTTTTTTTTGTCCATGTAAATAACTATCAAAAGACCTTGCACTTCTATAAATAATTAATAAATGTATTTTCAAATTAAAAAAAATATTCTCATACTTCATTCCAAATAAACCTTCGAAATCATACCTGCAAAAGTTGTACTTCATTGCTGTAAGGGTTAAATGATTTCAATGGATCTTCTGAATATTCTCCAAAATCATAATCCATATCCTAAAAAAAAAAAAAAAAAAAAAAAAAAAAAGGAATAAATAAGAATAAAATGTTAAAAACTAAATTACAACCAAAAAACAAAATTTAGGTTCACCTGGTGTTCTACTCCCTCATCAGCTATTTCTTCATCGCTAAGAATAGGTTCAAAAGGTTCAGTACCATCGTCACCTCCACCATGACTAGGCGAAATACAATTCTCAGTTTCAGGAATGTCCCCTTCAGAAATAGATTCAACATCTCCAGGAGACATTGATTCGAATCCTCCTCCGCTGGCAGTACCGCTTTCATCAGCTAATGTAAAAAAAAAAAATAATATAGACCAAATAGTGACCTACATTTGAGATGATATAAACTAGTAATAACAAACTGGACGAAGTAAACCTTAAGGTTTACTTATATGTGGTACATATAATTATTTATAAGTGGTACATGAGATTTTTCAACAAATATTTAATTTTGGAAATCAGTCTATATGGGTGATTCTCATTTTAGGGGCAAGTTTTAGTCCATTACAACTTTTACTTAAATGGCTAAGCCTAACCTGATTTTTTTTTCCATTGCTATACGGTGAAGGTATATTTCTTCATAATAAAATATTAAGTATGAAAATATTAATGAGTAACATGATTTTATAATTACTTAAGTTACTAAAATGTCATTACCACGCACTATCCCACTTTCGATTTTGTAGTAAATATGTATTTTTTTCTTTTGAAACCTACATTTAATGATAGTGAAATTTATTTCCACTCATAAAGAATAACTGGAGAATTCTGAATTATATTTTTTGTTAATTATAGTTAACTGTAAGTATGTTTAAGTAGTTTCGAAACTTTGTCCCTTCACTTTGACGTCATTACCACTCTCAAAACAAAACAGCAGAGATAAAGCCTTGAAAAAGGAGGAACAGTGGGGAAATTTCTTTTGAGTATAGTGATCACCATGGAATTTAAGGAAAACCACCTGTGGATTAACCGATTTCAGTTGGGACCCGGCCTCCGCGCATGTGCCTCGTAAAAAAAGTCATGTACTTTTTTTGTTGTCATTACCACCGCTTGTATTTACACGCTTTCTTTTCAAGTTATTTCATTCTTTATATCATATTTGTTTGACTATCGTTTGTCTAAGTCAGTTGGCAAAAAAATGATCTTAATTAGTTACTTAGCGGTTTTGGCCGAATAAAATACGTGGAAATTTCATAACCAAGTTGAAAACTCGTGTCATTACCACGCCCGAATATTAGCTCTGTAATGACATAAATTGTGCCGTAAATGTTTTTATGAAAATTTTCCATAGTCTGAGAATCACCCATAAATTGATTAGGTAAATCGGGGACAATTTTTTGCTTAAATTATTTTTCGAACCGTGGATAAATATATAAATAAATAAATATGATTTTATGTTTCAGAATTTTTTTCTTGTAATGAAAAATTATTATGGCAATTCTTATGGTATCATCCGATTCTGCATTAAATGTGGAATAAACTAAACAATAAATGCAATTAAGGCAGTTTTACAATTAGTCATTGACGTACGTAACTGAAATCATTGCCGAGGCAATGAAATTATAGATTGAATTATCTTCATTTCAAGCAATGATCATGAACTGCTATTATGCTAGATTTGCTGTGGATGGGTCCAAATACATGTACATTTTTTTTTTTTTTTTTAACCACACTAAAATACTTCGAAAATAAAATGTAAAAATTGCCCCTAGTTTGAGAATCACCCATATATCAATATCCTCTGTTGATTAGGAAAGTTTATGACAAAATCATTTGTAACAAACCTTGTGGTTGATGATTTTCTGGAGGTGGAGGTGACGGTCGAATCTGAGGTGGTGGAGGTGGAGTATGAGGTCTTTTTCGACTACTACTCCCCTGCCAGCTGTCCCAATCTCGTCTGTAATAATTGCCATCTCGTCCACGAGAGTCATATTCTGGAGTACCTCTGTCTCTGTATTCTGGGCTTCTTTCCTCATGACTTCTGTCAAATCTAAACATATATCATTCCCATCAAACAGGAACTTTAGTTTTGACTCAATCTTCATATTTCACAAATCTTCAAACATGTTTAAAATATTTTTTAAACAAGTTAAAATAAATCAATCCCTGATCAAGTAACCTTAAAAATGTTCACAATCAGCATACCTATGTACATACCGATTAAGTATGTATACCTAGTAATCAAACTTAATCGGTATCAGGTAATTAATTATATGCTGATGTGATAACCTGATAATGTAAACCAATATGGAGAAATCCGAAAAGAAATTAATAAATTTATTCTGAAACAAGTAATCATTTAAAAATTCACAAATCAATTTGTGAATTTTTCTGTATTCACATCTTTATTTGTGAATACAGTCATATGCACAGATTTAGTTATGAATGTTTACACTTTTGTTAATATTCACAATTTTCTCAGTGAATTTATTTTTTTTTTACAGAAGAATTTGCGTAGACAATCGTATTTGTGTTCACACCTGTAAATACGAATTTATTTGTATTCATCATACAGCTACCACGCTTTTCCTCCAAACGGGGTGAGCAATCTATCACCCGTATAATAGCCCAATCGCGACGCCAGGGTTCTGCTGAATAAATAAAAGAATATTTATATATGAAAATAAATTCAAAATAAAAACAAAACGGGTGCCACACTATTTGTTTTTGGAAAATAGTGATATCCACGAAATACCAAAAATAAATGGAATAAAAATAGATAAATAATTAAACATACACAACAGGAGAAAACAGAAAAAAAAGAATGAAAATATGGATAGAATTAAAAAAAAAAAAAAAATTTAGTGCATGATGTCAGCATACCAAAGGAAGAGAAATCAAAGAATAAAAGAAATCAAAATATACTGTTGAGTGAACTAATTGATTAAAAGAAAGAAAGTTAAATTAATCTTGTTAAGGTTATTAATATGTTTATTATTTATGTAATAATTATTATTAATATGAATGTCAAAATTAATATTAATTTAATTAATATCAACGTCAGGCAACAACAATCTAAATTTTTTTAAAATGTTTTTATTCCTTAATACTATACAAAATCCAGGTCCATTCAAAATTATCCGGTAAAACCGTAGGAAATTTGGGTGAACCAAACCACCATGTGCTCACGACACTGGTTAACTTCACTTGTCTTTTTTTTTTTTTTTTTGCCAGCCACCACTCGGTTGCACACTATTACTTTGGTTTCGATAGTCGATTTTTCAACTTAATTATTCTTATTCCTAATAAATAATAAATACTATCTATCATTAATTATTTATCTAATTATATGAACATAGGTATTTCTATTACTTATATTAAATCTATACAATTACTTTATTTAGTTCCCAACTGCCCTGACTAATAAAAAAAATAAATAACTTTTTTTTTTTAATTCTCTACTGTGCACATTTTTTTTGTTTTGTTGCCTTGATGAAATTTAACCGTAACAATACTTGTGAACACAAATTTATTTGATTTGTATTAACACTTGTGAATATAAATTTATTTGTATTCGTAATTAACAAATATTTTGATATACACAAATTTCTATTCATATTCACATTAAAATTAAGATAAAAATAATTTGTATTCGTTTTTATGAATATAAATACGCCCAACACTGCTCTGGACCCAACAAGCCCTGAAGAAGATCCACATGTTTGGACTGAAACGTTGGCTTTCCAAATAAAAAATGTTTGTAGAGTGAAAATCCTGAACGTGCACAATAATCATCCTTTTGTAAAGAAAACAGTTAACCATTACCTATATTGGTCTTGATGCCTTTCCTTATTTCTATCCCAATGTTTATCGCTTTGTCGTACATCCCAACTTTCTACTTCGTAGTTATCTTTAGATTCATAGTTTTCCTGAAACAAGGAATTATCATTTGCAATTATACTATGTTTTGAAGTGAAACTATACTAAACTAAACTAATTTATAACCTATCAATATGTATGGTTATTCAAAATCATGAATAGAAGAATCCACTTTTACTGCTTAAACTAAAAATATCTGTGCTATGAAAGTGATCAGAAAAAAACAAAAACTATTTATGTGTGTGTTTGTAAAGGATCAGAATATGCAATGTTATTTATAAAAAGTTGACCTATATATATATATATATATATATATATATATATATATATATATATATGTATATGTATGTAATTTAATTATTCTTAACAGAATAATAAAATCTGTTATCAACTCCAGCCTACTATTAATCTTACAAATTAAATTACATCATTTAGAGTAGGGAACGGATAGCATTCTGGTACTATTAGCTCGTTCAGATATCTAAAATCAATGCAAAGTCGTTTTTTTCGGCCATCTTCTTTTTTGTAAGCAAGAGTTACCGGGGATGCGAATGGCGGGTCCGATTCTTGAATGAGGTTTACTTCTAACAGTTTCTTAATTTGTG
The DNA here is from genome assembly GCA_911387785.2 of Aelia acuminata. Lineage (NCBI taxonomy): Eukaryota > Metazoa > Arthropoda > Insecta > Hemiptera > Pentatomidae > Aelia > Aelia acuminata. The sequence continues at coordinate 94,982,094 of OU426981.1, read as the reverse complement.
TTTTTATCTCATTTTCATCTGAAATTGAATATTTATAAGACCTTGAAGTAACATATTCATTCTTAAGTAATCTTATTTCAGCCTCTCTGGATTTTAGAAGTAGAGTTTTAGATTAAAGTGGATGCCAGCTTTAGAGGCTTGAGCGCAACTTTGAAACAGGCGCAGGCTGATGGAAATTTGCACCCTTTGACCTGGGAGGGGAAGGTGTAAAGTTCCTCTCTACTTGTACACACACCAATTTATAATGAACTGTTAACTTAAACTATGTATGTTTGTTGATGCCCATCCGTTACCATGGAAAAGATAACCTACCTTTCTACTATTGCACTTGGGGAGCATTAATCTTACATTATATATATATATATATATATATATATATATATTTATTTATTTATTTATTTGTAGTTATTACTTAAATATTTTCCTAATTAACTCATTGAAACCAATAACATAATTTGACCAACATTTTAAGTGATAAAACAAGTATGGTCCTGATCTTAACATATTGAATTAATATGTTCTGTTTAAATTGTATAAATAAAAACATAAGGGATGTACATATGAAGGGTACAGGGGAAAAAACCATCCACTATTTTTAGAGTTGGAGAAAAATGCTGAAATGTTTTATTTAATTTTGAATTTTTTTTAAACTTCAAAATTAAATAAAACATTTCAGCTTTGGCAAAGCACCAACTACATTATCATAAAATGTAGTCTGGGGTGTAAGGAATATAACCCAGTAAAATTTCAAGTTTTAATTAAATAGCTGTTGGGATAAATTTGAATTAATGTACCATAAACCAGGTTGGGACAGCGAAAAAAACATATAAATAATCTGAAAGAGACTAAAATAACCTATGGTAATGACCGGTATTTGTAGTCACATCGCATACATTTTTGCTTCAATTCTTCTAACCATGTTTTTCTTACAAGTATTTATTCATGCTATAGTTTTCTATAGTCAGCCTGTAATATCAGTAGGTTCACATTGTCTATATAACGGCCTTGGAAATCGGAAGTAAAAGTGAGAATTCTAAAAAATTTGATGAAAATGAAGAAGGTAAGATTAATGTTTCATGAAATCACCTAATGCATGCTTTTAAAGTGACTTTTTTGATCAAAACAAGTAAATCAATTGGAGAAATTCAGCAAATTGCAAAATTATCTTCCTAAGAGCGACAGGTCATTCACAGACCAAAGTTTTTGATAAAAAAAACAGCACAAAGAAACACGAACAATCTATGAAAATCGAACAATAGCAGTCAGTGAATTGATGTTTTTTAAAAAAATGAGAAGAGGTTAGAAACACAATATTTGGAATTGGGAATTACAAGAATTGACCGAGAGAATTGAGCCATTGTCCCAATACCACTGAGGCAGTGTACGGTTCATCCACTTCTGACAGAACCGATGATAAGCATTATTCTTTTCCTGCGTGCTTGACAAAGATGGTTTTTACCCGGTATACCAAATCCTTCAAGAGTTATTGCACCCTGAAAACATTTTTTTTTTAAATGTTGTTTTATGCTTCCATGGTCTGAATCCATTATATGCATTTCTTCTTCAGAGTTTGACCAGGTAACAGGTTTTTCCACTGCCAAGCTTTCACCCATCTTGCTGAGGGCTTCTTCAGGGCCAATACAAGAATGTTTTGAATGTGTTTGAATAATATTATTATTGGCCTGAATTCATTCTTGTATTGGCCCTGAAGAAGCCCACAGCAAGATGGGTGAAAGCATGGCAGTGGAAAAACCTGTTACATGGTCAAACCCTGAAGAAGATTTTTGATGTACCACTGCAAAGATTTGCTAATTCTGAATCCAATGACAAATCTTAACTTGGCCATCAAGAATTTTACAAAATAGAACTACCCAAATTCAAAATAAAGACTCATTAGAAAATTCATGACCTATTTATATTTTTATTTCTTCTAATCATAAATTGCTCATAAAAAAATGTAATTTCTTTCTTTTTTTCTCTGATGACAAGACTAGTGGCAACTCCTTATAAACTCTTGGAACTCTTAATACTTACATATCATATTAAATTTAATGAAATTCTGATCAATGAATATATATATAATACCATTAAACAAGGATGAAGAGAATAACCATTATATAATATAATATAAAAAATATTTAGGGCAACTATAGATCTTTTAGCTTCACAACATCACTAAAACTGGGTTAATAATTTGTAGATAAGAAGACTGACCTGACTCCAAGGGTAGTGATGCCTAGAGTATCCATGCTGAGGTGGGTAGCTCTGAGGGTATCCTCCGAACTGCTGGCCTGTTGAGGGATCAGCCTCACTGTATGCACCACGACCACCGTCCTCCTTCCATGCGTACCACACACCACATATCACCAGCTCATCAAGACAATTGATTTTTAAGGGTACAATAGGACAAAGTAATAACAACAACTTTGGTTTCTTTTTCTTGGTAAAAGAACAGAATTAGCACTGAGCGATCAAAGCAATCAGGTTGGCTATTTTTATAAGAGATTTTTACAGATTTACAACACAAACATTATATGATAAAACCTTCTTCTTTAATGCAATGTTTTGTTTAAAAGGTTTTTTTAATTCATACATTGGATTATATTGACTTATAATTTTTTTTTTAGTACATCAAGATTTTCACACTGTCCATAAATAATTTTGTTTAATTGTATTATTAATATTTATTTAACTATTTCTTTCAGTTTTTAACTCGTAAAAGCTATAATTATAAATTAAATGAATTAAATAGTAGGGGAGAGCGGGGTTGGTTGGCAACAGTTTTTACTTTTTTGATTGTTGAGTCGTTCCTGTTAATATAATCGCAATGGGGCTGATACCACTGTAAACTCCAAGTATTAGAGTACTTCAAGTATTTTTTTCACAACATAATATTTAATACTAAGATCATAGAAAATTGAAGAATTCGTCAATCCAGAGTATGCCAATTAACCCCCTATGTGGGGCAGGTTGACCTAGAAGGTAGGGTTGTTTAGCCATCTCATTCAAGTACTGCCTGACACATATTATTGTTATTAAAAGCTGCATTATAATGGTATAATAATTTTAAATCGTTTTTTAACAGCTTTCAAGGGAAAATAGAATGACAATAGAAGAAGATAGAAGTTTAGACTGTCGTAACTTTTTGCATAAGAAAAATTGCTCTCATCTTCCGTGTTGGAACTAAAGACAATTGGTAGTTTCACCTTTGATTATGTTTACCTTGCTTTTGTGAATTGCTACTGCGCCAAAAAAAAAGTTGAAGAGAGCCAACTAACCCCACAGGAGAGATCATATGAAAGATGACTGCCAGGACAGGGGAGAACAATCAAACAAGAAACAGGTCAGTTGAAAGGTTAGGTTTTTCAAAGGAGTTTGGGGCTATGTGAACAGAATCGGAGTCAAATGTTTTTCCATGCCTTTAAACCAACTTTACTGAAAATATAAAAATTTACTTACAGGTTGTAAAATCAATCAATGAAGCACACTCTTATCTATACTGTTAGCATCGGATTGAAAACTCAGGACAAGACTCCCGAGGTCGAGCGGGTCACATGGTGCAATGGTGGGGCCTTCACAACAAGTGTGACGGAAATTATAAGCCAATGGCCAACCTACCCCCTATGCCAACCAACCCAAGTTCCAAAACTTATAGAGTGGGTCAATCTTCATAAACAAATGCCAAAATTAAATTCTAAAAAATTAAAATTTTCACGGTATTTTTTTTTCTTTCTTTCCGTCATACAGTAACCCTGTATGAGAAATTTAAAAATTCTAATAAATTTAACAATTGTGATATATTTTATAAAATAAAATTCAAATCAATATATTGAAAAAGAAACCAAAAATAAATTTTGATTGTAAAACAGCAACATTCAGTTCCATTTGAAATAAAAAAACTTATTGTACCCTTCAAAATCGTTTTTCCACACCAAACACCATTATTTTAACAAATGTAAAATTTAATCAAGGTTCAAACTTATATTTACAGAAACAGTAAAAGAAAACAAAAATTAAGTACCTACCAATTACTAAGAAAATAATGCCTATTTATTAAATGCAGATATGTGCAAGTAAACTTGATTATTTAAAAGCATTATTATCTCTTCACCAGGTGCTATGCCGTCCATTGGACTGCTATCAGGTGTTTTTGTTATTATTCGGAAATAGAAATTTCTTATTGACCCATTTGAGTACAGTTATTCTATCTGAAATTCATCTTTTACAATAAAACGGTAAAAGTAAAGCACAGTTGTCCAATGGTACAGAGTAAAAAACAATAAATAAAGTGAAAAGTTGAGACCTGCCATCCATAGTACGTCTAGCGCCTGGTGGTGTGACCAAATAATCAAAAAATCTGAGTAGGAATTGGAATTATCTTTATCAAATTTTCATTTATTATTATGGACATATATAGCTACTGATAAAATAAAAATATTTAAAAACATTAATAATAGCAGGCTGCATGAAAAATAGGTATCCTTCATCAATTTCCGATAACACTTATTAATATGTCTTATTTGATCATATATATATTATTTTGTAGGGATACAGTATAAATCATTTTTCAACTAGAGTTTATTAATAGTAACAGGAAAAATAATTATTTTGTTTGTGATATAATGTTTTATCTCGTTTGAATTTAAAAAAAAATGATAATTTTTAGAAATTATTGTAACGAAAGTAATACAATGTTCGCAATATGCATTATTGGAAATAGAATTTTTTTCTATAAATTATTTGTAAATATAGGGTAGGTGGGGGCAAATACCCGCATGGGACAAAGACACTCAGTAAGGTTTTGGAGGAAATTTTCGAAGTTGTTATTTTGGAAACCGGGCAGCAGGTTTATCTTGCAATACACTTTATATATACCAAACTTGGTGGCAATATCTTGAAGGTTGACTGAGAAAATGTGGTAAGATTATTTTTTCCTGTTTTCTTGTAATATTTCTTCTTGTTTTAAGTCAATTATTTCAAAGATGGTTCGAAGTATTTCTAATTCAAATTTTAGTAGTGAACCAATTTTTTAAATCTAATATTTTTTGAAAAAAAAATATCAAAAGTATTTATTTATTTTTATTTTCACCCTTGTGCAACTAATTATAAATGGGCTAGTGATTAAAATCATAAAGAAGCATCATTGGGGAAGTAAAAGAGTACAAAAGTTGTATGCTGTCCCTCAATTGTGTTCCATCCCTCAAACACTATTTACAAGATCTTTTGAATAAAACTGAAGACATTATTGTTACTTCACTTTCTCTTATGCGAAATATGTAGTAAGGGAAAGTATTGCGAGCGTGAAAAATTTTGACTTCCAGTTTTCAACGGAAATACACATTTTGGGGTTACCTTAGTCCAAATAATCAAGTCCTGCGAAATGATCTCTGTGTGTGAGAGTGTATGTGTGTAAACAGACTAGCTCAAAAACGATAAAGCCTACAAAACTAAAAGTAGGTATTTGAGGTAGGTATATACCCGCGATGTGACAGCAAAAATTGGATCAACATCGGGTAAACAGAGAGGGAACTTTATTTCATAAATGTATCACATTTTTATGTTTGAAGCATGGCAATGAATAAGGGTCTAAGTGCCAACAAAATAAAACAAAGTTTTTTTTTGCTAAATTGTTATATGTGACCATTCTTCAGAAATGGGTATAAGTAATGTTCTATTGTTAGAAAAGAGTTCATTGAAAGTACGAAAGATGGCATGGGTGTAAGCACTGAATGTAGTTCACCCTAGTATAATTCACATCATTTCTATAAAAATTACCTAAGGCACTTATACCCTTATGTATCTCCAAGCTTTGTTTTTTGGGATTTTCTCAAAAACGGCTCTAATGAGAGATTTTGATTAAACTCTTCACGTTTATTGAGAATAAAGTATTCTTTAATATCAGGTAGGTTTCATCATCATTCAAATGTTCTGATGGAACTTAAATGGCAAAAAAAAATCGTCTTCCAACAAAGTCCCTTTGATTTTATTTGTATAGAGAAATTAACAGCCTCTCATTATACCTAGTAATAAGAAACGGCTAAATATGAACTATGAAAGAATTTGATATACATATATGGGATAAATAAAGAAAAGTGTTTCCACAAGATGAAAATTTCAATTTCTGTTAATGGGTGCAGTAATATATAAGTATATCATTGGAAAGCTGAGATTCTCAGAAAGGATAATATTATAAAGTGAAATGTTTATATACCTGAAAATTTGGCATAAATACATTTTATACATAAAAAATATTAGGTAAGTTTCAACAAGCACTTAAAACACATAGAAAATCTTCCACAATGGCATTATGCCTTTGCTTACAGCCCTTTGTTAACAGGTAAGGCGTAATATGCATGCGCAATATGCATCTACGAGCTTTAAGTGCTTGTTGGAACATACCTATCTAACGGTAACCATTTGTTTCCATGGTAATGAAATTAAGTTTTCATATGAACTAAATAGATAAATCAAATAGAAGCCAAGTTGCATCATGATTTGAATTGTAAAAGATAAAAATCTGGTGCGTGCGCGCATCACACAACTTTCACTTACCAACTTACTTAGATTAGAAATTGACGTGTTTTGCTAAATATCATTTCCCTAAGTCACACATTTTTCTACATTCATATCTTATTTTTGTTAATCGTTAAAGCCGTTTTTGAGTAAATAAAAAAAAAACCGTGAAAATGATACAAAATTTATTAAGTAATGTCCCCCCTCCGGTTGATCAATTGTGATGAAATGTTGGTTATCACATCTTTGGCATATAAATACATCAAATACCAAGTTTGATCAAAATCGTTAAAACCGTTTTTGAGTAAATAAAAAAAACATGTGAAAATGATACAAAATTTATTAAGTAAAGTCCCCCCTCCGGTTGATCAATTTTGATGAAATTTTTACAGTCATATTTCAGGCATATAAATAGATTAAATACTCAGTTTAATCAAAATCGTTAGAGCCGTTTTTGAGAAAATCGAAAAAAACTTAAAAAGTTATTAAATAAAGTACCCCCTTCCTTTGAGCAAATTTGATGAAATTTTTGCTGTCACATCGCGGGCTTATACATACTCTAAATACCCAATTTCAGGTTCGCACGGTTTATAGTTTTTGAGCTAGTCTGTTCACACACACACAGACACACAGACACACACACAGACCATTTCGCGGGACTTGGTTAATTGGACTCAGGGGACCCCAAAACGTGTATTTCCGTTGAAAACCGGAAGTCGAAAATTTTCACGATCGCAATACTTCCACTTACTATATATTTCATATATAGGTAAGTGAAAGTAAAAACACGTGAAAATGAAACAAAATTTATTAAGTAAAGTCCCCCCTCCGGTTGATAAATTTTGATGAAATTTTTACAGTCATATCTTGGGCGTATAAATAGATCAAATACCCAGTTTGATCAAAATCGTTAAAACCGTTTTTGAGTTAATATAAAAACACGTGAAAATGATACAAAATTTATTAAGTAAAGTCCCCCCTCCGGTTGATCAATTTTGATGAAATTTTTACAGTCATATCTCGGGCATATAAATAGATCAAATACCCAGTTTTATCAAAATCGTTAAAACCGTTTTTGAGTAAATAAAAAAAAACACGTGAAAATGATACAAAATTTATTAAGTAAAGTCACCCCTCCGGTTGATCAATTTTGATGAATCTTTTACAGTCATATCTCGGGCATATAAGTAGATCAAATACGCAGTTTAATCAAAATCGTTAGAGCCGTTTTTTAGAAAATCAAAAAAAACCTAAAAAGTTATTAAATAAAGTACCCCCTCCCTTTGATCAATTTTTATGAAATTTTTGCTGTCACATCGCGGGCATATACATACACTAAATACCCAATTTCAGGTTCGCACGGTTTATAGTTTTTGAGCTAGTCTGTTCACACACACACAGACACACACACACACACAGACCATTTCGCGGGACTTGGTTAATTGGACTCAGGGGACCCCAAAACGTGTATTTCCGTTGAAAACCGGAAGTCGAAATTTTTCACGATCGCAATACTTCCACTTACTATATATTTCATATATAGGTAAGTGAAAGTAAAAATAAAAACTAGTTCATTAGTTCTTTAGTGAATGAATGCATAGAAAATCACGTAATGCTAAAAATATTTAAAGCTGTTTTCTTTACATTTGGTACTATATAATCCTTAACAATTATATTTTAGTTTAAAACTTGAGTTCCATACTATATTTCTGAATGAAATATAAGGTTAGCTGGAACAATCATCGATAATCATTTTTGTCGGTTTCAGGAAAGGCATTAGAAAGTAAAATTCGAAAACTAAGTTCCAATTATCTACAAACCCTAAATACCCCTTCTATCAATTTCCATTTACAATTTACTTATTTACAAAAATGGTAAAAAAAATTCGAATATAGATGAAATTAGGATTTCTTCCTCTTTTAAAAATAAATACATAATAATGAATCGAATATTACTGAAGATTTTTCAGTTTTGCAATAATTATAATACTCTATACCTTACGTTAAATAGCAAACAAAAATAAGAGATAAATTTGAATAAAGCTATTTTCTGTAAATTTTCTAAATGGTGTTTAAGCAATTATCAAAACACACCGGTTTGTACACCAAGTAGGCTGGTATGAAAGTTGTTTGTTGCGCGCATCGCAACAGACTTTTTATAGCAAATTTCAAGTGCTTGCATAATTTTTGGTCATCAATATAATTTTTGAAAGTACTAATTATATTCTTAAATGAATTTAAACTTGAATAGAATATTTCTGAAGCATTTCAAATATCAAAGATGCTTTTGGCAATGGTACAATGTATGAAACAATATATATTGATGGTTCTCCAGGTTTCAATTTTCCTCAATATGTGTATTAAAAATTAATATTGTGGAAAGCCCAAAATCTTTTAAAAACTGGTTATACTAAATATTACATAGAACCAGAATATCTTAAAAATTCATTGTTAACTTACCATCCTCTCGAAATTTCTTAATTCTGCAATTTTCATTAAAATAACCTTCCTAGTTTTAAATGTTTCTGCTTCTTAAATCAACCATTAGAGTTTCTCTTTCATATCTTAATAGATAATCCTTTCCCATCTAAATAGGAGCAGTAGGACACCAATTTAAATAACTTAAGTTAGGCCCCTCAGCTTACTTCCTGCTGGTCTATGATTGTTTTGGTTTTATAAATGATAGTATATCCAAATGCATCATCCATTATCATCTTATTTAGAACCTCCTTTCGATTTTAACTTGATTTTAGTCAGCTTAATGATAGCCGAATGATGTCAATGGAAATGAGGTAGGAGAATATATAATATTTATGAGCATGACTACCATTTTCACCCATATTGAATAATAAATCTCTATTTCAATACACATTATGAGCAAATAACTAGTAAATCTGAAGTAACATTTAAAATTAATAACAGAAACTGGTTTTAATTTAATGATTTAAAACAAAAAAGCAATCTAGAATAATTTATTTTTCCGATACCTTCTATTCTATTCTAGTGATCATGAGTTTGAATTTGGAAAAAAGCAGTTGTTCCAGTTGGTCGCCATCCTATAATAGACAACAAATCTTTTAATTTGTTGTGATGTTCCTGATTTTACTTTAATTTTTTAATTCTTATCATTCCCTCTTGGCTGGATTTATGTAATCACTAATGTATAATTTTTTTCAGTGGCATTTTCAAAAATGTTTATAAATTCAAAAATAAAAACAAATATAAAATAAGGTATAATCATAACATTACTGAACTTTGGGGCCATATTTAAAATTAAGATTAAACCAGTACACATACATATAAAATTCGGTGAATAAGGTTGAAAAATATTGTTAACAACATTTTTACCGATAAGATCAATGATTCCAAAAGCTTTAAACCTTCACGAATAATCTTTGTATTTAATTTTTCACAAAAAGCACAAGAATCGTCTAGTAGTTTTCACAGTTAAATAATGTGGAATTATACTTTGTAAGTGGCAAAAGTTCTAACAATTATTGCTTCACTTAATCGATGTATATTTGTTATTACGTAACAGACATACCCATAATTGCACTTTGCTGCTAAAATATTAATACAAAACCTAATTTTGAATAAAATTAAAAGGAAATATATTTCATGTCATACTTTGCAAAAAATATTAATATGTAACGCTGGCACAGTTTTTATTTTTTGTTCTCATTTAACTGGTCTTACTGTATTTGATTATGAACAGTTTGGATATATATTATATTTATAATATATAATGCTACATTATATATATTTGTGTGTGTGTTTAGGACACAAGTATATGATGAAATGGATAAACAATTTTCAAGATCAATTTATTAATTTTGACAATTGAGAACTATTTTAAATAAATTATTAAATAAAGTCTTAATCAGGATATTACTTGCAGGTAATGACTCAAACTTGTTGAGCTGTTGGTATTTAAAGATTTAAATTTTGGATTCTTTATAATTTTAGTATTGCTTTTTTTTAACTTCTTTTTCAAAAAGATTTGGCAGTAACATTTCAGTTATAATCAATAATAGCACCATAATTCACATCCAAGTGGCTTAATTTATTTGCTTTAATATAGGTTTGTTTGCTTTTGCTTTAAGGCATAAAACATTATAAGTTTTTCAATACATGATTTTATTCTAAATGGCATTTTTTACTTTCAAATTCATCTGAAATAAATTCAGCTTTAATACAGTGGAAAATTAATACGATGATTTTCTTTTTTAGTAAATTCTTCACTCTTATTTCAATATGTTTTAAAATAATATATTTTATTCAAGCATAATAATAATATTGTGCTTGAATAAAAAATATTAAATATACGGATCACAAATTCAAGTTTATTTCACTAATTGAAATACAGTTATGTTCGAGAATGCAATCATGCATCTTTAATTATATCAAATCAGCATCAATTATACATGATGAATTAATCTTTTCTTAGTAATTCTTTGGCCTTTTTTACTTTCACATATCTATATATGAAATATATAGTAAAGGAAAGTATTGCGATCGTGAAAAATTTCGACTTCCGGTTTTCAACACGTTTTGATGTAGGTATATGCCAAAGATGTGACAGCCGACATTTCATCAAAATTGGTCAAACGCAGGGGGCACTTTATTTCATAACCTTTTTTCCAATAAAATTTTTTTTTACATTTTTTTCGTTTATCTCAAAAACGGCTTAAATGATTTTGATCAAATTCCTCATGTTTAATGAAAATTTGGTATTCTTTAATATGAGGAAAGCTTTATTATTATTAAATGTTCTGACGGGGCTTAAATGGGGAAGGGGCCTTTTTTGTTTTCCTATGAAGTACCTTTGTTTTTGTTTATATGGAGAAATTAACTGTCTATCATTACGCATGACAATAAGATACAGCTAAATATGAAATATGAGAAAAATCAAGTAAAAATATAGAGGAGAAAAAAAGAAAAATATTCACACTGAGCCCACGCATGCGGAGTACGCCTTTAATGATAGACCATTGTTTATAATTAAAGCCGTTCTGTTCATTTAATGGACATTATTTGTTTCATGGTAACTAAATGAAGTTTTCAACAACTGCATAGGAAATAAAAACAGATGACGGAGTATTATGCTTGCATTGCCGAATTATCGCAAGTAAAAATTTCTATTTAATAATAAAAAAGATTAGTGTACATTAGAGAGCAAATATCAACAAAAATAAGTAAATGAATGTGGAAACATGTGTGACTTTGAGAAGTTGCAATTAGCAAAACACATCAATTTCTAATCTAAGTAAGTTGGTATGTGAAAGTTGTGTGTTGCGCGCACCCACCAGATTTTTTTTTTTTTTAGAAAAAAGAAACATAATTTATTTAAATGAATCTAATTTAAAAGAACGAGATTTCATTTTTTAATTAATAATTCTCTTTTGACAGATCCCAACAAAGAAGAGTCATGGCTCTTAGTTTATCTGAACACCAAATTGTTAGCAAAATTAAAACAATTGTACCTCACCAAATATTCCTTAAAAAAACTTAAATATTTTAAAAATTTACAATATGCCAAATTATAGTAAAGGGTATGTGAGTAGATAATACTGTTTAATAATTTATACTCCTACTTTGTCTCTTTCAATAGGTATGTGTGTGTGTGTGTGTGTGATTAATCACACAAATTAAGAGAAATTTTTAATAAAAACTCATTTCTCTATATTTTCATAAATGAAAATAAAGTAACTGATAGTGTTTTAAAGCTTATTATTAAATTCACCATTGCAGGCACTTTTTTCTAATGACTGCTGCTCTTCTCTTTACCTTTAACTGGTTTGGTGTGAAATTTTCATGACATGCAAAAGCGTTAAGAATGCAAAGCTTTAAGAGCAAGAGATTTGATATTTTTAATGAATAAGAAACTATAAGAATCATAAATCAATAGAAAATATGCAGCTCAAATCAAAAGTTAATATTTGTTAAATGAAATTTAATAATAAAAGAATTAGCTTCATTCTCAAGCAAAGTTAATTTATATCGTTAGTATTAATTTTGGATGAAAATTATAAATACTTATCCTGATAAGACTCACTTTTACTAATGATTTTATAATTTCCTATTAAGCCAAATGAAATGTCTCTTTCTGGCCATATTCCACGATATAATTTTTCATTAAACATGCTCAACTAAACATTCTTAACACAGTTTGCACATTTACTAAATAAAGGAGGGTCATATGAAATAGGATTCAAAAAACTTTCATTTCTAAATACATATTTTATTTACTTTGGTTACAATACAATTATTTATTGATTTATTTTATCTTTTAATAAAATGACTAGATCAATAAGGGTATGTTATATGAAAAATTAAATCGTATCACATGGGCCATAAAAAGTATAAAATTTATAACAAAATAAATAAAAATAAATATATATATATATATATAAATTTGAGATCTTATAACAAAATAAATAAAAAATAACAAATCAACAATTAAAAACATAGATTGAAATCAAGGGGATTAAGGTGGGCAATATTAACATAGCTTAAATGCAAATATCTGCTTCAATATTCCTTAAGACAGGCTGCGTACCTGGGCATGCTGTTGGACCCAGTCAGCAGTGGCAAGCTCTTGTTCATGTTGAAGAGGAACTTGAGGTTCTGTGACAATGGTTTTAGTCAAAACACCATAGACAGCGAGAGTTATAGTTGTATACCAACCTTTCAGAACCAAGCCATCGGTAGGAATGTGCTAAAAGAGAAAAAGTTTCATAAATAAATTGGTGACAAACTAATATTCATAATAATTTTAAGGATAATTTATACTGAAATAAAATAGTTAAAAATAAAATGTCAAAGGTTAGCAATAATCAGGGATATATTGCAACAGATTAGCTATACTGCCCATGCTTTGCTTTGTAAATAGTTTAAGAAATAAGTAAAAATACTAGTCAGTGTTATTTAAAAAATTTTATTTGTCAAATATCCCTAAAAAAAAAAGAAACAAAAAGATTACAAAATTTTTTATTTTATTAATCCTATTGAATTATTTTTAATCCTTTGTATCCTCTAAGACCTGTTTAGTCTTTATTCTAATATATTTTCAATTTTTTTTACTAAATCTTGTAAAATACTTGAAATTTCTTTTGTCCACTTTGGAATAAAAAGTAAACCAGACCATTTTTCTATTAAAATGCCTTTGGCATAGGTAGGTGGCTACCCCAACACCCAGTCATAGTACCACAGATAGTATCATAGAAGCCACTGACCTCCAGGTTGGGGCAAAAGTACTCTTGACGCCCACACGTTTATACTATAAACAGAACACTAAATTCATCTCCACACAACAGACGCAGATCAACACAGACAGTACACACCGTGGGGTTACCTTCCCCAGATGGTTGCTCCAGAAGGGGAAGCAAGTCGTGGAGCTCTACCACTTGACTTGAGGGTAATTGATTGATAACCCATTCCCAAAAAATTCAAACTATTATGAAACATCAAGAAAGAACAGCCAGCAAAGACTCAGATGCAAGGATAGTCTGACGAAGGATGCTAAGACCCTACTGAAAATCAGAGACTGAAGAACAGTGGCCCAAAATTGAACCACCTTGTAAAGGCCAGAGCTCAAATTGGACTGAAGTGCCAGAGAAGATTTAAAGCAATGTTGTATAAAAATTTCAAATTGATATCCAAATCCCTGCACTGATAGAGATCAGAAGCCAAAGGTTTTAAGAGTTCATTTACTTGGGCATGAAGACTCCTGGCAGCCAACATATGCTTATTTGGTCTTTTTGAGAATTAAAAATGCAAAGTATTAAGTTAACAGAGGTGATAAAACTTAGATTCGTGGGAAGATTTCGGTTGACATCATAAGCTGTCTAAGTGGCTAATTTCGAGCCACATTTTTTTGCTGATTCTGTGTCCAAAATATTTTATATTGGCCCAAGGGTAACATCCAATGCCCTATGAGCCCAATATAAAATTATTTTATACAATGTTTTAAATTTTTTTTTCCAACTTTGATCTGAATGGATGTCTTGTTTATTGTACATAAATAGAATCGTTTTATCATATAAAAAAATAAATAAAAATATTACTGATTGTATTAAAGAAAATTCAAATATGTAATTTAAATCACAAAAACAAAAATCACTTCAAGTAACATAGACCAACAAATTTTTATTCAAGAAGGATTTAATCAGATTAGTTTCTAGAATCTTCGTAAGCTTGCAAATATTGATTTCTTCTTCTTCCATTGACTCGAACAGATCATTACTGGTACTATTAAATACCAAAAACCAAGCCATTATCAGTGTGTGTCAGGTTATAAAGAATAGCGGAAAACTGCCATGGGTCCTCTAAGATAAGCAAGTACTTTAGTTTCTTTACAGCTGATCAGTGATAGTCTTGCATACATCAAACATACATTTTCAAGATGATTAATGGTTAAAATATGATATAAATTGTAAGAAGGTAAGCAACAAAATTAGAAAGTGTGTCACCTAATATGATGATTAGCATCATAATTCTTATTTTAATAATTATAATTAACCAACTGCATTTTAATCCATAACACAAAAGTATAGAATAATATAAATTCATTTTGTAAGAAAGAATATGTAGTTTTCTTACCCTATGATCACATTCCAAATGAATGTTACCATTTTGATTGTAGTCAATTGATCCTAAGTTTTCAAAAGTTGAAGCACTGGGTTTGCTTAGATCATTTACAAAGAATTCAATTTTAAATTGTGATGGATTTGTAGCCCTGCAATCAAACAATTTTATTGCCATAAATATACATCTTAATAATTTATGTACCAGAAAGGCTAAAATGACCAAAGTTTTTGAAGAGCCGTAATCATTTATAAATAATGGGTAAAGTGTGCTAAAAGAAAAATAAATCTTTTTATAGTCACATTTATCCTTAACCTAATTATTCTAAACAGAGGGAAAAAGAATTTACAACATATGAATAAAACAATTCATGATTAATTTCAGTATTTGATATTTTTACTTTTACCTGGCCATGTGTGACATAAGGGGGGTTACTCAACAGGTGTAACAAACCTATTCTAACCATGGTGGATAGGTCCAGATTTATTCCGTGATACCTCCACGAAATAAAAGTCAACCCTCCCAGGGCGGATTCAAACTCCCGTCGTTCAGCTCGAGCGTGCTACAGCGGGTCTAGCTCCAACACGCTCGGCTATCCCGGCACACTCACTTACCTATATATGAAATATTTAATAGGGGAAAGTATTGCGATCGGGGAAAATTTTGACTTCCGGTTTTCAACAGGGCCCCCTGGGTCGAAATAACCAAGTCCCCCGAAATGGTCTGTGTGTGTGAACAGACTAGCTCAAAAACTATAAACCATACGAACCTGAAATTGGGTATTTGGTATATGTACATGCCCGCGATGTGACAGCAAAAATTTGATCAAATGGAGGGAGTACTTTATTTCATAACTTTTTATGTTTTTTTTGATTTACTCAAAAACAGCTCTAACGATTTTGATAAAACTGGGTATTTGATGTATGCATATGACCGCAATATGAGAGCAAAAATTTCATCAAAAGTGATTAAACGGAGGGGGCACGGTTTTATAAATGTTAAAAGTCAATAATAAATAAATAAATCTTACCCTAATCTCACTCCACCAGGGAAATCTGCTTGAACTCTTGCTCCTAGAGGAATTACTCTAACTTCACCAATAAAAACAGGTTTGGGAAATTGCACCAAATCTAGATTAATTTCCTACAAGAAAAAAACATTAGAAATCACAAAATGAGTTTAAAAGAAACATATACTAATTATTGATCATTATAGATAGCAAAACACCAAAAATGTGTTTTTTCATTAATATTGATAAATTTCTGAACATATCAACAGTCAGGATCCAAAAGCTAGTAAATGAAATTTTATATTAAAATGAGGTTTAGAGCTTTTTTGGCAAATTTAGGCCCTCTGAATATTTATAAATACAAAACTGAAATGTTCTTCATTTCTTTTAAATATTTTAAAATTTCAGACATGGATAGGCTTTGGCAGCATGACTCTCAATACATTACTTAGCCCATTCTAAAATCAGAACAATGACAAATGAGATTATTCAAATATTTAGTAAACAATCTTCATAAAAAAATCTTCTAAAATGGATCTAATTACAGACATAACTTGATAAAGACCAGTTAATCTGTATATTGGATGATGTAATAGTATCCTACATCCGCCTCACTGTGGGTGAGGGGTTGGGAAAACAATAACTTTTAAAAGGCTCATCCCTAATAAATCATGAGAGTGTAGTGGCCTTAAATGCCTTTTATGGAGGATGAGCTGCCAGGAGAATCTGAGAACCAAAATTCCATGAAATCATTTGCTTTATTTCATGGAACATCATCGTCCACATTCTGCTGAAGGAATACTCTGTGGAACATGAACTTCCAAACTCTCTTAAGAATTACACCACTTTTAACTACCTATGGAGAATGACCTTATAACATGCCTGCCACAGACCACCATGTATTAATTAGCTTTAAAATTAAATATGATTTGGTAATTGTTTAAAATGTCTTGGGGGAAGGGCAAAACACTTGTAAAAAACTAAGAGGAGGACCAGCTTTAAAATTTTTTTTTTTTTTTTACAATTGCAATATAATTTCTATTTTAAAATATCTAGTAGAATATTCAAATATATAGAAAATTTTTGAAGTTTCATTTTTAAAGGCAGTGTGTAGAGGCCACTAATGGTGCACAGCTAAAGAGCCAAAACCTATGGCACTGCCTAGAACCAGGGTTTGAAATCGATAATTTTTTTTCCAAAATATCATATAATAATTATTATTTATGATTTTTAATTTAAAAATCATTCTTGATTTATAAATAAAAATTTAAATCGATCTTCGATATTGATTGTATTAAAAATAATTATCACTCACCGAGTATTAAATAAATAATAATGATTAAATTGGGGGGCCGGGATGGCCGAGTGGACAAGGGCGCTTGCAATAGGTAATCAAAGTTAAGCAACGTCCATCGTGGTTAGTACTTGGATGGGTGACCGATCCTTTCGGGTGACCGCCCACCAATGAACGCCACGCAGTCCAAGTCTACCTCCACCCCCGGGTATGTGAGGCCCGTCAGCCTACTGGAGGCGACTCACACCGACCGGGCGTAGGAGTGATGAACCTTCCCCGTGTATCTCATCGAGAATCGTGGTGTGGTTTTCCAGGATGTCAGTAACCGCCCGGAGGTTTGGTCCAAGGACGGAATGCTTCAGGGAAAGAAATATAGGTCCTCCGGGCCTGCTGACTCTGAGCTACCATAATCCTTGGACATAGACCAGTTTGTCACTGTCCTTGAACCCGAGAGAGCTGACGCCATCGGTGGGAAGGACACTGCCAAATTGGCCCCAATGGGATTGGTTATGGAGCTATGGGCAGTCTGCCGCTGCACCATGGTGACCATGGTTTGCAGCATCGTGAGGTTTGGGCTACCCCCTCCAGGCTGTCTGTGCTCCCGCAAGCAACACAAATGTCTGTAAAGAAGACCACACTGCGCGGCCAAAGGTCTCATTAGACCTAATGCGCCAACCGAAAAAAAAAAAAGATTAAATTGCGACCAAAAAAATATTGATCAGAAAATAAAAATCATCTTTTAAAAGCAAATTAGATTTTCAGATTTCTTTCACACGGGGGGTGCAATTTTATGTTATCGGGGGCGGTGTTTTTGAAAAAAATAATAATTTTGTATTTTAGTGGGGGGCGCACTATAAAAAATTAGATTTTCGGATTTCTTTCACTCGGGGGTCCAATTTCATGTTATCGGGAGTGGTGTTTTTAAAAAAACTATTAATTTTGTATTAATTAATCTAATCTTAATTTGTGGCTGACCACCATTTTTAAATTATTTTTAAATAATTTATTTTTTTGAAGAGAAAAGATTTGGCTCCGCCGGGAGTCGAACCCGGGTCTCCTGCGTTACATGCGAGGATGCTAACCGCTACACCACAGAGCTCGGCTCAAGGCAGAGCAAATCCTTCCTCTTCACTGATACCTACTCCCCCTATCTCACAAGTTTTGCGAGTAGTAGCGGGAGGTGGACAAATTTTGTCCAATTTATGATATTTTATTGACTTAAGTCAATTTTTTTTTTTTTATTTTTTTTTTTATTGACTTAAGTCAATAAAATACCATAAATTGGACAAAATTTGTCCACCTCCCGCTACTACTCGCAAAACTTGTGAGATAGGGGGAGTAGGTATCAGTGAAGAGGAAGGATTTGCTCTGCCTTGAGCCGAGCTCTGTGGTGTAGCGGTTAGCATCCTCGCATGTAATGCAGGATACCCGGGTTCGACTCCCGGCGGAGCCAAATCTTTTCTCTTCAAAAAATAAATTATTAATTTTGTATTTTAGTAGTGGGGGGGGGGGGGCGCACTATAAAAAAATTAGATTTTCGGATTTTTTTCACACGGGGGTCTAATTCTATGTTATCGGGGGCAGTGTTCTTTAAAAAACTATTCATTTTGTATTTTAGGTTGGGGGGGGGCGCACTAATATGGAAAATCTAATTATTACCAGTGCGCCCCCCCCCCCCCGCCACTAAAACACAAAATAAATATTTTTTCCAACATCGTCCCCGATAACATAAAAATGGATCCCCGTGGGAAAGAAATCCGAAAATTTAATTTTGTTTTAGTGTGCCCCCCCCCTATACTAAAATACAAAATGAATATTATTTTAAAGAACACCGCCCCCGATAACATAAAAGTGCACCCCCGCGTGAAAGAAATTCGAAAATCTAACTATTTTCTAGAGCACCCCCCCCCCCCCCCCCCCGCCACTAAAATACAAAATGAATATTTTTTTCAAAACTTGCCCCTGATAACATAAAATTGCACCACCGTGTGAAAGAAATCTTGTATTGTAATTGATATAATGATACGATATGGGAGAAAAAAAAAAACGACGAACACGTGTGTAGATACCACAAAACATGTTTATACCACAAAGGTGGTATAAATCCACAAAATGTTCAACATGGTCAAAAGTTTCCCAAGTTATTAAAAAATAAAAATAAATAAATAAAATTCTCTAAAATAAAGTCCAAAAACCGTCAATTTAATCATAAAAACACAAAATTCGTGGAATTCCAAGAATGACTGAGTATTGATGGGGTCACCTGTGGTATAGTGGTTAGCATGGCAACCTACAATAATAAAGGTCGCAGGTTCGCGCCCAGCGGTGGCCCTAGGATTTTTTAATGGGAGTAAAAAATGCTTAGCCATGCCGTCCTTCAGATAGGATGTAAAATGGAGGTCCCGAGCCTGTACGATGTCAGGTACTGGTTAAAGATCCTATCCTAATTATACCTGGATAGGCAAAATTTAGGACTCCCACTGTAGCATCGTCCGATTAGCCTTAGTGACATAAAGTAAAAAAAAAAAAACAAATTGAGTATTGATAACAGAATTTAAAATTGTAGCCATTATTGATTTATATTAGATTTTGATTTCTGCCTTTTACTCGTTATACACATTAAAAAGGAATACAATAATTCCTGGAAAAGCTTATTTTCAGTTGACTTAACAAAGGATTCAGATACCTCTGTCTTCTTCCGGATACACTCGGTCACTGTTGAATATCTTGTCGGAAATCTTGTGCCGATTCTTCATGGGTGACACTTCTGTTATGTTATCTGGATTATCGGTTTTTAATTTTGTTTCAACAACTATTGAGGCTTTTGCTGATGTTCATTCATCAACAAAAAGTGCAAAATAAAACTTGATATCTCTCATAAAACAATCTCATTGTATGAAAGTCCCCTCAGCAAAAATTTGGCTACGCATCTAGAATCATCAAAAACTGCCCCGCTAGAATTGAAGCAACAGTGTTTAGCAATTTATTTTCTGGATAATGTTTTATTACGAAGGATATAATTCATAGTAATACTTCAGTCATAAATTTGGTCAAAAATCCATCGAACTCAACCTTTTGAATTAAATCAATAGTGTAGTATCGAGAATAATAATATCCTTCGTAATAATAAATTAACCATAAAATGAGTCCCGAACCCTGTTACTTCTATCCTAGCAGGGCACTCTGTTTGATATTGATCAATTTTATGGCTGCCCCTTTTTTGGTGGGACTTCTATCCAATGATGTGGTTTAATCACTACTTTTCCAGCGATCGATTTAATTAAAGCAATATTAACAGTGCCTAACGGAGTAGTGCATAATATCACCATAGTTTTCAAAAGTATATTCAAGCGATCATAATTCCAAAATTACTTTCCAATTTATTATAGGTCATATTACCATTCTCATCGATTCTCCATTAATGATATCTTGTCCAAAACTGGCCAAAATCTCGCCTGTTTAGTGACGTACCTACATCATCTTGGAATAGAGGGATTTATGTATATTTAACTCAACACATCTCGGAAGATTGATTATGTATGTAAATGACACTTACTGACGATAAAATTTAGCACAGGAAAAATATTGTCATTGTGGAAAAACATTTTATGAGTTCCCTTCCCAATTGATCACATTGATGAACATTGATCTTTAAAAAAAAAAAAAAAATCAATTTATAATCCTAAAAACTCAATAAAAGTGTGTTGAAAGTTGTATAATGCACGCACCGAAAAGGTTACTGTTTATATAATTATAGTAAAAAGACCCGGGAAAGAAAAACGTCGTAAAGCGTAAAAAGATTTTGAAATTTTTTTTTAAACCAACGTACGGTTTTCTACATTTGTTATCTTCTGAAACTAAAAAGTATGAAATAAAAAACATTTTATTAAAAAAATTAAACCGACTTCGAAACCTAGGAACCAATAAAAATAAATTCACTGAAAAATATGAAATAATTACCTTCTCATTTTAATGAATACACATCAAAATTGAAAATGGTATAAAAAGTGGAAAAAAGCAATAAGACGAATAATTTTATTTTGATTTGTAAAAATACACACTCATAGTTAATAAAAATTCTTAAATTAAAATATTAAATACTATGTTCAATACAACACAATCTTTTCGGAGGGGGCACAAAATTTAAAATTTTTAACACTAGACATTATGAAAATCTCCTAAATGGATCTTTTCTTTCCATCTATTAATTTCAATGCCTACTAAAGGGATTCTATCAGTAACATGTTATTTCTACTTTACGCCGCCTCCGAAAAGATTGTGTTGTATTAAACATAGTGTTTAATATTTTAATTTAATAATTTTTATTAACAATTAGTGTGTATTTGTACAAATCAAAATAAAATTATTCGTCTTATTGCTTTTTTCCACTTTTTACACAATTTTCAATTTTGCTGAGTATTCATAAAAATGAAAAGGTAATTATTTCATACTTTTCAGTGAATTTAGTTTTACTGGTTCCTAGGTTTCGAAGTCGGTTTAACTTTTTTAATAAAAATGTTTTTCATCATTAATTCACATTAGTACAGTGCTTTAAATGAACTAGAATCATGATGATTATTAGCTGGACATTTTTTTTTATTGACAATGAAAATCACTTAAATACTAAAACAATATTTATTCCTTCATATTCAGAATATAACCTCTGCCAAATATTCCAAGATATTTACAAAAAAAAAAAAAAAAAAAAAATAGCTATAAATGATGGGTTGATAACAAAGGACAGCTAAGAAGATATGAACTCATATAAAATAATATAAGTAAATTAATTACAGATCTATATTTATTCTTGATTTAACTGTTATTGAGCTTAATGATCTGTTACACGTTCAAAGATGCAGTAAATAATCCCCTAAATAAATAATAAGGTAAATTTTTATCAGACTAGCATGCATAAATGGAGAATAGTCTCAAACATGGGATATGTAAAAATCAATATTAAGCAACAAATATATTGTCTACCTCATTACTCTCATGAGAAAATGTGTCGAAAAACAAAAGTTCCAACTCCGACATTTTCGAAGAAATTTGAATAATTATATCTTTAATATATTACATCATAAAAAAATGACAAAAAATTTCACCAAGCCACTATAAACCAGCATCTAAATCATAACCTTACCAAACACCAAACTTTGGGGATAACAACCCCCCAGTGTTGAGCTTCATTTATTCAATTCACACCAAATAAAAATAATAACAAAAACCGCCAAATTCAATTCAAATAATTTTTAATTTTTTTTATTGAATATAAAATTAATTAATAATAAATCATATTAGTTTGGTCGATTTGTTATCGAGTAGAATATCTTGTATCATATTATTCCTATTTATCTATTCTTTAAAAGATGTTATATAATGTTTTTGCGTGGCATTAATACTTTTCCTCTTATTCACACAAATATCCTAAATTTTTTAGTTAAAATTTACATTGGAATTACTTTTTAGGTAACAGATCTTTTATTTCAAATATCCAAAAATGTTAGGAAAAATAAAAGGAAAAGTATGAATGCCACGCGAAAACATTATGTAAAGTCTTTCAAAGAATAGATAAAGAGGAATAAAATAATGCAAAATGTATCAATGTTGAATGAACAATAGCTGAGCTATGAGCAATAACTCGAAGGGTCTCGAAACGGAGGTTTTGGGGGGGTCCTAGGGTTAGCGCAAAGGGGGGGAGCGGGGACTTTTGAGAAAATACTACTAATAGTAAGTACTAACAACTGGCAAGAATTCAGCTTGTCTCTAATTATTCCCGATAAATGGTCTAGAGGAACGGGTATAGAAGCCGGGCCAGTACCTAGGATTCTTAGGTTTTTTGGGTTTTTTAATTTATTTTTCCATAATTAAAACCCGATTGATCAAAATATTATTTGAAAAATATCTAATAGGTATTGATCGGTCCCTCAGTGTTCAATTAGAAAATTAAAAGACGTGTCATTCCATTTATTTCCAAAAAATAAAAAGCTTCTTAAAGAGTGGATTGTAAAATTAAGAATAGATAAGTGTTTCCATTTATCAGAACTAACAGCTTTACACATACAATTAAAAGAAAATTGCTTATTGTTATTAATAAATTTAATTTCCACTTTTAATTGATGGGGCAGTCCTTTAAGATCGCTTGTTTGAAGACACAAGACTTTTAAAATAACTACTTTTTCAAAACTACATCAAGGATAGCCTGCCATTCAATTAATGGTCTTTTAAAATTACCAATTATGTCTATCACATTAACTATGTCTATCCCCGTTCCTTCCGACATTTTGCAAAACTACCAGCGCACCCTATAGTCGATTGCGCCAGCGAATGACAGTTTTGAAAAAACTTTTATCGCTCAGAGGTTATTAATAAAAGTTTTTTTATAACAGTTAAAGTTAAACTTTTTCGTAATAAGTTATAACTGTTTCAATCCCCTATTAAAGGTCTGGCCACACATGTCCGCACCGGATCCGCACCGCAGCAATAATACAGGTTATGTTCAGAATATTTTTAATTTAACTTACATATTACCTTTAGTTATGCCTAAAGTGGCCTGTTTCTGTCATGCGTGGCCTGAACTTTATGCATAACTAAAGGTAATATGTAAGTTAAATTAAAAATATTCTGTACATAACCTATATTATTGCTACGGTGCAGATCCGGTGCGGACATGTGTGGCCAGACCTTAATTCTATTCACTTCTAGTATCTAGAAGTGAAAAAGTACTCATTTTAAAAGTCTTGTGCCTTCAAACAAGCGCTCTTAAAGGACTGCTCCATCAATTAAAAGTGGAAATTAAATTTATTAATAACAATAAGCAATTTTCTTTTAATTGTATGTGGTAAGGTCTGGCTACACATGTCCGCACCGCAGCAATAATATAGGTTATGTTCAGAATATTTTTAATTTAACTTACATATTACCTTTAGTTATGCCTAAGGTGGCTTGTGTCTGACATGTGTGGCCTGACCTTTAGGCATAACTAAAGGTAATATGTAAGTTAAATTAAAAATATTCTGAACATAACCTATATTATTGCTGCGGTGCGGAACCGGTGCGGACATGTGTGGCCAGACCCTAAAGCTGTTAGTTCTGATAAATGATAAAACATCATTGCAACTTTACGTTTTTCGGTTAGTAATAACATTAATTACCTATTCATAAAATTGTTATGACGGCTTAGTTTCTTAGTCATATTATGTATTAATTTGTTATTAATCAATATGTATTTATTTGTTAATACTTTCAGTATCTCTTTGAAAACTTGGAATAATCAAGCACAACGGATGTAAGACTAGAATGGGGAAAATTAAAAAAAGAAAAACTAATCTATGACACTATGGTCCCAATCAGCTAATAATAAAATGTCAAATGCTAATATTTACCTGGATAAATATAGTTACTTTCTTAAAATTAAGACTACAGACCGTCATATGTTTCGAAACAGGCTTATCTATTCTTAATTTTACAATCCACTCTTTAAGAAGCTTTTTATTTTTTGGAAATAAATGGAATGACACGTCTTTTAATTTTCTAATTGAACACTGAGGGACCGAGCAATACCTATTAGATATTTTTCAAATAATATTTTGATCAATCGGGTTTTAATTATGGAAAAATAAATTAAAAACGCCAAAAAAACCTGCTTCTATCCCTGTTCCTCTATTTCCAGTGAAGAAGCAGCGCCACACACAGGGGTATTTGGCCCTAAAAGCTGGCCAAAACCCATTTTTTGAAATTTGAAATTTATGGTAGGTAAATAATGACTGTAAGTTCAAGTAGAGGACCTGTTGGATCATACAAGATGATTCTTATCTCTTCCAGGCCCTTAATCCGGCGGCTACTCTAATTCAAATCTGACCTTATCCTTTAACTCGTCTGTGCTCATAAGTATTGGTCTACAAAATATATTAATTTTCTTTGTTCTTACTGAAGTAGGTACGACCACCTTCGAGCGCCGTGAAACGGATTACCGAGATTCCATCTGTTCTTACTGAAGTATCGGCATTATCATATGATGGATAGTTCGAGCCCAGGTTTGTACTTGTTATCCAGATAGTTATAAATTTTTTGTATTCAATACTCTTATCAATATCTTTTTGTTTTTTGGTAGGTATATTTTAGAGCTAAAAATTAAATTTGAAGGTTAAAAAGTTATACTTCTGGGCATTTCTGGGCAACGAAATATTTTTTATGATAATGTATAATTATCGTAGATTATGTTTCTTGAAAAACATTTTACGAATAGCTGCGGTTGGGAGACATAATTTTTTATTACTAAAATGTCAATTTCATCCTTATATATATATAAAAATCTTGTGTCCCGAAGTTTGTCTTTCTATTACTCAGAAATTACTCATCCGATTTTAATGAAATTTGGCTCAATGTTTATAGTTTTGGCCAACTTAAGAGATATGATAGTTTTTAACTTGATTAGTCACCAAAATAATTCTTATATAGCGAATTATTGCAAATACAGTAGGTTGTGTTTCGATGCATTAACGTGGCGTCATATGTCGATTTCATAACGTTTTTGTTTATAAGCATGCTATTGTAATACAGGTTATCATTATTATAATTTTGTGTTGTGTTATGTGAGTGAAGTTATTGGTTCCTATATTATTATTTTCCACAGACAAATAGTAATACTAATCTTTGTATTTATTGTTAATTTTCATTAAAGAATTAATAAATCAAGAAAAGGTTACAATAAGTTCTCAAAAGTGTAGGTAATTCCTTCCTTTTCCTTTTTTATTTGTGTTTCAATTAAATGACTAGCTTAGCGCTGAAACGCTTTGCTGTGGCCCACCCTGATATAAACTTTTAGTAAAGTAAATACATTTTAATAATTTAAATTAGGCTATTATTTGAAATAATAGTCTGTACATGTTGTAACAGCACCTACTGTCACAGGTGTCACCTAATAGAAACCTGACTTGGGGAGTCAGTGTTGCCAAAATGTTGTGAAAATTAGTGGCTACACTGCCGGTAACCAGACATGCAACCTCCCTGAGTGTGTTTTGATTAGGTGTTGTGGGATACTTTGTGATTTGCTAAAGAACTGCATAATTAAGACTTTAATATTATATTTTCAGTTGATTTATTTAACAGAAGTTTCTTTATTTTCATTATTCGTTTTGTTATTATTATTTGAATACAGTGTTTTTTTTATTTTACCAAACCTTTTTAATATTTTTATCCCGTGCTCTAAAATCTAAAATTTAAAAAATATCAGTGGAGATTTGTAATCCTCCTTTATCAACAATAATTTAAAGTTGAGAAAATTTAATCCCAATCGAATAGAGGCTGTTCCTTCCTGTTTAGCAGAGTTGTAATTATCTTTATATGTAAAATCTAAGAAATGTCAGCGAAGATTTTAATCCTTTCTTTGATTTAAAGTAGGCTATTATTGGGAATGATATTTCGGTGTTGATTTCACCAGAATACATTTTTTTATTTATCTTTAAATAATTGTTGATTAAGAAAGGATTACAAATCTCCGCGGCATTTTTCAAATTTTACATATAATGATTATTACACCTCTACTAAACAGGAATAACTGTTAGTTGGATAAACCGCAAGTTTCAGATTTATCCACCAAAAATATGAGAGTACTACTGCAAAATGATCCATCGGCAGATATATTTCCTAGCAAAACAATTGCTCTATATTGGAAACGGTGAAATAGAGCTGCATCGAAATTCAAAATTTATCAAATTACCAGAAAATTTCTCCACTGTTGTAGAGACGAAAAATGAACTAATATAAAGTGTCTTTCCTGATATTTTGAACAATTATTTGGACTATAATTGGCTGGGTAGTCGTGCTATTTTGGCAGCAAAAAATGTTTATTTCGATGAAATAAACTTCCAAAATCGATTGACAATGTTCTAGATGTAAACGAAGCCGTAAATTTCCCATCTGAATTTTTGAATTCCCTGGATATACCTGGGATATACACCCAAACAATCTCCAGTTGAAGACTGGCTCACCGATCATTCTTCTTCGTAACTTAAATCCACCTCAATTGTGCAACGGTACACGTTTGGTCATTAAAAGGATCACAGGAAATTTTATTGAAGCAAAAATGTTGCCTGGGAGGTTTATAGGAGATATCTTCCTGTTGCCACCTATTCCCCTGGAACCGTCAGAATTTTCAATAAAATTTAAAAGGCTTCAATATCCTATTCGTTTGGCTTTTGCCATGACCATAAACAAATCCCAAGAGCAAACAATGTCCACTTGGACTTTGAAAATCCGTGTTTTTCCCATGGGAAATGGCATACCTCACGTGGGCATCGCCTGCTTACGTGTATGGAAACCATCAAATCTTTGGTTTGTGTTAAAAAAAAAAAAAAAAAGGTTATCCCAAAACATTTTTAACAAATTAGTACTTGAATAAATAAAAATTCTTAATTGTATTATGTAAAAACCTCTTTTATATAAGAAGAGATTTCTTATCACTCAAATATATTGCTAAATTAAAAGCTTCAACACCCCACCCTCCTACCGAACACTTATTTGCCGAAGGGTCGGGAAATCGAGGTCTCAAAGAAATTGAGAAAAACGCCAATCAAAAGGACATATATGACGCGTTAACCAAGATTGACATGACCCTGAGAAATACCAAGTTGAGATAGTGTTAGGCCAATAATCAATAGATCAATGGCCGAGGTTACCAAAACTTACCCGGTAGAAGTTCAGTCATCCTTTTTAAAATTAGTGGAAAAATATTGCAGTTTCGTGTTAGTTTATACCGATGCATCAAAAAAGGGCGATAGTGTAGGCAGCGCTGTGAGTCGTAAACACAATCAGCTCTTTTTTAATCAAACTAAATTGAAATATGAGATGAAAACAATAAAAACTTTAACTTTCCTATATTCCTTACCAAATACTTTTAAATGGTGTAATGCTCTATTCTCGATCACGTTGGATTTTGATTCGCTGAAAGGTTTTCATCTTTATTAATGAATATTGGTACGACTGTATTTGTTTAAAAATATTAGGATATAACTACTGAGCCACAGCAACGCGTGGCCGGGTCTGCTAGTTAAATAATAAAAAAAACCAATTTTGTTATATTTTCATTTATTTGTATTTTAGAATCTTCTGGAAGAATAACTGTAACCTGAATGGAATTATTTGACATATTTTTAAAGTCAAAACATTAACTTTAAAAAAAAAGAAGGAATTTTTGGAGTCTTTTCTCATTGGGAAATATTGTAGTAACCTAGAGCATGTGAAAGAGCTAAAACAAAATTATCCATTTTGAGGCATTTCCTTCTTCAAGGAAAAGAAATGTTTTTGAAACAGCAACAAGAATGGCTGAGTGGGACGATATCAATCAAAAGCTCAAGATCTGGTGGACGCTCTGAAAAATCATTTGTTACTTTAAAATTTACTACGGATACGGAGAAACTTTATCGATGGTATGCTATGACACCATCTGTTCACAAAATTTTAAGAGATGGTTTTGAAGTGATAAAAAGCTCTCTGCTTCATATTCTTTTATCTGAGGAAGCAGCAGAAGCCCGAAATAACCATTTCCGGGTTTATAAGAAAATTAGACCAGAAAATTTTCCCGGACAGAGTGCAATCTGGATGTAGTTAATAGATTAATATTGACATCAGATCCAGTTATCACAGGTATGAGAAGTTCAAGAAAAAAGGTATCAGGTTTTGTAAGGAAACTTTAGAAATGTTGTCTCCCCCAACCAACTTAACCGATAGTGGTGATTCCGGAAGTTCATTAAGTGACGAGGAAAGTGAATAATGAATGTTTCGAAACAATTCTTAAGGAATTAGGAAAACACATTTTTTTTCTTTATCACCATAACTTTTTATATTCACCTATTTTACACAATTTTAATTTTTTTAAAATAATAGTAATAGATAAATGATAATATGCACATAAATTGTAAATCCATGGATGCCTATTTCTCAGTCGGTGGAGTTCTGTAAAAATTTATTTTATGACAATTTTCTCCTTACAGTATTTTTTTAACTGCTAAAAAAACATTTTTAATGTTTATCACAAATATAGAAGCCATTTTGAGGACTTTTGAATTAATAAAATGGAAGGAAATAGTTTTGGCCAGCTTTTCGGGTCAAATACCCCTGTGTGCGCCGTCGCTTGTGCCCGCGAATATAAAAGTTCTAGCTCATAAAAGTTTTAACTGTTTTAAAGCATTTATAAATATAATAGAAAAGTAAAAGTTAAACTTTTACTTATTAAATCTAACACAAAACTTAAAAACTTATAAAAAAATATTCTAACACTTATGTGGGTAAGAAATATTTATTTAACAGAAATATACAGTTATCACAATGCCAACGAATTAATAAAACATAAACACTTGAGCAGGTTACAAAATTGATAACGTTATAACACACAATCATATGACTTGAGCAACACAGTCAAGACACAGACTTCAACTAACTCGTTCAGTCACTGCTCCTTATATATAATCGTAAATAGCCAGGCCTGGACCATTCTAGAACAATGTAGGCAGATCTACGCCTTTGTGGACTAGGCGCGAAAGATCTAGACCCCAAAAGTTCGTTCTAATCGCATATATTGTTCCAACAAGCGGTCCGGGAGGTTACGCCATAAGTTTTTTTTCTTTGCTTATCGGTTTAACCTTACACTGCCCCCTCCTTAGAGACATTCCTCCTGGATGTCTTCTTTTCCATGCGTTCCTGCTCCCTAGGTCAAACGAAAAGTCTCTACCGTAATCCGCTGCACCTGTTCTTCTTCGTGGTTCCTTGCATATGGCGCCAAGCGATTATAATGGACGATCATAGGCCTTCCTTTGGGATACTTGGAGAACCCTGTAGATCACATCGTTGATGCGCTTCTTTATCACGCAGGGTGCCTCCCAGTTCTTCTGCGACTTAGGGCAGAATTCTCGCTTTCTCCTTGGGTTATAGAGCCAAACGAGGTCTCCTTCTTGGTACCCGCCCTGATCGGCTCTACTATCGTAGTGTCTCTTCATCCGGTCACTGGCGAGACGAAGATTCTTGCGAACTAGCTCGTGCGTGTACTCTATTCTCCTCTGGAGTCCGGATACATGGTCTTATAGATACATCCACCCCAGGTTTGCTGCCAAAAATGAGGTCACAAGGTAACCTCATCTCTCGACCAAAGAGAACTCTCGTAGGTGTCTGTCCAGAGGATTCATTAACTGCAGAGCGGTAGGCCATGAGGAAGTATGGGATCTGACGGTCCCAATCTCGTTGATGGTCAGAGGTTACCTTGGAAAGGTACTTTATAAGGGTTTGGTTCATCCGTTCTACCATTACGTCAGACTGTGGATGGAGGGCCGTAGTCCTGGTCTTTCGAATCCCAAGCCTCATGCAGACTTCCTGGAATAATGCGCCCTCGAAGTTCCTCCACTGATCTGAATGTAGTTCAATTGGTACTCCGAAACGGGTGATGAACTCCTTCAACAAAACGTCAGCCAAGGTAGCAGCCTCTTGATTGGGGACAGCATATGCTTCCACCCACTTGGAAAAACAATCCACGATTAAAAAAACGAACTTTTTCCAGCTTCACTTTCTGGGAATGGTCCTAATATGTCCATGGCTATCCTCTCGAAGGGGCATCCCGCATTATACTGCTGCATTCGAGCGTGGCGTTTGCGAGCTGGTCCGTTGCTTGCAGAGCAGGTGTTACATTTACGGCACCAATACCTGACATCCTCAGAGCAGTTAACCCAGTAGAACCTTTCGCGTACTTTCTGGAGTGTTTTCGTCACACCAAGGTGTCCTCCTGACACTTCATCATGTAGCAGACGAAGTAATTCCGGCACGCAGGTCCTCGGTATCAGAAGCTGCTTCCTGGATAGGCTGCCGTCTACATTCTCCACAACCCTCTTGAGCAAGCCGACTTCTATTACAAGGGAGTTCCACTGTGCCCAGTACGCCTTCAAAATAGGTGAGAATGGTGCTACCTCTTGCCAAGATGGGCGGCGATTGGCTAGTCCAGTCCCGTATCATTTTTAACTGAGGGTCATTTTCTTGCCGATCCCGGATTGTGTCAGGCGTCCATTTTTCACTAACTACTCCAACGGCGCAAAGGTTGGCCTCCTTTTGTTCGATTCGGCTACAATGGGAACAATTAGGCGGGCATGGTCTTCTAGACAGGGCATCTGCATTGCAATGTCTTACACCTGGTCTGTGTCAATTTCAAAATCGTATTCCTGGAGCTTTTGTAGCCATCTGCCAACTTGGCCTTCAGGATTCCTGAAATTTAGCAACCACTTCAAGCTTGCATGGTCAGTCCGCAACAAGAATCTTGTACCATACAAGTATTTGTAAAAATGGTCTATAGACTTGACAACAGCCAGAAGTTCCCGCTTGGTCACGCAGTAATTACGCTCAGGTTTTGATAGCGTCTTGCTGAAATATCCAATAACCCGTTCCTGGCCATCCTGCAATTGTGATAAAACCATGCCAATGCCTTCTTCGCTGGCGTCTGTGTCGAGGATGTATCATCTGCCTCCTGGAACCGGGTAGCCCAATATTGGAGCCGAGGTCAACCGTTGTTTCAAGGTGTCAAACGGTTCTTGACACTCGCCATTCCAGCTGAAGGGTCTACCTTCCTCAGTCACTCGACTCAGAGACTTCGCAATGTCCCCAAACTTTCTCACATACCGGCGGTAGTATGAGCAAAGGCCTAGGAAACTTCGAACTTGCTGTTTATTGACAGGAGTAGGCCATTGTTGGACCACCTGAATTTTCGCTGGGTCGACCGCTACATCTTCTCCGCTGACGATGTGTCCTAAATACGTGACCTTAGTCTGGAAAAGATGACACTTTTTAGCGTTGAGTGTCAAATTGGTCGCTTGAAGCCTCTTGAAGACCTCTTCAAGATTGGAAAAATGTTCCTCAAACGTCCGGCCAACCACTATGACGTCATCCAGGTATACAACGCAAATCTTCCAGGATAAGCCTCTTAGAATGTTCTCCATCAGGCTTTCAAAGGTTGCTGGAGCGTTGCAGAGGCCAAAAGGTAAAACCGTGAACTGCCCTAGTCCCGACCCAGTGGTAAACGCAGTCTTTTACTTGTCCGCTGGGTCCATCTCTACTTGCCAGTATCCACTTTTCAGGTCCAGAGTTGATAGTCTGGATCCCGCAAGAGCGTCTAGGGCGTCATCGACCCTCGGCAATGGGTAGCTGTCCTTCTTCGTCACGACGTTAAGCTTTCGGTAATCTACGCAGAAGCGGGTCGTTCCATCCTTCTTCTTCAGGAGCACTACCGGAGAGGCCCATGGACTACTCGACGGTTCCACGACTCCATCTCTTACCATCTCTTGAAGAGCATTCTCAGCCTCTTCCTTCTTGACTTGGGGAAGTCGTCGCGCAGCTTGACGAATGGGGCGTGCTTCACCAGTATCGATTCTGTGACGCACGACACTTGTTCTACCTGGCTTCCCGGATTCCGAGCCAAAGACAGGGCGATAGCGATTCACAAGGTCCTCGACTTTCTCCTTTTCCTTTCTTGACAGCAACGGGTCAAGGCCTTGTAACATCCTTCGGAGATTTTCATTAGTTTGTTCCTTCTTTGTATACTCCTGAAGTATCATGGAGGTTACAGGCTCTAAACTTCCCACCTTAGTGCCCTTCTTGATAGTGACCGGGTAGTCGTTGATATTGCAAAGGGGTATAGGAACCTTATCAGAAGGTATTACGAGCGCCTTCCCAACAAGGATTCCTTTCCCCACCTCCTGGTCATGATTTCTTGGCTCAAATAAGACGGAATGTCTAGGCTGATCCGTGGGAGTTGAAGAATCGAGACGAGCAGCTACGATAGTCTTACATCTTGCAGGAACTTCCACGTCTTCACCTAAGGTGACTTCTAAGCTCGCCAATTCTCGATTATGCATAAAAAGTTCCTCCCCCCTAACATTTACGACTTGCCGTATCAGGTCTATTTGGAAACCACATGCGTTCATTATGTCCATTCCGAGAATCACTTCTTCTTTTATGTCAGCAACTAGAGCTGAGTGCGAGACACAGTTTGAACCCAACTGTATCCTTACCTCTGCTTCTCCGAATACTTAGGCTACATCTCCTGTAGCGGTCCTCAGTCGCCACCTTTAGGGCGACAGCCTTCTATCACCAAGTACCTTCGGGCCGACGATGGCCTTCGTAGCACCGGTATCTACCAACATGGCGTATCCCGTGCCGTTGACGATGCCATCCACATATAAACTACCGGTTCTGTGCCCCAATGAGGTTACAACCACTAGGGGAGGGTCTTGAAGACGTTGTTGGGTCGATGTCGCCCTCCAGGAGTCGACCCGCCTTAGTTTTCCTGTGGCTTAGGCGCGTCAGAAGCGGTCCGCTTCATGCAGGTGCTTCTAACGTGCCCAAGCTTCCCAAAGCTCCAACACCGTAACGGTCTCCTTTTTCTGGACCCCAAAGCCTTCGCAACTTTCAGAACCGCGTCTTCAAAATTTTGACGGTTCTCTGACTCCTGCTGCCCATGCTCTGTGTCGGCATTGTTCATAGCTCGGACACGTGCCTGACTACGAGAAGCCTCGGTAGCCGCTTCAAATTCCAGTGCTGTGGATACAGCGTCTACTAGTAATTTAGGGCGAGTCAGACGTACCGCTCTCTGAAGCTCCAAGTCCCTC
This sequence comes from Aelia acuminata, assembly GCA_911387785.2. Classification (NCBI taxonomy): domain Eukaryota; kingdom Metazoa; phylum Arthropoda; class Insecta; order Hemiptera; family Pentatomidae; genus Aelia; species Aelia acuminata. The sequence continues at coordinate 94,948,056 of OU426981.1, read as the reverse complement.
AAGCCGTCGACGAACGCTTGGACTGCTAAGCACTCCAACAAACCGTCTGGGGCTGTTGGATAAGCCAGTCTTACCATCCTGGCAACTTCCGCTTCGAACTCTTGGATAGTCTCGGCTGCCTTCTGCTTCCTGCTCTTCAGCTGGGACTGATATACCTGTTCGAGGTGGGCGTTGCTAAACCGCATCTCTAGCCGGCTTACTAGCATGTTAAAATCGTATGTGTTGTCAACGTTCAGGGTCTGTAGGACATCCAGAGCGTCGCCTCTGAGAGCCACCGTAAGGGCTACCGCCTTATCTCTTGGAGACCACACATTAGCACTGGCCGCAGCGTTGAATTGCTTCAGGTAATTCGCCCAAGGCGACTTACCATCAAAAGTTGGTGGCTTTATCCTTGCTCGGCTCTCCGTGGCTAGGGGTTCAAGTCTCTCCCCATATTTAACAGCTGTTGCCGTAGCTGGTCCCTCTCGAAGGGCTCGCCTCCTTTTTCCAGCATCCTCTTTAATCTTCCAACCTCCTCTTCAAAAGCTACAGCCCTCGCTTCTTGTTGGGCAAACCTCTCATTCACGTCCTTCAGCTTGTCATTCATCTCCGTAGTCAAATTGGTCAGCTTGTCGTCCATTTCGGAGGATAAGTTGATCAATTTGTCAATTATTTCACCAGTTTGGCTGGCCAATTTGTCGTTAATCACAGACAAATTGGAATTTAAGCTTTTTATTTTCTCATTTATCTCAGCCGATTGGTTAGTCAATTTTTCGTCTATTTCCTCAGACAAATTTGTCAATTTATAATTTATTTCCGCCGATAAATTAGAATTTAGGCTGGTGAATTTGTCATTTAACCCATTTATTTCGCCAGATAAATTTGAAAATTTATTATTTATTTCTGCCGATTGACTTATTAATTTATCATTTATTTCTGCCGATTGACTTTTTAATTTATCATTTATTTCAGCAGACAAATTACTTATAACGGCTTTAAAAGAGCTATCCTCAAGCTCTACAGTTTCAGGATCTATGCCCTGACTCAAGTAGTACGCACGTAAGCGGGCCAACTCTCCGCAGCTCCGTGACTTTAAGTTCTCCAATTCGTTTACCTGGCATTTTTTTTCTCCTTTAAACCCCACACCTGACACCAGTTGTAACACTTATGTGGGTAAGAAATATTTATTTAACAGAAATATACAGTTATCACAATGCCAACGAATTAATAAAACTTAAACACTTGAGTAGGTTACAAAATTGATAACGTTATAACACACAATTAAGGTCTGGCCACACATGTTCGCACCGGATCCGCACCGTAGCAATAATGTAGGTTATGTTCAGAATATTTTTAATTTAACTTACATATTACCTTTAGTTATGCCTAAAGTGGCCTGTGTCTGACATCTGTGGCCTGAACTTTAGGCATAACTAAAGGAAATATGTAAGTTAAATTAAAAATATTCTGAACATAACCTATATTATTGCTACGGTGCGGGTCCGGTGCGCACATGTGTGGCCAGACCCCTCATACGTCTTGAGCAACACAGACTTCAACTAACTCGTTCAGTCACTGCTCCTTATATATAATCGTAAATAGTCAGGCCTGGATCATTCTAGAACAATGTAGGCAGAGCTACGCCTTTGTGGACTAGGCGCGAAAGATCTAGACCCCAAAAGTTCGTTCCAATCGCATATTTTGTTCCAACAAGCGGTCCGGGAGGTTACGCCATATGTTTTTTTTATTTGCTTATCGGTTTAACGTTACAATATCTATTTCAAAATTTACAAAGGCGGTACTATCATACAAAAAAATTTATGGGTCGTTTTAAAATTATAGGTTATTTTGATCATACTTTTTTCAAGAAAAAAATCTCTCATTTTCGGCGGGATGTTTTTATAAAGTGCCTCAATATCGGTCTCTTTAACTAGCCCTAAAAGCACGCAAACACTTCAGTGGATATTTTGGGAAATATAGGTTTTTGAAACTTTTGAGAAACCCATCGTTTCTAGGGAGTTAGAAATGACACGTCAATTTTTCTCACTCGAAACAATTAAAGCAGCTCAATCGTCCAATGGCTAATCTGTGAGTGTCTTCTTTCCTATAGACCACTTGATGAACCTTCATAGTGCCGCGGAAGGAAGGGAGGGTTGGAGGTTAAATTTCCTTCATCGATGTAATATCTTGACCAGTGGCAGATCCAGAAATTTTCTGAGGGGGGGGGGTGCACATTTTTTTTACTGTACAATTCATGAGTAATGAAGGCCCTAATTAAAAATACATATTAGTACATAATGACATTATAAATTACTGTAAATGTTTAAATACAATTCATTTTCAATTAGTGGACTTGAAAAATGACTAAATATAGCTCATTTCATATAGGAATAGTAATACTTTATGAGTGTCCTCACCTCTCGGGGGGGGGGGGGTCGTTCCCGCGCACCTTTCTTTGATCCGCTACTGATCTTGACCATCAACCAAGCTGATGACGCGTATCTTTTTTAACTCCTTTGGAGTCATACCCTTCACTAAATTCACCTGTCTTTTTGCTTTTTTTCACCTGATACTTCTTCCTTTCTTTTTTTTCTTCAATGGCGGCCAAAACTGGATCACTCTTGATCCTTTCCCTCCTCTTCCTCGCATACTCTTTCCATTCCTCTTTGGATACTACCTTCTTGGTCGGAGCGATACACTGCAGTAAGCGGCGAGAGGTTTCCTGAAAAAATTAACATGTTCCCGAAATGATTTGAAAAGAAAAAAAATTACCAAATCCAATATTCCGCATTGTTCGATTTTTTTTTTTAATTTTGACCTCAGCAGATTTTCCAGATTGCATGATGATAATATGAATAAACTTTATTTTCATTTCCCTTTTCGATCAAAGGACCTTGACCGAATAGGTTATGACGTGGTGGTAGCGATATATTGGATAGTGAAATAATTTAGAGTAGGTAATTAGAAAAAATATTAACATTAGACTGGAACCGCTTTTGCAATTAAGCAAAACCTCCTTGCATCTTACCGCTAGCGTACATTGGCGAGAGCAAGCGACGGTGCTGCTTCTTTGAGGAACTAAAAAAACGGGGATAGAAGCCGGGGCATTACCTGGGATTCATAAGGTTTTTTGGCGTTTTTAATTTATTTTTCCATAATTAAAACCCGATTGAGCAAAAATTTAATTTGAAAAATGTCTAATAGGTATTGCTCGGTCCCTCAGTGTTCAATTAGAAAATCAAAAGACGTGTAATTCCATTCATTTCCTTCTTCTTCTTCTTTCGCTTATCCCCTTCGTGCCTTTCAGCGTTGGGGAGTGCATAGCCAGGAATTCCACTCCTCTCACTAAGTTACTTTGAATCAGGTGTAGTTACTCCTAGGCGGGTGATTGGCCCAGCCTAAAAAGCCCCGTTACCTCGGGACAACAGGTTCCTAGCTTCAATCAGGAGCTAGAGTCCCTGGATAGGTTGCCTTCGCTACGCCTAAGGAGCCCCATCTGCCCTCGCAGTTCACCAGCCTTTCTGCTGGTCTCCAGCTCCGCCTGGTGATGTCTAGTCATGGACCCAACCGACTCCTACCGCTTTCGGCTCCATGCCAGTACTGGTGCTACTGCTGCCTCACACCAGGGATGTTTATTGACCTCCCAGTCTAGATCCGCCGTGTTCTGTTAAAGCAGGGCCACCTCGAGCAGGATGTGGTTCTTCACCACGCACGGACGTTCTTGGGTCTATAGCGTCCTTAAGACCTCCCCATTATGGTTCGCAGGCCTCTCAGCTACTCCCCTGGTGCAGAAGGAGGACCAATCTACAGGTCAACCCTGGAGAGGGTGCTACCTCCCTCCGCACCTTAACCCCCCATTTATTTCCAAAAAATAAAAAGCTTCTTAAAGGGTGGATTGTAAAATAAGGAATAGATAACCCTGTTTCGAAACATATGACGATATGTAGTCTTTGTATGTATGTATGACGATATGTAGACGATGGCCGAATTTGTTGCTGAAGGAGGAGAGAATTCCCCCGCCCTTGCCAGGATGGCCTCCTGCCTCGAGGCGAAGAGGAAAAAGGGTGGACAAAATATTCCCACCCCGCCACCAGAAGAGCCGAGAAGCAACCCTGAACCTGTGCCCGGACCCAGCGGGCAGAATCACAAGTATCAGGGAATACAACCCGCGCCCATGCCCCAACGAAAGGTGAGCAGCACCCCTCTCTGCAGGGGAAAAAACATGGACTCCGGGACGGACACTGAGGAAGAGCCCTTCACTGCCGTGAGAACGAGGAGGAGGAAGAAGAAGAAGACCGTGGAGGAGGAAAAGGAGGTCCCGGAGCAAAAAAATAAAAACCAGGAGAAGAGGCTTACCTTCGCTGGGGTACTGGCTAGCGTCCCACAGGTACCATCGAAGGCCGAGGAGACCCCTACGTACGTTACATTGACTGGGAAGACGGAAGGTTGGTCTCCCAGCAGAATACATGAGCAGCTCCCATCCCAGGAAGAGCTGAGGAAACTAGGAGTCGTCGCCAAAATGGTAAGGGTAACTGGCACCGGCAAGGCGGTGTTGGTAAGAACGGAAGGTGCAGACCAAGCAAGGCGACTCCTAGAGTGGACTAAACTCCAGCAAGGAGGCCTCGAAGCCAAGTTGGCCTCGGCAAGAAGACCACGGCTCGAGGTTAGAGGCGTGCCAAAGCACTGGGATGGGGGAACATTTGAGAGGTACCTGTGGGGCAAATGCGGGGAGGCCCCCAGCACGGAAGAAAAGAAGAGGGAGTGGATCAGGCCCTGCTTTTCCACTCCGTCCAGAGGAGGCCTCACGGTCAACTGGGTTGTTGAGGTGCACCAGACCGTGAGGCAGACGCTGATGGGACTGTCACAGGATCAACTGACTACAGGATGGTGTTGCCTGACCATCAGAGATTACCTCGACCCCCTACTCTGTCTCAAATGCCAGGAATACGGCCACCCAGCTAAGTCATGCACGAAGGAGGTGGCCTGCAGGTGGTGCACAGCAACCGGTCACAAGGTCAAGGAGTGTCCGGAGCAGAGGAAAGGTGCGCCACCATGCTGCAAGAATTGTTCCCAGAGAGGCAGAGAGGGGAAGGAAGCCAGGCACTGCGCGGGAAGCAGGGAGTGCCCGTTGCACCTGGAGATGATGGTCAGGCAGGCGAAAAAAACCCGATATGCGTAGGCTGCATGTACTGCAGGTCAATATGGGCCGAAGACGCGTGGTAGCGGACGAATTGAGAGCTCTCGCCCGAACAGTTGACATCATGGCGGTCCAGGAGCCATGGTGCCACGGTAATGTGGTCGCAGGATTTGGTGTAACGTCAAGGGTAGTCGCAGCAGGCAGTGGTGAGAGGAGGCCTAGAGCGGCTATAGTGATAGTCAACCCGAACCTTGACGTTATGGAGTTAAAGCAATTCACCACGGCAGACCAGGCGGCATGTTACGTCAGATGGGGTGAAATGACATTCGCCCTAGCATCATCATACATGCCGCCGAAACAGAAAATAGATGAGAACATGGCTGCTGTGGAGGCTGTCGCAAGAAGCTACCGGAATGCGATAGTCTGCTCCGACACCAATTCGTGGAGCACGGCCTGGGGTTCAGTCCGCACAGATGCCAGAGGAAGAGTGGTGGAGGATGGCGTGGCGAGGTGTCAACTAGTGGTCATGAACGAGCACTCTGGCCCCACGTTTGTGGGAGCAAGGGGCCAGAGTTGGATAGATGTGACACTCGCCACGGCCACCATGGCGAAAAGAATTGCGGGCTGGACCTTACGGTCTGACACGAGCTCCGACCACAGGGTCATAGCCTTCAGTGTGGGCAAGGAGGAAGGCATTCCCCGACCCATTGAGAGGGGATTTGTGACCCGAACGGCGGACTGGAGAGCTTTCTCCAGTGAACTGGAGGGGATGATGGTCGATAAGGAGTGGGATGAGATGGCGCCGATGGAAGGCGAGTCAGACATTGATAGTAGAATAGCAATGCTGACGGGCGCCATCACCCAAGCGGCGGACCTCACCCTCCAGCGCCGAAGGGCGAGAGCACGTCCGGTCCCATGGTGGACGCCAGCCCTCACACAGCTAAAGAAGGATTATTACAGGGCTCGGCGTAGGTACCAGGAGTGCAGGGACGAGGAGAGGAGGCCTGCACTCCGTGAAGAGGCCAAGCACAGGTACAGGGTATACCGAAACGGAGTGCGTCACCACAAGAAGAGGTCCTGGGACAACTTCATAGTAGAAGAAACTGAGAAGAATCCCTGGGGAATCCCGTATAGGGTGGCACTGGGAAAGGTAAAGCCGCTACAAACAATGGCGGCTATCAAAATAGGAACTTCCCAGGCAGCCACCCTGGACGAAGCTGCAAGAATGTACATCGAATATACTTACCCCAGGGATGATCCGTCCCAGGATAACGAGGAAGATGAAGTGGTTAGACGCACCACGGTGTACCCGCCGGGTACCGACCTGTGCCCACCATGGGACATATGGGACCTGCGTCTGGCCGTGGATAGGCAGAGGACTGGTAGGGCTCCAGGACTAGATGCAATAGATGCTGCAATCCTCAAGAGGAGCACCCCTTATATTGAGGAAGAACTTCTGGACATCTTCAACGAGTGCCTGGATAAGGGGTGCTTCCCAAGCAACTGGAGGATTGCAGACCTGAGACTGCTCTACAAGGGAGGGGGCAAGGACAAGGAGAGTCCTAAGGCCTATCGACCAATCTGCCTCCTCCCAGTGATGAGTAAGGTCCTGGAGTGCCTGATGGTATCAAGACTAAGACCGGTCCTCGATGCAGCTAGCCATCCACGGCAGTTCGGCTCGACCCGTGGCAAGGGAACCGGAGATGCGCTGCTGAGAGTGCGGAGGGATGTAGAGGAGAGGGCGGAGAAATATGTAATGCTAATATTGTTCGACATATCCTCCGCCTTCGATAGCGTTTGGTGGCCCTCCGTACTCCAGCGGTTGCAAGAGTTCGACACCCCCAGCAACCTGTACTGCCTCGTGGGTAGCTACCTCAGTGGAAGAAAAGTCAAGATAAGGGGTAGCTACTACGAGGTAGAGAATAATATTCAGAGAGGATGTCCACAGGGTTCGGTACTTGGCCCGGCCCTGTGGAAGTTAGTTTTCGACCAGTTGCTGGGGGAGCTAGAAGACAGAGGGTTCCTTGCCACGGCCTACGTCGACGACCTGGCAGTTATAGTGGCCGCGAACAGCAGAGCCAGAGTGAAGACGGAAGCCGAGAGGTGCGCCAGTCTCGTTGCAGCATGGTGCGTGAGGAAGAAGTTGAGCATGGCAGCAGCTAAGACCCAGGCCATGCTCATCAGAGGCTCCACGGACAGGGCTCACCCTATAACACTGCAGATCCAAGGAGAAAGGGTACGTTTAGGTGAGGAGGTGACTTACCTTGGAGTAAGATTCAGGAAAGGGTTCGACGTAACCCCTCACCTAGCGTACCTAGAAGATAGGGTGACCCTGACCATAAACGGGTTGAGTAGGATCGGGGGTGCATTCTGGGGCCTCAGGTACCCCGCGACGACGACGATATACAAAGGAGTGGTGCTGGGTATCCTGAGGTATGCATCCCCGGCGTGGAGCCGTAACCTCACGCAGCAACAGAAGAGGAGGCTGGCCACCATACAGAGGAGGGCTCTGCTGAGGGTCACAAAGGCATACAGGACGGTGTCTCATGAGGCAGTGCAGGTGCTGGCGGGAGCGATGCCCCTGGACCTCATTTATAAAGAAGATGTTATGAGATATGATGTGAAGAGGCAGGGGCTAGATGCGCTCCCTGACGGGCTGCGGCGGAGGATCGGTGAGACCCCCAACGCCTGGAAGAAGATGCTGAGGGAGGACCTCATAGATGAATGGAACGGACGGTGGGTTAATAGCCAAAAGGCTCCACGTTGAGGAAGTTCTTCCCCACCGTCCAGTCAAGACTAAAGGCAAAGTGGGTCCTCCCGGACTATTGGGTCTCACAGATCCTGACGGGACACGGTGGGTTCCGGGGGAAGCTACAAAGTCATGGAAAGAATATTGACCCCCGGTGCCCCACGTGTGGCGTACCCGAGACCGCGGAGCACGTCGTTGTAGATTGCACTGCCATGGATGGACACCGTGCCAGGTTGTCGAGGAGGATCGGGTTGTTCGCCCTCGCCGAGACCGACCTCCCACGCCTCGTGGATGAAGACGTGTACCCCGCCTTTAAGGAATTCATCTACGGGTGGAAACAGGTGGTGGGTCCCACGCACTTCAATATCGTAAGAGGCCCGCCACCCGGTCTCGGCGAGACACCAGAAGACTAAGGAAGGAGAGCACCAAGGCTGGACCAGCCAGACGAAGGAGGAGGGACCATCCGGACGGATGCTGACCGGGAGCGCTGGACAGGACCGGACGGATGGACAGGAATAGCCGGATGGAGAGTACCAGGAGGGCTGGACACCCACCCGGCGAAGGAGACAAGGTGCAGCCCCATCTTAAGGTGCACAACCGTGCACTGGGCTGCACCATAGTAGCGGACCCCAAATATTGTTCCCAAATTAAAAATCCTTGAGAAATGTATAATAAGATAATTAATAATAAAGAGTGTTTTATTGGTAGCGGTGGGCGTACGTATCCCCAACGTATCAACCCACCGCTACCGAACCCCGTATGCCGGAAACGGCCAGGAAGGGGAAAAAAAAAAAAAAAAAAAAAAAAAAAAAAAAAAAAAAAAAAAAAAAAAAAAAAAAAAAAGATATGTAGTCTTCATTTTAAAGAAGGTGACTATATTTATTCAGGTAAATATTAGTATTTGACATTCAAATTATTTCAAAATGCTAGTTTTATGCAAATAACATTGGGACCATAGTGTCATAGATTTGTTTTTCTTAATAATTAAATTTTCTTAACAAATAAATAAATAATATGACAAAGAATCTAAGATGTCATAACAATGATTGTATGAATAGGTAATTAATGTTATTACTAACCGAAAAACGTAGAGTAAAGTTACAATGGTGTGTTTGCATTTACCAGAACTACCAGCTTTACACGTTCAATGACAAGAAAATTGCTTATTATAATTAATAAATTTGATTTCCACTTTTATTTGATGGGACAGTCCTTTAAGATTGCTAGTTTGAAGGCACAAGGCTTGTAAAATAACTGTGTTTTACTTCTAGATATCATTCCACATGTAATTATGTGGTTTGCATTAAGGATAGCCTGCCCTTCAATTAATGGTCTTTTAAAATTACCAATTATCTCTATCGCATCAACTATGTTTATCCCCGTTCTTTCCGACATTTTGCAATACTACTAGCGCACCCTATAGTCGATTGCGCCCGCCTACAGCCGTCTGTTCGGACTACACTTTGCTGATATTCGATAATATCGGACAAAAGTATCGAAACTCAAGTATCGACACATAAAAAATTAGATAATTTAGCAAAAAAGATGCAATGGAATTATTTGACAAAACGGATCTCTTTAAAGGAGTGACACTGAGACACCAGTAAAATTCAATAATATCAAACAAAACTCATCGAAATAATAACGCCATACATTTATTACACATTAACTTAAGTACTTCTAAGTCTCTAAAACTAAAGAGAGCCAATATGTACAAGTTTTCATGCCAATTAACTAGTTAAACAAACATTGAAAATATCGGCTATATCGATACTTCCTATATAACGTTGAACAATTAAAGTATTGATGCAACTATGGTGAATATTGGAAGCAAAGTATCGATACTTCGACATAACGAAAGTATAAAAACGTCCCCTATACACAACGGCTAAATGTAGCTCCGGCCATAGAATAATATATTTATCTGCACCTACAAATATGTATATAGGTTTACATCTATTGATAACAAGGTGTTGTGACATATTATATATTTATATTTAATCTACGAAAAGTGCATCCCTTTCCTTAAAGAGAAGTTCCGCAAGACCTTTGGAGAGAGAGAGTTCTCCGTGACAGGCCTCTGGTTCGGATCTCGCGGAACGATCCCAAAAAGAACAAGGAGTTTTTTAGAAGACCTAGGTGTCGAGATGAGAGAAATTTCTGTGTTGGCTGAAAATATAATCTTGGACTCCCTGGGCATTATCCACTATCACCTATATGGCCACTAATTATGTGTGGATGTTTTGTCTGTCAAAGTTTTTTTTTTTATATACATATATATATATATATATATATATATATATATTTTTTTTTATTTATTTATTAATTGTGTATTTATTTATATCTATTCACTTATTTATTCATATATTTATATATTCGTCTAGTTATTTATCTATTAGCTATTTTTTTTTTTTACTCTGTATGCGTGCCATGATAAGACGGGGAGAAAAATGAGAGAGAAGGAGGTTACAGATTTGCTCAAGAGTGATGTAAACTATAACAAGGGAAAAAAAGAAAGAAAAATAAAGGGTTAAGGGGAAAAAAAAAATAAAAAAATAATAAATAAAAAGTAAATAAAATATTGGAAAAGAAAAAAAAAATGTAAGATTTTGTAACTGTACGTGTATATGCATGAAAAATTAAAATGTAATTTTAGTTTAATTAATGTACGAAATTGTATTGATAAGTATGCTGTGTGTTATAGCAACCCAATGTAATTGGGCAGCATTGTTTTGTTTTGTTTTAAAAAATAAAGCATTTCTCTCTAGAACTAGTCTCCCTCAATCCCCAAACCTCGTCTCACTCCATACCAATTTGATCTTTTTCTTTATTTGTAGGGAGTGAGGTTTTGAATGTTTTCATGCTTTGCTGGCCAGAGATTCAGATTTTCTCATATTATAAAATTCTCATATAATGTGAACATTCATGCTCATATTAACTGCCCATCATTAATAGATTAAACACTTAGCTTAATTTACAAAAGTCTTGTGGGGAGTGAGGAAGTATAAAAATACTCTAACGAATTCCACCACAAAAAAATTTCTTCAATGAACACATATAGTCTAATAAAAACAAGGCGGTACCACTACTGAAGTGCGGCTGATGGGACAACCCTGCTTCGGGGCGTGGCTATCACTCCCTTTCGGAGGGGAAATTCTCGTCAGCCGATGCCCCCACCACCTTATCACCATTTCCCCTCCTTTTTAAAAACAGCGCGTCTTGCTTGAGTGTTCACGTCATTTTTACGTCACAAGCCATCTTACCAATTCTCCAATTGACACATCGATTTTTCACTTGCTACTTTTAAGTCGATATACTTCTCCGACTTTTGAAGTAACGGCCTTTTAGGAGTCCATATTGTTCTCCGACTTTTGAAATCATTGCCCTCAGCTTTCATACCATTTTTAGAATTATCAGTGATTCCGAAATCGATAGAAAGTTTTTAATAAAATTAAGACTTATTTACTTCATATACTACGGGATTTTCTCTATTTCAAATTCAAAGAGTTACATTTCAACTTTCATAAATACAAGCTTCATTACATTATTGATGGAACACGCATTTAACAAATCAATGAATTCTTATTCAAAATAAAATATTAGCCTGTAATTTAATTCTTTCCAACTTTTATTATTATAAATTTAAACTATCATCATTTAATTATACTATACAGTAATAAAATAAATTATTAAGCTAAGTCCCCTTTTCTTCCCTATCTTCATCAGTGATTTGGAACACTTCTTGTATTGAATGGTATCACCAATATACGTACTTTATGTTATTGGCAAACATAAATATTTTTTATTGCTCATGTCTGTGGATGACCTTGCAATTATAGTTCATTCAATAACTGATGCACAACAAAATCAATACCCTTGCGCAATATTGCCAAAATAATAAACTGGTTATTAATACATAAAAGACTAAACCCATGAGAATTCTGAAAGGTAGGCCTACAATATGCAAGTTGCATAAATAAAGAGGTATAGTGCAAGATGCAAAAATAAAGAGGTATAGTGATAAACCTTATAATAAAAAAAAGAAAAGTTAATTTGAGCTGTTTTACTTATAATAAGAAATATACCTGTGTAAATGAGCTTAAGATCGGTAAAATGATATTATGATGCTTATTCTCAGCAGGAAAGTTAAAAATATATAAATTATATAATAAATCGAAAGTATGTATAAGATATTTAATTTCAAACTTAAGGTATTAGTATCGAAAATAGCACGGTCGATCTTTATTGTCGATATAGAGAGGTGACGATTACATGACGTCACAGTCAACTACTGAAGGGAAATTGCGGGAAAAATAACTGGGACAGAACAGCGAGCTGGAGCCTTATCTGCGAAGGGGGGAAGGTGGTGGGGGCGGCAGTTCGGCAAGGCCCCGAGCGATCGCTGCGCCTTAGGCCACGCCCCGAAGCAGGGTTGCCCCATCAGCTAGAGATGGGCGTTTCGGTTGTTTTTACAAAACGCCAACGAACTGTTTGTTGAAAAAAAACAACTGTTGGAAAAAACGGTTTGAAAAAAACAGTTTGGGGAAAACAGAAAACCTCCAGACTAATGTTTCTATCAGGTGTTTGTTTTGTGTTGTGTTGTTTTATTGTAAACGTAATAATAGTATTATTTCAAAGTTAAAATAAAATAATAATAATTTGAGAATAAAATCAGAAAATGTCACTAATTGTTCAAGCAACAAAATTTAAAAAAAAATCACAAACTTAAAATAATTTTGACAGGTCTTTATAAAGAAAAATGTTAAAATATTATGCATTCTTGAAATATTACTAAAATTACTTAAAATATTACTAAAACTTAAAAATATATTATTCTTGAAATTCGTAATTCTTGAAATATTACGAAAAATAAACTTCTTTAATATTTAGAATTTTTTACTTTTTTTTCATTGTAATATATAACTTCCTGTTATTGTAATGTATTCTCATCCATACACAGCAGTTTGGAGATATGTTTTAATTAGCACTTGAATAAACTGACATTATCTAAAATGAAAGTAAAATTGTCACTTTAAATTTTAAATCAAATAAATAGAAATTCGAAAATAGAATCCACAGAAAACCTAACGGAAAATCAAACAACGGAGCGCTAGTGGTGAAGAAAACAACTGTTCTTTTCAATGTCAGCCGTTCTATAACGAGTTCCAAACGTTTGAGCAGTTGTAAATGATAACGGGAAGAGTAGCAAGTTCTAAATTCCAACTGTTTGGGCTGGTTCAGGAAAACAGTTTTTTTCCGTTTTTTTAAAAAAACAGTTTTTTCAAACAGTTTGGCGTTTTTCTTCCCATCACTACCATCAGCCGCACTTCAGTAGTGGTACCAACAAGGCTAAGTTAGTCTGGTAGCCATGTAGCAGCTGCGTTACCTTATTTTTTTCATTATTTGTAGGGAGTGAGGTTTTGAATGTTTTTATGCTTTGCTGGGCAGAGGTTTCAGATTTTCTCATATAATGTGAACATTCATGCTCATATTAACTGCCCATCATTAATAGATTAAACAGCTTAATTTACAAAATCCTTATAGGGAGTGAGGAAGTATAAAAATACTCTAACGAATTCCACCACAAAAAAAATTCTTCAACGAACACATATAGTCTAATGAAAACAAGGCTAAGTTAGTCTGGTGGCCATGTAGCAGCTGCGTTACCTTATATTTTTCAGGCAGTGAAATGTATCTTTTCCTGGTTGTGGAGGGTTAGTTAAGAAAATGTTTAGGATGTGAGGAAAAACTGTGTGACAAAAATAATACCTATGAGACGTATGGTTAAAGGATTTTATTTTCATAATCTACCCAGATATTATCGTACCGGAGGGTACACTGAGGGCAAAAATATTTTTTTCAATAATATATGCACTCAGTTAGGGTAGCACAAAAATATGAGATGTAAGAAACCTATACCGTGTGACAGTTGAAGGGAGTGAGAATTGACGTAATTAACAATTTTTAACTATTAAACATATCAACTTTTTAGCCTCAGATTAATTTGTCCATGTAGGGGCCAGGTTGTTATATCTCTCCAAAATTTTTAACTTTCTATGACGAATAGTTTAGGCATAGAGGCCGTGTGACACAAAGTAACCCATATCCTTTTCGGATTTCTTTGATTTGTTTACGACTATGTCATTTATTCAAAAATATCAAAACATTATACTTTTCCGAAATCTTTGATATTAAGGAATGTTATCATGTCATCCAGGGTGGTGTCTTTTAAAAAATAAAAAAATCTAGTATGAATTCCGGGGGGTATTTCAAAATATCAAAAAATTATACTTTTCGTAAATTCGTAAATTTGATATTAAGGGATGTGATCATGTCATCAAGGGTGGTGTTTTTTTTTTTTTTTTAAATACCTACTATGAATTCGAGGGGGGGGGGGAGGGTAATTCTTATGGGCAATTCAAAGAAAAAAAAAACATTAAATTTTTCGGATATCTTTAACATAATGAAATTTAATCATGTTATCCATGGTGGTGATTTCGAAAGAAATATCTATAAATTTCGTGGTTGGGGATTGAATTACCCCCATTTACAAATTTCATAGTTAACGAATAGAACCAGGTATAGAAGAATTATAAAAAAATAAATAATTTAAAATAGGTAATCCCTCACCACGAAATTAATAGATATTTCTTTAGCAATATCAAACTACAAACTACAATACAAACTAGCGGCATCACCAATTTGTAGATACTGGGAGAAAGAGCGTGAAACAGCCTTTCACATAGTCTGCCTCTGTGACAGACTCGCAGCACTTAGATTCAGGTTGTTTGGCCTGGACTGCATTACTGACCCCAAGGCGCATGAGGTAATCAATCCAAGCAGCCTTCTTAAGTTTACTGAGGTTCTGAAAATCAGCCTCTGGGGGCAGCTTGGAACCCAGGCAAGAATTTAGGCGCACAATAGGCCCATGTGGGCCGCGGTGCACTTGCCTCTATAAAAAAAAAAAAAAAAAAAGTAAATGGTTTATTAAAACTTTTAAATAGAAACTTTTATTATTTAGGTTTGAAAAGAAAAGTTCTGAAATAACTGTTTTGAAAGACCATATGATAGTAAAAGAAAAAATATACTTTAATCGATCACCACTTGTTAATAAAAGTTAAACTTTAATTTTAAATGAAAAGAGTTAACTGTTTCATTTGATCCTTGGAATAAATTATATAGATACTATTCCACATGTAATTATGTGGTTTGCAGCAAGGATCGCTTGGCGTTCAATTAATGGTCTTTTGAAATTACCAATTATGTCTATCACATCAACTATGTATATATATATATATATATATATATATATATATATAGTAGGCGCAATGGTCCCTGTAGAATCTTGGCGCCCTCGACAATCTTCCTCTATTCGGCCCGATCCTCTGCCACGCTCCTTCATTAAACCACTCCCATCAGTCGAAGATCCTCCTTCACATCTTCCTGCCATCGCAGCTAGGTCTATATATACATAAATACTCTGTTGGTGCTATGGTCCCTGTAGAACCTTGGCCCCCTTGACAATCTTCCTCCATTCAACCACTCCCATCAGTCAAAGATCAGTCTTTTGTGGTAACCTATGCATATTTGAACTTTTATAAACAATGTAAACCTGTCCCTTAAATCATTGTATTTGTTATTTATCTAGTATGTTTTAAGACTACCTATTTTATTAAATAATACTCACGAGTATGTATAATAAAATAGGTTTAATCAGTAATAAAGAAATTACAGATTTCTGAAAATTTACAATACCTTCATAGTCGACCAAGGCCAGATCCAGCCAGTTGTAAAAAGGGGGACAGCCCTCACAGCCTTTCCCTCGATCTGCCAATTGGCTTTTTTACCTTTGTGTTTCCCTTCCCACAACTAAAATTCTACTTGTTCTGCATATTATTTGGTCTTTTGAACACTTCTTTCTTTCTTTCAGTTAACTTAAATTCTATCTTTAAATGACAAAAAAATTCCCAAAGGCGGATTAATATGAAAATTCTCCTCTTATAACAAATTATATAGATGATAATAATTATAGATATATAGATGTATTTATAGATAGTAATTTTGTTAGCTGTGAAATCATTCAGTAGCAAAATCACATTTTGCACCCATAATCTGTTTTAACTTAACTGACAGTATTGTGCTGGGAATGGACTTAGAAGCATACAACAACAAAATAGTCCGAAGTGGTGTTGACATGAAGTGGACTTTCATTAGTAATTAAGACTAGAATTAAAAATAAAAACGTTTATTTATATATGGTAACACAATCTTTTGAAAATAATTTATTATTATTAATGTATCATACTTACTATAAACAATCAGCAGCCCTGAGGGTGATATAAGAAGAAAAAATAATATGTCCTGTGCACTTATAATAATCACAATGAGGTAGAAAAGTCAGCACAGAGAGGGGAAAGGCAAGTTTGGGACATAATCATGCAGAATCCCACTAGTTCCGAGAGATGGGTTTATGCACCAGGGGCAGAGGAAGAGCTGATGGTCAGCTGAGATTTGGCAGAAATGTTGAGAAGGGTGGAGCAGTATGTGGGAAAACTGGTTTTTGATACCTCATCTGCCTTCAATATGATCTGGTGACCAAGTGTGCGCCAGTAGCTGCAGAGATACGATACTCCTTCTAACTTAATATTCTTGTCAGAAGCTACATCTAGGACAGGGGAGTGAACATTATGAGGTAGAAACTGCAATATAGAGAGTAGAGTAAGCCCTCAGGGATCAGCAATCGGTCAGGCTTGACGTGAGTTAGCTAGACAATTAGGCACAGTCAAAAAATATAACTTCATGTAGTATGTCATGTAGTCAATGAAAAACTCACCAGCTTTTTAGTAAAATTTCACAACATCCATGTATATCCATACAGGTAAAAAAATATACTAAGGTGTAATAAGTTTCTATGGGCATGGGAACAATTAAATCAATTTCATTTTTATCATAAAGCTTTATTGTTCTGATTGCAGTTAACAGCTGCTAAACATATAAAATTTATATCAAAAACATATTGTCTGTCTATCATAAAGAAGTTATCACAGGAAAATAAGTACAACATTAAGTACAATTGTTAAATGGTTAAACACCATGTTTCAATCTGGAAGACAATTAAAGCTCAAAAATGTACATTTAGGCACAGTAATTGACCCATGCTTGCTAATACAGTTTTTAAAAATAAAAATTAAGACATTTAAAAAATAAAAAAAAAGAAGTAAATAAAAATTAGTATGCAAGACTAATTTATAAAATTTGGATTTGTAAAGACATAAAATATTTTTTTAAAATACAGATACTTTGGAAGAGAAAAAAAAAAAAATGTGCATAATTGACTATTTACATAATTTAAAATGAGATCGATAATTCCTAAAATTAAGAAATACAATAATAAATATACATATGTAATTTCAAATTCATAAAAATGCAAAAAATAGTAAAAAGATAAATGAACATGATAATTTATTACCATCTTTAAAATATTGATAATTTATTGTCCCTAAATAAATTAAATTCATAATGTTCAAGATACCTAAATAGAACAATTATATTTTTCTAACTGACATAATTTCTTTTTATAAGTCAACAAATGCCTACTAAAATAATTTCTTTTTAGTAGTAGATTTTTTTACTTTCACTGACCTATATATGAAATATATAGTAAGGGAAAGTACTGCAATAGTAAAAAATTTCGACTTCCGGTTTTCAACAGAAATACACGTTTTGTGTGTGTGTGTGTGTGTTTGTGTATATATGAACAGACTAGCTCAAAAACTGTAAACCGTACGAACCTGAAATTAGGTATTTTGTGTATTTACATGCCCACGATGTGACAGCGAAAAATTTGTCAAACGGAGGGGGTACTTTATTTCATAACTTTTTATGTTTTTTTTCGATTTACTCAAAAACAGCTCTAACGATTTTAATAAAACTGGGTATTTGATGTATGCATATGCCCGCAATATGAGAGCAAAAATTTCATCAAAAGTGATTAAATGGAGGGGGCACTTCATTTCATAACTTTCGTTCCCATTTATACGTTTTTTTCTATTTTCTCAAAAACAGCTTTAACGATTTTGGTTAAACTCATCATGTTTAATGATAATCAGTATCCTTTAATATCAGGTAAGCTTTATCATTATTAAAATGTTCTGAGGGGGCATAATTGGGGAAGGGGCCACATAAAACACGTAGAGCCCAGGCATGCTCAGTACGCCTTCAATGAAAGACGATTGTTTATATTTAAAGATGATCTGTTCATTTAATGGAAATTATTTTTTCCATGGTAACCATATGAAGTTTCCAATGACTACATAGAGAATTATAAAATCAGGCGACTTGGAATATTATGCTTGCATTGCGGAATTATCACAAGTAAATTTTTAATTATATAGTAAATTATCAAAAGTTTATTATTTAAGTGTGTGCTTTGTGTACTTTAAAGAGCAGATACAAACAAAATAAGTAAATGAATGTGGAAAAATGTGTGACTTTGAGAAATAGCATCTAACAAAACAACACAATTTCTAATCAAAGTAAGTTAGTTAGTGAAAGTTGTGTGTTGCGCGCAAGGCACCAGATTTTTTAGAGAATAATTACGAATCAGAATTTTCAATTAAGTGTTCCAAGGCGGATTGGTATTGGCGGCTTTTGAAAATTTAATGTTTTAGAAATATATCATATAAAAATATTTATGATAAGCCTTCATATTTTTTAATTCACTTTATCTTGTGAGTAAAGAAACACAAATAAAAATCTATGCTATCAAAATATAAAATAGAATAGTGTTTTTGTTATGGCTTAAAGGTTTGGTTGAAACAAAAATCGTTTCACCATCGTTTCACAAAGAGCTCCAGGAGGGTAGGGTCTCTTGGCTCCCAGGATTACTCGCGGCAGGATAGAAAAAGATATATTGTCAGATCAATATTTAAAGATTCAGATGTTTTACTATACAGCTCAATAATAATTTTTTTTTTTAATAGGAAAAATATTTCTTTTTTTATAATCGCTCATAAAGATATTCCTATTTTTTACCTGGTACTCCAATAACCTTGGCTTATTCTTATAATTATAAACAATGTTTTCTAGCATCCAAATGCTTTCAGATAAATTTCCACAACACATATCTTAAAGCTTATAAACTAAAGTAAGAATGTTATTAATTTATCATATTAATAAGCTAATAATACTTTGAACCAAGACAATGTATAAGTTTATACCACTAAAACAAGAATAATCAAATATATTAAAAGAAAACATACCCTTTTTCCAAAATAAATTAATATAGGAACTACATGGAATGTTAAGTAGTAATACAAAACTAAAATAAATATACAATCTAATATTTCCTAATTTCAATGGTGGGATTTTGGCGATATATATTATGAAAATACATTTTTTAAAATGGAAGAGCCAAATTTTATATCTCAAATATTGTAAGAAAAACTTTGATATTAATGTACAAGGTAGCATGAAAAAAATCACGAGAGGGGATTATATTAATAAAATAGAGTGAATACCCATCAATACCTTTAGGTTGAGCAATTTCAGTAATCCAAACTAATTAACTAACAGAAAGTAGCATTAAGATTAGAGGGTGTTAAGCAAGAAAATTCGCAATAAAAAATTACAACTTTCCTTACTAGATAACTATATCTAAACGCACTCAAAAATAAATAATAAATCTCCATGCTCTACTGCTATTTGAAGTTGCAGTAGTGCGCTCCCCACACCAGTTTTTATTTTTTTAAATTGGATTACTAGATTGTTCAGATTACTGAGATTGCAATGTAAATCTAATTCATTAATTATTAATTAGAGCAGAACTTCAATTTAAAAGAGTATACATGGTCGAATACTCTCAACAAAATAATTGATTAACCATTTTTAGATGAACCATGTTCACCCACTGAGGCTTCAAACATGAGTTTTCACCAAACCTAACCATAACTATCTCTTTCTGTGATATTGTGCTATTTAATTAAACTATTCATGTTTTATTATTATTCTGGAAAATTGACATTTAATGTGACAAAATCATAAACATTGAAGGAGATGCTTCAGTGTCTTTACCTTGAAATACAATTTTTCTACCAATCCAGTCAGTAGAACAAGATAAAAACTTTCAATAAGAATAAATAAAATGGGATATTATAACACTTAACAAGTTGTTTTAGGCTTCCGTGGTCTGAATCCATTTTTTTGCATTTCTTCTTCAGAGTTTGACCATGTAACAGGTTTTCAACTGCCAAGCTTTCACCCATCTTGCTGTGGGCTTCTTCAGGGCCAATACAAGAATGAGTAATTCTTGTATTGGCCCTGAAGAAGCCTACAGCAAGATGGGTAAAAGCTTAGCAGTTGAAAAACCTGTTACATGGTCAAACGCTGAAGAAGAAATGCATAAAATAACACTTATCACTTGAGTTAGATTTATAGATGCCTTTAATCCGGATTACGTGCACACCTAAATCCTAGATTTCCAGCACTACTATCGGGAGTATTCTGACCACGAGCAGCACATCGGTGTCGATAACAGTAACTTTTATGACACATGTAAGAGCCACCTTTTTTTACTTTATCAGTACCTTTTTCTGGACCAGTCTGAAACAAACATGATCTTATATAATATATAGTGACACACGACTTTGATCTAATGATAGATCACCTTTTACTTACAAGTAAATCTATTGGACAAAATAATTAAAACATGACTAAATAGAGGACTTTATGGAGTGATATTTACATTAACACAAATTAGTGTTATTAAACTGAATGAAGTGTGATTAACCCTTTATATTAGTTACACACAACAGTGATATATCAATAGAATTGCGAAGATCCACGTGGCCTGAACACTGATGTATATGAGAAAGTGTGATGGTCCCTACAGTATATACATAGGTATATCCCTATACCCACCCTACCAGGAGACGACTGTACAATTATGTTTCAGTACTGTCCCTAGCTCTATTCAGTAGTCTCCTGGAGAAATTCTAGTACCTTTTCTTCCTGATAGAGCTCATAGAAGTGCATTTTTTTTACAGTAGTACACACCCTAATCCTCAAGTCCTTGAAAATGGGGCTGTGCATTCAAATTTATCCCAAGCAAAGACATTCTAATACCATATTATGTTTTACAATTAATTTTTACCATCACTTAATTATATATGAAATATTTATTCCGGTTTTCCATGGAAAATATCAAGTTCTGCAAAATGGTCTGTGTGTGTATCTATGAGAACATTCTATAAATATTTAAGATAATTATTTGCCCCAGTTGTAACAGCATTTTCATCAAAATCGAGCAACAGGAAGTTTTGTAATTTATACCAAATCTTACACACATTTTTTGAGATCTCCTCAAACAAGACTAACAATTTTGATTAAAATAAATAAATCAGACTTATATTGTGTTTTTTTTTTTTTTTTTTTCAACTAGCAATCATTTTATATAATTAATAATTTTAATAAGTTTTTTGTCACTTATTTTTTAATCAAATGGTCAATTATTACAAATAAAGATACTTTCGAGGAAGCCGAATTTTCAGATTTTTTTTTTTTTAAATCTTAATTTTCTTTATCTATATAAATAAAGTTGAAATTCTGTTAGTTTGTTTGTTTATTTGTTCTTTATAGAAATCCATACCGTTTGTCCTAAATTCTCCAAATTTCGCTCAGTGGTTCTTTGATACCAGGTGCGAACACCTGTCCATGATAAAATTGCGTAACTTCAACCGATCGTCAGCTGATATTCTTGGTTGTTATAAAGATCGTAATGATCTCGCTTTACAATGTTTTTTTTACGAAGTCGCCCGTTTCTTTAGAAAAATGAAATTCCCCGTGATAAACCGGGAAATACAGCTATAATCTATGTATATAAAGATCAAATTCTGTTTGTTATTTATAGAAATCCATACCGTTTGTACTAAATTCTCCAAATTTCGCTATTATAATGTGACAATGAAATCAAAGACAATGTAACAGGCCATAAAATGCATTAGACAAAAGTATCTTTATACTGTTAAAAAAAGAAGTTGACAAATGGCTTGTATGGAAATGTAGCAACTAAAGATAAGATAACCCCAGAGGATGATCCACAAGCTCGAAACATCGGGAAAAAAATAATAAAAAAACATTAAACACGGAAGAGTTCCTTCATTAAAGAAAATCCTACAAAATATCAGTTTTAACTAAAGGTGTGTGTGTGTGTGTTTCACACAGACTAGCTCAAAAACGATAAGCCGTATGAGGCTGAAATAAGATATTTGAGGTAGGTATAAGTTTGTGATGGGAGAGCAATAATTTTCGTAAAAATTAAGTTCACATAAAGGACACTTTATCCCAGTGTCTTTTTTTTTTCTTTATGAAAAACGGCTCTAATGATTTTAATTTAACTTTTCATGAGTGGTTCTTTCAGACCAGGTGCGAACACCTGTTCATATTAAAATTGCATAACTTCAGCCGATCTTCAGCTGATATTCTTTATTGTTATAAAAATCATAATGATCTTACTTTACAATGTTTTTTTTTACGAAATCGACCGTTTCTTTAGAAAAATGAAATTCCCCGTGTGGAACCGGGATATACGGCTCTAATCTATGCATATAAAGGTGAAATTCTGTTTGTTCTTTATAGAAATCCATACCGTTTGTACTAAATTCTCCAAATTTCGCTCAGTGGTTCCTTCAGACCAGGTGCGAACACCTGTCCATATTAAAATTGCATAACTTCAGCCGATCTCTGGGTATATTCTTTATTGTTATAATAATCGTTTTGATCTCAGTTTATAGATTTTATAGATTTAAAAATTGAAATTTTCCGGGTGAAACCGGGATTTACAGCTAGTTCGTAATAATTTACCATTTGATTAAAAAATAAAAGTAATAAAAAACTGATAAATATATAATACAAAATATCAGTTTTAACTAAAGGTGTGTGTGTGTGTGTTTCACACAGACTAGCTCAAAAACGATAAGCCGTATGAGGCTGAAATAAGATATTTGAGGTAGGTATAAGTTTGTGATGGGAGAGCAATAATTTTCGTAAAAATTAAGTTCACATAAAGAACACTTTATCCCAGTGTCTTTTTTTTTCTCTTTATGAAAAACAGCTTTAATGATTTTAATTTAACTTTTCATGAGTAATCATAACGTAGTACTATTAGATAGGCTTCAATATGAGGTAGGTTTTATCAACATAGATACGATCTGATAGGATTCTTGAATAGCAAAGGAAAAATTCAAGTAATTTTTACTTTCAGATTATCTAATGGAAACTATTGGTTTCCATGGCTATTAGGAAATATCTTAAAACTAAAACAAAACTCTAAGAATTAAAAAAAAATTCATTTTAATTTCTTTTTACAATGGAAAGCTAAGAATACTATTTAGAGAGAAGTCCAGAGAATGCAAAGTGTATCTGCTAAAAATGTTAATTGATCGGAAAAAAATAAATGGAAATTCATAAAATTTACTTTAATAACTATTTTTTTAGCTATTGATTTAATAAACAATAATTAACTGCCCTTCCTGAGAAGAATATATAGCGCCATTGTTTTATAAAACATAATCAAGCACTCAAAATTATTATGAAACCCTTGTACTTGTATTGATCCCCATTTACAATATAACATCGGAAAACTGGATTGTTCAGTCTAAAACTCTAAACTGATTGTTATTTCTATAATCTCCTAAAATCCTATCCATTAGCAATTAAGTTCGCCATTTAAAAAAAATGGTGTTTATTTTTAGTCAAAGAAAGGAAGAAGGTAAGAGAAAGTTGTGTGATGCATGCACTGCACCAGATTTTTTAAAAGCTCTTTTACTGTAAACATTTTTTAATTAGGTATTTAGTTGTTTTAAAAAATGTACATAAATTTAAACAAAATCATGAAAATGCTATTAAAGCCACCAATCTCGGCCTAAAGTGCTGATAAAAAAGGTTGATGGGAAAATTAGAATATAAAAAATAAAATAAAATAAAAAGATCTGTAGGAAGAGAAAGGACCGTGAATATGGTCAACAAAATATTCAGACCACGGGGCGCGGCAGCCCAAATTCCATAATGAGGTCATCAGGCCTGCAAAGCGGAATAGTATTACAGTCCCTAAAGGGTTAAAGCAAAGATAGAGAAGATGGATTTCATTATCCAAGTGGAAGGAAGTATTATGAAGGCTTTTCGGCCCTATAGAGAATTGTGAGTTCTGAAACATAGTTATTAAGTTAGGAAGGCTTACCTCAAAGTGTCGTTACATGGATAGGATGAATGAAACAGAGATAACCAACAAAACTTCAACCACCGCCACAGTAAGAGAGTTAATATAAATTATGCAAGAAGTTTATTACAGGAAGCCTATTTGGAACTCCAAAAAGAGATCTCTACTAGGCCCGAGGTATCATTATAGATGTAATCCAGACGTATCAGAAAAAATTCCTATTCAGATCGAGTAGAAAAAAAGGTCTGCCAATTGCTAAAGTCAGCTAAGAATCCTTAGGATATTCCAAACAGAGTTGCTCAAGCAAAAACTCTAAAAGAGGGAGCTAGAATATTCATTGAGACAACTTATCTAAGTAGACCTGTTGACAAAAGTATTAGCTCACAGTGGGAAGCATGCAGTAAGGCCATCTTAGGAACAGCTGAGTCTTCACTTGGACCTCAAGAAAAAAAACTTCGGTTCCCATGGTTTCACGAAGATTGTCAAGTGGCCACAAAGGCTAAGAATGAAGCCTACAGACTCATGATCTTAAGGAGCACCAGGAGAACTCTAGAAGCCTACTGAAAGAGGCGAAGAGAGGAAAAATGTCTTTATCAGTGGAAGAAGAGGCAACACGAAAAAAAGGAGCTTGAGAGGACAGGACTGCCTATAGGATATAACCAGCATAGAGACTTCTTCAGGCTGGTGAACTATAGCAGAAAAACCTTCACAGGTAGACTAAACTGCTGTCAAGATGGCAAGGGAGATCTCCTTTCAAATTCTTCCGACGTTATGAAGCAATGGAAGAAAGCTGGGAATACCCAAAAAACTGATAAACCTGGTCAGGATCACCGTATTGAACGCCCATTGCTCTGTCCAAGTAAATGATGAAAGGTCGAAGGAATTCCCATAAAAAAAAGGTGTCATGCAAGGAGATGCATTGGCCAGCCTTCTCTTCAACCTTTCCCAAGAAAAAGCAATCAGAGAATCGGAAATACAAACTAAGGGCACTACAATATTTAATCGGACGGTAGAGTTACTTGCTTACGCAGATGACATAGATATAGTAGGAAGGCCATCTCGGGCGGAAGAAGAAGCATTCCTGACACTATTGGAACCTGCAAGGAGGCTTGGGCTCGAGGTCAATGTCTCGAAGACCAAATCATGGTGGCAGAAGAGTCCCCAAACCCTGGTGAAACTGTAACCTTTGGCCACTGAGAGTTTTAAAAAGTATCTCAGTACTTTTTACCTCAAGTACCTAGGCTTTCTGGTTACTCAGGACAACGAGAACAACGTGGAGGTTCACCAGAAAATTTCTTCTACAAACAAATTATACATTGTAGTAATCATGGCTTGGCCCAAAAATTTGTTGGTAAATAGGACTCCAAATGAGCTTTCTCAATTAACTCAACTAACTTCTCCATCTGTTCCTCAACTCCTCCTTGTTTCAGGGTGTTTGATTTTTTGAAGCCCAATACCACTTATCTTTTTAGAAAGTCTTCGAACCGAGATAATGTATATTTGGTAATGTTGTCCCTTCATAGCTGTTTCATATTCCATTCTTTATGGGTTTATCCATTATTGTTCTTCATTTCTTCCCACATAAAGCCTTGAACTCCTAGAACTTTTCAATAGTTTCATTCTTGGCGCTCAATAAGGTAAAAGTTGTTTGCGCCTCGTCTTAATGAACATTAGGTGATAGTTATGATACTTCTGCGGAAGTTAGTTCGATCACGGGACTTGTCGAAAAAAAAATTTAAAAGATTTATTGAAACCTATTGCGGCCTCTAATACAATTGAAGGATCAATAGGATTTACAACCAATACATTATTTAATCGATTAAAAATATTTTTTTTTTTTTTAAAGTATAACTTATGATATATCCATGAGTTTTTGGCAAGTAAGTGCTTTGGACAAGATCAAACTTTTTTCTCAACTATTTAGTTACGATTATACACAAGAACCTGGTTGTGAAAAGAAATTGATATAGAGATTTGTGAAAAAGTAAAATGAGATGCTAAAATGTGATGCAAAATAATAATCATTTCATGTTTTATTAGGATTTTGGAATATTTAAGTGAGGAGTTATACAATGATTTAATAATTAAAGAAACTATCAAATTAACAAATATTTTGAATTAATATTTAATGTATATATATATAGTGTAACGTTAAATTGATAAGCAAATAAAAAAAAAACATATGGCGTAATCTCCCGGACCGCATGTTGGAACAAAATAACCGGTTGGAACGAACTGTTTTTGTCTAGATCATTCCGGAATGACGGAGAATTGCCGACATTGTTCTAGAAGATTCCAGGCCCCACTATTTACGATATATATAAGCCGGAAAGCCAGGTAGAACAAGCGCGGTGCGTCATAGAATCGATACTGGTGATGCACGCCCTATTCGTCAAGCTGCGCGGCGACTTCCCCAAGTCAAGAAAGAAGAGGCTGAAAATGCTCTTCAAGAGATGGTGAGAGACGGAGTGGTGGAGCCGTCAAATAGTCCATGGGCTTCTCCGGTAGTGCTCGTAAAGAAGAAGAATGGAACGACCCGCTTCTGCGTCGATTACCGGAAGCTTAACGATGTGACGAAGAAGGACAGCTACCCATTGCCGAGGATCGATGACGCCCTTGATGCTTTAGCAGGATCCAGACTGTTTTCAACTCTGGACTTAAAAAGTGGATACTGGCAAGTAGAGATGGACCCTGCTGACAAGGAAAAGACTGCGTTTACCACTGGGTCAGGACTATGGCAGTTCACGGTTTTACCGTTCGGCCTTTGCAATGCTCCTGCGACCTTTGAACGCCTGATGGAGAACATTCTGAGAGGTTTGTCCTGGAAGATATGCCTCGTTTACCTCGATGATGTCATAGTGGTTGGCCGGACGTTTGAGGAACACCTGTCAAATCTTGAAGAGGTCTTCAAGAGGCTTAAAGCGGCCAATTTAACGTTGAACGCAAAGAAGTGTCATCTTTTTCAAATGAAGGTAGCCTATTTAGGACACATCGTCAGTGGAGAAGGAGTTGCAGTGGACCCTGCAAAAATTCAGGTAGTCCAGCAATGGCCTACCCCTGCCAATAAGCAGCAGATTCGAAGTTTCCTGGGCCTTTGTTCCTACTACCGCCGGTATGTAAGGAAGTTTGGAGACCTCGCGAAGCCTCTGAGTCGATTGACTGAGGAGGGAAGAGCTTTCGGCTGGAACAACGAGTGTCAAGCAGCGTTTGATGCCTTGAAGGAACGCTTAACCTCGGCTCCAATATTGGGCTACCCAATTCCAGGAGGCAAATTCATCCTAGATACAGAGGCCAGCGAAGAAGGCATTGGAGGTGTTTTATCACAATTGCAGGATGGCCAAGAACGGGTTATCGGATATTTCAGCAAGACGCTATCAAAACCTGAGCGTAATTACTGCGTGACCAGGCGGGAACTTCTGGCTGTTGTCAAGTCTATAGACCATTTTTACAAATACTTGTATGGAACAAGATTCTTGTTGCGGACTGACCATGCAAGCTTGAAGTGGCTGCTGAATTTCAGGAACCCTGAAGGACAAGTTGCCAGATGGCTTCAAAAACTCCAGGAATACGACTTTGAAATTGAACACAGACCAGGCGTAAGACATCGCAATGCAGATGCCCTGTCTAGAAGACCATGCCCACCTAATTGCTCCCGTTGTAGCCGAATCGAACAGAAGGAGGCCAACCTTTGCGCCGTTGGAGTAGTTAGTGAAGAATGGACACCTGACACAATCCAAGATAGGCAAGAAAATGTTCCTGAGTTGAAAATGATACGGGACTGGAAACTAGCCAATCGCCGCCCAACTTGGCAGGAGGTAGCATCATTCTCACCTATTTTGAAGGCGTACTGGGCACAGTGGAACTCCCTTGTAAATAGAAGATGGCTTGTTCAAGAGGGTTGTGGAGAATGTAGACGGCAGCCTATCCAGGAAGCAGCTTCTGATACCGAGGACCTGCGTGCCGGAGGTACTTCGTCTGCTACATGATAAAGTGTCAGGAGGACACCTTGGTATGACGAAAACACTCCAGAAAGTACGCGAAAGGTTTTACTGGGTGAACTGCTCTGAGGATGTCAGGGACTGGTGCCGTAAATGTAACACCTGCTCGGCAAGCAACGGACCAGCTCGCAAACGCCGTGCTCGGATGCAGCAGCATATTGCGGGGAGCCCCTTCGAGAGGGTAGCCATGGACATACTAGGACCATTTCCAGAAAGTGAAGCTGGAAATAAGTACGTTTTTGTAATCGTGGACTGTTTTTCCAAGTGGGTGGAAGCATATGCTGTCCCCAACTAAGAGGCTGCTACCCTGGCCGACGTTATGGTGAAGGAGTTCATCACCCGTTTCGGAGTACCAATTGAACTGCATTCAGATCAGGAGAGCACATTATTCCAGGAAGTCTGCAAGAGGCTTGGGATTCGAAAGACCAGGACTACGCCCCTCCATCCACAATCTGACGGAATGGTAGAACGGATGAACCGAACCCTTATAAAGTACCTTTCCAAGGTAACCTCTGACCATCAACGAGATTGGGACTGTCAGATCCCATATTTCCTCATGGCCTACCGCTCTGCAGTTAATGAATCCTCTGGACAGACACCTACGAGAGTTCTCTTCGGTCGAGAGATGAGGTTACCTTGTGACCTCATTTTTGGCAGAAAACCTGGGGTGGATCTATCTGGGCAAGACTATGTATCCGGACTCCAGAAGAGAATAGAATACACGCACGAGCTAGTTCGCAAGAATCTTCGTTTGGCCAGCGACCGGATGAAGAGACACTACGATAGTAAAGCCGATCAGGGCGGGTACCAAGAAGGAGACCTCGTTTGGCTCTATAACCCAAGAAGAAAGCGAGGATTCTGCCCAAAGTTGCAGAAGAACTGGGAGGGACCCTACGTGATAAAGAAGCGCATCAACGATGTGATCTACAGGGTCTCCAAGTATCCCAAAGGAAGGCCTATAATCGTCCATTATAATCGCTTGGCGCCATATGCAAGGAACCACAAAGAAGAACAGGTGCAGCGGATTACGGAAGAGACCTTTCGTTTGACCTAGGGAGCAGAAGCATGGAAAAGAAGACATCCAGGAGGAATGTCTCTAAGGAGGGGGCAGTGTAACGTTAAATCGATAACCAAAAAAAAAAAAACATATGGCGTAACCTCCCGGACCGCATGTTAGAACAAAATAACCGGTTGGAACGAACTGTTTTTGTCTAGATCATTCCGGAATGACGGAGAATTGCCGACATTGTTCTAGAAGATTCCAGGCCCCACTATTTACGATATATATAAGGGGCAGGGACTGAATGAGTTAGTTGAAGTCTGTCTTGACTGTGTTGCTCAAGTCATATGATTGTGTGTGATAAAGTTATCATTTTTGTAACCTGCTCAATTGTTTAAGTTGTAATAATTCGTTGGCATTGTGATAACTGTATATTTCAGTTAAATAAATATTTGTTACCCACATAAGTGTTACAATAT
This sequence comes from Aelia acuminata, assembly GCA_911387785.2. Taxonomy (NCBI): domain Eukaryota; kingdom Metazoa; phylum Arthropoda; class Insecta; order Hemiptera; family Pentatomidae; genus Aelia; species Aelia acuminata. The sequence continues at coordinate 94,918,501 of OU426981.1, read as the reverse complement.
ATATATATATATATATATATATATATATATATATATATATATATATATATATATATATATATATATATATATAAATAAAATAATGAACATTTGATATGTAACAAAATAGTGTTCAATACTTAATATCAAAATTAAGACTATTTGTTTTTGAGTTATATCAAAAACATAATACATACCAGACTTCCAGGAATATGCTTAACATCCCACCAGTCTGATACCCACTCCCAAACATTTCCAGCCATATTATACAAGCCATAATTATTCGGGGGATATTCATCCACAGGTGATGTAGACAAGTAACCATCTTCTTTGGTATTGTTCAATGGGAATTCTCCTTGCCATATATTCATTCTAAACAAATCAATCAAACAAGATTAATTTGCTCAAATAAATATTTTCTAAGAATCTCTCTCTCTCTCTCTCTCTCTCTCTCTCTCTCTCTCTATATATATATATATATATATATATATATATATATATATATATATATATATTCCCTCTCACTGAAGAGGGAACTTTTGTGGCCCAGGCAGTGTATTGATTTGGAAAACCTTAGGACACTAAGAAATCATTTTTCTAAAGCCAGGTTAGTTGTAAAAGTAGTCCACATATGGATTTTCAAAATTCTGTAATACGTGTATCGTAAAAACACCAAAAAAGGGTGTTTTTCCTGAGGTCTGAGCCTGCTCAAAGTGCAAGTTATATAAATAACTTTATATATATAAAGAATGAAGATAGTAACAGGGGATTGAAGTTTTGGTTTCTTGCTCAACTTTTAAAAAGTTGAACTCTTAAATTAAAATTAAATTTAAGATCTAAAATTAAAAAATAATGTTAAAATCCAAAGACACTGGTAAAAAAAAAACAAAAAAAAAAAACAATAAATTTATCACTCTTAAAGATAATTAAAAAAAAAAAAAAATGCCTGCAATAAAAAAGAAGTCGAGAGAGGAGGTATTTGCTCGAAAAAGGAAACTCGAACGACTTTGTTATCAAAAAATATAAAATGAAGCGAAAAAAAAAGAAAAAAAAAAACTGGTAAGCAAAATGACCCTGTGAAATTCGCTAAATGCATAATTGTTGAGAAAAAAATACATTAAAATGGGAGTTGATTAAATGAATACAAATATATTGATGTCATCAAAACAGAATAGAATTCAGAACTTGCATTAAAACCATTTTTATTTAACAGTATATCTGTATCCACTAAAATCTACTCACATATTTTTCTAAGAAAAAAAATCTCATAGATAACCTTGTTTTGTTATTTGGAGTAAGTGCATTTCCCCAGGGGTACAACCTATCCCTAAGTCCTCCTCTACAAGCGACTTCCCATTCAGCTTCAGTGGGAAGCCGTTTTCCAGCCCAAGTACAATACGCAGTGGCATCATTCCAAGAGACATGTATTACAGGATGTCTCGCCCGTCCTAAAGTAACCAATAAATATAAGGTCAGCAAATAAAAAAATTAACCCATTCTATATTATTTATTAATATAGAATATATATATTTTCTCATTTTTGCAATAAACAAATGCATGCTTATTTTATGCATTTACATACTTAAGTTAATACATCTCTAGGTCACCACCTCAAAAGTCATAGGGATGTATGGATTTGTGGTAGATCACAGATTTTGAACTAAGGGGTTTATGATGATAATCAGTCTAAGGAGAAAGTTTTGGTAAAGTATTATGGGACTGTATCCATAACTGATGAGATGTTCAGGTCCTTGTGTAGTTAGCCATTTGTTACATAGTATAGTCAGTCTACTATTTTCCTCCATAGTTTCGACTGGATTCATTGGATGCTTGAATGCTTAGCAGAACACTTTAGTTCTATCCCACATATCAACAAGAGTCTAATTGGTGCTTTATAAATGATAAGTGTGCTGGCAAAGTGTTGTCAAGGTCCAAAATAATTTGGAGCCTCTGTCAAGTAATCTATAAAATTGTCCAAATATCATACTTCCTGAGTATTAGGGATTACAATTTTGTTGAAGTGAATTTCAGGGCACAAACCATGATTCAGCTTAAAGACAATAAGCATTCCCTTTATCTCATTCCTTTTGACTCTCCACCTTTAAGCCCAAGCAGAAATATGATATTAGATGATCAAATTCACTTCCTTTGGGTTTTTCTGGGATGTAAGGAGTGTAGTATCGTCACCAAATGTAGCTAGTAAAGTCAGCTCATGGAAATCGAGCCCTAACATGTTTTGTAACAGTTAACATGTTCAGTGATGTCTAATGTAATAAGTAATGTACTTACATATATGTGGCAATGTGTGTACTTTACCAGTTAAGGATCTGTTTATCAAGTAAGAAAATCAAATATTTTGTTGCTTAACACAAGTAATAAAAGTTAACAACTAATAATAAATGATTTAGTTTTAATTGATGAATATATAAATATATCCATACAGCTTCATGTCCTGACTGGGAAATTATTATCACCATGGTCTTCTAGTATTTTTTTTTTTTACCTAGTGTAATCTGATTTCATCGACAGTTAAGATGAACTATGAGTATAATATTAGAGAACAGAGTGTTTTAGTTCCAAAACATTGCATTTTACACTCAATCGAACACACTAATATAAAGAAAATCTTCTCATGCAGAGTAACACAAACAAAAATTGTCTGATAAAAGTTGTTTAAAAAATATTTGAAAATTTATTTATTTATTTACTTTGTTTGATAATCATTGCACTATATTAAACTTAATGCAATGTAAAAAAGGAACATTTGATTAAACATGAATAAGTAGTAATTAAATATTTTAAATAAATTAGAAATATATTTTGCTAATATAATTAGCTTGTACCACAAGGGATTTAGATTTTGGCAAGAGAAAGCTTTGAGATCAATTTTATTTAACATTACATTAAAGTACTTAACTTTCACTTTTAATGTGTGGTCTACTTAAAAATTAACCTCTTTATTGTTAAAATAAAAACCTAGGTTTTGAAATGTTATGGAATTTATGAGAAAAATTAAAATAATAAGTACTTAACTTAACCAACATAAGTTTAAAATTTTCATCAAAATGGGACAATTATTATTGGGACTAAAATATCAAACAGCGAAAATGGAATTTTGTCATGCAGAATAACATTTTGAACTCTGTAATCATAGCAAATAAAAAGAAAAAAGCAAAAAAACTAAAATATATTAGTAAATCCATTAGTTTATAAACACACACTGGAAATGGATAAAAATGTTATATCAAATAAAGATATTACTTTTATTCTATTCAATTTTCAGTTCTGATCTTACACGATAAAATTTAGATGACAGCTTCGATCTTTCAGATATATCTAAAGAAATGAAGAGCCTACAAAATTGCAGAATTTAAGATATAAATTAGAATAGCAAATAATTACTAAATGTGATTGAAAATTAAATTGACCTTTTAAATCGGAATCTGGCCCTTCTGGGTGCTTCCAGTTAGCTCCCTTTACAGGTAACCACCATGGAGCTGCTGCAACAGCTTGAGTTATTTTAGATTTTATTTCATTGCTGATAAGCATATCAAAAACAAAAGAATCATTAAATTTCTCTGCTTCAGTTATATAACCAGTACTCTTCACAAAATGTTGGAAATCCTCATTGCTTACTTCATATTTGTCGATTAAAAAACTATTTAGACGAACTTCCCTTTCAGGTCCTTCACCATCAGCAATAACATATGGTTTGTTTGTTCCTATAAAGTAACTACCTCCTGGTATAAGTTCCATGATGTTTTTGCTAGGATGTTTAATATTGAGCATTATGTCCAGGAAACTCGTCATGTTACAGAAATTATCTTGTTGCAAATTCCTATTGAACCTATTAGCATACTTACAATTACATTCTGAATTAATGATTCCTTTAAAAGATAAAATAAATGATGAGTTAATATAAAAAAATAACACCGATAGGAATGTATTCATTTTTTACTAATGACATTGAAATTAACAAATAAACATAAACAGAATTTTAAAAACAATAATTTGCCTAAAGTTGAAGGGGACCAAGTAAGCTATAGATAACGCACTAACTCACTGATAACTAAGTCCCGCCTCTTGGGTCACGCCCAGCCCCTCCTAATCCGTCTCCCAACTACTCAAGAAATTATTATATAATGCGTTTTAGAGGTACATAATTAAATTAGAACTAAATGTTTTGAAAGAATTTTAACTTTTGAACAAGTTTTAAAATACTTACCAGTAATCTGATTTAATACTACCGATTTTTTTCATTATGATTTTTATTTTATTTATTATTTTTTCTGACTAAAATCTTAGGTAATTTTGCCATTGGACTTCTTGCAACCCAATAAAGTTCGGGATTTCAATAATTTGCAGAGCCAATCAGTATTATACTGCAACTTATCTGCAGAATACGCCTTTTTCCTCAGGACGTTCCATATTTGCTTCCCAGGGATAGAATCGAAGGTTTTTTTCAAGATCGGATTAGATTGTTAGATTTGGGCGATCAACTACGCGATCAGGTTTTTTTCAAGTCTATAAAGCAGAGATGTACTTCTTTGTCATACTCGATTGCCTTCTCGCTGATTTGCTTTAGAGTAAAGATAAGATCCTACGTCCCTCTATTGGGTCTAAATTCACACTGCGGTTCTTCCCGACTTTCTACATGGTCCCATAACCTCATATCTAAAGTTCTGTGTATTTTTCTTGGGACGCTCATCAGTGATACACCCCTATGGTTTTGGCATAATCTATTGTCTCCATTTCTGGAGGTGGGTATAATGATTGACAGTTCCCAGGTCCTAGGTATAGAAAGGTTTTCCGTGCTGTTTGGAGAACTTTATACAGCATATCTCCCCCCTCCTGATCCCATATATCTAAGCATCTCAGGACAAATCCCATCAGGGGCGGATTCAGCACGAAATTTGGGGGGCCATGACCCAGGTCCCATAATCACCTAGCTGACAGCACTGGTTTTTAAATCAAATTATTACCTTATACTAAGGACTGCTATCTAAACAATTTAAAGTGTTAAGTTCAGGGCATATAACTACCTAATTGCATATTCGCTTAAAAATACAAACAAATTGAAAAGCCAAATTATTTGGGGGGGATCGTCCTTGAATTCGATCCTGACCAGCTGCTTTCCTAAGCTTCATTTTTTGTAGCACCTCTAACATTTCTTTTATACTCTCCACTTCTGCTTCTTGTTGACCTTGGTCTGCCTCTTATATATATGGGATATATCCCCCAAATTTCGAAAAAAATAGTGAAATAAATATATACATCTGATTTTAAAGTATAGTAGTTGATGAATTTAATAAAGTTCCTACTCTTTTTATCCTATTGTTTTTTCTACCAACTAATACTCCCCACATTTTTTCCAGAACTGCTGTTGTTTCTTAGATAAGGATAAATCCTATCAAAGCACACATTTTGTATGAATATTCAACATATTGGGCACCAATTAAGTTTGGCTTTAATTTAATTGGCCTAAAATAAAGCTAAACTAAGGCTTTTCTGTTTTTCATTGAAGGTATACTTTCCAAGTTATGTTTCATTAGTTATCCATGCAGAAATTTAGCACCCAATCTAATAACTACCTATCCTATTACTTTGCTATTTAGGAGCCAACTAGAAAAGTATCTTTTCACATATAATATAAATGATTAAAGTTATAAAGACAAAATTATTTGCTAATTTTTAACTAGATCATATATATTGTGTAAAACTGCATTATGTTATGCATTAACTTTCTTTTACTCCAACAAAAAAACTTAATTTCTTATTATAATTTAGGCATTGAGATAAATCAATGATAAAACAGGATAAATCAATGGTGAAACATGTTATCACATATTTTTGGTGAATGAAGTTTTTAGCAACAGGAGAATCATTATGCCTGATCTAATTAATTTCTTTTTAGAATAATGGGAGTATTAAGTTATGGTAAATGATAGCTGCTAGCAGGCACGTAACACAAAATTTTAAGTATCAATCTTATTTATTAAACCAATGGTATTGATGGAAGAAATAAAATAAAAATGCATAGACATTAAAAAATTTATAAAAAATATATTAATAGATAAAATCACTTGTCACATTAATGAACTTCGATAAATTGTATAAAAAACTGATAAATAAATTCTATATCTGGTTTTCAAACAACCAAATCTTTTTCATTTTGTTATTAAAATGAACCAAGATGTTGTCATTAAGTCTTCTGGTTAATTATGTAAAACAATTAACATTCTTCATTTATAACGAAAAAATTTCAAACTGCTGAATAAGGCACCAGCAATTAAATAATAACCATTTCTTCAATCATGGTGCTAATTAAACAAATTACATAGTATCCATATTACCACAATTCTAGATCAGCAAGGCAATAAAGGACTAAGCACTTTTTTGGAATTGAAAATTCCATGCTGAACCCTGCAATGCTTCAACATATCTCCTTTCTGTCGATACCTTTTTCCACATATGTGACAAACGTTTGGCTTTTCCCCAGTGTGAATTCTTTTGTGAACTGTTAAAACATGAGACCTTCGAAAAGCTATCCCACAAACATCACATTTATAAGGTCTCTCTCCAGTATGAATTTTTTTATGCTGGCTATAAACATGTTGGGTCATGAAAGCTTTTCCACAATATTCACATTTATAAGGACGGTCTCCTGAATGTTTTCTTACATGGACATCACGATCTCCTTTAATTTTAAATGTTCTTGGGCAAACAGAACAAGAATATGGTCTTTCTGTAGAATGAACCTTTTGATGAGTATATAATCCAGAGCTTTGAGAAAAACCCTTACCACATTGATCACAGATAAAAGGTTTTTCTCCTGTATGCATTCTTATGTGCTTTATTAAAGCATCTTCTATCGCAAAGGTTTTACTACAGTAATGGCAGTCATAAGGACGAAAGGTATCAAACTCCTCTGTCTCTGGTAATATTTCTTCATGTCTTTCTCTATGTTCAATTGCCTCATGAAGAGTCCGAAATTTGATAAGAGGGCAGTGCTTGCATTTATAAGGTTCAGGCCCAAAATGAATACTCAAGTGCTCAGAATATTTGATTTGATTTAGAAAACATCTTTCACAATATTCACACAAATATGTCTTTGGTAAGGTAAAATCTACTGAATATTCAGAGCCTTTACTATCAGATCTATGAGAATGTTTGTGGTTGTCAAGTTCTTCTTCAGAGATAAAGGTCTTCTTGCAATATTTACACTCAAAAGGTTTCTCTGAAGGGTGCTTTTCTCGATGCTTATTAAGTATGGAGTCTTCAACAAAACACCGTTCACAAAATTCACAAATAAATAGTCTTTTAACAGTTTGCATTTCAAAACTGTAAGTAGTATTCTCCAATGATTCCACTTTATGAGCGTTATCCATATGGGCTACTGCAGAATCTGTGTTGGGAAAAGTTTCATTACAAAATTTACAAGTAATACAGGATGTTTCAGCGATTAAATTAGTGTGTGTAGAAGAGATATGGTTGATTAACATTGATTTTCTCATGAAACATTTACCACATCTACTGCAGCAATATGGTTTAGCTCCGTCATTGTTCTGATGAGTTCTCTGATGATACTTCATGGATGCTTCTGATTTGAATACTTTTCCGCATTCTTCACAGCAATGAGTCCTACCAGATGATGAATGAGTATACAATAGATGCTTTTGAAGTTTTAAGTCATCTCCTAAATTCTTGTGACAGATATTGCACTTTGAATTGCCAGAAAATTTTAAGTGCTCACAAATTTGGGAATTAGTTCGTATATTGGTGCAACAAAGGGTACATTTACTTTCTTTAAAACATAAATGACTTTCTAAAAGCAAAGAAGAATTAAAACTTTCATGGCAGTAGTTACAGAATGCGACAGTGTCTTCTAGCAACAAGTGTTGTTGTAAATGTTGTTCTAAATCATCTTTGCCTGAAAAAAAAATGACACAGGCACAACACTGGTAAAATTTTTTGCAAGAATGATCATAAGAATGGCTAAGCAGATCACAGGATTTAGAGAACTCTTTAGCACAAATTCGACAAAGGTATACCAATCTTTTCTCTATTTTATCACAGGTTTCAGAACCTGAAGGGTTTGACTGTGGCAAAAATGATTTTTTAAGACCACTATCATTGAATTCTTCTATGCCCAGGGGGCTTCCCAGGTGAGATAAAGAGGTGATTAAATCTTCGGTTTCTTGTCTTGGGGACTTCTCTTCTATTTTAAGGGGGTCTCTGTGAGTGAGGATTGGTTCACATAATGAGCTAACTTCCATTCTTGTCTGTGATTCACTACTTAAAGCAAAAGATGTATCATTTACTTCAAATTTAGTTTGAATATCTCCAGGATTGATGAGTTGATTGTATTCATCTAGCAAATAGAGATCATGACAAATTAAGCTACCTCTGGTTTCATAAGAACAACCACTTGTATTTCCATTTTTAATAATGCTGTTGAAATTATCTGTTGAATAATATCTTAGCTTTCCATCATCACACAAGGGGCAAACTGTTTCAAAGTAGTATTTCTCATCATTATATACATCATGGGTTTCTAATAAAATTGGATATGGTGAGCAATTATAAGTACTGCTTTGATTCTGAGTTAATATGTTTTGCTGAGATATGCTACATTGATCAGCCATTTCAAATAAATCATTAAGCTCTTTGAAACATGTTTTGCATATTTGTTTAGGCAATTCATCTGTAATTTGAACACTAAGAGGCAAACACAAATTAATTTTTTCAGCTATTTTCATTTTTTTCCCCAAATCATCAAATATCAGATAAAATTCATCACTTGTAGAAGCACAAAGCCTACATAATCTAACTTGATGATTTTTTAAGCAGTTAGAACTTGGTTCAGTAAGCAGTGAAACATAATTAATATTGGGGAAACCATAGCCTTCAGAATACTGATATGGTTCTTTCAATTCATCAACGAAAAATTTCATACAAGGAACAGCTGTTCTTTTCAAAAGAGTATTTGTATTTTTTACGAACTGGTCTGGTCGAAAATGATCACTACATATTGTGGATTCAGGAGTTATGTGAAGTCGTTTTTTACGTGAACCTACAGCTAAACGTTGGCAATACAAAACCCACTGGTGACATCTTATTTCTTCTGAAGGGAATTCGAAGAATACTTTAGCAGGATTTCTTTCTTTGGTATTTTTGCAACCAGGTACGACACAAAATATTTTTGATTGAGGAGGTTCCATTGTAGGAAGGTAACATCCAAAGTAGTCTCTGACAAGTTGCGATTCTGTTATCTTCTTCCCCTTTATGGCAATATCTTTCAGATCAAGTGATAAACCAACCTTTTTTTCGACCTTTTCCTTCAAATCTTTGAAAGTATCAATAGGATTTAATTCAACAGAAACAGTTTCTCCAGCATTGTTTTTAACTATTAGTTTCATTTTTTCTCCGTTTCTAAACTCACTACAATAGAAGCCCACTGTTCTGGCTTTAAAATTACTCACATGCAGCATTTGAGGATAACTCCCCTTTATCAACACATCTGTAACAACATTGATGTATTCCAAGAAGACTCGTAATCAGCTGATTTCCAGTGTATCCAAAAAGATACGCCCAATATCTTCACTTTATATATTTATTTTAATGTATGTAAAGTTAAGCTTTTTACTTTTTAATTTTTCTGTTTGAGGTTATTTATTTGTTTTTAGTGTTCCTATTAAGTTTATTTAGTAACTATTAATTCTATTTTTTTTAGATTTAATCATCTTTGCTCTTAAAAAAAATTCACTTTATCACATAATTGTGTATATATATATATATATATATATATATATATATTTTATTTTTTTATTTTTTTTTTTTTATGCCTTTTATTAAAGAATGTAAAATTTAAAAAAATAACGTCTCAAGGTGTTTTCATACACAGTGCATGACTGTATATGTATATAATACTGAGTGTGTACTTTATATGCTACTACTATTACTAATTCTCTGATACAGGTGTATAATCAATGTATACATTTCAAAGTGAATAAACCAGATCATCGATAGGATTATCGGTGTGCGTTATCAGATAATTCTAAAAGTGCTGATGTTTCCGTCTTGTGGATATAAGCAATGCCTTTTAGATTCATTTCCATTTCAGAATGCTTGGCGGTAATTGGCCCAGTTAATTTACATTAGATTAGGATAATATATACATGAGAGTTTAACCTGTCTAATGAGCAGGTTATATTGGAGGAAATAATTAAGTTTTAAAACTTTGGGAAATGACTCACAAGGTGTGAAGTGGTAAAAAACAGAAGTTCCCACCAATACGTTTTTTCGCCTTTTAAAATAAACAGGTTATATTTTGAAGAAATATTTTATATAAAAAAATTTCCTAGTAAAATTCTTACCCAATATGATGCTATGCACGTTTTATTGGTTCTCGAGATAATTCAGTTGAGCTGTTATTTATTTTGAAAATTCTATTATATGTGTTGAGAATTAAACCGAAATTACTCACTAATGGATATTTAATTTCCTCCCAACTTGATTATCTCAAGAACGAGTTATCATACTTAAATCATGCTTGGGATCATTTTTGATCAGAATTTTACTAGGACTATTTTTTATACGATAGATATCTTTAAAAAATCTGGTGCGATGCGTGCATCACACAACTTCACTTACCACAATTTTTTTTTACTAAAAATAAAAAACATTTTATAAAAAAAATTAAACCGACTTCGAAACCTAGGAACCAGTAAAACTAAATTCACTGAAAAGTATGAAATAATTACCTTCTGATTTTTATGAATACACAGCAAAATTGAAAATGGTATAAAAATTGGAAAAATGATGTTCAATACAACACAATCTTTTCGGAGGCGGCGCAAAATAGAAATGACATGTTACGTCATGACGTCATGAGAAGATTTTCATAATGTCTAGTGTTATAAATTTTAAATTTTGCGCCGCCTCCGAAAAGATTGTGTTGTATTGAACATCATTTTTCCAATTTTTATACCATTTTCAATTTTGCTGTGTATTCATAAATATCAGAAGGTAATTATTTCATACTTTTCAGTGAATTTAGTTTTACTGGTTCCTAGGTTTCGAAGTCGGTTTAATTTTTTTTATAAAATGTTTTTTATTTCATACTTTTTAGTTGGAGAAGATAACAAATGTAGAAAACCGTACGTTGGTTTAAAAAAAAAATCGAAATCTTTTTACGCTCTACCACTTTCGTCTTTCCCGGGCCTTTTTATTATTATATATTATTACAATAAGATGTAACAAATAGTCTGTTGTGTATTAGCTACCCAATGTAGTTGGGCAGCATCTCTTTTATGATGAATAAAATGTTTCTCTCTATATATAAACAGTCACTTTTTCAATTTTATGAATACCCACAGAAAAGTGGGAAAGCGGTGCGTGTATTATACAACTTTCAACCTACTACATTTTATAATTAAAAATGGTTTCTATTTTTTTAAAGATCAATGTTCCATTGGGAAGGGTGTTTGCTAAATATTGTCGTCAGTACTTGTCATTTACATACATCATCAGTGTTCCGAGATGTTTTGAGTTAAATATACATAAATACACAAATCCGGCCATTCCAAGATGAAGTCACTGAACAGTCGAGATTTTGGCCGGTTTTCGACAAGATATCGTTAATGGAGAATCGATGGTAATATGACCTATAATAATCGTAAATCGGAATTATGATTGCTTGAATATCCTTCTGAAAACTATGGCGATATTATGCACTAATTTAATTTAAATCGATCGCTGGAAAAGTAATGATTAAAAAACATCATTGGATAGAAGTCTCAGCAAAAAAAGGGGCAGCCATAACATTGAACGATATCAAAAAGACTGCCCCGTTAGGATAGAAGCAACAGGGTTTGGGACTCATTTTATGGTTAATTTATTATTACGAATGATATTATTATTCTCGATACTACACTACTGATTTAATTCAAAAGGTTGAGTCAATTATGTTCGTAATTCCTTTCGATGAATCTTGACTAAATTTATTACCTAAGTACTATGAATTATATCCTTCGTAATGAAATATTATTCAGAAAATAAATTGCTAAACACTGTTGCTTCAATATTAGTGGCGTAGCATTTATGATATTAATCATTTTCATGGCTGCCAAATTTTGCTGAGGGGACTTTCATATAATGAGGTTGTTTTCTGGGAGTTATAAAGTTTTATTTTGCACTTTTTATTGATGGATGAACACCAGCAAAAGCCTCGATAGTTGTAGAAACAAATTTAAAAACCGATACTAGTAATCCGGATAACATAACAGAAGTGTCACCCATGAAGAATCGACACAAGATCTCCGACAAGATATTCAACAGTGACTGAGTGTATCCGGAAGAAGACAGAGGTATATTGTTAAGTCAACTGAAAATGCGATTTTCCAGGCATTATTGTATTCCTTTTTAATGGGCATAGCGAGTGGCTACGATTTTAAATTTAAACGAACCTTCGGAAACTTGAAGAAGTCTTAAATTCTGCATTAAAACGGTTATCAATACCCAGTCTTTCTTGGAATCCCACGAATTTTGTGGTCTTATGATTATGGTGTCCAACCGTCGATTAGATCTAAATTAAGAAGGTTTACTGTTATCGGTGAATATCTATATATCTATCTAATATTCATGCTAATATCGCTCCAGAAAACGATTATTGTACAGATTATTTAAATCTATTGTTGAAAAATTAGTTAAGGTTATGTATAGGTTTGTTCCAACAAGCACTTAAAACACATCCATAACCAACAGACTACTCATGTTCTCCCCCCACTCTTTTGATTCTGAATTTGATTGGTTGGTTTTCCCATTTGATTCATCCAGCGGTAAGACAATACTAAGATTTGTTAGTTTACAATTAGTTTTAATAGCTTGTTGAAGCATACCTTATGTTACATGTGCCACATGTTTTTAACCGACTTCGAACGAAAGAGGAGGTTACTCAATTCGATACGTATGTGACTTTTTTTTGTGCCTATTCTTTTTTTTTTTTTTTTTTTTTTTCTATGTATGTTCACCGATTACTCAGAGATGGGTGGACCAATTGGAACGAAACCTTTTGCATCTTGTAGAGTATTTTCCCAAGGTGGTCCCATTTAAATCTTTTTGGGGTTCCTAATTTATTTAAGAAGTTATCGGGAAAAAACATGAAAATAATGATTTAATTATCGCTCAAATTGTTTACTTATTGGAAAAACATATGGCATATATAACATAAGGTATGGTCCAACAAGCTATTAAAACTAATTGATTACTAACAAACCCAAATATTGTATTACTGCTGGATGAATCAAATGGGAAAACCAACCAATCAAATTCAGAATCAAAAGAGTGGGGGGAGAACATGAGCAGTCCGTTAGTTATCGATGTGTTTTACGTGCTTGTTGGAACAAACCTATACATAACCTTAACTAATTTTTCAACATTAGATTTAAATGAAGATATAAATATCAGCAGAATATAATATCGCTGTCGTTTTCTGTAGCGATATTAGCATAAATAATAGATAGATGTATATTCACCGATAACAGTAAACCTTCTTAATTTAAATCTAATCAACGGTTGGACACCATAATCATAAAACAACAAAATTCGCGGAATTCCAAGAAAGATTGAGTATTTAATCGGTAATCGTTTTAAAGCAGAATTTAAGACTTCTTTAAGTTCCCGAAGGATCGTTTAAATTTAAAATCGTAGCTATTATTGATTTAAATTAGATTTTGATTTCTATCTTTTATTGACTATGCACATTAAAAAAGAATACAATAATTCCTGGAAAAGCTCATTTTCAGTTGACTTAATAAAGGATACAGATACTTCTTCCGGATACACTCGGTTACTGTTGAATATCTTGCCGGAGTTCTTGTGCCGATCCTTTAAGGGTGACACTTCTGTTATGTTATCCGGATTACTAGTATCGGTTTTTAAATTTGTTTCTACAACTATCGAGGCTTTTGCTGGTGTTCGTCCATCAATAAAAACTACAAAATAAAACTTGATAACTACCCGAAAACAACCTCATTGTATGAAAGTCCCCTCAGCAAAAATTTAGCAGTCATGGAAATGATTGTTAAAAATGATGATAAATGCTACGCCACTAGAATTGAAGCAACATTGTTTAGCAATTTATTTTCTGAATAATGTTTTATTACGAAGGATATAATTCATAGTACTTCGGTAATAAATTTAGTCAAAAATTCATCGAAAAGAATTACGAACATAATTGAATCAACCTTTGGAATTAAGTCAGTAGTCTAATAAGGTGAATAATAATATCCTTCGTAATAAAAAATTAACCATACGTGAGTCCCAAACCCTGTTGTTTCTATCCTAGCGGGGCTGTCTTTTTGATATCGATAAATTTTATGGTTGCCCCTTTTTTTGCAGGAACTTCTATCCAATGATGTAATCCAATGAAGTCGTGTATAATATCGCCATAGTTTTCAGAAGGATATTCAAGCCATCAAAATTTAAAAATTACTTTCAAATTTACTATAGGTCATATTAGCATCCTCATCGATTCTCCATTAACGATATCATATCTAAAACCGGCCAAAATCTCGACTGTTCAGTGACTTATCTACTTTATCTTGGAATGGCCGGATTTATGTATATTTAACTCAACACATCTCGGAACACTGATTCTCTACGTAAATTACAAGTACTGACGACATTTAGCAAAGGAAAAATATTGTCATTGTGGAAAAACATTTTATGTGTTCCCTCCCCAATTGAACATTGATCTTTTAAAAAAAAAAAAAAATCCATTTATAATCATAAAAAGTAGTGTGTAGAAAGTTGTGTAATACACGCACCGCTTTCCCACTTTTCTGTGTGTATTCATAAAATTGAAAAGGTAAAGTGTGTTTCATAATGATTTTATACAATTATTGTATAAATAAAAGACCTGGGAAAGACAAACGTGGTAGAGCGTAAAAAGATTTCGAAATTTTCAAACCAACGTTTATTTTATCAACGACCAATGACCAACGAAATTTTTAAACCAACTTACGGTTTTCTACATTAGTTATCTTCTCCAACTAAAAATTGTTAAATAAAAAACATTTTATAAAAAAATATTAAACCGACTTCGAAACCTAGGAACCAGTAAAAATAAATTCACTGAAAAGTATGAAATAATTACCTTCTGATTTTTATGAATACACAGCAAAATTGAAAATGGTATAAAAAGTGGAAAAGTGCAATAAGACGAATAATTTTATTTTGATTTGTACAAATACACACTAATTGTTAATAAAAATTATTAAATTTAAAAATATTAAATACTATGTTCAATACAACACAATCTTTTCGGAGGCGGAGCAAAATTTAAAATTTTTTACACTAGACATTATGAAAATCTTCTAAATGGATCTTCTCTTCCCAGCTATTGATTTCAATGCCTGCTGATGGAATTGTATCAGTAACATTTATTTCTATTTTGCGCCGCCTCCGAAAAGATTGTGTTGAATTGAACATAATATTTAATATTTAAATTTAATAATTTTTATTAACAATTAGTGTGTATTTGTACAAATCAAAATAAAATTATTCGTCTTATTGCACTTTTCCACTTTTTATACCATTTTCAATTTTGCTGTGTATTCATAAAAATCAGAAGGTAATTATTTCATACTTTTCAGTGAATTTATTTTTACTGGTTCCTAGGTTTCGAAGTCGGTTTAATATTTTTTTATAAAAAAATTTTTTCATATAAGTAAACATTTTGAGTGATAATTAAATAATTATTTTCATGTTTTTTCCTGATAACTTCTTAAATAAATTAAGAACCCAAAAAAGGTTTCAATGGGTCCACCTTGGGAAAATACTCTACAAGATGCAAAAGGTTTCGTTCCAATTGGTCCATCCATCTCTGAGTAATCAATCGGTGAACATACATAGAAAAAAAAAATCTGGTGCGTGCGCGCAACACACAACTTTCACTTACCAACTTACTTAGATTAGAAATTAATATGTTTTGTTAATTGCCACTTTTCAAAGTTATACATTTTTCCACTTTCATTTCTTATTTTTGTTTTCATTTGCTAAAAAAAAAAATCTGGTGCGTGCGCGCAACACACAACTTTCACTTATCAACTTACTTAGATAAGAAATTAATGCGTTTTGTTAATGTCACTTCTCAAATATACTGTGCCAAACTGTTCTCATTCCTATACACAAGAAAGGAAGCTCTAGCGACTGCAGGAATTATAGACCTATATGCCTCTCCCAGGTGGTCTACAAGCTCTACACATCCATTCTAGAATGTAAGCTGAGGATAATTGTGGAAGAAAACCTTGAGGAGGAGCAGGCAGCATTTAGACCACAGCGCCAGACCCAGGACCACATATTCTCTCTCAGGACGATTATTGAAAAGTCATGGTAACGAGGGAAAAGTATGTTTCTGGCTTTCCTAGATATCAAGGCAGCATTCGATTCAGTCCCTAGACACGAAATATGGGCAGCTCTAGCCGCTAAAAATGTCCCCAGTGCACTAATAGATGCAATAAAATCCACATATCGCCAAACTAAAGGCATAGTTAGAATAAACGGAAGAGAGTCCGAAGCCTTCGATATGAATAAAGGAATAAAACAGGGAGACAGCCTTAGCCCTCTACTATTTATCAATTTTATGGACGAGATCCTAAAAATATGCAAGCGCAGGACAGCGCGAACAGTTGTGGGGAAGTGGAATATGAGGACAGTACTTGCTCAAGCGATGGTTTTTGCTGAAGAATATTGTCCTCATAGCAGATTCAAAAGAAAACCTGCAGCAAGCAATCATAGAGTGGGAAGCTGAGCTGGAGAGGAAGGGGATGATGCTCAATGCAAGTAAGAGCAAGGTGATGCATGTAGGCCGAGATGTTGAGAATGTGGAGATCCGATGTAGAGGAGAAACCTTAGAGATGACAGAGGAATATACCTACCTCGGAACTGTCATCAGTAGGAATGGAAAGATTGATGGTGAAGTTTCCAACCGGATTAGGAAGGCGAACAATGTTTACTATCACCTGTGCAACACAATTGCAGGAAAAAGGGAGATGGACAACAACGTAAAGCTGCACATCTTCAAGGCCATATACTTGCCGACTCTACTCTATGGAAGCGAAAGCTGGGTCCCACTGGACAAGCACTGGAGCCGAGTAACAGCCGCAGAAATGAGGTACTTGAGGAGAGTGGCTGGCCGAACCAGGAGAGATATGGTCCGAAATCAACGAATACGAGAGGACCTGGGAGTATCAGCTGTAAGGGATATCATTGAAATGAGGCAGCTGAAATGGTTTGGCCACCTTTGCCGTATGGAAGAGGACCGTGACCCAAGGAAGTACTTCGAAGCTAGGCCGACTGGAAGACGTCCCCGGGGCAGACCTAGACTAACGTGGACATACCACATCACTAGGCTGGGACAGAAAAGAGGACGAGGCCTGAATGCCATGAAAGCGCTGGCTAAGGATCGGGGTGCATGGCTGGCTTGGACTGAGGCGCCTCCACGCTGAAAGGCACAAAGGAGGAAGAAGAAGATACTTAGTTTAATCTAAATCGTTAGAGCCGTTTTTGAGAAAATCGAAAAAAACGTAAAAAGTTATTAAATAAAGTACCCCCACCCTTTGACCAATTTTGATGAAATTTTTGCTGTCACATCGCGGGCATATACATACACTAAATACCCAATTTCAGGTTCGCACGGTTTATAGTTTTTGAGCTAGTCTGTTCACACACACACACAGACCATTTCGCGGGACTTGGTTATTTCGACCCAGGGGACCCCAAAACGTGTATTTCCTTCGAAAACCGGAAGTCGAAATTTTTCACGATCGCAATACTTCCACTTACTATATATTTCATATATATGTAAGTGAAAGTAAAAAAAAAAATCTGGTGCGTGCGCGCAACACACAACTTTCACTTACCAACTTACTTAGATAAGAAATTAATGCATTTTGTTAATGCCACTTCTCAAAGTTACACATTTTCCACATTCATTTCTTATTTTTTCATTTGCTCTATAAACCCCTCAGAACATTTTAATAATGATAACGCTTACCTGATATTAAATAACACTCAATTTTCATTAAACATGACGAATATGAAGAAAATCGTTAAAGCCGTTTTTGAGATAATCTAAAAATTAGAAAAAAAGTTATGAAATAAAGTGTCCCCTTCGGTTGATCAATCTTGATGAAATGTTGGCTATCACATCTTTGGCATATACATACATAAATACCCAGTTTGATCAAAATCGTGAAAGCCGTTTTTGAGTAAATTAAAAAAACACGTGAAATTGTTACAAAATTTATTAAGTAAAGTCCCCCCTCCGGTTGATCAATTTTGATGAAATGTTGGCTATCACATCTTTGGCATATACATACATCAAATACCCAGTTTGATCAAAATCGTGAAAGCCGTTTTTGAGTAAATAAAAAGAAAACACTTGAAAATGATAAAAAATTTATTAAGTAAAGTCCCCCTTCCGGTTGATCAATTTTGATGAAATTTTTACAGTCATATCTCGGGCATATGAATAGATTAAATACTCAGTTTAATCAAAATCGTTAGAGCCGTTTTTGAGAAAATCGAAAAAAACGTAAAAAGTTATGAAATAAAGTACCCCCTCCTTTTGACCAATTTTGATGAAATTTTTGCTGTCACATCGCGGGCATATACATACACTAAATACCCAATCTCAGGTTCGCACGGTTTATAGTTTTTGAGCTAGTCTGTTCACACACACACACACACACACACACACACACACACACACACACACACACACACACACACACACACACACACACACACACACACACACACACACACACACACACACACACACACACACACTCACACACACTCACACACACACACACACTCAAACTCACACTCACACTCACACTCACACTCACACTCACACTCACAATCACACTCACACTCACACACACACACACACACACACACACACACACACACACACACACACACACACACACACACACTGTGTGCGATCCAACACACACAGGAAGAGATAGAGGTCATCGCTTCAGAACTGCAACATGGCAAGGCACCAGGACTAGATGGTATTCCAAACGTGGCTCTTAAGGCGGCTCTGAGGAAACGGCCAGACCTTTTCATAGACCTATTTAACTCCTGCATTCGTGAGGGCTCAATCCCGAAACCTTGGAAGAGACAGCGTCTTGTACTTGTTCCAAAGGGTAAGGGAAGATCCGAAGACCCATCAAGCTATCGTCCAATTTGTTTATTGGATACTATGGGTAAGGCATTTGAGAAAATCATCCTACTTAGGTTACAGGAGTACACCGAGGGAGTAAATGGCTTCTCAAGGTTTCAATATGGATTCCGCAAAGAACGTTCCACGGTAGACGCTATTAAATTGGTAGTAGAGACAGCACGCACAGCAATCGCAGGAGCAAGGTGGAGGAGAGGTGCTAAGTGTTATGCAGCAATCATCACTCTAGATGTCAAGAATGCATTTAATACCGCAAATTGGACCAGTATATTGTATGCCTTACGGACTATGGCGGTACCAGTCTATCTTCTGAAAATGATAACAGACTACTTTAGAGATAGAATTCTGTACTACCCTTCAGGAGTTGGCCAAGGGAGATACGAGGTGACTGGTGGTGTCCCACAAGGCTCTGTACTAGGGCCTCTCCTGTGGAACGTCATGTACAACGCCATCTTCAAGCTGACAATGCCGGAGGGAACTACAGTTGTGGGATTCGCAGATGACGTTGCAGTGGTTGTGGCAGCGAAACACTTAGAAGAAGTTACCCTCATCGCTAACCAGGCCGTTGCTACGGTTCGAGGCTGGCTGTCTTCGGTAGGCCTAAAGCTTGCAGATCACAAGACAGAGGTTCTCTTAACCACTAGTAGGAAGCAAACCGAGACCATCACTGTCACTGTAGGTAGGCACGAAATCTGCTCACAGCCTTCCTTAAAATATCTTGGAGTAATGATTGATGCACGTCTTCGCTTTGATCTTCATTTAGAATATATCAGCGCCAAAGCTGCTAAGATAGCATCTCTATTGTCGCGACTCATGCCAAACGTCGGGGGTCCTAGGGAGAACCGCAGAAGACTGCTCGCTACGGTTATAACATCAATAATCTTGTATGCAGCTCCTATTTGGAAAGAAGCGATGGCTACTAAATCATATAAGAGGCAGATAGTTTCAGTTTATCGTAGGGTCTCCCTAAGGGCAGTAAGTGCCTTCAGAACCGTCTCCTACGAGGCAGTGTGCGTGGTAGCCAGAATGCCGCCAATTGAACTTCTTGTAGAAGAAAGAAGTAGGCATTATGGGCGTCGTTCTTATGTTTCCAGAGAAGAAGAGAGGAAATTAACCATAGACCAGTGGCAACAACGTTGGGAGGCAGGTGTTTCTGGGAGGTGGACCCGAAGGTTAATACCCCATGTTGGCTTGTGGTATGATCGTCGGCATGGTGAAGTAGATTACTATCTAACCCAACTGCTAACCGGGCATGGATGCTTTAGAGCTTACCAGTTGCGATTTAAACTGGACAGCACAGCTGTATGCCCCACATGCCAGAGTATCGAGGAAACAGCAGAGCATGTGTTCTTCATTTGCATCCGTTTTGAGAGGCCATTTACTCCCTCAGTGTACTCCTGTAACCTAAGTAGGATGAATATGAAATCGTAATCCCTCTTAATCTCGTAATTAATAACGTTCCTCGTAAGTAGGAAGTTTTACGTGCTTGTTGGAACAAACCTATACACAACCTTAACTAATTTTTCAACATTAGATTTAAATGAAGATATAAATATCAGCAGAATATAGTATCGCTGTCGTTTTCTGTAGCGATATTAGCATAAATATCCTTATATATATAAAAATCTCGTATCCCGATGTTTGTCTCTCTATTTCTCAGAAACTACTCAACCGATTTTAATGAAATTTGGCTCAATGTATATAGTTTTGGCCAACTTACCGGACCGGATAGGTTCTAACTTGATTAGTGATCAAAATAATTCTTATATAGCGAATTATTGCAAATACAGTAGGTCGTGTTTCGATTTATTAACATGGCGTCATATGTCGATTTCATAATGTTTTTGTTTATAAGCATGCTATTGTAATACAGGTTATCATTATTATAATTTTGTATTGCGTTATGTGAGTGCAGTTATTTGTTCCAATATTATTATTTTCCACAGACAAATAGTAATACAAATTTGTATTTATTGTTAATTTTCATTAAAGAATAAATATATCAAGAAAAGGTTACAGTAAATTCTCAAATGTGTAGGTACTTTTTCTTCCTTTTCCTTTTTTATTTGTATTTAAGTTAAATTACTAGCTAAGCGCTGAAACGCTTTGCTGTGGCCCACCCTGATATCAACTTTTAGTAAAGTAAATTAATTTTAATAATTTAAATTAGGCTATTATTTGAAATAATACTCTATAAATATTGTAACAGCACCTACTGTCATAGGTGTAACCTAATAGAAACCTGACTTGGGGAGTCAGTGTTGCCAAAAATTAGTGAAAATTAGTAAGCAGGCTACACTGCGGATAACCAGTCGTAAAAACTCCCTCACAAAAAGAGTGTGTTTGATTAGGTGTTGTGGGATACTTTGTGATTTGCTAAAGAACTGCATAATTAAGACTTTAATATTATATTTTCAGTTGATTTATTTAACAGAAGTTTCTTTATTTTCATTATTCGTTTTGTTATTATTATTTAAATACTGTGTTTTTTTTATTTTACCAAACCTTTTTATCATTTTTATCCCGATATCTAAAATGTAAAATTTAAAAAATGTCAGTGAAGATTTGTAATTCCTCCTTTATCAACAATAATTTAAAGTTGAGAAAATTTAATCCCAATCGAATAGAGACTGTTACTTCCTGTTCAGCAGAGTTGTAATTATATTTAAATGTAAAATTTAAGAAATGTTAGCGAAGATTTTAATCCTTTCTTTAATTTAAAGTAGGCTATTATTGGGAATGATATTTCGTTGTTAATTTCACCAGAATACAATTTTTTACTTATCTTTAAATGATTGTTGATTAAGAAAGGATTACAAATCGCGGCATTTTTTAAATTTTACATTTAATGATTATTACACCTCTACTGAACAGGAATAATTGTTATTTGGGTAACCTCAAGTTTCAGATTTATCCGCCATAAATATGAGAGTAGTACTGCAAAATAATCCATCGGCAAATATTTTTTTTAAACAATTGCTCTATATTGGAAACGGTGAAATAGAGCTGCATCGAAATTCAAAATTTATCAAATTACCAGAAAATTTCTGAACTGTTGTAGAGATGAAATGAAATGAAATAAACTGTCTACGAAATATAAAGTGTCTTTCCTGATATTTTGAACAATTATTTGGACTGTAATTGGCTGGGTAGTCGTGCTATTTTGGCAGCAAAAAATGTTGATTTCGATAAAATAAACTTCCAAAATCAATTGACAATGTTCTAGATGTAAACGAAGCAGTAAATTTACCATCTGAATTTTTGAATTCCCTGGATATACACCCAAACAATCTCCAGTTGAAGACTGGCTGATCATTCTTCTTCGTAACTTAAATCCACCTCAATTGTGCAACGGTACACGTTTGGTCATTAAAAGGATCACAGGAAATGTTATTGAAGGAAAAATGTTGCCTGGAAGGTTTACAGGAGATATCGCCCTGTTGCCACCTATTCCCCTGGAACCGACAGAATTTTCAATAAAATTTAAAAGGCTTCAATATCCTATTCGTTTGGCTTTTGCCATGACCATAAACAAATCCCAAGAGCAAACAATGTCCACTTGGACTTTGAAAATCCGTGTTTTTCCCTCTGGCAATGGCATAACTCACGTGGGAAATGGGTATCGCCTGCTCACGTGTGTGGAAACCATCAAATCTTTGGTTTGTGTTAAAAAAAAACAAAAAACAGGTTAACCCAAAACATTTTGAACAAATTAGTACTTGAATAAATAAAAATTCTTAATTGTATTATGTAAAAACCTCTTTAAGAAGAGATTTATTATCACTCAAATATATTGTTAAATTAAAAACTTCAACATACTACCCTCTTACCGAACACTTATTAGCCGAAGGGTTGGGAAATCGAGGTCTCAAAGAAGTTGAGGAAAACGCCTATCAAAAGGACATATATGACGCGTTAACCAAGATTGGCATGACCCTGAGCAAAATTAAACCCGTTGTTAAACTAACAATACCAAGTTGAAGTAATTTTAGGCCAATAATCAATAGATCAATGGCTGAGGTTATCGAAACTTACTTCAGTCATCCTTTTTAAAATTAGTGGAAAAATATAGCCATTTCGAGTTAGTTTATACCGATCCATAAAAAAAGGGCGATAGTGTTGGCAGCTCTGTGAGACGTAAACACAATCAGCTCCTTTTTAATCAAACTACATTGAAATATGAGATGTAAAAAATAAAAACTTTAACTTTCCTATATTCTTTACCAAATACTTTTAAATGGTGTAATGCTCTATTCTCAATCACGTTGGATTTTGATTAGCTGAAAGGTTTTCATCTTTACCAAAGAATATTGGTATTACTGTATTTGTTTAAAAATATTAGGATATAAATACTGAGCCACAGCAACGCGTGGCCGGGTCTGCTAGTTAGATAGATATATATTCACCGATAGCAGTAAACCTTAATTTAGATCTAATCGACGGTTGGACACCATAATCATAAGACTACAAAGTTCGTGGAATTCCAAGAAAGACTGAGTATTGGTAATCGTTTTAAAGCAGAATTTAAGACTTCTTCAAGTTCCCGAAGGATCTTTTAAATTTAAAATCGTAGCTATAATTGATTTAAATTAGATTTTGATTTCTATCTTTTATTGACTATGCACATTAAAAAAGAAGACTATAATTCCTGGAAAAGCTAATTTTTAGTTGACTTAACAAAGGATTCAGATACCTCTGTCTTCTTCCGGATACACTTGGTCACTGTTGAATATCTTGCCGGGGGTCTTGTGCCGATCCTCTATGGGTGACACTTCTGTTATGTTATCCGGATTACTATTATCGGTTTTTAAATTTGTTTCTACAACTATCGAGGCTTTTGCTGGTGTTCATCCATCAATAAAAACTACAAAATAAAACTTGATAACTACCCGAAAACAACCTCATTGTATGAAAGTCCCCTCAGCAAAAATTTGGCAGTCACGGTAATGATTGTTAAAAATGAAGATAAATGCTACGCCACTAGAATTGAAGCAACAGTGTTTAGCAACTTATTTTCTGAATAATGTTTTATAGTATTCATATAATTCATAATTCATAGTACTTGGGTAATAAATTTAGTCAAAAATTCATCGAAAGGAATTACGAACATAATTGACTCCACCTTAGGAATTAAGTCAGTAGTCTAATACGGAGAATAATAATATCCTTCGTAATAATAAATTGACCATATATGAGTCCCAAACCCTGTTGCTTCTATCCTAGCGGGGCAGTCTTTTTGATATCGATAAATTTTATGGTTGCCCCTTTTTTGCTGGGACATCTATCCAATGATGTTTAATCTACTTTTCCAACGATCGATTTAAATAAAGCAATATTAACGGTCCCTACCGGAGTCGTGTATAATATCGCCATAGTTTTCAGAAGGATATTCAAGCAATCAAAATTTAAAAATTACTTTCACATTTACTATAGGTCATATTACCATCCTCATCGATTCTCCATTAACGATATCTTGTCTAAAACCGGCCAAAATCTCGACTGTTCAGTGACGTGTCTACTTCATCTTGGAATGGCCGGATTTATGTATTTATGTATATTTAACTCAACACATCTCGGAACACTGATGCTGTACGTAAATGACAAGTACTGACGACATTTAGCAAAGGAAAAATATTGTCATTGTGGAAAAACATTTTATGTGTTCCCTTCCCAATTGAACATTGATCTTTTTTAAAGAAAAAATCCATTTATAATCATAAAACGTAGTGTGTTGAAAGTTGTATAATACACGCACCGCTTTCCCACTTTTCTGTGTTTATTCATAAAATTGAAAAGATGACTGTTTATACAATTATTGTATAATAAAAAGACCTGGGAAAGACAAACGTGGTAGAGCGTAAAAAGATTTCGAAATTTTTAAACCAACTTTTATTTTACCAACGATCAATTACCAACGAAATTTTTAAATTTTTAAACCAACGTACGGTTTTTTACATTCGTTATCTTTTCCAACTAAAAATTGTGAAATAAAAAACATTTTATAAAAAAATATTAAACCGACTTCGAAACCTAGGAACCAGTAAAAATAAATTCACTGAAAAGTATGAAATAATTACCTTCTGATTTTTATGAATACACAGCAAAATTGAAAATGGTATAAAAAGTGGAAAAATGCAATAAGACGAATAATTTTATTTTGATTTGTACAAATACACACAAATTGTTAATAAAAATTATTAAATTTAAATATTAAATACTATGTTCAATACAACACAATCTTTTCGGAGGCGGCGCAAATTATAATTTTTTACACTAGACATTATGAAAATCTTCTAAATGGATCTTCTCTTCACATCTATTGATTCCAATGCCTACTTATGGAATTGTATCAGTAACATGTCATTTCTATTTTGCGCCGCCTCCGAAAAGATTGTGTTGTATTGAACATAGTATTTAATATTTAAATTTAATAATTTTTTTTTTTTTTTTTTTTTTTTAAGAAAAGTAATTTTTATTCTGGGACATTTAGTCCCCTAAGAATAACAGTAATGAACAAAATTAATAGCCATTTGTCTGGTTATTTGGGAAAAATATAATAAAAACAATAAAAAGAAATAAATAATTACAATATAAGGTAGACGCAGAAAAGAAAAGTAATACAATAGAGATAACAAAGACAGAATGTAGAAAGAGAAAATGTAAGATCAACATACGAGTGTACAGTACAGAACTTTGGTCAGCTTTTGAGCTTGAGGGATATATATAAATAGAAATAATATATATAATAAAAATCAAATAAATTTATCCTTAATACTGTTACTGTTTTCACTATTTACATATTTACATAGCCATCGGGGATTGGAGCATTAGGAGGTGATGAAATAGTAGGGTTTTGAAGGATGTGAGGGATGAAGTTTTTCGGATAGAGACAGGTAATGAATTCCAGAAGGTGGCAGCACGGATGATAAAGGATTTTGTAAAGGATGCAGATCGGTAAAAAGGGATATACAGGTTAGAGGTTCGGGATCTGGTATTTAGAGAATGTATAGAGGAGCAGGGTTTGAACAAACTGAGGATATAAGGAGGTTTCTTGGTTCTGAGAAGGTTTGGAAAAGATATACACCTAGGAAGTATTGCCGTCGGAAAACTGGGTAGAGCCACTTCAATTCTGCGTACCGGCTGGAGACGTGGGAGCGCCTGGGGACACCAAAGATGAATCTAATGAAACAATTCATTAGTCTCTTCAACCTCATTTCATGCATGCCAGACAGTCCCCCGTATACAAGGCAGCCGTAGTCAAAATGGGGAAATATAAGAGAGGAAACTAGGAGTTGCCGGGTTTTTGGGGACAAGCAATCACGTGATCTAAGGAACTGTTTAAGGATGGCTATGGATTTTCTGGTGATTTCGGAAATATGATTACTCCACGACAAGTGCTGGTCAAAGACCACACCGAGGTTTCTGACATAGGATTGGAGCTGAATGGTTCGATTATTAAGACGGAGTAAGGGGTAGTAAGGGAGGGAATTAAGAAGATGCCTGGAGCCAATTAGGATTGCTTTCGTTTTTTGTACGTTCAATCTTAACTCATTTTTTTCTGCCCAGGCGTTGATGCTGTTAATATCTTCTTGAACTTTTCGGATTGCCTCTAGCATTTTGGAGGGATGGAAAGATAGGTAGATTTGGAGGTCGTCAGCGTATAAGTGGTATTGTGAATGGTTTATGGACTCGGGGAGATCGTTAATATAAACAGAGAAGAGAGTTGGAGAAAGTGAGGAACCCTGTGGTACACCTCGTGTTAGTAAAAGAGATGAGGAAGGGGGTTTATCGGGAATGTGAACTGTTTGTGAACGTTGGGATAGGAAGGAGAGGAACCACTTCAAGACGCTGTTTGACATGGAGAGGTTTTGGAGTTTAGAAAGAAGGATCTCATGATTGACGGTATCGAACGCCTTTGTGAAATCAAAGAGAATTAGGATGGTGATTTTATGTTCATCTATAGAGGATTGAAGATCCTGAGTGATCTTCAACAGAGCAGATTGTGTGGAGTAATGAGAACGGAAACCGGATTGGAGAGGGTTGAGGAGAGAATTTCTTTCTAGGAAGTCATTGAGCTGGGAGTGGACAATTCTTTCAAGCGGTTTGGATAGGTTAGAAAGAATGGAGATAGGTCTATAGTCGGAGGCTAAAGTGGGAACTGGTACTTTGTTCAACGGACGGACTATCACTTTTTTCCAGGCTTTTGGGAAGACGGAGTTTTGTAAGGAAAAGTTATAGATATGTAACAGAGCAGGAAAGATGACAGGGAGACATAATTTAATAATCTTTACAGGGATTTGATCGGGCCCATAGTCGTTGGTTTTGGATTTAAGGACAGAGGAAAGTAGGTCTTCAGGCGAGATGTTTAGGAAATAGAAGTTATCAGGGCTGAAGGTTCGTGTGGAAAAGTATGGGGAGGGGTGAGGAATAGAAGGTGAGTTGGCGAAATGGGAATTTAAATCATCTGGGTCAATAGGATAATGAGTACAGGATTTGGATTTGACGATTGATAATTTTTTAAGGATTTTCCATTTGGACTTGGGATCGTGGGCTTGTGATATGGAGTGATGGAAAAACTGTGCCTTAGCACGCCGTAAGGAAGATTGAGTTAGATTGCGTAGGGACTTGAAAAAGGAGTAATCTTCAGCGGAACGGGTGCGTCGGAAACGTCTTCTGGCGGCATCCCTTTTCCTCATCAGCTCTCTGATTTCGGAACTTATCCAGGGAGCGGCTGGACGTCTAAAAGTTAGGGTTTTGAGGGGGGCGTGTTGGTTTAGGAACGAGGAAAGATTGGATGAGAGGCATTCGACCATTTCATCAATGGAGGATGACGAATAAATGGGATCTAGGGATTGGGAAAAGGAGTCGAAAAAAGGATTTAGTTTTTCAGGAGTTAATGAATCGAGGTTCCGCCAGGAGATTTTGAAAGGGCATAGTTTTGGTGTTGGGATATTATATGAAATTTTGATGAGGTCATGACTTGAAAGAAATGGTACTGGATGCTGTGAGGAAGATAGTAGGTTATGGGAGGAATCTATTATGAAGAGGTCTAACCAGGTGCTGGTAAACTGAGTGTGGTGGGTTGGTTGGTAGGGAACTATGAAAAGGTCAAGAGAATGGATGAGGTCTGTTAGGTAGGATCTGTTAGGAGAATCAGAGAGCATGTTTATATTGAAATCGCCAGCAATGATTACGTTGTTGTATAACGGGACGTAGGTAAAGAGGGAAGATTCAAAGGAGGGATCAAATTTGGTATGCGGGGGGCGGTAAATTATTACGTAGAGGAGGGAGAAAGCATCGGAGGAAATTTCAGCGAGGAGATACTCCGGATGAGGAACTTCTAAGGAAGGAGATTCTAGGAGGATTTTTACCCTCAGACTATCGTGAACGTAAAGACCAACCCCTCCTCCAGTTCGGTCCTCGCGATCACGACGGATAAGAGAGTAGTTAGGGATAGATAATGAGGAGGATGGGATATTTGGTTTTAGCCAGGTTTCCGAGACGGCAATGATATGATAGAAATTATGGAGGAAGTGGTCCAGGAACTCATCATAATGTGCTGGTAGGGATTGGGAATTAACGTGGCAGGATAAAAGGATGTTACTCATTTGGACTGATTAATGGGAATGATCGGAGGAGGGTGAAGGAGTGTAGGGGTTGAAGTGGAGAGGAACAGTAATGGATATTGGTGGCGATATAAAACAAAACTGATTGATCCCTACAGAACAGAGAAGATAATGATATATACAGATTAATATAAAATAAAAAAGAAGTTGATATACTGTTAAAGAAAAATATATTCGTCTGAAGAAAAAAAAGAGTTAGTAAGACCAAGTCCGTTATGGGTTTCGGGTTGCGACCGGACAGTAGACGAGAGCCAGCAGGTCAGGAGAAAATATCCAAGTCTTTGGGCTGGTCGATGAAGATAACTGGGTGACCGTCGTCCTTCCGGCAACGCACCCTGCCTGCCGCGAACCAGACAAATTTTTATTAACAATTTGTGTGTATTTGTACAAATCAAAATGAAATTATTCGTCTTATTGCATTTTTCCACTTTTTATACCATTTTCAATTTTGCTGTGTATTCATAAAAATCAGAAGGTAATTACTTCATACTTTTCAGTGAATTTATTTTTACTGGTTCCTAGGTTTCGAAGTCGGTTTAATATTTTTTTATAAAATGTTTTTTTTAAATACCATTATTACTTAAATAATATTATATTATATGACAATATATTATATTATTACAATATTAAATTATCCCCTAGATTCCTTCCCTATTTATGTTCCTTGGAGAGTAGTTTAACTTTTGAAAAGGTGGAGATAGAGGTCTACCTACACTGGTGGAATTTACTCTCGGAACCGATAGGTGGAACTGGAACGGTTAAGGGAACCTAATACGCAGGCGGAACTGGAACGGTTGGAACTAATACGTCATTTAAACGTCCCGTAACATCCCTAGTCATTTCATTCATGAACTATTTTTGGTTTTACTTCGAATAAGCAACTCCAAGATGGCGGCCGGAGTGATTAAACAACGAAGTATTCCGATCACGCCCTACCCGATATCCACGAATCAGTTCAGATTTACCGAGAGTTCCCGAACAAATGTAGTCAAGATAACATTCCCGCCTCAATAATGGGAACAACCAACATAATGTACAAATGAATGTTTCTTTAATAAATTAAAGTACTACAATAGATATGAGTGGAAGTACTATTTCAATATATGAAAATTTCCTGTGATGGTTGTTTAAAATTTGATGGCCTCTTTAGCAATATTTCACAAATAAATTTAATCTTTTGTTTTGTAAATTTATTTATTTATTTATTGTTTTTAAATATGTTGTTGTCCTGTTTAAATGATTAAATGGGTTCATGTTAAATGCACAAATAAATGCAAAAGGTACAAATAAATTAATAATATAGGAATACGAGTATTCCTAACCACCAGATTATTATTTTTTTGTTATTTCAAGAAAAATGTATTTAAATAATCAAAATAGATATTTTGTAAAATGATTTGATGATGAATTTAAATTATATGACTCCGAAGGAAAAAGAAGAAAGTATACGTGATTTATTAGATTAAAGATTTTGTTTGGATCAGACCTAACCTAATAAAGTAACGATTGAATTATCGGGTCTTTTTCGTTTAAAGCACGCCAACCTAATTTACAGGTACAAATATGAACATATCGCTGTTCCAGAAGAACAATGACGTAACTGTAAAATCTCGAGTAATTGATTTTAATTGCTTAATGGTATCTCAAAGTCATAAAGTGTAAGGTGGAACAACGTCGTAATTGTAGTTCGACTCATGGCAGCTCGGGCGTAGTTGTGTCCTTATTGAAACATCGGCTGTTTGACCCCTCCAGTCAGGAGGTTGTGTTTTATTGGTCTCCTGTAAAATTTCAGTTTTAGCAGTTGTGTCATTGTTCTTTTGGTACAGCGATAAGGTAACTACTACGTTACTATTTGCGATATCTTTACTTGGTTACGTAATACTCTGTTCTTTACAATTACAACAATATTATATCCGATTTATGGAGGTCATATACCAAAATCCTGTCTAACCAAAAAATACCAAAAAAAATCCAGTCTATGACTTTAAACATTACAAGGTTAATCATTCAAAAAAATTCATTGATCCAGAAACAGGAGCTCATACACAAACGAATCTCTATGGGCTGCGGCTAAAAGGCGAAATAAAGTAGAAGCTGGTACTAGGAGAACATTAATAGAATCGTATCTTGCTGAATTTCTGTGGAGACTTAGGAATCAAAACAAAGATTTATTCGAGGTTATATTGGAAGACATCTGTATTTTTTGGAAGTTAGAATCAAGTGACAAATAAAATAATAGTTATTAAATATCGTTACTTTTAAAAACATGTGTTGTGTTATTTGTAACTGTAGATTCGGTTGGCGTGCTTTAAACGAAAAAGACCCGAATTATCTTCCAAAAATGTGGATAAAGCCGGCATCGGTCTCGGGAACTCTCGGTAAACCCGAACTGAACGGTGGGTATCTGGTAGGGCGTGATTTGAATACCCTGTTGTTTACTCACGCCGGCCGCCACCTTGGAGTTGCTAATCCGAAGTAATATCCTATTTTTAAATTATAAAAATATTAAAACATGACAATTATAAAAATAATTATAATATAACATAAATAATAAAATATAAAATAATAATAAATAAAATAAAAATAAATAATTTTGGATATAATAAAAAAGTAATTTGTATATTTGTATAAAATTATTTTATTTGGAATCTATTTTTCTTAAAATTTATATATTCTGCTTTTGTTGGACTCCGATTTCGTCTTTTCATCATATAGAAGTGGGATCATAGCTATATGTTTCTTTTGTAACCACAGTCAAATTATAACAAATGTGATGTTAGATTATTTTTTTACACCACATAGAAACTGTTTTTTTAATACCACAATGTAAAATAATATTTATACAGCAAACATTCAAGATATTTTATTATTCCCTTCATTAATTAATTTATTTTAGTAATAATTTTTGTATTAATGATAAAATTGATATGAGTACCCTTTACCGGGAAATCTATATTATAAGAAACAAACATAAAAATATAGTGCAATATGAGCAAATAATTTTTTTTTTTTGTGTACCATGTATTGTAATTAGGTTAATATTAAAAAGTATAAGAATTTTTTTTTTTTAAGATTTCTGGTTTGGCCCGTTCAGAGTTGGGCAAACAATAATCTGAATAATGATTAATGAATATGAATAATTGTAATCATAAAACAAATGAATAATAAATAACCATTATTCATAATCAGTTCGGAGTATTTTTAAATATTATTAAGTGTTTATGGTATTCATTTGAAATGAATAATGAATAACTGGTATTCAGTTATTCATGAATAACGAATACTGATAAATTCAGTTAGTCATTATACATGAATAAAATATTTTCATGAGCTAGGATTAATTTATATTCATCAATCATGAATACCTAATATTCATCAATCAATAAATAACACTAATAATCAAAAATCAATAAATAATAATAATCAATAAATCAATCAATAACAAAAATTCGCCAATCATCAATCATGAATACGATATATACATAATCATTATTCATTTAAATTTAAAAGACGAGGATGCATTTCTGAAATAAAAGTTGTCCTAATGAGCAAGGACAAGTACTAAGAGTGGGTGTAGTCAACTGAACAGCATTTGAAGTCACAAGTAAAGAATTAGACCCTAATTCAAATGAGTATTATTAAAGGTCTATTGACAAGAATGGAAAGAGCAAACAAATTTTCAATCATCATTCATGATCAGTAAGACTCAGAATTGTGATTTTTTTGTAATCATGATTAATGAATTTATATTATTCATGATTAATGAATGATCTGTAATCATGAGTAGTGAATTTCCATTAGTCATTATTAATGAGTAATGAGTAATCATGAATAATGAATTCTTCTTAATCTAGATTACTGACTAACATTTAATAATAAATAATGTTCATTCATGATTGTTGAATACATTATATTCATGAATACTCCACGACCAGTGATTAATATAATTCATGATTAATGATTCCCCGCTAAAGAATGATTTACGAATGATGGTTACAATCATTATTCACATTTATGATTATTAGTCATAATCATGATTACATTTTTATTTAAATATGCCCAACTCTGGGCCCGTTAAGGTAAGGCACACATTGAACTATGCCACGCAGGCGAAGCAGAGCAGAGCAGGCGGCACAACAAAAAAACTGCGTCGCACAGGTGATCGCGCACATTTGAGGGAAACTGCCGCAATTTTCCAAGGCAGGGGCTTATTTTGTGAAAGTATGTAGATTTCTTGGATTCAAGCTCATAACCTGATTCGGAAATAGATTTGGAAACAAAAAAAATTGCTATATCAAAAGGCATGGTAAAAAATATTGTGATAAAATGCGTATATGGAGAAAAGACCAGGTCACGAAAGAATTTGCAAACAGATTTTTCTCAAAATAACTATTTCCGTCTGAGTCTGGTGAAGCTCATAATTACATTGAAGTTACTATTATAGTCTGAGAGATCCAATGCTTAAAATAATAACTTATCGTGATGTTTAAAATCATGTAATGAGAGCTTGTTCCTTTTATCATATTAGGCTCGAAATCTTTGCGTGTACAATGCCTCTCAAAATCCTCTTAAACGGTTTTAACAACATAATATCATCATGTAATAAATTTTCATTAATACTTCTTTATTTTATTAGAAATTTATTTCCGATTTTTTTCATCTGATTAATTCATTCACTATTTTGTATACTTTTAATCCTTATATATATAAAAATCTCGTGTCCCGATGTTTGTCGGAGGTAAACTCAGATACTACTCAACCGATTCTTATGAAATTTGGCTCAATGTGTATAGTTTTGTCCAACTTAAAAGATAGGATATTTTTATCTTGATTATTTTCCACAATATTTCTTTTATTGCGAATTATTGCAAATACAGTAGGTCGTGTTTCGATTTATTAACATGGCGTCATATGCCGATTTCATAACCTGTTTGTTGTTGTCGGGGGTAAAATCAGAAACTACTCAACCGATTTTTATAAAATTTTGCTCATTGTCTGTAGTTTTGTCCAATTTAAAAGATAGGGTAGTTACTTATTTCGATTACTGGCTTCAATATTTCTTTTATTGCAGATTAAATGCTTATTACACTACAGTTGAGTCTGATTATTTGTAATAAATTTCCTACAGATGGTGTAGTATTTATTGACACAACATTTCGTTTTCTTTCGATATTTAGGATGATTAAGCAGAAATTTATTTTTTCCGGCTTGGACTAGGAAAAAACGCCTTTTACCAATGGTTTTAGCAAAAGACAGGTTAAACAAAATCATTGTGCACCTACTAGCACTACAGTAAATAGAAATTGTGAATAATAATAATATAAAAATGTACATAATTTTTGTAAACAGTTATAAATTATCGTTATCTATCTCATTTATAAAATTAAATTTTTATGTTTTGATAAGTAGCATGTAAAATAAAACATTCAGTTTGGTTTGAGGTTGCCCGCTTTTCATAACCTGTTTCTGGTAGAACCCCAACAAATAGACGTTATCTCATTTCACCATTTGTTATATTCTAGATTTAATTAATATGTATTATGTCAGAAGATTAATTTGGTACATTTTAGCTAACTGTATATTATGTTTGTACTAAACCCTATTCCAATTACATTCTTTATTAGTTCCTTTTACATTTGTGTTATTTATATTTAATCTCACCTCTGCTGAAAAAATCCAATAAGTGCTAAATAAATGGATCGTTAATACTTAATACAGTCAAATATGATATGTAAAAAATAAAAAATTAAACCCTTCTTAATTCTTTACCAAACAATTTTAAATTTGGCGTAAGCTTCATTTTAAATCCCGTTGGTTTTTAGATTAGATAAAAACTGGGGGGGGGGGGGGGGCAAGCTATGGTCGTTCAGGTTGTAACACCTTATCGCGGAAGAGGTGAATGAAACCAAAATTATGTATAATTATAGCAGTGCTTTATCAACTAAGTTGTTACAATTATTTGCTTTAAAAAAATGTATTCTATTATTGCTTCCAGTCTTAAAAGCCTAAAAAATTATTGCTTCCAGCTGCCCCCCCCCCCCCCCACTGCCCCCCGCTGGGTACGCCCATGTACCAATACATTAATTATTTGACCAGATCTAATTTTATTTTTTTGTTCTAGTCAGTTAATTCGTAAGAATCTCGTCTCAGAATAAAGTTTATTTTTTCTTCTACTGCATTCTGTATGAGGAAATAAATAAATTATGTAGAGATTATCAAAGAGAAGTTATATTCTCATCAAATTTCTTATTAAAAAAGTTCCAATCAAGACATTGTCGATTTTTAAATAGCAGTTTTCTTTTAACTCAAATATATTTAATAAAAGAAGAAATACTTATACATTGTTTTTAATCAACATTTCCATTAACTAAATTTCCATAAAGCCTATGTTTTTTCGGTGAAATATCAATCAAATTTTCCTAAGATCATAACTTGTTGAATAGTTTATCTAGTATCTATGAAAAGAAAACATGTTTTTCTAATTTTTTAACGTGTCGCGGTAAGACGAATAAAAACTAACAAAAACCGGAATAAGGAATTACAAATAAAATAACAATATTAAAAGTATTTAAGCAAAAGTATCTACTTTTAGAACTTCAGAAAGGTCCTCATCTAAATTTTAATATATGTATATATATTTTTTTTAAAAGTAATTTTACAACTACCTTTTTCATCCTGAAATTGTTTAGTTTTAGAAATTCAAAACACTCATATCATGCACTTTTGGAATTGCGAGAAATTTCAAAATTATATTATGATTTCGTAATCTAAAATAACAGTATATTTATATTTTTAAAATGATCGTATTTTTAACACCGTTTTTTTCCCCTAGTATTTATCTTGAACACCCTACATATATACGGAAGGCCTACTTAGTTTCATTAACCTGGTTAAGAGAAAAGTAGAACTTCACAAACAATAATATTAAATGATAATAATAGGAACCGCGCGCATTGGGAGGCAGAGCAGGGCAGCGTAGTTTCCTATCTACCATACGTATTGCAAAAACTGCTCTGCTCTGCTCTGCGTCGCGAGTGTCTCAATGTGCGCTCGGCCTAAGAATTGGGGTGAAGGTTAAGAATGGACATATTTTTTTTCCGATCGATAACATTTTGAGCAGCACGCAATTCGTATTCTTACACAATGCTCTAGCAAGTCTTCTCTCTAAACAGTTATCTTTGTTTTTCATTTTAAAACGAAATTGAAAAGGTTTCTTGTAATTCTTTGATTTTTTATTTAGTTTTTAAGAATCTGAAAGTAGAAATTATTAATTTCTTGATACTCCAATGTTTGTTTCAGCGTCTTTCTACCATATTATAAATTTTTCTGTCTTACATTCTAAGCTTACCAACGACATATACATTTATATTACCACTAATATTATTAGAAATTGTAATTTTCGTTTTGGGAAATCATATATATTTTTTTATCCTTTATTTAATAATGAAAACCTGTCGTATTTTATATTTAGCTATTTATTGTTACGAGGAATACCAAGGGACATATATTTCACGGGTATTTTAAAAACAACTAAAAATTCAACATTAAACTCGATTTTCTCCTTTTAGAAATAAGATATCAATATACCGATTTCACTGAAAGTTTTCATTCAACGGCTAGTATATTACGTATGAGCAACATGAATTTGGTTCGCTTATTAGGGTAGGGTCAATCCATTTGTAGTGGTCCAAATCTAGTTGCTTCAACATTTTTATTTTTTTTAATATTTTTACCATTGAAAGGGCAATACATCAGAAGTACAAAAGTGCAATTGGTTTATTTTTTGAATTTTTATTTTTCCAATGGCGGCCATATTATTTTCTAAAAACCGCGTTTTTTTAGCTATTTCAATGCTCTGCTTCAAATCAAATATCTCCTCTTTTACTCATCCTAGAATATTCAAACAAAGACGAATCTCTTTAGAAAGGTCTGACCTTTAATAAAGGTTATTACAATTATGTATGTCCAGGTACACCTTCAAAGTTTCAAGCGGTAAATTTAAAAAAAAACGGGTTTTCAAAAATTATTTTTTACAAGAAGGCAAATGACTAAGTGTTTGTTATTTTTTTATTTAATGGATACAGGTAGGCACTATAAATTCACAAAGTTTCAATCTGTGGACTTGCACAGTTTTTTCAATACAAATTTTTGAAATCTTAAAATTTTCAAAATTTCAAAAGTTTAAAGCTTTATATCTCTGTCGGGCAAGAAAATAAAAATTTGAAATTTAGCCCAGATTTAGTTCCTGGTTAGAGGATTGAACTGTCAAAATTTCATTTTGTGGACTCAACTAATTGCAAGGATATAAAATATTGAAAAGGAATTATGAATTGAAGAAGGATTATGTTCCTGACGGTAGATAACCACATGGTCGGCCAAGGATTTCATACCTACACGATGCCGACAGTATATGCAAAAGGAGAAGAAAAAATCTCGGCCAAGTATGATACCATGCAATGCACAGGGAGCAATGAAAGTCCTGATAAAACACTTCCTTATGCTAAATGGTATTAGCTAATGACACTTCATTAACTATATGGTGACACGAAAGAAGATTTGTAATAGGTAAGAATGTAACTCTATAATTTTAAAACCTTATTTATTATAATATATTACACCTACAATGTAAAAACTGGTAAATATAACATTACATAGTTAGTTTCACATTTCTAGACACCACGATACCTAGGATTTATTTTTAAAATAAATTAATAGCATAATATACAATAGAGTATAAAGTTCAATTCTAGGACACAAATACTGATACATTTAGTAAAATTCAAAGGCAAGTTAGGGGCATTTCTAGACATTAATTTAGTAAGATATGTTGGGAAAAGAGGATCAAAGAGAATACTATATAGCATCTACATATTGCTACAGACACGTATTTAGCGCACTAGAAGCACTGAGAATGGTTTTTATTAGTAAGTAAGAAATGAACAAAAAACAATTTAAGAAATTTGTTTATACAAACGATAGCTAAAATTTGTGGGAATAAAAATCTTCACACATAGTCATAATTAAATTTATAATACTGATTTATATATTTTTTTTTAAATTACTCTAACACACTTTACAATAGTATTTAACATTTAGCATCAAAAAATACAATAAAAAAGTAATACATAATTTATAATTAATTAGATACAGACATTTACAAATATATTAATTACTATTTTAAGTGAATAATTGAAAAAAAGAAATGTGATGTATTTACATATTCATTTTTGATTAACTTGCTAGCATTGGTAAGAAAGTATTCTGGTAAAGTTTGGTATTACCTTAAATACGTACACAACCCAACAATTTTTCTAGATTAATTATCTGTGAAAATCAAAATGAGATTTCTGACGTTTAATAACTATAATGATATAATTTTAAATAACCAATAATTTTATGGAAAGAAAATTTTAATTTGCACATAATATCAAAATAATAGCATTATATAGTACACAGTAATTACCAACATAATAAAAATATTACTTTTTCATATAAATATTAAATAACTACATTAAATATCATATGATGTTGAAAGGTTAGAAATCAAGTATAAATATAAATAATGGCCTTTGAAACTTTTATATAATATGAAATGAATATCTATGGGACTTAAGAAGATATCACGGAAGTTAATTTATATCTTTTTGAAATTAAAGATAAAATAAAAATGATGATTCAAAGAAAAAAAAAATTATAACCTATTTTTCATGTAAAACCAAAGGTTTAATGAAGGAATAAGTTTTTTTTTGTAACATTATCCTTAACTGTTTACAATATAGTGGTCATACCTCAAGAAAGTTTGTGATGATGCTTTACAAAGTTTATGAACAATTTTTATCATTGGCTGTTTTTGAAATACTAGATATCATTGGCAAAAATAAATATGTTTATGCATTTTTTTAGTTAATATAAGTATATGATTTTGAAACATAACAAGATTTATATGATTAAACTTTTTTTAAAAGACCTCTCAGTTTGTTATGAAAAATCACGTAGTTTTTCATTTAAAGTTGATTGCTAATCCGAACAAACAATGAATTGTGACGACTTATTTATGGAATTGAATATAATAAATATCGAATATAATAAATATTGATATATATATATAAAAATCGATAAATCGATAATAAATATCGATTGAATAGAACAATAGAACTGTAAGTTGCCAAGTCCCCATTTATCTGAACTGTGTACTGCTCACCAAGCAATGCAAAGTATGCACATACATTCGTAGAAACAACTACATTTGTTTAATTTTTTGTACTATTTTTCTTTAAATGTTACTTGTGATTTTGGTTACTTACTGTAATAAGTTGTTTTTTTCATGTATATGATGAACATAAGTACCTTTTTTTCTTAATTTCTTATATCTAAATATTTGATTATCCGAATTGGCTCTGGTCTCAATTAATTCAGATGAACGGATTTTATTTTTCGTGATTGAATTTGTTTTCTTCAAGTTTTATAAATATCATTTTGAGTTTTAAAAATTGTTCTGTTATAAAACATAAAATCTGAAAAGTAGTAATTGTGGATATATTTATTGGAAAAAAGTTGTTTAGTTATCACTATAAAATGAAGGAAAGGTGGGTAATGTTTTCAGCCCCGTCAAAAAAGCAATGTTTGAAAAAGGACCAAAAGTTTTACTTGAAAACTGTAAAGAAATAATTCTTAGATGGACAAGATTGCCTGCTTCAACTTGTGCACCAGCTAAAAGTAAAAACATCAGTAATCAATGTTTAGTGGCAATAAACCTTGGCAGTTAGCGCTTTAAATTTGTCTTAAATACTTTTATTTATTCATGAGCAGTAAGTCAATGTACAAATTCTAAATAAAAATACCATGCAGAGGTAAAAATGCTTGTACTACCCATATAATATTTGAGAAGTTTAAAATCTCAGTTTAATTTCAATTCCAAGTTGTGATTGATAATTACCATGATCATGATAAAGCTAATCATTTTCAACTTAAAAGAGTTTAATCTGAACATATTAGTAACTAGAACTATTATAATAATTAGTCACAAATACGCAAATCTTAAAAAAAGTGAGAAGAAATTATTTACTTTAATTTATATAGTGATCTATTGCAAAATAAAATTAAAAAACTAGATATGGAAAAAAACTAAACGTTTTTGTAAACTAAATTATTATTCTGCGCTTATATTTCTATTTTATATGGTAAATATATACAAAAATTCACAAGTACACTTGTTTTATAGGACATGGGACAGTAAACAAAGGTTCAGTACACAAAAAAAAAAAGAAAAAGAAAAAAAAGAAAAAAATACATCCCTCACAAAACACTCAATCTTAATTACATTAATAATAATAATAATAATGATAAATTTATTCATAAATACTAATCTTTACAAGGTAATTAAAAACATAGAAAAATACTAAAATAATTGTTCAAAAAGCGTATGTATTTCTGTTGAAAACAGAAAATCAAAAGTTAATATGTAACACCTATATACAAAATTATATTACAATTAGTACCTGATGGAATAATATATATGGTATGAACAAGAATGAAATCAAAATTAATCAGAAAAAAAATATATATGAAGGACTTCATAAAATGTGATGACTAATTCAATGTAACACACCTATTATACATGTATATATATATATTTATATATCCATTTATATATTTTTATATATTAAAAAAGAAAAAAAAAATGGGTAAACAGTAAATGTGGAATATGACATGTATCATTGTGACATATACAGGACATAAATGATATCTTTGGAAGCACAACGGGTTCTGCAGATGTTCATAAAATAATTTGGTTAGTTGACTAGACAAACTGATTTCATTAATAATAATTGTTTTTTTGAGATATGAGGAATATTTCATTTTAAAAATTTGTATTTGTCAAACTATTCAAATGATACTTATTTCAAAGTTCTCAGCTGTATATATTTACATTCTTAATGTAATAATATGGTAATAACCATTTATGATTAAACGGAAAGGTAGAAAGTTTTAAGATGAACATGTAAAAATCCAATGGAGTTGTTCTCCATATTAATTAAAATGTTAATGGCTGAAAAGAACAGAAAGTTATAAAACATGACTATCATTTGATATGTATATTGACACATCTGCAGAAACGCTCTCTCCCAAGATTGAGATAATTCAGCCTCTCAGGTTTCCTTGCCCTGGGACGGGGTTGCTATTCTTGTTGTTATCAATTTAATTACACTGTTTTGATCTTCGCTGGAACCTTCTCATACGGTTGTGCCATTCTTCTTTCCATTCAATGACGATTGACCTTTGAGTGATGGTCAACCCAGGTCGGTCTCCATCCTTTTCTTTTCCAAGAATCAGGTAAGACCTATAATAAAAGACATATATTTTAATAATAGCAATAGCAATATTCATGAATGTTAAAAAATATGAATATATCTAAATTTGTCCAAATAACCATGTCCAATCGGTCAAAGTATATAACAGTGGGACTGCTTAATATAAGATCAACACCATAGTAATTTGGTAGATTATTTATTTATTTATTTATTACACCCTTCCTTGACTTGAAGGCCAAACGGGTTTGGCAGTGGTGACATAATCTAATGAGTACGTCACTCCTGCAAGTAAACTTAAATGTCATTTCAACTGTTCTTCCTTCTTCAGGGTTGCCTTCCTCTTCCTACCCTTCGGGATAAATTGAAATGATCATATCCAACAGCAGCTTTCCACCCGTACACAAAGGCCTTGTAGTACTGGTAGTTGGCTGATGTTACGAGCTCAGGAAATTCTCTTTCAGTTAGGACGTACAGTCCAGTTTCTCTTCGGAGTTTGCTTCTTAGTGCCTCATAGGCGGTGCAGGAAGTGATTATATGTTCGGCGGTTTCAGGAACCCCGCAACTAGGGCACAAGGGGTCAATGTCAAGGCCATGCATGTGGAGCTTGGCACGAAATCCGCCATGCCCTGTGAGGAATTGGGATATCCAGTAGTCCGGGAGGACCCAATTGGCTTCTAGACGTGACCGGACGGTGGGGAAATACTTTCGAAGAGTAGCTCCTTTAGGACTTGTCACCCACCGCCGGTTCCACTCTTCTATAGTGTCCTCCCGGATAGTTTTATAATATTAGTAGTATAGTTTTATAGATATAATTAGACTTCACAAGAAAACTTTAGATTCAGATCCAATAATTGTGATTTAAAAGAGATCAGAGTATGGGAAATAGCATTCATAAAACAATTAAGTGTAATTGATGGACTAACTTGTTGAAACCAGTAAAACAAAGAAAACTAGAGAACAGGATTTAATTTTCTACTTAGATATTTAAAAATGTCGATGGGAGGCAATGAAAACCTCTTAACTCTTAGCCTGACAAATAAAATCATTGAATTCTTAGTCTTGGAGCTCTAAAGAGATATATGAGGGTACAACGGTTTATCTGATCAATAAATTAAAAGCTAAGGCTTAGACTGTCTGGTAAATACTAAATCTATCACTTTACTCATTTAAATAGAAAAACTGATTTCTTTCTCTGG
This sequence comes from Aelia acuminata, assembly GCA_911387785.2. NCBI lineage: Eukaryota > Metazoa > Arthropoda > Insecta > Hemiptera > Pentatomidae > Aelia > Aelia acuminata. The sequence goes on along the minus strand of OU426981.1, from coordinate 94,876,131 downwards.
TAAAACGGACTAAAATGTAGTTATGACGTTTTATATATTTGTGATTTATAATTATAAAATAGAGTTTGTTTCATGTATTAAGATTTTTAAAATTTTATTTTATGGTTGTCATCCAGGCTTATTGGCCCTAAGCCAACCTTTTATATGTATTTTCCAGGTCATTCAATTTGTTTCCGTTGTCATATGAATCAAGATAGTATTATTATTTATCCATAAGCAAATTATCATGTTATTTTCGAAGGAAAATTCAATTTATATTGTGACATCATGTGTAACCAAAAATAATAGAATTTAATATTATAATTGCCTGACAATCTGATAATATTTCAACAATTAGCTATATAAAAATAAGAAAATAAAGGTAAAATTTAAAATTAATAGAATTTTAAATTAATAATTAATGAAGCAATAAATGCCTCTAAAATTTGTTAGCCAAACCTCTGAAATATAAAAAGATTAATTTGCTTTATTTAAAAAAATCAAGATTGGCTAAGGCCCATATTTTTATTGGAAATTGAAAGCTAAATATGAGCATACATATAGGTTAATATTTCCTCAAATATGGCAACAAAAAGGAAAAATAGTAAAAACAAAAATCCTAAAATTGGATTAATTAATTTTATTATTTAAAAAAGAATATTTAAGAAAAAATTACAGTTAAATACTGTCAAGATGTATTGGCATTGAGTTTTACTTTCAGTTACTAAAAAAGTATGTTTTACCACCATTGTTTGCGATTCAGTAGATTCTGCATTAATTCTGCTGCAAGTAGATCACATTACTTCTTTTCCTGTACAGCATTCAACATGTTGCAGATGCAACCACTGTCCTCTTATTTGCCTCCTCTTTTGGTGACATCACTGGTGCTATTTGTCTTCTACCCAAGGAGAAGCGGGTTGGGACCACAGCTACGTTCCACCTGCACACAAAATATTTGAAGAGCGGGTAGCTTTCTTTGGTCATCACATGAGGGAAGTCGCTCTCTGACAGAGTGTGCAGCCTAGTCTCCCTCAGCAGCTTGGCCCTTAGTGTTTTCTTAGTGCAGGAAAAAACAATGTGCTCAGCGGTCACCGGGACACTACAACTGGGACATAGGGGATCGATGTTTTTCCACGCTTGCAAAGCTCCACTCGAAAACCTCCATGTCCCGTTAAAATTTGAGAAATCCAATAGTCTGGGAGGACCCATGTCACCTCTAGGCGTGATCAGACGGTGGGGAAGTACTGTCGGGTGGGGACCCCATTCGGGGTCGTCACCCTCCATTGATTCCATCCTGCTAAATTGTTCTCAAGGAGGATCTTCCATTTACTGGCGTCTTCACAGATTTTTTCTTTCCTTCTTTTAGAAGGAGGTCGAGAGGTAGCTCCTCCTAAGACCTTCACCGCCTCAAGAGACACCGTCCTTTATGACCTGGTTACTTGAAGCAGGGCCTTCCGTTGGATTGTAGTCAACCTGCTCTTCTGTCGGTGCAAGAGATCTCCGTTCCAGGCCTGGGACTGGAAGATGAGCGATGACTAATTTCCACAGGGCAGGACCAAGTACAGATCCCAGGACCTCAGTACAGCCTCTCTCCACAGTTCCTTCTACCTCATAGAAGCTATCTTGAATTTTCAATGTCCTGTCCTGTAGGTAGCTTCTAACCAAGCCAGACTTGACTGGCTAGGCACTTCAAATCTCGGCAGTTGCTGGAGCACGCTCGGCCACCAAAAGCTATCGAAGACGGAGGTTATGTCAAAGAGTAGATGCATAACATACTTGTCCGCCCTTTCTTCAACGTCACCGTGCACTCTCAGCAGTGCATCTGCAGTTCCCCTACCTTTGCAAGATCTACTGCCGTGGATGACTCGCTCTTGAAAAGACTGGCCTTAAACTGGTCATCATGAGGTTCTCTAACATCTTACTCTTCACGGGATCTAGTATTCCAGCTTTTTGATAAGTATTCCCTATCCAGGCAATCATTATATAAAGCTAGCAGTCTGTCTTAGATATAGGAAATACTATTCCTTAAAACAACCGCGTCAATTGAGTCTAGACCAGGAGCACTACCACTCCTTGATCCATCCACGGCAGCACAATGATTCCGTACATCCCATGGTGGGCACAGGTCCGTTACAGTAGGGCATCCGTAGTGCATCTTATGAATTCCTGCTCTTCATTATCTTGGTACGGATCGTTCCTGGTGTAAGTTTCCGTAATAAACATTTTTGCCGATTCTTCCGGAGTTTTTATAACCTGCATAGGCGTCAGCTTACCCAGTGCCACTCTATCCGGAATGCCCCAGGGAGTCTTAGATGATTCCTTCATAATGAACTAATCTCAGGACTTGCGTTTTCGTAAGCACACTTCGTTTCGGTATACCCTGGCCTTGGACCTGTACTCATCGCTAAGTGTACTGCGCCTCTCCTCGCAAGTATACCTCTGATACAACGCCAGGCCTTATAGAGCTCTCTCTTTAACTGCTAGTGGCTTGTTGATGAGCCAGCCGCGCGCTGGTCCCCGTGTGCTGATGGCTCGTATATCAGCCACCCTGGTTTTCCGCTTCACTGCTCCAGACTTACTTACGCGCCGGGTAACTGGCGCTTTCTTTTGACGTTTTTTGCAATCTATAATATTTCCCCTTACCGCTAGAGGGTATTTGATTGTACTTTTCCTTACTATAATGCCTTGATACATGGTTGCTTTTCAGGTTTCGGTAAATAACACAACCTTTTGCTTGATATCAAACCTTTCTTTACCTGCCTATTTAACCTTTGTATAATTTTAGTTTATTTGCAACTACTATGGCATAAATCTGTGTTGTGAAATAGTTTTGGGGCGATAAAAATAAATAGTGAGGAAGAGTTTTTGGAGCTCGTAACGGGTGCTAGTGATGGGGATGCTTTTTAAATTTTAAAAAGTTTTTAACTCCACCAGTGCGGGTCCATAGTCCGGATCGAAAAGTTAGGAAAAAGAACTGTGTGTAGGATCAATTAAGCTCAAAAAAGATATAAGATGCGAGCGCTTTAATGGCGTTAAAGTACTCCGCACAGCGGGCCCGCTCGGTGTGCCTACTAATCCGCAACGGCGGACAACCTCATGCTCCGCTATCTCCGCAGTTAAAGGGTTAGTGAGGTTAAGGCCGACCTAGGACAGGTCGAGCTCTCGCCTTCCGGTACTGGACGGTTTCTTCAGCAGCGCCACGAATCACTTAACTCGGTATTCCAAATCATCAGTGAAATCCTTAACTTTTGGATCCCAGCCATCGTCAACCAGCTTTCCCCCCAGAGCTGACCGAAAGGCATTCCAATCAGCTTTTCTAGTTCGTAAGCTCTTATCAATGACGTGGGAACCTTCCATATTTTGAACCATGCGAAAACTGGTCAGAACTCGTCTTAGATCTGAGGGACCAATCACTAAGGTGGTTCGCAGGCAATGGTGAGGCCATTGAAACGTCTATCCAATTCTGCTCCTGAGAAAGTACTGGTAGCCAAAGGATCTTTTAACACTACGAGTTCGCTTCTTGCAATGAATTCGCCAAGCTTAAGACCCCTTTACTTTGTTCGTTTGGATTCTCAGACAGTTCCAGGATTTTGTATCTGAACATATGATCACGTTCCTTGTGCAAGACGTGATCATTTCAATGGCGAAAATGTCTTCATTAATATTATTTCCATCAGTAAGGTATGATGAAATGAGCGTAAACACTTAATGTAGCATGCGACACAATCCTCCGTGGTATACAGTCTCAGATCCATTACGTCAAGGTTATTAACCACTGTAGCAGCCCTGGGCCTCCTCTCTCCACTGCCCAGGGCTATAACCCATGACCCCGTGACCATATTCCCACGACAGCTCGGTTCCTGGATCGCCACGGCAATTTAGGGACAAAACCCTTAACCGGTCACAAATGACGATAAAATATATACATTCCATGGTTTTTTGGGTCGCTGAATCGATTTATGCCACTTCCAAAGCTGTAATATTTCATTTTAAGGGTTACAGGGTAAAAAAAATCCACATTTTTAAAAATAAAATTTTGATTTTACTTGGATCGTAATAAATATAAGAACCAACATAAAATTGAGCAAATCTTCGTTCGTTGCTCTCCGAGATTTCCTACTACAGAAAAATCTGTGGTTGGTCTGCCCCCCCCCCCCCACCAAATTTCTAGAACCAGGCTCGATTCGCAACTTGGTTGGTCCTCGCAACCCATCGGTAGAAAGGGCCCGATAAAGTTGTTTTCCAACCATTTACTAATTTTTCTTAAAAAGCGTTTATTAAAATGTCCTCCACCAAATCATTTTTTTATTTCCGAAATAATTGTAAATAAGGGCTCACCTTCCACCTCTGGAATTAATGCTGGTAACGCCTGTTCTAGAGACGAATTATTATTTATCAGTATATCACATACATCGCGGTAAGAAATGACGTATTTATCCATACTAAATTTTAATTAAATGATTTATATGAATAAATATTTCAGTCTCTTTGTTGAAACAAAACAGAAAACTGAGGTAAATAAACTGTTGATTTGCAAACAAATCGTTGACATATTGACAAATCCATGTTTGAATAGAAGCGTATTAAGGATTGAAAGCATTGCTCCTGGAAGAGGGGACAATTAAACAATAGGCACTCCCGCCCCCCTATGAAATGATCTCATTCAAGAATTCGGATCTGAAATCTTTTGGAATATCTTCAGTGATACCTCTGGATTGATTTAATATCAACCTGACGACGGAGGTCGACGGAGCTACATTGAAAAAGGCCAATAACCATATCACTTATGACATGTCTCAAGAGAACACCCGATTCTTTTTTCTTTCTAACCTAAACTTTTTTTTCTTTGAAATCAAGGTTTACATACATTTTTTCAGGATGTCTAAATTAGAGCATCGGACAAATTTGGGCTTCCCTTACGTTAACAAAAGTGTTTTTGTGTCATTCCTACAAGATGCCTAAAACTACCTTGTTTACAAAGGTTTAATGAAGATCAATCTAAAAAATTGGTATGGATCCTTGCTCTAGAGGTATTTAGGTTTCAAAAAATATCTTTAAAGTTCCGGTAGGTGCACCTTCATTCTTTAGGGTTTTGTCCCTATCAGCACCACTGTGCGTCGTAGCGTTCGGTAAGAGCTCTAAGCTCATCTTTTGGCCAATTCCTTCGACCGCTTTAGGTGCACAGGGCATTCAATGAGGAACTCCCATTACTTCTAATTTTGGGTTTTCTTTAGGGTTAGATTTGCTTGCAAGCCGTTAAAACGCAGTCCCTGCTAACCAATGATTTTATTGGTTTTGGAACTGTCTTCCAAGCGGACAAGAACAGAAGCTTCCTTTGTCTTACGGACGATTGCAGTGTTGAGATCGAGGTAGGTTGTTAATAATGTCAACGGGGCTCTTCCCCTCCCCACTAACAGTGATATAAATTGGTTTCAGGGCATGGGTAGATTTTGATGGCAGGGTTTTATCGATCTGCGTCATTGAATTTGGCTTTGTCTGAGTTGACCCACTCGGGAATACCGCCACAGCCTTTGGCACAGCCCTTACTTCTACAGCTGCAGGCTACTTTCTTAGGCTTATTCCTTATCCTTTTGTTTTTTACAACCGTGGAAGAGTCTGCTACTAATCCAGGCAGATCGTGGCATTGGTTTGACAAGGTTCTAACTGACATTTTTGGCAGAATTGAGCTTATTCTTTTATTTGACATATAATATAGGTAACTATATCCTGTATTAATTTTACGGTTGCATTATTGTAAAAAACAAAATTACTAAAGTGAAAATGTTCTAACTGCAAGAAAAACATTTTTAAGCATCACTTTGACAAGGTTCTATCCGCAACACACCTGTTATCATTGTGATTTTAATGTAAACACTTCTTATTTTGTTCTCTTGTTTGGGGGACGTGTTGGTGTGTTCTACACTTGTGAGGTTTTATAAACAGTAAGCAGAGCTCCAGGATTGTTTTAAAAATGGATTGGTTGGTTGTTTTAGTATGAAGGCGTAAAACCTCTCGGTCATAAACGCCGTTGTTTACGTCTATATTATTTTGTTTTAATTTATTGATTTTAATTTTTTTGTGATTTAGATTGGAACCATACTTTCAAAGAATACAATTGGTAATAAATAAATAAGCAATGATAATAAAGATTGAGAACAAGATTAATCAGAATAGGAGACAGAAAGAGAGATAAATCTGATTTAGAAAAATTTAAAGATAAATTAATTAAAAATTAGGAAAAGGATAGATAATTTAAAAAAGACAGAAGAGAAAAAAAAAAAAAAAAATTCAAATGCTTTTAAGAAGTCCTTCCCTCGAGAGAAAAGAAATTACCTTATTTAATAACTTTTCTTCATTTCCCAATGCGGTGGATATATTTGCTGGTACACCCTGGTCTTGTAGCCTTCTCTTGTAGTAAGTACAAACATCGAAGATGTGAGCTACTGTCAATCTTTCATCACACTTAGGACATCTGGGCGGAGTTTCTTTTGTTATGAGGTGGAGGTGCGTAAGCCTCGTATGTCCTATCCTGAGTCGTGTTAGAACCACTTCTTCTCTGCGACTGCTGCGGCTGGAGCTGCTCCATGCTCCAACTTCCTTTTTGATAGCCTTCAATTTATTCGGAGGGCTGTTGTCCCACAATGTCTGCCAATCTCGAAATATGGTTTCTCTTAGTGGTCGCGCTAATTCCGACGCTGTTAGGAAAGTTTTGCCACGTCCTGGAAGAGCAAGAGCTTCTTTCGCCGCCTTATCTGACATTTCGTTTCCTCTAATTCCTGTATGGCCTGGAGCCCAGACGAAAGATATAGATTTTCCAGAATCGTGTAGCTTTTTTATTAGCTCTAGAACCCTTTTTATTCCTGGGTGGTCGGCATACATGTTGTTCATCGCCCTCAGGGCACTTAAGGAATCGGATACTATCACTGCCTCATCAGCTGGCGTGTTCATGACATGTTGTAGAGCCATTGCGATGGCATTAATCTCAGCGGTGTATATCGAACAAAGGTGGTGTAGCTTACATTTATATGTAGAATCGGGTGTGACAAAGGCGGAAGCCGTTGATGTATCCGATTTGGAACCATCGGTGAATATCAAGAGGTGTTCGGGCAATGAATGAATGATTTTATCAAATAGTTCATTATATTCATTTGGATCTGTAATGTCTTTTTTAAATTTGGCAAGATCTAACTTTAATTTCGGTTGTACATAGGTCCACGGGGGTATGTTATTTTCTATGTCGTTTAAAGTGATGACTTTTAATCTATTCACGGCATGGGCCATTCTTTCTGCTAACGGGAGTGTTGCGTTGCTCTTTTGTTGAAATTTCGTCGAAAATTTGGGCTGAAATACGTATTTGTGGGCAGGGTTCGAGATACTGGTGTACAACTTCGTGATATAATTAATGGCAAGCTTTTGTCTTCTGAAAGAAAGCGGTGGTAGGCCGGATTCTACACAAAGACTAAGGGTCGGACTGGTTCGGAATGCTCCGGTAGCTAGGCGAATACCTGCGTGATGCACAGAATCGAGCATAGCTAGAGTACTTTTAGAAGCGGAGCCAAAAATAAAACTGCCATAATCAATTTTCGAAGATATTAGGGCTTGATAAACCTTCAGCATAGTAGTCCTGTCTGATCCCCAGTTTGTTCCACTGAGTACTCTCAATACCTTGAGGTTTCCAGAGCATCTTTCTCGAAGTGATTTTATATGTTGCTGCCAGGAAAGTCGCCTGTCAAAAAATAATCCTAGGAATTTGCAGGTGTTGACGTAAGGTAGAGTGACATTTCCAAGACGTAGTTCTGGTGGAGGCGGTGATTTCCGTTTTCTATGGAAATGTAAGCATTTTGTTTTATCAGTAGAGAAACGGAGTCCTGATGATTTAGACCATCCATCAATGTGATCGAGCGCATCTTGCAGTTTACATTTGATAGAATGTGTATCCTTTGCTCTGCAGAATATTGCTAGGTCGTCGACAAAGAGCATCGTTTTTACTCCTCGAGGAAGATTTGACCCCAGGTCACTAATGGCCAAGGCGAATAAGGTCGTACTTAGAACACACCCTTGTGGAACTCCGCTCCTTTGAATGCACTGTCGAGATAAGGATGTACCAATTCGTACTCGAAAGGAGCGACAAGAAAGAAATTCGTGGATAAATTTAGGAAGATTACCCCTAAATCCTAACGAATGAAGCTTCTTTAAAATGGAAAATTTACTGGTTTTATCAAAAGCTTTTCGCATATCAAAGAATATAGCTACTGCCTGCTCTTCCCGGACAAATGTATACTGTAATTCGGCCTCCATTTGAACTAAATGATCAATAGTAGATCTCCCTTTTCGGAATCCGCACTGAAAATTTTGGATGAGTTGATTTTTCTCTATGATCCATGTTAGCCTTTTGTTCACCATTCGTTCTAATATTTTACACAAGCAGCTTGTCAGGAAGATGGGTCTATAGCTGGATGGATTCCGCTTATCTTGGCCTGATTTCAAAATGGGGACCACTAATGATTGATTCCAATCACTAGGAAAATAACCAGAGATCCAGATGTGATTGTAGAAATCCAACAGCCATTTCAAGGTATTTTCAGGCAGATGTTGGAGCATGGCATAGTGGATTAGGTCTGGTCCAGGTGAAGATCCCTTGACACCATTTAGTACAGTATGCATTTCCCAAAGAGAAAATGTAGCATTATAATTTATGCTCGAATCGGTAGTGGAAAAGTCTAATTGATCGAAGTTATTGTCTTTAGGAGTTTCATTGTATACTCCTGTGTAATAATTGGCGAATATTCTGCATATTACAGCTGGGTCATCGCTCAACTTTCCTTCACATGTTAGGGTATACCTAGAGGTAGAGCTTGTTCCTCTTATTTTCTTTATTCTTTCCCACACAACTTTGGAAGGGGTAGAGGAATTAATGGATTCAACGAATGATTTCCAAGATTCTTTTTTTCTTTCACTAAGAATTCTTCTACATATTGCCATTTGTTTTTTATATTCTATATGATTTTCTTGGTTCATATTCTTCTTAAATCTCTTGAAAGCCTTTCTCCTCTGTTTGATAGCTTCTTTACAGTCGTTATTAAACCAGGGAACAGGCGGTCTTCTGTAACTGCCCTTGGTTTTTGGGATTGAGGCCTCTGCTGCTGACAGAATTTTCTTGGTTATGGCTTTACATCCTTCGTCAATGGTCATACTATTGGGGGAATATTCTGGCGGACTAGCTAAAGAAGTGAATAGTGGCCAGTCTGCTTTTTCTAATATCCATCTAGGCACCCTGTAAATTTCGTGTTTCGCACTCCTAAATTTTAAACGTATAGGGAAATGATCACTTCCATAGGGTTCTGGTAGAACTGTCCAGTCAATACAGTCAATCAGGGAACTGCTGCAAAAGGATAGGTCTATGGATGATAAAGAGCCGAAGGTGGAACTTAAATATGTTGGATCGCCGGAATTCAGTAACAAGAGATCAGTTAATTCTAAAAAAGTTTCTATAATTCGACCCCTAGAGTTGGTATCGCGAGAGCCCCATAGTGGATTGTGGCCGTTAAAGTCGCCGGTGTATAAAACTGGTTTCTTCAATTGTCTGTGGATGTGGAGAAGGTGTCCTGTCTCTATGGCGTTGTCCTTAGGAAGATAGATATTACAAATAGTAAAGGAAATGTTTAGATGAACTTGAACTGCTATTACTTGAAGTGGGGAATCTATTTCTACATGGTGGGAATAAATGGAATCCTTTACCGCTATAACTACTCCTCTACACGCTCGGTCAAAGTCTGAAGTGCAGTCTTTCCTGTAGATGTCGAAGCCTTTAATGGAAAATTTGTCCGAAGGTTTTAGATGGGTTTCTTGGAGGCATATTCCGAAGGGATCTTCATCTTGCATTAAGATCTTCAAATCATTGAAATGACTTTTAATGCCATTGCAATTCCATTGGACGAGGGTCATGGTGTGAAAGATGTTACAGATAGTTGATAGTGATAATTATAGAGGAGAAAAGATGAAGATAAATAGGAACTAGGACAAAGATAAGTGAACAAAGCATTATAAGGAGTAGAAGAAATAGAAACTCTAGTATTTGTGGAAGACAATATTATCATTGCATATTTTATGGTATAAAACAATATATTAGATTTTTTAAAAGACATAATTATTTATGATTTATTCTGTTTACTTGAAGACTTATTTTTCTTTCTTCCTTTTTTAACTATATTTATTTCCGATTTTTCTACGTCCATCTCCTCAGTGCATCCAGGCAACTGAGCCGGTGGAGCAGAAAGGTCGGAATCGAGATCTGAATCGCTCTCAGACGAGGCTACGGGGGAGCGAGGCCTGGGAGCGGGGCTAGCGACAGAGCTAGCGGAGGGCTGCGGAGAGGGGATAGGAGGGGGGAGGGTGCCGATGGGAGGGGGAAGGGACGGCCTAGAGCCGGCCGCAGCGGTCTGTTCCTGGCGTTTGTTTGGTTGCCTATAGCAACTGGGTTGGGAAAATGTAAACAAAACATTGGCCTGTACGGCGGCGTCTTTCTTTTCAATAATTTTGGGTTTTACAATATCTGCAAAAGATTTTGTGAAATATGTTGGGTTTTTTTCCCTGTAAATTCTTTTTGCCTCATGGAAGGGGACTTTATTACTGAATTGAATAGCTTTTATTTCTTTCTGTGCTATAAATATTGGACATTTACGATCTAATGCGTGATGATTCCCTTTACAGTTAATACAATTTTGGGGTTTATTACACGTATTATTGTTACAATGTTTTTCTTCACTGCAATTAGCACAAATTGCTGACTTTTTGCATTTTATAGTAGGATGAGCAAACCCTAAGCAATTATAGCATCTCATCGGATTCGGTGTATATGGTTGGACCCGTATTGTGTGAAATCCTATTTGTATCGTTTCGGGTAATTTTGGTACCGGGAATGTTACAATGTATGTATGTGTAAATTTTTCAATGCCGTTAATTTTTATTTTTATTCTATTGATATCAATTATTCTATCACCGAGTTCTTTTTTTATTTCTTCGATCTCAACAAACTGAAGGTCGTAACACCTGATCACGCCTTTACAATAATTTAGAGATTTATGAGGGCTAACCTCAATTTGAAATTGGCCTCCAAAGTCTTTACAACTTAACAGCTTTTCGGTTTGTCTGTTTGTGGCTGTCTCTACTAATAATGTACCATCTCTCAACTTTTTAATGTTTTTTACATCCCCAATCAAATTAACAATAAATTTATGAATGAAGAATGGTGAAACTTTTTTAAAATCATCTTCACCAATTCTCTTTACGATAAGGTAGTTAGGGCTACTTTTAGGCATAAATGTTAAATTTAATGTTTCTGTTGATAGTTTTAAACGCCCTCTCTTCCGAAATCCACCGTAGGGTGGATCGCACATGTTTACCTAACCTAAGCTAACCTAATCTTACTTTCTATACTTAAACCTAAGTATTTCCTTATAATCTACTTATATGTTTACAATAAATTGGTTCTATGACTAATAAACTACTAATTAAGAAGAAGAAAAAACTTAAGGCTAGAACTTATGGTTTGAAGAACGGGAACACAACAGGAGCAACTATCCACTTCGGCTTCTAAACACCATATGGTGTTTTAAAAATGGATTCATTTAAGAGTGATATTAGTTTATCCGATGTTTTAAACACAGATTCAGATGATTTCATTCCTCCAACGGAGTCGGAAGGTTCAGAAGATGCTGTTAATTATATTTGTGGAAAAAAGTAAGTAAAATAATTTTAAAGGTTACTATCTATACATTTTCTTTTAAATATAATGTTTAACAGTTTAGTATTGATGCACAACATCAACAGAGATTGTTTTTCAAGAGTCCAAAGAATAAAAGTGAATAAAGAGTAAAAAAGAATAAAATTAATATTCTGCTTAACTCACGAGGTTCACAGCATATTATAGTGTGACTAAAAGAGTTTACTGCGCTCTTTAGAACGAAACGTTCGGAGGTAGATCCGGAAATGCCATGGAGGTAGATTGCAAGTGCCCTGCGAAGAATTTTAGAAGTTGTCGCTGAAGAAAATGACATAAGTGAGCTCATTACTTGGTCAGACTCGTGTGTTCCCCAGAATAGAAACTCAATAATGTCAAACGATATCCTAGACTTTTTAAGGGACCACCCTGAAATAAAATCAGTGACAATGAAATACTCAATGCCAGGACATTCATGTGAGCAAGAAGTTGATGGTGTGCATTCACAAATTGAAAAGGCAATGAACCGTTAGGTCTAATTAGACTGTTGAAAGGCATAAGTCGTCAAAATCCATATAAAATCATTCAAATGAGAGCTCCTGACTTTAAAAACTTCTCTGAAACTAAGAAACTACTGAACTACAAAGCAGTGCCTTATACAAAAGTATCCATAATTTAACATACACAAGCATTTGGGGAGATTTTATACAAAAGTCTCATGATGAATTAGAGCCCTACAACGCTCATGGAAAGTTCAAAACAGCGCAATAAGTCGAAGATGTCTAAAAACAAATTCATCAATAAATAAATAAAATATTGCAAAAGGAAAATTCAAACTTGTCTTTCTCAGAAGTTACTCTTGAGCAGTTGAAACCTTGTCAAACCAATGCCACGAGATAGTGATCTTCATAATTCGCGGTTGGCGTTTCAGCCTTACTTTGAACAGTTCCGCCGGATTAGCGAGTTTCAGTCGCAAACGAAAGACCTTTAATCACTTTTGGCACAGATTTTTCAATTACTATACCTGTATTAAATGAAAGTTTAACTGGACAAGTCTTTCCCCAGATTCTTTTACAGCTTACAGAGGCACTTTCACTCTTTAATGTGTTCTCTTTTAACGTTTCTTCTAAGTTTTCCATTACATCAATAAACCATTGTACAAAGCTTTTGATGTAACTTTGGTCCTTCCTAGTAACGATTTTATTCGCGTTTTTAATATAACCCCGATTTTAATTAACAATAATTATTGCCCTTTCAACGTAAATTAATAAAACTTCGTGTTTTAATGAAAATTTTCCTGCCCAGTTTAACCTATTTACACTATTTACAAATAAACACAAAAATGTTATAAAAACCATGTTCAATTATGAAGAAAAACTAAATTACGTACTTGTTACTTCTGATTTTGGGGCATTTACAAGCAAGGTCTCCAGAATGGACCCAAAGTGATAGGCCGCCTCGGCGAAGTCCAGAGTCCCTTCCTCTCTTGTAAACATTTTGAACTGCCATATTGAACCTAGCCCAATCTTCTACTATCTCTCGTTCAAGAACTTTAGCCAAGACAGCTGCAAACATTAAATAGAGATATCAAATTGTTATGTTAAGTGTTTTATAATATGAATTTATTCTAATTATTATACTCTATAATATATGATCCGTAATAATTTATATATACACTAGCAGACGCCACGCGTTGCTGTGGCTCAGTATCTATAATGCGTTGAAGTAATTATATCCTAATGTGTTTAAATAAATACAGTCAAACCAATATTCACGGATAAATATGAAAACCGTTCAGCTAATCTAAATCCAACGTAATTGAGAATAGAACATTACACCATTTAAGAGTGTTTGGTAAGGAATATTCGCGGGCGCAATCGACTATAGGGTGCGCTAGTAGTTTTGGAAAATGTCAGAAGGAACGTGGATAGACATAGTTGATGAGATAGACATAATTGAATGGGTCCGCCGAAAAACGTTCTAAGTGACAAATATGGAATGTTGAGTAATCAGTGAAATAAAATCGTAGTCTAAAGTTATTGTTAGTCCTGTAGGTGAATTTTTTTTCTCATGTGATTTGTTATGAATACATGTAAATGACATAATGGAGAACTAGATCATACTATTATACATTTTAATACATTCACCCAAAAGTGCCACTTCGGCAATTTTGTCGCTTAGAACGTTTTTCGGCGGATCCATTCAATTGTTAATTTTAAAAGACCATTAATTGAAGGGCAGGCTATCCTTGATAACATAATTACATGTGGTATAGTATCTAGAAGTAAAAAAACAGTTATTTTAAAAGCCCTTTGCCTTCAAATAAGCGATCTTAAAGGACTACCCCATCAAATAAAAGTGGAAATCAAATTTATTAATAATAATAAGCAATTTTCTTGTAATTGTACATGTAAAGCTGGTAGTTCTGGAAAATACAAAGACATCATTATAACTTTACTCTACGTTTTTCGATTAGTAATAATATTAATTACCTATTCATACAATCATTGTTAAGACAGCTGTCATTTTCATGACAGCTTAGTTTCATTGTCATATTATTTATTTATTTGTCAAAACTTTCAGGCATCGCATTGAAAACTTGAAACAATTAAGCACAACGGATGTAAGAGAAAAATGGGGAAAATTGAAAAAGATAAACAAATCTATGACACTATGGTCCCAATGTTATTTGCATAAAACTAGCATTTTGGAATAATAAAATGTCAAATACTAATATTTAACTGGATAAATATAGTCACTTTCTTTAAAATTAAGACAACATATCGTCACATGTTTCGAAACAGGCTTATCTATTCTTAAATTTACAATACACTCTTTAAGAAGCTTTTTATTTTTTGGAAATAAATGGAATTACACGTCTTTTGATTTTCTAATTGAACACTGAGGGACCGAGCAATACCTATTAGACATTTTTCAAATAATATTTTGATCAATCGGGTTTTAATTATGGAAAAATAAATTAAAAACGCCAAAAAACCCTATGAATCCCAGGTACTGGCCCGGCTTCTATCCCGGTTTCTCTAGTTCCAGTCAAGGAGCAGCACCGTCACTTTCGCCCGCGAATAGGAAAGTTAAAGTTTTTATTTTTTACATCTCATATTTCAATGTTGGTTGTATTAATGGTTCATTTGGTTAATGATTCGTCGATTTCTAATCTAAGATAGTTCGTAAGTGAAAGTTGTGTGTTGCGCGCATTGCACCAGATTTTTTACATAATACAATTAAGAATTTTTATTTATTCAAGTACTAATGTGTGCATAATATTTTTGGTTAACCTGTTTTTTGCTAACACAAACAGAGCTGATGGTTCCCCCACTCGTGAACAGGCGATATACCCATGGGAAAAACACGGATTTTCAAAGTCCAAGCCGCAAGTGGACATTGTCTGCCCTTGGGGTTTGCTTATTGTCATGGCAAAAGCCAAACGAATAGGAAATTGAAGCCTTTTAAATTTTGAGCTTTAAATAATATCGTCCCACTTAGCCATTTCTTGTTGCTGCTTTCAAAAAATTTTCTTTTCCTTAAAGAAGCATTCCATCTTACTTGGAAATCGAGCTCAAAATGGATAATTTATGTTTTAGCTCTTTCACCTGCTCTAGGCTATTACAATATTTCCCAATGAGAAAAGACTCCAAAAATTCCTTCTTTTATTTAAAGCTAGTGCTTTAAACTTTAAAAATATGTCAAATAATTCCCTTCGGATTATTATTATTCTTCCAGAAGATGCCAAAATATAAATAAATGAAAATAAAACAAATTTTTTTTTTTTTTTATTATTTAATGAAACTCACATTTTAGGAATAAAAAATTATAAGTCTCCCATCCGCAGCTATCCGCAGAATTTTTTTCATGAAACATAATCTACGATAATTACATATTATCATAAAAAATATTTCGTTGCCCAGAAATGACCAGAAGTATAACTTTTTGACCTTAGAATTTAATTTTTAGCTCTAAAATCTACCTACCTAAAACAAAAAGATATTTATACTAGTATTGAGTAAACAAAATTGATAACTATCTGGATAACAAGTACAAACCTGGCCTCGAACTATGCATCATACGATAAAATCGATACTTCAGTAGAAGAAGAAAATTAATATATTTTGTAGGCCAATATTTATGAGCACAGACGAGGTAAAGGCTGAGGTCAGATTGGAATTAGAATAACCGCCAGATTAAGGACCTGGGAGAGATAATAATCATGTTGCATGATCCAACAGGTCCTCTGCTTGAACGAGTCATTATTTACCAGAAATTTCAAATTTTGAAAAATAGGTTTTGGCCAGCTTTTAGGGCCAAATACCCCCGTGTGCGTTGCTGCAAGCCATGATCACCATGATGCAGCGGCAGACTACGCAGAAAGGAAATATAGAACAAAATAAGCAACTTCGTGAAACTTCGGTTTTAACTTGGTATTAATATTAAGATTCGAGATCTGCAGAGTCCACCCAAATGCGGAACCCTTTTTACTTTATGGGGGCTGAAAATGGTACATGAAAAAGTAATTTGGCCGCAACTTCGTCGAGTTATGCATCTTTTTGATGGTTTCTGTGATTCTGAATCCTACAAGCCCATTCCATGCAGTCAACAGATAATAAGTTATTAGATTATAATAGAAAATTTTAGATTAGATTATAATAGATATTTCCGTTAAAAAAATATATTTCGAGTACATCTAAGGCCACGACTACTGGGGTGCTCGACCCCCCCCCTCTAATGCTGCAGTATAGTCTGTGATAACTTTCAATCTACAGACTGCAATGCCATGTGAATTTTCCATTCGATTTCGTGATGTAAAAACTTTATATTACTGTACATCACTGCATTTTAACTTTCACTTACCAACTTACTGAGATAAGAAATTAATGCGTTTTGTTAATGCCACTTCTCAAAGTTACACATTTTTCCACATTCATTTCTTATTTTTGTTTTCATTTGCTCTATAATCCCCTCAGAACATTTTAATAATGATAACGCTTACCTGACATTAAATAACACCTGATTTTCATTAAACATGACGGATATGATGAAAATCATTAAGCCGTTTTTGAGATAATCGAAAAATTGGAAAAAAAGTTATGAAATAAAGTGCACCCTCCGGTTGATCAATTTTGATAAAATGTTGGCTATCACATCTTTGGCATATACATACATCATATACCCAGTTTGATCAAAATCGTGAAAGCCGTTTTTGAGTAAATAAAAAAAACACGTGAAAATGATACAAAATTTATTAAGTAAAGTCCCCCCTACGGTTGATCAATTTTGATGAAACTTTTACGGTCATATCTCGGGCATATTAATACATCAATTACTCAGTTTAATCAAAATCGTTAGAGCGGTTTTTGAGAAAACCGAGAAAAAGTTATTAAATAAAGTACCCCCACCCTTTGAGCAATTTTGATGAAATTTTTGCTGTCACATCGCGGGCATATACATACACTAAATACCCAATTTCAGATTCGCACGGCTTATAGTTTTTGAGCTAGTCTGTTCACACACACACACACACACACACACACACACACACACACACACACACACACACACACACACACACACACACACACACACACACACACACACACACACACACACACACACACACACACACACACACACACACACACACACACACACACACACACACACACACACACACAGACACACACACACACACACACACACACACACTCAAATTGATCATTTATCTATGATAGTATTTATAGATTGAATGTTGTATATATGAAGTTTTTAACAAATTAAAACCTGTCCCCATTCATTCGTAATATTTGTTATCTTTCTTGTAGGTTTTGTGATTATCTTATTACATTTTACTCCTATTAAGCTCAAGATTTTTCAATGGTAGATTATTTTCCCTAGTCGCTGTCTGTAGGCAAATAATAACAATGAGAAATCACTTGAAACTTCACATGTGATTATCTAAAAAAAAAAAGAAAAATAGTTTTTTTCGAGTTTTAACCATCTTCTTGCCGACGTGCGATATGTACGTAATAATCTTTGTGTTAGCAAGTTATGGTTTTTCAACTATAATATGTTACAGCTTTCGATCTGTTGAATGTAATGTCATATAAATGGTCCTATTGGATCCAGAAGTATAAAAACTACCGAAGATTCATCGAAACTTTTTTTTAAAGACCTTCTTTCCATTTCAACCTCACTTAAAATATCCCCCATAATTTGGGCGAACTCTGCATATCTCGATTCTCACTACTATTACAAAGTCAAAACAAAAATTGAAGTCACAATTTTTTTACCATATTTCTTTTTATCCTGAACTATGGGATGATAACATTAAATAAATGCTGAAATCGGATTTAGTCATTTTGTCAACTGGCTCATTATACATAGTAATCAAACCAACTTCTTTTTCATAATTACAATAAGAACACTTCAAACTTTTTATTTTCGATTCATATTCAGTCATTATCCCTTTTTTTTTATGTTTTTTTTTATAGGCGGGCACAAGCGACGGTGCTGCTTCTTTACAGGGGATTGAAGCCGGGCCATTACCTGGGATTCATAGAGTTTTTTGGCGTTTTTAATTTATTTGTCCATAATTTAAACCTGATTGAGCAAAAAATTATTTGAAAAATGTCTAATAGGTATTGCTCGGTCCCTCAGTGTTCAATTAGAAAATTAAAAAACGTGTCATTCCATTTGTTTCCAAAAAATAAAAAGCTTCTTAAAGAGTGGATTGAAAAATTAAGAATAGATAAGCCTGTTTAGAAATATAAGACGATATGTAGTCTTCATTTAAAAGAAAGTGACTATATTTATCCAGGTAAATATTAGTATTTGACATTTTATTATTCCAAAATGTTAGTTTTAGGCAAATAACATTGGGACCATACTATCATTTATTTGTTTTTCTTTTTTAATTTTCCCAATTTTTGTATTACATCCGTTGTGCTTAAATGTTTCAAGTTTTCAATGCGATGCCTGAAAGTTTTGACAAATAAATAATATGACATAGAAACTAAGCTGTCATGAAAATGACAACTGCCATAGCAATGATTATGAAGTATGAATAAGTAATTAATGTTATTACTAACCGAAAAACGTAAAGTTACAATGATGTGTTTGCATTTACCAGAACTACCAGCTTTACATGTACAATTACAAGAAAATTGCTTATTAGTATTAATAAATTTGATTTCCACTTTTATTTGATGGGGCAGTCCTTTAAGATCGCTTGTTTGAAGGCACAAGGCTTGCAAAATAACTGTTTTTTTTTACTTCTATGTAATATTCCACATGTAATTATGTGGATTGCATCAAAGATAGCCTGCCCTTCAATTAATGGTCTTTTAAAATTACCAATTATCTCTGTCATATCAACTATGTCTATCCCCGTTCCTTCCGACATTTTGCAAAACTACAAGCGCGCTATATAGTCGATTGTGCCCGCGAATACGCTCACTGTACTATTAAGAAATAGTCACTCATATTGCATTAAATTTACTCATCTATTATATATTGATTAAATGTCATGTGTTGATCAGTTTGCCTTCTTATTCTTCATTTGAAAAAGATTTTCTATAGTACTATCGATAGTTTAAAAAACTGTCGATAGTCTCGATAGTTTAAAAATATCGATAGTACTATCAATAGTTTTACATCACTACCGAATATAAAAAAAAAAAAATTTACCTTTGTGGAGTTGTATTTTTATATGTCATTAGTTTATTTTTTCAAATCTAATAAATATAAAGATAAGTAGTATTTCTTAAATTAGAATAAAAAATTAGGGTTATTCTGGATTAATCTGAAATTAATGCTGTAGTTAAATTATCACTATCATGTCAATAATTACCATAATCTCGTTTGCAATATTTATTCATATTCAGCCTCCTGGTTCCTGCTCTGCACTTTCCACATTGACCTAAAAAGAAATAATAATAAACAATATTAAACGATAAATAATCTAAATAGTGTGGAATGTTACGAAAATTGAAATCACTATTATATGGTCCTGAAATACTGAAGGAAATAATCAAAGGAAATATTTACGAAATATATTTAACCATTAAAATAATTTCACAACAAAATGTACAACAAACAACCAACTATTGAGAAACACATACGAACTTATTCACGTTTTTTTGTTTAAGTGCACGGACATAATAAAAGACTACTTAACGAGATGGCCACGGCTGACAAGCCGGTTAGAATGCGGCGAAAAAGAAGCTGGATGAGAGACTTCCTCTCCTGAATTACTGTCAAGTCCGGAAAGAGTGTGTAGAGTGCTGTAGAGCACTTTCTTTCCTCATGTCTAAAATACCTGTATAATTAATTCATTTATATCATCATTTTTGCTGATTGTCGCTGACGGCTGACAGGTGTGAATAAAAGTATAAAGATAAAAAAAAAAAAATAATAAATAAATCCGTAGAATGTGACCGAAAAATACGCTATTAATATAGGGATACAAAATATTAGTCTATTTTCCAATCAATGTGATGGGGATAGCAATTACATCGTTGATAAGATTTTGATGAAATTTCAGGTATATTACATTATATGTTTCATCATATCAAATACACAAGACCATTTATACATCACTAGCTTCATTTATGCATGCGATATGTATTATTGCTTAAGACATCTATATCTGATTCGCACCAAAGTTAGAGGGAAAAGATGGGGGAACAGAAGTAAGAGGTTTCAATAGCATTAAAGAAAAATTCTATACAGCTTTTTGAAAAAAAAAAAAAAAAATGCTCCTTATGTGATAAGATTTTAGTCTTTCTTGATTAAATCTTGACTTTTTGTCCTTATTAATTTCTAGCGGATCACTGAAATTGAAATTTAGGTAATTATTTACCCTACTCGGCAGAATTTTTTTTATAACTTTATACAGAACTTTTTTATGAATACTAGATTTCCTAAAGCCAATACTGCCTCCTCGTTCACTTATCCGTTTTTCTTTTTTTTGTAAGTAATTTATTTTCATTCGATTGGGCGTGTTTCGAAATCGAGCTTATATTTAATGTATGTTCAGAAGGGAAGCAGAAATTTTCTGCAATCCCGCTGAGATCCTATTTGGGGCGAAAAGTTTAACCTCTGCGTGCTACCAGGCAGTTATCTGGTTCCACTAATAAAACCTGGATAGATTTCTATCGGAAATCATTTTTTATGTTATCAGTTACATAATGTATGAGAGAATATGAAATTGAAATCGAAAAAGCTTTTAAGTCTTTAATCACAACAATTTAATATCAAATATTCGCTTAGAACTGAATATTACGATTATTTTTTCTTTTTTTAATGAAAATTCTATGGATAGAATTCTATAGTTTCAGTTCTTTGAACTCGAAGGATATATAACGTAAGAAATAATGATTTAGGAGCTTTGCTTGCAAGAACTTTTCGCAGAGGTCTCTGGATAAATGGTTGGATAAAAAAAAAAAAAAAATCATCAAAATACATGTTCACTGGGATGGTAGTAAAATAAATGTAGAAAAAGTATGACAGAGGTACAAACATGCGCGCAGACATTTCACGCAGGGTAAACTTACTTTAAGAATAAAAACTTATGATTGTAAATGTTGTGTATTTACGGAAGGTAGGTTCGTTACTCTGTAACTATTCAATTATTAAGAACACATAAGTTTGGTCAGCGGTATTAAATATTTCAATTGCTCTAATAGCATTACTGGTGTATTCGTACTATACAAAGTGCAAGTTTCCTATGTTACAATTTTTTTGAACTTTAAATAGTATTCTCAACACAAAACAGACTTGCCTCTAAGTTTCTTTCTCTTTTTTCCAAACCACTCTTGTTTCTGTGTGCTTGTTTTCTTTTCTTATTTCCTATACCTTGTTCTTAACTGATTCCTTTCATCTTTTTACCTGATTTCATTAAATGTCTGGTATTGTCTGAAATGTCAACCACAAGTAAAGATTTTTTTACGAATCAAATTTCAAAATTCAGGTGAGTCAAAATTTCTGTTTTTGTTTATTTTATTTACTTTATTCTATTTCTAAAGGTCCACTGGTATTGAGTAATAAAACAATCTAGTTAAATACAATTGGTTGTCAGCTGAGAGGAGAAGTTTAAATGAACAATTCTTAATCTTTAACTTATTTTCGTCTACACGAAGTAATTATCCTTACTGCACCAAATTCTCTACGATGCTTACATACTTTTTGAATTTATGCAAATTCAATGAATTTTATAAAAAACTCATTAGAAAATTAATTTATTATTTGTTTGAATATTACTTTTAAACTCATTCAAGGATAGTAGTGATAGTGATGAATGTATGCAGGTTGGTAAAAAAATTTTCTATGGGGCAGGCTGGTACAATTCTTATACCTGGGGAAAGGTTTCGCTTTTAAATAAAACCTAAGCTTTTATAATGCTTAATAAATATAGTGATGACAATAAATTAATACAAATTTATTTAATTTACAATTTTTGTTTCTCAAAATCTCCCGGGGGGGGGGGGGAGCTGCGGACGCCCATGGATCACACCCTAGTAGTATAATTAGTGAACATTGTTGATTCCAGGGGCCTGCCGTAGTCAGCAAACGGAAGTTGTTAAGCTCTCCAAAGAGCTACTCCAATTTGTAGAGCTCATTGCCCTGGTTTTATAAATCCAAATGGTCCAACGAGGATAGAGAACTGCTTTAATGACTTCACAATCAGCTGTGGGTTGCTCGATCATTGTCGGTGTCCCTCGACAGGGAGGAGTGGATTGCTTCAAAGGTTGGGCTGTTCAGAAGCCGGTATAGGTTCGGGACTGAATAGCCATTGGGGGTTAGCAACCGTGCGGGTTTTTGTTTCTATACTATTCCAATCATACGAACACGGCATCAGTTAAAAATAAGAACTGATGTTAATTTTACTTTAATTTATTTGGTAACAGATCTAGAATATAATGCAGAGTAAAGAAGATTTGATCTCGGCTGTATGTTCCCAAAATATAGATTCATGAAGGACTTCCAAATGTTTCAGGCAGGACTAATACGATTACGGAATATTTTAAAGGAGATTCGGTCAGGGTTTTTCTCCTAATGGTATTTTCTTCACTATAGATATAGATAGTGCAGTAATTACAGAGATGAAATCGACTTAATTACTCAGTTAATGTCGGTTTGGGACTGAAATAATAACTGTGCATATCAAATCTGTGAAATAATATGTCCACATATGTGGACCTTAGAGCACGGAATTCATTTTATTTATTTTTTTTCTTGAAGTTTTTTCCTGTTCCTGAAGAAAAACATAATTTGATTCCAGAAAAGTTACTAATTTCAATTTCATTAGCTTTTCTAAGGTTTTTGAGAAAGTACAAAGAAGTGAAATTGTACGGTAATAGGAAATATCTTTTTTGCTACCTTTTTTAAAACAGGCAGAACAACAGCAGTTTTCAAACAGGCAGGGAAAATAAATGAAACAAAACTGAGGTTGACTAGATAAACAAATACTGTGGCGAAATAGTCATAGACTGACTTGGCCGTTACTGAGCTAACGCCATCAATAACAGGTAGTTAATTGTTTTTTAGAGATTTAATAACAGAATTCAGGTCATATTATTTACCGGATCGATAAAAATAGAAATAGGTTTTATTTCATGAGTGCATGGATCTTGAATATAAGGTATAGTTGAAGAATTTAATTTTACGTCCCTAATTACACTAGCCAACAAATTTATACTTTTTGGAAGTAACACGAGAGTGAACCACCATTTTGGGGGCTTTCGGGTGTGCTGAATCTGACACATGGGCGGATCCAGCCGATCGTAAAGGGGGGGGCTGCAGTCCTAAAGTGGGGGGCTGCAGCCCCACAGCCCTTCCTTTGGATCTGCAAATCAGCTTTTTTACCTTTATATTCCTTTCCCACAACTAAAATTCTACTTGTTCTGCACATTATTTGTTCTTTAACTTGCTTCCTTACATTAAGGAAGGTCAAATTCTATCTTTAAATGACGAAAAATTTTCCAAAGGGAGGGGCTGCAGCCCCCACAGCCCCCCCCCACCCCTGGATTCGCCAATGATCTGACATTAGTTTTTTCCCTATACGTCAAGCTTTTAAAATATAGGGCTTTTAAGTTGTTTTATAGTAATACTCAATCTTAAAATTTGCTCTGTCTACAGAATTTTTTTTGGCGTTCTGGTTTCTATAATTCTAATGTTTTTTGGGGTGGAGAATACGAATATGAAGATGGATTTCTGACAAGTTGGTTCGTTTTTTGTAAAAAATAAACTTTTAGCCAAAAAAACATGCAAAATTGCTGTAAAAGTCCCATTTTTTACCATTTTCAATGAACTTTTTGCAAAATATAAAATTGATAGGAAAAATCTAATTGCAAATTTGGATTCTACATTAAATTTCCTTTAAGAAACAACTATTAGAATTTTCAAAATTACAAAAACGAGTTGGTAAAAAAATAGTATCCTGTACGGGAGAACCAGGCTGACTCTGCGGCTACAGGCGGATGCTAGCTGAGCTCGCATTTTCTTCTTGTTCTATATAACAATCCTAACTTCATTATCAATCCTCAGCTAGGTATACTCCACATCCCAATTCTGGGGTAAATAAATCGATAATAAAGCGACGGAACATAAAAGGCAAAAGTGAATATTCTGACTAAAGTAAATATTTTATATTTTCTCATACAGATTAATAATTTAATTACGTATAATTAATTTAGTATTAGATACTCATTTAATAATAATAATAAATAGAAATTTTTTTAAAGTCATACCTTCTTCGCCCATACAGAAAAGAATATTAAACAAATATTAAATTTTAAAAGCAACAGCCGCACCTCACTGCAATCGCTTTGAAAATAACTATTGTCACCATTTATTTTATAAAACATCTGTTCATTTAAATTAGTCCATATCTCAGGCAATACAAAACAGAAGGTAATTCCTTTAAATCATGAAACCTTTTTTATTCACCCTACAACCTACCTACCTCTAGATTAGAGTATAAAACAGAATTTGCATTATTAACAAAATATCAATATTTAGGTCTCCTGATAATACCATTAGATTCCGTACAATAGACAACAATTTGTCAGTAAGCTCATTTGTAAATAAGAAAACAGGGAAGTTAATATCGCGATAAACCGACAAAAGAGTAAAGTTTAGTCGAGCTGAGTCGTACACATTGAGCACTGCTCATATTTACTCTCCATTTTTCTACTCTTATATTACCATATCTTTAACATAAACAGCCGCACCTCACTGCAATCGCTTTGAAAATAACTATTGTCACCATTTATTTTATAAAACATCTGTTCATTTAAATTAGTCCATATCTCAGGCAATACAAAACAGAAGGTAATTCCTTTAAATCATGAAACCTTTTTTATTCACCCCAACTACCAAACCTCTACAAAACAAATTTTTTATGAATTACAATCATTTGCAGAGTTAACAATTTAACATTATCAGAATTAGGACAACAAAATACTATTGACTTATTTTGCTTGGAATGTGGAGTATACCTAGTTGAGGATTGAGAAAAATGAAGCTGGGACCTACTGTAGGCGGAGAATCAGCCTGGTTCTCCCGTACAGAACAGTATTTTTTTACCAACTCATTTTTGTAATTTTGAAAATTCTAATAGCTGTTTCTTAAATGAAATTTAATTTAGAATCCAAATTTGCAATTAGATTTTTTCCTATCAATTTTATATTTTGCAAAAAATTCATTGAAAATGGTAAAAAATGGGAATTTTACAGCAATTTTGAATGTTTTTTTGGTTAAAAGTTTATTTTTAACAAAAACGAACCAACTTATGAGAAATCCAACTTCATATTCGTATTCTCTACCCCAAAAAACATTGCAATTACAGAAACCAGAACGCCAAAAAAATTTCTGTAGACAGAGCAAACTTTAAGATTGAGTATTAATATAAAACAACTTAGAAGCCCTATATTTTAAAAACTTAACGTATAGGGAAAAAAGCTAATGTCAGATTCAGATTCAGCACACCCGAAAACCCCCAAAATGGTGGTTCACTTCCGTGTTACCAAATCAGTGTTGACTTGTGTTATTTGGGAAAAGTATTATCGAAAACCAAAGGCCAAAATGTGGGGTTCAGTTATTAACTCATCATCCAAGACAATCTTCAGCTTTTCCTTATTATTTCTAGGATTAATTCCTCCTACAAACTCACCAGTTAAATCCCATTGCTTTTTACTATTTCCACTAAATTTATCGAAGAGTTTAGAATAATAACGATTTCGGATATTTTTGATTTAATCTTTTTACATAATTTTTATTTAATTGAACAACAAATTCTTCAATTGAATTTTTTTCAATAAACTATCATTCATCCAGGGTTTCAATTTACCTTGCCGTTTTTACAATTCCGGATCAATTCAGTAAACTTTTTTATTGCATTAATATAAAGCTTTACAAATATATCAAAACCTTTATTAACATCATCAGTATTATAGAACCTCATTCCAGTTGATAACTTTTATTACAGCGGTTACCTTTTTATAATTTTTTAAAAAAAACTTAGATCATCAAAAACATTATTAGATATGAAAGTATTACCTAAAATAGAAAGCCGAACCAATGAATGATCAATTATATACATATGTAGTATTTCACTATTTATTTCAAATTTATAAGAATTAAATATTTTAACAAAAATATGATCAAGGCATGTGGCAGAATTATTACATATTCTTGCGGGTTCTTTTATTATGCTTTTTTATCCAAAAGGTTCTAATAGATTAGAGTATAAAACAGAATTTGCATTATTAACAAAATATCAATATTTAGGTCTCCTGATAATACCATTAGATTCCGTACAATAGACAACAATTTATCAGTAAGCTCATTTGTAAATAAGAAAACAGGGAAGTTAATATCGCGATAAACCGACAAAAGAGTAAAGTTTAGTCGAGCTGAGTCGTACACATTGAGCACTGCTCATATTTACTCTCCATTTTTCTACTCTTATATTACCATATCTTTAACATAAACAGCCGCACCTCACTGCAATCGCTTTGAAAATAACTATTGTCACCATTTATTTTATAAAACATCTGTTCATTTAAATTAGTCCATATCTCAGGCAATACAAAACAGAAGGTAATTCCTTTAAATCATGAAACTCAATAAGAAAACTTTCAAAATTTGCTCTTAATATTCTGATGTAAAAAAGAAAGCTGAAAATTCTCAACGAAAAAAATATTTTGCTTTTGTATAAGACAATTTAACAGAGATTTTTTTTTTTTTTAAAAGTAAAAGTTAACTAAGAAACTATAAACAAACGATGTATGGAGGAAAGTAGTGTCATACTTAAGAATTATAGTTTCTTGATATCTTCCATCGGCGTCAGGACAATTACCGGATCACCATCAGCTTTTATCATTAAGATTCTGCCATCAAGTAACCAGAGATTCTTATAACTTTTACTTTTCTTTGCCAATCTCGCTGCATTGAATACCACCTTTCTTCCTGCACATAGACCCAAAATGATGTGGACTGGGATGTCACTCGGAGGTGTCAGGTTTAAATGAAGAGTGGAGAAATCTCTTTTTACTCTAGGTTTAGGTAAAAGATCATCTTTAATATCTCAATGTAAAAATTATACAATGATAGAACCCATTTCACCATCTTCCCTGGGCTTGATCCTGTAGCAGTGATCTATATATTCCTATTGAATTTTGACATCACGTGCAGCACCTATATTACATACAACCTGTTTTCAAGTTTCCGTTGAAAATGATAAGAGAGCAGATAAATGGAATACCAGATAAATGGTTCTAGATAAATGGAATACCATTTATCTGAACTGAGGACGATAATAATTTTTGCTCTAAATCATCACACCTTTCATTGGCCAGAGTAAATTGTTTACGTAGAGTACCCTAGCATTTCCCCTTTGTAAATTTCTATTTTATCAACGCAAAGGAATTTTTTTAGACTGCTCTCTTATCATTTTCACACTCTCACCTAGCCTTTCAAACAACTTTAATATACAAGGATATTAGAAATAGGTAAGGAGTTTTTTTTGTTTTTAATAAAACCAGTGCTAAGTAATTTAAAGCTTTTAAGTTTGTTTAAGCCGAGAAACTTAATAAAGATTCGCATGTACAATATGGTCTGCTAGTCCAATCGATTTTATTTAATACAGTCTGTGGTTGGTAAAAACCTGTCCTGATTTTATAAATGCACTGTAATAGTGATGGTTTATGCTTCTAGTAATATTAGATTTAAGCATATTTTTGTAATTTTAATTTATATGGTATGCAAGAATGGATGGAAAAGTAATCGGAAAATCGCTGATCAAAACGGGACCTGTTCAGTAAGTACTGACGGAACAGCTTTAATTTCATTAACGTTTATATTTTAAGCTATTTTCATTTGTATCGTAATTGTATCGTAATGACATCTTAGAATCTTTATAAATGTTATTATATCGAGAGTTCACAATTAAAACAAAGAATAAAATAACTCCGTTTAAAGTACACGCATAACTAATAACACTTCGACAGATTTCGTTCCTCTTTTGAAATTTATGCGGAGTAGTACTGGAATGCATTAAGTATTTAAGTTGCATGAAGTCACACCCCTACTGAATGAGGTTCTTTATAACAATTATTAATCACAGGTTTCTGAAAGAGTACACTAGTAAGGGCGGGGAAATTAAAGATGGGCAGATTTAAATATATTTTAACCCCCATTAAAACAGGTGTTCATCCAACCGGGCCTTGGAAAACATCAGGAAAAAGGGAGGAAAGAACTTCAAGGTCTTGGGG
This sequence comes from Aelia acuminata, assembly GCA_911387785.2. Taxonomy (NCBI): domain Eukaryota; kingdom Metazoa; phylum Arthropoda; class Insecta; order Hemiptera; family Pentatomidae; genus Aelia; species Aelia acuminata. Next base: position 94,847,646 of record OU426981.1, on the reverse strand, counting down.
GTAGAAACAAAAGCGAAGAAGTTACTAGGGTAACTTTGATGGGATGTAACCAAAACTGGAGCCAAGATGTTTACAGCTCAGAGCCGCCCGGGAGTCGCTGACACACTATTGGGTCCCAGCCAATGGCTTATCTCTTTCTTATAAATCCAACCATTGTGTGCCGATGTATACACATAAACAACTGTACCATTCAACCAATTTGTATGTTTTACCTTGGTGCGTACGTTAGTGGTTTAAATATTGATAAAAAATTAAAAATATATCACATAAGGGCCTCAATGAATTTTTAAACTTAATTCCAATTAAATCAACGACCATATGGATATTTAAAAAAATATATCTGTGGATGACTACAATATTTACAAAAATTTCAAAAGTAAAATTTAAATAGTAAAATAAAACCTAATGGGAAGGTTTGTTTTTAAATTTTGGATGCAACGACTCCATATTGTGGACCTTAGAAGACAAGAAGTCTAAGTGAAATTTTCCCCATATTGAGTAATTTTTTTTTTTTTTTCTTTTTTTTTTTAAATTAAATTTATTTGCACCTTTATAATTACAATGGAGTCCGGCTCGGTCAGCTGCACGATAAACATCCCCTCTCGGACAGTTTACTCTAGTTCCGGTAAAAGTGTTCTAAACCGATTGAAATTTTGCATGCCAGTGGACAAATGTTCGTTTGTGACAGGTGTGAAGTTTGAAGTTAATCCAACCAGTGAAAGTTAAGCTGTAAGAAAATTTGTCTAGAACTATTCCAGGTAAAATAGTTAATACCCTTAATAGAATTATCGTAGTTTACCCACTAGCCCCGCCCACCTCCCACCACGACCAACGCTCCAAGTTCAAGTGTACCGTTACCATCTACTTATCTCCGTACGTTTAACGATATTGATACTTCTAATAATTTCTAATTAATTAATGATGGCAGGGAAAAAAGATGTTAACAAAATGACCCTTGAAGAAAAAATGGATTTCCTTATTAATTCCACAATTTCAACAAATGCTGAAATATCTTCTTTCAAATGTTCATTAGAAAAGTTTACTAACACGATTTCAGCTTTCCAGGAAACTCAAAATTATATCAGCTCACAAATTGAAAAACTCAATGATCGTATATCAAACCTTAAAGTAGAAAATCAGGAATTAAAAACAACTACGGCCGATATAAAGTCAGATATTTCATTAATAAAAAATCATGAAATTAAGAAAAAAATTGAGGTTAAAGGAATCCCTTTCAAAGAGAAAATATTAATGAGTTATGCTCCAATTTATTCAAGCTCTTAGAAGTAGAAATAAGTATTAGAGACCTAGACAATTATTACAGAATTAGAAAAAAAAACGGTTCACATACGGACATTATCGTGTTACAATTCCTGAGGTTATTTGACAAGGATTCCTTTTTATCAAACGCCAGAAAAAATAAGGAAAAACTTAATCTAAAATTTCTTAACCCTTCAGAAACTATTCAGGAAGTAGATAAAAAGAAAATTTTTATAAACGAGTTCTTAACAACAGAAAACCGAATATTATTTGCCAAAGCCAGGGCATTACAAAGGGAAGGGGTTTTCAAATTTTTGTGGCATAGAAACGGGAAAATTTATGCTAGACACACCGAAGGTTCGACTAAGATATCAATTAAAAATGAATCAGACTTAACTCTATTTAAAAACATTAAAGATATCTCCTTTGGAACCGATTCAGAAGAGTTTAACAGAGAAGAAATAAATCAAAAGAAGCGCTCTCTCCCGGCGTCTCTTGAAAACTCACCGGAACCCTGCTCATCTGCTAGAAATAAGAAAACTAAAGGAAAATATATTGAATCTTGACCCTATCTTAATATAATTTTCTGGAATATAGAAGGGTTAAATAATATTTACAGTTTAAGTAAAGAAAATACCCGTCTAATGACTAAATGTGAAATAATATGTTTACAAGAAACCTTTATTACCAGTGATAATATCGTCCTACCTAGTTGTTTCAGAGACTATTCCATATTTAATTCCAGGGCAACTAAAAACAAATCCAGAGGAAGAGGAAGTGGAGGCCTATTAATTCTTGTTAAAAAATTATCGAACTTAAAGGTGCAGGTGATTGAATGCTGTAATCTATGGCTATTCGTTGAAATTGAAAAAGATAACTTCAAACTTATTATAGGTAATATCTATTTCAATCAGACTTTCAATACAGAAGAATTTATCGAACTTTTTGAAGAAGCCATAAAACAGATAAAAGATGATTTTTCCCGGAAATACATAGTGATAGGAGGGGACTGGAACGGAAGATTTGGCCTACTGAATCAATCCGCAGAGAACAATCTTTTTGATGGTACAATGTTAAAAGAGAATAGGAAATCACAGGACAGAGTCTTAAACTTAAGAGGAAAGAAGATAGTAAACCTTCTAGAGGAAAATGAATTCCTAATGATTAACGGTAGGACCTCCAGTGATGAGTTAGGAAATTTCACTTGTCATACTTATAACGGCAGTTCGGTAGTAGACAGGGTTAACTGGAACACGATGGCACATGTTCATGATATGAAAGTTGAACAAATTCCAGAAATATCCGCTCATTTACCTCTTCTTCTCGAACTTAACCTGCCTCTTGATTTGGTCAACCCTCGCAATCAAGATAGCTATCCCCGTAAAATAAGAAAATTCAGATGGGAGGAAAGCAATGTTGAAATGTTTATCAATTTATTAAAACAGTCACCTAATATATATTACAACTCCGTAGAGGTAACTAACATTTATGAAAATTTCAAAGAAACACTTACTCAAATAGGAATTAATTCAGGCGTCTCAAAATCTGATGTAATAAGACCAAATAGATTCAAAAACGGTAATTACTGGTTCGACGAAAAGTGTAAGAGGAAAAAAGAAGAAGTCCGTAAAATGTACAAAATATTCAAGAAACAACCGTCTTCAACAGATAATTTACGTTCTTACTTAAAAGAAAAGAAAATCTATAAACAGTTAATAAAGGAAAATAAAAAAGAACATTATATGTCGATTAGCGAAAAAATCTCAAGGACAAGAAATAGCAGGGAATTTTGGCAGACCATAAGGGGCTTAAGGGTCAATAAAAACCAAGACCTAGAAGTATCGCTGAACACATTTGAGAAATTCTATAGAAATTTCTACTCTTCAACAGAACCTTTTAAAATTACCAATTTTACAAAATCAAATACATTTCTCGACTGTGAAATAACACTGGAAGAATTACAATTGGCAATAAAAAACATGAAAAGAAATAAATCGCCGGGCAATGACGGGATGCCTTACGAATATTACAAATTATTGAACCCTCAGTGGGAACATTACCTTCTCCATCTTTTGAACGAAGTTTATGAAAAGGAAGACATTCCGCGAAGCTGGTCCAACATAATAATTAAACCAATTTACAAGAAAGGTGAGAAAAAAGATCCAATTAATTATAGAAATATAGCCCTTCTAAATACGATAACTAAAATATTTACATTCATTCTTAATAGTCGCCTTACGGAATGGTCAGAAATCAATCATATACTCCCTGAAGAACAAAATGGTTTTCGGAAAAATAGAGGATGTAGAGACAGTATTTTTGTTCTCAGCTCAATTATAAATATCACTCTCAGGCTTAAAGGCCGCTATGTATTTGGAATATTTATTGACTTTCAGAAAGCATTTGACTCCTTGAATCACGAAAAGCTCTGGCATAAATTAAATAAAATAGGAGTAAGTTCTAAAATAATCAACATATTCCAAATATTGTATAAAAACATGGAAGCAATAATTGAGATTAATGGGGAGGTTTCAAATCCGATTAAAGTAACAAAGGGTGTTCTCCAAGGCGACTCAGCAAGCCCACTACTCTTCGCACTATACATATCAGACATAGTAAAGTACTTCCAAGACCACCAAGCAAGAGGTATATCTATAAACGGCTATAAAGAGGTATTAATGCTATTATTTGCGGACGACATAGTGATCCTAGCAGACTCCTGGACAGATTGTCAGAAAAAGCTTAACATATTATACCACTACTGTAAAGAAAATATGCTCCTTCTGAATACAGAAAAAACGAAAATAGTGCCATTTCACAAGGGCGGAGGGAGAACGAAAAAACTTAAACCGTTTTTTTATGGTGAAAACAACATACAAACTGTAAATAACCATATATATTTAGGAATACAGTTTACCTCGTCCGGAAAATTTCTTCTAGCCGCAAATACAGCTATCAAAAAAACGAAAACCGCTATTGCCACAACCTTGGCAATACTACAAGAAACAAGATCAAGAGATTGGGACTCGAAACACACCTTATATAAGTCCATTATCCGATCCACCCTTCTGTATTGTTCGGAAATATGGGCTCCACAATATTGTAATAACCTCGAAACAATCACAACAAAATACGTAAAGCAGATTTATCATTGGCCGAAACACACTCCAAATTATATCGTCCGTTTGGAGACGGGAATCAAAAGCATGGAAGTAGAAGTAGTCAAAAGAATGCTGGGATGGTGGATCACCTTACTGAAAATGCAAGAAGATAGACTACCTAGGATTTGCTACATCAGATTAAAAGAGTTGGATGGAAATAACAAAACTTCTTTTAACTGGTATACAGAGCTAAAAATTAAACTAGCAAAAGTAGGTTCGTCAATTATTCTAGAACGCAACGATCCTAGCCCTGAAGCTGTCCAACTACACCTCAAAGATATAATAAACAGATTTGAAAATCACTCCATCAGTTCCGACATAAACTCAGTCCTCAACTCTAAGTACAACGAAGAATATCGAAATATTAGCAGTTTAAGCCGGCCAGAACTATATTTAAACTTAAGAACAAACATAAATAAACAGAGAATCGTCAGTCAGCTTAGAGTAGCCAAATTGACTAAACCAACATTTTATTTCAAAGGAACCGTATACAAATTAGAAGGAGAAGAAAATGGTAGTATTTGCAACCTTCAAAAACCCGAAAATTTGTACCATTTTTTAATAGAATGCCCAATGTATAAAGAATTAAGAAGCCGTTACATAGCTAATTATATTAATTTACAAAGTAATTCAATTTTAGGAAACCTACTTTTAATAGAAAATCAACAAAAGCTCAACGACATTTTCTACTACACAGTAGGCTGCTTAAAAATTAGATCTTTTATAATAAACGAATGAATGAAAAAAAAACAATGGGTATGTGTGTATATATACATATGCCTCTGGGTGTGTGTGTGTGTGTGTGTGTGTGCGTGCGCGCGCGCGTGTGTGTGTGTGTGTGTGTGTGTGTGTGTGTGTGTGTGTGTGTGTGTGTGTATGTGTGTGTGTGTGTATGTGTGTGTGGCTTTATTCAGTATATATATATTGTATATATGTGTATTGTGTATCTATGTATATATAGACTTATAGTAGGCATGTTTACTATTGTCCTCACTGAGCCACTGTGGTATTAAGTGTCGTTGTCCTGTTGACTGGATAATATACGCAGGTGTCGAGGAATGCCTTTAAATTAAATGTTTTAAATTAACTGAATTTTACACCTTATAATAGTTTATTGTATAATTAAAATAGTTTATCTATCTATTTACTTATTATTCTTAATATTAATAAAGATGTTTTGTTTGAAACACAGACTTAATCACAGTATTTGCTATTGTGTCAGAGTATGCTATCAAATTAGTATCATTATAAACTCACCTTTATCATACAACCATAATAATGAATTGTCATGGTTATTATTAATTGTGTTATTGTTCAATCCGTCAAATTACTACCATTGTTTTTGAATTGTCGAATGGGATTAATATTGTATTAAATTATATGTGATATATTTTAATATTTTATCACTTTTAATTAATATGTTTTGTGAAAATTATTACATACTTTGTTACTAACATTAATGATATAAAAAAACAAAAAAAAAAAAAACAATGAAAGCCTTACTAACACCAATTGGGCCGGACTCCTGGCTAAAAGAATGTATTCTAAAAGCCAATAAAGTTATTATTATATTATTATATATTATTATATAATTACAATAAGCAAATGTGCTAAAATAAGTTATTGAGTAAATCTAAGTTAAATATTAAAAAATATTATATGAGGATTTGAAAGATTAATAGTTTTTATTTTATTTTATTTTTTTATGAGGTCTTTGACTTTCAGTATCAGTTCTAACTTTCTGTAGTATTTTTAGTTTTAGCCTTTTTCTAATTTATAGTGTATTTTAAAACAAAGTCAGGTAGATACACTATTTAAAAATAAAGAACGGCAAGACCAATAAAAATGATCTTTGATTTATTTCAGTCTCAATAGCAGAATAAGTATTAAAACATCGGGAATAGGGAGAGGGGGTAATTATTACATATTCAAAAGTTTATCCGATTGTGACGAAAATTGAAAAACGTATTGTTTCGGGTGTTGTAGTAGATTAGAAATGTTAATTCCACATAAATATTATCATGGATAGGTTTTGGGTTGGGGGGGGGGGGGTAGAGGGAGAGACAGGGAGCATTTGTTCTTATCACTGTTGATCCGCTTATGCATTAAACAAAAATTAGAGAAGCTGAATTTAAGAATATTCAAAATAAAAAAATACATTTTATTGTAAAGAGAAACAAAACAGATGATTGATTATTTCTTTTAAATTCAGAATGTTCTTTAATTTTCTAGAACCGTTACATTCATGTATTAGTACGTAATGACATGTTTTGGAATCATCTAGGCCTTTCTGATATTTCGGATTTAATATAACAAGCATCGACTAGTGTCTTAGTCTGGCCTTGAGAATCGAAGCATATTATTACATTTGAGTCACTGGTAGTTCATGTTTTGTAACGTTGTTACTAATTTGATTGTTTATTGTTTGTTTGACGTTATGTATTATAATTTTACGTTAATAAAATAATTTAAACCTACACTGGTACATTATTAACACTTACCAAAAGTTATTACATAAACACGCATTGTACTTATTTCAGGGGTGGAGGGGCGTGAAATCAAGGATTCAGATCATCGTAGTAATAGAATAGAATTTAATTCTTTAGATATTGATGACAGTGTTTGATCAGGGGTGAGCTCTCTCCAAGACGAGAGACAAAGGTAATTCAACAGCAGGACCTTGTAGAGCCTTGGACCCCAGGACCCCTAAAGTCAACACAGGGGATCCTCAAAGGGTCTGCCATCAAGAAGTCAAACCTAACTGACCACTGGGCAACCTCCCTCCCAACTCATTAGACAGGAGTCTTGCCCTTCGGCGGACCTAATACATTCTTAAATGTATAAATTCTGCGAGATATCAGCTGAGGAGGGGACTCTAACGGTTTTAATTTTGGAGCAATTTAAAATCATGAAATATGAAATTAAAAATAATAAAATAACATATAAGCGCCGACTTCGACCGAAACAGTTGAAAATAATGAACTTGAAGCACCACACTTGTTAACTTCAAATTCAGCACAAAATCAAGCGCAGTTAATTGAAGCGTGGAAATTCTAAGGAATCCTAAGGAACTTATAAGGGTATAAGTGCCTTAGGAAATTTTTACAGAAATGGTGTGACTTATACCCTTTAGGGTGAACTACGTTTAGTCCTTACACATATGCCATCTTAAATACGTTCTATGAACTCTTTCCTAACAACAAAACATTACTTATACCCATTTCTGAATAATGGTTTTGGCACACATAACAATCTGGCCAAAGAAAAACTTTGTTTTATTTTTTTTGGCACTTAGACCCTTATGCATTTTCACGCTTCAATTCACATACCCATTTACATTTAATCTTCGGAATCAACCATTTTAACCAGAGCTTAGGGGGATGAGTCGTGTTGAGATTTACAACTTGAGCGGCTTAATTTACTTAGACATTAACTGTTTCCAATGCTGGTCTGTAATATATCATATGGGTTCAGACCATAAAGGGACTGGAATTCAAAACTTTACACTAAATGGATGTAAATAAGAACTCAAACTCCTACAAGGAAGAATCTTCAATCAATTCTTAGAAAATGGCAGAACAGAACAGGAAATCATATTTTAAAAATTAATGAATTATAACTTAAATATTATTAAACTCTCGACAGACAAGTTTAGGAATCGCTAAAAAATAGTAAATTAATTGTATTAAGTAGGTTGTATTATACCATCAAAGGTTAATCAATGAGCCATCACTGCGGAAATAAATGAGGGAAAAAATCTACAGAATCTAAGACAATCATCTAGGGTCACTCCGTTGGGAACAAGAAAACTGCGAACAAAATAGGATTAATAAGAAACTATATATAGCTTGCTATACATTTTACACTTAATATGATTTAAAGTTTATAAAATTGATATAAAGAAAATATAAGGCTTCATATTTCAGAAATATTAGTATCTATACAGCGCCTTCAATCTTGATCATATTATTTTTCAATACAGTGCTATTATGCGGGTTAGTATGGCGTATTTCCTGGGGTATCTATGCTGGTGAGGTAAACCTTGATTCGTTAAACTCCTTCATATTTTTTTAATATTTTGTTCTCAAAACTTTCTTATTATGAAAGCCAATCAATATAAAACAATCATGATATACATAACGTAGAAGTATTTTGAAAATAAAGTAACGTGAAACAAAATCGTACAATTTTTTGTGTCACGGTATTGTCACAAGTAGTTACTTTTTATAACGCTGTTTATAATTTTTGATAATTCGAGTTTTTATTATTTGTCTGACATTGTGAATTTTTATTTTCTCCTAATAAAAATTATTTGAAACCCACGTTAATGTTACACTATATATTGTGCTAGCTTTATATCCCGGTTTCACCCGGGAAACCATTTTTCTAATGAAACGGTCGATTTCGTAAAAAACCAATGTAAAGCGAGATCATAACGATTTTTATGACAATAAAGAATATAACCAGAGATCGGCTGAAGTTATGCAATTTTAATATGTATAGGTGTTAGCACCTGGTATGAAAGAACCACTGAGCGAAATTTGGAGAATTTAGGACAAACGGTATGGATTTCTATAAAGAACAAACAAACTGAATTTCATCTTTATTTATATAGATTACTATGAATTTAATAACAATTGTTAGGTGATGTTCAAAATACAACTTAACTTTTCCAGACAAGGACGGAAAATTAAAGCTGTGTATAAACTGGCGCCATTAAATTATGATATTGCTTTGAATAATTACCCAAGACATCTTTTCTATAAGTGATAAAAGAAAGAAACTATTTGCGATTAAGTTAAAATATGTACTCTTAATTTTTTAAACACAAACAGTATGATGAAAAAGTAATTATCATGACAGGCTTCGCCTCACTCTTCAAACTAGATGTACCGAAAACATGTACATTACGTAATAGCGATGAAATTAATTATTCCTTGAGATTAATTTAATTTATTCACTTTTGATATATCATATTACCTTAAATATTTCAAAATTACTTTCCTAAGAAAAAAAATTTAGAAACTTTCTTATTGTTGCTACCAAGATGGCGGCGCATGATGTTTCTTATGAAAACGATCTTGGGTTTTTGATGAGTTTATCTGAAGGAAAGAAGTTAAACGCTACTCAGAAAGAGGGATTGTTCCAATCAGTTGACAGACTACGAAGTTTAATCAAACAATTGGAAGAGGAAAATAGAGAACTGAAAGAAAAAAGAAATGTGAGTATAACCTCTTCAGGTAGAAGTTATGCTGACATTGTAAATAGTGTTCCCCCAACATATAAGGCTGTGATCAGTTCACTAGACGAGGAAAAAAGCTCTGAAGAGATAAAAATTCAATTCAAGAACTCTCTGGATCCGAAAAAACTTAAGGTAGGATTCAAAAATATTATCTCAACAAAAAACAAAAAAGTTATAATTAGTGTATGTAATAAAGACGAACTAGTCAAAGTCTGCTCGGAAATAAATGGGAAGCCGCAAACCAACCTCAAGGCTGAGGAAGTTAAGAAATTCTCACCTCGAGTTATTATCCTAGATATACCAGAAGAGGTTAATGAGACAAATATTATCTCTTATCTATGTGAAGAAAATGAATTGGATGAAGATAATATGAAGTTAAGAACTATCATTAAAACGAAGAGAACTGGGGCGCGTCATGCAGTGCTCGAGGTTACACCGCAGAGGAGGCTGACATAACTCCGGAGAAAAATCAAGCTGGTGTTCAAGATGTGCAGGGCAGACGACTACATCGTCGTCCGCCGCTGCTTCAAGTGTTCCCGGCTTGGCCATGGATTCAACGGATGTGAAGCCGATGTCACCTGTCCAATCTGCTCTGGGCCTCACACATTGCAAGAATGCGACTCCCGGGAACGTAAGTGTATAAATTGTACTATCTACAACTCCTCGAATAGGTCCAAACGAAAAGTAGACACAGCACACACTGCTTTATCGCGAGAATGCCCTTCATACATCGCAGCACAATCACGATTGAAAGCTAGAATTAATTTTGAGGTATGATGTCATCCCAGGTAGATATCATAATTAATTATTATATAATAATAATTGTCGATTTGTCAGCTAATAATATAATATATTTAATGAAATACAATAGAAATAGAATTATTAGCCTAAATATTCTGAGGTTATCTTTAGAGTTATCAATATGGTATTGTGATCACATGGAAATTTTTACGAATCACATAGTTAGAATTTTACTTAAATCATTTATTACTATTAATGGGTAAATTTTTCATAAAGTTATGCCAAATTAATTTACACAGATCATGGAATGCCACTTATTCGCTTCTTAATTTTATTGATAGAAATAATATAGACATAGTTTTGATTCAGGAACCATCGACCATTGGAAATAAAACAGCTGGATTCCCAGGCAAGTTTAGAGTGTATGATTGCAATGATAACAGACCTCGAGCAGCCATTGTTGTTACAAATCCCAAATTTAACGTAATCACTTTATCGGAATTTATAAATAATGACACTGTTGTTGTAATAATTGAATTCATGGGCCATAGTTTTACTCTTATCAGCTCTTATTATGATATAGTTCGCAACATTAATGATGATTTAAACGTTACTGAAAAAATATTAGATAGATACAGGCATAATGGTATTATACTTGGAGCTGATACTAACAGTCGATCAACGTTATGGTTTGACAAGCTGACTAACGCTAGAGGAAGAGTACTGGAAAACTTTATTACAGTAAAAAACCTACACTTACTTAACGAACATGACCAACAACCGACTTTCACTGGAACCAACAGACAAAGCAATATTGACTTGACTATTTGTAATCAGCGAATTATTAAAAACCTTCGAAATTGGAAAAATCATGACTACTTTAACTTCTCTGATCACAGAACTTTGACTTTTGATTTGGTTTTGGAAAAAGATAATAATTATCATGAATTAGAAACTAAATATATTACCAAACATGCCAATTGGGATACTTTTAAACAAATTCTCGAGGAAAAAATCACTCATCGTTTTGGATTAGAAATAATAAAAGATTCTGGAAAAGTAGATGAAAATTTATTACTGAGTTTAGATTTAAAAGGAATAGATTATACTTTACAAAAATTTAACAAAGCGTTGAAAAAAACCTGCAATATATTATTCCTTAGAAGCAGAACAAAAAAAGCGAAAGCGGCCCCTTGGTGGAATGACAGACTTACGGACTTACGAAAGAGGACAAATCAATTACGGCGACGATACCAGACAGAAACTCAGAACGAATCCCGACGACAACAATATAGGGCAGATTACCTTGAACAGAAAAAAACATATGAGGCTGAAATAAAGGTAAGTAAGATGGCATCTTGGAGGGAATATTGCAGTTCTATTGATAAATCAAAAGCATGGTCGTGGCCCTATAAGAATGCTACAGGAAAATTGAAACGACCAACTGATTTAACAACTGTAAAAAGGGATGACGGGACTTACACGACTGACATAAAGAGTACTTTTGAATATTTAATTGACAAGTTTATAAAGACTGACGACATATCTACGGACTCACGTCATCATGCTAATATGAGAACACTTAGCAGCCTTACTCCAAATTCGGAACCCGACAAGGATTTAACTGACAATGAAATTGACGACACAATTAAAAATTTAAATAATAAAAAAGCAGCCGGGGTCGATGGCTTCACAGCCGAAATAATTCAGAAGACCGCTGAAGTTTTTCCAAAATTTATAAAAACCTTGTATAAAAAGTGTTTTAGAGAAGGGGTGTTCCCAATGTCTTGGAAAACTGGAAAAATTATCCCCATAGCAAAGAATCCACATGACAGAAATACTGACTACAGACCAATCAGTCTACAACCATTTGCAGGACGAGTACTCGACAAACTACTACATTCAAGACTATCCCACCATATACACACGAAATACCCACTTCACAAAAACCAATATGGATTTATACCACAGACTGGGACAATTAATGCTTTACATAAACTAATTACAGACATAACTGAGACTTTAAGACAAAACAAACACACCATTGTAATATCATTTGATATCAAAGGGGCTTTCGACCATGCCTGGTGGCCATCAGTGTTTAATGCTCTAAAGGAGCATAATTGTCCAAAAAATATATTTTTGTGCATACGGGATTTTCTTAAGGGAAGAAATCCATCCTAGGCGCTGGCAACTGTCTCACGATTAAAGAGCAAACTATAGGCACGCCACAGGGTTCTTCGGTTTCTCCTCTCCTATGGAATCTCGTACTTGACAGCCTCTTACGAATTGAACTACCTGAGGACTCAGAGCTAATAGCATTTGCAGATGATATCATCCTTAAAATTAAAAGTAAATATTTCTATCAAATGCAAGAAAAAGCTAATCGTGTTTGTGCTGCAATGTTCGATTGGGCAACAAAGAACAAGCTGACCTTTAACGAACAAAAAACTAAATATATCATATTTACTAGACGACGACGGCACCCCCAACTTGCTATTAAACTAAATAACATCTCAATTGCTGAAGTAACAGAAATTAAATACTTAGGACTTCTGATCGACAATAAATTGAAATGGACATCTCACATTAATAACTTACAGACCAAATTGTTACGGACCGTTCATTCACTTACGAAAGTCGCCAAAGTGAATTGGGGACTACAGCATGAAGCTATGCAGACCATATATAATGGGGCCCTGTTATCAATGATGACTTATGGCATTCAGATATGGCATAAAGCTCTTTCTGTAAAAAGAAACTTAGTAAAGTTAGAAAGAGTCAAACGCCTTTTCGCGATAAGAGCTATTAAAGGTTACAGGACCATTTCATATGAAGCTGCTTGTGTCATGGCTGACTTCATTCCAATCTCATTATTGGCGGCAGAACTGACTAAAATCTACCAGATACTTAAAAATAAAGACACAACGGACTTTGAAATAAAAGATATTGAACATGACGTACACTACTCAAACTGGCAACATCCTACAGATATACCCTGTATTAACACAGAAGATTGTACAGAACAAATTGAATATAGACAAACATACCACATCTATACAGACGGAAGTAAGCAAGATGATAAAGTAGGGTGTGCATTCTTAGTGTATAATGGTGACCAATATGTGCTCACGGAACAGTACAGATTAGACAAATACTGTTCGAATAATCAGGCAGAACAACTGGCTATTCTCAGGGCACTGGAACACATTACAGAATACGAAGAAACGGAAAGACGTACTTATGTTATACACACTGACAGCAAAGTAGCATTACAAAAAGTCAATAACAGAACGATACATGACCAACTTACTGACGACATTAGAAAATGCCTTCTTAAATGTAAAGAAAAACAAATAGACATTGAGTTACAATGGATAAAAGGACATGCAGGACGGATAGGTAACGAAGAGGCAGACGCGAGGGCCAAAACTGCAGCACTGGACGAGACACTCCCTATTTCATACTGTAAACCCCCTCAGACTAAAGTTAAAAGTATATTAAGGCAAATGACGTACAGGCTATGGAATAACAGATGGCAGACAACTACGAAAGGAAGACATTTATACAAATACATTAATAAATTAGAAAACAGACAAAAGCTACTTACAATCAACAGTAGACTTACACAGGTATTGACTGGTCACGGACCAACAAGAAGTTACTTACATCGATTTAATATAATAGAAGACAACAAATGCTTGTGCGACGGACAGACAGAACAAACTTATGACCATCTTATATTTGACTGTCACATACTTGACGCACAGAGGTATAAATTATTAAGAACAATTATGGTCCGTGGGCACAATTGGCCAATCAGTAAAGAAGAACTGCGTAAAGAATTTCAGTAAAGAAGTAAAGTAAACAGTAAAGAATTTCAGGAGTTTTTGAGCGGAATAGACCACAGTAAATTATGAGAAATGGATTGGACAGGTGGCACCATATAGGACATCATGATCAACCATATTTTTATTTTTCTTATTTTTTATTTATTTTTATTTTTTATTTTTTATTATATCATTTCCTATTTTGATATTATTTGAATTGTTATTCTATTTATTATTTTATTGTAATGTATATATATTTAGGAATACTTAAAGTGTTTTGTAATTTGTATTTTGTTGTAGGTTGTATTTTTTTTATTCTGTTTTTGCATATTGTTGTTTCCTTGTAGTTTCATTTTGTCTTAAAAATATTCTGAAAAATAGTATTTAAATTATTTTCCTGCACGCATTATCACCCGATGGAACGTGCAGGTCTTTATGTAAATAATAAACTCCCCCATGCCCAGGGTTACTGGAATGGGGAAAACATAAAAAAAAAAAAAAAAAACTTTCTTATTATGGTCCTTCACTGTAACGTGGAAAAATAGTGTATTTAAAAGTATAGATCCTACTTTGAATGTCATGTAATTGATACATTAATATTAAACAAAGTTGTAGTAAGTAGTCTTTTATTTCGGTAACTATGCCATTCCATGACAGAGTAAAGTATATACTTATATGTCGAATAATAATAATATCTAATATGTTACTAATAATTAGCAAATATTTCTTTCTAAATAATTTATTAAACGGATGGCTACTTTAAAGAATTGCAAAATAAAGATACACTTATGAAGAAAAATAAAAACGAATTTGGAGGCAATAGAACAATTATCGTCCATCTATAATGTTTTCTCACGAAATAAATGATTTTCATATAAGAAAATGTTGGGATCTCATTAATTTTTTTCAAAAACAGAGGTTAAATAATTAAATGTGGAATGTTTGATTTCACTATATTATGGAACGATGACCGTAGTAACTTTTGTGTTATGAAGAGACTATTAAACAAAGTCAATTTTGTTAGCTATCGCAACGGCTGCACATAACGAATTGCAGAGTCACCCATGTAATTAAACTGGGCATTAAAGTCCCTCCTGGTTCACCGCTAATCCTTATAAGATCTAATACCATTACCTCCTAATTACTTCTCTAAGTTAAAGGGGTTTACGAAATGTGTTTACAACTAATTTATTACTGCTAATAAACCTCAACAAGTTATTCTAATAGGAAATTCGCTTCCTTATACAATCTTTTACATAAGAATTCCTAGTATTAAGGATTTTCTGAGAAGATGTGATTAGAGACAAAGTGAATAACATTTGGATTGATACAAAACCGCGATGGTTGTCGCCTAAAATATTAAGAAAAAACAAGGCATATTATGAGCATTAACAAGATTATGGTCCAATTCATAATATCTTCAGAAATCTGGCTTTGCTCAGACGTTGTGACTTTTTTAACATTTATTTTTTAGAAAGCCTCATGCCTAAACTAATCCATTCGTAAAATCTCTGTCTCTCTCTCTCTCTCTCTCTCTCTCTATATATATATATATATATATAAAGTCTGCTGCTTGTCCTGTATGCTACTCCTCCACGGCCTAGCATTGGACATAAATTTTAATTTAGTTTGTCTTTAGGGGGGAGAGGAATATTATTAACTTATATCTGGTTTATCCGATTTCAACAAATTGGTTGTTCATAGGACAAATAAAAATATAAGGAAGTAAACTGCATAAAAATATTACTATGGGCAGTTTCTTTTCTTTTTTGGAGGGGGAGGTAGGGTTAATTATTAACTTGCTACTAGCTTAACCGATTTTAACGAACTTTGACACTGGTTGTTGATAGGTCAAACACAAGACTGAGGTTTTTTGATTCAGGGTGTTAGGAAATACGCGTTGATTGATAACCCGAAGATAGCCTTTTCAAAATCCGGAGCCAGGGGACATTTAATAATACTCGGTATTAATCCCCTGGGCAGGGAAACCCCGTACAGCGTAAAAGGTGAGGAACAAAAAAAAGAAAAAAATGTTTTACGATTCATAATTGATATTTTATTCTTCATAACTTATTTTATGATTCCATATTGTATAATATGGTATGGATTTGGTATTTTGAGGGTATTCAGAGGGGGTGTAATTATTAACTTGTAACAGGTGTATCCAATTTAAATAGATAATTTAGACACACTGGTTGTTCATAGGAAAAGTAGAAATTACATGAATGTTTTTCCTCATCAATGCTACTATAAAGAGGTAATTTTTAGCTTTTTACTGATTTATTTGATTTCAACGACTTTTCATATACTGGTTCCTCATAGTTCAAATAGAAGTATAAAAAGGTTAATTCATCATAAATATTAATATAGATAGTTAATTGTTAGGGGAATAGGGGCGAAACATTCCCTTCTTCTGAAATCGCAGCTACTCGAGATGGGTAAGCGAGAAATATTTAAGGAAACCATAGAAAACTTAATTAATTTCTTTTATTAATTTATATTATAAAAAAGTCTTCTTCTTCATCTTCTTCTTCTGCCACTAGCTACCGGCCAGGAGCCTCAATCCAGCATATCCACTCTTTCCGGTACCTTGTTAGCCCCTTCATCGCGTTGAGGGATTTGCCTCTTTTACTTCTAATTCTTTGGATGTACTCTTGGTATTTAGTTCTGGGGCGTCCGCGTGGCCTCCTTCTTGTGGGTCGAGCCTCCATTACCTTTATAGGATTCATGTCCTCATTCATGCGGCAGAAATGTCCAAACCACTGGAGTTGCCGTCTTTCTAGAGTGGTTTTAGGTTCTATAAATTCGTTTCAAAAAGTTGCTAGTGATCCCTTCTAGTTCTCCCAACAGATAAAAAAAAAAGTCAAATGGCCTAATTACAAACTATAGGATCAATGAGGTAATTGTAATTTTTTTTTGTTTTATCTCAAATGAAATTTCAAAAAATATTTTCTAAGAAAAATGGGTATTTTTGATTTGAAAAAAAAACAACAAAAAAACTAAAGCAATAAAAGTGAAGAAAATCAATAAAAAGCAAGAAACCTATCGATAAAAAAATGAGATATATCCTTTAAGTAAAAAACGATCTCTTTTACTAGGGCAATAATCAATCTTACCCAATAAAAAAGCCTATTATGTCGATCGTTATTAATTTATGAATAACAGTTTGATAATGAAAAGAATTCCAGGGATGTTCAAAGGAAACCAATTTGAGTGATTCTTATGATAACGCTCATTCCTTCTCATTGGAAGATATTTCCGATTGATGTCCACTCATTCGAAGAAATAAGCAGTTCAAAAGAATCTATCTGCCACGGAAGAAAAACATACATGAAATTATAAAAAGTATACGATAGCTTAGAAAAAAAATTACTATAGGGCAAACCTTTTACGAATAGTTTAAGGTCTATGATCTATTACAGTAAATACGTTCTCTAAAAATAAAATTTTTTATTGAAGCATGGCATCCAAGATTGATTAAGTCGCTTATGATTACAACCAAGACATAATTTTCATAATCTCTACACCTAACAGCACAGATATTCTTTTCTTTTGAGGTCACGATTTTTAAAGTTCGAAGGGTATTTGTATTAAATTAGGTTTTCATTATTAAGTGTTATAATTTCGTCAAAAATACCAAAATAATGGCTACTTACAAGGTCCATTAAACCATCTTTCCACTAATGAGATATTACATTTGATCAATTGTTCACCAACTGATTACAACTAATTTAACGCAAATCATAATAACTACATTTCAAATAAACGACCGACTTAAACACATATTCATTATGAAGGTACAGCCTTCGAGCTTTTTTTTAGCCGCTTAAACCATTTTGGGCTAAATTCAACTTGACCACTTATTCGCTTGGATGAAAGATTTAAGCCAACTATCGGCAAGCATAATCGAATTATTTTTCCTCGCTTTTAAGATGGACTATATCGACTTAGTATAGTACTTATAAACGATATGGCCTAGGGTGACAATTGGATTACGAGACATTTGATAAGGAGCTGGATGGATGAGAAAAACAAGAGAAGAGCTCCTTTTCTAAATCAGGGAAATAAACCAGTAAATAATTGAATTAAGTCCAAAAGATGTACCATCTCCTGGGTACCATCTCTGTGCATGTCTTAAATAATTGCAGGATGTTACTTCTGGTACAATCAATTGGAAACTTCATCAATCCATAGAACAATCATCAAGTGGAAAAAATAGGATGAAAAATGAAAAAAAAAAAATATATGTAATCCGGTCTCTGTTTATGACTTAAGCATTCGAAGCCTATGTAGTAATTACTCAATGGTGATGCAATAAAACTCCTGGCAATAAAAATAGAAGAACTGTAAGTACGGGGCCTCCAATATAATGGAAAGAGAGGGGAATCGCTGCACGGTAATCTATCGGCCGCAACGGGACACTGCGCCCGCTCCCCCCCAAATTAAAGTAGCTCATTGTAAGACTTCCTACAATATGAGGTGATGTAATAAAGGGCTCTAAGTGAGTCCGAGGGGGCACTTTATTGCCCCGGGGAGGGTCACGTGACAACTAATGAAAGCAGAGGTATTTGCTCAGTCAACACTGACTCAGTGAAGGCCCCGAGTCGGATATCCAATATAGTGAGTGCCGCTGCACAGGTACATCCATAATGTAGCTCGCTCTCTGTTTGCCTTTGTAATAAGTCCCTCCGAGGTGTCTTCCAAAGTATTTCGGTCAACATCATCAGGATGCAGGCATTCCCTCTTCCCTGTCGCTAGCTAGTGCTTCTATGATCCAATACCTAGGAAGGGAACATTTACAACCAAGTGTAGAACGATAGCATCAAGTCCCACTTCAGTAAGGACTAGCCACCCAATAATATTACTTCCATAGATGCGGGTTCTTTTCTGTAGTTTTCGAATGAGTTTTAGTTTTAACTAAATTAAAATATCTTAAAATATATTTATTGAAATATACCTAAATATATTAATAAGATTTCTCTTCTTTGTTTTTTTCAAAAATATTTAAGAAGCTGTGCGTCATACAGTTCTTCTGAGGTAACAATCTGGATAGCTTCCTACGTTACTTCTGAGCAAAGCTAACATGGCGCCGGTTAGTGTGGCCACAATATCCATTGAAAAGAACCCGTCGAAAGCTGGGATCTAATAAAGCTAATCAAGGCCCATTTTAAATTGCGTTAACATAGCCTCCCGAAATAGGCCACGCCCATAAATGGGAAATCTTTGAAATAATATTTATACAAAAAATTAACCGACTTGTACTTACTTACGGCTCAGAATGTTGGACTAGAAACAGGGCACAAGAGCAAGTACGAGAGAAAAGTACTTTTTTGAATATATGTGAGCAAGGCTCTAGGAGAAGAAGGACATATGTTGCGAGAAATGGACCCAACCGAAATTCCATCCAGGATACAAGGAAAGCGGATATTTGCATGGCACTAGAAGAGTTGGACGAACCATACTTTGGGAAGCATGGTGCTGTATTGGGAAGAATGCATGGTGCTGCATTGGGAAGAATGCATGGTACTGCATTGGGAAGAATGCATGGTGCTGTTGCAAGTGCTTTCTTTGGTGTCAGAAACTTTAAGGCAACAACACAGAATAGAAATACCTGGCGGTCTCTCGTAGTGCACGTTATTACTCAACAAGTGGGACCTAATGCCTATTAGTATTAGTTGTAACAAGAAATATGCAAAGTAAATGGAATAGAATGTGGGGCGAAATGGGTTCAGACGGGCCTGGAGTTTATGATGAGAGGACAATTGGATCCGGATCAGGCCAAATCAATGACATGCATATGAAACCTAAGAGAAAGTTGGCTTTATGGATGATATTGTTTGTAAAAAAATAAGGTTCTTTTAGAATATAAAAAATGGAGCTATCAGTAGGTAAATAAATGAGTTTTAGATTATAAGATTAGAGGGTGTGGCAGGAATCATTGTTGGAGGAACCCCTTAGCTCAACTCATTAATACGATATTAATAATTATTTTCTCCTTATTTAAACATTAATAAATTATTAAATTAGAATATAAATATTTGCATTATAATTCAGACACGACTCTACGAAGAACAAGAAATGTTACTTGGAAAATACATTTTGATTTTGCTATTATTTTAGTTATTGACATCAATAGATGGATATCATAAGATATTTCCCTGTTAAAAGTATAAACACCAGATTAAATCTGCTGCAAAGATAAAAAAATAGTTACGAGAAGAAAAAAGTAGTGATATAAAATAGTGATATAAACAGTTGTTTATATTGTCAAAGTTTGCGAAATGAAAAAAAAACAAAAAAACGCGACATTACAAAAATATCAGACATAACCCTTTCTAAGCAGTGCAGATTAAATAAAAATAGAAGCTCTAAAACCAATTTTATATGTATTAAATGAATTTGGTGAACTAATTTACTAACCTAGTTCCACAAATTTCTCATCGCTTACCCGCAAGAAAATCGTTTAGTGTCACATTTCAAAAATAGGTCTGACCTGAATGCGTCCAACGATCGCAAAGGCGTCATCGTCAAGTTATTAAGAGAACGAATATATTTTGCGTTGAATCACATCCTTACTCAAAATGAGGTAATAATTTTGGGTATTACAGGGGGGGGGGTGAATTATTTTTTCTTTAACTATAGGACATGCTCAGCCATTTACCTACTTAGGTACGCCGCACAGTGGGGCAAAACGGCAAAAAAAAAAAAAAACGGCAAAAAATCTATATCTCGAGAACGATTTGTGTTATAGAAATGCTATTTGTTTCATTCGATTCAGAATAGAAAATTATGCTAGGATTGAAACTAAATATAAGATTATATTATTTTATCCTATGGTATTACAGACTACTCGGAAACAGATATATTTAATAAATAAAAAACAAATTATAGAACTTAATTTAGCTTATTTTACGTTGATTTAACTCAATTCATTTAAGGTAGGTTTTATTTTAATAATTAACTAATGTCTGGTAACTTGGTGAAATATTAAATCCCCTGCCTTTAATCGCTTTTCAAATCACCTCAAACTGACGTTTAGACAATTGTCGCTCGATAAAAACAGCTATAGCAGAATCAGTGTCAGAACAGCACTTTTCTTATTTTTTTTTGGAGGAGGCTGAAGTATCCGTCAAGTTTTATAGAATATTACATTACCCATAATATATTTTAAATTAAAAAAAAATTAAAACCATGATTTTGTAGGTATTAAGGGATGTGATGCAATGATTTTTGAATGAATTGGAGACCTTCAACTCCGCCGCACAGTGGTTGAAAATCGACTATTTTCGGAAAAAACCTTGTCAAACCCGATCTGTGAGCCGCAAAAAAATAAAGTTGATATAGTCATAACCACGATTGAATTTCCTATAAAATGTATAGGTTCGAGCCCCGCTTAACCGTCTATTCGGATTAACCGGCAGATATACATCGATTTTCAAAGGGTCCTAACAAGTTTAAAAATCAGAATATATCCGAATAAATTGATGTAATGTGTCAGGTAACTATTCTATTAATTAATATTGGAAAGAAAAAGAATATTCCAATACCTTCAAAAAATGGGTTTTTTCCGCCTTTCAACCACTGTGCGCCGCGAAAATTTTCACCTGTGTAACAATAACTAACAAAAGGCAAAAAAAAATCAGAGGAATATGTTCTCTGCTACTTCTTGGTCCTAGATCAATTGTCGCCATCTTAGTACGGGATAAAACTTTTTCTATAATCATGTTTGAAATATTTTTTCTTATTTAGTGATTTTTTTAGGGCAGCTATTTCTATAAAGTGATACGTCTATATAGAATAGAATAGATAGATATATTGTTTATTTATGTCATACGTCTATATATGCATATAAAGGTTGTAAAACACCGATCAATAAAATTGCCTGTAACTAGCTCAAAATATTTTTGTAAAAATCATCCAACCTTGCTTCCTCTTATACAACATCAAAAAATATAATTTTAGTTTAAACCAAATGTTTGCGTATGGATTTTTTTTTAATTTGTTGACTATTAAAAAATAGAAAACAATAAAAACTAATTCCAAAAATGAACATTGGATTTTGGGTTTTTTCCTCGCTTGCCCCGCTGTGCGGTGTTTGACCACAATAATCGAAAACTTAACTCCAGTACGTTCATAATGTACGTCATTTCTTTTAGATTCTCCTATTTATAGTATTTTTATTAAACAACAATATTATATTAATAGTAGAGATAATTAAGAAATTTATGCCGAATACTTAGCGATACTTGTGAATATTATGAAGATAAGTTGTGCAGTAAAAAACGCAAACAAAACAATTTTGACTTAACATTTGTTTTTTAAATAACCTAATTTTTTTTATAATATACTACTTTAACATATTTATTTATACTTTAATATAAGAAACCCCCTGTCCGCCTAAGGGCGGATGTAAATATTATAATATAAAAATATTACACGGTCAATATTACACGTTTTTTATATAATAGAGAGATAATAATATGACTAAAAAAATATTTTGATTGTTATTAATTTTTTTCTTTCAAGTAAACGATGGTATAATATTTTGATTGGTATTTGGGAAAAAAGATAGATACATAATCTGGTATTTTAAGAAAATATTGAAGATAATGATTCATAGGATTGCAGTGATCATTTTAAGCCGTGGATATCAAGTTTTAGATACTCGACTATACTCGTACTATATCCTTAAATAAAACATCATGTTTTGATACTTACTGGGAGATTCTTCCTCTGCATTATTGTCATCACCAGCATCTGCGGACATCAAGTTGACGGACAGCTTCGGTATTTCTGAAAAGAAAATGAATAAAGGGAATTAGTTCTGGTAGACAATGCGTTACTTAAATTTAGATTATTAATAATAAAATCGAAATTATGAATGCAGTAAAAGAAAAAAAAACCCACTTCATTGAAGAAAAACCTAAAATAATATTCTCGGCCGTGGCCAATCATTTCTTTTCTGATAACATTATTAAATTATGATAAATTATAAAATATAATATTCATAAATAAACCTCAAAAACCTCCTGAGTACCCATCTTCCTTTAGCCCTATCTCCTTATTACCAATAATGGCGAAATTCCTGGAAAAAAACTACTCCTTGAAACGTCTCTACCTGATCCTAAATCCTGTGATTCCTGAACATCAGTTTGGATTTCGGGTATCCACTCCACTATGCAACAGTGCCATCGTAGATGTCATATCCTCCACATTGCACCGTTCCCTGGGTAACCGATTTGCCCCGAATCAGATACCAGACCTTCCACAGTAAACTCCCTGCACATCCTAACCCTTTCGTCTCAAACCCTCTATCCCAGACAATCCTCCGAGGCGTCTGAAAAGAAGATGGCCTAGAGATCTTCTTAACTAAAACAATATTCGAGTGCTACCGCTGTAGTTTCTCCACAAGCCTTTTCATGTCAATTATGTACTTATATCAAATTTACTTATTGTTTTTTATATGCAGTTGTAAATTTCAATAAATAAATTATATAAAAAAATTCATAAAAATAAAATTGCGTTATTATGGAATAGATAAAAGATAATGAGGATGATTACAATTAGGACTGGAGATACATCGATAATTTTAATACTTTAATAACTCTACGTTACTGACGTAACTTGTATGGAAATCTACGCTACCAGAAGGTATCATCTATAGTTTTAATGCTATGTATGTTTGCCTATTTGATATGCGAATATAAGGCTATATTGCAATAAAATCCTTAGAAAAATAAATTTTAATTAACAAAAGAAATACTTAATAACATACTTTTATAGAATTTCAGAACGCTTGTAGAATGAAAGATATTATGAAAGAGAAAATGGGAAAATATTAAGTGATTTTGCGCTTTAATCATACAACATATAGGACCAGTATCAAATTTAGTATACATGGATATTCGAAAATATGTTTTTGATAAGTTTTGGCAAAGAACGATAATATTGTGGAAACTGAGTAGGTAAGTTCCTTATCTTCAGCTTGAGTTTTCGTTATTACTTATATCTTTATGTTGGGAAAATCCATAGAACATATTACTTATGGGGATTTCCTCGTTGATGGTAAAATCAGAACTTTTCCACTTTATACCCGATGTAAACATTTGTTCAAATATCGAAAACAACTTTTGATTTTTCCGTGAAATATTGTTTCTTGCAAGATAAATTCTAGAAATAAAGGAGGTTTTGAAGATATTTCTTAATAATCATTTTATATAACATTAGTTTAACAGAAAGGAAACATTTTGGATGTGAATATTTTTAAAAAACTGGGAAATAAACATGCTCGTATTTATGTAGCCATAAATTAGTGTATGTAAAGGGCTTCTAGAAAAATAAAGGGAAAAGATGTAAAGATATCAAATCAAAGGAAAAAAAAAAATAATCCTTCGAGAATAACAAAGCATTTTCACAAAATGAAGAGAATGAGAGAACGCTATGAACTGGCATTCGAGTAAAGGGATATGTTTTCATGACAGTATTTCATTCTTTGTTCGTTAATAAATTTTTTTTTTCATTTTCCATTTTTTTTTCTTCTCGTAACAAAATGCTCGGTGAATCGTATACGTAAAAATGAATACCTAAACACACATTTCTTCTCCTATTATAACCCATTATTATTGTATAATTTACAACAACAATACACAATTTACAATAGATGATTAACTTTACACCGTCAAACCATGGTATTAGACATAAACTGCTTCCGACATAAATGCTAGAAAACGCCCATAGAAGAAAAAAAAAGCACTTTAAATATTGAAAAGTAGGTAAATGAGTAAAGTTCTAGAAAAAAAAAACCGTTTTATGCCGACGAACGCGCATTGGCACATAGGCATTATTTACGCGTAAGCATTAGTTTTATTTTATTTAATTCGCAATCACCAGCAAGCTCATTTGCTCGTTGTTGACAAATCCAGTTGACTGGTACTAATGAATATTTGAATAAATACAAAAATAAAAATAGGTTTATTAATTATCTTCTAAATAGACTTTTTAAATTGTAATTTTAAAACTAACTCATTTCAGCGAGCAATATATCAAATAAAACTGTGTAGTAGTAGTTGTGAGGTTATTATTTTTTTTTTTTTTTTTGTATCGTAAAAATATCGTATGATGTAAAGCAAATATTGATTTTAATAAGGTGCAAATAAATAAAATCCAAAAAAAAAATTGTTTATTGGCTTCGAAATTATAATGATGACATTATAATAGCACGTGGAAATAATGGGACTACTGGTAAGTACTTAAGCTTTCGGGCCAAATCCTTTCAATGCCCAAGTCCTTGATTTACCCAAACGAGCTCCCACTTCATTTTTTTTAGCTTCTGAAGGCCATAATCCCTAGATTTACTCACGAAAAAAAAACATTAATTTTAAATAATACTGTATTAATTCCCTAATTATTAAATAATAATTTCATTTTTTTAAGTAGTAAATTAGTGGGGTAGTTACACACTTTTACATAGTTATTTACAGATCCATTTGTCAAAATATACTAGTAGCATTATTTTTAGTTTTTACAAATTGCGTTAGTTATTATTGATTTCACATTCACTTAAAGAATATCTTCACTTTCTGGCGGTTCAAGAATTAATGATCCTGATATTTAACAATATCAGAGATCATTAATTATAATAATAATAATATATAATAATAAGAGAATATATAAGAGATAATAATAAAGAAAAGAGATAATAATAAGAGAATATATAACATAATAATAAGAGAATATATATATATATATATATATATATATATATATATATATATATATTTATAAATTCAATTGTTTTTCTTGTCATGATAACATGAAAATTCTTAATATAATTTTTAATTATTTTTTATAAAAAGAGAAAAGATTGATCTTGGCCGATAACTAGGATTTCCTTATCACTGGTAAGGCGCTCTTGTCAATCACTCTTGTGCTTGGAGGTACAAAATCTGGAAATCCTGGCTCAAATTCCGGTCAAGGCCAATCTTTTCATCTCTTATAAAATATACAAACATTCTTATAAATGTATATATCATTGATTGGAGTAAGTTTTGGTTCACTTCGACCAGAGAGTAGCTTGATGTGAATATTTATATCCGCTAACGAGAGCACAACAGCTGCAGAGCAATCATAGGACCCCACAATCCTCTGGCATTCAGATAGGACGCAACGCATGATCCACTGACAGCCGTTACCAATGTCCGCGCACGATGTTCCACAGACTGCTAGGAGTCGGTTATCTATTCCTCATCACGGGAGGAACTTCCTGGCCTTTGTCAAAGAATTCGTTCCATCCAATAAGGAGAAGGAGGGCCACCTTTCTTCCCGAAAGGGAAGCGTTGGCATTCTAATGAGGACAACTTGACCAGTACATAGGGTGTTTTGATTTTCTTTCTTTATCGGTAGTCAAATTTAATAAATAAATACATCTAATACAAAAATTCAAATATAAAAGAGTAACCAACCAAATATTGTAACCTTACTCCTAATGTTTAAGTAGCAACTTGGCGAAAATAATTCTTAGATCCATTTGATTTTATTATCAGTAAATACATACACCTAACTATAACCTGGGACTATAACAGAATAGATTAAAAAATATATTGTACATCAGAAAATCAGAAAATCTTTTTTTACCTATTATATATGAATATCTTCTTAATCTAAAATAAAATAAACTAAAAACCTCATTCATAGATCGTAATTACATAGTTCTGTGGAATGGAAGTAATAGGAGAGTTTAGTTACGATCGTAATCATAATATAGTTATAATCATTAATATAAGTAAGAAGTTAAGTGCTTTTAGACAATACGATTAAACCTGTATCCAGCCAGCAGTTAGTGTCGAAAGGGAAAACTCTCTAATAGATTCTAGGAGGTCTAGTAAACTTCTATTAATTCGTGGCCAACTTGCGAATCCTAAATTTCATAGGAAAACTATCTAACAGGAAGCCATTGTTTGCTTTTGAAAGTTGTAGAGGACCTGAACGGAAAGTTGTGCGGAGGCCGGCCGGATGTCGTGGGATCTTCCGATAGTTATAATGGCAGACTAGCTAGACCAGATCAACCACTTCCGGCATAGAAGAGTATTCATAAGCTATGCAAATAGGCAATTAATCAAGTCCGTTTAATTATTATATACATTACTTGTGTTTAAAAAACTCACAAGTTTTAAATGTAATGCGGGTAATACTCCTTATAGCTGTTGATTATTTAAATCTTGCCTTTGGCTAATATGTGACTATCGTTAACCAAAAGACAGTATAGAAAATGTCAGAAAAAAAAACTTCGAAATCAGCTTTGCAATTTTATATTTGTATAGGCGACTATTACATGGTAATTTATATTGAAAGAAAATGACGATTTTGAAACGTTACCTAGTTTTCATGTTATAGAAAACTTTTTGGACTTATTAGCTTGAATCAATTTTTTTATATGCCGAGGGGATATTAGTGACGATTTGAGACAGTATAACTGTGACGTCTTACATATGAAGAATGAAGCACAACCCAACTATATGTGAAAATTGCTAGGTTCGTAAAGTTACATATCATGCGTGTTCTATAGCCACCATTAAAAAAAAAATAATAATAATAAAAAGGGCTTACAACCTGGGTGCAAGTCCCATTCGTCATAAAAACAAGGTATTTCCCTTAGTTGGTGGAATAAAGTGAAGTTGAATTCAATATAATTCAAGCATATGTTCGAGATAACTGTTGTTGAATTATCGTAACCAAGGTTTAAAAGATTTTTTTTTTAATTCAGCATATTATTTTGTACTAGCTGTATACCCCTTCGGGTTTCACCCAGGAAATTTCATTTTACGGTCGATTTCGTAAAAAAAAACAATGCAAACCGAAATCATAACGATTTTTATAACAATAAACAATATACCTAGAATTCGGCTGAAGTTATGCAATTTTAATATGGACAGGTGTTCCCACCTGGTATGAATAAATTCCTGAGCGAAATTAGGAGAATGCAGGACAAACGGTATGGATTTCTATAAAGAACAAATAAACAAACAAACAAACAGAATTTCATCTTTATTTATATAGATTAAATTATTGATTCTTTGCTTTGATCAACAGAAAGAAATATGTAGGCTTACGACTTGAATTTTGTATAATTTAAGCTATTTGTTTTAAAAATGTTCATTAACACTTTACTTACTTTACAGTTGATTAACTGTAGATTATGCTTCACTTTTTGAAAAAAAGAAAAAAAAAGAGCGTTCCCTTTAACCGAGAAATTCTAATAACACTTTATAAAATCCATTCCAACTTTCAAACAGATAATAAGAGCTGAAAATAGCCTACCAAATATAATGTTTGCATTCAATTCTTTCACAAATAAGGGAATGCACGGTCAATAATGTGAACGTGGTAAAATCACAAAGCTACGTATACATATTTACCAACGTGTTTACAAATAGGACAGTCACGATTCTAGAATCAATCCCTGTTTAGAAAGATTTTTTTTTTCGAAATTTGACACGGCGGATTTGAGATAGCCAGAGACTAGGCGGGACTTGATTATATAAACCCTAAGGAAGGGAGTTGTTGGGTGGCAGGGATATAATTACAACTGCTTTATCCCACAGTCACGGAACTGTCCACTCTACATCCTCCAACAAAACTCAAACATGTTGTTACAGATATAATAAATATTTTTGTTAAACATCTTAACCACAAATGAAACCACTTCCATTTTACACATCAAAGAATATCATTGAACACGAGTTTAAAAAAAAATCTTGTCGTTTTGGATTTCCTGTCCAAATTGGATAAACAAGAATTAGGCTTGTCCAATGTTAGACTGGTCTAAATCAAAACCGCCTTATTATTTATTTTTTAAAAACTTTTTTCACGAATTATCTTAATTCCTTTAATAAGAGCAAGACCGCTTATAAACAGTTACAATACAGATTCTTCTTAACAATCGAATAAAACAGGTGACGGATATCAAAGGAAAGGAAAAGAGAAAAACTTCATTGGATCTCCTGAAAAATATCTTTTTTTTATTTAGACCAGTTTAGACCATTGGGAGAGCGGTACGAAATAGAGAAGAAATACTTTTTTTTGTTTCTTTGGAAGTTTTGTTTAAAAGGAACAAAAGTTTTGATTTCAATATATTTTTTACCAGACGTTTCAAAAATAACACCCCCCCCCCCCAGCACTTAAATGGTAATTTTTTCACAGTTGAACTAGAATCAAGTATAAGAAAAATAATGACTCATAAATTAAATGTAAATGATATAATCTTAAACGATTCTTTTTTTTATTTTATTTCAAGTTGCTGTTAAGATTAATTGATACTGCATTAGGAATCGGTTGGCCGCTGTAGATGAGAATTTCAGCAGTCGTTTATACGAGATAAGATCAAGATACTTAAGGAGATAGGGGAGCACGAAGGAAATTAGAGCGGGTTAATTATAAACAGAACTAGCCGAGATCATCCCGTCTACTCCTCCACCTTCCCCAGATAGAAGCAGGTGATGGCCTACGTCCGACAGAACAACTGCCCATTCCGACCATTTAGTCTCAAATAGGATGGCGGTTTTAATTTGGTTTACATTAGAGACAGTTTATTAGTGAATTCAGGGTGTTTTATCTTAAGACTTTTGTATGTTAATGAATCGAGAAAAAAATTCATTAAATTTTCGAGCTGCTCGGTTTCTTCTATGGGATGCTGTAATTTGGAAACATGGTGAGAATTTTTTTAAACTGAAAATAATAGAAGCTATACTGTTAAAATGAATGCTTCAAGTACTTTGTCACGCCATACAAACAGATTATGGTATAACTAAAGAAGAAGTAATAAATAAGTAATGGCGATAGGAATAAATAAACAGAGCATGTTGACAGTATTAGTGGCATCGTACTATGGTTTTTAAATACGTAAATGAATACATACGTATTTTGTTTAATTTAACATCAAGTAAAAATAAATCTATTTATAAATAATTATATATATTTACTCACTGATGCAGGGGGCGATGTGTGACCTGGACTGTTGGTAGCCTTTGGCGCAGCGGTTGCAGGTTATCCCGGTGACACCATCCTTGCAGGGGCACTGCCCGCTCGTCTGGTTGCAGGTCTTCCCTGAGGCTCCGATCGGGTGGCAGTCGCATGCTGCAACACATTATACACAGCCATTAAAATACATTCATAAGAATATTCATATTTATTAATAATAAAACAATTTATCTAATAAATGAAAGCTCAAAAAAAGTCATACGATTTTAAGGAGAGAAGTATACGTCCATTATTTCGCTGTTTTATTTGAAAAATTATAGAAATTTTAAGTTATAATTGTGAATGAATAAAAGAAATATCAAAAATTAAGCGAGACTCTACACTTGTCTATCATTGTTTTTTAATTATAAGACACAATCCGTAGCATTTCCAATAGAAACAGTCAGACAGGAAAATTATGAAGTAATCAGGAAATCTGGAAAAATGAGTAGCAATTTAATAACGAGTAACAAGTGAAGATGAAAGACTCAACTTGGTCTCCTGAAAAGTTGAAAATTGTTTCCACTTATAAGGCCTAAAAGTTAAAATTATTAGATACAGCTATATTATTAAAAAAATAAAGATATAGGTAAGTGAAAGTAAAAAATATATGAAATTAGTTATATATCATTGTTTGTTACTCGCTAACAGCGTTAGGTACTTTTTTAATTCTACCGAATTCAGAAATTATCAGTTATATAAATGCTTGTGTCTTCGTTAGGGAATGAATCAATTTTTGAAATACTTTAATTATAGAAAGCAATCAACTGATCCCCTCCTACCACAGTCGCGATAGGGAATCGAACTGTAGCGATGGAGCTTGAATTTTACATCAAGACATCACTTTCATTTTGTTCTTTTCCAGTTATATTTTGACTGCCGAGTCTCGCCCTTGAGAACGCATTATCCTCGCTCTGATCCAGGCTGCAGCGTGAAAGGCCCGGGATGAAGTTTTCCAACATGGGCGAAATGATAGGCCTGCGGACGGACTGATTTACGCTCTTGTAACAGCCCCTAATAGCTCTCTAATAATCCTCCTTCATCTGCCTTTCCGAGATGTCTTCACCCGCTCCACAGCCCATTGCGCAAGGCTTGGCATTAGAATAGATTATATGATAGCCGTTTTGAAATTACATGATTGCATTTCAATACTACGCTACGAGGGTTAGGTATCCTTGGTGAAGGTGAAGGAAACTGATTCATACCACTTCATTGATATTTTGTCGTTCGATTATCTCTATATATTTAAAAGTGATTTCGATGAATACGTCAATTTCGATTTTACTAATTGTGTTATGTTATTATACGTTGAAACCTTATAAGAGAATGCAAAACTGAATGTAGTAATAATTCTCGAAATTCCATTTTTCTTTTCAAAAAATCAATTCGATATTTGTTGTAGTTGTTCGATAATTGTAAGCTTTTAGAAAAATAACTATCCAAAACACTAGTAGACCCATGACATAAATAAACAAACAAAATAAGGACATTGATTTCAAAAAGTGCTTGAATACCTTGCAGGAGCACTAAAAAATAATGCTGTGTACCCCGAATATTTTATAATTCCATTTTATAATCTTTCCTTCCTTGCAGATTTTACTCTATCGGACATGATTCAGACATTTATTTACTTCCATCAATATTAGAAGAATTACTTGAGGGATCAATACTTGTTCTTTTGTGATGCCTCACATGTATGTAAAATCATTTGACGAACCTTTTGACTCAGATATGCTTCTACCAACGTTTTCAACTCCCAATATTCTTAGATATAACTAACAACCGAAAAGTTAATCGCATCGGAAAATGATTTAAAATCATGACAAATCAAAACGTATAATCAAATTTTTAAATAATGTTATTAGAACCGGGAACCGAAACCTAATCCTCTGAATCTCTGTTGCAGCGCTCTTAGACTGCGCTGTCCATGGGACCATTCCCAGCTCTGTCGGTCCTTCCTCTTCAGCGATCCTACTCACCAGGTCTAACCACGTTGTAGCGTAGTGACCGGTAGCTGGATAAATGTCCAAATGATAGGAACTGATTGACATACCGTCAAAGTAAAACATCATTTGTTGAACATAATAATTGACTAATTTATTATTACGGTAGGTAGTAATAAATTACGTAATGAAATCGAAAGTACTGAAATGGGCTCTGAAGCTGTTAGGGTTGATCTGTTTTTGAATTTTATTCTTAAATACTTGAAATCCTATAAGAAAAGTTTCTTTGTTCAGCACAATGCCCTCCCAGTCGATACCAGCTGGCAATCCCCAGACTCAATTACACAGCTCTGCGTTTAAATTCCCTTACACGGCGGGCAAGGAGGGAATAACTCATAGGAGGGGTAGGTAAAGAGAGACGGACGTGTAGCGGCGAAGGCGTGCAAAAGGTTTCGACATAGGCCATTAGAAGTCGCTGGTGGGAATAAATCAGACGAAGGAACCGCCTCGGGACCTCTTCCCAAATAATGGCCCCTCGCCAACGGGATTTATATTCAGCCTATTTAACGCCTATTACCTTAGGGGTCAGCCTCAGCTTAATCCGCTAATCCTCGTAACGTTGCAAAAAAAAAAAAAAGTAAACAAATAAAAAGAAAGAAAGAATATAAAACACATTCTTCTTCTAACGGTAGGTCTGGGAGGGCACTATTACTTATCTGAAGTACAACTTATGTAACAACTAGAGAGAATTGAAAGGAATGATCATTCGACACATACTCGTACAGTAGTTCACTTGATATCCTCTCTAATTAAAATTCCAGTTCTAGATATTGAGAAAGCGTAATTCCTCATCTTAATTTTTCCTGAAGTATTAACTCATCGATTATATAGAAGCATTACGGTATTTTTGATATAAAAGATTGATTACTTTATATTTTGTTGTTGATCTTACAGCAGAGATAAAAAAAGGCACGAGCTTTTAGGAAAAAGTTTCCTAAAAGTTATTGTAATACTTAAATTTTTATAATGAAAGTTGTCCTTCAAGATCACACGAACTATTTCGACAACTAAGATCAAATTGTGAGTTTAACATATAGTTTGGATTTATTTAATGTTTTAATAGAACCGGGGGCTTCGAACCCGCGACCTTCAGTTTAGTAGTTGGCTATGCTGAACACCAAATCACAGGTGACCCCTAAAACTTATAACTTAACAGTAACAAACGAGAGTACATGTGACACAGCATCTCAAAGGAATCATAGCGTTAATAAACCTGATTTATATAACTTTTGTCCCAAATAACTTAACCAATGTTTCACCTGCATATTCTAGGCGAGTTTTTTGTATTCTATCAGCTGCTTTTTGTGCTACTTCCAGCCATTCTAATCCAAGTACAGGAACTGATGTTCACGAGATTAACCCCTTAAAAAAAAAAGAGCCAACCTTGATATTGATACGAACAATAATGCTAACAGTTATTCACACGTTTACATAAGTAACTCGAAATTAGGCAAGAGCTCCCGTGAGACAGACTTCGCTTCTGTACTTCTTTACCAGATTCCGATAATCATATTCAAATCCTCGCTCGCACTGTTAACGAAAATGGATTCTTTTGATTTTATTTACTACTTAGGAATCTACTAGGCAGCCTAAATTCAAAGACCTATCGCAACGGGAAACCTTGAAATTGCAGATAAAAAGCAATCAAGGAACCATTGTCTGATAATGGTACGTTAGGGACGAAGGTAATATGGTACTAGACCACCACCACTCCAGGGCCAAAGACCTGCCCAATCTGCATACATAAGTCTTTCCTCCCTTCCCCTGTGGTCTCGGCTGCAGAAATGGCCAATTTGATTGAGCTGTAAGAGCCTGTGTAACAATAGGTAGAGAATAATGAATAATAGAGTAGAGGAGTGGAATTGGAAATTAATAAAGAATTAATAACTTTCTTCCACTGATTGCAGAGGAAAATTTCGGTAATGGCAGAACTACTAGCAATTTCATTTAAAAAAAAAAAGTGGATAAGACTCAGCCAGGAACAACAATGTGTTGTTCTCTAAAAAAAAAAAAACAAAAAAAAATGATTATCCAAATATATTTGTACTAAAGCACTAGAAAATGGATATATACTACTTCTGTTCACAGTAAAAAGGAGAATATAAAAACTACAATAGCATTGGAAAAAATTATTCTCACCCCTTTTTAAAAGCTACTTTTAATAAAAAGTTTTCTAGTATTCTGTATCTCATTAAATGTTTGTTGACTCTGAAAAGGAGAGCTTTGAAGAACTTGAGAACAACTCCAAGATTTGACTTGACAGTTGGACTGACGCTGAGACTAGTTTTTGAATTTATTATTCTAACACGAACAAACCATTTACCACATTTTCTATTAAAAAACATATTTTATAACTTTTGATATAGTGTTCTTATGCTTATGTAAAAGGTCTCCTTATTGGAATGGGAAATTGATCACGAAGATTTCCTTTTTGAGAAACGAATTCGATACCCAACATTATCAAATTCCTTTTTCAATATGCAAATATGTTGACCACTACCTCAAAAGTCATTGAGGTTTGGCTGAGTGTCCGTGGGGAAATCTCAGTTCTGTTTTAAAATGGTTCATATTACTAGTTAGATCTGTTGTAGAGACCGGTAATTTTTCAATCGTCCAGTGTTTTTCATTTCTTTGTTGGGAAAAAAAAACCAACAACATAGTTTTAGTCGACAGTTTAGAAGTATTAACTAAATCATATAATTCCTGAATGTTATGATTCATGGTCTTCGAAAATCAACAAAGAAAATAGTGCTGAAAAAATATGCACCCACTGGGGAAGTTATGAGCATACTGAACGCTGAATCGCTGCGCATAATTCCAATTAATATTAAAATAATAAAGTATAAATTTTAAGTAAACAAATCTTGACAAGGACCATAGTTTTATGCAGTTGAAATACGGAGCATATTATTTTGGGAGACATTAAATAATCCCACATTCAGTTTCAATATATTCATTTGTTGCTTACACAGTAGTCATCTATTTGTTTTTTTATGTAATTTTAGTTTTTTTGATTTTGTGTTTTGATAAACCTGCTATTTTAAATCCAAATATTTATTTAGGATTAATTTATTGTGTGCATTACTCTACATATTTTTAATATTTGTTATTTTGATTCATGTTTAATTTAATTTTATTTGTTTTTATGCATCATGTATTTAAGGTGATAATCATTGACAAATATGTATAAATCTCCAGTATTTATTATTAACAAACGAATTATTTAACACTTAAGTAATTAGAACGGATCATATTTTTAGAAGAAGAAAATAAGCCTTATAAAGATGTGCTATTCTCAAAGATGATATATACCATTTAGATGATCAAAGGGAATGTAAGAGGACAGAGAACGGTGGATGTTGATGAGGTGTTGACGTCAAGGGCTAGGCAGGAGACGTTGAAAAATGAGTGAGCCGAGCTAGAGACTATACATCTCATCCTAGGCCAGCACGGAACCCTCTTATAGACGAGTTTTATTCTACATAATTTATTTTCTTTAAAAAAAGATGTTGCGCGTTCAGCTTAACTATATCCATTTAACACATCTTCGAAAATAGCTATGGAGGGTGGTATAATGATGTAAACGCTGGGACAAAGGGCTCTAATGCGGCCATCTCTAAAATACTAAGGCGTTCGTAGGACAAAAGATAAACCAACTTAATTTGTTTCCCTATGTGTTCTAAAAAAATTATAAATATGTCTATCGAAATCAGAAGAATCAATAAAATAATAATAATAAATAAGGTAATTATTGGAAAAGTTTTAATTTTATCTTAAAACCATCCTGTTCCAGCAGCTATAAGATAAATATATATAGATATAATATGTATGTGCAATGAACTTAAACAAGACTATTACAGGCATATCACGGTAGCTACACTAAACGAGGAAAAATACCTTACCCTCCACATAACATTAGCTAACTGCTTTGTGCAACAGCCTCCATCTTGATAATTTTTGAAACTTCAAAAAAAACATTAATTGTCATCAAATATTTGCAATCTATGTGAATCTACATTGCTTGATAGGAAAGCTGTGAAATTTTGCTTCAAAGGAATTGTGCAATGGGTGGTAACATTAGTTTTTACTTTCCTTTAATTACATACAAAATATATTGTAAGTGAAAGTAATACAATTACGAAAAATTCCGACATCTGGTTTTCAACGAAAATACACGTTTTGGGGTCCCCTGGGTCAAAATAACCAGATCTCACGAAATGGTTGTGTATGTGTGTGTTTGTGAGTGTGAAAAGTAACAATAAATTGCAAGAAACTTAAGTTAAGTATTTCAGAACACAAAGATTTAGTTAAAATCGAGAAAACGGAGGGGGTACTTTATCCCATAAATTTTATCACTTTTTTATGTGTTTTTTTCAATTTCCTCAAAAACAGCTCTAAAGATTTTGATAAAATTTAAAATCGGTGATTAACTCTCATAACAAATTATGAGTTTTAAATGAATTACTTCGAAAAATTCAGAAGAACACGCTCTTTGGATCGTTAAGCATTACAATTATACAGGCAATAAAATACCAACAATAATCCAAGGGATTCTTTTCATTTCTCCAATAATTACTTAGCCTCAGCCCAGGGCACCTCTTGCTCGGGCGGGCGGGCCTTTAATTATTTGGCCGGAGGAGGAATGTAATTCACGGGGTGTCGGCTAAGGGAAAATCCTATTAAGTAGGATGTAGGATTTAGAGGCAGTAAATGTTAGAGGTTTAAAGAGAAGAAGGGAAATAAAGTTGGCGGCCCTGTGTAAACTTTGTTTAATCACTAATACCAACTGCCAAGGTGGGGGGGGGTTAGTTAAAATTCTTCCAGCGCCCCCCCCACTCCAACCAACATCCGAAATAATTTGATTACGAGCCTCTAGTCTCCCGGCACCTAGAACGAGTTTCACCGCTGCTTGCCTTGTTATCCGGTAAAAGAGCCTATGATTTATTCCTCTTCTGGAGCGATTAAATTTGAATCTAAGGAAGATTATGAATGGACGGTTGTGAGCCATGAATAAAGATGTGCCCTCACCTCCAACATGCCGGAGACTAATAAATTACCGGGATGATTCTTCATCAGGAGCAGGAGGATAAAACAGTTAGATGTGAAGGAGAAAGCTGATTCAGATTTCAGTATTAGCACTGCATCACAATGCTTGATATTTGGTTTAATAATATTAATTCAATGGCAGGATTCAGAGGAACTGAAATCTATGAAGACTAGGGGTGCATTTATTTCGCTGCATTCTATGTTAAAAATCGGAAGTCCTAATCGTCCAGCAGTAAAGAAGAAGCAACACTATAAATAATAATAAAGTATTCACTTTTACTTGGTGATTGATTTAGTTATAATAGTAAAGCAAATTTTATTTCCCATTTGGATTATCTAATCCATAAGTCGGGTCATATTACATGAAACACTTTCGGACCTTCGGAAATACTTTTCCTCTTATATCAGCCAAAATTGGATAAACGTATGGAAGTATAGTATGTCCTCTGGCTGGCTTAAGTTGCAGATACCGCAGAAAGCAATGTTATCGAAAACCCAGGTTCCTATTAAGACTAAAAGATTCGGTTCCAGTCCCGAACTGAAGGCTTTATTGGCACTATTATAAAACGATTGGCATCGTTCACGTAGAGTTCATTGCTTTCAAATTTTAGCAGTCTATAAGTAGAGTAAAATTGAGCATCAGTTAGCCTGATTCTCCACTTTTTCTCCTCTTGGGACTTAATTCCACTTATTAAATTATAGACCACTCTAAGCGACTTCTCGGGGGGCGTTGAACCGTTTAAATGATGATAAATTGGAAGAAAAAAGGTTTATGTTTACATGGTAGGTGGTGGGAAATCCCGAAGATTCAGAGTGGTATCGGCCAAATCATCTCCTTGGTCAATATTGGAAAAAGAAACAGCACTTCAGTACGAGGGCGGACCCAGCCGTTTGTAAAAGGGGGCTGCAGTCCTAAAGAGAGGAGGGGGCTGCTGCCCCACAGCCCTTCATTTGGATCTGCTAATCAGCTTTTTTACCTTTATGTTCCTTTCCCACCACTAAAATTCTATACTTGTTCTGCACATTATTTGTTCTTTTAACTTGCTTCCTTACATTAAGGAAAGTCAAATTCTATCTTTAAATGACGACAATTTTTCCAAAGGGAGAAGCTGCAGTCCCCCTCCCCCTCTGGATCCGCCAATGCTTCAGTATTGAGGTCAAAAGTAACATAGGTTGCAGAGCTACACGTTTTTTTCACTACACTATGAATTCTATTGAAGAAGTGTGAAGTTCTATATATCTAAATCATATAAATGACACTTTATTTTTGGAAGGATACGAACAGAACAGACAGAATTTCTGAATAGCTTTGAAACCGGTGTAAAATTTAATACGCAGATTAAAGCTGCATTAGAGATGGTAAGCCTATGGCCTATTGGAGAGACATAAATGTGCCATAAAGACATTTTATAAGGCCCAAGAGCTAAGAATTAGCCGGGATAATAGGGCCACTAATCAGATCTAGAGATAGGCCGACCTCTGTCCACTCCTTCTTATGTCTCGTCTCTTTTTGTCTAATGCTTATCGAAAGGGAGCTAACTGCTCTGATAGGCCTATCCCAAGTGCTACTGGCAATCAAGATAAGATTCAAGGAAGAAACAAAGTATATGCTAATAGCGAGTGCTCAATTTTTAAATAATTAATTTTTAGGCTTTATATTGACACACCGCTTTCGAAAAGCTTCAGTGGATTGTAATTCATTTGTATTATAATACATCACAATTAATATAAATAAATCCAATTAAAAAAATAATTTTATAATCATCAGCACTAATTCAATATATGAAGAGTACTGTGTAATAATGTATTGTTTCTTGGACATGGATGGAACTTGGTCTGGACCAGTATAGGCCCGATGCACACGAACGACACTTTTCTGCGATGCGGACTATAAGGCCCGGTGCACACGGACGACACTTTTCTGCGATGCGGACTATAAGCCAGGTCAGGGGTACCTGGATTACAATGGACCGACCGGATTTACCATTATACTCCAGGTACCCCTGACCTGGCTTATAGTCCGCATCGCAGAAAAGTGTCGTCCGTGTGCATCGGGCCTAAGCCGGGTCTGGGGTACCTGGAGTATAATGGTAAATCCGGTCGGTCCATTGTACTCCAGGTACCCCTGACCTGGCTTATAGTCCGCATCGCAGAAAAGTGTCGTCCGTGTGCATCGGGCCATAATCGACATGTTTTCCTCTATAATAGATCTTAGTGTAAACAAGGATGTTTTCCGACTTCATGATCGACCGAGAGCTGATGTAACATTACTAGTTACAGCCGGACTCCTATCCATGGTCCGGAGCAGAGTGCTTTAAAAACTGAGTTACCCGACTATCCATCCATATTCCATCCATATGAACTTTCCAAATAAATATGTGAAACTACATAATAGTACAACAAATAAGTGTATTTCATACTTAATAAAATAAGTTTATTTCTTTAACATCCCTTTGTTTCATTATTCGTCCCGTTGCAACTAAGGGTAATCGGACAATGATATAGTGGGAGTCCTAAATTTTTCCTATCCAGGGGTAGGAGTATCTGACATCGGGACATCCATTTTACGTCTTATCCGAGAGACGGCATATCCAAGGATTTTTTACTCCCTTTAAAAAAGGGTCACGAATCCGCGACCTTTAGAATTTTAGGTTGCTATGCTAACCACTACACCCATGGTGACCTCATGAAAGAGAAGTTAATGAGTGGAAAAGCTCTATAAGCTATGTGTCGTTAAGCCTCATGAATTGGGAATAGTTTATTAAATAATCAATTAAACGTAAAACACTATAGGTTGAGCGTAGTACCGCCAAATAATTTTTTTTTTTGCACATTAACCGCAAGAAAAGTTGCAAACATTATTGCCCGGGTTGAGAACACTGTGAGGATATTTGTTAAAGACATAGTTGAATTCTCTCGATCGATGCTTTTTTTTTTTTTTTAAAGTTAAATCGGTCCATTATACTATTTAATGCATGCGTTATGACAATAAAATACATTACATTTTTAGGAAATACAATTTGATTTTGTTCATTAAACTCTGATGAAAAAATCAGATATAACATATGAAGTAAATATGAAAATCTTAACAAAAATTAAGCCTTGTTGACCTACGATGTTTTATGCAAGTAGAAAATCAGAACTCTGACAAATATTGTGATAAATATTTTATTATCACAGAGGATTTATACCTAAATAATTCCTTTGAGGTTGTCACATCTTGAAGATAGGGGCAGGTTGGGAAGTTTTTGTCAAGGGAGATTGAGAACGTAAAACATCCGCTTTAAGGTCTCTAGTTATCTCCCTGACTCACCGAAAAAAATTTAAATTTCTAAAATAAACGAGTCCTCAGGAGCTGAGCTATCTGTTTCCGAGAAAATAGTCCAGTGCCTGCTTAATCATTAGTCTGAAGGTGATAGCCTATCTCGGCACCCTGGGTGCCACTCATGGCTCCTTCCCGCTGCTTACTGGATCTTTATTTTCGGATATCTTAGAAGAATCCTTAAAAAAATATGGGAGGTCAAATTAAGTCTTTTAGAACTCACGCCATTACAACTTTTCCGATATAAGTGCTAAGTACACAACATTACAAATTTATGAAGCATGAAAAAAAAAGGTAAAAAACTTATATGAAAAAGAAGGAAGCAAATTCGATCGAAACAGATATGAATTCAATATGAGCTTTCTCGGAAACAATCGCATTCGATATTGATTAAGCCTATCACTAATC
This sequence comes from Aelia acuminata, assembly GCA_911387785.2. Taxonomy (NCBI): domain Eukaryota; kingdom Metazoa; phylum Arthropoda; class Insecta; order Hemiptera; family Pentatomidae; genus Aelia; species Aelia acuminata. The sequence continues at coordinate 94,806,619 of OU426981.1, read as the reverse complement.
ATATTGAACCTTCCCTATATAAATATTTCATAGTAACTATACCCGGCCACGCTTGCTGGCTTACTATAATTTTTAATTTTAGGGAAATAAATAAATGTATTCCAGAGAGGTTTGCCCAAAAACATCATTATACAAAATAGCCCACTTCAAATCGCAGTGGTCTTCTCGTTCGTACTCGCACTGAACCAGAAGAAACGTTGTGTAAAAGTTCAAGAAAAACGAGGGGGGGGGGGAGGCAAAAAAAGGTGATAACAAATATGTTAAAAGCCGCAAAAAAACTTTCAATTCTTTATAAAAAAATTCCGTAGTGGATATTAACAAAACGTACATAAGACACTATTTGATTAAACTGCAACATTCTATAAAAGTTTCAAATTTCTATAACCGCGACTTTTCGAATTTTAAGGTAACAAACGTGCATCTTGCATTTTAATACATTAGATGAGCGGGAAAAAATGACCATATGAACAAAAATATAAAAGGCCGTAATTCCATGCAAAATTGCCCTATTTCCGTGGCTTATAATTCATTTTGTAAAGAATGAAGATAACCATCATTTTGCACAAAAAATAAAATGAATATTAACAATAAAATAATTATTTTTCTATTAGGATGATTTATTGTCAAGATTTCCAATCAGGTTTTATTTTTTATTTGGAGAGCCAACGTTTTAAAAGCTTTGGGTGTCCACAAAATAAAACTTTTGAAGTCGGCAAACTAATCCCTACCACCTCTCACTATATAATTTTTTCCTCTGTCTTTGTATTTCTCTGTACTCAACAAGGTAAATATCAGATTTTATTTTATCATGTAATAACCAGCTTCTTATTCAAATATAAATGCATAATTTTACTATATATTATATAATTATCTGATTTCTTAAGTAACCTTGTCATGTAAACTTACCATCAGTTGAATTTGGACTCCATTAATTTGTTACTTCTTATTGTTACTAACTATAATTAATAATTACATGATAAATTAATATTTATAATTTCTAGCACAGATACATGGTTGCTAATATTCTATAAATTCTTGAGGGATATATTTTGCAATATTTTATCTCATCCGGTATAATTTGGTAATCGGCTATTCTCACATTCATGTCGCCTATCATCACTATATTGTATGTGGAATACTTGTTAATAAATCGGGACAATTTGTCAAAGTCAGTTTCCCAATTATTGGCATTTAAATAAGTACGGACGATATAAAAAGATAGTTTATTAGATTTGAACCTGATTACATTTAAATCGTCTATTTTCATAAATGAGAAATATTTATCAAATAATCCGTTAGACCTAATGCCACAGACACTGCCTCCCTTTGCCCTACCGTAGCTAACTACAAGAGTTTTCTTTTCGTCCCAGAACAAAATCAAACTAATAAAAACGTAATAGTGCCCAGGAGTCAAAATGCAAGAAGTCGGGAAATTGGGAAACACAGTATAGGTAATAGCTATGTAAAAATATTGAGTTATAATGTAGCAGGACTAAAAAATAAAATAGATTTAATAAACTTTCTAAACACTATTAAAGAATTTGATATTTTCTGTTTATATGAAACTTTTCTAGAGGATAGTGATTTTAATTATTGTGAAAATTGGTTTAATAATTATAAACAATGTTGGATCGGGGCTAGGAAAGAATATAAATACGGTAGGGCAAAAGGAGGCAGTGTCTGTGGCATTAGGTCTAACGGATTATTTGATAAATATTTCTCATTTATGAAAATAGACGATTTAAATGTAATCAGGTTCAAATCTAATAAACTATCTTTTTATATCGTCCGTACTTATTTAAATGCCAATAATTGGGAAACTGACTTTGACAAATTGTCCCGATTTATTAACAAGTATTCCACATACAATATAGTGCTGATAGGCGACATGAATGTGAGAATAGCCGATTACCAAGTTATACCGGATGAGATAAAATATTGCAAAATATATCCCTCAAGAATTTCAAAAGATTTGAAAATAGATAAAAGGGGTAAAGATTTTCTCGAACTTTGTGACAATAATAATATGATAACCCTTAATGGGAGAACTGAGGGGGATATCACCGGTAATTTTACATATTTAGGGGGCCAGGGATGTTCCGTTAATGATATATGATATATGATTTATGGTACTAGACCAAGTATACAGCGATCACATGCCTCTTAGTTTGTGCCTAAGCCTTCCTAATAAGCAACACACGGTATCGGATACCCTCCCGCTGTTACCGAAATTGAATTGGTCGAGAAATGATGACAGAAATTTCAGTCATAAAATAAAACAAAAATTGAGAGTTTATGACGACGCCAACATGAGTAACTTGGATAAAGGGGAATTCATAGTTCAAATGTTAAGGGAATGTGCAAGGGCAAATAAAAAACTAACCAAAAAACCGATAGTAAAAAATCGATGGTTTGATTCTGAATGCCGCCGCGAGCGCAATAAAGTTTTCGTACAATTAAATATTTTCAGGCAAACTAATAGTTGTGCGGATAAAGAAAAATATTGCAGAACTAGAACAATGTACAAAGATATTTGTAAGCGAAAAAAAAACGGAATATTATGTAGATATTGGTAATAAGTTTCAGGAAGCAAATAATGCTAAAGATTTCTGGAAATTAGCTAATCAGTTAAAAAACTGTACTAAATTTATCGTCAGTGAGGCAATAAAACCCGTTGAATGGTTATCACATTTTGAAAAACTACTAAATCCAAATGAAAATGTAAAAATAACTTTATATGCACAAATGTTGATAGAAATAGAATCTTCTGACACAGATTTTGTCCTAAATGAACTAAAATATGTATTAAATAAAGCTAAAACAGGTAAAGCGCCGGGCTTAGACAGCGTGCCATATGAGTTCTATAAAAATAGTCCTCCAGAATTTCATATTAGACTATTGGAATTTTTCAACGAAATATTTAATACAGGAAACATACCGCTATCTTGGAAAGAATCTATCATTTTTCCGCTTTATAAAAAAGGAGCAATTAATGAAGTGAAAAATTATCGGGGTATTACATTTTTGAATACAATATCAAAGCTATACAGTCGACTATTACTGTTAAGATTAGAAAATTGGGTGAACGATAATAACATTCTAACTGAACACCAAGCGGGTTTTAGGAAGGGATACAGTACTGTAGATAATATATTCAATCTCCTGAATATTGTAAAAATCAATCTGGAAAAAAAGAGGGGTAAATTATATTGTCTTTTTGTTGATTTTTCTTCGGCCTTTGATTCTCCGGCAAGAAGTGATATATTTCATAAATTGAATACAATGGGAGTGTCAACGAAAATCGTTAGGGCAATAGAATCTTTGTATACAAACACAACTACATGTGTGTGGACGAAGGAAGGGAGGACGGAGAGTTTCGAGACCAAGTCAGGCTTGAGGCAAGGTTGCCTCTTGTCCCCGCTGCTTTTCAGTCTGTTTATAAACGATCTGCCGGAATTCATTGGTGGGGGTGTCATAGTAGCTGCTACCAAAATAAACTGTTTAATGTTCGCGGATGACTTAGCACTTATTGCAAATAATCGCTCAACTTTACAATATATGATAAATAGGTTACAGTTATACTGCGATAATTGGAATTTAAGGCTCAATATCGATAAAACGAAGATTATGGTATTTCGAAAAGGTGGAAAACTCTCTATAAAAGATAGCTGGACGTTTGGCGACCGGAAAATAGAAATTGTAAAAAAGTACAAATATCTAGGAGTAACAGTAACGCCACAGTTATCATTTGAACAACATTTTGTAGACAAAACTGACAGCAGCCAAATTTGCATTATTTTCAAATTGGAATAAATTCATAAAAAATAATGAGGTACCACTCACAACTAAATATAAAATTTTTAACTCGGTAGCTAAAGCCATTATAAGCTACGCATGCCAAACATGGGGTTATAATCCCTACCACAATGTCGAAAAACTGCAAAAATTATTCTTGAAAAAAATTTTCAGTCTTCCGAAAAACTATCCGGATTACATGTTATATCTAGAGACCAATAAACTACCTCTTTTTAATCACACACTAAAATTACACTTGCAGTATATAAGCAAATTAAAAACTCTTGAAAATGGACGTTACCCGAAAATTCTTGCCGAATATGTAATATCCAAAAATATATTCTGGCACAATGACAATATCCAAACGTTAAACAGCTTTAATTATAATAGCGCAGACTTTAACTTTTCCAATAAACAAATAAAGGAATGCCTCGAAAATTTAAATAGCCACTATGTAAACATATACAAAAATAAAGCATTAAACTCAAAATTCTATCATATTTACAAGGATTTAAACCACGATATTAAGAATTGCCACTATATCTCAGGCGGGAAAAAACTGCACTATATGGGATTAATTATGAGAGCTAGAGGGGAGATGCTGGGTTTGAATTATGCGATCGATAGAGCAGAAGAACAACTAATGTGTACATTGTGTAATTTAAGATTGGTCGAAGACTGCTACCATTTTGTAGGTGTATGCCCAATTTTAAATGAGTTCAGGGTGAGATACTTTGGGAAAATACATTTGGCTTATAGTGAATTCTTAAATTTACTTAATGGAAAACAGTGGGACAACCTCTATCTATACCTAAGAACGGCTGGGAACTATAGAAGGCAGTTAATAAAAGAATATAACTCCTAGAATGATAATAACGGTAGTAAAAGAGAATGTATATAGATTTTGATTGGCATACATGTATGTATGTAAGTGTGTAGCGATATAGATATGTTAATATCTAGATATATGTGTGATAATGTGTAGATATGTGTGTGTGCGTGGATATATGTAAATGTGTGTATATATATAGATAAGTTTCAGTTACCAGCATTGTTATTTATTATTGTGATTGCTCAGTCAGTTGTATTATTATTTGTAATCTGTTGAGACCCTATAGCTAAGATTACTTTTCCCTGTTTTCTTTTATTTATATATTTTGAATTATATACATACGAGGGGTGATCAAAAAGTTCCAGGACTGTTGAGATTGCGCGGCAATGGAGTGTCATAGAGCAGTGCGGTTGGCAGCATTGTTTAGCGTGACTCTTCCTGAGCTCAGCTGTTTATTCAGTTTGTTGATAACCTTCTTCATTGCAAAGTTACTGCTGTTTTCGTAAAAAAAAGTTTTTTGTGTTCGACGATTTTGTGAAATGAATGTAAAGGAAGAGCAACGCGTTTGCGTAAAGTTTTGTGTGAAGTTGGGTAAAATGTTATGAGACCATTAACCGCTTTCGTTATCTTCAAACCCTGAGAAATTTGCGCAAGGCAATAAGGAGGAAGAGACCAGAGTTGTGGCGGAGCGGTGAGTGGGTGCTGCATCATGACAATGCGCCTGTTCATTCCGCACTGCTCATTCGCGACTACTGCACCAAAAATGGAATGACGGTCATTCCACAGCCTCCATATTCACCTGACCTTGCCCCTGCAGACTTTTTCTTGTTTCCAAAACTTAAGAGACCCATGAAGGGAAAGAATCGCCGAACACAAAAAACTTTTTTTTACGAAAACAGCAGTAACTTTGCAATGAAGAAGGTTATCAACAAACTGAATAAACAGCTGAGCTCAGGAAGAGTCACGCTAAACAATGCTGCCAACCGCACTGCTCTATGACACTCCATTGCCGCGCAATCTCAACAGTCCTGGAACTTTTTGATCACCCCTCGTATATTATTTATATATTATAATTAATATTTCTGTTGGCCGCCTCACCAGCAGACGGGCGGTGACCCAAGCTGTAATCATGTTTGTTTACATATGTTTGTATATTGTTCGTTCAAATAAACATGTTTATCTATCTATCTATATTATTACCGATCCTGTACGATTAGGTAGGTTAGATATGACCCTAATCGTACAGGATCGGTAACTCAAATGTACCTCCCGTCCGAAGGACGGCATTGCCAAGAAATTTTTATTCCTTTTAAAAAGAATTCGTGTTATTAATAAATAATTCTAGCTATTGAAATTTAAGTTCTATTCGCAATACCATCTATAATGCAAATATTTCGATTGTATATTCCTCACATCATCTAAGACTGTAAAAAAATCTAATACCACATGAAGATCAGAAAGACGCGAACCAAAGGCTGCCTTGAGATCACCGTTCCCACCCCTATTGCCACATATTAATATGGACTTATTAATAGTTAAATAAAAATATTTTAATTAATCCAATCTTAAATTGGTGGTATTCCACAATTTAAGATTGGATTAATTAAAATAATTTAAAAAATTGACTTATGTCAATAAATATCATGGACAAAATTTGTCCACCTCCCGCTACTACTCGCAAAACTTGTGAGATAGGGGGAGTAGGTATCAGTGAAGAGGAAGGATTTGCTCTGCCTTGAGCCGAGCTCTGTGGTGTAGCGGTTAGCATCCTCGCATGTAACGCAGGAGACCCGGGTTCGACTCCCGGCGGAGCCAAATCTTTTCTCTTCAAAAAATAAATTATTTAAATAAAAATAATTAATGAAACCCATTTTTTATTGTGAAAAGCATAGGTTATCTTCTTCATAGGAACATATACACATTACAAAATGTGAATAAATCATAAAACATATAATTTTCAAAGTCTATTTCGTTTTACACCGACAAATTTTCATCATCAGTCATGGGGGTGGCGGGATGGCCGAGTGGGCAAACGCGTCAGAAAATACACGATGCCCATGGCAACGTATGATAGAGAACCGAAAGATAGCAAGTTCAAAACCCGGAGCCAGGGGATATTTAATAATACTCGGCATCAATCCCCCACCCTCTCCCCTGGCTCGGGAAGCCCCGTATAGCCTAACAGGCGAGGAAGGGGAGGACCAATAAATAAATAAATAAATCATCAGTCATGGTTGAGAATAGTGATCACTATTACAGTACAGGTGGAAGTATCATGTTAGTACAATGAGCATCAAGCGTTGTACATATCTAAGTAAATGTTATATTCCTGTCTACGATAGGAGCTTTGTACTTGGCAATGTGGACATGGCTTATTGTTACTCCGTGACCTGTTGTGTAGGTACCTATGACTCATATTACGAACTAACACAGTTCCAAACCAGGATTATGAACTTTGTGATTAGGATATCCACTGATATTTATTCCTTACACAAATGAAATGAAAAATAAAACAACTATAATAGAGGTTAAGAAGTTAATACTTTTTTGGGTAGGCTGAGGGTAGGCTATTAGTTGTTTTTAAATAGAAATTCAAATATTAAATATTTATCAACAACAAAGAAAGAATAAAAAAATTTTTTTAATTAGTTTACGTTCTTAAATTTTAGGAAAACCCGATTCAATCGTAGCAGTTTGGAAGTTTGGAATAATATCGGAGGAGGGTCCGATATTAGACAAACTGGCCAAAAAGTTGAAACCGCACTTGGCCAACACCAATATCCGGCCGGAGTTGGCAGCACTTTAAGCAAGAAGTCGCCAGTTCAAGTCTTGGAAATTATGTATCCAGATATTAGCTCTCTAACAAGGTTCAATGAAACCGTCAACAAGCTATGTAAAGGATTGTTGGTTTGCTTATACAAGGTCAAAATCGATTGAGATTTTTTCAACTTCTAAGATTTCTTATAAGGTGTTCCGCTTGTTTAGCGGATATTCTTTAAAGGTAATCGATGTCTTTAAGATGCATACATATAGTAAGAAAATAAAAGCGAGATTTTAATAAATAAGGCAGTAGTAATTGATCACTGTTCCGGTTGAATAGAGGCATTTTTTTAATTAATGAGGTTTCAAATGTAAAGGGAATATCACGTAGAAATGAGGAATCGTAATTTAAATTAAAATGTAATTTCTAAGCCCCTGGAAATGAAAGCACCGAGAGATACTTATCGATGAATAAAAATACGTAACTATGACCTGTCAGGTTTATATTAATTTTCTATATGCGATATATATATATACATACATTTGAAGGTCTCGAATTTGAAGCATTTTTCCTTCTTTTTTTTTTTTTTCTGCCCAAGGGGAACAAGAGTCCTCAAAAGATCTACGTATGTCTTAAAATATTGAGTTAATTAAACGATAATCGACGCAATTCCGCACTATATTAGATCTATTCAGTGGTTTTATATAAAATTAAAACTGCCATAATATGGAAAGCAATAAACTGACGAAAATTCATCTGTACCGTACAGTAAGGACTTACTAATAAGAGTTCGTTCAAAGAAACGCTAGTTGTACATACGCTTGTAGTACATAAATAGGTAATTGTAGAAATCCATTGAATCCTATTCAGCGATTACAATAATGAATTTTACTATAACCATAGCTTATTAGGATTAATTAGGGTTCTTAGATTAATAAACATAGAGAGTAGTTTCTTTTATACATTTCATATTTCAGAGGTCTAGGCCGAATCCATAGATTCCATTATGAGAGTTTTAAATGATAATGATCAGAGGAGTAAAATATTTTATCTGCCTTTTTCCCGTTCAGTAAATATTTGGCCGATCTGAAGAGTGAAGAGCGGATAATTGGACGTAGAAGGGAATCGAGCTGTCTTAAGGAAAATAAAAAGTTAGAGGAAGATGGGATCAGATAATGGGCGGAAAGGCTTGTTACTGGTGCTGTCTCAAAAAGTTTAGGGAAAAACAAAATATTTTTACTCAAATTGAAGGAGTCGATTGTCCCGAATCAGATGGATAATGATTCCTCCCATTTTCAATAAATAATTAATAGAGCAGCTGACTTTTTAAGTGGCGTATAAAGTTGGATTCTAGACAATAATAATTTGCGCGGTTCATAGTTAAATGGTTGATTCATTATTCAAAAGTCATTACTTTGATATGTTACAAGGGCCAGTACAGGTAAGTGTCTTAGCAATGACATGGTTTCGTTGCATAACTGATTAGAAGAAAAGGATTTTGTTGCATAACCATCCTTGGGATTCTCAAAAAAGAAGACAAAAATGATATTCTTGAATAATCTCTAGATTCGTGTTATACAATCATACAATGAATGTTTTTATTTTAATGCTTGATTTACGACCACTGATTTTGTTTTAGTAGGACATATGGCTTATATGTAGTAATTATGGGGCGTACATACTAAAATAATCCTGTAATACTAAGATAAGGTCATTCGTCTGGAGGATTCATCCCCGACTAATATCACTCAATTCTATGAACATAAATTTTTGTGCATTTCAATAGAGGTAACATTCCCCATATTGAGAAGCCAGCCCGTGTTAGAAAAATTGAGAAAACGAATTGTTAAGAGTTGTGAAGATGAGTTTAATTAAGATTATTGTCTGCTCTTTCGTCTTACAGCTAATTGAATTAAAATACATAGAAGTAACTTGACGACTTTTAAACACCTGAGAACTGCTTGCTCTGTTAAAATGACGACTATTGTCTAACAGAATATCAATAATATATGTGAAACGGTTTCGTTATTTCAGAACTTTTTAAAATGTCGATTAAAATAAATCTTTCGAGTTGTTCCTGGTACATTATTTGATAATATGTAAGGCATTGCAGCCGACGATTAGTCTTTGTTTGGATTCAGTTCATATTTTTTTTAAAATTCTCAAGTGAAATAACAAGGTCTGCTCTATATTTAAATTTGCAATAATCCAGTATATTTATTTTTCAATTCCATTTATATAAAAAATGAGTAAATTTTTCTTTGGTAATAATGTATACGACAATAAATAAGACATAAATTATTGATTTACGAATTACGATAAATTATGAGTTGTGAAAAATGTTTTCTTTTTTCTTTTTTATCTTTTATAATCTTTTATAAATTAAGTACCTCTTTTCAGTTTAGTTTAAGTAACTTATGAAAAAAATAAATCATACCACAGATTAACACACAGAAACAAATTTATTAGTGATTATTAGGGATATAAAAGCAGTTAATCATTCATGGCTAAAGAACAGAAACGTATTATTAATTATTCAGTTATTAGTTATTATTTACTAGAATGTTATTGTTGTTTTTTTTATACCCAAGAACTAAATTTTGATTAACTTAATTGAAATAAAAACACAAAAAAATTATAGAAATTCTCATAGAGTGAATGGCTGTTATAAGAAAATGATATCACTGATAATGTTATCTGGAGCTGTATGAGGAAAATGTTAAAATCATTTAGCAATCTCAAGGCAATATACTAAAATATACGAGATAGAATAAGATAATAATAGTACAGAAGGATATCTAAATATATCTTGCGGGACCGAGTTCATGAGTTCAACGGGCCAATGAAACATTTCAACCCGATTTTCCCTTATCTGATAATACCATTCTTACGGCACATTTGTATTCCATCCATGTTTCTGACCTTTCTAGGTAGAGCGAAACTGTATGAAGGAAATGTTTTAAACATATTCTTGGCTCACACATACCTAGTTGCGAAATAAACAGAAACCTCTACCAACATTAGTGGCTTAAAAATGAAACAAAAGATTATTATTTTGTAGAATATCACAAGAAAAAAAAAATTATCAACGATTATCCATCACGTAAGTTGAATAAATACAAAAAAAAAAAGAAGGTAATTGTTTGGATATACTGTCACTATTACTCATCATCAAAGGGACATTTTTTTTTACATTTTCGTAACCAATAAATTATAATGTACGGTATTTCCAGAACCATCGTAACCTTTTGCAGGTCAAGGGAGGAAATTAGAATTTAAAAGGATGAATTTAAGTCAAATTTAACCTTTTCCACATGAATTGGAACCTTTTCGAGGCTTGAATAAATATCTAAATTTGATGTATAAATTATGTTTTAATTTAAAAATTTTAAATGAAGTTTTTAATTTCTTTTATGACTTTTTTTTAAAATCACCGCTTTAAAACCTTATAATCGACCCTTGTTACGAAAAATTATGATTATTATAAATTATTAAACATTAAATTATGATAGGCCATTATTAGCGTCCATGAAAACCTAAAAAAAGAACCTTACTTCGCAGCAAACTTAAATATAGACAATAAAACGAAATGAATCAGCTTCCTTAAAAAAATAAAAATGACTCCAATTCGAAAAAAAGTCATCCATAATACAGTCCTGGCCAATTTTTTTTTGTACACCAGTTTTCTCTATTATAATACATGGATTCCTGGATGAAAAGTTTGTAAAAATAGGTTATCAAGTACTAAAAACAAAATTGCCTTATAATGAATTTTATTCATGTTAACAAATTTATAATAATTTTTAAGAAAAATTGATATAAGCAAAGTTGGCCAAATATATTTGTATATATTAGAAATATTAAAAAATATATAAAAAAACTTTAGTAAGAACTAATAATTAATAGTATTCCCCTTGTCTTCAATCACTTTTAATAATCTTCTATTCATAGAAGTGCATAGATAGATTGACCAAGTTGGGCTTATTGCCCTTAGTTTTCGCCGCTTTTTGGAACGCCTCCCATAACTCATTGTCCGTTTGGTACGCTCCCATTTTATGAACGTCTGTAGATAGTGACATCCAATAATTTTCGATCGGAGTTAGGTCAGGAGAGCGTGATGGCCACTCTAAAACTTGCAGACCCATATCAGACAATCCTTGTTTTGTTACTCAGGAGACGTGCCATGGTGCCTTATCTTGTAAAAAGTAATAATCTCCTTCCAGGAACTTAGAATTCATCCAGTTTAATACCTTTACACGTATAAGTGCTAAATATTGCTGACTGTTCATTCTTCCAGAGACTTTTTCCAGGAGATAATCGCTGACGCTGTAATTGCACCCCAGACCGTCACTCCACCACCTCGCATCTGCCGTTTGGGACGGTTAAATACTGTTTTAGAGTTATTTTCCATATAACTAAATTCGTTATCTGGACCGTCTTTTGAAATTTTTTTCTTATCTGTGAAAACTGTACGTGTCCAGATGAGATCCCCTAAGGACAGCCACTCACGAGCCTTTTTAACGCGATTTTTGCGATGCGCTTTGCTGAGAGGTAGTTTTTTTTATCAACTTTCCTCCATTTTACACCTATCTCAGGAAGAAATCTTCTAATTGTTCTAGTGGAGGCAATTAAATTGAGGTTTTCCTTCAACTTTCGGGATGTCACAAGTTCGCCTTCTTTGGCTAACCTTCGAATTTCTCGTTTGACATGCGCTTCCGAACTTCTAATAATCTTTGGTTTGGCTCCTCCTTTCATTTTAATGCAGTCATAATCATTTTTTGCCATATAGGTTACCGAAGTATGGGGTAGACTTAACTTTTCGGTGACAGCCCTATAACTTAAGCCTTTTTCAACTTCTTTTTTAACTAAGGTAACTAAATCCTTGGAATACATTTTCTACTCTCGGATTGAGAAAGAAGACTGAATCAATAGACACTCTAATGCTATGTATCGTGAATGCTGCCTGGATAGGGCAATTAATTGCATTAATAATTTAATATAATATGTTCATCGTTTCAAAGTACTGAATATGCTCGAACCGAGTGGTTGGTTTTACCTGAAGGCAGCAGGCGGCAAGGTCCGGGGAATACCACCTTGAAAGTATCCGGGCCATAAACGTATTGTTGGAAATTTAAAATAAGTAAAGCCAAGGACCGACAAGGCTGCCGACACTGACTCAGGGAAATTCCTAAGAAGGTGGTTGGAGAAACTTTGGACCATAAACCCGGGTTTTACCCCGGCAAAGACACCGCCGAAGAAATGTAGAAATATAGCACGGAATGGGAATTTTAGGGTGGCCAACCAATAAAAACAAGTCTGAATAGAGTGGGGTGGAAATTTCAGGATGACCAGCCAATGGAAAGAAGTCTTAATAGAGTGGGGGAAGAATATTGGTATGGAAGAGGGAAGAGAGGTTTTGGAAGGAGGTTCGGGGAGTGTGCCAAGAGGAGGAGAGTGGAACGAGATGGGCATAGGACGAGATAGCCAGACAGGCTGAGATGGGATGCTGTGCTGAGTCTGAGAGAGCGTCAGAGAGAGACTGATCCAGCAGATAGGCCAGAGACAACACCAGAGAGTGCCCACCAGATAAGGTTAATACATATACAGTACTATTTGTAATATTGTGTGGTTAGTATTTATTTAAATTTTGTTAAATTGCCAGTCAGCATCCATTAACTAATTTGTGTTAGTAAAATATGTTTATATGATATACTAAAGGGGGTATAAATGATTTACATTATTAGTGAATAATATTGAAGATATAGTTCAATTTAGATTTGTTTATTTATTATCATTTACCCTATGCCACAGGTTTATTAGAATAAAACAGAATTGGTAAACACGTCACCTTTGGATAAGTATCCAATTTACAATAAGGCGAATTAAGTACATTAATTACATATATTAATTTGATATAAGCCGTTTCTGGTAACCCCCACCCGCCTTAGAAAAGCGGGAGACCGGAAACGTAGCACTTATCTGCGATAATCCTTTAAAAGAAAATGTGTACAATTTAATTTGGCCAGCTTTTGTTTGGTATTTTATGACTAATTCTATTTCCATTTCAAAATATTGAGTGTAAACATTTTTAGCAGGCCAAAAACCTTATATATCCTTAAAAGTAAGTGTAAACAATCATGTCACTTCATGGAGCAAAAAAAAAAAATCAAATAAGATCCTATAGTTTTGCACTTTCTTAATTTGTACAAAAAAATTTGGCCATATTTGTATATCTTAATTTCAAAAGAGGGTTTAAAAACTCAATGCATTATTACAAAATCTATTAAATAAACCCCTCAATACCTTAATATCACTAATCTGAAGAACCAAAAATTAAATATCTAAAATATATGGCTTAATTATTTGAAAAGTAGTTACATAAACTAAATTTTAATATAAAACTGAAATTAAACACAATTTTTAGATAAAAAGGTTTACAGTCGACTTGGAAAACTTAACAATTGATTTGAAAAGGATTACGATTGACTTAATCGTGAATAGATTCCCTCTGACGTGGAAATGGAATATTACAGTAAGAACATTTTTTTTAATTTCAGTAGTTTCGAGCTACTTATTTTGTAGTGGTTTTTTAAATCAAACGAATTCATTAAATACATATAATTCTACTACAGTTATTTTCGAAGACCTTCATTAACAAAGTCATTAGGTTGTGTCCAAAAAATATCATATTGTTAATATGGATTTTTTAAAAAGAGATATACTTAATTATAAAGGAAAATACCTAAATGAAAGTACCTTGATTAGATGGAAAGATGAAACAACATGAACCCGCTTATCTTGAATATTAGAGAATTGGGCTAATCATTGAAAGAGGAAAGTCACTGGTAATGGACATGGCTGATGGCTGCGATCAATTTAGCATCGATTAAGGTGTTGATAAGTATATCAAGTACAATGGCGAAGGTAAAAATAAATAATGGAGGACAGGACAGTTTCCTGGGCTAGTAACAAAATATATATGTATCACATTTTAATATTAAATTAAAACTTAGTACCTAATAGGCGTTCGTTAAATCTTCTAATCCCTTACAGCCATTTGCAAATACTCGAGCTCACTGAATTTCAAGCGACCCTTCCAATAAACAATCCAACTTCTATTCTTCAACAATATCGAATACAGTAGAGCGGATCATACGTTAAGATTGTGGCAGTAGAAGAGGCTAGTGACATTCACCCTCTTAAAGAGGGTCTAATACGAGATAGAATGTGACAGAGAGGCAACGAGAGGGGGTGTGGGTTAGGGAAGGTTATGGTAACTCATAAACCTTTTTATAGCTATATCTCCAGTTCTTTAACGCCACTTTTATTAACAAATATTTTTTGTACATCACTCCCCAAGGAAAATATCTGTTTTAGTGTCCCAATAAACAGTTTTCACGTATACTGAGAAACCACTAATCAATTGCAAAAGAATAAATAATCAAAAGCAAACATGGGCGGATCCTGCCGATCGTAAAGGGGGGCTGCAGTCCTAAAGGGGGGGGGCTGCAGCCCCACAGCCCTTCATTTGGATCTGCTAATCAGCTTTTTTACCTTTATGTCCCTTTCCCACAAGTAACATTCTACTTGTTCTGCACATTATTTGTTCTTTACCTTACTTCCTTACTTTAAAGAAAGTCAAATTCTATCTTTAAACGACGAAAATTTTTCCA
Organism: Aelia acuminata; assembly: GCA_911387785.2. NCBI lineage: Eukaryota > Metazoa > Arthropoda > Insecta > Hemiptera > Pentatomidae > Aelia > Aelia acuminata. The sequence goes on along the minus strand of OU426981.1, from coordinate 94,791,558 downwards.
AAGGGAGGAGCTGCAGCCCCCACAGCCCCCCCCCCCTCTGGATCCGCCAATGAAAGCAAATGGAGTAATACCTCAACCATACAATGAATCAACAAGTAAACAAAATTCAGAAAAGGAAGCCCTTTTTAACCGACTTTCTGATATACAAGTAAGTCTGCATTAACAAAGAACAATAAGCTCGAAAAATAAGAGCTTGTTGGCAACATTTCTATAATCACGTGGCGATTTTTTTTTAATACGGGGATCATCTGAAATAAAATAATATTTGGTGACCAAGGAGTTAGGAATTGAAAGAGATTAATTTATTTTGAAAAAATCAATAAACCAATAAACAAATGGTTATTGATATAGATCTTTTAGGTAAAACAAAATTTTGTTTGTTTGTTATTCAGTTTAAGATTTAAAACTCAATGCAGATCTTCTTTATGGATATTGGGAGTTTAGATCGTATGTAAGGTAAATGCTGTAGCAGTATTACGAAGTTTTTGTCTTTTCATTTCAGCTTTCAGTAAGGATGTCCAAAGAATTAAAAATTACCACTTCTGAATACTATAACAGTATCGCAATTCGTACTTAAAAATCAACACTAACGGGGCAAATAACATCATTTTTTTAAATACGCAAACGTAAATATGTATTCAATGAGTGATTAGATGTTTACTTAAGTTAATAAGAATTAATAACATTTAAGAAAAAAAAATAAATTAGGAAACATTACGAGCAATATGATTTGGACCTGACATATGATTTGAAATTTTCCGATCATGGCCTAATCCCACTTGCAAATAGAATTCGCAGAATCATAACTAAGCAAGGACGATTCTCCAGAACATCGGAGATGATTTGTTAACACGGGCACCAGTCACCAGAACTAATGGACTCGGCTTTCCAAATGGAGCGGTTCACGAAGAGCTGGCGGTCATTTGCGACATGACAGTCAAATGAGATGATTGAAATGTCTGGACGTAAGTAATGACAAATCGAAGAAATAAAAGAAAAAAATATAGTTAAGTAAATACACTCATTTCACGTAATTGACATGATTGCCATGTTTAAAAGAAAGATATAGACAGATAATCATTTAACAAAAAACTGATACAGTAAAAGGAAAAAAAAATGAGTGTCTGTTACTTAAAATTATTTTAACATTGGCTATATCTCCTATTGCATCTTTTAAATGCTTCTATTATAACCGGGAATTATGTGACTATTAAAATAAAATATTCAATAAATATATAGTTTAGATATAGATCGTTAATAAATGAATGGTTAATGAGTGTAGGAAATGGAGACCAAACAATAGACGATTAGATAAAGGGACAGAAGGACCATCACTAGCCCTAGAGGAGGAGTGAAGAAGTGACGAAGAGGAGGCAGCGGAGGTTGAATGAGCCAAAGCGGAAGCGATGATCCCGCTGACAGATGCACCGTCACGACCTCCGTGCCCCACCGCTACTCTCCTGCATTATACCTTCTCTCTCTACCCACCTTCTTTATCCTATACTACATCTTAACGATTCTAATTTACCTGTTTACAGGAATATACCTATCTTCCTAGGAAAGGCAATTCAAAGGAAATCAAACTCGACAATGCCCAACATCAAGAAAGTCTCATGAACAAGAACAACACACGACAGATATACCATAAGTAAGAATATGAGTTATTAAACTAAGCTGAAATTACTTCTTTCGACCGGGCAATGGACGAATTCTTTAATTGCGGTTGGTTGCAAATTACCCTACTTGCAACGAGTGTAAGTTGGCCATTGAATCTTCCGGATTGTTTATTATTATCAACTCAATAGCTCAAATTTAATATAAACATTATCTTATCTTACCTTATGAATACAAAGTTAAATAAATGAAATTTTATTGCAGCCAAAGGAAGAATGCTCTATAGTAAAAATGATGTCTTCGTTCGTCACAGAATCTAACGTTCCGATTCATTAATATCGGGAGTTGCGATATTTGGGATATTCCCCTCCTAAAGGACAGACCAAAATGATGAGCCTACATAGTATTGAAAAAAAAACAAAAAAAAACTTGATAAACATAATCATTACTACATGGCTGAGCACAGAGATGCTTTTTGCAAACGGTAAATTATTTGTTTAATTTTTCTTGCTGTCTCTAGCCTACAGGGTCGTTGACAAAAATCAATATCTTAGACTCCCTGGTGATATTTTGCCAGTTTTATATATTTTAGATTTGCTCGTCTTCTAGACTTTCATCTAATATCATTCAGATAGCTATTTTCTACGTTTGTTAAATATTTAAAAAAAATATATTTTTATCAGAAAGCTTTGATAGCTAAATATGAAAAAGGTGAAAAGTAGGAAAAAGATTGATAGTTACATCCAAACTTAAGATCAGATAAAATATTTTGTTATTAAAGAACCTTGATCTGCTTGGTCCAATATGTGTTTAACAAAATTTTTGGGACTAGAAAACGTAATATTCTGATTTACTAGCTTATACACATCATTAGAGAGGAATCGAATTGTAATATAGAGCCCTGCTGGTATTAAGGCAGCCTTATCTTGATGGTGAGTGATCAATTTGGCTTCAATGCTCAGGGTGGTTGTTGGATAAGTCGTCCTAATGTAAGTTCATATTGATAAATTCTATTTATTTTTTTTTATATCAATTCTTAACATATTCAGAATATAAGTTAAAAGAAAAAATATAAAGATTATCGAACAATATATTGTTAAAGAAATATATGTAATACAAATAATGTAATGCGACAAATCCAATCAAAACTTTATATTTACCATACCTACCGCACATACTAATATACCGTCAATTTACAGGAATAACTACAGATTAAAATAGGAAAACTTGAAGAACTAAAACGAATAATGCCACGGACGAAGCTAATTTATTGGTGGAAGTGATGTAGGGTAGACTAGCACATTTTATTTTGTGTTAATTTTATCACAATACAATTAATTTATGGTTTAAACCCATTGTGATATTTTTAGTTCCATGATGTGTCCTACATATTATGTTATACATTTCCATTAGCCTATGGCTAGAGGCTTGAACCTCTTAAACAGAGATTAACATAAAAACAGAAAACGTTTGTACGTAACATGCACTAAAAATGATGGAGAGGGAAGGATTGGTAGAATATGATATGAGCTAGCATCTACCTAATATTTGATATTCTTTCTACGTCAAATGCAAATAGACGAATTCTTTGCAAGGATATAAATCCTCATGAAAGAAATCCGCAAGAGAGCCCTCCTGTAAAACACCCTCTCCTCATTTCAATAATGTATTTCCCGTAAGAAAAGATTAGAATAAATCGAGGAATAAAATGGATAAGAGTGCGAAGGACCATTTATCAGAGCACCCAGGAGAGAGAACCGGTTGGTCTCCGTTTAGCCTGTCCTGCACCGCTCAAAGCTTTGTGTTGTACAAAAGAAATATCTCACTACTATGCTTGGATTTACGACGCCTTCATACATGGAAGAGTCTTCGGAATATTCTGGATTATTCCCTGCCTGAGGTGGGTGGAGTCTTAAGCCAACGTCTTCTATTCTTCCCGCCAGTGACTGAATCAAGCGTTTCAATTAATTCAGTGACTGTCGCAGAAGATCTCTTTTAAACAGCCAAGTACTCGCTTCGAAGGTCGAGGGGAATCAAACTAAAAAACAAATACAAGGTCTAAAGTTTCGGATTTTTTGCACCTCTTGACCGCTTGTGGATGGCAATTGAATTTATCAAGTACTCCTTTATTTACTGTTACCTGAGGTGTCGTGCCGGACTGTCTCCTCCCAACACCATTTCATTACCTCTTCCTCCTCTTCCTTTTTTATTTTATCTTTTTCACTTTAGTGAATACATTAGAGGCTGAGAAAGTCCTCCTGATTCGATTCAAGCAATTGGATAAGTTTGATTTGGCAGATGGATTGGACAACCGGTGGGATAAGTTGGAAAGCAACAATTGGATAAAATAATTCATCTTACAATTAAAGATGTTTATTAAAACTCTAGGATAAATTTTTAAGGCTCTGAACTCAAGGAGGCAACTTTCTATGTTGATTTTCTCCAAATTTAGTTATTTTTCATTCCTACAAACATTTAAATAACCTGGCCGTGTTTGTTACTAAATTCGTAAATTATAAAGCCACAATACATCTACCTTTGTATGATTATTGCTAACCCGTTTGAACATACCCAAGGAAGATTTACAGTACTGTTAAGGAGACATTAAAGCGGAGCGGCTACAGACTTTTTAGCGAGGGCCGTTAAGAGTAGTCGAGGAACAAATGGCTCCGACCCCACAAGGAGAAGGAACATTAAGGCAGAATCTCCTGGCAATTAAAGACGAAGGCAAAGGTGACTATTAAATCATTGATTGTTTAATAAATGCACCAAAATTTTAAATTAGATGATACCTTAGCATGTGTATGAATGACAATTATAGGTATGTATCACACTATATGTGACTGCTGAGTTACCTGCGGAGTGTTACCGCTAATCTTAGAAACTATCGATCTGATCTCTAACACCTTTTTTTCATAACATAACAATTATAATATAGCTACCTACCCCTCCTGTTTTATAATATTTCAAATTTACGAATAGGAAGGAAGAGCGGGTTATATGACGCAATTAATAATTGGAATGACGCATTTAAAAATTGGAGGGGTATAATTTTTCTGGGGAATGAATATATTTTTAGAAATTTTCGACTCACTGAATAAGGGAAAACCTGTAACCAACCAAATCTTAATCTGAGATTAGTTAAAATTTTATTAAAACTCCTATTAATAGTACAGTTTTTAAATATGTATACGGCCTTTAAATTTTTTTGCAAGAAAGGGTGGGGCATAAGCTATCGTCCTAGGGGGAGGAGGGCAGCCATAGTAAGAACATACATTGGTACTTACTTATTACTTTGGAATTATATTTATGTTATTCACAATATAGTTAATCATAGCTATATTGGCAGCGAGAAGACGAAGACTTTTGTGTAAGAATATAAAAATTACCCAAGCCATAGGCAGGCGAAAACCCGGAGAAGTTATTATAAAAATGATGGATATTTGTTCTAAATATTTAAAACTTTTTCTATTAAAATATATGCACTTGTTTACCATACATCTTTAGTGGTAAATATATTTCTGTTAATTCATAATATTTCTGGACATCATTGAGCAAATAAAAGTAACTACATCAATACTAAAGTGATTCGTTGTACCTACTAATATGTAAGATATGATTTAGAAGATAATATAAAAATGAGAAGAGCTAGACCGCTTTCAAAGGTTCTGAATATTTCCAGCAAGAGAGGATCTATATAATACAAACTCATCAACTACAGAAGCGTAATGAATTCTTCAAGCTCTAAATATTATGACATATAAACACTCGGGAACAAAGACATGCTCTCGACGTTTATGGAAGCTTTAAAACGTTGATGGTCAGTAAATTATCACATGGCGGGACCCCGTGGAGGCATTATGGACCACAATGCCGCGGGCGGTCCGCCCTCCTTTAGCTTTGTCCCGATGGGGAGGATAACGGAATCGGCGTGGGCTCGTCGCCTACGGGAGTCGGGATTAGGGAGCTGTCTGAGTAAATCATCGAGATGGTATCGGCTCCTTATCGATTCAGCGTTTGGCTCTCGATAGTATCTGGGTTCCTGAAGATCGTTGTAGGGGTCAATTAGGCGATTTAAGGGGATTTGCATAGAGCGTCGTGTGGGCTTGGCAACGTCTTTATGGAGGTGGTAAGTTCATCATTCGGTCATCAATCTTCCGCTAACAGTCCAAGGGTTCGACTCCATCATTAGCTTTCTGAGAAGTGTTCTCTGCATACTCGTTTGGCCATGCCTGACAACTTATTCGAAGTGGATTCAAAATTAGTCCAAGTATATATAGGGGAGTTAGTCTTTAAGAAAATCTGCCAACTATTGCTATTTTATTTTTGGAGTTTTAGGATGATTTCAGTTACCTAAAGATTATATTTTATTTTAAAATATACATTTATCTTTATTGAGGAGGGAGGGGCAAACTGATCGATTTGGCTAAAATGTTGCCGATGACAGCCATGTGATAACCTGGGGATCACTAGAACAAGTCATTTTTAAATTTCTTTGTTTTTCTAATGGACCAGCTTTAACTCTTAATTATCTGTTATTTAGTTATAGGGACCAAATAACAAATGATCTGTCGGAGATTGGTCTGGACGGCATTCGGTAAATGGACGAATGTAGATACGATTGGTGGTGTCGGCAATAAAGGTTCCGGAGTATCTGTGACTTTTATCATTATTCTTTGGGGACCAAAATAAGGTCGGTCTCAAACAATGAATGCACAAAATTGGATACCTATGATAAGTTTATTTAAGAAGCTATAAGTATTGAAAAATGATACTTGACTCGTTTTTCAAAATTGATATCCTTTGCAAGGCTCCGTTCAATTCGATGATTGTTTGTGTTTGCTCACGTCCGTCTCTCATATCTGAACAAACATCGGAGCAACTGAACAAAACCATGACAACGTTTACTTTCAATTACCTTACTTGAGCGAAGAAAAATGATGTAGAGTATATTGAACGAATATAAGAATAACAGCTTATTACATTTATATTGAAATATCAAATATTCCATACTGATTGAATTATTAAATAAATTGCATCTTATTCATTTTACTACTAATTACAGCTTGTTGGCATAGTTCCTAAATACTGCTAAATTTCACAAAAATTCAATTTTTCAAGGAATATAAAACATATTTCTTTGTTTATTTCTTAATAACTGCATACTAAGTAAGTAAAAAATCTAGTGCGATGTGCGCAACACACATCTTTCACTTACCAACTTACTTTGATTAGAAATTGACGAGATTTGTTAAATGGCATTCCTCAAGTCACACTTTTTTCCACATTCATTTACTTATTTTTATTTGTATATGCTCTCTTAAGAACACTAAATTGTTGTTATTAAATAAAAGTTTTTACAATGCAAGCATAATACTACATCGCGTCTGATTTTATAATTATCTATTTAGTTGTTGAAAACTTCATAAATTTCCCATGAAACCAATAATTTCCATTAAATGAACAGAACATCTTCAATTATAAAACATTGGTCTGTCATTAAAGGCGTACTGCGCATGTGTGAGCTCAACGTGTTTTATCTGTTGAAGAAATATTTTTCTTTTTTTCTCCGGTATATGTTTACTTGATTTTTTTCATATGTCATATTTAGCCATTTCTTATTTTCAGACAAAACGAGAGACAGATAATTCCTCCATATAAACAAAAACAAAGGTACTATATAGGAAAACAAAAAAGGCCCCTTCCCCATTCATGCCCCCTCAGAACATTTTAATAATGATAAAGCTTACCTGATTTATTAAAGGATAATTGATTCTCATTAAATATGACGAGTTTAATCAAAATCGTTAAAGCTATTTTTGAGAAAATCGAAAAAAAAAACGTAAAAATGGGGAAGTTATGAAATTAAGTGCCCTCTCCTTTTAAAAAATGTTGATGAAATTTTTGCAGTCATATCTCGGGCATATAAATAAACCAAATAGCCAGCTTTATCAAAATCATTAGAGCCGTTTTTGAGAAAATCGAAAAAAATGTAACAAGCTAAGACACACACACACACACACACACACAGACACACACACACACACACACACACACACACACACACACACACACACACACACACACACACACACACACACACACACACACACACACACACACACACACACAGACCATTTCGCGTGACTTGGTTATTTTGACTCAGGGGACCCCAAAGCGTGTAATTCCGTTGAAAACCGGAAGTCGAAATTTTTCAAGATAGCAATACCTTCCCTTACAATATATCTCATATACAGGTAAATGAAAGTAAAAACACTTTTAGTTTTTCATGTCCGTCAAAAAAGCAACTATATGGCTATATGAAAAATGGAATTGGAAATGGGTGCTAGGAAATAGGACGCTCATCAGGTTCTTGCTGGCCAAATGGGACTGGATATGAAAGATATTGGAAGAATCGTCGCCGTTGAGAGCCACCTCCCCCCTGACAAATGGGGAAATATGTTTTGCGAGAGAAATTTCCTTTCGATATCCTTAGTAATTTAATCCGATGGATTCTTCTTCTCCCTACTGTGTGATATATAGAAAATCGATCTTCATGTTCTATATTTTTCAAATTCGTACCTTTGTATCTAAAATATTGTAACGTGAAACACAAATATATTATTGAAAAGAGTTCTAGAGTTTAGGTAGTAACAGTTCCGAACTTTTCTAGTACCTGCTTTTGATTGTTCCAGAATCTTCTGCGCTATTCGGGAACCTTCTAGAATGTTCGGATACGGACTAAATATGTGGAGCAATAGACTAGAGTCTTAATGCCATAAAAAAATAATTTTCATTAAATGAACAGAACATCTTTAATTATAAACAATGGTCTGTCATTAAAGATGTATTGCGCATGTGTGAGTTCAACGTTTTTTATGAGTAGACAGAATATTTTTTTTTTCTCCTGGATATGTTTACTTGATTTTTTCATATTTTATATTTAGCCATTTCTTATTTTTAGGCAAAATGAGAGACAGATAACTCCTCCATATAAACAAAAACAAAGGTACTTTATAGGAAAACATTTTTTTTAAAAATTTAATATGCCCAATTAAAAAAATTCAATAACTGAAATCGTGATGGATTTAATTGAAATTCGGTAGTAGATAATAGAGGAACAAAAATTGCGTTTTTCAAACCAAATAAAAATGAAAAAAAGGATTATTATACATTCTGAAAACACATTTTTTGTAGATTATGCTATATATAACTATAATTATGATCTTTCTTCTGACGGCTTTATGAGGTTGACCTTAGAAACATAAGTTAGTGGCGTTTTTGATGGAAGAATCCACTCCACTGCATTCTGAGCATGCATGTTTGTAATGGATATAGTTCCATTAGGTGTAACGTTAAGCCATTTACAACAGTGAGATGAGACTAAGCCCAACCATTTGTCCTGTGCTAAACAGTAGAGGACTTAGTCGGGATGTACTGTAACTTGCCCTTAACATCCCCCTTCAGAAGCCGTAGACTGCCCCAATGCAGACCCATTTACTGGGTCTCCAGTTGGGTCTTATTGTCAATATAACTGGACTAATTTACCCTTTAATAATCCTAAAATCAGCTGATTTTTAATCTTGGAAATTAAAGCAAATTAATCAGCCACTTATCGCTTTATAAGAAGGACATATGAATATTACAAATTAAGATAATTGATAAATAAAAAAATAAAAACTATAATAATATAAAATAATGAAGGGGAGGGGATGCTTTTGGTTTCATTTTAACGATGTTATGATTTTATGAGAGGAGCTTTATTTTTGTGGATGGTTTTGTGATAGAACCATACATACCATAGTGGAGTTCCGATTAGAAGGAATTTCCATACAATTTTTTACTCTTTACCTTCATTTTTTTTAAAAGAGGATAGAGGAATAAAATCCTATGGGGGATGTCTTGAGCTAAAGCATTCGGAAGGTTGGAACTACTCTAATAATATTAATAAATACAAATCCTCGTCATATTTTTTTTCTTTTTAATCAATAATTTCATCATTAATCAACTAGACCTCTAAATTCTCTTTAAAAAAATGGTTCGGATATTTATGAATTTGGATTCGATAATGCTATTCAGTATCACAAACATGATTGGAATGATTAATGTTTTAATAGGATCGAACTCTTCATTAATGGTATTAAGATATATTTATGATTTTATAATAATAAATAAAAAATTAGAATAATGTATTAAGAAAAGTGAATCCCCCAACATATCAGTATAGTCTTAGGTTAGATAAGTGGCAACAGTTGTGTCAAGATAGTAAATATCTTACTGGCGAACAGTTGCCTTCAGTGGTGTACCGCAGCTATAGTTGCAGCATTGGTAGATGATAGACTTAACGAGTGATTATTAAATAATCACCTGTGATGAAGAGTTCGATTCTATTTTTTAAACATTCAAAAACAATCATTTGAGGAATAGAACAAATATAGGGAGTTATATAGTTAGTTATTTAAGGCAATTTAGAAGGCGTTTATCGAAAGATCGATTTCATTTCCATATTCAATTTACAATTTAAACAATATTAATAGTTTGATGATTGCATGATTCTAATTGTGAGTCGAAACACGTCTTCCCTCAAAGCGGTTACTGCCTTGTTCTATTTTTAAAAATTTATCATGCGGCTAATTGGACTCCCAAAGTGAATTATATAGGGGACGAAGTTGAATACAGAGAGGTATTTGAGGATAAATACATATTTATTTTAGTTCCTCACATTTCAACATGGTGAAAGATTTCTTAACACACCTCTGTTCCAGAATTTAGTCATTCACATGTGCGTATATACTACGGAGGTGGAGTGTCATAACCGGCTAATGCGTTTTGCTTTTTGCGTTGCCCTTGACAACTTGTTCGAGTCCAAGTGCAGGGGGCATTTAACTCGGTTAATCCTTTCCTCTCATTCCTCACCCGAGAAAACCCTCCAATATCCGAAAAGAAGAGGTATAGAGTATAAGGTAGCAAAAAGAAAATTAAAATTTAAGGGAGAAAAAAATCAGTCTCAGGTAAGGAGGCTTAAATCGAAGAGATTTTTCCTAATGCCCCATCTAAATTTTTAAAGCTTGCTAAACTCTACTCAGACAACACTATTTAAATATTAAAAGGGACACCGTCTCTCGTTCGTTGAATCATTGATATCCATTTAAGGGAACTTTGAAAATATTTTACTAGAAAGAACAAAATGAAACACTTTTATATGATTTTTCAATAAAATAGTATTTATTATTATTATTATTATTATTACTATAGACAATAATACAAAATAAAACAATAGTAAGTCTATAAAGGTCCTTATCTTAATATAAGATGGTTTCCATTATCATGAAATTCATCTTTATCGTCAGATAAAATAAACAGATTTTTTTATGAAAAATTGTCCGTTTTTTTATTTTTTTATTTGGAGCTCTGCATGAGGCCAAAAAAGATAAAACGATATTACCAAAATATATATTTTTAATGGTGTCCTACAGATTTATATTCTGATTTCAGTAATAATTCCAAACTTAATTCCACTGTGTTTCAGTCTACCGGGATAGATGCATCGTCAGTGACTGCGCAATGGATAACTGCACTCATTAAAAATATGATCTCATGGAACTTTAATTGTACCCTTGCACCTCATTAAAGTGACATATCGGGCAATAAATCCTGAATCGTATCTTGATAAATTTAAAATGACACAAACAATGTAATAAATATAGTTATGTTGCACCGGAAATATGACAGATATTTAAAGGACGAAAGTAATCATTTGTGGATGTATAACCAAATATTTATTTATTAAAAATTAATTAATATTTATTAAAAATAATAAAGGTGAGACGCGATAAAGTATGAATTATAGGAAAACGGAATTGAAGAAAGAAAATTAAAAGATTGAAGAAAGAAAAATTTAGATTATCTTTTGAATCCATTAGAATATAATTTAATAATTGTCACATAAATAAAAATAACGATAAAAGAATGTTATACTTTATACGAAATATTTATATTTTTCATAAACCTGAAAAAATATGTGAAAAGACGCAAATTGTCGTAACAAAAAGGCCTGCTACACGGGCGCCACTAAAAGCAGAGGCGTATTATATCCTTATTTATGTGACGGCACTCAGTTAAACCCCCAAGAAAATTTCATTTCATTTTTATTAGTTCTTTTTCTCAACAATATTCTACATAAACTATATTTTAAAAAAACTTATAATATGATTTTTATATTATGATTAATTAAGTATTTATACCAATAATATTAATAACATTTAAATCCATTTAAAATAATATTTATTTTATTTATAAAATATTTATTTAAATATTTTATATTGTAAAAAATAACTAAGAAACATGTTCTTTAACAGATATTCCCAATTACATTTTCATCAATCAATTAGAAAATTATTAATGACCGCGCCAAAACTTAAGTTACGACTTTTTTTCTAATGATTGCTATATCTTGTGTCATTTAGATTAGACAGATGGTAGACGAGAAGGAACTGAATATATTATGTGCTCTGATATAAATATAGTGTCCATTGATAGAAAAATCGTTCTTCATATATCTACTGGTGTACACAGTGGATTACTTCCTAAACGAAAAATTCTTTTTCCGTTGACCGATGGATTCATACGACCCATTGGAACGGCAAAGTTGCATGGGTCGTACAATAATACGAAGAACAAGAATACCTTTCGTTGGAAGAAAGGTGAGCCTTGTTTTTCTAATCGGGGCACCTTTGAAAATTAAAAATAGGTCCTCGATAGGATCTCGAAGTATTGGTTGAGAATTGGGGCCGAGTATCGATCTATAAAAGAGATCGATCTCGGTGTGACCGTTCTAGAAGAGCAGGACCGGCCCACGGCCCTCATTATCTAACACCCACCTCATCGGAAGATAGTTCTCTTTTTGCCACCTCGCTGGGGAGGGAATTATCGGCAGGAAGTAGCCATATGGAGCAGCTCCGAACAGTTAGGTCCGGGCACCACAAAAAGTAAATGCCAGCACCTCCACACTTCCACCCAAGAGAACGCTGAGTCAGGGGATAACTGGTCTAAGGATACAATAATTTCTTCACCCCTATTATCCCTCAAGCTGGTTACCATAGAAAAATACTAAAAAAACAACAAAAACGAACGGATAACAACAGTGAACTAAATTTGTTTTTTATTAGAGTCTGTAACCTTTTATTTTTATTTTTTAAGGATCTTAAACTAGAATAGGGTTGTGTTTCAATGTATCTTCATATATCTATAATGTCCTCCAATCGTTAACGGTCAGTTTTCAATCTTCACAATCATGTATTCATAACGTTCATAACTAATGATAAATATTGAATTTTTAGTTTTTAATCCAATGGGATTCCACACTGGGGTAGGTGACGACGAATATTTTCATTTTTTAATACACATGCCCAATTGAGACAACAAATCCTCAGCTAGACAAATGCGAGTTAGAGAATCATAAAATAAAATAATCAGATACCAATTCAAACATTTAAAAAAAGCATATTTTTGAATATAAAACATTACACTATATATACCGTTCACACTATCATCACACCGAAATAAAAATAAAATAAAAAAATAATAATGCTTTTCTTAAAAGTGAGAAATTAATAAGAAATATAAATTTCTTTTATTAATCAGGATTTATACCGAGACATAAAATAACTAATGATTTGACTTTTAATCAGATACCGGGAATGAAGTTTTTGAGTAGTAAGAAGAAATTTCTCGGAACGTAAAAAGAAATTCCTTCATTGGCGATTAAATGTTTCGAATCTACGGCTAGTACACACGAAGGTATATTTATCATCGGCCAACAGGTTCAAAGTTCATTAAATCACCTGTTAGCGGGTGGAGATTGTATCTTATTATTAGCTGTACCTCTTTCCTAATGGCAATCTATTCAGGCGATGAGACTGTTGAATGTGTTTCCAACGTTCCTAGATATTGCATGAGTAATTTCTAACATAAGATCTCGTCTACACGGCAAATTGGTCTTTTCAGATTTTCGGGTATATTAATTCACAATCCTCTCTGGCATGGAGGTTTTCGTGTCTGGGCATAGATCCGCCATGTCTGAATGGTGATCGAGGTCTCAGCCCTTTACAACTTCGGAGTTTTTAGAAGATGATCACCATCGAGAAGACCGCCAGAAGACAGAAGCCATTCGGAGGCGGTTGTTTAAGAAATTATGGGCACTATTAAAGAAATGAGCACTGCATTTCAAAATTACATCTGTTGTTTATATTGCGTGTATTTAAAACTTTTAGTTACCATGATGTTACAACTACGGATGCAGGAACATACCATACCCAATATCCTGGATATAATAAAAAATACACTAATTAAAACAAGGATTTTTACCACTACCTGCTTGTACAATTTTATTCGGATGTCTAGTATTTCTCTAACCAAAATATACTTTTTTTTCACTAGCGGTTCACTTTTAGCATTCCCATCTCTGCAACTTGTACCTACAGCAAGGTACCTAAATCTTCCTTGTCCACCCCTTCTTTTGCCTATAAGCTGGCTATCATGAAACTACTTATTTCATCGACGGTAACTATCATAAATCTACTTATTTCATTCTCATTCAGTAGCCAAAGAAATCAATTAATATCACATGAGCTATTTTCAGTATTTAAAAAAGTATTAAATACTTTTTGGACACTAGAAATGTCGTTGGCTCATAGGGAATTCATCTCTTGTGACTGCAGCTTTAAGATATATTATTATTTTTTTTTTTTTTGACGTCTCTTATTCGGCACGAAATCAGAATAATCCACAATATCCGGACCGCACTGTTTAATATTTACTTTATTTTAGCAAGTGCGGATTCGGTTGTTAGATGCTTAGATAACATCATTAGCGAATTTGACGACATTTATACCGTTTACAATATTATTACACCAAAATAAAAAATAAAATAAAAATAATAATGCTTTTCTTAAAAGTGAGAAATTAATAAGAAATATAAATTTGTTTTATTAATCAGGATTGATACCGAGACATTACACAATTGATTTGACTTTTAATCAGATACCGGGAATGAAGTTTTTGAGTAGTAAGAAGAAATTTCTCGAAAACAGAGATATGATATACTTTAAAATTCTCCACACATTCGATTTTATTCCCTCAAATCTTCATCTCCTTAACCATTAAAAGTTCTCATGTCACAAGGGAAACCTCAATTACCCGAAATGTACGTAAGTTAAAAGACAAAAAACGAATTCTTTCATAAAATTCTCAAATAATCTTGATAAGCATTAGTAAATAAAAAGAAAATTATCTTAGTATTTTTTCATTAAACATTTGCTTAATTCAAAGTGTTGCTCGTTTAGAAGAAGACTACCAAAATACGAAAATTTTCGTTTTTTTTTCTTAAAAGATTTGAGAGATCATAAAGTTGAGATATAGCAACAATGATCATAAAATATGCTTCCCATGTAAAAAAAAAATTTTTTTTTGATCGCTGCAGTGTTTTTCCAAAAGAGCGATGAGTTTGCTTAGCAAAATACTTAATCCTGCATACGGTCACGACACATGAGCAAAACCAACACGATACGAGAGAAGGAAGAGGATGGAGGAAGGCCCAAGGCCATCAAAGACCACGAATTAGGTGAAGCATTGAAGAGAAGGGAGGAGCAGTTGGATGGGCTGCCAGCTCCCGGGAGGAGCGCGAAGACCGTTAGTTGAATAAGTTATTGGCGGGCGGTTAGTAGTGGCCATTCACCAATTAGTGGGATGGTCAACATCACTCACCAATCACCGGGCTATTCAATATTTCATGTTACTGCTCCTATGACTCCATGATCAGCCTTATCTTCGCTACCATGGCGAGGATGGAGATTGGAAAACTTTACAGAATTTTAAATCTGCATCAGAAATGGATGAGATTGGATTAGAGAGTATTTAAACAGAATTCATTTTAAATATTTTACAAACAGCAAGCAGATGTTTCAAAGTTTTAAGAAGAAGTTACTTTGACAAGTGATGACATTTGTCATTCTTCTTACATAGTTTAAATTTATAATCTTCCGCTAGAGAAACACCTTCCTTTTTCTGCCTTAGATATTTATTTATTCTAAATGAGAATATGAATATAAATCATTGCACGTACCTGGGACACAATAAAATATGTACTGTGAAATACTTTTTATAAGATTGGTTAATTTCTGAAACGATAACCTGAATCAGTAGATCCTCCTAGGGCACACCTAGGCTCTGGGTTCTCTTACTTAAATGAGGGGGGAAACCTGGCGGTTAAGCGTTTTTTTTGGTCACATCACCTCTTTGCACAACCGAGGAGTAAATCTAACCACGGCTTTTTTCGAAATCAGATTCATTTCTTTTAACAATTTTTTCAAAACTTTAAATGACGTCTTATCTTGAAATCAGGTATTTTAGAAACGACTTTTTCTGATTGCGCTTGAGGATTAGTATATCCTTGCAATGTCTTCAATTTTTTTAAAAAGAACTTCAAAAGGCACTGCTTAAAATTAAAGCCAAAAAAATGTGTATTTAATCTTTTGCAACAGAGAAAGAAAAAGGTCAGTTGTTGTCTAAAGAGGATCTAATGTATTATAAAAATTCAATCTTATTATAAGCTTAATAGGTATCTATTCTGAATATATTTAATTTTACTTTAAAATTTCACATATATATATATATATATATATATATATATATATATATATATATATATATATATATATATATATATGTACACACACACATAAATATATTCTTAGTATATAATCTACATCATCTTTATTAAAAAGTTCGATAAAAATCAAGAGACAAAATGTTAATTGAGTTGTATCCAGATAATGAAACGTTAAGTACTAAGATAAATTCCGGAGCATTTAATTATGAAGAATAGAAGAACTACAAATCATAGAGAAGCTCTACAGACCATTAGCTAAGGGGGATTCTTTTATCGCGGGCAATTTATTGGAGCGAACTCCAGCTAGAAGAACCTTCATAACCTCCTCGAGGTGTTGGAACACACTGGTCGGGTAATGGGCTCTGAACAGAGAACAAATTGAGCCTCGCCCTATAATTACTGACTTGGATGAATGGAGCCCCGAATATTTTTAGATCTCGGATAAACTGCCACCAGGTG
This sequence comes from Aelia acuminata, assembly GCA_911387785.2. Classification (NCBI taxonomy): domain Eukaryota; kingdom Metazoa; phylum Arthropoda; class Insecta; order Hemiptera; family Pentatomidae; genus Aelia; species Aelia acuminata. The sequence continues at coordinate 94,774,817 of OU426981.1, read as the reverse complement.
CTCTTGAGTAACTCGTTCCCGTCAAGGGGCGGCTGTCTTTATTTCGTTTTTGGAGAATCGTTGGTCTAATGATATGCACAGATTAGGCTACTTTTTGAAGGTAAATAAAGATAGTTCGAATAGTATATTAGAATTAAGTTTAAAACAATCATATTTCAAAGAGTAATATTAACAATAAAAATCTTGTAATTAATTCTTCATGGAAAATAATATTTTAAAGTTTATCAATTCGATGCCTATTAAGAATCGAAAGAAGAAAGAACGAACCCATCATATACGATCATGACAAAGCGATATATCAAACAGAAAACTTCGCCTATATTATCACAGAAAAATCATTTCTAAATTCCAGGGCAAAAGTATATGGGGTAGATTCAAAAGCTTTTGACGATTAAAAAAACACAATAATATTGTTTCGAGTTTCTCCGAGTCGCCAAACTTAATAACCAGCAATCGATCAAATCAAAACTCGGATAATGCAGAATTCATAACTAACAAATTATTTATGATAGAAATTTAGTTGTGAAGATTGACTGATGGTAATATCTTTATTTTTGAAGGTCAGAATGGTAATCAGATACACCTTATAAATAAAAGCTTTTTAATATCTTGTTTAGACGTTTTATGTCTTCATTTATTCGACTGCCATCTATAAGTATATTGAGGGTTACACTTAATCACACAAGAAAAGGAAAAACGCTTTAGCCCAAATTTTTCAACTATTTTTAAATATATAATTTTATAAATAAGCCCAAAGTTTATTTTTATCTATATACATAGTAACATACACCAATCTTTAAAAGGGAAAAACAGTGTATGTCATGATTAAGTAAAAAATAAATGAGAAAAATGTTCTTTGTTGTTCATGTAAAATTTACAAAGTTTGGATTACGCCTCTATTACGTGTATCTTAAAATTAGATTATTTAATTTTGAAATAGGAGGCACTTCTAAGAAAAGAAAAGCAGCACCTATGTTGGGATGGTGGGAACACGCAGCGCCGACGAGGGTGTTCCCTAGATAGGGTGGACCCTAGATAATTTAGATTACAGTAAGAAATATGATTCCTTTTGATTTTCCCTGACATACGATATTAATTATTAAGGTTATAAAAAAAAAACATGGATAGTAAAATTAAAGACCAATATCAATGTAGAATATCAAATTTAAATGTAGAGGAGAGATGCTTTATGGGACTGATTCTTTAATCGTTTTAAATAGAAAAATTGTTCTGTAGTAAAATTAATAAATGAGAGGTCACCGTTGATATATTGGTTAGCATAGCCTATTACTAAGCCCATTGTCCTGGGTTCGTAGCCCGGCTGGTGGCCCTAGGATTTTTTAAGGGAGTATAATATCCTTGGCTGTGCCGTCCTTCAGATGAGACGTGAAATGGATGTTCAGAACATGTGCGATGTCAGGTACTCCTTAAAGACCCCTAACATTAATATCACCTAAGATTTAGGATTCTTACAGTAGTCCAACTGGTCATAGAACCATAAAGTGATGTTATATAAACAAAAAATGATAAATGAGAGAATCAAAGTGTTTGAAACCTATCAAAATAACATTGGCTTCTCATGTTGTCAGTTGCTAATGGTTTATTCACTTTACAAAAGCAGATTTTATTGATGCATTTTGCTGTTCAGGTAGTCAATCAGGACAGTGGGTAAAGGTAAGATTAATAGAAAACATGGACAAATCACGATTGAATATAGCATCGTCTCTCTACAACGAATGAGTCATACACTTCCCGGAGCCAATAAGGGATGACTTAAAATTATGCTTCTACTGATTTCCAGGGATAAAGTTTTTTTTAAGTTTAAAATTCCCTAATACTGCAATCAAGCTGAGCAATCTCAAGGTACACTTTTAATGATTCCCATTAAAACGGCCTAAACCCTTGAGGACCACCAATGCTCGCCTCGATATAAAAGAGCCTCCTGATTGGGCAATAAGGAGGGAACAGTAAGAAGAAGAACAATCTGGGCCAATAATTCAGCCGCTATCTAAAGCGCGACTCCCCGGGGAGGTTCAAACAAACGAGCGAATTCTGGCTTATCTTCTCCCCGCCCTTTCTTAAGGGATTACTCCCTGTCCTGGGGATGCGGGCTTCATCGCTCCGCTCCCTTTGTTTTCACCTCGCAATAAATCTATATCGACGTAACTACTTTATCTTAGAGCTTTAACAAGATTTATCCGCTCTTCAGCTTGAAATATATTTATTTATCACCTCCAATAGGGATATATTGCGGTCCCAGGAGATGTGGGAAAATCTTCAGATAGCCGGAACCATTTCACGAAGATTACACGCCGATACAGTAGGAGATATGATGTCTAGATCATGATTTATTAAATGCTGGTTTAAGCTTTAGAATGAAAATTCACAAAAGGATTGCAGAACTTGGAAAGATAAAATCAATAATATTCACATAGAAGAAGGGTGAGTCAAACAGATATTATTTATGGATGTTTTCTAGATTCAACTCATGCAGTTCGAGCTGCATCTAGAAAATATCGTAGAGAATAGAACCCTATCAAATGAAATAGAAATGTTATTGTTGATGTTCAACATCCTGGTGCAATAAGGCTCCTGATAATTATCACCCTTTGCAGTGGAAATCACAGGAAAAATTACGGAGGGAGGGATTCGTCAGAAGAAAAAGGTACTAGAAAAACCAAGCATAAAGCGAGAACATGGTACACTCATTTGTTTAAAAAAATAATCAGAACTTTATCATTATTATGCTACTGTACTAGCTAATAAATAAAATTTTTTATTTGAAAATTTGACATTACTTTTTAGCCATTTCGATTATTTTTATTTTCAAAATGAATGCCAGAGAAAAATGAGAATATTCACTTGGCTCAGGACGATGTAACAAAAGGGTGAAAATCCTCATATTACAGATATTGATATTACATTTAAGTTAAAAACAAGAAAACCAATTTTTTCCTTACCAATACGAATTTTCATCCTGCTAGAAAATACTACATTGTTTTTAATATTAATTTTTAATAGTTTCAAAATATTCATTTTAAAATATATATGTTAAGAAAATGGTTGAAAAAATTCCCGCATGTTCATATTAAAATTTAAGCCGACATAATTCCCGATTAATTCATCCATTTCTCGCACGCTACACAACCTGAAGAAACAACAATCCTAAGCATCTAAATATCTAAATGGAGTAAAATAATACAATAGAATATAGAAAAATACCGCCAATGATCCCCTATGGTAGAGGCAGAAAAAAAAAAATGGTTATGTTTTTTTCCTCTAACAACTTTATTTCCACTATTGTCCATTTTTCTGAACCTTATATGAGTGTGAAGAGGAATCTTAACTGATCTTCTTTACTGATGTACATACTTTTTTTGAATCACTAAAGATTAACTAGAATGCCATATAAGTATTAGTATTTGATTAGCCATGTCCGAATGAATCCTTGATCAGGTTCCCAAGGGGCAAGGGAAGAGGAATGAGAAAAATGAACGCTGATTAAACTTGACACTAAACCATTAGCTGTAACGAGTAGTTAAAGTGGACGATTAGTCAAGTTCTTGAACACCTCTTCAAGGTTAAAATCACTAATGTTGCCAATTTATAATTATGAGTCAAACTGAATAATTTTCTAAATAAGCTATCCTTTTGTTAAATTTCTTTATTTATAGCTGAAACTAAATTAAAACTTTTACAAATTTATTAATTTTAATTGGAGTTATGCTTAATTAATTACCTGGATCATTCTCCCATTTCATTCAAATTTCATTGTTCTAATTTCAATTCGGAAAAATTACATTTTCCAATGATTTCTTCCACAAATTGTTAGAAGGTAGGCTGCTAATGGTGTTTACAAAAGATGCCTTCATAGAAACATATATATATTATTTCTCAAGGCCTTTTTTATGTCGGTACGCCATAACTTCCTTAATAACTTATCAAATTTCATGTATAAGGCATCATTTTAAAGCTTTCCTAAACCGCTACACCGGAAAAATATACAAATCACTCATTTCGCCTTCCATTGCGAGTTTTAAGCGCAAAACCGCTGTTTTAAAAACATTGTCGTAGAGGTTTCTAAATGGTGTCAATCTTTTCAGGTTTTCAAGGAGAACATTTTCGGTCATATACATTTTTTCGATTAATCCCTTTGTTTGTGAGTTGTAAGCGAAAAGCGTCCCTCGGATAGGACGAAAAATATAGGACCCGAGCCTGTGCGATGTCTGGTACTCGCTAAAGATCCCTATCCTAATTATACCTGGATATGCAAAATTTAGGACTCCCACTGTAGCATCGTCCGGCTAGCCTAAGTTGCATAAAGGGACGTTAAACAAACAAACAAAACAAATACGTGTCAACTAATTAAGTCTTTGTAATCTCTAAATATTATTTAGAAGTGCTCAAAACAAACCTGAAAATCAATTTCACTTAAATATTTAAATAAGTTTAGAGTTCAGGTTTTACTAAACTCAAACATCACCTTGTTCCTATTTAGAGATAGATATGAGGGAGATAGGTTTTTGAGGTTATATTAAAGTAGACTATTCAATGTCAGTCTCATATGAATAACATTTATGGGTTATTGGAATCCCTTATAAACCTACAAATTAATAATAATAATAATAATAATAATAATAATAATAATAATAATAATGTTTATTTAAAATAAAAATACAACCATTTACAAATTTAAAATAAAAACAAACATTATGGAAGCTTGGCACTTATCGCCGTCAGCTCGGAGTTAGCCGCTGTTTTTACATCAGAAATATTTTAAACTCTTATATTAATAATGCTTAAAATAAAAAATAATTATAAATAAAAAAATAAAATAACTATTGAAAATAAAGCATTGAGAAAACAAAACTAAACCTCTAAATTAATACAACATTTAAGCAAAAGAAAATAAATAAAATATATATATTTATACCCACACACACATACATATGTACATATATATATACTATTAATATTTATACTGAACTTTATAAATAATAATTTAATCAATTTTCCTAAGTAAACATAATTTGAGTTTCATTGACATTTGCTTACATAAATATTAAGAATAACATTGTTACTTTACAGCATTAACGTGATAAATATCAGTTATTGATATAGTATTACTTAGTTAAACAATTCAGTTCAGGAGTAGTTAAATTCTTTTGTTAAATTATATCTGTATCTCCAAGATAGTTAACAGTATTTTATTAATGCTTCCCAATTTTTTCCCTTTAAGTATTGTAATAATTCCTCATTAGACAGCTTATTTTTATTAAAACAAATTTTTCTAAATTCTGATAAAATGGGGCATATTGCTAAGAAATGATAAGTGTTTTCAACTTCATTTAGGTTGCACAGAGAACACAGTTCGACATTATCAGAGCTGTATACTTTATAATTTAAATTTAAAAGTTCTTCTCTAGCTTTAAAAATCCATTTAATTTCGGATATATTCTTATTGATGTAAAAATAATTATTTGATGAGTCTCGTTGCAATTGTTTATAAAGTAAATATTTAGTTGACCCACATGCTTTTTCTACAAATCCCTTGTGAATATTTTTTCTGACTGTGTCTCTTATGTTACTTAATTGTTGTTTGAGTATATCGGTGTCATCTGAATTTATCTCTATATCCATGTTGCAGTCTTTAATAACATTAACCAGGTCATCATACCAAAATATTTTATTTTTAATTATTTGTTTAGCTAAGAAATTAGTCAGTCTTTCGTGTGGTGAATTTAGTACTTTAATTATATAGTCGTGGTGTAATTTAAGGGTATATAAAAATAGTGGTTGTATTTCTGTTTCTAAATGTATAATATAGTTGGGCGTATATCGGGGCAGATTGAACAATTTTTCAATAAAGTAGTATATCACTTGTTCTATTTTGTAATATTGTTTGCTTCCCCAGACCTGAGCAGCATATGTAACAACTGATCTAATGACAGAATTAAAAATTTGTAACTTTGAAACCTACAAATTAACCGTAATATAACGTGAATCAACCTCACCTTTTAGGAAATATCAGTGGGTGAGGGAGATAGGAGATGAAACAACACTCACTGTTTTAACTGATAAAAACACCCTCACGAGGAAACGAGAGCAGAACTTCTGTGAAAAAGTTTATCCTTGTTGAGACGGGAATCTGTTACAATGTTGCCAGCAATGAATTATAATGAAATAAAGGTTTCCAATGTTTTGAGGCCCGATTTCAAAACAATGTGAGGGAGATAGGTTGCATCTATGGGACAGGTAGATTATGGATCATAACTTTTTTCTATAATACGAAAATAGTAGTATATAGTAAAACCAAATAATTAAGACCTTCTAACAAGTATGAAAAAAAACTAGGTCATAAATAAAAGAATGTATATCTTTTTTCCGCCATCAAAGTCAGCAACTTGAGCTTTGGGACAGATGAGGGAGATAGATATTGACATTTTAAGTTTAAATTTAGGCCTATAAACAAATTGTTACAGAGATAAAAATTCTTGAACAACAAGCTGAGGTCTTCTATTAACCAGTGGATGCAATTGAATTATTAGCAATTTCACACAAATAATATAATCTCATTGGAACATAAATTTGTATGTATTGGGAGAATGACCCGCCTGCTCTTTTTACTACTAAGTTTCAAGGCTAAAGTTTTCGTTCCATCAAGCTAATAGCGATATTAATGACATGACTACTGTCATTAAAATATGCTATTGAGGTAAGCAAATAATGTAAAATATTCTGAAGATTTTTTGTATTAAACTGACAAAAATGAATTTTAATATGTTGAGGAATTTTGAGTTCTGAAAATGGGTGAAGAATGGAAAGTGTATTAGTTGCTGTAGTTAGAGTGTAAAAATTATTTTTTTAAATTAGATTGCACATAACTTTGGAGACTTTTAACACTTTGAAGACGAGGCCTTGATGAATAAATTGTCAAGTGCTTCTAAAATAAAAAAAGAACTGATTTTACAAAATCCCAACGTTTTTAACCGCATTTATCTCAAATATAAGATTTTGGAATTAAAAAACGTTACGCCGCACAGAAATATATTAAACATACTAAAAGTTCAGGATTCGCCAAGTTCGAAACGTACATTTTGGTGCTGCGGGAATGTTTTATATAATATAACATTTTTTTAAATAAATAAATTTACCACAGGACGACATCAGAATATTTATTCTGGATGCCATTCGTCTAAAAATACAACTATCATTAAAAAAAATCTGGTGCGTGCTCGCAACACACAACTTCACTTACCAACTTACTTAGATTAGAAACTAATGCGTTTGGTTAATTGCCACTTCTCAAATGAACAGAACGGCTTTAATTATGAACAATGGTCTGTCATTAAAGGCGTACTCCGCATACGTGGGCTCAACGAGTTTTAAGAGTTGACTGAATATTTTCTTTTTTTCTCCTCTATATGTTTTCTTCATTTTTATCATATCTCATATTTGGCCATTTCTAATTTTTAGGCGTAACGAGAGACAGTTAATTTCTCCATATAAACAAAAACAAAGGTACTTTATAGGAAACAAAAAAGGCTCCTACCCCATTTAAGCCCCCCCAGAACATTTTAATAATGATAAAGCTTACCTGATATTAAAGAACACCTAATTTTCATTAAACATGACGAATTTGACGAAAATCGTTAAAGCCGTTTCTGAGAAAATCGAAAAAAAGGTAAAAATTGCAAAAATAGTTAAGATATAAAGTGCCCCCTCCGTTTGAGCAATTTTGATGAAATGCGGGCTATCACATCTTTAACATATACATACGTCAAATACCCAGTTTGATCAAAATCGTTAAAGCCGTTTTTAAAGTCCCCCCTCCGGTTTATCAATTTTGATGAAATTTTTACAGGCATATCTCGGGCATATACAAACATTAAATACCCAGTTTGATCAAAATCGTTAAAGCAGTTTTTGAGTAAATAAAAAAAAAAACACGTGCCAATGATACGAAATTTATTAAGTAAAGTCCCCCCTCCGGTAAATCAATTTTGATGAAATTTTTACAGTCATATCTCAGGCATATTAATACATCAAATACTCAGTTTAATCAAAATCGTTAGAGCTGTTTTTGAGAAAATCGAAAAAAACGTAAAAAGTTATAAAATAAAGTACCCCCTCCCGTTGAGCAATTTTGATGAAATTTTTGCTGTCACATATATTTTTGCTGGGCATATACCTAAACTAAATACCAAATTTCAGGTTCGCACGGTTTATAGTTTTTGAGCTAGTCTGTTCACACACACACACACACACACACACACACACACACACACACACACACACACACACACACACACACACACACACACACACACACACACACACACACACACACACACACACACACACACACACACACACACACACACACACACACACACACACACACACACACACACACACACACACACACACACACAAACACACACACTCACACACACACACACACACACAGACCATATCGCGGGACTGCAATATGCAGATAATACTAACATGAAAATATAAAAGTGCAAATATTATTGTTTTTCATATATTTTTGACAATCTCACGCTTACCTGTTTATTCTCCTTTACTAGGACCGTCAATAAATATGATATAAAAACATCTGTTGCTGGGCCGAATCGTCCAGGATGCGTTCTAAAGACCTACTGGCTTAAAGATCGACTGCAAGCGCTAACTATTGTGAGAATGTATTGCTTTATTGATAAAAAGGCGATTTAAAATTTACTATTTTATGTGTACATTACTATATATTAATTGCGAATAGTGCTTTGGTACATAATTAATCCATCTTGATCGATGAATGTCAAATCAATGTATTCCAAATGTTTATGGTTACTGCTGATAAAGACAGATTTACGCGTTGTTTGGTTTCGGTTAAGGGAGGGACATTCATTGCTATATCAATTCCACCCTCATCGCTATTATAAGAAAGCAATGGATTGTGTAAGGTCAATGGTCACTGTGCAACTAATGAAGGGGCCCGGCAATATTTTCAGTGGGGCGAGGGATAGGCAGAAGGGGAGGGGCTGACAGACAGAAAACCTCCCCGACCAAGACTAGGGGTGGGAAATCCGGTCGAGGGAAATGGATGACAACTTGAGTAATCTCACAGAGCATTCCATCTCCATTCATTGATTTTTATATCAATGAATGCCCATCGACAAATACTACAAAGAGTTCCGTGGGCAGGGTCTAAGTGAACTTAACTCTCCCCTCCTAACTTTACTTTAACTTAACTTACTTTGTATGCAAGGATTAAAATGAAAGTTGGTTCTATTTTTTCTTAGTGAGTGGGTTGCATGAAAAAATTTAATTTTTAATTAAATTTAATTAATTATAATTTTTCAAACATTAATAGATGATATAAATTATTAAATTCTTAAAAAAACAAAAAAAAAACTGTTTTACAAAGGAAACGATATGGTTATTCAATTTAATTCTAAACTGCCAGCACGAAAAAAAAGAATAAGTCGAAAATTAGTAGAATGAATTTAAATGTGCAATTCACATATGAGTCTCTAATTATGAAAGTGGTCTCTTATAAGTCAAAATATAAAAAAGTTTATTATTTATTTCACATCACATTACTTTATCCAAATGAATTCCGTATTTTGTTGAAATTACAACCACTATGTATATAACTACCACCTCAGTTTTTTACAATATTTAAAAACTACAATTGATTAATCTAAAGTAATTTGGCCTAAAATAACTATTTTTTTTTATTTTGACTAGACCAATTTCATAATTATGAGGCATAATTCCGAAACCAAAATTCGTTTTCGATTGTTTTATATTATTGAGTAATGCTCGAACGGCTCGTACTGTGGAATACATTAGTGGTACAGAAAAAAAAAGTAAAAAAAAAAATGCGATCGCAATAGAAATGTGAGCCTCAAACAATCTTTAAAATTGATTTCCTAAAAGTTGCACTTTCGGAGATATACAATATTCTTCCAAGCGTGTGATATCATGCGGTTTAATTATGCAAATTATTAGGTAAATCATTTTTTACAATTCCCCACAAAAAAATTAGTTGAGTATTAAAAAAATATAATCTTTCGCTATTGTAGAATCCTTGTTGTCGTAAGTTTCAGTAATCTTAATATCAGTAATTTATATATTAATAAATATTTATCGACACGTGATTATTATTATTATTACTAATACAATAAATATTTTCCATCAAAGAGCAACATTAAATAATATTATTTATGAACTATATGTTATATACATATTTGTTTATGTTTCTGAGATGAATGATATCAATAAAAAATATTTTGCTTACTAAAATTTTGAGTCCTATATCGTTCATTTAAATCTTATAAAATTTCATAAGAAAAAATATATATAAGAGGTCTAGTTAATTTATTATATGAATGACGAAAGCCAGATAAGCAGAAACACCTGTAAATTCACTAGAGAGGAATTGCTTTTTTGTATAAACCAATTAAAAAAGAAGCAGTTTAGAAATCAATGTAAACTATGATTTTTTTTTCACAATTTTTTACAAATTTTTATTGACAACATGAAAGGACCTCGAAATAAATCAATGTTAGTACCGCATTAATCAATAACAATGTGATCGATTTATTCAGTGTGAATAATTCATTTATAACGAGTGAAAATATAACTTATTTATAGGTACCTTACTTGAATATGTGATTTAAAAAATAAAAGGTACAAGCTTACATAGCAATGTGTTAAAATGTATATAACCAATAAAAAATCGATTTTATTTTTCAAGTTGAAGCTGCAGAACATATGATAATGGTTGGTGAAAAAAAATTGTTTATGGAATATTAAAGGCAGCTCCCTGCGGACAAGCTGGCATAGTTAGTGAAATGTTGGCCACTGGAGAATTTTTTTGTTGAAACTAACTGTGCGGAAGAGGCTACTGCTGGAATAGGCTATATCTCAATTAGGGGATGAAATATTGAAACGGGCAGCTTAAGTTTCCTCTAGGCCATTTTTTTATATTATGTCTTTATATGCTTATTATTATTATTATTATTTGTTATATGCTGTCCTTATTATTATTAAACGGTGACACTCACACTACATAAATTTAAAGCCTTGAGGGAAAGATGATAGGTGCATTACAGGGTATGAAATTTTTAATGGATTCCCCTCGGGAACTAAACTAAATGGAAAGTTCCCCGTTGAAAGATTTGGTTATGGTGGAACGACCGTCAATAAAAGCCATCTATCATGATACTGGAAAAGTTTTTTTGTGTATTAAGAAACTTGCCTCCATTCGTCAAATCCACCTGAATATTCACGAAGGCAAACTTTTCATGAATATGCCATCCAATTGTTGAATTGATGCTTTTTTGTACATGCTACTCTCCAATAAAAAACTCGCTATGACTTACATTCGCACAAATATAAAGAATGAAACATTTTTGTTTTCTAGAATATTTTTTATTACCTAAAAGTATTTCAATTACTTCGTTCTTAAAGAAAGTTCTTAAGTTTTGAAAATAAAGGAAGTTCATTCAAGTTTGACTCTATACTTCAAAGACTCTTTACAAACGTCTTCCCACTATCTTAGACGGGCATATAAATCTTATATGCTAAAGATGCTAAAGATATTTAAGGTCTAACGAAGTCAAATTTAAGTTTCAATTGTAGGTTATATATCTAAATTAATATAACTTCATTTGAACACAATTCCTTTTGATCAGCAGGTATATATTGCTCCTCTATTTGAACAAAAGCAATTGTTCAAAAGAGCCCATTAGGGTTTTTTGGAGACTAAAATGAGCTTTTTAGTTGACTCCAACTCCAATTTCAACCTTTTTCAGTTGAGCACTTTTAACAATATTTCTCTTTGGAAAATTCGTATCTTTTTATTTTGTAATAGTATGACAGAAATATTAAAACATAACAGTTTACTAAAATAAAGATATTGAATAAAAAACTGCGCATTTGATAAGAGAAATATTATTTAAAGTGCTTTCCTCCAAGATGCTGGAATCAACTGAAAGGCTTAAATATATATTGCTCACTATTAAATTATTATTAATATAATTACTAATGTGATGTACACTTTTTAAACTCCATAGAGGGGTCACAGTTATTCTAGCATTTGTGATAGAGGAACAATATATACCTGCTGATCAAAAGGAATTGTGTTCAAATGAAGTTATATTAATTTAGATATATAACCTACAATTGTAATTTAAATTTGACTTCGTTAGACCTTGAATATTTTTTTTATCTTCCCACTTTTGTTCAATCCAATCAGGAATTAGCGACAATCAGGGAATCTTATGTATTATTAACATTATCTTATGATGTAAAGGGATTAATTTGACAGGCATTTTAGACATGAGGACAGTAAAACTTAAAATTAAACACTCAAAACAGCAAATGAATATAAACAAAATGACGATTGATCAAATATATCGACATTATGATTGAAAATCACTAAATATAAAATATCTGGGACTATAACTTTTTTATGTACTTAACGAAGGGAGAAGAAAAAGGTCGAGAATTACGTAAATCGAGAAACAGGGAAAAACGTGTTAGCGACACCTACATGCAGACATTCGACAAGACAAGCCGATATGAATTTTATAACGAAGTATTTTAATACTATGTACGGATTGTGTAATATACTATTAAAGACAATTTATTATGATGTCGCATCCCCTAATATTCTATACAAATAATTTAATATTCTATTCAACAGGCAAAATGAAAAAAAAAAAAGAAAGAGAGAAAAGAAAAGTTTAGAACTGCATAATCCAAATCGTTACATCATTCATGAAGCAAACGAGTCGAGGCCGGAAATTTTATTGATAAGGTAAATTACAACTTGCCAGCTAATGAAGTGATAAGATTTCAATAATGAAGTGATCCACTCTAGTTCTTGAAATAAAGATTTTTTAAAAATAGTTTATATAATCTTATTTAGTCTTACTTTTATTCATTGTCATGATCAGATTAAGGATTTTAAATACTAAAAAAAAAAAAAAAAAAAAAAAATACTTAGAGTTGGAAATTCTTAAATTTTGACGTAGCTTTGAATCGAGGTTAAATTATAATTAGTAAATTTTAGTCCCTCAAAATAAAAAAAAAAAATAAAAAAAAAAGAAGGCGTTTCTAAATTTGAAAATCCTATCATTTTACATATTTTGCCTTCACATTCATGTCAATTCGCAGGTTTTAAAGGGACCTTCATCAGCATGCTGAATAAATTTGATTTTGGTATTTAGGCATTGAGGAATTCGATCTATTGCTACATTTTAGTCGCATTTTAATAGGTCTTTTTTGTAAGAACATAGCACAGTTTGAGCTTTTTCCCGCTCCGTGACCAATGTTGATAATCTGTTTCAGCGAGAACCTCCTCATCATATGTTAAATTAATTAAGTTAATATGATTTATTCTAAACGTAAACTTGGTAGGTACATTGTTGTGTTTATATTTGAACTTTGTTCCTATTACAATGTTTATTTGATTCCATTTACATGTGCTTTCTTTACATTTCATCTCGCTTCTGCTGAAATATCTCAAAACTTTTCTTTTCAAAACTTCAAAATTATAATTAATTTTTCAGTCCGTTAGGTTTATATGAAAACGAAAATAAATGAGTACTTATGTGTTTATAAGTGGTTAGTTGGTTAGTATAATTAATTAAGTCAAAAAGAAAGTATGGAATGTGTTATTTTGTTTTAACAATTTAATCAATAGAAAAGCTTCCGACTAATAAATAATCAAATAAAATGTCAAAAATAATGTTAATATTAGAAAACAGGAGCTAGAGAATAAAAATGAAATAATAAGATACAGGAAACAGCGGTTCTGGCGTTGAGCATAGGAATAATCGTGACGAAGGCTTGAACTATTTAATTGAAAAAATAAGAAGGATTTTGAGAAAAAGGGTTGCCAGTAGACTTTAATCAGCAATAGTACTATTAGACAAACATCAGACAGAGTGGAATCCGTGAATTTTAGTTTGACATTTATAGCGTCAGAAAACCGCAGAACACACCTTTTAAAATTAACATGTATCTTCATCTCACCCGCAATCTGAGACAAATCTGGAGCTATCCCGGGAATACAGATCGCGCTGCTAACAGTCTCCCATCAGATAATTTTGACGTCTCAACAGAAGTGGAGTACTAAATCAGGATGATGGCCTAGGGGAGGGGGGCGTCAAGTTATGGCGGAGGCGGCGTCTTCACAGGGCAGCTGCTCGAGTCGGGATTTATACTCCTTATAAAGATGTTGGTGTGGGCCGGGCGGTCCTCCTCTCGGGGATTTGTGGTTTGGGGGCTGCGGTCTCTGGGGACAAATTGGGAATGGTAAAAAAAAAAAAGGAACCTCCATAGAACGGAGAAATAATAGTTACCCCTCCCTGGAAATCCTTTGTTCTTATAATATAAATAAGAGGATACAGAGAACCGATTGATTGGAAGAGATGATATCCCATTGATCCATGTACGGTACGCCATTGGACACGGTTGTCTTATTCTAGGGGCACCGACAGACCACCACGTACCTCGCGATTTATCGTCACAATCACAAAGATTCGTTAAATAACCTAATTGTCCTACGGTAGTAGTAGGAGAGTCCCTTTTTCTCTCACAATTTTTTTTTTGCTTGCAGGAAAAACTAGGCAGGTATTAAATAAATAATGTTTCCGTCTTTCTATTTAAAAAAGTAATGCACATTAAAATCAGGAAGTTTAAAAAAAAGTGATACCTTTTATAGTGTACAATGGAATGTTTGTTTTTGTGAAACTTCCCTACAATCTTAATTTCAAGAGTCACATTCTCGAGGTAGTAATTGACATATTCCGATGATGGTCGAGATAAAAAAAAAAATAAAATAAAATATGTACATGTAAAATATAAAGTGTTTTTTTAGTAGAATGAAATAAAAGACCCTTTGCGATTATTAATTGCATTTTAAACTTATTTTTCTAATTTTTTTTATTTTTTTATACTCAACACTAATCAAGAATTTTACATATATTTCTTTTTAGTGTTGGTCATGATGATGTCCCATAAGCTTCAAAAAGTAGGTACATAAAATAAACATTCGACCGAAATTCCCGACAATTTATTATCAAAGGTGATTTGAAACGCAGAAGTTTAATTTCATACATGTTATGATGAATTGAATTAAACTAAAAACTATATTTTAGATATTAATAGATAACACTACAAACGATGGTCTTGGGTTGAGTATTTCGGAAAATGTTTTGTTAAAAGCGGTGATCTGACCGACATCACGCGTAACTGCAAGGTTTCCACCTAGATCAATAATTTGATTATTGATGTATAATTACGTCTTCATGTTTTACACGGATCTAGACTATTCTGATCTAATAACCGATACCTATCGAAAGATTCAATGCATACAAATGACCCTAAGGCACAAGCAAATCTGCAATTTTCTCCATGAGAAGTGAACGTTCGTATTACACTAATTGTACGAATTATCTTCCGCAATGGGCGCCATAGCCATGGAAACTTGGAATAGAACAACTGTTCTGAGACGGGCTCAACATTCATGAATATGAGAAAACAGTTCTCGCAAATGCAAATTCCTATAAGAGTTACAAAAATTACGAGTCACAAACAGCAATGAGCAAACCTCTAGGAAAGGATATCAAACAAGACTGTAGGTTTCTAAATAAGATAACATTATCCGATCTAAGGCAACTTGTATAGATAGCAGTGCTGAAGCTTTTCACTGCAAAGAAAATATAACTGACAACCAATTATATTTTGCATAGGAATTATTTGATCATTTTTTTTCTTCATCCAACCTAGTCGTTACAAATCTTGTTACCGCAAGTCGCGTAAACTTTCAAAATAGTTGGGTTGTTATTTTAGGTTTAAGAACAGTCATATCAATGGAACACGTGTAGAGGATATCAAGCCTCGAAAATAAAAGAGTGAGGCGAGTGTGTGAAAGTATTGATGACAATTGAGCCGGTTCCGATAACACTTGTGCTGGAGGCTCCAGTGACTTGGCCCCTTCTCCAGGGCTAGCGGATAATGTTGGAGTCATTTCGTTTAAATAGAACTCAGGAGCGTCGGTGTCGAGTGGACCTTTGTACAATGGCGGGTATCCGTTATGTTTGATATTAAACATTATCACAACCGACTTTGAAGTCTATGTCTCACTACTTAAAAAAAAAAAGTCATAATTGTAATAAATAAATAAAATTAAGTTTAAAAAGGCTTATATGTACGTTATAGTTTCCCAAGACAATCCCATTAATACTTATTTGCACATTGATAGGCCTTCTATTTCGTACATAAAGTACAATAATGATGCTACGTGGTTGTAACTGCCAGGTTTGGCAGGAGTACAGCGCGAGGTGATAAATACCCGGAATTGCTGAGAGTCTCTTTAGCGTGTCAGACATCGAGCCGACGACAAACCACCTGGCAGCAGTCCGAGGATCCTTCTATTTCCCGCCCCCGCCAAAAATAACAGCTGACTCCGGATCACACGCCCGGGTGGCTCCTAGCTCTCCCGTGAAGTGAACGGCTCCTTCAGGAATAGACAGGACAAATTGTCGCCATTACGGGTTCATCAGTGCGAAAACGGAAGAGCCACTCCCGTTCGAGAGCCAAAATCAACAGCGGGCTAAGTGTTGGGCCAACCCATTGTCTATAGTGGTTTACGTCCAAGGAGAAATAGCACAAACAAGCAATGCAAGAGTGAGAAAGAGGTAAATATTTCATTTCATATTCTTTTCCTTTATAAAAAAGATATGGCTTGAGCTTGTATGAATAGGAAGACTTCTTTTCCACCAGGTTATTTTATGGTTTATACATTGCTGAAGTCCTTTAACTTAAAAAATGGCCAAATACCTGTATTAGTTTTAATTAGAAGTATTTTTTTCTTTTGGCATTTCTATAAAATTTAATAATGTGCATTTTTTTTTGTGTTATTTTTAATATCCCCATACCTGGACTTACGCTTATTGTAAATCTTTTTTATTAGTTAAGAATGTTTTTAATATTAAACTCTTTTTTTGTTCTTTGTCGTATAGAGAGGTTTTATTTTATTTTAATCCCTAACATTGTTTTTTAACCGACTTCGAAAGAGGTTGATATAGTTTTTTTAACAATCAAACAAATGATTTAAAAACTAAACAGTTATTGATGTATTTAATGCGGAAGATTATGCGTATCAAAGCATTCTAATATAGGTGGGATGTAATTCTTTTCAATAATTTTTTTCTCTCTTCTTTCTTCTACTGAGCCTATTTTTCGTTAAACGTACGAAACCAACTTTTTCAGACAGATAAAGCGTCTGAAGATAAGGCATTTGTGACCTAACTAAGAGGAAAGCAGAGGAGTTTCCCCCAACAGTTATTTTCATTTCTTTGTATTATATATTAAAAGAATATAAAAGAAAGGAATTACATCGTCACAAAAAAAAAAAAAATAAAAAATAAATACTATGTTTATTCGAAAAGATGGGAACGTTATTCGTGTTATTAAAAAATAAAAAAAAAGGAGGAGGAGCCAAAAATTTATATCCACCAAAAGATAGAAATTGACCTCTGTAAACTGGCGCAGGGTAGATCGGAACCCCTGCCAGAGCTGTCTCTATGACGTTTTCCCAATGAATTGCCACAACTTTAGCCGGACTGTTAGAGCTAAGCCAGTAAGTAGCCCACCATGGGAAACATCACGATTCCCCCAAATGGATAAAAATAAACTAAATAACTAAATCGCCAGGGAACGGGGCTCCTGAGGTAATTCCCTCCGTAGCTACGTGATTGGCTGGAACGTGCTCTACAACTAGCTTGATTGGGTTAGCCCGCCCAATCAGAGCACAGCATTCAGTTAGATCGCGTTTATTGGAGATAGTGGCTTTTCCGCCGGACCCAATCTCTGCCTTGTTTGTTGTCAGTGATGAAATTTTATCGTTCAATCACCCCTTTTCTCGCCTTGTTTCCCCTTAATTGAGAAGCTAATTAAAATCTTCTTCCTTCCGGTTTAATTATATTCATCCTCTCTTTTGAACCTTTTTTTTTTTTGACGTGCTTATGGATAATACTATTTTTATCATCTATATCTACATTTTTATTTTGTAGTTCAATAGAATATTTTAAATTTGAACCTTTTTTTGAGCAACGAATAAAAAAAAAAAATACTGCAATAATTGAAAAACATAGAAATTATAATAACTGTTTTTATTTATTGCTCCTTAGTAATACTCGTATTTCAAGGCAAGCGAGATATCACCGAATCCCAAATAACTGAAACAATTATTTATCAACCATATAACCATGTTTGACGACTAACCGACACACTTAAACTAAGAAACGACATTCGAACGATGTACCGATCTGTGATCAGTGTGACCTATCTACTTCATTGAGAAAAAACGCCACAAAGAACTGCTTACAGAAACTGGTCGGTCTATATCTCATGGTATATTTCCAATGTAATCCTAGTTTACTATGTAGTCCTACTTAGTAGTTTGTGTCCAACATTATTTTGGCATGTTTTCATTTATGTTCTCGACTTAATTAAAGGAACATTGTATTATATTTGTGGTCACCTTTGGTGTAGTGGCTAGCCTAGCAGCTTAAAATACTGAAGGAAACGGGTTCGCATCCCGCAGTGTTTTAAATGGTTTTAAAGGGCTATGCCGTCCCTCGGATAGGACGTAAATAGGAGGTTCCGATCTTGTACGATGTCAGGTACTCGTTAAAGATCCCTATCCTAATTATACCAGGACAGGAAAAGTTTAGGGCATAGTGTGACAGTGAGCTGATGACTATTCAATGAGATGGTGGTCCGAATGCGTTAATAAGTAGTCGAAATAGTTGTTTTGAGTTCGTTCCAAGCAAATAAATTTAGAATTTTTTTTTCAATTCTGGGATTTATAAGTACTTTAATTTTTAAAGAGCTTTCTAATCTAGATCGCATCGCAACCTTTTAACGTAACCTAGTTTCTGTTGGATATGTTTTTTTCAAGCTTAGGTATCCCACAATGAAATGAAGGAGTGGGAAATAAAAAAAGTATATTTGAAGGGGGAGAAAGTGAGATGAAAAAAAAAAAAAAAAAAAAAGAAAAAACAGAGTTAGACAGGAGCAGAAATGAAACATCTAATACCTACAGAGCTGTGTTCTATTGTTTCGAACATGGAGGTAATTGCCGGTTCTTGCAGTCCCTACAGAGAACAATGACGTTCCAGTCTTCTTATTATCGACCTCTCTTATCGTTCCTCCTACTGTTTAAAGAAAAAAAATCTATTAAAAACAAGGGATTCTCTTAGAGTTGTACCAACTGTGTGTGGCTAAAGTTCTTTGTGTATTCTACTACTAACCTCCAGTAGTTCGAGTCAGAACTAGTTGATTATTCTTCTATCACTATTAAATTAAGAAGATAAGTCCAGAAAAAAAAATGGATCTAATGTTTTGTTTGGGGGGGGGTCCGGTAACAAATATCTAAATAATGTTTTTACAATTTATTAGTAAATAAAAATTACAAAGTCTTTCAATGATATATATTATTTTAAAGATAAATAAGATATAGTACGGATTTGATTTTGAAGTTTGTTTCCTCATAATTTGGCTGTTCCATGCTCTGCAACAAGGGTAACTCCGTAAGCGTCTTCAGAATAGTGTGGGGCAGCACTTCTTTATTTTTCCTCGAGGTTTTCTATATTATTATTAATGGGTTCTGTAAGGTATAATGACTAAAAATATATATAAGAATTATGGTACATTTATGAGTGGAATGAAATTATTAGTAAGCAACTAATAAAGAATATGATTCTACTTTCTATATCATTAGTCATACCTTAAACTGTTTAATAGAAAACCACGATGAAAAATAAAGAGGTGCTGCCCCAGGTTTTGATAGATGCTACCATGGGAAAGTCAAGATGACCTGCGGAAGATGAAAATCGACCGATGAAGAAATTGAGCTGACGAACTGAACAATTGCTAGGATTCCTGCAAGAACTACCCAACAGAAGATAAAGAAGAAAAAATGGAACCATTTTTAGGCGTTGATGACCGGAGAATTTTTATCCTTTTAAACAAAAAAATAAAATAAAAATAAATAAAATATAAAGTGGTATTGTAATTCAATTATTATGATTGAATTGATGTAGTGGAGAATTTCTTTCATTAAAAAAATAAAAATATAACCAACGTTCTCACGGATTCTGCCAGACAACATTTTTTTTTTGTAAAGCTCACCACATAAATATATAGGTACATTATACTATACTACATAATGATTGACAGCTTTCTCCATAACTTCTTGCATATAAAAAAAATAACTTGATTCTATTACTGAATCTATATATATCATTAACACGTTAGGTGAGGCATCGGTCCCCAGGGTCCGATGTCTTATATTCCCTTCTTAATATCCGATTTTCACATGAAAATGTCCGAAAGTCCAAACAATTCAAATACTCAATTTAGTCGATTTTTAATGAGATTATTGCATTTTAGTGTAGAAAATGTCGCTAAGAGCTGAAATTCTGTTGTCTTTTAGAATCGGACTCCGAGGTTCGATTTTCAATAAAGAATGGCGTAAATCCTTTATCGGCCTGTCCTGCGCCTATTATGTCTAGTTCCAATCCTTACCAAGAGATAATGCCCTTGAGACGCTCATTTAATTCCCTTTTAATCAAATGATAACGCTTTCGTCAAAGTATTCCCATCGGACCCCGACGTCCGATATCGTCTGTGGCTCATGCTAGCAGTCGGACCCCGTGGACCGATACCGTCCAATTCAGGATACCCCTAAAAGAAGCCGCCGCACCTAGCGTGTTAAGGGTTATTTTGTAAAGCATTATAAAAACATTTGTTCAGGATGGTTATCCTTGATCATGATGAAGCATGGCTTACCCCCACATTTCGCAATAGCTATCTTCTTTGTAAAAATTGATAAAATGAATACGAAATTATAATAATTGTAGTTTATTTATAATTTCAATTTATGAGATTTGTTCCTTGTTTTGCCCTTATTGCCTGATTAAAAGTTTCCCAAAATATGTTAATTATTCGGGATTTGCCGGACTGAATAAGGATACTGAAAATGTCCGGTCCTTGATCAAACCTAGTTAAATTAATAAACAATGCTTGATCAAAAGAAATATTAATAAATGTTAGGAATAAACCAATAAACTTCAAGTATAGATATATCGACATAGCATCGATAAAATTGACTATGGACGAACATCTTTCAAGTTAAAAGAAAAACATTAAAGGGAGAGATATTTCCATTGGAAGAAGTTGCCATAATCGAAGAACGGGATCGAGTAGAGCTAAGAGGGAGAGCGATCCCCCGGAGGGATTGGCTCCCGAGGATATCCTACCGTTTACTGCGCCCATGGGGTAGGACCCAATCATGGCCGGCCCATGGGTGCCCTAAAGCCAAGGGTTTACGAGGCACGTCCCTTGGTCAGTTCCTTAGCTCCCGGCATCCACTTTATTGTTATTTACATACAGCGGTCTGGGCCGATGGCAAAAACTCCGCTGGGTCAACTGTCTAAACGATTGGCAGCCTTTTTATTCCGGTCCAAGCTAACTGCCTTAGGAACCGGCCTCGAAACCAATTTCCTCCGAACGTTAACCGACTTCTGAGGGTCAATTATGAAGCGTTCTAACTGAATATATTCGATAAGGTTAAGCATTTATAAAATTAGTTAAGAACAGAGAATCTGACATTGTTGGGTTATCTGGCACCAGCTGAACCATTGCGGATGGATTTAATTCAGAGTAAAAGCAATTATTGCATTTTGTTGTGATAGAATTAGAACTTGGTTTTTTCCCATCCGCCATTGATGTAGATTAATCTCTACTTCTCTGAATTACAAATGTTTTTATTTTCTGTATCAATGTTGTATGAGAGTATCCATGTCACATCAACTCACTTTTTTCCCTCCATCCCTCACCATCTCAGATTTTAATGAAATTTGTTACATAGGATACCTTCCTGTAGACTAAAAATAACAAATTTCAGCTGAATACCTCAAACGGTTTTCAAAATATAGCTATAGAAACTCATTGAAAAACACACAATTTCAAACTGTCGCATCATCTGTAAATTGAAATTGCAGCTCTTCTAGGTAAAATAGAGAGTTGAAATTGATGTCATTTTAAAGCTGAATCTTAGACCTTCCTAATGATATGCAACACAATAGTTGTTAAGAGAAATGTTTTTTCAAGATTTGAATTTCTCGAAAGCGTATATTTTAAAAATTTGATAAAATTCAGTAGAGTTGAAAAGCTTGTCATTAATCAGTGGTATAAAAATTATGATGGAACAACAATGGGTTCATGGTTAAAATAATTATTGGAAAATGTGAGTTTTGCTTGTGGATGGAAAAAAAAAAAAAAAAAACCATTAGCTATTAAGCTTCTCCAACTGTATCCTATTTCATCAAACTAATTTCTTCCCTAAACTTGTCATAAATCTTTGAAACATTGTCTAGTTCTGGATATTGTGACTTGACACGTCCATTTTGTCACATTTCTTAGTATTTTTTTTACCTTTTACAGAATGCTTGCCTTTTTTCAAAGGGTTGTAACATTGTAGTTTGTATTTCGTATCTTTTCATGGCTAATTAGTATAAAGCAACAAAAATCCAATGCTTAGGAAAAAACAACTAAAAATGAAAAATATAGTTGTAGTTATAATAAAAGTTTTGGTATTTATCAAAGTTAGAAAAAGTGTTCAAGTTAAGGATTCTTTCTTTTGATAGGAATATGGTACACTGTTGCAGTTGTGTGTCAATGACTGTCACACTAAATGTCATTATTTATTGAGTAAGCATACCTTAAGTGACTATATCATGATTGCATAAATCTGACATGCGTGCAGGAGAGTACAAGAATAGAAATAACTTGCATGTTTTTATTACACTACTCACATAAAAAGGATTAGTCATACCATTGTCAAACACGTCTAAATAACTGAATTAAAATGTTGAATGCTTCAGAATAACTTCAACTAGCACAACAAAACTAACTTTAATACTACAAATACTTTTTTTACTTTAAGCTATTTTTTCCTAAGCCTTGGATTGTAATTGCTTATACTAATTAGACATGAAAAGACAAAAGACAAAAAACTAACTACAATGTTACAATTCTTTGAAAAAAGACAAGCATTCTGTAAAAGATTAAAAAATTCTAAGAAATGTGACAAAATGGATGTGTCAAATCACAATATCTAGAACTAGACAATGTTTCAAAGATTGATGACAAGTGTAGGAAACAAACTAGTTTGATAAAATATCATGATATCAAACTAGTTTGATAAGCTTAATAGCTAATGGTTTTGTTCCATCCACAAGCAAAATTCACATTTCTCAATAATTATTTTAACCACGAACCCCCCATGCTGTCCCATCACAATTTTTATACCACTGATTAAAGACAATTGACTGAAATTTGTCAAATTTTTAAAAAATACGCTTTTTGAGAAATTCAGATTTTGAAAAACAAGTTTCTCTTAAAAACTATTGTGTTACATATCATTAGGAAGGTCAAAGATTCAGCTTTAAAATGACATCAATTTCAGCTCTCTATCTTGCCTAGAAGAGCTGCAATTTCAAGTTACAGATGATGCGACAGGTTGAAATTGTGTGTTTTTCAATGAGTTTCCTTAGCTATATTTTGAAAATCGTTTGAGGTATTCAGCTGAAATTTTGTATTTAGTCCACAGGAAGGTATCCTATGTAACAAATTTCATTAAAATCTGAGATGGTGAGGGAAAAAAGTGTGTTGATGGAATGACTCATTAACGATTTTATGTCAAACATTTTGTTTTGAACATGGCATTGAATAATTTTGCTGTTGATCAGAATGAACCTCAGTCTTGATTCCAAAAACGAATCCAACGTGTGTGAGGCATTTCAAGAAGTCAATAAACTTTGTCATTTAACTATCCTTTGTGAACTCGTCAATATCATATTAATTATTTTTTAATATCTAATACTTGCATTATTTTACTGCTAATTTATTTCATCGGCACTTTCTTTCTTCTCATGTATTTTAAATTGCAATACTTTGGAGAATTTTGCTTATCAGTGAAATTTGCAGATTTGTAAATTAATAGCACGGCTAATGACATTATTTTCTTGAAAAGCCCAAAACGCTTCATGATTCCCTGGACAGACTAACAGAACTGTTCAGGATAGAGGAGGACAGGTAAATGGCAGGCAGGTGGGGATGGGTCAGGGAGGTTGTATGGTCATTACTATGCACGGCGAGTAACGACAACGACGGAGAAGAAATTGGCACAGCTTTATTGGAGTCAGCTTAATCCGGCCTAGAACCTTCCTGAATCCAAAGCAGCCCCCGGCCACTGTCTTATCTCTCCACGTTCCGACTCTTCTAAAGTCTCTTTGTATTACGTGATAGCGACTATCTTCGCTAGAAATAGTAGTTTATGGTTTAGGCAATCCTAAAAATTATTGAAATAAATATGTCATGAATGATAATTATATTAATCACTGTTGTCCAACGTGCTACAAGGATTTTCCCAGATATAAGTTCAAAAATAAAGACATTTTCTGGAAAAATTATAACAGCTTCTACTACTAATGACCCGAAACAAATAAAAAGAAAAAATTGTATGTACATGATGAATATTTAAATTTAGAAGCTTTCTTGTTATACATTTATTTTCTATTAAAAAGGAAAAAAAGTGAACGAATAAACAGTTAGTTGGTCTTAAAGTAATAAAAAACCAAAATAAAATGAAGAATTTTAATGAATAAAATTCCTCTAGAATCTTCGCACAAAGAACGTACAAAGTATGTAATTATAAAAATAACGTTGTTTATTTTTATTAATAATAAGAAAAGGAATAGCATATTTCTATGAGATAGCATAATTGATGTTCGATCTCAATCAGTAATTGTATATTTTATTTTTTAAAAGTCACCATTTTGATAGCTAGTAGAGAACAGAAGTTCTGTGCCATACTTCGTGAACATTAAAGCATTAAACACGGCAAGCAACAACTGCCAAGAAGCTTCAAAGGACAACTTAGGAGTTCCTGACTTAGGGAAGCCATTAAGATTATTAATTTATATACATTATGTATTTTTTTAACAGAGTTCAACTCATATTGTAATTTTTTTATTTCATATCGTTATAGTATTGTTATTTCTTAATACTTGAATAAGTTTAAGCTGCATAGCACACGGACAGTAATTTACTCATCTACAGCTATATAAAGCAATATAGGTAATATGCATTTATTATTGCATCGGCCTCTACCCTATCAGGGTAGGTCATTGGTGATATTCAGATTGGCATAAAATACTGGGATGCACATCATTGAGACACTGAAATGACGTTTAAAATTTCTAAGCGTTATAGTCAGACAATCCACCGATTGCCAATGTTATTTTAGACAGGTGTGGATAAATAAAATAAAGTAAAATTTCTAAAACATCTGTACGCAGGCAGGCGCTCCAATTATACCCATACCGCATAGCAAACAGAACCGAGTTAGCAATTGAATCCGTTTACTTTTTAAACGGCATATGTCAATTTTTTAGATACTACTGTTCCATTTCTATATGCTTTTTACTTTAAAAAACACACGTATTCAATTTGCTTCATTTTAAAGTTACAATCGTTTTGAATTACCGTTTAATGATTAAGCGGCTCATGTCTAGGACATGTTTAGTTTCACCTATAAAATGGATCTACCATAAATGGAACAATAGTATCTAAAAATTTTATATTTTATTGAGCACTATTTCAACTACACTGTAGTAAGAAATTGAATTATTTCAAAGTGAGTAGCACTTCTACAGCCGTTAAAAACTTATTTATAGTTCAAGAATTTGAAAAAAAAATTAAATGTTAGCTAAGTAGAAGGGTTTGCCTGAAGACAAACCTAGTCTATTTATTTTTCACATATTATAAAGTTATATATTTCTCTATGTATCACATAAAAATACTGGGTCACGTTGAAATATATAGAGTTAAATGCGTAGAAAAGGGATTTTTGCGACTATTTCAAACAATTTCTAAATTCCAAACAATTGAGTTGACATTGACGGAGAGACAATTTAGGGTGTTGAAGGGATGGGTGTAGGAGAAGGGGGGGGGGGGGGAGGGCTCATTCCAAAGCGGCACTCACAAAGGATTAGCTCACTAATGTACTACAAAGAGCTTATTTAAATGGATTACATCGTCATGAAGCCTACATTGTCTTCTAATAACGGTGACTTAGTCTCTTCTCAACGAGCTTAGTTCTCAAGCACCATCTTCTTAAAGATGTACTCAGGCATTTAGCAGCTATTTAGTGCCTAAAGTACTCCGCTAATGGTCCCAGCTATTAATTACATTGTACTATTGTAGTTGAATAATCACCAAGATATCAATCGCTACAGTAAACTCAGAGATAATATTTATATACTTAATAGCAAAATTGATTTTTATTTTGTTGACAACTATGTCTCTACCCGTGAGGGTTATCGGTCAAAACGTTTCCTCCTTTCTGGAAATCTGTGAACTTTTTTTCCATTTCGTGGGTCTATTTTTGACCTCTTTCGATCGTGGGAAGAGTTCTGAGTGATAAGCGTCTTGTCTTAAGCATCTTATTTTGTATAGCATGGCTTGACCCAATCTTCGTTTTTTGTGTTATTAAATCTTTGAATATTTGGTATTAATAACAAAATTATGAATCTTTGAATGGTTAAGTGTCTTTTTTGTTTATTATTCAGTTTCACCTGTCAATAAGATGCTGACAAATATTATTGTTTGATTCAATTACAATGGTATTTAAAGTATTTCTCATCCAACTTCGAATCTGGGTTGTGACAGCCACATCTTTTATTGAACTGATCGTCTGTCCTTTTAAATTTACAAAAAAAAAATTGTAAAGCGTTATTAGCTGTGTGTTAACTGTTAGAGTTCAATACGCAGTTTTGATATTCATGTCTAAGAAATATAAAGATGCTTTTAAAAAATAAATATTTGTTCAAACCGGCTTCATAACCGGTAAAATAACAAAAATATTTGTTATTTTCGGTTTTCGGGGAGTTCATAATTAATACTAACTGCCGATGATATCTCTTTGATAATCGAATTAACATTACTCTTTAAAATACTTAAAATTTAATATCGACAGAAAAAGAAAAAATTAAATTTCTTATTTTATAATATTTATTTAACGTCATTTAATGATAGTAAGGCTAATCGGAGGATGCTAAAGAGGGAGTCCTACAGTTTTTGCAGTACAGGATAACTAGAATTTATAACTAGAAGGGATTTCTACGAGAAGCACAGGATTGGGAAAGCCATTTTCCAAGCATTTTTTTCTCCCTTTAAAGGCAAAGAATATCCGCATGTTTGGGCATAGAAGGCTAAATTGCTTGACATTAAAAAAATGGAATTCAAAAGATTTGTAGAATTTCAATATTGAATGAATTACGAAAACCCTTCATAATAAAGGCGGAAAATTAACTTTTATAAAAAACAAACTATATTAATGTATGGATGTAAATATAAAATGTATTAATTCATAAAAAGAAATTTTAATAAGTAAAAAAAAAAAAAAACAATTATTATTTTAGGGAACGGAAGGTTAAGATGGTCAACTTCAATATCAATATTCCTCTCAGCTTAAAAAAAACATTAGTAGTAGCTGAAAAGGACGTGATAAAATTTGAGAAATTCTTATGGATAATTTACATAGTAAGAAATTTAATACTCAAATCTTAAATTCAAGTCACGAGCAATCGATTTCATTTCATTTGCTTTTAACACATATTCGAGATTTGAAAATCCATAAATCGTTGCTGGGAGCTTGATGCCTTGAAAAAGAAAGACTTTCTTTCGTTTGACTGTTTCACATCAAAGTTCGCCTTTTATGGAAACTGTAAATTTGATGTGAATACTACCGTTGCGAAATAATATGTATTAGCAGTCTAATATACATATATATTAGATCCTATCATTTTATTTTTTAATGTCTCAATGATTATTTTAAAATCCAACTTTCGGTATCTCATAATTATTCAGTTCATTGGCCTCTTTAAGGTTTTGCGTCATTTTTTTTAACCCGAAGGAAGTATTTCTATCAGACTCCTTTGAGGACTTAAGCGTTATTAATTTGATCCTTTTTTTCCAACGGAGCGGAGCTAATTTTTAACCCCGGGGCTCCGAGCGGTCGTTCTCATTCCTGATCACGTCCCTCAGAGATCTGAGGCAGCTTCCGTTCCTTTCAGCCGAGGTTCCAGGTTCAGTAGCTCACGGAATTAGGCCCTAAAGGAATTTTTTGCCCGGAGGACAGGGAGAAATCCATCAGGATCAACCCAAGGATTATCCTGAATATGGAAACAGGATTAAGACGTCAGGAAGCTTCCTCTCTTGACAGCAACCTCTCAGCGTTGGTACCTGCCCTAAACCACTGCTGCCAGGAACAATCCCCCTCATCCAGGTTGCTTTAGATTGAATACCGATCAAATAATAATAACTGGAATGCTTATACAATGCTCATCATAAAATTATTATAATAATTATTTTAAATTAAATTGCCTGATCCCAAATATCAAATTCTAATGAAAGAAAAGAAGCAGTAATAAATATACATACTTATTTAAAAAGTCTGTTCATAAGTTATCCAAAGTTATGAACTCTAAATGCTTTTGGTTTTAATATACGCGAGTGAAGTATTCGGCGAATATTATGAACCACTTGTCTAATTAACGGATATTGTCTTGTCCCTAAGTGATAAGTAGTAAACAGAATCTGCTACAATTTTTATTTAAAAATTCATGTTGAAAAGATTTTTTTTATTTTTTGCCATATCTTCAACAAACATTTTATAAAATAACTTCACTCATATTGTTTTTGTGCAGTAAAAAACTTCGATTTAAGGAGACATGTTTTAACCGTTTTCATCTGTGAATCTCTTCAAGTTGCTGATGACTTATATCTGATGTGAATAATTCTGATTCTTGGTGAAAGGCAGAATGAAATTTTTCATTTTATATTCGTTTTCTCGAATTATTTTTTAATGATAATCATTATTTCGAACGGAGGAAACGGAGAAATATATCATGAATAAAATCAATCAAGTGTTCAAATAGTTTTTTGGTTGGCACGGTAAAACTAATGAGATCTGTACCCGAAACGTTTCCAAAACGTACCCAGCACTTGCAGAACTAATGGTCTGCAGCAACAGATTGCCTGTATCTTCAAAACCATTGGTGGCAATTTGGCCGTGTTCTTCACACCGATGGCGTCAGCTATTTCTGGTTTGAGGGCTGCTCAGAGTCAGCAGGCTCACGAATACCAATATTTTTACCGGAAGCAGACCTTCCATCGACCAAAGCTCTGGCAGCTATTTTCATCCAGAAAAACCACATCAAAAACAATCGGTACACGGGTTAGACTAATTATTCCTACACCAGATCGGTGTGAGTCGCCTTCAACAGGACGAAGGACTTCACATGCCCTATTGGAAGCTCCTTAGACCATTCGACTATCCCCAGAGTTCCATATTACACTTGTCAAAAATGCAGTTTCCCCATGTTGACGAGACATAAAAAGTGCTGTCAAAATCACAATAGCAATATCATCACATACCTAACCAAAATTCTTCGGCATTTTCGAAAGTTATATTAAACGAATAATTAAGGTGAGTAGTTGTTTTAAGGTTGCTGCCTCGTTTGCTAAAAGTGGAAACAGTTAAAATTATTTTAGTCCCCTCTGGTGATTAAATTTTGATCTTTTCATGATTGTAAGTATGTAATTGGAACAATAAGTTTGTGAGCGAAATAAAGACTACCAAGAGATGAAATTATAAATTCAATAGAAAAGATAATGCATTTTATTTCTGATCAGGGAGGCAAACTATTAAGTTGTTATAGAATTATCACGCGGAGTTATAGCCTGTTCTCCTTGGAAACCGCTAAAGCTCATATCTATTTCTTTCTTTTAATAATCCTTATATAGTTGGGGATCCCGAGATGTGGACCAATGGAATCAGACGTGAGAGGCACAAATCCCGGATGAGAAGAAGAAACACCTGTTGAGTTGGCTCATCCGATTAGGTCTAGCTGGCCCGCTCTTAAATCACTTAAACAAGCAACATCAAAAGCGTCTCCCTTCTCGCTTTGATACGCGTCTTAATAACGCTCCATTCCAACTAATATGGATCAAGATATCATCCAGTATACCAACGAATGGAATCGAATCTCCTAGCCAAATTATTTATAGTTCTAGTCCGGAAGTAGAGGACCAATAAAGTTACTTATTAATAAAAATAACTCAGATTCATATATGTATATATATATATATATATATATATATATATATATATATATATATATATATATATATGTATATATATATATATATATATACATATATGTATATATTTTTTTAATTACATATTTTTCTTCTTCTTCGGGTCGGTCGAATAGATAAAAGAGATTGCAATAGGTAATCTAGGTTAAGGAACGTGACCGAACGCCGATTAAACCGCAGTCCAACCATCCTCGGGTGTCAGCTGCATCCCCAGGTCCGGTCCCGTCAGGCTACTGGAGGCAACTCACACCGACTGGCATAGGAGTCCAATTTATCGAATTGAAAATGGGGCTATGCACAGCAAGGCACAGGGTTGCATGGCGCAAGTAGAGTCATCAAAATTATTGTATATTTCACTTTTGAAGGGGTGGAGGGCAATATTTTCCCAATTAAATTAGAGGGAACTTTCGAACTTAGGACCGAGGGAAAACTATAATATATTTTGATAATCCTCTTTTCGATGGTATTTTCAAGGAGAGGTGATTTCTTTTGGATAATGGAGGGCTTAAGCTATGCCACACGGCTTTGGCTGGGAGTGAAGCTACCATAGATGTATTCTAGAGCCTAAAGCGGCCAGATTCCAATCCGACCACTGAAAATTAACGTTGTTTCTTGGGGTTATCGCTATAATAGATATTCCGCTTATATTGTTTTAAGTTGGAAGCACAAACGAAAAACCTAAAAATGAAAAATGAATATAAAAACAAGCGTGAATAAAAAATCAAGGATCCATTGTTGGTATTAAAATATTCGCTGTAAAATATTACATTTTAAAATATAGTCCGTAAGTTATTATGATAAAAAACCAACAGCAGTGGTTTAATGTTTAAGAAAAATGAGAAGAGATCTGCTATCAACTATATTGCAAGTTTTTAAGAATCATATGGTTAGGTGATTCATAGGTGCTATTTGGGCCAAAGACGACGGGATTACGATGTTTTGGCGGGAAAAGAAAGATCACTGCCTCATGAATAATTTACAGTGGAAGCCATCACCTCTTTATCGAGTACTCTCAAGTATAATCAAAAGCTCTTTTAAAACAATGGCTCCGACATTGGCCCATAGGGTATTTTCCATAAGAAATAAGTAACTATAATTTAAAACAATAAATTCACACTAATTAAACCAGAACAGAGTTAGGATAATCTAAATTAGGCTCGGCTACCATATACTTGGCTTCCCACTGAAGCAAAAATCTTTCTTAAAAATAATATATTATTTATATATATTATAATATTGTATTAATAAAGACTCGGTCATACAATATATTTCCTATACAATAGGAAATATATAGGTAGCTCAGTAAGAATGCTGCAGGAATAGCAGAAGAAACAATCGCCACTGGGAACGATCTGGGCCAACAAGAGCTAATAGCAGGAGTGCGTTCCGTACCGGCTACTCGTCTTGGTTACTTACTCTTCTTCCAGTGAACGCCACATTAATGAAAGACTGCTCTCTGTTTTATTAAAGTCTGAGGAGTAGGAGAAAAAAAAATATTTTTTTCTCCATCTCTTCGAACTCCCTGATTCGTTCTCCACCCTACTTCCTCTAGGATGAGATGGGTTTGAGTTTAGAGGCTCAATGGCCTCTAATACTCAAAATATAGTATAATAACCTAAAATATTTAATTTCTCGGTCCAGATGGCCCATTCAATGGAACGGCCGGACACGTGTCGACTTATTTTTGATGCAGAATCACCAAAAAAAAATTTCATCAAAATCGGAGAGGGAAATGTGATGTGGTCCCCTTGTAATCTCTCTAAAGATCAAGACATTATTCTTATCCACACTGGAATCAAGTATGGGACTAAATAAATTTTAGCAAACATTAGGGAAGTAAGACCGCACAATCCTAAACTCTTGGAGTAATTCAAATAAATGTGGTGTTCAATTACTGATTGATTACTTGAGAAAAAAAAAATATTTTTTTTCTCCATCTCTTCGAACTCCCTGATTCGTTCTCCACCCTACTTCCTCTAGGATGAGATGGGTTTGAGTTTAGAGGCTCAATAGGCCAGGAACCCGGTCGGATATGAAGAAAGAGCTCGTACGTTGTTGTCGAATCATGGAAGATACTTGTACGTTCAATATTATGAAAGCATCGTTGCCTTAATAAAAAAAAAAAAAATATCGTTATCTCTATTTTATAAATAATAAAAAAAACTGAATACCTACACCCAATTACTTAAACCTATTTGGAAATACGACTCATACATTTTCGGTCCAGCAAAGAGGATGATGCTCTTAAATAATTTATAATAAAAAAAATTAAGTCTAATAATGGACGCTCCCTGGTACGTAAGCAACAAAACTCTACATTCAAACTTACAACGACCAACTATCGAACAACACACACGAACTCGTTATTCACGCTTTTATGAAAAATTGCACGGACATGATAACATACTAAATACTACATGGCCATTGCTGACATGCCTATTTGAAGCCCGCTAAAAACAAGTATGAGGGCTATAAACATGAGAGACCTCCTCTCCTGAAGTATCAAGCCCGGAAAGGGTGTGCAGTTTACTTTCCTCATGCCTAAAATACCATTAATATATAAATTGTCTGTAGTCAATACATTCGCTGATTGTCGCAGATTGCTGACAGATGTGAATCAAAGAAAAAATAAATAAAAAGAATAATAAATTAAATCTGAAAATCTATAACACGAAGGGAACACTTCGAACTTGCACGAGTGAAGTTGGACAATTTTTATTAAATATTCTATCACCTTATAATAGATGAATTACATGTTAAATCTCCATACATGTTAACCACATGGTGAATTATCAATAAACTTTTGAAAATAAGCAAATCATCTTAGTAATAATCTGATCGACAACAGGGACAGGATCTGATTGACAACAGTACATATTTGTATATATCGTAAACCCCCCATATATATATCGTTTAATCTCTATCTCGCAGATGACAAAGTAAAGTTTAAAATTTGAATGTAAAGTGCAATTAAGATAATAATAGTGAGAAAGTATAAAAATGGGAGTTTTTGAAGTGATCATGAATAAAAATGTAAAAATTAAGGAATCTACTTTCTATTTAGCAAGTAGGAATTTCATTTTTTTTATTTTATTTTTTTTATTTTCGATAAACCTAATATTGGGTTTGGCCAAATCATTACCAAAACGATAATTACAGCAATTTATTCAGGAAATAAAAGTAATTTTAAACTTTTTTTATAACTATATTTTTATTTGATTAATCTGCATTGTCTCTTGTGGTCTATTTCTATGGACCATTATTACTCTGCACAAAGAACCGATATACAATATTGGCCTCTTGCTCCCTTCTTACCCCCAAATACTCCTGCAATAGCCTCGATTTATTACCCCTCCTTTGAGTTTTATAAAACATTTCCTCAGGAGTTTGTCGGCTCCGGGCCTCTTGGTAAACAATCAGCCCTTGGGAAGTGCTTTTAATAAAGAGAAGAATCCATTTAGGGGTTTTCCATTACAATAAAAAAAAAAGTAGAGAGAGAAGGGGAAAAACTCACCCCTTCATGAAGAAGCCGACTTCTCAATTAAAAGTTCCCTTAATTTTTTTGATTCGTCCTCCACAATCCCCTTCCACTCACCCCTCAGCAGACAGGAAATCTCGAATTATCGAGTTATATCTCTCAGCGATAGGAACCTGCAACTTCTTTATCAAAGACGATCCCGTGAGTTATGGGGGAGGGGGAGTGGGGGATTAACTTTAACATCCGGTGCTAGGATTAGATTGATATTGATTTCCCTTCATCCCTCGTGTGAGTTCTTTGTTTCATGTCTAGAGAGAGAGAGTTCAGGTTCTTCGGTTCGAAAAATATTAATATGGATTTTGAATAAATTCTTGTATAAAGTAAGACTATAAAACGATTGGTAGCTTCTCGTATGTTGTTTCTGGGCGTTGCATATTTCGATATGTTATATCTGTCATCCCAGTGATTAAGTCGAATATAGCCCAAAATGGCTTTTGAAGCATAGAGACGGTTTGACGTTGACGGTTTCTTTGTCGTGAATAAGTATATAAGAAAGGCGTTCATTTGAAATGCAGTTGGGAGTTGCAACAAATTTGTAATTGATCGGTGAGCAATTATTCAACTCTAATATCTGATTATTGATAGGTTATTGGGCCATAATTGGTTTTATGGTCATATGTTTATGTGGTCATAATCAGTAGCCCCTGTTTTGGTATTTCTGAAGAAATTTCAAAGATTGATAATGAAATGAATTTACAGCAATATTGCTCAAACATAAAAAGTTATGCACTGAAAAGTAAAGTAATTTAAAGTAACAACTTATTCACAGGGATGACAGATGTGACCCTAATTTATGGAAACTCATATCGCGTTTTTTTTTTTAGATAAAAAGGGCCTTGATTATACGAGTATTAGACCCGTGTTTTCGACAAATGTACACTGGGCTCGCTCTAAAGGGGTTGGTAAGCCTCTAATTAATCGGTGTTGATAGGTATAACTAAAAGTCACTGTTAGGCAATTGGTCAGGCCCGGAAGGAACATAGCAGAAGTAATACCATTTTGAATTTAGTGCGTTCGAAGAAGTCAATTCTTCTGCAATGTAAAAAATCTTTTGAGTTTTGAAAGTTACCCAGTTAGGTAATGGGAGACACTTGTCATCATGTGTATAAATACTGTATTTTAAATTAATTCATACATTTTAATGTAACTAATTAATCACGTCACATCGAATGACTCGGAGGTAAGGATGCACCCGTTGAATGCCATTTCAATTTACATATTCAAGTAAGGGTGTCAGCCACGTATGTCTATAAGGAGAGAAAGCGCAGTGTAACCCCTCCCAAAGGAATTCCGGAATATTCTCCTAAAGGTGATGGAGAGGCAGGTCTTATTTTAAATAGAGCCAGCTATCAACATGATATCCTTAGGTAAATAAACTTAATTTTAAAGCTAACTTATAATTAATAATCAACATCAACTTCCCACGACAGGTCTGGATTAGTCCGATACCCCATCACACCTGTAATTAAGACATCAGTTCCCTAGGAGAAACCTCATGTGGGTTCCGGACACACCCTAACGAATCTGGGTCATTCTTCTTAATTATTAACGGTTACATTATTTAACTGTTATAATTATGGAATCGTATACGAAACATGTCACGGCGGAAACTTATAATTATGAATCCCAGCAGCCATAAAGTTGTTTAGCGTGGAATTTTTTATACATTTATTGATAGACGTAATATACATAAGGGATATATTTGACATATCCGAAGTAAAATATGAAGTAATAAATTTTTAATTTGGAATATTATCTATAGGCTAGTGTATTATTAAGATTATCCCACATTGCACTATGGATCAAGACCAATCAAGGATTTCTTATATAAAATGCTAAGACGTCATATTGTTTTTATATGCTTAAGGCGGAAAAGCATACACAAAAGTATAAGAATTGAAGAACAAAAATAGAAAGCGGTTTTTTGCAAACTACGGATTTCCATTTACCTTAAACGTTATACTATTCCGAATACTTTGAAGTTTAAATCGGTTTATCTGTACTTTTTACCATTTCGGCGGAGGATCATATTTCAACGCCTAACTCAAAAACATCTACTCTACATTTAAGAATAAATTTGTAACCAAGGAAAAGCTCCATAATGATAAAATACAATAGAAACTTCATTTTATTTTTTAGCTCTCTCTTCTTGCTGACATTTTTGTGATATAAATAATTTCTGACTGCAATTCATCAACCTTTTTCCATTTTTAAAAATTTAAGATCAATTAAGCTAGGCACCTGCCAACCTAAATAGTAAGTTCTATGAGATATTTTAATATATTTCGTTATATTTTAGAAAAAAGAAGCCATGGTAATGAAATAAGCCGTACGAAATCTTTCAAATTTTTATTTCTTTCTATTTTTATAATTAAGGAACTTGTTTCATATAAAATTTAATGCCACAACTTCTTTAACATGCTATTTGTGCATAGTATTGAGTTTTATCTACCTATCTATTTACCAATATCAGTATAACGTATATCAGCTTTGATTTTTTAAAAGTTATATAACTAAATTAATTGCGGTGTTATGCTTCACTTCATCGTGTCAAACAAAATATAAGTACTTTTGATACCTAGAGTTCCTATATAATTAAAATATTTTTTTCAACGCTGGGTGGAATGCTGGAGGCTGTTTTCTTCATTTACTCAAATGTGTTTTTTACGACGTTTCATTTACTAAAAATGTCTCACTTTTACAGTTTTATTAATACTCTTAAAGGTATATAAAAACCATTAATACAAGCCTCTTTCCTTTTTCATAAAAAATGATTAAAACTACATTAGCTTTTACCTCTTAGGACATGAAAACATCTACTTTTCTCTACTGTTATTACAGTAGGTATTTTGCTATAAAGAGGCAGATAAAGATAAGACTTATGAAACAAGTGAGTGGACTATCATTTCAATACATGAAATTGTGTAATTCTAATTTGAATACGAACACATTTTAATCAAGAAATGAAATTATTACATGGCAAAACGAGCCTATGATAAAAATGGATTTGGACAGATTTGAGGCAAGTCATGGACTGAGTAGTTAAATATGTGTTCGGCTAAAGAGGGCTCTAGCTGCTGAGTTCATCCTTATGAATGATCGCCTTCGCTGCTTTAAAGGAGCTCTGATTCATTAGGAACTAATGAGCTACCATTATGTGTTCATCCAGCTATAATGGAATTTGTGATTTCGTCATTAGGCCAGATTTCCTCAAATAACTCCAGGACATTACATTTTTCATGGTTATTCCATGAAAGGATGGCTACCAAAAATATTGTTTTAATATGCCATTACTTGTAGCTATGGCGCATGCGATCATTTGTAATTATTTTCATATAAAAAACATACGTAATATGTACATATTATATAGTAAAACTATACAGTGATTTAGTTATTTACTTATGTGCTATAAATATTCAAATAATTAAGAACTAATATATATATATACATATGCGTGTATGTTTATTTATGTTCAGATTAACTTTGTTCATTGTCTAAAATTCGGAATTTGAAAAATATAAAGAGGTAGACGTAAACGTATAAGTAGACATTTTGTAAATAAACGTGTCTATCTATCTAAAACATTAATTTTATTCCGCTTGAGGAAAAAATCTTATAAAAGACCGACATAGAATATAAGTCGAAGGATGACCGAGACTAGGCAGAAACTCGAAGACACGTTTTTCTTCGTAGTGAAAACCTAAATTTAAAAATTATTCAGGAAACTTGCTTGACTACCAAGAAATACGATTTTTTTTTGTGTCTATTCCAAATTAGGAAGATGAAGAGGAAAAAAATCTTATAAAAGACCAACATAGAAAAGAAAACTTATAACACCAATCACTGAGTAAGAATATCTATCGAAGGATGACCGAGGCAAGGCAGAAACACGAAGACACATTTTTCTTCCATGATTCAATACTTACATTATTTTTCTTTTTTTTTACATTTTTCTTCAATTATTTTTACGTATGACTTGGTCATATACATTCATATCTCATTACCCAATCATATTTTCAGTGCTAAAGGTTTTTATAAATAACAAGTTATAGTCTTTTTGAAGAA
Source organism: Aelia acuminata (assembly GCA_911387785.2). NCBI lineage: Eukaryota > Metazoa > Arthropoda > Insecta > Hemiptera > Pentatomidae > Aelia > Aelia acuminata. Next base: position 94,736,896 of record OU426981.1, on the reverse strand, counting down.
TGATGATGCCATAAGATGACCTACTTCCTTCACGATATGGTAAATAAACAGGGAGGCTTACCTTTGCAGGCCTTGCGGTGGGAGATGGGCTTGGTAGGGTCCCTGTAGTAGCCCTCCTTGCAGTAGTGGCAGTGCCTGCCCGCTGTGTAGTGCCTGCACTTCAAGCACACTCCGCCCGACACTCGCCCGCTCAGCTTGTACAGCTCCATGTTGAACCTGCATCTTCTGGCGTGACCGTTACAGTTGCAAGCTGAAACAAAACAAGGAAAAAATTATAACATTGTTCATTTTTTTCCCGCATTAATTTTCCACCAGTAAAATATAATCCACTAAGCAAATCAATCTCATCCAACTAGAGGTCGGTACACGTGGATATTCGTTTACACTATACTCGTTCGTGTTTAAGATCATGTCATTTGTAAAATGTTATTATTTATATTTTCGCTCCGGTAGTTGTGTGTTAGTTTTAATAACAGAAAAACTTTAAAATTAAAGGAAATATAGAACAAAATTAGCACCTTCGTGAAACTTCGATTTAACTTGGTATTAATATTAAGATTCGAGATCTGCAGAGACCGCCTAAATACGGAACCCTATATACCTTATGGGGGGCTGAAAATGGTAAATGAAAAATTAATTTGGCTGCAACTTTGTCGAGTTATGCATCGTTTTTTATTGTTTCTTTGATTCTGAATCCTATAAGCCAATTCCATGCAGCCAACAGATAATAAGTTATTAGATTATAGTTGAAAAATCTGATACTACCCTCCCCCCCCCCCCCCCCAGATGCTGCAGTTATATAGCCTGTGATAACTTTCAATTTAAAGACTGCAATGCCATGTGAATTTTCCATTCGATTTCGTGATGTAAAAACTTTATATCACTGTACTTAACTGCATTTTACCTTTCACAACCACATTAAGTAATAAATTCATTCAAAGGATTGATTTAAAAATCCCTGGACAGACAATCTGGCCAATAACTTCAAATTGATCATTTATCTATGATAGTATCTGTTGATTGAATGAAGGGTAAGTATATGAAGTTTTAAAAAAAATTAAAACCTGTCCATTGATTCGTAATATTTGTTAACTTTCTTGTAGGTTTTGTGTTATCTTATTACATTTTACTCATATTTAGCTAGTTTTTTCGAGTTTTAACCATCTTCTTGCCGACGTGCGATATGTGCGTAATTATCATTGTGTTAGCAAGTTATGGTTTTTCAACTATAATCTGTTACAACTTTCGATCTGTTGAATTTAATGTCATATAAATGGACCTGATCCTATTGGATTCAGAAGTATAAAAACTACTAGCAACTTTTTTTTTTTAAGACCTTTCTTCCATTTCAACCTTCCTTAAAATATCCTCCTTAATTTTGCAGATCTCGATTCTTACTACTATTACAAAGTCATACAAAATTTGATGGAGGCACAATTTTATTACCATATTTCTTTTTATCCTCAACTATGAAAGATGATAAAATTAAATGAATGCTGAAATTGGAGTTAGTCATTTTGTCAACTGGAAGGCTCATCATGCATAGTAATCAAACCAACTTCTTTTTCATAACTACAATAAGAACACTTCAAACTTTTTATTTTCGATTTATATTCAGTCATTATCTCTTTTTTTTTATACGCTCACTATACTACTAAGAAATAGTCACTCATATCGCATTAAATGTACTTATATAAGTAATTTAAAAAGAACAGCTGAAAAAATATATAACCATTACAACCTGAATGAATGGAAAATAAACATTGAGTGAAACGCACCATAGCGCTTCCTGGTAGTCTGCAGCTCGAACTAAATTTTTCATTCGCTAACCCGAACAGATAGCTAATTACATGGTGCGAGAGGATTAAAATTCTCGCCCTTTCCTCTTCAATTTTACACCCTAAATATAAAAACGGAAACCTTCTTCACCATTAGAGGCTATCCGGGTACACGACGACATAAATTTCTTGATCGCATGTGGAGTCGTTTTTGAGCCTTATCGGCACGCACATTGTACCTACACTTTGCTTTATAAGATATATTGATTAAATAATAATTTTTGCAAATTTTGAATTACTAATTTTCAAATTTTACTTTTTTTATTAATATTTCCAATAATAAAAATTAATTATATAAATTTAAAAAAATTTAAGTTCGTTTATCTTATTTAGACAATTGTAAAGTCAATGAACTATGTAATACTTCTCAAAAGTTATATATCTAATTGTATTAACATGTCATTAACTGTTTAAAAATCCATTCAATACTCAATTGGTAACTCAAAAACTATTATATTAATGCTATTAAGTTTATGCTTGTTATGCTAATGACCCACTATAGGTAGATGCATTTGTTCAATAAATAAATAAATAAAATTGTTATTTTTTCTAAATTAAAATATCAGTATTTATTTCGATTCCATCAATAAAAATCTGGTGCGTGCGCGCAACACACAACTTTCACTTACGAACTTACTTAGATTAGAAATTAATGCGTTGTTGTGGTCCCCTTCGTTAGACCAATTTTGATGAAATGTTGGCTATCACATCTTTGGCATATAAATACATCAAATACCCAGTTTGATCAAAATAGTTAAAGCCGTTTTTGAATAAAAAAAAAAACACGTGAAAATGGTACAAAATTTATTAAGTAAAGTCCCCCCTCCGGTTGGTCAATTTTGGTGAAATCTTGGCTATCACATCTTTGGCTTATGCATACATCAAATACCCAGTTTGATCAAAATCGTGAAAACCTTCTTTGAGTAAATAAAAAAAACACTTGAAAATGTTACAAAATTTATTAAGTAAAGTCCCCCCTCCGGTTAATCAATTTTGATGAAATGTTGGCTATCACATCTTTGGCATATACATACATCAAATACCCAGTTTGATCAAAATCTTTAAAGCCGTTTTTGAGTAAATAAAAAAAACACGTGAAAATGATACAAAATTTATTAGGTAAAGTCCCCCCTCCGGTTGGTCAATTTTGGTGAAATGTTGGCTATCACATCTTTGGCTTATGCATACATCAAATACCCAGTTTGATCAAAATCGTTAAAGCCTTTATTGAGTAAATAAAAATAACACGTGAAAATGTTACAAAATTTATTAAGTAAAGTCCCCCCTCCGGTTAATCAATTTTGATGAAATTTTTACAGTCATATCTCGGGCATATAAATAGACCAAATACTCAGTTTAATCAAAATCGTTAGAGCCGTTTTTGAGAAAATTGAAAAAAACCTAAAAAGTTATTAAGTAAAGTACCCCCTCCCTTTAAGTAATTTTGATGAAATTTATGCTGTCACATCGCGGGCATATACTTACACTAAATACCCAATTTCAGGATCGCATGGTTTATAGTTTTTGAGCTAGTCTGTTCACACACACACACACACACACACACACACACACACACACACACACACAGACACACACACACAGACCATTTCGCGGGACTTGGTCATTTCGACTCAGGGGACCCCAAAACGTGTATTTCCGTTGAAAACCGGAAGTCGAAATTTTTCAAGATCGCAATACTTCCACTTACTATATATTTCATATATAGGTAAGTGAAAGTAAAAATAGCAGGTAAATGCTATTATTTATCACAGTGAATTTTGTCAGGTTATAAACATCATGGTAGGTGGTACTCGGGGATATAGGTACATAGATTCACAAGTACCAGATTGTCTTTCGGGATCTTGAAAGTCTTAGGGGGTGGGAAGTTTGAATGGGTTGATTCGATTTATTGTTGTAATGTGTTCATTCATTAGGTAGTATAAGATTATTAGTTAGGGATTTATCTTTTATATTAGCTGAGGAGAAAAAAAAATAGAGTTTTATTGTCACCATGACGCCATTATATCCTCATCGAAGGCAGAGGTTTATGTTTCAAGTTTTTATTCTTAAAAAAAGTTAAGCTCTTTTTTTAAAACATTGTAAACAATTTTGTAATTAATTAAAATCTTAAAAATAAGGGAAAAAAACGAGAGTCAAGTTCTTCCACTTAATGGGATTACGGAAATCTTAAATTATTAATTGAATCAACTCTTCATCATTATCAAATATTAATCTAATTTATTTGTTCCAGAGAAGTTGCCGCAAATATCTCCTTTTTTTATTCTTTCAGAAAATATAAAACTTTGATGAGATTCTTTAGAATCAAGTTAGAACTTTGAAAAGATTTCCGGAGGGAGGAAAAAAAAAAGAGGCGAAGTAACCCTCTTAGCTCGGCTGATAAAGTTGCTACATAACGCCTCATTAAGCTGGTTTTATTTGGCGGAAAACACATTACCTTCCGCCCTTCTGTTTAAATGGCCCAGATTTAGGGCTCTTCTACCCACAACTCTCCAGCCTCCATGAATTTAATTTAGTCCCGATTTAAATTCGTTGACTGGGGTACGGTTATGGTGGACCGCGATCCGTTATACCAACTTGGCATCTATCCTACCAGGGTATCATTTGAATTTTAACAGTTATTATTATAATATTAATATTCTTTGAAATTATTTATTTTTTATTCGCAACACCTTTATGAATACCAAGATGCATCATGTAGAATAGATAATTTCAATATGGCAAAGAGCATTAAAAGTTTAAATGAAAAAATGTCGGCCGTCATGGGAGCTGTGAGCCAGCAAAGGAGGTGTAAAAATCGATGATGTATTTTGCTTGTTTAAGATTAATAATAATTAAGTTTGACCCACGAAGAAGTGACGAATTAACTCTCCCTCCCTACATTACCTATCCATGATAACATTTATAAGGAATTAGCATTTCTTAACTCTCATATGACCTATGGAAAAACTAATGATTCGAATAAGGTCAATGACTGTAAATAGATACAAAATCAATAATTAATACCCTTCCAGTAAATATCCTAATTAATATTTAATTCGTCTCCTCTTACTTTTATTTTAAATGAAAATGAAAAGTTTTAATAGTTTGTTTAATTGAAACAAGTGAATATCATCCCCCGGATGGGGTCATTACAGTATTAATCCACTAAATAAAACAAAAATACGGAAGAGTGGGGCATTCTGTTTCTTTTTAAGACAAATACATATAAAATGCGTTGAGATTAATTGTATTGCTTTTGTGATAATTATCGGTTAGCTATGGCGATTCTCGCACGCAGGATTAAATGTTCGGTAGAAAGTTTGTTTTGGTTACAGTACATCATGAATTGTAAAGGACTTTATTTTTTATTGAATTCCTATTCAGTATTCAATGAGAACGTTATTTTTACATGAGATAAATTACCTCTGTTTGTACGTTTCCTACTTGTTCGAGAGCGGGCAGGGATGATCCTAACGACCGGAGAAACCCTCGGAAGATCTTGTTCTGGATGGAAGATGCTCGTTAGCGGTGGAGGCTGCCCTGGGCGGTACATGCAAAGCTAAGTCCTAATCAACCGCGCTCTTCCTCTACTACTTATCTTCAATTACTTTTTCTTACTCTCTCTCTCACTCCCTCTTATTCTTTTTTTTATCTTCATCTCCACTTCGGTTCGCCTACCTTACAGCCCCTGATCTACTTTTAATCTTCTGGATGACAAAAAATGTTTGGTGAGCTCATTGCCTCCTCATATGATAGCTAGAGCTAAAGTAGCCCTGATGGTCCCTTCATCACCTTATGATTGAGGGTAGAAAACTTGGGTCCATTAATTTTTCAATTATGTTGGTTTTATTAACATTACTCGATACCAGTTGAAAAATTGTGTGAATTATAAATGAATCTCTTACCTATATTTTACTGTTCAGAATTTACCTCATTATGCGGAGACGTGTCTTCACTTAAGGAAAACTTATTTTTTTGATCTTTGGTTTTTGCTTAAATGCGTAAAACATTTCAACTCATCTACGCATAACGTTTTATGTTTTCCACATATAAATGTTTGGATTATTAGGTATATACTATTTATGAATCAAATAAAAAAAAAAAAAAATAACAAGAAAAATATTATTAGACAGAAATGCAAGGATCAGTAAAAATAACTGGCAATTGTACTAAGAGTCTATATAGAAGGTAATGTATTTTCAGAAATTAGAATACCAATATGATTGAAGTTTCCCTCGTTTTTAAGGGCTACAGATTAATTTGGTTTCAATTCTATTTCATTTATAATCGAAAAGTAGTAACGGCATTCTTCAAATAAATGTTAATATAATAGAAAAATATAACACCGGTCGGCAAGAACAGTGACTTAAGTAAAAAATGTCAACATTAAAACGTATCAAAAGAAATATTTAAACATTCATTGTCAAAACATTTATTTATAGATAATAATCTGCAAACAAGTAGTGAATAATTTTACTAATATCATTATCACAGTTTCTTTGATTAAAATGTACGGTTATTTCAGTTGTATTGGCGCAACATTGAAAAAAAAGAAATGAACTTTTAAAGTTTTGAGCTTTTTCACTATTCTTGCCAACCGTTGATATATTAAGTATACATAGCACATGTAATAGATTCGCAGCGGTGGTATAATGTAGGTGGCAGTTCTTTAATCAGATGAGAGCGTTTATTTATTTATCTGTAGGATGTCGAGAGTCACATCGACATCCTTAGTCCAATGTCAAAAAATATTCGTGAATATCCAGACGAAACACTGGTGAAGGCATTTAAATTTTTGAGCACCACTTTTCAACGGGAACAACTATCTAAAAGCATTTTATCGGAAGAGTAACTAAAATTAATAAGCTATAAAATCTTTCAAGTTGAGAAATCGGCATTTTATTAATATATACTTAGCTATGTTGTAGTTGGCTACTAAAAGATGCGATGGATTATCAGCATACCTAACGGATAAGTGTAATGTTGAAGAAGAATTAAGAAAATATAAATACTTTTTTTCAGCCGTTGCAATTAGTGGGATTTGTTTCAGTTATAGACCTTATGGGATTATTTAACTCAAATGCAAAATATGGTATACTTACATAATGAAATACATAATGAACACTATTATTCATTTGTATTACACGAATGAATAATAGTGAAGCAACAATCCTTTTTATTGATTTTCGAACCACTTATCAGCAAACAAATAAATATATTTAAGTCTCATTTTACTTAACACCATACCCTCTTCCATGGTCTTAACTAGTTTTTGCTCAATTTTTAGGTTTTTGTGATTTTCTCGAAAATCATGCCAGCGAAAACGAGGCATAAGCCAGAGGACTTTTTTTCTTAGTTTTTCGATCCCCTATAGATCCTTGAAGTTTGGCCGCTTGGTTTGGGGACACCCTATATAATATTTTGTTGCATGTAGTCAAAACGTTCATACGCATTTATTCACATGTTTTTTTTTTTTTTTTTATTTATACAAAAATTCGGACCAGAGTTACGCACCATTTAATTGATAAAAATTAATTGTTTTAATCTAATTAATTCTTAAAATATTGAGAAAACAATCGGGACACCAATATTTGTTCCTCCTTATTTCTTCTTCTCATCAACTTTCTGCGGATGTTTCCTATTTATTCTCGTATGCGTCTTTTATTTCGGGTTTTTATTATACATCCAACTATCTATTCATATACATATATATTTTATTATTCATTGGTACAACGTTTCGGACATATTGTCCATTTTCAAGTACCTTCTAGTTTTTTATTGAACATTTTTTAAATAATGCTACTTCTTTTTTTTAATTTTTCGGGACACCATTTCAGTACTAAAAAATCTGGTGCGTGCTCGCAACACACAACTTTCACTTACCAACTTACTTAGATTAGAAATTAATGCGTTTTGTTAATTGCAACTTCTCAAATGAACAGAACGGCTTTAATTATGAACAATGGTCTGTCATTAAAGGCGTACTCCGCATGCGTGGGCTCAACGAGTTTTATGAGTTGACTGAATATTTTTCTTTTTTCTCCTCTTTATGTTTTCTTTATTTTTATCATATCTCATATTTAGCCATTTCTTATTTTTAGGCGTAACGAGAGACAGTTAATTTCTCCATGTAAACAAAAACAATGGTACTTCATAAGAAAGAAACAAACAAACAAAAAAGGCCCCCCCAAAAAAAAAAAGCCCCCTCAGAACATTTTAATAATGATAAAACTTACCTGATATTAAAGAAAACCTAATTTTCATTAAACATGACGAATTTGATAAAAATCGTTAAAGCCGTTTTTGAGATATATGAAATATCAAACTTCGAAATTCTTAATTTACTTGTTTTCATTGACCATTTCATTTACTTGTTTCCTACATTGACGGAAGAACACAAGCAACCTTGCTTGATAACCACTAGTTACATACAGCATACAAAAGCGAACAATAGGAAAGATGATTGAACTACAGGCCCACGCCTACAGACGATTGATGGTACGCCCATGATAACTACTGGAAGGCCAGTCCAACATGACCCGATGGAAAGTAGCAATTCGGAAGGAGTTCGTTAACAATGATTGGACCTGCTTTCTCAGCAAACATGGTACAACAAACTTTCTGTTGTTAGCTCCCTTTCAAATTATACATACCTCATCTCGAAACTAATTCATGGCTTTCACTAGATACGGACCGAGTTCCTCCTTATCAACCGAAAATAGTAAGAGTAAATGAGGTCAGGAAGTAGTTTTTTGATTACCATATATAAAAATTACTTGACAGCACATTCAGAAATCTAGGAACTTTTGGTCCAAATAAAGATAAATTCTATGATGATGATGAATAGACAACCAAGAATTGGCTAAATCTCTATACGCGGTAATACACAAATCGCATTAGGCACAGAGATTGAAATCGAAGTAGATTTGGACTCGATAGAGAACAAATCACTTTACCTCGATTGGAGAACTTTTGCCGATCTGATCCTATTAGCTTATAATGAGAATTCAGTACCCAAAACAAATCCAACTGTTTCCCAATCTATTCTCACTAACCCTCCCAAGAATTTCAGTTAAAAAACAGTGATCCCAATTAATGGTTAATTTATTGATTGTTATCGGAAGGGAAAAAATAATTCATACTTAAGACGGTTAAAAAGACTAATCAATAAAATAAATTATAATTGGTTTTAATGGAAGAAGATAATAAGCCATATGCCAATTAACATGATCTAAGGCCATCACTTCAAAACCAAGAAAATGGTCCTTTTTTTTTTTTTATTTATTGAAAGTGACAACTGAATTTTGAAATCCATCCAGTAACTATGTTGGCTATGGCCCGATGCACACGGACGACACTTTTCTGCGATGCGGACTATAAGCCAGGTCAGGGGTACCTGGAGTATAATGGTAAATCCGGTCGGTCCATTGTACTCCAGGTACCCCTGACCTGGCTTATAGTCCGCATCGCAGAAAAGTGTCGTCCGTGTGCACCGGGCCTATGAAATAAAGGAAAATAATGTCATGGAAATGCATGTAGAGCTACAACCCATTGGTAGCACTCAACAAGTATTTTTCACTTAGAAGGTCATGAGAACATCTTCTTAGTCGCCCATGAGTATCCTCAGGAATGGAGAAGGTAGCAAGAATGGAAACAAGTTGGTTCGGATGGTTTGGGAGCTAATTATAAAAGGTCTGGTACCTCGAACGAGCCAAATCGGTGACATATGGACCATTAAGGTCATTGTGAAAATCATTTTATGGTCGCAAAATAAGGAGCATTAATTATTTTGCAAAGGAATTTTGATTTAAGGAATGGATTCGAGAGGAATTTGATAGTTTGGTGGAGCCCCGTAGCTCGAATCCGTAAAACGGTATTAATGTTTCATATAAATTAGCCTTTTGTTATATATTGTGAGTTTTGAGCGTTTGTCAAGTAGGGGCTGAATAGGTCGGTAGCGCTGGGTAGTTTAGAATCTTAACGAGGAAAACTGCATTACCTACTACTTTTTTCTCAAAATGGTCGAAGTGGAACATTAGATAGAGACTAGATACACAAGCATTCCTCCATAAAACCATTATGTGCATAGACATCAAAAACCGAACCAACAAAAAAAATACTATCTTTCCAAACTGTTATATACGGCACTAACTTTTGACCAGCACGTGCGTACTCCTCCTTATTTTTTGATTATTAACTACACGAACAATGCATAAAAATTTTAATCTATACTTCTAAGGCTTAAATTATTATTAAGAAACGACTCAAAAGAAGTTGCTGGAGGATTCTCTTTCCCTGATAGTGATTCTTATCATTCACCACCAAATGGCAGGTGTAAATAAAGATACGAAGTTAAACAAAAAAAAAAAATTATTATTTTGAAGTCCTTTGGAATGCGGCGATGTATTAATAAGCGACACAACATTTTCATTCTTCTTCGTCGAATATAATCCGGATAGCTATGGAATGGAAGGAACTGACAAGAGCTCCTCAAGTTCGGGAGATGGCCCGAGGTGCTGGAGCTGGAGAAGACAGGCTGAGACTGGAAATCCATAAGCTCCGAGCCGAAGCCCTTAAGCCCCCTGATCGAAAACACACTTAGCTCACCGCTTCCGACTCAGTAACTCATTTATATGATAATCCTTGTTTCCTTTCCCTTATTCTTTATTAGCTTCTCTCATCCTTTTGTAGTCCCGTCTCCCCCTACCCAGTCTTTTAAAGCGTGAATATTTACTTTGATTTAAATATTAATTGCCTCGGGTTCGATACTGATCCGTTATTGCGTGGAATTTTAAACGCAGATTTTTTTTCGTTATAAAAACCGTGACGGGCATATCCAGAATTCCGAATGAATTAAAAGACGGCCTAAGAAATTAGTTCAGTGCCCTTCCCCTTTTAATTACTGCCTTGAAAATATATCTTGGGTACTATGTAGTGAATTTTTTTTTAAATACATTTAAAAATTAACAAAATATGCGCAATGTTTTTTTGTGTTTCAACCATACATTATTTTTTTATTTATTTGCTGTTGTATTTTGCAGCACTATATCGAATCTGCATCATACCAATTTGTTGGCTGTAGCTTTATACGAATGAAAACTAATATAAATTGGAGCATGTATAATATTTTTGATGCTATTTGGATATTAATTTAATTTAATCTTTTGTTATCGTGTCAATTTTTTAGCACGTGTGTGTGTATCCAATATATGCATATTTTAAGTATTGTAACAAATGTATACCTACTCTTAAATTACAATATTCGTTAATTTTCTAGTAAGTTTGTATGCAAATGTATAAAAAATGTAAATGTTTAACCCTTCTTTAACATCATAATACTATTTCTTCTTACTACAGTTTGTATAATTACTCACAGTAGCCTGTCAGAAACTGGAGGAGGATTTTTCTTTCAAAACATAAGTTGCATCAAAGCATGCCATTGTTGTTTGGTTTCTAATCTAGTGACAATAGATATGAGATTTTCTTCACTATTGATCATTTCTACACTAATCGAGATCCGCTTGTCCTATCTTTGAAGGGGCGCTTAAATTTAGTCGCACTCAAGCTCCATGCTACTGAGTTACGCACCGGGTACAGAAATAATCATTTTGTGTTAGCTGTGAAATCTGCCGCAAAGTTTAAATATTAATCTATAATTTGTGAAAACATTTGAACTACTGACTGCATCGTTTAGTGGGTGGCCCGGTTGAATTCGGAAGAAAGGACAGTATAAGAACGAGATATCTCTCGATAACATGCAGCAAAATTGATTTACACCCTCCCCCCAAAAGGATGGTTTTCCCGTTATAATTTGGTCTGATTCAGCAGATCTCGAATCTATTTTTGTACATCTATATTTCTTTTATTTTTCTATACTATAAGGCCACTTTAAATTATTAACACATTAGAAACAATATATTGTATTGACTGTAGTTCTTTTATTAATCTAATTTTTAACCAGATATGGTCTCTATACATACATAATTATTCTTAAAGGACCTTGTCCCAGATCAGACTTTTTTTTCTATCTACACTTTATCATTCGATAGCTACATTCCTTTATCCATTATTGTACTTATTTTTTATATTTTTTTATCATGTTACTAAGCTATCTAATAAATAAACAGTTATACAATTAATACGTGCGTCAAGGAGAGACTAATTGACGAAAGGAGAAATATTAAGGTCTAAGTAATTTTCAATGTTGTGTTGAGCTGTCGGAGACGATAACGTATGTGACCGGTCCCTAACGAGTTTAACAGCCTTACAGCTCCAACACATTCACGATTTATCAGCCTGTCCTAATATTGATGTCTCCTCTCTAATTAATTAACAGAAATTCATCAGTTTAAATGTGTGAATTAACTAACAGTCTACTTTAGCGTTGCCGTGATAATAGGATCTTTTTATTTTTTACGGAAGTTGATCTTTAATTTAACAATTAATGATTAGTATAAAAAAAAGAAAAAAGAAGTTTATATCATAAATTGCTGTATTTCATGACATCGAAATCCCATTTTTAATACCCAGTTAAATCAATTACTATAAAATTAATGAAAATTCAGGAAACCGATGTCCCATCTTATTTAATTAATCTTAATTTCTAATTCCAAAAATTCATTTTTTTTAATTAAGTAACAGTGGCATTACTTATTTCTTTAGTTGTTCCCGAATTTATAAGCTAAACCTAAACGTTTATTTACTGTTATTTGTTTAACTCAATGTGAAAGTTTGTTTTTCTCACCTTTTTTTTTTAGTAGCTTCATATAGAGTATCTATACAGTATAACCTCTCATGAGCGGAAACTGAAATGTCCTGGGTTTTTTAATTTATCTTTTAAATAACGGAAAACTCTTTAACGGAAACCTCTCTTCAACGGAAAAATGGCCCAGTACCCAACCGTTCAGTTTCATGGAGGTCCAAATTGATTTTAGGAATTATTGTCTTCAGATATAATTTTATTACACAGTTAGAAATTAGCAGGTTCAAAGAAATAAACTTTCCAACATTAAATAAATATATTATATTCAATAAGACAACTAATTATAATATTATATTGTACTAATCTACTGGATCTTTTTAGAAGTATTTTAAAAGTTTATTTTCATGTAAAAATATTTAAATTAATGAAAATCGACTTTAATTCTTACTTTTTTTTTAATTGTAGCCATGCTCATCTCGCATTTATAATTTGTCCTATAATTTGGACGAATAACACCTATTCGAGGTATAAATATTTTTTAAAAAAATGTATTTTCACAGAAAGATTAGATATCTTTATTCTTTTAAAAATAAAAATCGTTGATCTTAATCTGTTTAAATTAATCTACATCAGAAGAAAGGGGATATCAAACAATAACAATTAACAATCATCCCATTGGACTATAAAAATCAAGGGACATTCAGCAGTCAGGCCTATACTCGTAACTTGCTTTTATGCTGGATTTTGAGAATTTTACAATTCTGTGGTTCAAGAGCGAGCAGACATTCAAAGTAAAATTCCCATGTATTTATAAGCCTCAACTATTCAAAAGTTCAAGAAAACCTGTTATGGTGAAGTTCATTACTTTGTTCATTTGACGTTGGATGACCCTACTATGTACTTGGTTATCATGAAGTAAATGAGGTAAAGTAACTGGATTTCTTTCGAAAATGTATTACCTTTTTTTTAACAATTAGGAGTGGTTAGGTTTTTGTTAATAATTGTTTTAGGTTTTTTTTTGTTAAATTTTTATTAAACAATATTAAAAGTATTCAAGAAGACATAATAATAAGCATCTAAAGTTAAAAGCTTTTAAGAGATGAAAGAATAAAAAAAAAAAATAAAAAAATGAATTAATAAAATAAAGTAGCCTGAGGAAATAACCAATCTTTTGAAAGGGCAGAGAAAAACATTATCTAAATTAAATCAAATATTATTTTTACCAATAAGTTTTTATTTGACAAAGGTCGGAAAGTATTATTTATATATTAACAAATAAAAAAATGTAATCTGAAAAAGTTGTTATTAAAATGAAAAGAATTAGATAACGGTTTTTCCAAGAAACTCTGTCACAACCCACGCAGGAGAATTTCCGTTTGATGTTTGTTGTTTTTCGGAAGTTGATGTTTGTAGTCCAGCTCGTTCATGATTAATGGGGTCAAGAGTGTGGCGGCAAAAAAGTACAGTTTGTGTTTTTTACTTTTCGTAGCAAAATAAAGTTCTTCCGTCTCCTCTAAATATACACAGGTGAGGCTTCTTTACTAAATTAGTTCCAAAAAATATTATAGCAAAGATATAATAGCTTCTTAAATTTTATTCAGGTAACAAAAATAATAACAATAATCCTTAGTTTTTAAAGATAATATAATTATTAAGTTTCTTTTATTTATTGATTCAAATTCATCTTTATATTAATTATAAATATTGTTGTTTGAAAACAGAAAATATTGACAATGGCCAGAACTCGAACCCGGGCATCCGCATCTACGCAAACCAAGGCTATGTTCTACTCGTGTAAATCCATTCTCTTCATTGGCATTTTGTACCAATCGATCACGCCAAGTTTTATTATCAATGTAATTGATTAATCAATAAATATATAAAATTGATCGTTCGTCAATTAAATTCTGCAATTTGGGCCATTTATCCAGCATTCTCGTAATTAGCTAAAACTTAATTTAAAATTTTAGAATTGCACACTACTTTCATTTCTGGTCCTGGGAAGTCCATTAGTATCGACATGAGAACACCCTAAGACATCCTAAATGTCTATATATTAGGGCTGAAACGAGAAGGGTCAATTATTTACGTTTTTAAAGGATATAACAACAATACAAAAACATACTCCAATTACTAGTATCATTACTGGACTAGCAATTAAAAACCTTTTCGATAGCATTAAGGGTAGGAAGTGTTCCTTAACTGTACCTTCTCCCAATAAGATACACCCTACCACATTCCCAATAATTTGTTACTTTCACCTACCTATATATGCAATATATATAAAGGGAAAGTATATAAGTAAGTGAAAAATTCCGACTTCCGATTTTCAACGGAAATACACGTTTTGCGGTCCCCTCAATCCAAATAACCAAGTTCCGTGAAATGGTCTGTGTGTATGTGCTACAAATCTAGAACCCTATGAACCTGAAATTGGGCATTTGATGTATGTATTTGCCCGCCATTTGGCAGCAAAAATTTCATCAATATTGATCAAACGGAGGGGGCTTTATTTATTTCATAAATCTCATTTTTAGTTGTTTTATTTAGATTTTCTCAAAAACGGCTGTAACGTTTTTGATTAGACTCGTCGTATTTAATGAGAATCAGGGAATTAAACGATATTCATTTATATCAGGTAGGTTCTTAAATGGCGAGAGAAAAAATTTGGTTTTCCTATAAAGTAGGTACCTTTGATTTTGTTTATATAGATTTAAATCGTCTGTCTCCCATTATGCCTAAAAGTAAGGAATGGATGATGAATATGAAATATGAAAATAAATCGAATAAACATAGTCAGGAAAAAAAAGAAAAATACTCCAACTTACAAAACACTTTGAACCCACGCATGCGCAGTACGCCTTTCTTTTCTTTTTCCTTGTTTAAGGACAAGTCGATGATTAAGGTCATTATCGTCCAACTCCTAAGGTACTTTTTGATAATCCCACATATATTATTTCACAAAGCCTAAAATTCGGTTTTTCATGAATTATAAGGTCCTGTCGTGCTCAAATGCCATGAATGTGGTATCGTTGGATTCAGAATTTCACGGAGCTTTTGCCAATCGCATTCTCATTGTTTATTTTTCGGTCTAAAATAAAATATCGACCTAAATGTAGTGATTCGCGCATAAACGAAAAAAAACAAAAAAAAAAAAAAAACATTTTGTGAAAACTATATAGATTGATTGTGTATCGTAAATCGTTAAATTAAATTAGCCGAAAAATGTTTTCTTTAATTAATATTTATATAACCTTTGTAAATTAGGCTGTTTTTTTGTTTTTGGGTTTTATCGCAATGTAGAAGTTATAATAATATATTTTTAGCTTTTTTATACACTTTTCCGGATTGACCGGCTCTCTCGCTTAAACGGCAATGATCGGTTCCGACAAGGACGGATAAGCTGGAGTCTACTGTAGTCAGAAATGTGTATGACATAAATAAAATCTATTTATAGTGATTCATAGTGGCATAGTGATGCGTTAGGTGGATTTTATCAATTATGATCAGCACAATAAGGACTATTTAAGTATCTTCTTATATATCTGTACATATATTATATATTAATCTAATCTTAATCTGTGGGTGACTACCTTTTTAAATTATTTTTAAATAATTTAAAAAGGTAGTCACCCACAGATTAAGATTAGATTAATATAAAATAATTTAAAATTGACGTACGTCAATAAATACCATAAATTGGACAAACTTTGTCCATCTCCCGTTACTCGCAAAATTTGCCTGATCGGGTAGTAGGTATCAGTGAAGAGGAAGGATTGGCTCTACTTGGAGCCGAGCTCTGTGGTGTAGTGGTTAGCATCCGCGCATGTCACGCGGGAGACCCGGGTTCGACTCCCGGCGGAGTCAAATCTTTTCTCTTCAAAAAATAAATTATGAACATATATTATTTCACAAAAATAAAAATCAAAGAGAAAAAAAAGTGTTCTCTTAAATGTAAGCTTCGGTTATGCTTAAATGTGGTGTAATTTAATTAAATAGGTGTGGTGTAGTTGGATTCAGACTTCGAATAGAGTAGGTAGAAAAATTGGGTTATAATTATTACCACAATCATTCTTTTTATTCAGTCAAATATTATGAAAATCGATGTCTAGGCAGGAAAAAATGGATTTTGCTAATTAAGACCCACTCAAAAGATATTTTAAGCAAACAATATGTGATTTTATAGATTAATGTTTTCCTATAATTTTTATATTTATGGCTTAAATATTATATTAACTATTGTTTTTACAAAGTTAAAATTAACTCCTTTAAAGAACATAACATGTTTATAAAACATTAAAGTTAACTATGTTTACAAAAGAATATTTTCATGCCAATAATTTTATATTTATAGATGTTATATTATTTGAAGTATATTGAAAAAATACTATATTCATATTTACACTTAGTACAGTACCTACACTGCCAGCAAAGCTGCTTTTTTTTTTAATTATATGAAATCTGAATTGCAGCACTAGAAAGTATCTGTGACAAAAAAAAAAAAAAAAAATCTTACGTATACTATTCCAAATAGCTAAAAAAATGTAGTTTTCGCCAAATGCACTGTCCTATCGTGCTCAAATGCCATAAATTTAGTATTGTCTGATTCAGACTTTTACGGAGTGTATGCGAATTGCAGGCTCATTTTTTTTTCTTCCAATCAAAGCTAATAAAATCGTTTTTATAGCAGGAATTTTAGTAAATTAAAGGATCGAAATGAGAAAAATGCATTTCAATGGTTTCTTCGCGGGCTTTATGCATACATGCCCATACATGTTCCACATATACGGGCCGGACGTTTTAATTCTCTGAAACTTATGGTTTTTAAGAAAAGCCATGGATTGCGCCCCTCAGCTTTACGAGGCTTCTTATTGTTTTGTTGCCTTTCCATGAATAGAAAATTATTTCATGTCGTTGTTGCCACTTAAAAAAATACCTCCCCCTTCATTGTCAAAAAGATAACCGTGAAAAACACCTGATGAACTGGTTTTGAAAAAAAACTTAATAAGGTTAATAAATTGGGCACTTTAATGGTATAGATGCTATGATTTTTATTTATGACTTATTAGGTTTTATATTTTTCCACTAATAAGAGAGAGTCTGTGCCTTCTTGCACACAAAGAAACTAATTTATTTGCTTTATTGAAATTTAACTTTTTTCGTTAATACTTCAATTATTTAAATAATTTGAGCCTTGGGGAAGGATAGGTAAATTCAGAATTTAGAAAGATTAATTTTTAGGGACTATGCAATATTCATAGTGATTTCATATTTACCAGGAAGATTACAGGAAATAGTTTTGAAGAGAAGAAGGTCAGAAAATGGAGTCCTTCCTTAACTATTAAACGCTGCTGTAGAAAAATAATTTCTCCTTAAGGCCTGGGTGGTTGGGGGGGGGGGGTGGTGAAGAGGCAACAAAAAAAGTTAATGCTGCTTATCGTTATGTTAAACCTGAAAGTAAAATCTGATACAAATCTAAGTGCGAAATGCTTCGCGCGGGTCCAGCTAGTTTAGATTAATAAGTGATGGTTTCAAATCAGAAGAGGTTTTGAGTTTTATTGGATATTGTACGTGATATAGACCAAAATGTCATGATATTAGAGAAATAATGCTGGTTCGGTTTAAATTATCATAATTTTTTTTTTCAGAAAATATTATTGCTATTATTGTAAGCAGTACGCTTTTAATTGTTTATAATAACCATTGTTTATAAGCAAAGGCGTTCTGTTTATGGGAAAGAGTTGTGAAGGTGTTAGGAAATTATTTATTCCATAGATTGTTAACAACATGAAGTTTTCAACAACTAAATAGAGAATTATAAAATCAGACGCGATGAATTATTATGCCTGCATTCCCGTCTTATCAGAAATAAAAATCTTTATGTAACAATAACAATTTTTAGTGTACTTTAGAGAGTAAATACGTGACGCTCAAAATTATTTAAAGCAGTTTATGTGTAAGGTGTAAAATAAATATGGCACAAGATGATCTTTTATAAACTATATTTTAGTTAACAACGTTTAGTTGCATAATAGATTTTTGAATGAGATAAAAAGGGGGGGGGGTTTAGATAAACAGTAATCGTTCTGTTTTCGGAAAGACAGAAGAGACAAAACTTTGAAGATTATGTTTACATAATCAACATAAAAAAAAATTGATTGTTGATGAAATTAGGATTTTTTTAGGCCACTTATTAGAAGATATAAACAATAATGAATTGAAAAGTACCGAGAACTTTGCAATACAAATCATAATACTCTAAAATTAATGGAGACAAACAAAAATAACTTCATAAATGTGGAAAAATGTGTGAAGTTGCTGAATGTCGTTTACAAATTTATCAAAACATGTTTATTTCTAATCCAAGTAGTATGGTTGTGTGTATGCGCGCATGACAACTAAGTTTTTTTAAATATATTTTTATATTTAATGTGTATTCAATCAGCATTTTTCTCTCGCTCTCTCTTTTTTTATAAAATTTAAATTACATATATTCAACCACAGAAAAATTGTTTTTATACATATGAAGATAGCAGAGCCTAAAATAACTTTTCAATAAAGAAACTTTTTTAAAATAAAGATTAAAAAAAGGTTTTCTTTAAGGTAGCCCTTGTGGGGCCCGAAGTTCACGTGTACAAGACGCAAAAATAACATAGGATCGACATATTATGTTGGAAAAGTGAGAGAATATATGCATTAAAGGTAGAACGGAATGTTCACGGAGTCAATTAAATGCCTCCAATCTGAAATCAGAGCATATTTCATCCTCAATTTCGAAGTATGCGATTCATCACACCTCAGCAATTAGCAATGGGTATGTAGGGAGTGAGATCTGATGAACTGAGTGGGAAGTTGTGCCCTCCTCGAAGTTTCCCGCGGAGACGAGAGACATTAAGGGATCGGTATAGGCGACATTACTTCACTGCTAAGGAGGCTGGAGACGGGAACATCCACATTAGTAACTCCCCTCACCTCGAGGTTGGGCATTAGCAACTCTATCTAGTTGGGGTGAGGGTGGCTGCTGCGTGAAGGTAGGGTGTTCGGTAATTAGGAGCAGGAGGATGTGAGGCGTTAGATCGGCATGTAGCGATATGTTCTCAACTTAAAAACATATGGAGTATGTTTGTGCTATGCTAATAGAGGACTTTGCGAAAGTATTGTGTTGTGATACTGCAACGACCATTCATTCCTTCAATTTCAGGTTCTATAAAGTTTTTTTTTTCTTCTCCTTCCGAGCATTTACGGATATACAGGGGAAGGTACTGATGAATAATGCCGAGAATTGAGAAAAACCAAGTTCCTCGGGATTTGAACTCGGGTTCAATGTTGAACAAATTCGGGTTATCACGTGTTAGTCGATAGTCGGCCTGGCCCGCTCGCCCACCCCACCCGTGTCAAAAAAGTGTCGCTACACTGTTTGTGTTGACAACCTCTCTGTAGCCAGGGATACAAGGAGCCAGAATACTTCCTCACATTCACACTAGTAACACTAAATTTCTGCAAAACTTAGAAAAAATTTACTTCATTGAAAGTCGTAAAAAAAACTTTTTCAATTGTGAGAGGCCTGAGTATAGCACATTGTCTTTCATTGATACTTTTTTTTTGTAACGTGAGATAAACTGTATTCACTAATTTTTTTTTAATGCCTGAAATTACGAAATATTAATTGCCTGCACTTTCGACTCTTAAGAGATACTCAAGCTCGTTGAAACGTACACGATTAGGCCAAAATTCGGTTCGTTTTGGGTCGCTGCCATTGAGTGTGAGATCGACACTTAGGTTCTATCAGGTTTCAATTCGTGTTCCGGTACTAGAAAACATGGAAAGGTTTCAGACTACCACGGTTCAGTTTCGCGACTTGATGGCAATTTCATCGCATGGAAACTTTTTCCACATTTAAAAATGATCTGATAAGACTAGTCTACTACGTTTGAAAGATTCCATTCGGTTTCGTGAACGACCAAAATCGGGCCGAATGGAACCGCATAGTGGTGAAAAAAGCTATTTGTTTTTCCGTAACATAATGCTCGTTTAATCAGGGCTAATGTCAAAATAAATATGTTTTTAAAAAGGGTATACATTTTTAATTTTAAAAACAGAAACTTAAAACCTCTTTTTTCCCTCTAAGAACACCTGAAAATAGATATTGTATCTGTTCTGTTATTCTTCAAAAGGAAAACCAAAAAATAGTTGATTTATTTAGTACTATGTACATTACGACAGATGGATTTCATCTATGCTAGATGTCTGATGACAGATGGACTAGATAATAGATGAGTCTTTGATTCTACCAAAAGTTTTGTTTCTATAATTTGTTAGAATGTTAACTCTTGTAAACAGACACGACCAATCATCTGTCAGTCTATCCAGATCACTTCAAGAGCTCTATTTTAGGCCGAAAACACCTTTTGTTTGATAGGCCAAGGTTGTAGATACAGAAAGGACATATATGTTGATTATATAAACAACAAAAATATTTATAACTTAAACTACAAATTTATATTTGTTTACATGCAGTCTAACAAAAACCAACTATCGACCAACACCAATGAACTCTTACTTAATGCTTCTAAGCCAAAATACACGGGCATTATCACAAACTAATTAAGGATATAAGGCGGATAAAAAGAAGCTGGATGAGGGACCTCATCTCCTGAAGTATCAAGCTCGGAAAGAGGTGCGACAGAGCACTTCCCTTTTCTCATGCCAAAAATGCCTTACATACTAATTCTTTGTAGCTATCACATTCGCTGATTGTCGCAGATTACTGACAGGTGGGAATAGAAGTTTGAAGGCGAAAAAAATAAAATAAATACATAATATATATAATGAAATAGATTCCTTATTAATACTAAAAACAAAACTCATTGTAAATACTTTTCAGTAGACATTTCTAGGATGGTCATCAAAACTAAAGCATAATATCAAAATATGCACTAAGATGTCCGTAAATATTTTATTTGGCAGTGCAAGGAAATATAATTATATATTTATGACCCAAAAATAGGATTTCTAATTTCATTCTTGAGGATTATGTTAAATTTTATACAGGCGTGGGATGCATGTAATCTCTTTTCATGGATAACGAAGGAATTTATCCAGAAGCTGGATTAAAAAAAAATGTCAAGGAAGAGTGTGGGCAAAGGAAAAATAATGCTAAAATATATGAAGGCTTCTCCCGACGTTAAAAAAGGGTAGGAATGACTTAGAATTTCCGAATACTCAAAGATGACTAAAATTTTCACGCGTGGTATATAAAAATATGGATTTGTAGGCGATTTCAATAATAAAGTTAAAAGTATATGCCTATACATTTATTCTTTTATTTGTTCGAAAACTGTCACACACTCGATGATTATAAAAAAATGTGAACATTTGAAAAAATATAGAAAAAATTAACAAATATATAAATTTAATGACTCAGGAAGAAATTAGCTGATTAAAACGAATTTTAGGATATTGATTCAAATTGATTATATTTGGACCTCGGAGATAACAACACCATGTCCATTTTTTTATTGAACTAAATTTTACCTTACAGAATTAGATGTCATGTTAAATGCTTCCACAATTACTTATCAACAATGCTTAAATCGTTCAATAAGCTGTCTCCATGAGTAATGAAAAACAAATTTATCATGGTAATTAAATCAATAGTGTTAAATTTAATTCTATAAAAAAAAATGTAAACGGTGTTGTTTACCTCCGAGGTACAAATATATATTGTATCAATTTTTTTAATGGTGTAGAACTCATTAAGAGTTACAAATAAAAATAATTATAAGCTAATCGTATGATAATGGCAAGAAATTTACAACTTTTCCGAAGTAATTGAGACGCGAAGACACGTGGTACGCAAAGAAGGGGTAAAATACGAACATTTTTGGATGGAAGGGAAAAATAGCAGTTCATTCAACATTTCAAATTTAGGAATAATTTTTAAGGAATGATATGAGTCGGAGATTAATATTTACTTCTGAGAAACAGACTAGTTGAATAGCCAAATTATTTAAAGATATTAAAATTATGTTTCTTTTTTTTCTTGGTCGGATGCACCCAAATTTCAGCAACCAGATGACAATTAAAAGCAAATTAGTTTTTGCTAAGGCAGATCATGGAAGCCAAAAAATGCCTGCGACAATGCCTTTCCTTTGTGAACGTGCCAACTTTTAAGGCATAATTGATGGCTCAGTAAGCTGTAGTCTTAAGGATGACTAATGGTGATTTAGTTTGAGAATAGATTAAAGCAATTGAGCAATATTTCAAAACGATTATAGCACTTAGCGCGCTTAAACACCATAGGATCGTCTTGAATTGTTGAATTTTGAAAACCAAAAGCAACATTAAATGAAGAATAGACAACCAGAAACCAATCGGCAAAGGTTCATAGATAAACGACAATGACATTGTTATAAAATATTAGCCACAAGCAAAAGGACTAGAAGCAACCATCATGTCCAGTTGTTCCGTAATCGAACAATCAACATTATTGCAGTAAAGCTACGTAAAATATTGTTAAAATTTACAAAATGATAGGTACTAATATTTATGAATAAAAGATTTCAAAATAAAAATCAATAGGCTAATAATAATAATAAAGGAACACCCTGAAAATAGGTTAATATATTTCTTGTTTGTATACATTTCAAAATGTTAGTGCATTTGTAATCCTCATCAATGAAGATGGAATCTATTGCAAGAATTTTCATGGAGGAAAAAATAAGGGGACTATAAATGGCTTAAGTAAAGGAAGATGTCGGGGATAAGTAAGTGGATGCTGCCTGTTTATACTAATTTGATCGGAAGAAGATCCCTATGAATATATAGGGGATCCGTGGTATTACGAATGCCAGCGGCACTGAATTTAGGGCGGTTCCTCGAGCCACTACACCGCATCAATTGAATATGCGATCAGGTCCCGAGCATCCATCTTTTGTACCGATACCTAAGATATTATTGTTTTCTTCGGAGATTAGGGTGTCTTCGTCTTAAGAAACAATAAAAGTTTTTACGGAGATTACAATAAAAAACAAAACATACCTAACAATTGTAGTCCTGGAGCCGAGGCCGAAAATGAGTGTTCATTTCAGGAGAAGGTTTGAGCACTCATAATGAAAATCCATTCCATTCTGAATGGAATCCAAGAAGAAAATCCAAGTCTGCCATTTCAAAGCGGTTGCCATCAAATTTCATATGCGAACAAAATCGACATTTTCGAACTTTTTTCAATTATTCGCTAATAACTCGAAAACGATTTATCGCAGAGGAAATTGTGTTCCTAAAATAAAGGGGCATTAAATTTCGCGTCGACTGAGGTCCTCACAGTTAAAATCGGTTAAGTCTTTTCGCCAAAACCGATTGTCAATTTAGCTACTTTAGCGGAAAAATGAATTGCGCTCATGAGTTTGGAAGGAGAGGACCCAATGTAAAAAATCAAATAAAAATGCGATTTTACGCATTTAAATTCATCCGAGTTTAACCAATCAAATTTAATAAAATATAAATATCAATTATTAGTTAATTTCAGCATTGCTATTGATTGATTATACCCAATTTATCCATTAGATACTTTATTTTCACAAATTGGCGCTGTGCCACTTTTTTAAAAGCATCGTCAGGCGTGTAGTATAATTGATGAATTATGAATTTTTTTATTTCAGCTTGAACTATTTTGTTTTATGAATTCTTTAACTAAGTCGCATCTCCGGAATAGGTCTCCATTTCTTTATTAAACTAAGCAGCTTGATCCTATTTTCCATCAAATCGATGAAGCTAATAGAAGTTGATTGGAAACAATAAAAATGGTAGGATCAGCATCAAAAGGAGAACTTGAATAAAATTCAATTAAGAAATTTCAGCCTTCAACATTAAGCCATAGCAACGACCTATACTCTAACTGAGACATAGATTGACAAGTTTTAAGAGACTATAAATACCTTTAAAATACATTGATGCTGAGTGAATTAAATGTCCCAGCAGTTGTTTTTAGGTGCTATTATTTCAACTTTTAGTCCCTCGAATTCTACCTACCATAAATAGGAAAATATTGAGCCCCCAATAATTTGGTACTGGTGACGCCCATGCTCCATGAAGAAAAACCCATTTCTTTTTTTCCATTTCCATTTCGAAAAATCTATTACTCCTATCTTTTTCCAATGCTAAACACAGTTCTGTTTCATGAAATTGTCATTACTCAGAGCTAAGTTATAAGGACAAATACAACATACGTTAAATAGAACTTTGAAAAAATTGTACCAGCATTGTAAGTATATCATACCAGATGAAAATAAACATCATTCAAATAACTTTAATTCTCTCAGTTAGAATCAGGAAAGTTAATCGGATTAGATTTTTCCATCAAGCTGTTAAAATTCTTTGTTTCATAGAAATTATTGCAGGAAAAAAAAAGTAAGAATAGTACTGATCAAAAAGTGTAATTTATATTCTATATTGATATGATTCATCCTATATTATATAAATATAGAATATGATATTTTATAAATATCCTATATTATATAGAATATGAATCTTATTTTCATAAAAATAAAAAGCCCCAGCAGCACTTTTGTTGTTTTTATTATACAAACTAAATAGATTTGTATAAACTGGGATAGTAAAAAATAAAAATAAAAAATAACCCACAGGAATTCATAATAAATAGCTTGAAATATTTATAAATGATATCCGGCGGACATTAAATACCACGACTTACCATTAAGGTTGATTAATCATTGTAAGAGCGTCATATGATTAATTTTCAACTAAAGGGGAGGGTTTTGACCTCCTCTAGTTTCCAATCAATAATTCTACCTTCCGATTCCAATTAATCAATTGGCATATGATTGATTAATGAAGAGATCGAAGAGCCTGTGGCCTAGTTCCGTGGACCAAGTGTGAAAATGATGCGGTGGTCTATTGCACCACTAACTTTCACGTTCCTTGCCGAACTATTCTGGTTTTCATACAATATATAATAACAATATATATAATACATTATAAAATACATACAATATTATATAATTTAATAAATAATACAGTAACAATATATGAAATGAAAATGAGAATTTTAGTATTTCTCACTCTCCTCCTCTCCTTCTTAAGAAATTACCTATATATAAAATATATAGTAAGGGGAAGTATTGCGATCGTGAAAAATTTCGACTTCCGGTTTTCATCGGAAATACACTCCAGTTCCGCAAAATGGTCTGTGTGTGTGTGTGTGTGTGTGTGTGTGTGTGTGTGTGTGTGTGTGTGTGTGTGTGTGTGTGTGGGGGTGTGTGTGTGCGTGCGTGTGTCTGTGTCCGTGTCCTTATGTTTGTGAACAGACAAGCTCAAAAACTATAAACCACGCTAACCAAAAATTCTAAAATTAGATATTTCGTATATGCCCGCGATGTGACAGCAAACATTTCATCAACATTGACCCACGGCGGGGGTACTTTATTTCATAACTTTTAAAGTTTTCTTCGATTTTCTCAAAAACGGCTCTAACAATTTTTATAACACTGAGTATTTGACG
Source organism: Aelia acuminata (assembly GCA_911387785.2). Lineage (NCBI taxonomy): Eukaryota > Metazoa > Arthropoda > Insecta > Hemiptera > Pentatomidae > Aelia > Aelia acuminata. The sequence continues at coordinate 94,710,837 of OU426981.1, read as the reverse complement.
TATGTATATGCCCGCGATATGACATCTAAATTGATCAAACGGAGGTGGCACTTTAATTCATACCTTTTTCTCCCATTTTTACGATTTTTTCGATCTTCTGAAAGATAGCTTTAGCGATTTTGATTGAACTCGTCATGTTTAATGAGAATCGAGTATTCTTTCATATCAGGTAGGCTTTATCATTATTAAAATGTTCTGAGGGGGCTTAAATGAGGTAGGGGCATTTTTGTTTACCTATAAAGTACCTTTGCTTTTGTTTATATACGAAAATTACCTGTCCCTCGCTTCGCCTAAAAATAAGAAATGGCTAAATATGAAATATGAAAAAAAATTAAGTAAACAAAGACAGGAGAAAAAAGAAAAATATTCCGTCAACTCATAAAACACGTTCAGTCCACGCTCAATACGCGGTACGCTTATTGTACTTATAAGTAAAGATATTCTGTTCATTTAATGAAAATTATTTGTTTTATGGTAACTAAATGAATTTTTCAACAACTACATAAAACCACACGCGATACAGTAATTTGCTTGTATTGCCGTATTATCACAAGTAAAAACTTATATTTAATAATAATAAAATCAGTGTACTTTAAAGAGCAAATATAAACAAAAATAAGTAAATGAATATGGAAAAATGCGTGACTTTGAGAAATGGCATTTAACAAAACAAGTCAATTTCCAATCAAAGTAAGTTGGTAAGTGAAATTTGTGCGTTGCTTCACTTACATCTCCGTCAATTTCATTTTAAATGAATGATTTTTCCTTAGAAAAATCGCATCTTTGTAAATGAATTTCAACATATTTCATTTTAGATCAAGTATATATATATATCATTTTCTTTAATAGAATTCTTCCATTAAACCAATGCTATATATAGTTATAAGGTCAGAATTTAAAATTATATAGGGTTCTATACCACATATGGTAAATTTAGCCAACAAGTTTTTAAAGAAGTAGAGTTAAGTTTCGTCTTATTTTGAATTTGCACTATAATTTACAATCACCATTATTTCTCAAGCAGAACATAAAAGCATTAATTTAATCTTTTTCCAGTTAATCTGATTTCAACGAATTTTGACACATTGCTAGTTCATAGTCTTTATCTAATAGAAATTTTATGAGGTCAATTCCTCGTAACTTTTATTATTGATAGCATTTATGGGAGATTAATTTTAATTAATTTTTTACTGGTTCGTCCGATTTCAACAATTTACGTAGAACGTAAATAAGTACATAATACGAAATAAGTAGAAAACGTAGGTGGTTGAACCTACATAGATGTTATTAAAGATATGTTTTAGGATGGAAGGTAATAGCAATAGTTTTAATTATTTTTATTATATACTAGTTTTTATTATTACTATTTTTTATTTTATTTTTTGTGATATATATATAAACCCTTAATTCCAACATTCCTCTTCAAGTAGAGCAAAGCTTGCAATAGATATGTCAAGAACATGCCGAAAACTTCTAAAAGAGAGGTCATTACTTACTGGGCATTACAGGGAAAGGGAAAAAGTTGGAGGGCTTTAAACGAGATTGAATACGAACCAGCTTCCCGATCTCCTTTCACACTGAAGCTATAAATAGTAATATAAAAGTTTTGTTTTTTCTTTTCTCCTCTTACTAGAGGACATTCCTACACGACATCCTTTGAGCCGAGAAAACAAAAATAAAAAATATAAATTGAAGTATAGACCAGTGAGCCGCTGTTTACCGTTAGCGTCTATCGGTAGTTGGTTATCGGAAGATGGCAAGGCAGAGTTAATAAAGATCAAAAGAAATGATGGAACGATCGCTAATAAAGATGAAAGAGAAACGGAAACGGATTCGGGGTATTTCGGTGGCGGATATGTCAGCCATGATAACCTAGTTACGATTTTTCTTCTTTAGCCGTAATCAGTTCCTGATTGGTTTTTACTGGGTAAGCAGGAACTTAAAATAAGTTTATATTTAAGGATGTGAATAAGAACAACGCTTTTATGCCTTTCAAAAATATATGGCAACGTGAAACAAAACCATATGATTTTGTTTGGTGCTTGAATTGAAAAGATTTCTATATTTTTTGTTGGAACAGTTAGCTAACTGTTCTAGTACATGATCTATGCTTTTCGAGAACTTCTAAAACGTTTCAGTCTAAACATTAGGAACAATGAACTATAGTCTACGTCTCGCTTTGCACATCGAAATATATTGTTATCACTTTTTGTAACGTTGTTAGTTGAGTTTTATTGAGTTTATATTGTTTGTCTGACATCGTGAATTATTATTTTCTTGTAATAAAAATTATTTAAACTCATTTTAGTCCATAGTATTTGTGTAGTATATATCATAGTCCATAATCTGTGACGCGAAGAGACGAGATGAAGAAATGAAGAAACGCTTTGTTATACGTCATGATAGTAACTTTTAGCCAGTATATATCTGCACCATATCGGATAAGATAGCAACTCAATTTTTTCGAAAATGAGTCAAGTCCAACAATGACTTTAAAAAAGTGACTTTTAAATCTTTAATGATGGCTAAAACAGAAGTAAAAATAATTAAAAAAAAATATGATTATTTGATCGAACGCAATTATTTTTAAGACGCGAGTTTATTAAATTAAAATTTTTAATTTAAAAATACTGGGGTGTAGTACATAGATCGAATAGCCAGGGAAATTGATAACTCACAACATTAGAAACATAAGATTGCACTGATTTAGAAGATTGTTTTTCCGACAGTAATCAATAAAAATAAAAGCATTAAGAATCCTGTCTCTGCTCATGGTGTTAATAACCAAAACAAACTCAGAGAATGGGATTTGAAAAGCAACTAATTAGAAAAAAAAAGATCAAAATTGTTGGAATTATTTACTTTCAACAATTTATTAGATGTATATTGTAGATCGAGAATTCAGGGAAAATATCCACGGCTGCCCTTAATTAATAGTTAACTCAAAAATCTTGTTGATATTTTATAAAAAAATTATTGCTGAGGTAAAACTTTATTTAATTCACAACAATAGAAAATTCTAAAGTATTTTCCTGAAAAATGTTTAGTTTTTTAGTTACGAACTTATTCAGAACAGCCGCCGATATATTCGTATTATATCAGAAAATGATATAATATCATAAGATGTATTAAGCCTTTAACTTGTTTTATAAATGTTTAATACTTTGGAGTGTTAGGAATCATATCCCTGCACCTCAGACATGTATGTAAAGATGAGTAAAGATGAGTAAAAATCATTCATTAGTCACAGGAGGGATGAATTTTGGAACAAGGCACAAAAAAGTATTAAATGCGAAACTATACATTAATAAATGAGATGTCGAAACTGTTTCAAGTTAATTTTTTGAATCCATCGTCGCATCTGCTTTAATTCAATACCAACTTGTTATCGATGTTTAGTTCAAGTATAACTAGTGTTCTTTTATTTTACCTTAAAAAGATTCGTCAGAATCTCTAAATATAACTTTAGATTAACTATTAATGGTTCTGAAAATAAGTAGAGAATAAGAGTGGTCTCATTCATACTTTCGAAATGCCGCTAAATAAGGTGTGGTTTTGTAGCTCTAAGATATTGTGCTTATCTTTTGCTGTTTGTCTTCAGGAGAGTAACTATTTGACAGCCGTGCTAAAACTGTCAACAATAAGAGACGTGTGAAATTTTTTCTCTTCTATTTGCTAGCTCTTACTTGCTCGAATAATTTTCTTTTATAAAAAATAGATATCTAGGACGTCTCAGACCTTAAGGATCGCACACAAATGAATTCTTTCGCAGAAGAAGGTGTTAACTCATTCTAAATAATACAGAATTAAATGAATAAATACCTAATACAATGAATAGAGTACAAAAGTACAATCATTATAATTTTACAATATTATAATATGATTTTAATGACATTTCTAAATCAGAATTATTTTTTCTTTCCGGAATTGAAATGAGTGGAAATACTGGGTTATTTCAAAAATATTGTAGTCTAGTTTATGCCTCTCTTAGTTTCGGTTCAGATAATCATGAATACGGAAAACAATTTCTTTGCTGGCCCTCTGATCACTTCAGCTAATTTTCCTGGGACTTTCTTTTTAGGAGTCTCGTAACTGCACGAACGTGTTTTAGGTTTCAAAAATCGTAGTAACAAAAACAAAAAAATACTTGTATTCCAACAAACACTTAGAAATAAAAACAAAGCTTAAACTAACAACAAAATGGGGTCAACTGTGGTGTAGTGGTTTAGCATGGCAGCCTAAAATAATGGAGGTCGCGGGTTCTCGTCCCGCGGTGGCCCCAGGATTATTTAATGGGAGTAAAATATTTCTCGTTCATACCGTATTATACAGTAATTATATTTATGGAAGGGATATCTAACAGCAGAAGTTCATTCTGTGTTCACTATTTCATTTATAATCAATTAAGTGTTTAAAGTGTGTTAACATTCACAGGATGGAATTCAGTTGGTAAAAATGTTTCCCTACCCTCTGAAATTTCCTGGATACATCAATGCCTAGCAGATCTTCCCTTGCTGATCCACTTCCCTTTTTTTCTTAAGGAAAAATATTTTTCCTATATTGTACCTAATATTGTAAACGATTTAATAAGAAAAGAAAAATATATCTGTGGCTGAAGCGTAAAGAGTGATAAGTCCAAATTCATAATTAATTTTTTTAATTGTTTGCACATAACTTTACAGATTTTTAACACATTTATTAGTTTATTTATCACATTACACGGTTAGCAACATCCTGAATGTTTTGAATTTATTCATTAAGGTGTCAATAATAAACAAAGTGTTATAAATATGCAATGTCATGAGCAAACAAATTAAAAAACTATTTTTTAGTTTGTACTTAACGCTGAAGCCACAGCTATATAAAATTAATTTGCCAAGAAATCTAAAAGTTCAGTATTGATGGACCTTAGAAGATAAGGTGTCTGAGTGATTTTTTTAAAAAAATTGAGATAGATGTGGAATATGGTAGTTAAAATGCCGCTCTTCTGATTGGTAAAGCGATCGGAGTGGATTCAATGATATTGATAAGATTAAAAAAGTATGTATGTTGAAAACCATTGTGTCAAAATTCTTTGATTTGGAATAAAAGGGCGCAAAAATCCTCCCTGATCCTATCCCAAAAACTGTCTATGGTAATATTTATTAGGAAATTACCTTCTTATGTTACTTTAAAACTCGAAAACGAAAGGTTTTTTTCTGATATAGCGGAATTTGACTAAAATGGTAAAAAGTTTATAATTACCCCCTCTCCACCATTTTAGGTGTTCTAATACTTATTATTCTCCTAATCGAGGCGGTGAAAAATCCAACAAATCAAAGATCATTGAAATTGGTGCAGTCTTTCTTGATTTAAAATTGGTGTGGCTAGGTTAACCAGTCTTTATTTTTTATATTTATATTCAATATTTTCAAATTCTTTATTTTATTTTATATTAAAATATCTATATTTTAAAAGTCCATAATCATTGAAAAATAACTAAAACTAATAATGATAGAAGTGATATTGAATGTCAAAGACCTGATTGAGATTTTAGAATAAACAAATAAAAAAAAAATCTTTCAAATCCACATAAAAATATTTTTTCAAACTTTGATTTATTAAGATCCCTAGAGAGAATTATTATGAATATTTCTTGAACTATCCTATTTATTGAACAGCGCAAAAACAAAAGTAAAAGCTCCATTCTTTCCCAACACACTATAAGATGTTTTGACAAAGGATAAACAATCAAGCTAGAAAAACTACGCAAGGATCCGCCAGTAGAATATTAGGGACGGTTAGCAGAAGATAACATCTTATTTGTAGGGCCCTGTGCTGCTAGTTTCCCTACCCTCCTTTTCCAATAAACCTATCCCCTTTTTTCCTCCAGCCCTACGTTTTCCCCGATTGAGGGTGCTTTTAATATAAAAAACAATATTAAAACCGCCCCCAACTCGCCTCCAACAGTTTACTTAATAAAGCCATACTGGCCTCATCTCAAAGACAAATATTCACAAAGCTGGCCCCCCTCCCACTCCATTTCTCATCCAGTTTGTTCAACTGTTAATTACAACCATTTCTCCTCATCCCCAGCTTGTTATCTTCTCATTTATAAATCGGAATGAATAATTGCGGCAGTAGATACGAGTTACGGTTAAAAAGTTAAAAGTATCTTTATTCGTAAAGAAACGCCCAGGGAAAAATTATAGGCTTATTCGGTTATTTTGAATGAAATTTATGAAAGAAATTCAAGAAATTATTGCATAAATTAATCATGATAAGTAAGCCTTTAAAACAGGGATATCATTAAGCTGGAAGGAATCAGCCCAATTGGTTTGAAATCTTGATTAACTCATTAATAACAGATTGCTTATTGTAAAGTCTTAATGAATAATTAATTTAACAAATAATTGCAAAAAATGATTTATCAGATGTAGTGTCAAAAATCAAGGAAATATATTTTATAGTAGTTCTTTTTTTTACATTTTAAATTCATTTACACTAAAGAGAAACTTATCAAAGAGCTTGATCTTTGTAATAATTATTGTAGAACATATTTTACAAAAGATATTTATAATATTGTGATATTTTAATATAATAAACTAGAACGCTATATTTCGATAAATTATTTAAGTGGAAAAATCGCTCATTAACTGGTGCTATCACATGGCCTAAATTCATGAGGAATGTATTTGGAGGATTTGAAGAAATGTTTATTAACCTGTTGGGATAAATGAGAGTTAAATTAATGTTATACGTTACCTCAAACTTTAAATGTTAAAGTCATAAAGCGCAAATGGGTGAACTCACCTGAAAATACAAAAAAAAGATATATTAGTCAGAAATATATTTGGTACAAATATAAAAAAGCTATCGATTTTTTAAAATAAATATATCATTCCGAATTCTAAAACAAAATAATAAATTTGCTAATGCAATATGTTACTATGATACAAGGGGGTGACTTTGCCCAATGTTTGTGAAAAAGATAATTTCTTCTTCAGAAGTTATAATGAGATAAGAAGAACAAGAGTAGGGAGATGAAGGAAAAATGAACCTGATCATTCTATGGAACTGTCCAAAGTCACTTTAATTTTGAAGATTTCATTGTTGTTCAATGACTTGGAAAGAAGTACGTTAAGTATTATATGGCAAATGTTTAAAAATTTGATATGATACAAATTTTCATGTATCTCATCTGATAACATTAGATAGAGGAAAACATTCAAATTTCTTGACAGGTCGGACGAGATCAACAATGTCCAAAGCCAGGACATTGTTATTAAAGCAAGTACTACACGTAAAAGGAGAGGAGTTCTACGTGTTTCTCCATGGTGTTCACGATCACGCCTGATAGAATATGTGTTTAGGTCCTACAATTATTTTACTGGCTGCAGGCGTAGATTTATAAGGAGGCAGACAGAGCATTCAACAACAAGAATACGTACGTTCAAAGAATACGTAGTAATGCTTTTAAAGTTATATCTCATATATGTAACATAAAGTTATTAAACATATGTAAGTAATATTATTAGTAATATAGTTATATTATGCATGTAAAATAAGTGAAAGAACCATAAACAAAGATTCTGTTGATCAGCTGTTTGGGACCCACATGAAGCACACACACTTCAGGTCAGTCTTACAGTTTTAGGTATTTTAAAGTGTTGTTTATGAAAAAAATTGCTTTATTTTGTGTCTTTTGTACAATTTTAGTGCGCGTGTTCCATAATCTAATAGATTATAGCACAATTATAAAAAGTCGGGCGACTAGGCGCCCTTTATAGTTGCCCAGAGCACTACGCTCTGTATCCTTGTTATAAGGCCCCAAAATGTCTTCAACCAAACTGGGCGAGATGAGACCATCGAACCCAAAGAAAAACGAATCTGAAAATTCACCAAATAATAGCAATTCAAAAGCACCAGCTAACCTTAACCAGACAGAAACAACAACCAGCTATGCCAAAGCCACCGCCACGGAAAGATTTTCTAAGCGAGAAAACGCTATAATTTTACACACTTACCCAGGCATCAAACAAAAAGAATATGTAATTAAAATCGCAACACTAATTGATCCGAAATTTATTCGTTACACTTCAAGAATTTCAAACTCCCGATTTTGTATCCATTTTAGCAATAAGGACGTAGTAGATAACCTCTTAAAGCACCATAAATCTATAACAATAGATAAGAAAGAAATCCTCATAAAACGATTAATTAATCCAGCAAAAAGAATCATAATATCAAATGCATGCCCTTCAATACCACATGATGCTATTGAAAAAGAACTTAAAAACATTGGTGTAAGGTTAGTGTCCCCAATGCATTTTCTCAGGGCCGGTTACCAAGACCCCAGATTAGCCCATGTGCTTAGTTTTAGAAGACAGGTTTACAATCCACCTGACGACCTTAGCAAACTGCCTTCGTCCCTACTAATAAAACATGAAAACGTATCATATCGCATTTTTCTTAGCGAAGATATTGTGATGTGTTTTATTTGTAAGCAACCGGGCCATATATCCACTGACTGCCCTGAGTGCGAAAACGACGAGGATGATAAAAAAATAAATAATCAAGACAATGAAGGCTTATTAATTCATTTTAATTCAGAAGCAAATTATAATAGTGAAAAAATAACAACGGATCGCTCCTTGCTAGACACACCTAATCAGACATTACCTAGCAGTAACATTACAGTACAGCCGACCCCAGCTTGTCACCATGACAACGCCATAGCATCAACAAAGGCCCAGGTAAACATTAAAGGCGACGAGACCGAGATGCAGGATTCCGGTAACCATGGTGATGCTGACCACAACAGAGCCGTCACTGCTGAGACCAATTCTAAAAAAGAAACAGCTGTAGATAATAGCAATAATTTATTGTTATCACCTACAGTGGTTTCTGGCATCAAAAGAAGCCATCCCAGCCCTCCTCCTTCTACAGTATCTTCTACTGAACTCAACCTTATGTTAGATGATAATAAGGACTCAGAAAATATTGTTAATTTTGAAGAATTTCCACCTATGGAAGCAACACAAACAGCTAGCAAAAAGTCAAAAAAATTAAAAAAGACCATTAAAAATACCAAAATTAACCTTGAAGAAGCCCGAAAATCAATTGATGAGGACAAATACCCTATTTCATTTGATAATATGATTAAATTAATTGATATGGCTTCAGAAACGAAAGATTTCAACAAGCTAGTTCATGAATTTACAGATAATACAGAAGGCCTTAGGGCTATGTTGGCTGACACCAGAAACTTGGTTACAAATCGGCGCTCCAAGATCAAAATTTCAAAGCTTCTGAACAGGCAGTGGGACTCAACAGACAATACAATAAATACTGAAGATAGCTCTGATAACTAACTAGTCTAGCCAATTGTTTTATATAATTAGATCATTTTTTCTTTCTTTTTATTAACATACATGGTCAAAACTACCACAACATTAATCGCGCAATGGAACTGTAATGGACTTTACAAACATTATGAATATTTTAAATTGTTACTAACAGAAGAGAACCCAACCTGCTTTTGCTTGCAAGAGACACACTTCCAGAAATCCCAGCGATTCAACCTTAAAAACTATAACGTCTATCGGAAAGATAGATCTGATGGTAAGTCCGCCTGGGGAGGAGTTGCTACAATGGTTAAAAAGGAAATACATTCAGAAGAAATAAACATTAAATCAATCCATGAAGTTATAGCCACAAAAATCTACTATCCAGAACCTATGTCAGTTTGCAATATTTACATACCGCCAAATAGAGATTTCACTGCCAATGACCTTCAAGCCATAGTGGATCAACTCCCCAGACCACTAATCCTTGTTGGGGACCTGAATGGACACAGCAAATTGTGGGGCTCTACACTATCCGACTATAAAAACAGAGGTGTTGAAATCGAGAAGTTTATCAATTGTAATAATTTCCTAATTCTTACCAATGACGGATCCCCAACACATTTCTGTACGAGCGGTTCAGTTTCTGCGATAGATTTATCCTTTGTTGATGCTAAAATTTTTCACAAAGTTCATTGGAGCGTAAAAGACACTCTGTATGGCAGCGACCACTACCCTATCACCATAACGCTCGATGATAGCAACATCACATCAAATGGAATACCGAGGTGGTCATTCAAACGGGCCGACTGGGAAAAATTTTCATACTTAATAGAAAAAGAAATAGAAACGAAGAAAGATAGTGTCACAGAATTGGAGGAAAATATATCTTTCTTTCATCTAAAAATTCTTGAAGCCGCAAACAGAAGTATTCCGAAGAAGATAAGTTTCAAGGGCAGACGGCAGGTTCCTTGGTGGAACGAAGAGTGCCGCATCGCAATAACTAATAAAAAAAGAGCGTTAAATAAATTCAAAAAAACGAAATTACCAGAAGATTTAAGGGAGTTTAAAAAAATGAGGTCAATAGCAAACAAAGTATTGAAGGCGTGCAAAAAGAAATCTTGGATGAACTATATTAGTTCTATAAATAGCAGCAGCACTGTAAAAGAGGTTTGGCGAGGAGTAAATGCAATAAAAGGATACACGAAGCACGAGTATATTTCTGCAATTCAGGCTGACAACCAAATCATAAGCGACCCTTCCGAAATTGTCCAAAGTTTAGGTTCGTATTTTTCTGCCATGTCTAAAACAGAAAACTATAGCCCAGATTTCCTGCAGCATAAAATCGACCAAGAGAAAATCGTCATAAATTTCGACACAACAAATTCTGAAATATATAATCACCCATTTAGCTTAGCAGAAATGAAAAATGCCCTAGAAACGTGTAAAGATAAATCATCTGCAGGGCCCGACCAGATTCCATATATTTTTCTAAAAAAACTATCTTTAAATGCTCAGCTATTTCTTCTCTCTATATACAATAGACTCTGGACAACTGGCTGCTTCCCAGAAACATGGAGGAAGGCGATAGTTATACCAATCAAGAAAAGCCCCAAAAATATACATATCAATAATTACCGGCCTGTATCCTTACTTTCATGTACTTCAAAACTTCTTGAAAAAATGGTAAACAATAGACTTATACATTATCTAGACTCAAAAAACTTCTTTTCAACTTCTCAATGTGGCTTCAGGAAAAACCGATCCACCATCGATCAAATAATAAAACTTGAAAACGAAATTCAAACTGCGTTTTCAAATAAAGAGCACTTAGTTGCTATCTTCGTAGACATTCAAAAGGCCTACGACACTATGTGGCGGTACAACGTGGTCATGACACTTTCACAGCTCGGCCTCACTGGACGATTATTAACATTTGTCAACAACTTCCTAAACAATAGGTCATTCCAGGTGAAAGTTGGTGCAAACCTCTCTCAAACATACATGCAAGAAAATGGCACACCTCAAGGATCTCCCCTGAGCGTAACGTTATTTTTGATAGCCATAAATAGCATTACAAAGACAACACTAAATGAAGTAAACTGCTCTCTATTTGCTGACGATTTTGCAATTTATATGAGAAACAAATCACTCGAATACATTGAATGGAAGCTGCAAAAAACATTAGAAAACCTTGAAGCATGGTCCAAAACTACAGGTTTCAGTTTTTCAGGAACGAAAACCCTAGCGGTCCATTTTTGCAAAAAAAGGAAATGCCAAAAGAATCCCTCGTTAATTCTATCAAATCAGCCTATTGTTTACACAGAAACAATAAAATTTCTTGGGATCTATTTTGATAAAAAACTAACTTGGAGTGATCAAATCCGCCATGTTAAGGTAAAATGCCAAAAAGGCCTGAATTTACTCAAAATCCTGGCTAACACCCAGTGGGGATCTGATCGGAGAACGCTACTTATGTTATACCGCACTCTGATCAGACCCATCATCGATTATGGTTCAGTCGCTTTCAGTTCAGCGAGCCCTTCAACTTTAAAACTCTTGGACCCCTTGCACAACCAAGGACTTCGTCTCTGCACAGGTGCATACAGGACCACGCCAGTAGAAAGTTTGTACGTAGAAAGTGGGGAACCCTCTTTGGAGAAAAGAAGGAAATATCTATCTTTGGCATATGCTGGTACATTGATGTCTAGAAAAAATATCATTGCATCTGAACTTAAGTTTCATTCAACTGAAAACGAAGCACATACTCCATCCTGTAAATGCTTCATTCATAGAGTCAAAAAATTAACAAGCGAATTAGAAATCCATCTTCCAAATTTCTTTAAAATTCCAAATAATACAGCACCTAATTGGATACAATCAGAAAACACTATAGACTACAGCTTGTCAAAATTTTCGAAGCACACAACACCTACTCACGTATTCCAGCAAATGTACAAAGAACGAGAAGAGCTATACTTCAACTACCGTTTTTGGTTTACTGATGCATCTAAATCAAATTCTCAAGTTGGATGTGCATTCGTTATGGACTCGATCTGTCAAAAGTTCAGACTACCACAATCGAGCAGTGTGTACACTGGAGAGCTGTACTCAATATTCAAAGCCCTCAAAGTTATAACAAAACACCAGCACACACATCATGTGATAGTTTCGGACTCCTTAAGCTCCCTAAAGTCGTTAGAAAACAAGAACTCTAACGACATTTTGGTAATGAAAATTCATATGCTTGAATGGGAATGCTCACTTTCTGGAAAAATCATAAAATTCTTGTGGGTTCCATCTCATTTGGGCATTGGGAGAAATGAGGAAGCAGACAGGGCTGCGAATGACGCTAGAATAAATCCTGTTCCTGAAGTGAGATTTGTTAACAAGATTACTCCTATCGACTGGAAGAGACACGCCAAGAAAGTAGTATTCGATACGTGGACCGCCGAATGGAAAAATAGAAGTGAGAAATTGAGAAAAATCAAAGATAGTCCCGAGTTTTGGAAAACTGCGGAGAGAAGAAACCGACGTGAGGAGGTTGTACTGGCAAGAATGCGTTGCGGACATACGTCTATAACGCATACGTACCTCCTCAAGGGACTGTACCCTCCAACATGCAAGACCTGCAAGGTACTTCTGACTGTCGAGCACATTCTACTGGACTGCGAGGCCCTGGAGGAAGCAAGAAGAGAGTGCAACATTGACTACAGGCTGGACATCGCCCTCGGTGACACGGAGAACGCTGCCGAAAGTGTAATCAAGTTCTTAAAAAAATCCAAGTTCTTTCATCTCATTTAGACAATTTTAAATTAACTATGTAATACAAGTAAATGAACTATGTAATGCTTCTCAAATGTTATATATCTAATTGTATTAACATGTCATTAACTGTTAAAAATCTCAATCCAATTCAATAGTTAATTTGAAAACTCAGAAACTATTATGCTTAAGCTATTAAATTTGTGATTGTTATGCTAATGACCCACTATGGGTAGATGCATTTGTTCAATAAATAAATAAATAAATAAATAAAGATTCTGTTCTTGTACGTATGATTTTTATGGCTTACAATTTTTTTTTTTTTTTTTTTTTTTTTTTTTTTTAATAAGGGCGTCAACCACTAGGGTCATCATCGCCCTTTATTTCAAATTTCTGTTTATATCTTATGATATAATACTGTCAATTTTAGAAAGTCGTACAGTTTGTCTGTTACGTTGTCTTGCAGTATACTGTATAGATCGTTTGGTATGTCTAAAAGTGCTCTGTATTCTTCGTATGCACTGCATTCCGTCAAAAAATGCTTCACTGTCAGCGGACAGCCACAAGCCTGACAGTCGGTAGGGTCTTCGCGAGCCATTAAATATCCATGTGTCAAGCGCGTATGACCTATGCGAAGACGCGTCAAGATTACTTCCTCTCTGCGCTTACTCCTATTAGAGGACTTCCATGGGATCACTTCTCTTTTAATTTCATGTAATTTATTTTCAACTAAGTTCAACCACCTGTTTTCCCAACTTTGCTTTATTTTTTGCTTGTTGAGGGATAAAAAGTCCGCTGCTAGAACCCCTCGATAAGGAGTACCATCTGTTATAGCTTTTTTGGCAGCCTGATCCGCTAATTCATTGCCAACTATTCCGCAGTGACTTGGAACCCATACGAAGAATACAGTGCAATTGTTTGTCACGCCCGACTTTAATGAAATTAGGATATTTTGAACTATAGGATTTAAAGAGAAAACATTTTTTAAGCAGATTAAAGCGGAAAGTGAGTCAGTGCAAATAACTATGGTTTTCTTTGTGTCCTGTATAACATTTAAACTTTTATGGATTGCGACGATCTCCGCAGTAAAGTTGCTACAAGTAGCAGATAAGGAAAAAAGATGCTGCCTATCATTGCATATTATCGAGGCTCCTACTCCTATAGAGCTCTTAGAGCCGTCGGTGTAAATGTAGTCAGCGTCACCCAGTTTGTCTTTTAGTTTATGGAATTCGTTTTTGTATATTAGTGGTGATGTGCTATTTTTAAGTAGCCTAGTGAGAGAAAGGATAATTTTTGGGGTAGGTAGTCCCCAGGGATGGATCGGAGATGTTACAGTCTCATGGAATATGGGTAAATCAAGGTCTAGGTCCAATAAGGATGCTGCAACACGGACTGGAAAGGATGTTCTCTTCTTTAAGGAAACTTGTTGCTGGGATAAGACCTGTTTATTGGGGAATAGGTAATTCAAAGGATGATGGTGGGTTGAGAGGATTTTAACTAAGTATTTGAGATCGAGTTCTTGTCGTCTTAGGTCTAGTGGAGGTACGCCAGCTTCAACACAAAGACTACTAGAAGGGCTAGAACGAAAAGCACCGGTTGCTAACCTAAGACCCGTATTCTGTATAGTTTCCAGCATTCTTAGGGCTTGAGTAGAAGCTGAGTTGTAAGAACAGCAGCCGTAGTCCAATTTAGATCTTATAAGAGTTTTGTACAGCGTTAACATACTGGCTCGATCTGCACCCCAACTGGTGTTAGAGACTATTTTTAACAGGGTTAAGGTGCGGAGGCAATCTGCTTTTAATAGTTTTATATGTGGAGACCAACTGAGAGTTCGATCAAAAGTTAAACCAAGGTATTTGATTGTGTTGGAGTAAGAGATTTGTTGACCGGCTATGGAAAGTGATGGTAAAATATGAGGTTGTCTTTTACTGAACAGGACTGCAACTGTCTTAGCTGTTGAAATTTTGAAACCGTTAGTACTAATCCAATGATTGACCTTGTTCAAAGTGCTTTGAATATCTTCCTGCAGCAGTGTTAATTGTTTCCCTTCCGCATAAATTACTAAATCGTCAGCATACAACATAGCTTTTACCGGCGGTTTAACTTCGTTCAAGACTTGATTAAAACCAACACAAAAAAGTGTCGCACTTAAAACGCAGCCTTGAGGTACGCCGTTCTCTAATTCGAATTCTTCAGAAAAGCTGTTTCCAATTCTAACCCTGAATCGTCTGTTTGTTAAGAAATTTTGTATGAACAAGATCATGTGACCGTTTATTCCCATGTTAATCAAATTGTCAATTATTAGCCTTCTCCATGTCCTATCAAAAGCATTTTCCACGTCAAGAAAAACCGCTAATAATTTACTTTTGTTTTCGAAGGCTTCTAAAACATCCGTCTCTAGGCGCACCAGATTATCATTAGTACTTCTACCCTTCCTAAACCCACTTTGCCATGCCGGTAATAAATTTTTGGATTCAAGATACCATGACAGACGATTGCTTATCATTTTTTCCATCAGTTTACAAATGGAGGAGGTGAGTGAGATCGGTCTATAGTTCTTAACATTACTGGGATCTTTATCTTTTTTCAAAATGGGAATAGTAATGGCGGATCTCCAAATGTTTGGAAAGCTTCCGGACAAAAACAGTTTATTTAATATCGCCAAAATTATATATCTATTAGCTGGACATAGATTTTTGATCATCCTAATGCAGATTTGATCAGGGCCGGGTGAAGAATCTTTTCTAGAATTCAAAGCAGTAAGAAACTCTGTCATGGAAAAGGGGAGATTCAGAGGATCAAGTGGATTATTAGAAATAACTGGCGGTACTGATTCGACTTGATTTTTTATACTGAGAAAATACGGTGAAAAGTTTGCTGTTGATGAAGTGGTATAAAAATGTTTAGCCAATGCGTTTGCTAATGTTATAGGGTCTGTATCATAATGGTCTTGGTTTTTCAGATATTTTATTTCGGGAGAAAGGCCATAGCCCTTAATCTTTCTAACCGTTTCCCAGAAAATGACAGGTGGTGTGTTAGAGCTGACTTTAGTAAGAAAATTTTTCCAAGATAATTTTTTACTCTTTTTGACTATATACCTAGCATGTCTTCTCGCGGATTTGTATATTTCAAGCTTTTCGGATGATGGTCTTTTCAGAAATTTTCTCAAAGCTTTCTTTCTTGCTTTTGTAGCTTTTTCACATTCTTCTGTCCACCATGGAACAGGGACACGACTGTTATTTTTTCGGTTGG
This sequence comes from Aelia acuminata, assembly GCA_911387785.2. Classification (NCBI taxonomy): domain Eukaryota; kingdom Metazoa; phylum Arthropoda; class Insecta; order Hemiptera; family Pentatomidae; genus Aelia; species Aelia acuminata. Next base: position 94,694,494 of record OU426981.1, on the reverse strand, counting down.
AAAAGGAGGTGTATGGAATCGTTTCTCCAGCCGCGCTCAGTAGCCTACTATTTAGATCTGCGATAAGGTGATCAGCATCACTTTCGGACATATCAATATCGTTAAGATTTACTATCTCTTGGTACCGCGACCAATCCGCTTTTTTAATGTTCCATTTGTTATGTCCCCGGATAGTTAAGCATTTTTCGGATGTTCTAAAAATTATTGGAAAGTGGTCGCTGCCATGCGTATCATCTAAAACGAACCAGTGAGTTGTCGGCTGTAACTGGGGGCTGGTAATGGTGAGGTCTATTGTTGAAAGTTTTCCGGATCTGGTGGACATATGGGTTTGAGAGACATGGTTATTTATAACGCTTAAGTTACATGTATCAAGAAATGTTTCTACTAATTTTCCCCGTTCATCCAGGTGGTCACTACCCCATAGAAGATTATGAGCATTAAAATCCCCGGCTAGGATTACAGGTGGTGGTAGTGAATCAACCAATTCTTTTAACTTTCGTACTGTAAAAATACTCCCGGGTGGGAGATAGACAGAACATAATGAAAAGGGATAGGGTTGTGATAATATTCTTATTGATATCGCTTGCAAATTAGAAGTGCAATCAATATCAACAAAAGGGATATCATTCCTAATTAAAATACAAACCCCTCCGCAAGCTATTCGTCCAGCTGTATAGTCCTTTCTCCTAATAGCATAACCCCGAAATTCGATATTTGTATCATTTTTTAGGTTGGTTTCCTGTAGGCAAGCAATAGAACAATCGTAAAAATTGAGCAAATATTTAAGTTCATCTCTTCGATGGTTAAAACCGTTTAAGTTCCACTGGAGTATGTTCATTTGAATGAGAATACTTTATCCATACCTTTGTTAGTGGTATAGGCACGTAAGAAGGGATGGAGAAATTAAATGACAAACTTTACTTGAAAAGGCATAAAGAAAAGGTGTTGATATAACATAATCAGTAGTGAAAAGAATTAAAAGTAAAAGATAGATAGCTAAGAATGAATATGTATCAGTGGTGTAATAAAGGTCCATCCTATATAGCAATATTATAAAAGAGAGTATCAAATGAAAACAGAAAAATATAACACTGCTAGTAAATAAAAGGCTAATGATAAAAATAAATAATATTCTGAAGACAGTCAATCGTGCTTTTGATGACATAACTAATAATGTAACGATGAGAAGAACCAGAATGTTTAATAATAGCATAGAAATTTTAGATTAAATTTATTACAAAAAGTGTAGTGTTGGAATAAAAAATAAAAATAAAAGTTCTAAGAATTACAGCTAAGAATTCTTTTTGCCTACTTTAGGTTTTGGTTTTGATCCAGTTTTAGAGGGTTTTTTTTGGGAGGTTATAGTACTTTGGTCACTTATTGATGAATTTGTTGATGCTGTCCTATTTCTTTTTAGATTTGCATCCGAATCCGGAATTTTTGACAAAGAGTGTTGTTCAATATTGTTTTCACAAGAGACAGTTTGTTCATTAACGCTAACGACTGATTTATTTACAGAAAAATTCTCCTTCACAGGCAAATTAACGGCTATCTTTTCAGATTCCAATATGCTCGTTTTCGTGTTGTTGTTCATTAAGTTAGATTCTAGGAAGGCTATTTTTTTGTATAGCATATCAACAGTGCTAGTAAGTTTACCTATCTGATCTAGTAGGGCCTCAGTGATTTGAGGAGTGGGGGGAACGGTCGGCGGAGCTCGTACTACTTCGGCAGCAGTCGGCGATCGCTCCTTGTTAAGGTCTGGCCACACATGTCCGCACCGGATCCGCACCGTAGCAATAATACAGGTTATGTTCAGAATATTTTTAATTTAACTTACATATTAGCTTTAGTTATGCCTAAAGTTCAAGCCACACATGTCAGACACAGGCCACTTTAGGCATAACTAAAGGTAATATGTAAGTTAAATTAAAAATATTCTGAACATAACCTGTATTATTGCTACGGTGCGGATCCGGTGCGGACATGTGTGGCCAGACCCTTAATCGGTTCCTGTCTACTAATAATTAGTTCTGCTTGTCTATAAGAATTTTTTTCTTGCGCTCTGAGATTTTCTATTTTTTTCTCTCTTTCATACACAGGACACCTAGTATAAAACGCTGGATGATCCCCTAGGCAATTAACACATTTAGGGGAATTTTGGCAATGATCCGAGTTGTGTGTGTTTTCACCGCACCTTCCACAGTTAATAATGTTACAATTTTTCTTCGTGTGCCTGTATTTGTAACAGTTAAAGCAAAGAAGTGGTTTAGGTTCATAGGGTCTTATCCTAATGGACATAAAGTCTAATAAAACTCTTTCTGGGAGTTCACTTTTTTCGAATGTTAGAATTAATAAAGGTGTTGCTCTGTTTTCATATTTATTTTTTTAAAAATCCTTTTTACATTCACGACACCATACTGCTCGAGTTCGGAAACTATTTCATTCTCAGAGCAGTTTAGTAGTTCAGGTACGTAGGCTACACCACGGGAGAAGTTAAGCGATTTATGTAATTGAAATGTAACTGGAATTCCTTGAAATGATTTTACGTTACTTAAATTTAAAAAGTCCTTTTCATTATTCACTGTAAGTAAAGTGGACCCATTTTTCAAAAATTTTATATTTATTTGTGGACAATAACTTTTAATAAATCGGCAGTCACTAAAAGGGCTAAAATCTTTTAACGTTTTATTTAAGGAATTTGTTCCTAGACTCATTATGAGATACTTATTGGACCACTTTCTCTTAGTTTTGAAAAAAGATTCCTGAAGGTCAGGAGGTTTAGGGTCTAATTCGCACATGTTTTACCTAACCTAATCTTACTTTCTAAGCTTAAAACCTAAATATTTCCTTTTAATCTACTAGACTAATATTAAATTTATTCTATTTTTACTAAACAACTAATTGACTATAAGAAAAAACTTAGGACTAGGGCTTATCGCTTTGAATATAGTGAGCACAACAGGAGCAACTATTCACTTCGGCTTCTAAACACCATATGAAATTAATATTTTATATGGTATTCAAAATTAATAGATTAAACAAATAATAATAATAAAATTAAAATAAGTAAATAATCATTAAACTATAAAGAAAACAAAATAATAAAATTATAAACAAAAATAGGGGTACTCCCTGCTTGCAGAGAATAAGCCGGGCGGCAACAGAAAGACACAGTTAATCCTCTTCTCAAAGCTGCCGAAACTTCAAACAACGCAAACCGCGATCTGAACACTACCGCTGCTGAAGCAAGACTGTTATACTAGCATAGCAAGACTGCTTACAATTTTTAACAGTGGTCAATTGGTAAGCTGAAGATTTTTTTATTGCTAATTTTACAAGTCAATTGCTAAAAATTTGAACTGCTACCTCAACATTATCATTATTAAGGAAGGATGTGGGGCAAATGTGCCATTATCTGACATTCATGAGTTGCAAAGGTTATGCAATTTTTGAACTAATATAATGAAGATTCATATTAATGAAAAAAAGGCACAAGGAGCTACGGGAACAATGCCTAAAATTTTAAAAAATTAATAAAAATCTTAAAGTTAAAATATTTTATTTGAAAAACAACGTGACATTTAGGGAAGAAAATGATTTTTTTTTGTGTGTTCCTAAAGTTTTAATAACTTCTAGACTCAACCTTTCAGTTTAAAAGCCCCAAAACAATTAAAAATAAATGCTGTTCAAAAATGATCTGTTTAAGCAAAAATCATTCCCGCTTTTTGTATAATCCATGGGATTAAAAAAATAAAAAAAACGGACTGACATATCTTTAATCCAATTTTCCTTGAAAAACTAACAAATTTAGAAACGAAATCAGTTCATATAATGTCGATAAAGTATATTTCCAAGTATACAACTTTTGTTCTGAAAGGGAAAATTATTTTTTTTTCATGGAAATAGGGGCGTTATTAGAATCCTCCAATAAAGTTACATATTTGTTTTGTATATAAATATTCTTTGTTTGACAACAGTCATTTTTATAAGGAACTAAAGGTGGGCTATATTACAAAACTACAATAACACAGAAATCAGGTTTTTATATGAACGAGCTCAAATTTTTTCAAAAATTTAGATTAAAATTCCCAAAGTATAAATTCTAAAATTAAAGGATTTACATTGTTTCTTTTTGGAATTGAAATTAGATTATCTTATATTATACATTTATAATTATATTATATAAAGAAAATGTCTAAATGCTGCCGTTTTAGCTTGATTAAAAATGGATATTAAAATTAATGAAGAATAAGATTAAGTTTAATGATGAATTGGAATTTGAAATGGTCAAGAATGTCGCTTTGAGAGGAGACTAGATTCATTATGGAAAGAGGAAGGGGACCTCGCACCTTGACGTTAACTCGCCGGAGCGTGTAGGTCCGATCTGGGGGAGCGATTAGCGAGGGAATGTTGGAGGTTTGTCAACGCTGCCCGCTATGGATTAATTAATGGTCTTCTTTGGATCTTGATACAGCCATGGCCATCAAAGTTCTTAGAGGGACATGTCGGCCTAGAGCAGATTACCAAGGCGGAGCAAGTGTGGGGAGGAAGGATATATATATTAGCAAATTATACAGGTGCAGCTTTTATAATTAGTTAGGAAACTTAAGAGCGTTTGACTGATACTTATTTGCGCTCTAGTCTTCTACGATTGCCTTGTAAAGTATTATTCTTAGTTAAAGGTATGCATAACTTAATATAAAATGAAATATGCAATCTGCATACTTTTCAGCAAATAGCAATTAAGGTATTGAGTGTCGTAATGTATTTTATTATTCATAAAAAAGGCACCATGAATTCCATTGCAAAGCAGACACAGGTTTTCGGCTCAGCAAAGGGGACGCAATTACAAAAATTACAAACTTTTCAATCAAAAACTTTTGGATTAATAACGGAGGCTCCGTGGTACACAAGTAACAACATTCTACGTACAGAATTAGAACAACAAACTATGGACCAATACAAATGTTCATGCTTCCAATTACACGGACTTAACAATAGACTAATCAGAGACATGGATGGCCACGACAAGCTCCGAAAGAGGTGTTGCTGAGCACTTCATATTTGGAGTTTATTTCTTTAATATAATACCTTAATATTAATTCTTTAATACCTTTGTCCGACGGTGTCATCGGCAATTTTTTTAAAACTCTGTTGTAATGTCTCATATTTCAGAAAAAGGGTTTTTTTACACTGAGTCCTGAAATATTTCAAGTAATGCTGGACTTTCTTCTGATCGATTGATAATATTTACATTTTACAAATATATAGAAAAATCCCATTTTAGTAGTTAGTTAAATCATGAAATTAGCGAGATGGGTAAAAATAAATCTATAATAAAAAAAAATAATGAATAAACATTCCAACAGTGGATTATTTATTTAACAAAAATTTGCAATTAAGTTGTGGGAAACGAGATACGGATACCAGACATTACACAGCGACTGCAAATTAAGGAGGAATTTCCGAATCGAGGTTAAACCTCGGCAGAAAGTTAATATTATTTGAACCACCAGAATATTGTCTACGATAATTTAAAACTACCATGTAATATTATTTAAAAATAAATTAAAAGAAAAAAGTATTTTAATCGAAGAAAAGAAAAGAAGCTTGCTATCAAAATTAAGCTTATGGAATTATGTTGGATTATGAATTTATTTTGAAGGATAAGTGGTCCCAGAAAAAAAATTTCGGCAGGGGGGGAGGGTACTAAGTTGGGTTGGTAGATAAAAACACATATTCAAAGCGTAAAAAAAGGACTCCTTTTTATTTACAAAAACACAAAGAAATTTTATTTAATTTAATTATATAAATAAATCTGTAGTCGAGTAAAGTTTAAGTGATGTAAAATGGGGGTCTATATAACTTATGGTCTGTCTTTCCAGTCCATAAAGTCTAGATAACTATCTGTAGGAACAGTTCCTACTCCATTTGATTAATTAATAAAATCATGAAATCAGCAGGATGGATAAAAATAAATCTATAGACAAAATAATAATGAATAAACATTCTAACAGTGGATTCATTAGTATAAATTTGCAAATAAGTTAGGGGAGCGACATAGGGATAATAGGATATTACACAACGACCGCAAATTAACGAGGAATTTCCGAACCAAGATTAAACCTAGGCAGGAAGTTACTGTACCTAAGTTTACTGTACCCCGTGGCATATAGGGGTAGGCCTAGGCGAAGGTGGGAGGATTCGATAAGGACTGATCTTGTGGAATTGGGATTGGGCAGAGGTATAGTGAGCGATTAGTGGTGTCGACATCGGGCCTTCAGGTTCTATATACATAATTGCTATAAAAGATGTGTAGAATTAAGAAAAAAATAAAAAATAGATGCGTATATTTCTTGCTCCTTTTTTACGAAATTTCGCTTGGGTGATGGGAACACTCATTAATTGGAGCTAACAATTTTTAGAGCTTTGTGATCAATACCAAACAATACTTTGCAATCATAACAATTATTTTCTAACTTAAACTTTAAAAATAAATAAAAAAGTAGTGTGGAAACCCCCCTCCAAATGTATGTTCCTAACAGCATAAAAATGTAAGCAAGTCCAATAGTCCTTGTTTTCCCAGTTTTCCACAGCTCGGTCTACAGCTGTAAAAGGTAAGGGAAACTTGAAGATTAGATCAAGTTCTGTCAGAATGATGAGTCCAGGAATGTTTTTAATATTGTGAGTAATTATGAGATTCTTTATCGGTTTTAATTAATCTATACGGTTCAAAAATATTTTAGAAATTTGAAATCATAGTGTGACAGCGTTTTAAAAGATAATTCATTTTTTTATTTATTAGTTAAACGATTTGAAATATTTTTTCATTTTCTACGTTTGTTGATAATTGTTTTTAATTTTTAGGAATTTCAAAATTTTCAAAGTTATTTTATACAAACAGACGGCCGTAGACTTGATTTAGAAGTGACTGTGAACTGCCACTTATGAGTTGCCCATTCTGCAATTAACAGAGCCCCGCAATTAAGTTGCAGCTATTAGTTAGTAATTAAGTTTAAGTGGAGAAACGTTGAGCGTGCTTCCTCCGAGGACACAATTACACCCCATCGTTTCGCAACCGGTCGAAGGTGATGAAGTCTCCAGCTGTAACCAATCCGTTCCTAGTCATCACACATCTCGACTGCGACCGAGCAATGTCAGGGCAAATCAGTAAGCTTAAAACTAACACTTTATTTTACTTCTTCTATTACAAAGAAGTTTGGGGAGGGGGTGCAGGGGATACAGGGATGTAGGACACAAATATTCCTATTTCTGCTTGATTATAGATATCACAGTTATACTATAACAATTCTTTTTTTTAAAAAAGAAAATAAATCCGTTTTCAATTTGTATTGAGGTACAATTTAACTAGGAAAAATATTATTTTCTTTATAGAATTCATTAAAATTTATAACTGTACGTAACAGTTTTTTTCATCTTCCCTTCCTCGCCTTTAAGGCTAGACAGTTTTTTTTCAGGGCCTCGGGGGAGGGGGTGTTAACAAAAGCCATCCTAGGCCATCAAGATTCATGTTTTCCTATTCCTGTTTTAATAATACAGAATAATTATTTTATTTAGTAAAATTCATTAAAAAATAAAATAATTAATATTTTAAATTTATTTAAATAAATCATTCACGCTAAAAAGATCAGATTGCCCTCCACTGACTCTATATAACATTCCATTACAAAACCAAACAGAAATAAAATAATTGGGACTAACAATGGACAGACGACTGACATGGAAATGCCATATCACAACATTAAAGAAGAAATTAAATCACTGACTCTCACTATTAAGACGAATGTTAGATCATAAAAACAAACTATCACTTACCGACATAATTATAATATATAATATGTTACTTAGACCAATATGAAGGTACGCCACTCAAGTTTGGGGATCATGCAAAAAATCACACCTACAGACCATCCAAATTTTTCAATCTAAATTTCTACGTTATATCACTCACTGCCCGTACTACGTTACCAACAAATCATAACGAAAAGTCCTAAACATACCATTCGTAACTGACATAATTAACAAACATTACAAAACTTCCCATAACTCTCTTGCTGGACATTCCAACCCCCTTGTACAAACATTACTGATAGACATACTGCCACAGAATCCAACAAGGAGACTGAAACGCCTCTGGAGCAGAGATCTGTTACTGTAGAACTTTCATGCTAGGAGTGCCTTCACTGGGAGGTTTCTACAATCAAGTATTCAAGTCAATCCTCTAGAGGAGGTTAACAAATGAATATCAAATTTACAATAATTGCCAAATGGCATTTGTAAAAATTTTGCAAATAAATATAATTATTATTATTGTTTAAATAAATGATGCGCATTAGGCTACTACATAATTGCAAGCGAGGCCATAAATAAAAAAATTATTTGCCATTATCCTTAGTCGAAACAAATATAGAAAGTAAATGGGAAATGGAAAAGAGGGTGAGGGATCTTTGATCGAAAGGCATTGCAAGAAACCTGTAATTAACAAACCGTGTTTTTCTTGACATCAACCGTACAACACCCAATCACGTACATATTTAAAATTAAAGGTAACATTATTTAAAAAAAAAAAAAATTATATCTTAATTTTTTTGCTTTGACACTTTAAGAAAAGGCTACATTGAGTTTGTAACATTTGTAGAGTTAATAAAGAAGTGTGTCAAGTTCAAGGCGAGAGGCTGTCGGGCTGATAGATGGAGCTCGCTTGCGGCACTCTATTATATTAATTGCCTCTCTACAATAGTCATAACTCTTTTATAGTTATTGCGCTTTAATATAACTTCTTTTAAGCTCTTTGCTAAAGGCTTAAGCTATTTTAGTACTGACAGGAGTACAGTTTTAAACTCGAGTCTTGTAGCAAACCAAACTATACACCATTTAATGAACTTTCTCCAAAGTTGCCTGTATCCCTCTTCCAATGCAAGAATGGTCTAACTCAAAAACGCATTTGAAAAAAAAAAAAAAAATTTCCCGAATAATATTTCAATTTTCGGCAAGATCTCTTACAGAATGAGAAAGTGATAATTCCTGAAACATTTTGACAATCTGATGAAGCAGGCATGAAGAATGGTATCAGAGGAAGGGGTAAAAAACCAACATTAATTAGCTATTCTAAAAAATAGCTTTTTTGAATAAGGCCTATCTTCATTGGATGAGCGATATACATATTCTATTCACCATAAATTCAAAATTATTTATTTTATTGAATCCTTGATATCTTGAATATTCATCAGTTTTCAATGGAATTTTATTTGTATACATATACATTGAAATGAAGGGGCTCAAAGTTTTGAACATTGTAATTTCGGTGTAATTTAAAAGATGTATTCAGTAATATTTATACATTTTTTACATACAATATTAAGAATTCGGTTTGAGCATTGAGGAACTTAATTGATTAATGAAAATTATTTATTAAATATTGAATAAATTACTTTTGGTTATTAATAAGTGGGGTTATCCAATCCATCTGCTAATTTTATTATATTCATGCGGTGGTAAGGAATCATTAGGCCGTCCGTATTAACCTGGGTATTCTACGCTGAAAATTTAATGGTTTAATGGTGGTCCCTGCATTTTATCTCTCCCTGGATAACGTGCTAGGTTTGTGTTCAGCCATTAGCCGCTCTTTCCTAACCCTTGTTACGGAAGTCCTTATTATAACCGTATAATACATTACACAGCATCATTTAATCCCTGCCATTAATGATAATTATAATCACAGAGTGTATGTAATAGATATTCATATTTACATTTAATTATTTTGGCAAAAATTATGCCTACAAACCTACTTTTACTTTATATTAATCCTCTGTATCCTTAAATTTATTTCGATTAATTGCTAGCTTTTAAGAAAATGAAAGAAAAGAGTTTCTCTAACCATTATCCTTAGAAAAAGTCCCTTGATGAGACCATTTCAAAAGTACTGAGCTCTTTGAAAAGTAGTTCCGCTCTGTTTACCAAAGTTGTCCTCATGGATAAAAGAAGCGTGAATCGTCATAGTCTATTCCCCGCTTTTGTATAATAGAGGTTGAAAAACTGTCCTAGGATTACAGTTTTCAACAATTTAATTTTCATAGTTGTGTTTAGGAAATACCTATTTATTATTGTTCTTTATACTATAACATAATATTGTTCACAAATTAAAAAAAAAAAAAGGAACTTAAAATTAAAAAATTGTTTATTTTTTAAAATATAGACAATGAAAACCCCTGTGGAGGGTCAATGAATAAACAACGGTTTAGCATTGTGAATAATACAGCATTAGCTCGTATTCAAGTCCGTTTGTGATAGTTGATTATTTATTACGTTACCTTTTAGAACATGTATTCAATGCCGTATCCAGAACATGCGATTACGTACTAATACTGTTCTAACAAAAAAGCTAGAACTCTTTTCAATGTAACAGAATCACAACCTCTATAAGTAATCATTAAATCACTGAGACAACTCATAATTTTTTATAAGGTTGCCGTCATTGTTGCTAACGTTCTATCAAACTCTAAACGAACATTTGTGAGGTCACCTATGGTATAGTGGTTAGCATAGACGCCTCCTATGGTTCGCAGCCCGCAAATGACCATAAGAATTTTTAAAGGTAGTAGACATCTTTGGCTAACCTTCCTTCGGATGAGACTAATTCGCGGTACTGAAGTAGTGCGATGTCAGCTACTCGTTAAAGATCCCTGTCCCAACTATACCTGGTTGTGCAAAATTTAGTATTCCCACTGTTGCATCTTCCGATCAGCCACAGTAGTATAGTAACACAACAACGAGGATCTTCATTTCTATCACTTCTAATAATTTTAAGTATATATTCGATGAAATTAACTATGTTGAATGTAAACCTCTAGATACAACAATACAAAAAAAAAAAATACCAAAATTAATGGAGTCCATTTTATGTGCCGATCCGCTAGAATCCTTTCAAAGTTACCCATATAGTCGATCCAGATTTTGGAATCCCAGGAAAAAAACAAGGAAATAAAAGAAAAACTAACAGCGCCATTAGCTAGCTATATAAGTGAGTTGACCTGTTATTTGGAAGGCAGGCACTAAGAAACATTGTCGAGGATATCAAAACATTGGGACCGGAATCTGCGTTGGGAGGTCTCTCTCTCTCTCTCTCTCTCTCTCTCTCTATTCCTGGTGGTCCCGAGGGACTAGTACTCTAAATAGACGGGCTCCTTGACTGCGGGACCTTCCTCTGGCATGGGTTTTTTCTTAATACGAGAGTTCGTTATGAGTTAGAAACGAAAGCAAGTGAATTACTGATACACAACAAATGTGGAAACAATCAGCAACATATCAGTATCTTCGTCTGACAAAGTTGTAACTAAACAGATAGTGTTGGATGGAAACAGATGGATGTTCGCTCAAAATGGTATTATTAGTGATTTCTAAATTCCTTCAAGACGGCATTTATTTATTTGTTATGAAACAAGTTTTAACTCCAATTATGTCTCTGCCATCTTTATTTTCTCTGATTGAGTCTGTGACTGTATTAAAACTCCATTTATTGAATTTCATGCTTTTTGACTACTACAAGTTTTAATTTTGGTTTGACAAGAGCATTATGGCCTATTGCAAAGACTTTTTATGGTCACAGGAATTGTTACCTTGATAATGGCATAAATGCCGAAACTTCGAACAATAATTAAAAAAAGTGAACCTTAAATAAAGGATCCCATAAATACTTTAATAAAATCTGTTAGGCCTCAAATAAATAAAAATTTATGCTACTGTATTTCATATTAGTCCAATTTTTTTCATCTAGATTATCTTCATATAATGTCATGAACATTGATTCGCATATTTTTCATATATAAACATTATTAAATCAATAGCTAGGTAATATGTTATATTTACCTCTTGGGTTGGTTATGAAATAAAATATATCAAGTTTAATAAAAATTCCATGTATAAACAACATTATCTATTTCAACATGAAAACTAGAGAAAGATCATAAATATCAGTTAATTGATTTTAGTAAAATCAATAATTAATTTATTCCAAATGATTTCGGTATAAAAAAGTAGAGTCAAAAGTTATGGAAGCTAAAAATTAAGATACAAATGAGGAAACATTACAGAAAATAATATTTGTCCCGTAATAAGGACAGCCTAATGACCTGTAGGAAGTAGAGCCCTATCATTCACTTCCAGAAGGACCAAGGACGTAAACTGCTGCCAAGCAGATAAATTTCTATATCTGCGCCTGTTTGTCTTGGGCACCTCTCTCGCTTAGTTGGGATAAATATATCCAGGGGTACGCAATCGGCATGGAAGACTGACTCGGAAGTTTTCAAAATATTTTTATTTATGATAAAATCTGTATTTTAATTTATACAAATTACAAATACAAATTAATTTGTACAGTAGCATACACTTACGATAACACTCGCATTAGCTAAAATCTACATTCCTTGTCTACTTATAATTCAATTCATGAAAACATTTTCCTTATTATTGGGAACGATAAGTGAAAATATTTTCGATTTCAATCATCTCACCCCAAAGAAAAACATCCTTAAAAAAAAGACATAGTTGCGTACTTTTAAATTTTATTACCCCGGTATTGTAACAGTTCCCTCGGATATATTAGATCGGAGAAAAAGAGAGAAAAACATTCCAGGCCATTATTAATAAGATTGATAATAAGTTAACTACAGCAGTAGCGATATTAATGATCTCCAAGGTGTCTCAGGGCTAATCAGCTTTGTTTACAATTACTATTAGTATTAAATTTAAAATCATGGTTAGCAAAAAAAAATTGAAGGGTTTGCTGCAAAAAGGACGTAGCTCCAATTTTTGGGAAACCAAAAAAAACGTTCAAAACATTAAAATTTTAATTTATGTAAAAATATTGTTGTTGCTTACTTTCAATTGTGATGTTTACATATTCATACAGTATTTTCATTGAAAAGATATCACCCAGATGACGGCGGTACGTGTATGATTTTTGGAGCTACCTCTTTCTTGCCCAAAAAAATGAATATGAAGAAACGATGAATTTGTTATGATTCGGAAAAAATGGTAAAAATAAATACAATGTATTATTTATTATTAAGAGTCTTTTATAAAAAAAAACTGAAAATAGAGTACTGTAATATTATTGGTTTTGTAAACAAAAAATAACATATTTTCTCAACTGTTTCAATAGTCACATTCTCCATCTGTAACGTCTAGGTCATCTTGGGTGTCTTGCTGTAGTCGATCGTAAAACCACTTATCAATTTGGGGGACATATTTGTGGGCAAGGTCCATCACATCTTTATATTTCGCAGCCTTGAGTAGTAGGTGGTTTGCGTATGCTTGTTGAAGGTTGTTCAACATCATGGGGATGCTGTTTTGGATGTTGAACATTCGTACTGTTTTGTTACACAATATTCCAACACTTTTACTTGCTAAGATGTTTCCTGCATTGATTACGGATGTTTGATAAGTGAAAACCCTAAATTTTGTTATCAAAAATTTTTCCCTTTTTGCTGCCATTAGAAATGATGTAAGGGGTTTTCAGGAAGAACCCTTATATTCGGTCAACGAAGTTAAACAGTGGTGAATAGTAACCTCCCTGTAAAGAAAACACGCCATTCATTTAGGGGAACAAAGAGGTAGCTCCAGGAGCTACCGCTTTCTTGCAACAAACTAACATGACATGTAGCTCAATTTCTCGATCAACTCTGGTAATAACAATTGGAGCTAAATCCTTCTTGTACCAAACAAAAGAGGTTTTTTTTTTGGACAAGATAGTGTAACTCAAAACAGCCATAGGATGGAGCTACATCCTTTTTGCAGCAAACCCTTCAATAAAATTTTATTATTTAAAAAACCCAATAATCTGTGATATCGATTCAAAAAAACTTTGGCATTTGAAAGGCTATCACTAAAACTTTCAAAAACGGTACCACAAAGACCCATAAGATGTAAGTAGTGATATACAGAACCCATATATTCTTATGGCTTTCTTTCTTCCTGTTGATAACTTTAATGTTTGAACGTCATAATATGATAAAATGAATGTTAATTCACACTGATAAATCCCGGGAAAAATGTCTCAGTCTGATTATACAGATATTACATATTTAATTAATATTCCAGTGAAACGTAACAATACATTTCAGTTAAGATTGAATAACATTATCAATCAAATGAGCCAATGACATCAGTTGATCATTTCCCAATTAATAATCGTTATTTAATTTTATAATTAATCCTTAATAATAAGTCACTCATCAATAGAGATAAATACAGTACCTACAATGAATCCTTGAATTTTGGAAATATGTGCTTTTTATACTAAACATTCCTGTTCATGAACCCTTTACTGCTTAAATCCGTAACAGACTATAGGGTTCATAATATTAAAATTTACTAGTATCAGGCATGTACTACCAAATGAACAAAAAGTTGAACTATTACAATACGGGAATCAATATATACAAATTATTTATTTATTTTTCTTGCGGTAACTTCTTCCTTAAGAACTTTCATAAATACGGGGCTTAAATTTTAACACATTTATGAAACGTTCGAGGAAAATCAACAAATCCAAGTATTTGTTAGCGATTTATTTAGAAAAAGGCTTTATGCATGGTGAAAAAAAAATTAAAATTATTTTTTAAAAATTAATACTCGTAGTCAATGCACTTTGTTATCCAGTAACAGCAAAATCTGTTAGCAAAGCCAAATACCACAGAGAAGAGTTTGTAGCTAGGCATGTGGCTTAGGATTTTTTAAAGATAGTAAAAAATCCTTGGCTATCCTTCGAATAGAACGTAGTACGGAGGTGCAGAGCCAGTACGATGTTAGGCAATTATACCTGGGTAGGCAAAATTAAGGACTCCCATCGTAGCATAGTCCTATTAGTCATAGAAAAATAACGTTACGTTAAATAAACAAACATAACAGCAAAATTGGTTATTATCTGAATAGTTTTGGATGGAAATAGTTTTGTAAAAAGAATTGAATAAAAAACGTACAGAGCGGTAACTTACCCTATTTTTCATCTGATTACATACTATTAAAAACATTTTAGACCTGGTGTATGTTTCATGATCTATCTATAAAATCTATTTAAAGAACTTAGCCAAAAATTGATTCAATACTATAATTCGTATATCAGGAAAAGGTATATCTTTCTCTGCTTAGGTTTATAGGTTTTAAATAACCTCGCTCGCCTACAATAAATTTTAAATTATTGTCAGGTAAGAGATTTAAAATTTCCCTTGAGGCAGGAAGGTGATTTCATCGCCAAGCTTTTCATTATGCGATTTGCCCGGTCCTCCTTAGTGGACGCTTACAGTACGCCTACTTAGGCTCATATATTCCTCAACCTTCGCAGGTAGGTATCTCCAAGAGGCAGAGTAAAGTTGGAACGAGCTCGGAAGGAAGGTAATGCGGACCAGCCCACAGGGCAACTACGACCCACGCTGTTTGATCAGATGACTCCACTCCAACTCCCCTCTGACCTTAATCCTGTCAATGAGCATCTTCTGCACCTTCGGAAGCAAGTCCAAGGAGAAGCTTCGGTATAAAACGAGACTTAACATCCTCCCTTCTTCATTAAATGGATTAGAAGAAAATCATTCCGAGTATAGACACATGTAGGGTAAGCATAAAGAATTATCTTGGATATGTAGTTGTATAAATCTCGATCTACCTTACAATTAAAGACATTATCTATTATGAATTAGAGTGCATTTTGGGTAGTAGTGGTTTCCTGATCGCTTGAAGGATGGGGGAGGACTCCTTAATACACATTTATAAACTTCGTAATTTTTACCTTTTCAGTTTTCACCAATCATTATCCAACGAAATTCAAACCCGAACTTTTATGCAAATTATAAAATAACTTTTACAAAGTATAAAAATGAAAACTGAAATTTAAAAAACTTAAATATTGCTTTTAACTTAATTTCACTTTTTAATTCTGATGTAAGTAATAACGATTAAAAAAAGTACAGATTTTTCTTTTCAATGAAAACGAGTCGAATAATCTCACATGGGACACAAGTGATTGTTTAAAATAAATTAATCTTTTGCTACTGAAAATTCGGATTAAAGTGTAATTTTAATATTTCACCAAATGCTTTAGTTATTGAATATTTCTTAAGATGAACATAATTTCTGATAAACATTAAAATTACAGCATTCATGATTTCCAGTGGCGGTTGTGGTAGTTAAAATAATTATAAGTAAAATAGAAAAAGTCTTTTTCAGTTACCATCTTTTTTATTTCAAAACATAAATGGGAAAAAAAAACATGAAAGAAAAAATAAACAACATTATTAATGTGAAATAATATGCCATATTTAGAACTTTAAATGCAGTAATTTTTTCAAATAACTAAAAGGATGAGACTCCCACGCAGAGATGAAAAATCAGCTTGAAAGAAGCTTTGAAGATGAGAGAATTTCCATCTTAAAAGGTTTTTACTGAAAAAAAGTTCACTGTATTAATTTATATTTTTTTAACCTAAGAAAAGAAAATGAACAAAAAGAATGTTAGCCAAAGTTAATGTCAATATTAACATGTGTTCAAACGAGACGCCATGTTTGCACTAGCGCACAAATACATTGAGCAAACAAGAGAGATCCCGCTGTGTAGATTGGGGCCTTAGTCTCCTATTGATATAGCCCACGATCCTTTTAGGTCCTTTATTAATTTTATTATTTGTATTATGATATTTTTATTTATTTACTGAAAATCATTATTTAATTACGTACTACAGAAAATTATAATAATTGCAGATCTCAATGATAATAAAGAAAAGCGAAATTTAGCTACCAACCGATGATTTCCTTCAATATTTGGTAAAGGAAGTTTATTCTACCTTTTTTCTTACTAACAGTCTATTTTTATTGTATGTGATCTTTGGTAATTTCTATATTTAGCAAGGTATTTGCAGGTGAAAAGAAAAAATCGAATACCTAAAAGAAAAAATTTAACAAACATTAAAAAATAAAAAGCATATTCTTTTATGAAATACCACAAACACTGACTGGTAAAGTTTACCACAAACATGTTATGGTGAAGATTAAAAAAATAGATATATGACTTCTATTATGGTATTAGTTATAGAAATTTTTATTTTTTATACCTCTAAAAGAAAATATATACATTATATCTAGTCAATGAAGTAGCTTTTTTTAAAAATATATTATATACAGTGGACATATCTGATAGGTATCTAGTAATAAATATTTTAATGTACCGTAAGCGATGATAACAAAATTGATAATTGTATATATTCAATTATGTATTTAGTTATAATACCCTAATACCCACATTTTTATATATTTCATTATAATACTCATAATACCTCTTGAATATAATTATTTACTAACCGAATAAATAACTGAATTGTTAAAAAATAGATAACAGAGTATTTTCACTCTCAAGATAAATTATTAAATATTTAATTTAGGTGTTGAGTGAAAGTGTGAATGAGGAAGAGGCGAGTAAAACCTTCATTGAGAAAGAGAACAAAGCGTAGATGGGTTGATAAGATCAAAATCGTCTGGGGGTGGAACCAGGTGGGTGTCACTTGAAGAGTTTGTTCATCGTGCCATTTACTAATCTTGTAAGTGAATGTATAAGTTTCGATATTTCATTTCGTCACCTGGCATTATCTTAATCTCATGTATCTCGCATGTATGGCAATATTTTAAAAAGTAAATCTGTTTAGCATTGTTCAAAAAATACAAATAACATATTATATATTCATTACATTTAACACTGCAGTGAACTAGTACCTAGGCTATAGAAAATTGTTCATGCAATTAAATCTTTGTTTTATTGATTGTAATATTTCTTGCAAGTAAATAACATAATCATGGAAGCTATTTATAATTATTGATTATACCGTCTTATTTATAAACGGAACAATGTAAAATAAATAAACAACTTTATGGTTATTTACTTGATATAGAAATTTTAATTGTTGCCTTTCTCGCTTCTTCAAAGCAGAAAGTAAAAAGTTTTTATCTTTAGAATTAAAAATTTTATTTTCCTTTTTTTTTTTTTTTTTGTGCCATTAGTGCGATTTCAGTGCCTTCCCTGTCAATATGATATTCCGATTTTGATGAAATGTTTAGGAACTGTGCCCAGACAGTGGAGGAGGTCAAATTTTATCTTAACTAGTTCTGACAGCTAATTTAGACTAACCAAGAGCTGGCATATTTTTAACTTAATTTAACTTAACACAGCAGTATTTCGAGAAGATTTTGTCCAATTAGGTCGTATAAAAATTGAGAAACAAAGGGAAAATATTAATTAAAGTACCAACTCTAAAAATTTTTTATAATCGATATTGGCGAAACGACTTTGACATTTTTTTAAAAAAATTGGTCCTGCACAGAGTTGGTAGAGAAGAATTGGAAAAAAAAACTCGTGGAAATAACTTAAGAACGTGAAAGCAATTAATTTTTCCTCCAAAATGGGAAAATTCGACAATTTTTTATAATCGATATTGGCGAAATGATTTCGACATTTAAAAAAAAAAATGGTCATTCGATGAATCGTATTCAGATTATAAGAATGAAAATCAGAAGAAAATAAATCAGTTTTTCTTGCGGTTTCCCCTGCCCCTTAACAAAATCCGACGCGTGATTTCTACGGACTCTATGAGTTATTTCAGGAAGGGTAAGGGAAAATTTATAAAAGTTAGAAGGTTATAAAAATGAAATTAGTTTCTTTAAAGTTTATTCGCATTGATTTGAGTTATTCAATACGCACACACAAGCGTATGTGTGCATGAAGATAGTCCTTTAAAAGGATACAATAAGTCGTTTAGGCTGTGGCATAGAAACGAAAAAAAGCCAACTTAAATCTCACTTAAAGTAGAATGTAACGGACATAGGTATATGCCTCAATTCCAGCCGGTAAAAATATAAAAATATTTGTAGAGAAGGTGGATGTAAGAAAAGCCTTATTGAGACTGAGAAGGCAGCCCCGGTGCAAACAAATCATGTCCTATCTCTCAGATCTTCCCTACGCAGCATCCACCGCTGGGCTCCTTCCAACGGGAAATAAGGCGGCTATCTCGTCGCTTACCTTTCGGAACTATTTATGTCCTCAGACCCGAGGAACGGTTAAAAATAATTATTACCCGAATAAAAAGGTAATAAATGTCATTTAATCACGATGCATGAGAGAGCAAAATTATAAAAAATAAAAATTAATTACCTTGGGACATCGGAATTCATAATGACTGGATATAATGTTTCATATAATGTGTTTTTTCCTCTGAGCTATTAAGATGTATATTTTGGCTATCCGCACGAAATCTCATGTTCTTTTAATGTAAATATATTTCAGGATTAATTTCGAGACCACACTTCGAGTTTTTTTTTTTTTTTTTTTAATCCAAGGTTGAAAAAAGTATAGAAAAAAATATTATGTTTTTGTTTCTACAAATGTAGCTAAAGAATATGTAAATTAAACAGATAATTATGGAATGAATATTTTTATACGTTAAAAAAATAAATATATTTTTCTAAGAAATAGAGCTAAGAATGGATTTTATATTGTATTTATTTTTATAAATATTTTAAATATAAAATGAAAATGTAGATTAGGCGTCTATTATCGAAAATGGATCAATCCGCTTATAATTTTTAAAGTAATTTGAAAATATGGTTATAATGAATACTTTATTAAAACTTAATTTGCATTACAAATCTGCAAAGATGGCTTACTGATAACTTGCCAGATATTTTTCAGATGAATGAAAAACTTTTTGATGTTATTGAAAAAAAAAAATTAATTTCTTTGTCTAAACTAGCTTAATTTTTAAAAGAAAAATCGCAAAAAAAAAAATTAACAACCCCATTTGCCCCAAAATAATAAAGAAGTGTTTTTTATATTTTCTATAAACAACTGTTTGGAATTTGAGACGGGCGTAATAATCTTAACATTCATCGCCCTAAAACCTCTACCCTACCCTTGGAATTTGAGAAACTATTTTCAATAACATGCTGCAGTTTAAAATTATATTTGTTTATCTGTTGATCAATATACAATTTAAACACCTAAAACTTATTAATTTATACTTGCTACATCTTAAAAAAACTATTTCTCTTCAAATCACGTAAATGATTTTTATAGTAGTATTATTATTTTAAGAAAGGTATGCTAGCTTTTCCATTCAAGTAAGAATGAATGAGAGGAGTGAAGGTGAAAGAGATTTATAAAAAGAACCAAAAATGTCGATTAGTAGACTTTCATTACCTCGACTTCCAAGGGAGGTAAAGAAGAAGGTTGAAGACGAAGAGGTCACGACAAACTGGCTATTCGGATTTTTAAACGCAGCTTAGCATCGTCCCGTCAGGGAGGTGTTACAAAAGCAAGTTCGTTCGGACTCAGTCAGCATTGCTCGTTAAATATGATTCAAGAAAGAATTTTATGAACAAAGAAGGTGGCCTTTTAACGTACATTAGAAGGTAAGAAAGGTAAACGGAAAAGGTATGAAAAATCAATGAATGAATAGCCTATTGTGTTTATAGAAAAATAGAAAAAACAAGGAGTTTTTTGCATGCTACGGTTGTTAATGATTCAAACATGTGTTGGTTTCCTTAGCCTATTCAAAATCCTTTCGGACTATACTTAAGAAATAAATATTTCTCACAAAATGCATGTTATGTTATGTTATTAATAATTTTTATTATATAAAGAAATATTTCATGGTAGGACAATAATATATAATGTAATGTAAATCCCCCCTCCCCCACGTATTGAGGATAAACAGTAAAGCTGTTTCATTTTTTTTCTAAAATAAATCATGAAGGAATTCTAGAGTCCAAAAAATTAAAGATTTTGTTTCTTTCACTTACAGTGAAAATAAATAAATTAATAATACGAAAAGCTTGCTCATCTGGGAGATTTGATTATTTTTCGACATAGGAAGATGAGAAGACTCCAAAGTTATAGCGATCGGGAAAAAAAAGGAAAAAAATGATAATGAGGTCTATTTATCGTATGGTTACATGTTACTCAATGTCTGATTTTGTCCATTCCTTTGTCCCCAAGCTTTCCGAGAATAAATAAGATATCAGTCACGATTGAGTCCTGAAGCTTAAACTGAATTCGTAAAAATTCTTTTGTATGGTAATCGGTGTAGAATACCAAAAGAATTCTAAGGCAATATATGATTAACGACTAGTAATTATAAGTTTCTTTTGGAAAAGATTTGATATGAAGGTGAAAACTATTATTTAAAAAACAAATCTGCATGAAAATTATGCTAATCCAAGTTTAAAAAAGAAAATGACCTAACTCACCAAATACTGTGGAAGGCACTATTTCCAAGCGGGAATGATTACAATCGATACTAGAAATGCATTGTGATCTTATATCTGGGAGAAGAAATCATTGATTCGAGATGTGACAAAATCATGGTGAAAGAAAACGTTCAAACGAACTGTCTGATATCTATGCGCGAGTTTACCTCAGTCCGATAGATATCTCCTAAGCCATTTTGGGAAGTTAGTGCTTATTATTAATTGCGAAACCTTAAATAGAGGGCGATGAAGGTAAGGATACGGCGGAAGGAAGGAATGCGGAGGAAGCCAGCCAATAAGGAAGACCGCCGCCTGAATGGTTAGCGGCGCTGGGGGCTGACAGACCGCACCTGATGAACTCCAGCTAACTCGACAAGCTAATTAAGTAAGAAGAGGATTTTAACCGAGTTAGTAAGGAAGTTGTACAGGTAATTTGGGATGTGGGCGAGGGATAACCCAATCACGGGCCACATCAGAAGCAGCTGCGGTTCCTCTTCGGGAAAAGAGGTTCTGGACACTTGGCAGGCTAACCTCGTTATCTTTAGGGCATGTGAGTTGGCAGAACTGGTTAAATAAGGACGCGTTTCCTACTTTTAGATAGATAATAACGGGCTCATTGCTTAATAATCATATTTTGATATCTCTTACTCTGGATAATCGTCAAATTAGATAAGTTTTATTGTAAATAGGTATTTTTATTATAAATAATTTTTTTGTATTATAAATAAAACAAATATAGTTTAAAAGGAGCAACTTCTTTCTACGTTAAATTCATTCTTGAATCATATTCAACGAGCGACGCTGACTGAGTCCCAACGAACAAAGGGCTTTTTGAACACCCCCCTGACAGACATAGCTAAACTGCGATTAAAAATCTGAATAGCCA
This sequence comes from Aelia acuminata, assembly GCA_911387785.2. Classification (NCBI taxonomy): domain Eukaryota; kingdom Metazoa; phylum Arthropoda; class Insecta; order Hemiptera; family Pentatomidae; genus Aelia; species Aelia acuminata. The sequence continues at coordinate 94,672,309 of OU426981.1, read as the reverse complement.
GTTTATCGTGTTTTCTTCGTCTTCAAGTTTCTTCTTTAACGCCCTTGTATGTAGAAATTAGAAAAGCTACTGATCAACATTTTCGTTTCTGTTTATAATCTATTTCAACTACACAACCTCCATTCATTCTTACTCTAATGGATATTTAGTTGGAGAAGGAATATTTTCTTCAATTTTTTCTGGAAAATAGATGTAATGTAAATCATTTTTATATATAAATCAGTAAATGAGCAATGTTGGAGGACATCCAAAGAGAAAACCAAAGATCACGCGATATTCTTAAAAGAAGGGTAATTCCATGTTACCAGTGTCATTTTTTGGTGTAGATACCTAAAATAAACCAACACAACCACCAATATTATCATTTTACAATGACTCATACTAAACTGCCGTAATATCAGATTACACTATAAGAAAGGAGTTTTCAATAAGAAGAGTAATTTTTTGCTGGGAATGGTTGTAGATAAGTGGAGCATGAATATTAGATTAAATTTATTAATTCCTACTTCTTCAAAAGAATTAAATTTATATTATATGATTATAATAATTATTAACTTGTGTAAATACATCATTTTAGTATATTTTATTTACTGGCCTCATATTATTCTATCCTTTGATCCCTTATTAAGATTCCATAAGAATTATTCGCTTCGACCGACAAGTTATTTAAAATTTTATGTGGAAAAATAATTCAATAAAGCACATTTATGAAGTTATAATTATAGAATATAATTTATAAATATATACTATTTACTATACTAAAATGATGTATTTATAAAATTTAATAAAAATAAACGACAGGTCTCGAGATCAATAAAGAGAGAAGGTTGACACGGCTAGAGATACGGGCCCTGGCGTAGTGATTAGCACACTCCAATGGTCATGCTCGGACCCGAGTTCGAATCCCGGCCAATCTTTTATCTTCAAATAAAATTATTCAAAATAAGGTTGTATTTGTCTATACTGCAAACTATTGTTCTTATTGATTCCTTCCAATTAATGAAATATGACTATTATTCACATTGTTTTGTATTACTGTTATTAATTGGCGTTTCAGATCTCCTGAGTGTTAAATCTTTGTCCGTCTCAATTTGTATTTAACAAATTGATTCACGACAAAAAAATAAAAATAATTTAGTGTATAATATATTCGCAATCTATGTTAGTATTAGTATAAAATACTACTTTACTGTATTCTATGCTATTGTTTTTTCTGATGATTACAGCGTGAGAGCCTACTATAGTCTCCCAAGGAAATTGCGTGGAAGAACATTTATACTTATAAATAGTACATATGTACAAAAACGACAGAAACAAAAAGTAAAAATAATAATAATAAAGGGCTCACGAAACGTGGAACACGAACTCAAGATCTTGTGAAATCTTAAAATAAATTTATAAAATGGGATTACCCTTCATTTAAGAATATCGCGTGAGCGTTGGTTGTCTCTTGGGATGGTCGCCAGCTTCAAAGGCTCACCAAGGCTATGGGAAACAGGATTTCTAACATAGGAAAGTTTATTCTCTTAGTATCTATTCTATCTTTATCTCGGAATCGAAAGAGAAGCCTAGAAGGTTAAAAACCGAGAAAGTTCAAACAAAACGCCATTATATGCATTTCATAATGTTAAAGTCACCAATGAAAAACAGAGTAAATAGTTTAGCAATTATTAATATTATTTTTTTATTTTATGGAAACAATTGACCTTTGTACTGATCGATTTTAGGTAAAGATAGAGAGGTTTTTGAAGTTTTATCTGAGTTAAAACCTGTATACACGATACACCTTCATACCTTTACACAAAAATCCTTTTCAAAAGAGACCTCTAGTTTTCTAGACAAAAGGATGTCATAAATGTTTTTTGGTAAAGTTTTATCACATCCAATTTGTGTGAAATCAGTTTATATAACTTTTACGAAACTCAGAAGACTCTCCAAATCAACTTACAGTGTTGGAATTTTGTAAACTAAAATACATTTGACTAGAGAAGATCAGTTTATCTCCTAATTGATATATTGGATTGGAATTCTGTAAATTTAGTATAAAATACGGAGGCAAATTACAAAATGTAAAAATAAGGAATTAATTGTTTTAAAAAAATAATATTTTCTTTCAGGTAAGTATTTATGCAATATTGTCTTTTTACCAAATGAAATTATTAAACAATTGGACTTCATTGATGCTAATTTACTGCCCACGTTTTCGTATCGGTTTTAAGACAAACAAAAAAATACAAATATAATCAACGCAGGAAAGTAGCAGAGGAGATAACAGTTTTCTCCTATATTATTTATTTACTATCAAACTTATTTACTGTATCAATCTTTAACCATCTGTATTTTTTTTTTTTTTTTTTAATACAATCTGACAGCACAGAATGCGCGAACACAGGATGGGTTTTATCGCCGCAGTTGGTATAATCGGTTTCACCTTTATAACAAATTATGTTAATGAATGGATACAAGGTAAAGCTACGAAAAAAACGCATTTTTGTCATTCCGTAAAAGGAAACAGATCCTGTCCCGAAATTTTATTTTACTCATGCAATTAATCGTTTTTGACTTCTCCAAATAGTCCGATTTTTTCAAGTATTTTATTTTTTCAGAAAAGAAACTCGAAAAGTTTACACCTTCTTATTTTTTTTTTCTAAGAGTCGAATTAGGGGGAGACACATATTACACGTTTTTTCAATAATTGCAGAATAATTTGTTGGCGATTGGAACAGGTTTTCGGAATCTTGAGGAGGCCTACAGATCAGACCAGCTGCTATGTTTTCTGTTGACAGAGTCATCCGGCCTTTTATTATTATTGTAATTATATATTTGTATATGTATTTACTGAATTTGATATATTTTTTATACTTAAGGGCCTTAATTAAGGGATTTCGTACCAGCATAAAATTTATTCTTCTGATATGCACTATAATTTAATAAATCATAACCATCAAAGATATAGCTGGTACACCTCCAAGGCTTATAATTTTCAATAATAAACCTTTGTAAAAATACTAAAAATAAAAAGGTCAACTCAGTATTCTAATTGTAGTAGAATTAATTCGGTAGTTATAGTTCATAATAATTTATGATTATATTTTATAAGCCTATTTAGAATATGATATACTCTACATCATTGCAATAAGAACATGAAGGCAATGAATGAACAATTTTAATTATTTGTCAAGATGAGTCAATTAGTTAAATTATTATAAAAACAAGTTTTTAATATGCCCACCCAACAAGTTTTATTTTATTCACTTCTTAAAAATTGTACTAGAATAGTAGTAAAGAATAAGTTTTATTTGCTTAAACTTGTAGCCTTTGAGTCTGACCCACATTATATTAGTTAAAAAAATTATATTCGTTGCTATTTAATAACTATAAACATCTTTACCATTAATTTACACTTAATATCATTATTTAGAGTGCAATAAATAATTCATTATAAGCTACCAGGGCGTATTATATGTATTTAAGTAATCCAGGACATTTAATTTGTTATTTTAAAATTTAAACTATTAATTTAATTAAAAATAAGTCCAATAAAAAAATTTAGCTATCATTATGATGGAGTAGATATAGAGAAACAAGAATGTCCACTTATGATTATAAAAATATCAAGTGTCTTTATGAAAATAGCCAAGGGTAATATCTATAACGGTAAATATGTTATATACAATCGAATGTGAGTGTTAATAAGTTTTATGGTAACAAGGTTAATACGTGATTCATACCCAACAATCATTTAATTCTATTTTTATTTTATTACTATTATATTTAAAAATTAACATAAACTATTTATAATTATGAGCTAGTATTTGAATTGCCACAAATAGCTAATAGATCGAAAAGTATATTAGCAAAATTTAATACAATGAATATTGAAAATTATTATTTCGTTCTATCATAACTAAATTAGGAGCCCTGATTTTTAAATTTAATTCTTAAGGAATTAATATTAATATTCATCATTCTAATGTTAATAATAAAATTAATGTCTTTATTTATTATATTTATAATTTTATTCATCAAATGGCTCATTTCTCGGCAGCTACTTAATACATGACATGAGAATATGTTTCATGTCCGTCCTTAACTACAAAGTTATCCCTTACAGCCCCCCTCGGGGCATCACTGAATCGAAGAACGAATGCCCATGAGAAAATGATTGGAGATAAACGGTTGATTTTTGATGTTTTAAAGAGTTGACCTATAAAGTTCACAACAAATCCTGGAAGACTCGGGATTCTCGTCGGAAGTGTGCCGAAGTAACACGGCAGCCAGGAGGATATTCCCTCGATAAAAGGAGACGAGAACAGATTCGTAACAAAGTTTGTTAAGAAGATAAGGCGACCCACTTTCTCCTTCAAAATCTGTTAAAGTCCTCCCTTCATATCCCATCCAATAATCATTAATTTTCAAACTTGGCCGCCGCACCGGTTGGTGTAGGTCCTGGGGGATCTGATAGTAGAAGTGAGTGGAGAAAATTACTACGTCAGATATCAGGTTTTTATGGCTGCTAAAGTGTTCAATAGAAGATATCAGTGGAGTAACGAAGATATTATTCTTAATCTTATTTCCGAAATTTTAAGGATATAATTATAAATTAAGATTTCCATTCTAAGACCACGCCCAGAAAAGTTAGACTAGGTACCAATAAAATCTAGGTAAATACTCGTATCTTTATACGTGTTATGATGTAGTCTGGATTGTTTTCTTCAAAACTCCAACGCAGGTAAATCAACAGATCAAGAAATCCTGAGTATGAATTTCGACATCAAGATGGGGGTCACCTGTGGTGTTGTGGTTAGCATGGCAACCTACAATACAAAGATCGCGGGTTCAATTCCAGCGGTGGCCCTAGGATTTTTTAATGGGAGTAAAAAATCCTTAGCTATGCCGTCCCTCGGATAGGACGTAAAATGGAAGCCCCGAGCCTGTACGATGTCAGGTACTCGTTAAAGATCCCTATCCTAATTATACCTGGATAGGCAAAATTTAGGACTCCCACTGTAGCATCGTCCGATTAGCCTAAGTAGCATAAAAATGGACGTTAAACAAACAAACAAACGACATCAAGATCCGATATCGTGTCGCTCTGAGTGTGTAATAACCAATGTGTGATAGACCATTCAATGTTGTGTGATAATATCCCTTGGTACAATCACACAACATTGAATGGTCTATCACACACTGTGATGCCCATGGTGACTATCGCTTGAAAAAGTCTATGCATTCAATCAGAAACGTTATTACACACTCAGAGCGACACGATATCGGATCTTGATGTCGAAATTCATACTCAGGATTTCTTGATCTGTTGATTAAGAAAATTAATTAGATATTTAAAGTTTCTTATTATGATAAATTGCACTAAGTGAAAAGGCAGATGGAGGGTGTACGAGTATAGACCTGAAAGTCCTCTTAAAATATCGAATAAATTTATAAAAATTAAATTAAACTTGTTTTTGTTAGTTTCAATTGGATTTGTGACTTTTAATTACTTATTTCATGAAAATTATATTTAAAAGGTTCAGCGAAGCTCGATAGGTATAGATATAATTCATAGAGCGAGAACTGTAACTATTTCAACGTTAGCCATATTTTTTGGATTAAACAAAACAGTCTAAAAATCATGCCTTGACCTGTTCGTTGTTCACTTTTTATCGAGAAAATATCTGTATTATATAAGCGTAAATGCATCTTTTTCAGTTAAAATAACCAACATTTTCTTGCCGGACAAACTAATTGCTTTATTAAGGCCTGTTTCCACAGTTAAGTTTTTTGGGACGAAGTTTGGAACCAAAATGTTGCTTTGCTATTTGACCTCCACAGGCGATTACAAGGCATGAGATAGACCTCTTTACATGTTTAGGTTTTTTGGACAATCTTGGGATGGAAATGTTTTAGTTCACTTATTAACCGGCGACGATTATTATTCGTATTAACCGGTTAAATAAATAAAAAACATAACCATGTAACCAAGACTATTTGGACCATAGTAATCGCCCTTACTGATCAAAAACCGAAATAAACGTTAGGTTTATTAGGTTTCACAAATTCGTTTAAAAAATTTAATCACGTAAGTAGGTCTTAAACATTATTATTTAATATTGTAATTATTTGTTTTCTGTATATTATATTTTTTATGCAAATACAAATGTGTCACTAATAATGCTTAAACTTAGAGTGATATTTTAATTGAAAAAGTTTTAGGAAGCTATTTCAAGAAGTATTAAATACCTTTAAGATTCTATTCCACAATATTTTAAAACAAATACAGATGTCTGAAATATATAAGAGGAATTCCTTGCCAAAAGTAAGTTTACGTCGCATTATATCTCCCTGTCGCCTAGAATAGATACCACCTCTAATTCATTAAGCTAAAGACAACCACATCTCTGTGAACCTATCTACTTGTGGATCTGCCAGCGGCAGCAAAAATGTCTTTATCAGTTGTAATTCATGACTGGATTGCAATCCTCAGGTCAGCACATTTTTAGCGAGGAGTATAAACACACAAGCGAGATAGTATAACATTGAATAATCTGATATTTTAGATATTACAGCCCTACATGGCTTTAAGTTTAACATATATACTATATCATATAATAATATCTAATATATACTACACACAAAATTGTATTACATTTGAGTCCAAATTATTTTACAAAATTAAAAAAGTGTAAATACTTCGACTACAGATCAGCATTTAACTTAAAAAAATAGATATGAATTTATAATACTTTTGCTTAATTTATAGTAATACAGCGGTACATCTCTGTTGCAGGTAAAAAAATAAATTTAAAAATTAATAAAAACCATAACATTTAATTATTATAATAAAATGTAATATTACAAACCTAACAATTACGGTTTGAAATTGATATCAAAGAAAATAGTTTTTTTAAGGTTGAGGGCAGGATGAAAACGGTATCCTAGGGGTCCCGGGTTAGAGTCTTTCTGTACTAGGAAACTTACTCGTATGTTATACCAGCGGTAGGTAGTTAATTAAGGATGAAATCTGATGGCTGAGATATAGTTTCGGTCAAAGCACCCCCTAGCACAACCGTCCTTACAAGACACAATTGTTATAAAATTACAAAAATATTTAATTAATTGGATTGTACAAGTACAGGTTTTATTTTATTTCTTTTTTAATGAAATAAAAATGTAGCATAATACTTCCATTAAGTTGAAAAATAGATAGCAATATTTAAATTATTATAAAACAGAATAAGGAACATCTTTTAAAATTGTCTTATTAAATAAATGAATGGGGGTCACCAGTGGTGTAGAGGTTAGTATGGCAACCTACAATACTAAAGGTCGGGGGTTCGCGTCTCGCGGTGGCTACTCTTTATGGGATTAAAAAATATTTTGCAATGCCGTTCCTCAAATAGAAAGTAAAATCGAGGTCCCGAGATTATGCGTTGCCAGGCACTCGTTAAAGAACCCTATCCTGATTATACCTGAATAGGCAAAATTTAGGACTCCCACTGTAGCATCGTCCGATTAGCCTTAGTAGCATAATGGGACGTAAAGCAAACAAACGAATGAATAAAATAATTTTAAATAGAAATAGGATTTTTTCATCTCGATTGAGTCAAAATTTTTATCCCACGAAATACGTCACTGTTCTTCGGGATTCTTAGGTTCGCTAAATCAGATTGAGTCCCCCACACCTACCATTAATAATCCTACTCGTACTTAAAGAAGGACAGTAATTAATCGGTTGGAAATATATTAATTACGATTTAATGCAAGCTGGATGCGTGTCAGTTTGAAAAGATTACATTTTTTCTTGCCAAAGTTAAAAATTATTAGAGCTATCATAGTTCGATATTCTCCAAAGTTTGCTGAACTTGGTTCTAGTGCGGTAGTTCGAAATAACAAAGCTTGTGCAACACAACGAACAGCGATTACACAGAAGATAAAGGGTAAAGTGTTAACTATTTCACGGCTTAGGGGCCAATAAGATAGATACGTTACAGCGCAAATGAGACAGGACATGCACACGCACGACAAGAAGTGACGGTTATCACTTCTTTGGGTAACTTGGCGATGCGTTCGCTTTGGCGGGTCGTTTGAAGGCACTTTTTACCTCCTTTTGGCGGCTAATAAAATGGCGGGTTTACGGCGGGGTTTGGCGGGGCAAAGCGGCGGTTAGAAAAAACTTCCCCTTTACCTTCTCCCTCCACGTTGTTTTCGTCTTTTTTTAATAACTCTGATCCACATCCAGATACTATCTTTAACGATATACGAGTTTTCATTTGTCACTTTGAACATCTTCCTTGTTTATTATATAGATAAAAAGAGCGCAACGTGTTTATGACAGCTCCCATTGATAAAAATCTAGCGGAAATGTTAATGATTATGCTGACATAGCGCTATTTTTAACTGTCTTTGATGTAAGCATAACCAAGTCCTCTGAATTCAAAAATTTTTTCATGGTTTTCTTCAGAAAAAAAAACATTTTGGAGAAACGAGTTTTTGATTTCAAACAAGTGCAAATACTCAATACAACGCCTAAGCTCTGCACTGAGGATATCTATATGTCATGAAGTTCTTTAATCCGACATATTGCATCCATCCTCAGCCAATATTTTCCTGGAACTACCCTTCCTATTCTATAATCATAGGTATTCTATAATCGGGGGTAACGTGAATTTTGCAACACATAGATAACAAAATACTCCAATAGCATGATCTCTCCTATAATAACTCAAAACTCGCATTTAGAATTGTACAGAAGAATGCGGATTGACCTATTGTTTTTATTTTTTGCCTTTTATTATTGTCGCATTTAAAAAATTAAATACATTTTTTTTTTTGTCCTTTCCTTCATCGCCGTTTTAGGCTGTGAGGGGTTTTACCGGGCCAGGAGAGAGAGAGGATTAATCTATGCCATGTATTATTAATTGTCCACTGGCTCCGAGTATTGAACTGACTACCTTGAAGAACCTTAAAATTCAAGTTAAAAAAGAAGAAGTAATAGCGGCATCCATGAGAAGTTTAATGCAGTGGTGACGCAGTATGAAGACACCACCAGCTAGCTATCGAAGATAAGGTTGCATTACCAGGTGTGAAGCGATTTGTCGTTTCCGCCCTCGCACGCCACAACCATTCTGATCTTGGACAAAGCCCCTTCACACGAGGAAATTCGTTGCTTAACGAATCCTTGATTTAGATTCGATGTAAATCCGACACCTCAGGAAAAGGTTCGTGTGGGACGAAGTGCAGCCAACGTGTCAATAATTTTCCTATTTAAATTGATGTAATTTTTTTTTCTTTTTTGCTGTCTTTTTCCCTAATCTTTGACTTGAACTTATGTCTCATTTCTTAAAACAGAAATTCATAATCTGATAATTTAAACCAACTAATATGTGCAAATCCAGTCACTTCAATTAATGGCTTACAAAAGAGTTCGAAGTTGTCTAGATTATTTTAAAGCGCTAATAGTATTTTGACCTTCATGGTAAGTCTTTAGGTGATCATCCGAGGTAAACGATTTAAAAATAATTTATTCTATGTTTTAGACGCATTTTTTTTTTATTTTATTTTTTTTTTTTTAAGGGAATGATATCTTTTCGGATTATCATAACGTGATTTTCACATGTACTACAACCTCATGATAAGAAATTTTATAATTTTAGGATTTTTCATTTGATGGTTTTTAGAAACTGTATGCTACATATCGTATGTAAATGATAATAATTATCATTTATTACATATGTTATTACATTTATTACATATGTTATTTTATGTAACATTAATTATCAATGTTACATAAAATAACATATGTTGTTTAATGAATACAATTTTTGCCCTTAGTGGCTTTGAATCCATCCTACTACTAAGTTCACATCCTGCTCTTCTGGTGTTTACAACAAAATGATTCACCAATTCAGATGTTGCAGCAAATCAGTGGTGAAAAAAATAATAATAATTAAAAAATAAAAATAATATTACAGATTATATAACCTATTATCACAAATCAATCATGAAGGTAATATAAAATTGTAGGCCTTAAGATTAATGGAAATATTGATGGAATTAGAAATTTCTCTGCTTGCTACATTGCTAAATGGAATTTAGAAATGTTTATTGCTATATAGTTGCTAAGGAAGAGTAATCATCATTCTTTAACGCAAACAATTAATGAAGAATTATAGTACTAAATCATTCATGGGACCAATTCATAAACGTTCCATTATACAAATTAAAAATATAAATAATAAAAGGGAGATTGATTATTATATATAGATTAATCTTAAAAATAAAGAGAATCTTTTATGAATTGAGACCATGAGAGGACGTCCAAAGCGTCAATTGAATTTCAGAATCAAATTTAAAATGATGACTATTCATAAAAGTTTTTCAAAAACTAGTTTTATCAATAAAATTAATGAAGTTAGAGTAAAGCATCACTTTACTAAACAATACTTTGCAAGCAAGTACCGTTGGTCGATAGTTGTACTAGAAGGTGATGCGACTGGTATCGCGCTCAACAGCCACGTTTCCCCTTAATACATTTGTTAATTAAAGGTAACCAATTAGTAGACGCTGGGTGTGCCCCAGGGAATCTCGCGACTCTGAATACGAAAATTTCTGTCAAAGCCGGAATAGAACCCGAGACATTGACGAGCTCTACTCACTGAGGTATCCTACTCAATTAATATCCGCCACTGTAAGAAAATAAAATCAAGTTAATAAGTTATAAGAGTGTTTATGGAGCAATGAGAAATGCGGCTCTCCAGTTTCCAAGGATTACACAGAGACCACCCTCGAAGGGCATCGTGTTTTTTTTTTCGCAAACTTAATCCAAGAGCTTAGCTGTTATGCTGGTGAAGGTCCTGGCATTTCATTCCAGTAATAGCGATACTGCGAGATACCCTGGGAAAACAAAGATCCAAAACTTTAATAAACTATCCAGGTTTGAGAATACAAGAAAATATGAGTTTTTAATAAAGATAAAATAAATAATAAATAAAAATGGAAGATTAACCCCTCCACCTTTACCAACCTCTTAATCTTTCGTTTATTCTCTACCCTCCCTCTCATCCGCGCATTTTCGGGAGTGTAAGTAACTTTACTTGAGTATAAAAGCATTTGTTCAATTAAGTAATACTATTCCTCTTGAACTACGTCTTCGAGCATGACTCACCTTTCTTTTTCAACTATAAGGTGAAGGAAATTTCCTATAAACAGTAATCAACAAATGACAGTAATAAACGTTGTATAAAATTTTAAATACATAGATTAGTGTATCGTCAGTTTCAAATAGCCAGCAAGTGACTTTCAGCTACCAATTTTTCAAAATAAACCAAAAAAACATTTAATACGAATTTATTTTTTGAACAAACAGTAAGACACAGCAAGAGAAATTCTATAAAATATAAAATATTTAAAAATTAAATCTACGCTCAAATGTAGGCGATACTGAAATAACCCTTAAACAAAATACTTTATCACAAACACGATTTCTTACTGAGGCAAAATGCATGCAATAAAGGTTTTTCTTGTATGATATATGAAAACAAAGCATAGGGATCTGGGGTCACCTGTGGTCTTGTGCCTAGCATAGGAGCTTACAATACTAATGGTTCTCATTCCGATGTTGCCTTAGGGATTTTCAAGGGGATTAAAAAATATTTTGCAATGCCGTTCCTCAAATAGGAAGTAAAATCGAGGTCCCGAGCTTGTGCGTTGTCAGGCCCTCGTTAAAGATCCCTATCCTGATTACACCTGGATAGGCAAAATTTAGGACTCCCACTGTTACTTCGTCTGAATAGCCCTGGTGATAGTAAGTGACTTAAAATAAACAAACAAAAGCATAGAGATTTCAACAACAAACTTGCATTGAGTAAGTGTTGGATTGTAAGTCTTTGTAACTGGTCTTTTCATAATAGAATTTATTTAGAGGATAGGATATGTGTTGATCTGTTTCGCTATGATCTTGAAAGCATCATCAGTAGACAAAGTAGTCTTATTAATCTGGACTAACAGCATGTTGTTCTATAGAAGCCAACCAAATACTCATATCAATGCTACACAGTTATGATGAACTCATCTTTAGGCTATCCAACTAGAACAGGATTTCGACATATCTCAAGCCTTGCTGAACATCCAGATTATTTATGATCAACAACAGCGGGACGGACTTTCATTGTTGTTTCAACCGTTTGTAATTATAGCTTTAAGTGTTATTGATGGATCGGAATTAAATCAACAAGGGCTGTTTGGGGAGGACCCACTCAGCCGTCACCCCCAGCAGGACTGGGGACGAATGTACACGTTAAACAGCATTCGCTCTTCCACAGGGCGTCGAGTATCTTCTGATATTTACGTATGGCCCAACAGGTTTGTCTGTCCTCCCATGAATTTTGGTATTCATCATTCCGAAAATATTCACAAAGCGAAGCTAATATGTTTATGTCACAAAGCATATTTATTTCATTTCTAATTCTCATTACTTATTATTCTATAATGTGCCATAAAGTATTATAATTATATAAAAAAATCGTATGCTATAAAAATATCGAAAACTTAGTAAATGAGATTGAAAATCATACTTAGATATGATTGTGTTAATAAATATTGAACCATTCAAATTCCCAGAAAAATCTTCCTGAAGATGTTTAGACCAACTAAGATAGACGAAGTATGGAATTATATATGAGCACAATCTCTTAAACGGTTTTGATTTTTTCAAGGCTTTAAGGTGTCGTTGGGAAAATAAAAAATATGCTGATTTCAAAGATATACCCAATACCACGAATTGAGCATTATTATTATTACATCAAGTGTGGTCATGGAATAATTGCGCCCCTAAAGTTCAACCCTACAGTCCTGCTCCGTTTTAACACACTGTTATCTTAACAGAAAGATCATGAATTTAGAAATACATTTGTTGAGCATTTAAATCATTGCAAATGCAAAAAGTCAAATTTCGAAAACTTTTTACTTTGGGATTTTATTGGATTTTTAATCAAAAAGGACCCAGAAAGATGACTTCAATAAAAAAGAAGAATCATGCAGAGTAAAAATTATGAATATTAGGATTGGCTATCAATTATTCCTCTGTAACACCAGCCAGTAGAAAAAATATAAAAGTAAATATGATTTTTTTTATTTTTTTTTTTGGGTTGTCTTGAAAGTCAGTTGTTACTTGACATAGGAATTTTCGCAGTAAAAATAACGATATCCATTTTTAATAGGCATAATTCAAACAATAACGTCGGTTTTCTTAAGAAGATAGCAACAAAGGTCGACTAGTTTGTTGTGTGGATCATTTAATAAATATTTATTTATATTGTCATGTATCAAAAGATGCTTTTTTGAACAAACGATTGGAATGAATGAATACTCATTCGCCAATGACTAAAAACAGCAATAAAATAGAAAAATCGATTGCTTAAAAAATAAAAATAATATTAATAATAAACCTATATATTTTTTAAGACCGAAACACACGTAAGTTGCTTTTAATTTTTAGCGGGATCGCAACATAATTAATATTCCAAAGTTACGAACATGTTTTACTGGAACGTATAACATTTTTTTTTATCATATCGAATATGATGGCGGACGCAAAAATATAAGCCGTTTTTATAACGACAGGTAATTAATGTTGGAAAGAGGGGGGGGGAGGTATAATTAAGCGGTTATGTTTAACTTAATCCTCTTATCATCAATCTAAAACCAATACCAGGGCCTCAAAAATAAAGGATTTTATAGCCCGGGTAATATCCTTTGGCTTATCGGCTTTCGTCATTTGCATAATGATTAGGACTTCGAGGGGAGGTGGGAGAGGGAGGGGGCGAGACCTAATTTCCAAAAACCAAAAAATCGTTGTAAAAAAGATTAGCCCGCATCCGATGGAGCAGAATAATAAAACAAGACCGGATAATAAAACCGTTTTATTTCTCGGAATAAGCTTTGCTAGTAAAACATATAAAATAGAGGCTGCATGGTATAATAGAGGATAACTGGACCTAGCTATTAAGATAAAAAATAAAAATAAAATCAGAGTTAGCTGGAAGCCCGTGACGCCCCTGCCACGGCGATAACGTTATTATTAAAACCCCTCTTCCACCGCCTCCTTAATAACATTGAAATTAGGTTTTATAATAAAGATTAGAGTGGGGGAGATTTTCCATTTCTCAATTTCCTCGGATCATATTAAGTATTTCCTCTCCCCTGAATTTTCTTATATTTTTTTCTCCCCTTCTCTCTGACGTTTCCAAACAGTGATAATTATTTTAGCTTAACCCAAAAAACTCTGAAGGGAAGTATAATTTCTTTTGCAGTCCTGCACATATCTGTACACCATAGGTTGGACAATACGTCACATTTATGTATTTGTTCAGAAGAGCCAACGTTGAGCTATTAAAATTTGCTTTTTCTTTACTTATAGAAACAGCTTAATGGACGTGATTCACATAGTTATTGAATTCGATGTATTTATCATGGTATTTAAATCCATAGTGTTAAATTTAATTCAATAAAAATCGTACATGATGTTGTTTTCCACCGGAGTACAGGTAACTCACATTAAAGATTATTACAAATTATAGTTATCGTCGTATTGTTCTTTTTTTTCACTGCGCTTCGCAGAATGACTAACGGCTCTACACTGGAATATCGGCTTCTATAGACCCTTCTACACCCGTGATTCGACGTAAGCCGATTATAATTTAATCGACCTTTTGTAAAAACCTAAAATGTCTACGAATTCATATGTTCAGACTAGCGAAAAAAGGTTGTACCTTAGTAGTTAGAGATCCCATCCACTTCAATTATTTGATTCGACAAATATCGCTTGTAAGAACTTAGAATTAGAAATATAATTCACTTGAAAGATCCTCCATAACATGTCAAACTATCGAATGTAAAAATCGAAAGTTTTCATTAGAGCAAAAAACCAGCCTCTTTCCAAAAGGGCAAGTTTTCATATTTTACAATGTATGTTTGATCTTCTTTCAGATGGTTATCTTTCTTGAACATTTTTTTTTTTTTTAACATGGAAATTTATCAATTTCGTGTCTCACCCTGTAGCAATAGCTAAATGACTTTGCTGCTTTTAATCGCATTTATTAGTTTATTTAGCAATTTACAATGTTATCAATATCCTGAATGTTCGAATCAAGGTACTATCAATCAAGGTACTACTAAATACTACATACTAATCTCCAAAGTCATGATGCAAACAAATTAAAAAAATAATTTTTAGTTTGAACTTAACCCTCTTTGCGCTGCAGCTACATATATAAATCCTGAACGTAATTAACAATTATTTCCCAATTTCTGAAACTTATATTTTAAAATAATCATTATTAAAACAGTATTTGCAGATTTCTATAATCATTACATGTATAAATATAGTTAGATATATGTAATTACATGGTCACCAAACAGTATCAAAACACTGGTCAGCGTCATTATACAACAATCTACATTATTGTAGCCGTTGTTAGAAGTTAGCAAGCAATTACAGTAAAGTAACCCGTAACCCTTTGCCATAAACCCCAGCGGGGTTGTGTCCCAGGGCTTTGTACCTACAAAGTGGTGCTCAGCCACATCTGCTCTTGATACCTTTTTAATCCTCTTAATTCAGTATACGAGTGTGGGTTCTCGTCTACGTGTTTATCAAAAACCCACTACACCACAACCCACCACACCGGTGATCTAACCTAAACTGTTTTTGATATTAAGGATAAGGATACAATAATTACCTCATGCTAATTACAGAATAATTTGAAAAGAATTGGCAGTTATTACGATAGGGCGGCAGGATATTATATCGCTGGTTCAAAACAAGAAAAAAATCGTTTTTAAGGAGATCTGAAAAATGTTTGTCCTATCTCCTTACTTTGATATCCGATGTTTTTTTTATCTAACTGCTAAAATGTTTCAGGAATCATCAGAAACGCGGTCTCTTAGCAGCCTTGCACGGAACTAGTAGAAGCAATTTGAAGGTAAAGGAACACAATATCGCACTTTTTTACGTTTTACCAATATTTTGGTTGAAGAGTGATATGTCTGACAAATGACGACATAAAAGCACTAAAGAAATTTTACAGCAGTGAAAATTTCGAAATTGAGAATATCGGTAATAAATAAAAGAATCAAATGTTACTAGAACTGACCGGTTTTAAAGTTTCTCCTATACCGATGTCATCACTAGAGAAAAAACAAAATTTCTTTCACAAGAGTTATTCTATGTTTTCTGGGTGATGATGGTAGTAAAATTTTGAAAGAATAGCACTAATAATTTGCTTCTCTGTAATTCGTTCAAAAAAAAAAAGTACATCGGAATAAAATAGAAAAAAAATAGGTGTATAGAAATAAAAATTATTGCACTGAAGTTGAAAAGAATTATGTAATTTTATACAATAATAATCGAAAAGTGTTAGAAGAAGCTTTTACTTAGTTAAAAGCATGAAGAAAGGACACAAGAATACAACAATTGTTCACCTGGTTGTATAAACATTAAGAAAATATTAAGAAAAATAACAAAAAATGTATCAATTTCAAGAGTCTGATCAGTGGCGCAACCAGGATTAATATCGGGGGGGGGGGGGGGGAATAGAATTTTCGAAAAAAATATTTCACAAAATGTACTATGATTTATTTGACAATGAAGTGAATGAAAAATTGCTGCTTGAAATGTCAATTTATTTCAGTGCGATTTTAGTCAGAAAAAATATATTTTTTCTGTAATCGTTGAATAATGGTAACATTACTAAACTGAAATGAGTGAAGAAAGTGAATTGCCTTCTTAATTAGTAATAAGTATAAATTAAAAAATAATTTGAAGTTGGAAATTAAATGCTTTTAAATGTTTCTTAACATCATTGTAAGAATTTATTTTAACAAAACAAATTGAAATGTGAATGAATTATTGGTGGAAATAATCAATATATTTTAAAATTTAAATATAATAATAATTACCTTCCTTGTTTATAACCTGCACTTGTTTATAACTGCACTACTTCACAATCATTTTAATTTAAACAGACATCTTTGATATTACTAAAAAACTTCAAAAACACTGTTTGATTAAATATTATTATTATTATATTATTTTTTATTTAATTAATTAATTAATTAATTGCATGAAACGCGAACTAACGCTTATAACCTACCAACAACATACCATAATCTTCACAAAATCCTAATTATGTTCATATTCTGGTTAGATCTGATCATGTATTACACGATTACAGAAAAAATTTAATATTACACTCGTGAAAAAAGTAGAATTTACAACTCTCGTGAAATTACCACACTCGCTTCGCTCGAGTTGTAAAATGATCTACTTTCGTCACTTGTATAATAAATAACTATTTTTGTGTCCTCTAGGAGGGGCTTCAGCACCAAATCCCCCTCCCCCCGTTGGTTGCACCCGTGAGTTTGATTGGTGTACAATTTTGTGTGGTTAGCAGCCTTTCACATCAGTGGAGCATTACATATTAATATTTCTTTCTCACGACCTTATATGAAGGATTTGTTTAAAAGAATATTAAAATAACCAAGTATTTATTAACTTGGAGATTAAATTGGAATAACACTGGCAATCTTCAGACAATCCTCCCCTTATGTAAGTCAAGCAATGAAAAAATTCATGTTTCTTGACATAAATTACATCCTAACTCTCTTTTCGAATTTGGCGGACGAGCATCTGGATGTAGGGCTGGAACTTAGCAGCAATGTAAAACTCATTAGCTACTTCATCAATGACCGCATTTGACAATTCTAAAATAAATCATAATGCGGTCAACTGTATTGCAACCATTAGTAACCAAAGACTGAAAGCCCTGAATACTTTTGGAAATCTCTTAAATTTGAATATCAGTAATGGAGGTAGATATCAGTTTGAATATCAATGTAACAAACTTTTAAGCAGGGCCGTAAATTTAGAGTTCCCAAGCCCTTGCGGGTCAGAACAAGCCAAAAGTTGTACACCTCAACAGAGGGAGGATAATCCCAATGAAACGCTGCCTCTTGTTTTTCTTCATCTTCTAAGATACTCGCAAGAAGAAGAGGAGTAAATAATTCATGTCGGAAGGGAGTAGGAAGGCGGAGATCGTCCATCATCGGCTGACCTCGCCCTGTATCCCTTCTCGCTTCATCAAAATTGCAAATGAAACGAATTTGGTCGCGGATAAAGTGATATTTTTTCATGATGCTACACAAGCTGGAGAGAGAAATGATTGTATGGAACGAGTTAGCGGTTTATGACATGATTGTTATTTATATTTGCGACGTAACTTTATTAATATACTGTAGGTCTAAGAGCATTTCAATTATTTATCACTCAATAATGGAATGATATCTTTACTAACTATTAACCATTAAAGTAGCTATAAATTGTTTAAGAACTATCAAAATGAAAACCGGGCCCAGTAATGTTAATTTTACTATATAATTAAAATATTTTAATGGTTATTTTATTATTGTAGTTTTTTTTTAAATATACACATACATTTTGAAATTATTTTTTCAGTTTCATCTGTTTTTATCATCAGTTTAAAAATAATTTGTGTTATAATTAACATAAAAAAAAGAACCGAATACATAAAAAAACCTATTATTAATAATTATTTTATTTGAGAGTTGTTCGATTCTAAAATTTCTGAATTTTAAGACGCAAAGATTAGTTATTTAAAATACTAATCAATAATAAAACCAAAAAATGAATTTTTTTGAGAAAAAATAAATCCCCATCATTTTACTTTGAACCCCTTTTCTCGAAAGGAAAAAATCTTTGGAAAGCAACTTTCATAAGAGTCACCAGTAAAAGTAATAAATGGTCAGTTATATGTGGACATTTAAGGGGGAGCTGGATTACGGTTGAACCATAAATGAAAAATTTTAATTGTTTAAATCAAAGAAAAAGCCGTGGTTTCTAAGGAGCCCAACCTATTTAAAAGGCTTGCAAGAATCATGGTTCCTTTTTTACTTACCAATATTAAGACTGACCTGAACAATGAAAACAGTATATATCAATCTATACTTAATTTCTATAATGAATATATTAATAAAATAAAAATATATACGCGCAAGCATGTATTCTGTTTTCGTGTAACCTGTCCCTGTTTCTTTATCCCGAGGTTTTTAAAATAACTGTTTTTAGCGGGTATCTTTTCACTATTGTTTTCTTCTTTAATATATTGAAATTAAATCGTTTATTAATTTTAGATAATTAATTTATAATTTTAAACAAAATTGATAAGAAGATAAAAGATTTCACCACGGCCGGGAATCGTATGTTTTATCATTTAATCAAATTGTTTGAAAATTATGTTCATTAACATTATTTCATGACAATATTAGTTATTTCGTCAAAAAGTATTACTTTTTTTGTCACCTGTGACAATAACATGTCATTTTTAAGAAAAATTAATAGGCGCTTAATTTGCCTCCGCATTCAACCTTTTATTTCTTCTAATGAATTACAAAAGGGACGTTTCAAACTGAAACGGAAAATTTTCCTGATCGATGTGTTATGTAAAAGATATTTTTTATAATATGTGCTTAAATAGTTAGAGTGCTTACGTCACGTACAAGGGATCTAAGCGGCATTTTTTCCAATTTGTGCCGAAAAATGGTTAATGTATTCAGACACTATCTTCTGAAATAATTTCATATTTTCCCAACCATTCAGTTTTAGCAGCTCTCGGAGAGGAGGATACAGGAAATATACTGGAACTGACAAGGATGCCAAACACTGGAATAGCTCGAGACGACACATAGTCAATTTGTCTAAGGGAGCTTTATGCCGCTGCGAGCACATGCGGACAGTAAAACTGAAATATAGCCATCTCCTACACTAAATCATGTCTTCTTTATTAGTTAGCGTTTGTCTGACGACCCTGTCCGTCTTAGTGTCCAACTTGTCGCACTCTGAGTATTTTTGGACTGCAAGGACACTTCATACACATTCACCAAAGCCCATACTAAACATTAACAAAAAGATTCATCATGGACGTGCGTTTCCCTTAAAAGTGTTTTCTATTTTTCTCTTTTTTCGATCAAACCGGTTAAATTGATGTTTAAAGCATTTTTTTTTTCATTAAAAATTCCATTTTGAAAATTTAATGCAGAGAAATAGAAAATTTCTTTTTAACATTCAAAAGAGCAATATATTATACTAGCTATGTAGTTGGTAAAGAAGTTATGATAGTTTGTAAAGAAGTTATATTTAGTGCCTAATAATATTGGTCGTTACAAATTTATTGTAGGGGAAAAAACTCCGTCAAAATTTCGTGGGATCAAAACTTCTGAACTCGTTAAATTAACATACACTTGTAAATTATGTAAGGTCCTCCTTTTATTTAACCTCAAAAAAACATTTCAATTACAAATATAAAAAACACCAATCGAAAGTACCCAAAACCACGTTCATAGAAAATGGAGGGAAACAGGCAAGATTTCATAAGAACGTTCCTTAGGAAATTGATTATACCTAAAAAATAGAAAAGCTGGCATTTTTTATTAAATTTCTGTGCTTATCCGGAACACACTTTATAAACATATTAATTAAAATTTTACAATAATTAAGAAATTTGAGTTATTATAAACGGAAAATTGTATGTAACATAAGGATCGTCTACGACATTTCTATGATTGTATTCAATTACGAATCTAGACCTGATCGACGTGTTATGTAAAAACTATTTTTTATAATATCTTCTTTAATAGTTAGAGTACTCACGTCATGATTTTGGACATGGAAAACAAGGGTTCTAAGCGGTATTTTTTCCAATTTGTGTAAATTTTAGTTAAATTTAGTATCTAAATGCCGGAGATGATAATAATCTATTTGCCATTTCATCAGATTCATAAAAAATTTAAAAAACTTTTTTTTTGGGGATGTTAAAGTAGTATAAGAAGTTTAATTCCACATAAATGTTATCATAGATAGGTTTTGGTTAGGAGGGAGGAAAATTATTAATTTTTTACTGGTTCATTCGATTTCAATGAATTTTTAAACATTAGATTGTAACACATTTATTTTAAGTTTTCACTTTCATTAAATCCACTTCAATCTCTTTTACAATCGAAATAATTGCAATTTTACTACTGTACTGGCAACTAAGCCGATTTTTTAAAATATATCACTTAGACCCCTTGTCTTCTAAGGTCCATTATTATAATTTTATCAGCTTAGGAATAAAAGTTAAAAATGCCCTTGCCCCAGCTACTACTAATCATTAACATCCCAGGCATAGTATAAGCTTCTTACCTGTAATAAAAAAATAAAAATAAAAATGTAATCATAAATAATAAATAATAAAGAAATGAAATGTACAGCTATTGGAAATTTACGGGGTTTCCCGGGCCAGGGGAGTGGGTGGGGGATTTATGCCGAGTATAATTAAATTTTCCCCTGGCTCCGGGTTTTGAACTTGCTATCTTCGTTTCTCCAATCAGACGTTGCCATGGGCAACGCGTATTTTCTAACGCGTTTGCCCACTCGGCCATCCCGCCACCCCACAAAAAATAAAGTGACCTATGAAATATTTTTATAAAATTTTTATGACTACCAACAAGCGTAACCATCATATAAATTTCGCCTTCAGGACCGAGAGAATTTCCCGTTGATATACCTACCGTTCTACCGGAGGAAATAGAACGAAGAAATAAGATGTTTCATAAAAAGGAAAAATGGCCTTTCAAAAATGAGAAGTTTTACAGGGATGTAATTCAGGATATCATTCAAAAGAGGCCTCAATATTGCCACCCACACCGCAGTACCTTTTATAAAGGGCTCTATATCACTTTAAAGGGTCTGAGCGTTTCTGACGTGAATGGCCAGGGCTTCAGAGGTTGTTGCAGGTTTTTTTTTTATTTATCATGAATGCTTAACGTAAGGTAACTTACAAGGAATTGTTTACAAGACATGGATAAAAGTGAATTTTTAGTGTATAATAAGTAAAAAACATTCAATAAGGATTTCTTCACTAAACCCTCGAGTGCCTACCTTACTTTACCATACATGGTAACCCAAAGTAAAAAAAAGACAATAATGGATACATGTCAGTACAATATTTGTCACTTCCAGATATAAGTGTTGTTTTTCTGACCGCACCCCTAACCATTTTCATTAGAATGGATTTTTAAGTTGGTTCTTGACTAATAGAACCCTACATACTGAATCACGCATTTAACTTACGACCAACATACGAAGAATGTTTAGAAACGTTTCCATAAAAACTTACATTGATATTTTAACCGACTTATAAGAGAAATAGCAACAGCTGACATAGGACCCATAAATAGGAGATTAAAAGGCGTTGGATGAGAGATCTTCATTATCTAAACAGAGTAAGCCAGGGAAGAGCTACTGCTGAGTGCCATCCCTCTTCATACATGACAAGCTATAATTGCATTAACTAAAACTCAAAATCATCTACTGATTTCCGGAGGTTTGTTAAGTTAAAAAATGAAGAAAAAAATAGCGATCCATATTTTTGTTTCATTTTTTCTAGAAATCACTTCTACACTTTGACATCTGAATTAATAGGTTAATCAATTAGCATTACAAGTGTATTTTTTGTATTTTTAAAAAAATAGATTGTATTATAATTATAAAATGAAATGTAACAATGTATTTTAGTTATAAGTATACATGTATTTAAATATTGATTGGTACGCTGTGTAATTTAGCAACCCAATGTATTTGTTCTGCTTATTATTATTGAAATAAAGCATTTCTCTCCCTCGGAAAATGCATAAGGACCATTTCACAACTTTATTGCCCTTGTGTTTTCTAAAGTAAACTATTTCGGAAATGCCTCAAAGAGTGATCATTGGTGACATGCTAAGACTAAACTGAAATTGATTTATGGAGGGTAAATTCAAATTAAATTGAAAGAAAAAAAATAGAATAAAACATAAATATAAATAAAGTTGATAATTGTGAATCAATAACAAAGATTAATAATAGATTCAATTTATTAGTCGAGCGATTTCCCAATATGAAGCGAGACCGGTATGCCTAAAAGTGGATAAAAAAGGACAGGAAAGTGAATATTAATGAGGATATAATTGGTAGCACTGGTTGAGGACAGGTTAATTACAGGTGGTGCCAGGCGTTGAAAACTATCCTCATTGGCACACCTGTCTGAGGACTCTCTCTCCTGTAAATTTATTGAAATGGATATCATCTAAAAGGAATTCGTCACTTTAGGTACCCCAACAACATAGGGTACGCAATGCGTAATACGCATGCATCTTTTTAGCGGACATTCACATTTAATTAAACTATTAGTATGAAATAAGATACAAATATAAATTATATATAAATCGTAAGATTGAAATATTTGAGTAATCGATAGCTACATATGTATTGTTTCTTTTCTCTTCTTTGTTTTTTGTTTTTTTAACGTCCATTTATGATACTAAGGCTAATCGGACGATGCTAGAGTGGGAGTCCTAAATTTTGCCTATCCAGGTATAATTAGGAAAGGGATCTCTAACGAGTACAGGTACAGGTACGATATCAGGTATCGCACAGGCTCGGGCCCTCCATTTTACGTCCTATCCGAGGGACGGCATAGCCAAGGATTTTTACCCCCGTGTGGCCGATTCGTTATTTAAATAAATGAAATTATGAAAAAAATAAGTTGTCCAGGTGATTGCTCCTACCTAGGTAATTTAGATCTACTAAAAAAATAGAATAGTTAATAATTTTTCTCTGACCCATTAAAAAAGATTCAACCCAAATTATATAACTAAATTTCAAATGAAAACCTGACTTATATGCTTATTCACTACGAAGGAATCGCCTCCATGCTTCAGCCACTTAACCCATTTTGGGCTAAATTCGACTTAACCAATTATTTTATGGGATGACGGATATATTCATTTTATCAGTACTTCACTCAAAGTTTTAAATTACCAGAATCCAATCGAAGGGAATTCCAGTATTACAAAACCAAATTCCCGTAGCCCATCCATAAAGAAATTCCAATCAGTGCGGCAGTTAGAATTATTTAGTCGACAAGAGCTCGAGCAGAATCGATATGACGATTACAATCGAACACTGTATCGACCATACTCCTTAATAAACCAGCTGCTGTATTAATTGCCAATACAGGCTATAAGTCTGAAGATAATATCCATCTGAACAATAAGGGCCATTTATTTCGATACTTAACAAGGTGTGGTGGCTATGGCCAGATACACGAGGATCGTTATTTCAGTCATTGCGAAATTAGCTCTGTCGGTTTGGAAATGTTGGAAGCTGTAACTGGACCCTACCACGTAGGCTGATATATGGTGTTATTTCTCATAGTTCGCCTCCGGTATTAACTTTGGCAGCATTGAAAGTTATTCAATATTCCCGCTCTAATCTGGATAATACGACAACTCCACTAGAGTTGGATAACAAGTCATAATTTGCTTCGAATAAGTTACATGAGATGAAACAAGCGAAGTAATATAACCAAAACTGAGTGAAAAAATCTATACAAAACTGATAATTTTATTGTATAATCGAGATTTTTATTCTAAAGCTTTTTTGAATAGGAAATTTTCTTTGATGCATATTAACTAAATAAACATCGTGAAGGTTTAAAAAAAATTGCCAAATGGTAAAATGCATAATGAAATTGAATGAATAGATCACAAATAATAAGTTTCAATTATTCCAGTACTATAGTTTAATATTTGCTGGATATATAGAAGACAGACCATTCTTTTAAAGGAAACGTAACGTCAATGATGAAATAATATTTCCTTAACGTTATTACGAGCTTTAATGTGTGTGTCCTCTCAATCCATAAATACTCAGAATGCGACATGTTGTTGGATGTTGGACCTTAAGACGGACAGGGACGACATTCATATAGTCGGCTTTAATGTAGAAAAGGCATAAGCGCCATTTGCTATGGAAGTTACAATACCACTCGAGTACCGAAAACTTTTTCGAAACGATACTTTTCCTATGGTTTCGATACATGCAACAGACAAGGTGTCGATACCGATACTTAAGATTGCTAAGAAAAAATAAGATAATTTGCCAAGAGTGGTGGAAATGGAGATGGAAAAGACTAATAATGAAAATTATTTAGCAGAAAATTATTCATCTCATTATTGGGCATGTACCTAATACCTTTTACTTATTTTTTAAAACGAATTAGAGCTAGGATAATTTTTTTTTTTTTAGTTTTTGTCAAAATCAATAATTTGACACTAATAGCATTTACATTTATATGCCTCAATTAATTTAATAATTTCAGCGATGAAAATGAAAGCTATGAAATCCCAATTTACTGTTAGTTATTATCTTGGTAGCCACCGTGCGTGGTTCATGAAACAATCCCGGGTTGTTAATTCCCTCGCCAAATGAAACCGAGATGAAGTGCTGTTTGTATCCGCAGGCCATTGTCTGTCTCCGAGCTAATCTCGCTTCGGAGTCGTCACTGTTAAACAAGATTTAATCCTTTGTCCTCAGTTTTACCTCATAAGGCTTATCTCTCTCCTGTTCCAGGGGTTTCCTACGGTCTATTGTGTTCCGAGCAATCTTATGCAGAGGGAAAAAACGAAAAAAAAAAAAAAAAAAAACGCGAACGGATCGGAGTAACACAGAAAAAAGTTAGCAGGATAAAGATCAGAGGTGACTGACACATTATTTGGGTAATACCATAGAAAGGATCAAATCAGATAATGAGGAGAACGTAGATAGGCTGTTAGTGTACCTCCAGAAACATAGAGTTTACAGTGGAATATATTTTGCGGAGCTTTGACCGTAGTAGTAAAGTAGTAGAAGTAGAGACGGACAAATTAAATAGAATTATTTTATATACATTATTTGTAAATAATTGATTTTCTACAATAAGTACATTACCTACATATCTAGCAAATATGATGAAGTAGGTAAATGTAAGGAGGGGAAAGTTCACTTCAACCTAGTTAATTTATGGCATTTTGAACTTAAAAGAGTTTAATAGAATAGAGATTAGAATACTTTCCAGCAGCATAGTAAATTTTTCCTGTGATAGGTATGTTATGCACTCATGCACACCATACTGTTGCAAACACTAGTATTACCTCATAGGTACAATAAACTGGTAAATAAAATAAAATAAAGTTAATATTTCTAAATCCTGAAAATTGCTATCAGGGTTAAGAAGAAATGGTTTCAAGTTAGATTTACGCCACTTGCCCTACCGTAAACATCATCTAAAAACCTAGATTTAGATTGCTATTAGAATTATAGAGAATCGCTTATTTATTGCGGTAAGTGAAAAATTGTATGAGAACAATTGTTCTTAGAGACGATTAACTTGGTAATGTCTAACTCTTTCAACTTAATAACAAATCTATATCAAACAAGACTATTAAGCGTCCCTGAGAGAACACATCTTGCAATTGAGTGCTATAGTAGATTAAAGTTATAAGTCTATTCATACCACAGAATTGTAGAACAGTGTAAAAACACATAATCAAAATAACTTACTTATGCACTAATAAGGAATAAAAAAATTAAAAGGGAAACATTTTTTGTAATATAATGGGTGTATGAAAATATTGGGAATAAGTTTTCTATTTCTTGATATATTTTAATTAATTACTAAGGAATCACCTAAGCCCCACCATCCTGATTAACTAAAAAAGTTAAAGAAATAGTTGGTCAGAAGGTCCTTAAAATTTATCTTTGATAATAATAAAGATCTTTTAAGGTTCTTCAAGGTCTTCTAATGGCATACTAAAATTCCAACTATTGCTAATAAGGAGGGGAATCCTAAGAAAGCGACATGGGGCGGTCCTTCCCAGCCACAAGAATCGCAGCAAGAAATCGGTGCAAGACAAAAAGCACACGTTAGCAGCTAATTACTCAGAGGCCCTGGAGGTTTTTGCCTGTTTATTGGAGACCATAATGCCCGCTCCAGGTGTGCCCTCTGCATTGTCCAGGCGAAAAAATCCCCCTTCTTCACCTGCCGATGGCCCTATTATAT
This sequence comes from Aelia acuminata, assembly GCA_911387785.2. Taxonomy (NCBI): domain Eukaryota; kingdom Metazoa; phylum Arthropoda; class Insecta; order Hemiptera; family Pentatomidae; genus Aelia; species Aelia acuminata. The sequence continues at coordinate 94,645,340 of OU426981.1, read as the reverse complement.
CTGTACCGCCGGGAATTTTCCCTCCGTTTGTCACAACAGTTTCATTTTTACGGGCCTCCTTTGGGAGGGAAGATAATCGGCTGAAGGAATATTTTTTTTCCCATCGTGACGACAGCTGAGGGTGACTTCTTATCGCTGATTGATATGCGTAGGAAGAAGCATTGTTGGCATTTTTTCATTTAAGAGGATCTTCCAACAGCCTACGACAGAATAAAAATAAATATGGAAAAATCGGGACCACCATTATTTATATTATAAAAATATTTATAACTATAAATATATATTAGCCAAATATGACATTATGTAATTTCGTAATACCAAGGTAGATCAAATTAAAAGATTAAAAAAAAGTCAATACCTTTTTTAAATGCGAATATTACAGTCTGAGAAATATATTACGAATTAAATCGAACTTACAATTAGTTATTGATTTTATTTAAAAGCTTTGTACAGTTCCAATCATCGCATATGCTGTGTTGGAACAACAGTTAAAATTTTTGGCACATCAACCCAGCAATAACACTCCGATTTCCGAATCCCGGATGGAACAATATTGGAACAACATTGCTCTCGATCGCTCATTGCAGTTTTTGCTGATGGCAAATTAATGCAGCCACAACAAAACTTAGATTTTTAAAAATACTCAACCAACCAAAGTGTCACAACAGAAAATTTTACAGAATCTAAATAAATACATCCTTAAAGAAGTTTTTACGAACAGATTGAATTACGAATAAAATAAAAAAAAATAAATTAACTCTCTCAAATCTGTTTTATAATTCATGGGACAGCAGAACGATCCCGACAAAGTTTACGACCGACGGCTCTCCAAGCATCATTACTTAACAGGAATCAAAAAGTTTCCTTCCTAAGCCAACTTTTATAATAGTCCTGGAAACCAAACTAGCATTAAATTATAAATGTTCGCAATAAGTTCTTAAAAAGGATTTCAAATCTATGGGTAAAGGAATTGTAAACAGATAAAGTTATGGAAAAGATCGTTAGAATGTCTTAAAAGTGAATAGGGAGAATTCATGATAAACAGTAATTCAACGATATTCTGTGTAATGAGTATATTGCAATTATGTATATATGTTTTTTTAGGAGAATAACAAGGCTGAGAAATTATAATTTGGAAGTGATACATCAAAACTCCTGCTTTTTAGAAATATAACAACGTTTTATAAAGCATGAAAATTATTATTTTAATTCATTACCTTATATATATATTCATTATAATATACATAAAAGCAAGTGTGTATTTTTTTAATGTTACTGTTAAAATGAAATAATAATACATAAAAAACCAAGGTTGTGTCACTTTACCGGTGTTTCAGTCTTGTCTACATTATTTACCATACACAACAGTACAGGAGAGATCCAAGAGGTAGGGATTGATGTTCGATCCCCCTCGCTAAATTTCGAAAAATAATTATTGGAATAAATGTACTCATATTATTTTTACATCGTCTAGCATATGCATGATAGTACACACACACATCATATATGTACATATGAATTTTATTAAGTTCATATCATCTTTTGTAAATAAATAAATGTGCTTTATATATGTTTTTTTGCGTACTATAATATTTACCATACACAACAGTACAGGAGAGATCCAAGAGGTAGGGATTGATGTTCGATCCCCCTCGCTAAATTTCGAAAAATAATTATTGGAATAAATGTACTCATATTATTTTTACATCGTCTAGCATATGCATGATAGTACACACACACATCATATATGTACATATGAATTTTATTAAGTTCATATCATCTTTTGTAAATAAATAAATGTGCTTTATATATGTTTTTTTGCGTACTATAACTGATCACTTAACTGACAACAGAGCAAATAGAACCCGGATCCATCGGCTGTATTTGATCATGTTCTTAATGGTCCAGAGATACAGATGTTGTATTGAGTTTTTTTTCCTCTTTCTATTTCGCACGGGGACATCTAACCATTGGTGACTAAATAGGTAACCGATGAGGCGAGGGTAATCCCTCCTGTCAGATTTAACGTCCCCACGTTTAGGCATTCCCTCCTCGGACAGATATTGTGCCAAATATAAAAGTCCCCCAGTCTCTCTCCTCTTCCCTCCTCCCTCCATGACACAGTTTCCCGATCCATCTGCCCGGTGCAGGCGTCCCTCCGAGGCTGCCCCTGACGTCCTTTGTCGTCAGCGATGGATTAGTCGACCACAAAGGCTCCCTCTATTTGTCGACGATCGAATTATCCGTCTGGTCGGTGCACCTCGCGGCATTGCCCGTTTAAAGAAGTTCTGCCCTTGACATGTCATCCCCCGCCAACATAATCCTATTCCTGCCCTTAATGAAATTAGGTGTTTTAATTGCTTTCCTCTTTGTGAATAGCTGATTTTAATATTGTATTCAAACGAAAAAATATTAGTCATTAAATTAATGAAAACCAAGGATTCGCCTATACGATTTATGACAATTTATTGCTTAACATAAGTCAAGTTAAGAAAAAAAGTGGAGCGAAGTACGCAACATACAACTTTTACTTACCAACCTACTTAGAGTAGACATCGATGTTTAGATAAATGTATAATATCCATTTAGTGACTTCACAGAAAATGTTTTTCCACATACATATATTTACTTCTTTTTGTTTGTTTTCTCTTTACTGTACGGAGTATTGTAACTATTGAAAAATTTCTCTTATTTGAAAAATTTAGTACTTTTCGATCCATTATTATTTATTTATATTTTTTTTTTTGGGGGGGGGGCAAAAATTTTCTTAATTTCATTCAGGCGGAAACATTATTCTTTTTTTCTCCGGGACATGTATACCGATTTTTTGCATACTTCATATTTAGCCATTTCTCATAACTAGGTATAATTAGAGACAGCTAATTTCCCCCTATGAAAAAAATCAAAGGTACTTTTTAGAAAGAAAATTTTCTTTCGCCACATATGTCCAATCGAAAGTCGGATTGAGACCAAAATGGATTAAGTAACTAATAAGAAGCATGGGGGCGGTTCCTTCACAGAAGTAAGCGTATAAGTCAGGCGTTCATTTACAATGCATTTTTTTAAATTTTTATAATCTGCTTAAATATGTTGTAATCGAACTGTGAACTAAATTAAACTGAACGGAATTAAAATGTAATATCTCATTACTGATAAGACCTATTCAGTTTAATGGTCGCAATCCGTGGCCACTGTTTTGGTATTTTTGACGAAAATTATACTCTTTATTTCGAAAAGTAAAGAAATTTGACTTAACCACTTATTCACAAAGAGATGATAGATTTTTAACCTTACATAACAGGAAATACGGAGGCATACGCTCTTATCATACAAGTGTATGCTAAAAAAAAAAAACTGCTAAGAGCAATGAGGATGCAGAATCTGCAATGTGAAGTTTTTCGTTTCATAATTTTATTTTACCGTAAAAGGCCGATGGTGTCGAGCATATAATGTTTTAATTCGATAGCAATAAAGTAATATCTTTATGAAGATGCTTTTTAGCAGACTGCAAATTTTATGATTAATCGACTGCCGACGGTCAACATAAAAACAACAAAACAATAAGATTGTATTTAAATTATTCTAGTAGCTGAAGGCATTTTGTGAGCGGACGATCATATTCGAAAAGTGATTCCTATGCAGCAAACAAAAACAGCTTAGAGATTTTATGTTCTTTAAGGCATGAGCTTATCTGATGCATTAAAACATAGAAAAGGACGAATTGAAGAATTTTTCATAATTGAGTTTTTCTATTTTATATATATCTCAATGTATTGTATGTAGACAATTATAATTAGGCATCTATGAAGGCAACTTCATTTGAATTTTTTACTGTACCGGATTCATTGCCATCCTAAAATAAAATTCTTTTTTTATTTCAATAGTCAATAATATTTGACTATGGAAAGACACAATATTAGCAAATTCGACTTGAAACTGTAGAAGGAGAGAGCTTGAATGACCGTTTCCACTTGGAAATCTAATCCTAACGATTTTCTGGTCAACTATCTGACTAACATTATACAGTTAAGGTTTCATTGCGGTTTTCGCGGTTTTACGGAACTTATAGATTAACAAATAAAATAAAAATAAACTCAGAAATATACGCAGAATATTAAATAATGTTCCCGACTTTTTTATCGGAACTCTCCATAATATGTAGTGCGAGAATTTCCTTTTCGTAGTAAGTTGTTAGTTCAAAGTTCAATTATATATTTAATATTTTTGTAGAAAAATATACTTACTCATTTGATTATTTTACTTGATTATAATATGCAAAGTATGTACTATTGAGGGGAAAATATTACGTTTATAAGATTTAAAAACTAAAAGGAGAGTTAAAATAAACCAGTATAGTTATGTGAGACATTCCATTAAAAGGAAAATTATTGCATATATACATTAAATGAAAAAATAAATGCATATACGAGTAGATTAGATAATTTGGTGACTAAAGTTTAAACAGATTATAGACCCTTAAAAGTGTTTGATAGTTTCTGTAACAAAATAACAGCTTTTTTTTCATCTGTTAGGAAAATTAAAACTAATTTTTCTTAAAATATGTATTTTCTAAATTCATGAAGAGAATCATGGAGGAACTATAACTTTAAAAGTGAAAAGTACATTCAATGAACTACTAAGGGAAACAATCTACATGGGAAGCCAGTATAATCTTTGGTTATATTTTTAAAAATGAAAATGGAAAAATGGGAGAAGTTATTCTAGAAAGTTTTGGCCGATCTCAAACTCCGAGGGTGGAGAATATGCAGACAAAAAGCAAAAGATAATTTTGCAATAAGAAGCTGAATTATATTGAGAAGTTTTTTTTTTTTTAAATGCCATGAAGGGTTTTTATATTATTAATTGTTTGTCTTTTTTATTGAAAAAAAATCTCTATCGATCTGATGGTACTGTGTGGATAATAAAAATAGAATAAAGCATTTCAATAATATTGGAAGTGATGCGGACTACTAGATCAATAGAGAATTTTTTTAAAAGTTTATTAAATAAAAAATAATTAAAAATATATCGCTAGAGATTTCTCCAGTAAATATGAAGCTTTCACCTGGTAGGTGAGAAAATCCCAAGAGATTATATGTTACCCTTGCATAGTTTCAATAACCAAGTTGTATTTTTCGATGTTTAATTTAAATAGAATCTTTTTTTATTTTTATTTATATATAAAAGTTCTTCGACTTGAGTACTATTTTTTTTCTTTGGTTGTTTAATTTTTTTGGAGAATTTTTTTGTTAAATGTGGCAAAGACGAAGCAGTCAACGTTTGAATGGCGAAAAGGCAGAATAAGATAAGATATTCAGAAGCTCAAGTGCGGTTCTCCATGATAAGCCAGCTCATTGGTTATTCAGTAGGCGCTGGCCACCCTCCCTAAAACAATAACCACCGCTCCTACCGCACCCTACCGGTGATTAGAATTATGAACCTGTTAAGTCCTTACACGCTCTGATTACATAACCGGTGTCTCTGTCTTATGATAAACAACGGAGTCACCAAAATCTTGCGAATAGCTATTTCATCAGGATTAACAGGAGGATTCATTAATTTAGGAAATTTTTAAGTGCTAAAAAATCCAAAGAGCATCCGTTGCTATCGGTAAACAAATTGAAGTGACTTATATGGATTGTATTTCTCGAGAATCAAGAGATCACTAGAAATCAGTGAACAAGTTGTAGATAGAATAACTTCTTTCATTGATATCACTGTCAGAAATGGCATCATGCTATCTAATCTAAATTCAACTAAAACAATACACAGATTTAAATTAAACTAAAAAACATAATCTTCTACAAGAAATTGATAAGTATATATGTGAGTCGACATATAACATTATCAGTTCCAGTTCCGGTCATGCCAGTTTCAGTCAAAAACTTTCCTTCATCGTTTATTTTCCCTAAAGCATTTCCGGAACAGTTTGAAGTACGTAGAAGCCAGGACAAAGCTTACGATTCATTGCAAGAAGGCTTTCACTATCGTCGAGGGGAGGAGAGTAAAAGAAAAAAAAAAGATCTGATTGGAGTTCGGACAACCAACTGCTAATTGTCCCTTCGGATAGTCATCGCTTTTAATTGCGGCCATGTTCGTCCCGTGCAGCCGTGTACAAGCCTACAGAACAACTGTTAAAGCTAACTCGTATTTATATCCAAAATAAGTACTAACAGTAAAATTATACACAGTTATATATATAGTATTATCATGTGATATAAAACAAAATAATATGATTAATTCTATTATATTGAAAAGAGCTTAAGACTTTTCTGTAACCGTTACATTCATTATTAGTATGTAATCCCAAGTAGGAATGATCAAGACCTTTCTGGATTGTTCCATTTCGGACAAAATATAAGAAGCGATGGACTAGGGGCTTAGACTTGCAAAAGGTTACTTTTCAGTTACTGTTCATTCACTTGTAGTTACTGATAGTAAGGCTGTTATTAATTGTAGTTGTAATTGTTTGTTTGCCATGTTTGTATTACAATTTTACGATCGGTAAATTATTTAAAAACCACATAGGTTTTTCTATATATGCCATAAGTATTATTAATAACATAGTAGAGCAGAGAGATAGTCGACTATTATTATATACGATAGGTTAAATGATTATCAGGATTTTCAGTTAAAACTTTTTTATTTTCGATCCAACTTGTGGATCTTCATCAGGGCTTCAGAGTCTCAGAGTTTTTGTATCACTCTGGACTCAGAAGCCCTGATGAAGATCCACAAGTTGGATCGAAACGTTGGCTTTCCAAAATAAAAAAGTTTTAACTGAAAACCCTGATAATCATTTAACCTATCGTATAAATAACATAGGTTTGTAAGTATCGAGTAACACCTAATAAATGGATAGGTCAGAGGTTTCAAGTGTCAGCTATTCATTAACACAAACCAAGGCTGCATTTAGAAAAGTTTTTGTTGAAATAACTTTTGGTCGCCTGTTAGCTCCAATTAGTACAACACCTACATTTGTTTGCTCAGTGCTGTCCAGGGTCCACAGTAAGGGGAGAAGCAAGGTTTGCTTACTTCATTATGTTCATTTAAATTTTACGCCTCTAAAGTGTTAATAATTCAGTGATCTACCTTTGTTCACAAATTTAAAACGGCGGGATGGCCGAGTGGGGAAACGCGTTGCCCATGGCAACATATGATTGGCTACCTGAAAGTAGGAAGTTCAAAACCCGGAGCCAGGGGAAATTTAATAATACTCGGCATCAATCCCCCACCCTCTCCCCTGGCCCGGGAAAACACGTATAGCCTATTAGGCGAGGAAGGGGAGGAACAAAAAAAAAAATTTAAAACGGTTTAAGCGCGAAATAATAAAAATCATGCCGAGACGTGAGCATCCTAGAACATATATAAACTTTTGAGCGAAATTTTATCTACTCCGACCAACAAAACCTGCTTTTTAAATCATGTTAATCATCATCATTAATCATGTTAAGTATCAAAGTTATAATATATATTAAATATAAATATTTCTAAATTTCTAATTAATTTTTAAAAATCTCATAAGGATTTTGGTTCCTTCTCTAAAATTTTAAAGATGTTCAGAAATTAAAGGTAGTGCGGCAAGTTTCTTAATGAACTAATTTTAGGTAATTTTTAAAACCAAGGGATAACGCATGCTAATTTATGTTGTTCAAAAATTAATTTTTTTAGTGGCACCTGTGTTACAGTGGTTAGCATGGCAACCTATAATACTAAAGGTTGCAGGTTCGCCCCCAGCGGTGGCCCTAAGATTTTTTAATGGGAGTAAAAAATCCTTAGCTAAGTCGTCCCTCGGATAGGGCGTAAAATAGAGGCCCTGAGCCTGTACGATGTCAGGTACTCGTTAAAGATCCCTATCCTAATTATACCTGGATAGGCAAAATTTAGGACTCCCACTGTAGCATCGTCCGATTAACCCTAGTGGCATAAAGTGACGTTAAACAAACAAACAAACAAAAATTAATTTTATTAGTAGGTACTTACTAATCATTTCATGTGAAGAAACGATGTATGTCCAGAAAATAATTTATATCTTACCTGTAACAAAAAAAAAAAAGGATCTTAGATAAAAAATTAATTGACGATTAAATCAATACATAGCTGTAGAAAAAAAAAATATAGTTCCATTAACTAATAAATATCCTTTAATAAATATCCCACTATTAATAATAAAAAATAAAAATAATGCGCAATTGATACTGGGAGGTCAACAATACTCGATTTTGATCTTTGATTTAATGTAGCTCACATAGAATTCATGAATGTATAGTTATGTGACCCCCCCCCCCAACAATAAAAATTTATTTATATTTTCAAATAATTTTATCCGAAGAGAAAAGGTTGATCGTGACCGGGATTAGAACCCGGTTCCTGCAACTCCTCTTAGAGCACCGCAACGGTATTGCAGAGACCCGGGCCAATCTTTCCTCCTCAGATAAAATTATTTAAAATATATTAAATTATAGACTATTAAATTCGATAATTAAAAACTCAACTTTTATTTAAAATAAAAATATATTCATTTTATATCTTGTTTGTGCTTGCTCATTATTTATTTAACTACTGTATTTGAATTCCCTTTTCAAATCCAAATTAAAATTTGAAATAAATAACAAACGTTTAATTACTGTTTTACATTTCAAATTACAGAGGAAGAAATAAATGAGGTTTTTACTTATACTCCGGAACAAATATGTACATTATTCATATAAATATGATGACACAAATACAAAGGAATTGCCGATGTTGATTAATATGTATAATATACCAGCTGTGAGGCAAAAGGGAGGTTTTCAACCGTTATCAAACGCTTTGTAAGTAATATTATTAATTTTCATGAATCATGGATGAATTAATGCATATTCCGCAACATTCCACTCGAATGATTATATATATGAAAACACTGTTGAACATTTTTCTCTTTTATAAAATTCAAACAAGAAGTACTTTATCTTATCCATATTTAGGGCGTAATAACCTTAGCAGTTGATCGCCCCACAACATGATCCTAATCCTAATCTTATCCAGAGATATTCAGGTGTTCTATAATTCTATTACCGCTTGGAGGGTAGATTAGTTTGCGATAAGACACATGATAAGTCGGCTGGGAGCTTAGTGAAGGTGTAAAGCAAGTAATAAAATGAATGTAATAAAAACAAAGCTCAGAACTCCATTAAGCTGTTGACGTTTATTTTCGTCAAGTTAAACAGAGTTAAGTGTTCAAAAGATAAACCGATTTTCCTTACAACCACCTAGATAAACCAAAGATTATGAATTCAAATCCTGGGGGCATTAATCTTCGCTGACCGGGAAAACCTCCAAAATGCCGAAAAGGCGTGTTAGAGAAGAGGCAAAAATACAAATCAATTGATTAAACGATAAACAAAAATAAATAGATTATTTTCATTAAGGAATTTTAATTTTAGAAGAAAATTATTACATCACTGGAAAAATGAAATTTTTGGATCTGCGAGTGCAAGATCCGTGCCAAATGAAATATCAAATAAAAAAACGCACAAGAAAATTTTACATTTGTCATTTGACGTGACTAAGTTTATATTTACTATTTTTTTTTTTTATAAATTTATACAAAAAATTATAAATCATACAGCTCAGAAAAACAAAATTAAATATTTAAAAAAACAGTATATAGAATAATTTATTGTTAATATCACCCACTGTTCATCTTGGAAATGAAATAACGCTGTACTAAAAAAAAAATAATAATGTTTAAATATTTAATCATTAAAGGAGATAACACAATGTTTGAAATGTGACATACAAAAAATATATATATTAATAATATCTTTTAACAGTGTAAGAATCCAAAGCGAGCTAAAACGGATAATACTTTCTGATTAATTATTGTATTCTCTTATTATATCTCCATAGACACCCTAACAATAACCCTACAGAAAATTAAATGGTTCTTTGTAGTCTGTTAAAAAATACAAAATGCCAAAAAATTTATCTTCCTAGATTGTTGTCTCCCTGCATACAGCCATTAACTAACTTTTATTACCCAGTTTTTTTGCAGGTTGAAGTCTTTCTGGGTGGTTACTCCAAAGGTACTTAACATTAAAGTAGGTTTAACTTAAAAAGTTAATAATAAAATTAACTTGAAACGCCTGCAGTTTTTTGGTGAAGCATTGAGCTGTTTTTTCATTTGATTTTTTTTTATTATTATACTCATTTTCCACTATGATTTTCGATATAATTCTGTTTTAAGAAACTAACTGTGATCGCAGGTTGTTCTTTGTATTTTGATAAACTTAGTTTTTGTGTTTCAAATCGTCCATTTTCTATCAACCTAGACACGACCATTTTAAGCATGTTCATTATCTAAGAAACTATCATTAATTATGAATGACCATTAAAAACATTAACATATTGTCAAGGTAATCAATTAAAAGCTATATCTATAAAAGAAAAAGGGAAAGGTTAACTTTTTTTCAGAGTAAAAATTGAATATTGACCCACACAAAGTATGGCATAACCTCCCGGACCGCATGTTGGAACAAAATAACCGGTTGGAACGAACTGTTTTTGTCTAGATCATTCCGGACTGACGGAGAATTGACGACATTGTTCTAGAAGATTCCAGGCCCCACTATTTACGATATGTATAAGGGGCAGAGACTGAATGAGTTAGTCGAAGTCTGTGTCTTGACTGTGTTGCTCAAGTCATATGATTGTGTGTGATAAAGTTATCAATTTTGTAACCTGCTCAATTGTTTAAGTTGTAATAATTCGTTGGCATTGTGATAACTGTATATTTCAGTTAAATAAATATTTGTTACCCACATAAGTGTTACAATATATTATTTTTTTCCATTTTTGATAAATTCAACAAATATTTTTCAGCTATTTTGTAAATCAAAAATCCCTCGAGCGAGGATTAATTTAAAAAAATCCTGTACATTGTAAAAGAAAAGCCGTAGAGCTATTAAGCTATTCAAAATATATTTTGATGATCTTGAGACTTATAGGTATACATTTTTTTAATACAAATACATTTAACTTTATAAACGATTTTAATATGTTAGTGCTAGAATTAATGACAGGATAATATCATATTAACTAATCGAATAAAATTAATAAAGAATAAAGACTGCAACGCTAGTAAAACATAGTAATTATTGTCTTATAAACACATAATTAGAAGAGTTGATTTTTTTTTTTTTTTTTAATAAAACTAACGCTTACAGAGGATATGGAATTTTCGAATTCACCTGTTCCTCAGACTCACGACATAAATTAAGTATGATGCAACCTTTATAATTTCAGTGATAAGATCCGATTGGGTTGGGTAATTCAAGGAGGTGAGGTGAGAAATTCGAAAATATTAAATACGCAGCTAATGGTTTCTCAACAGCTGACGCCGTCGAAATAATAAGTACCTCGCGAGGTGTGAAAGGCTCGTTAGAAAATTTAATTGACAGGTATATTATGGGCAAATGGCAGGTTGCAAAAAAACAGCAGCAGGTTAATTGGTGAGACAAAATATATAATTGCATAGAACATACTTGGAATGAAGCGGTGTTGAAATGGTCGTGTGTCTTACACAAACCTAAGAAATAAAAGACTCAAAACAAGACATCAAAAATACTCAATAGTGGAACAAAATTTCTATCTTGAAAACACATAAATTTAATAGGCAATATATTAAGTAACTACAATCCTCATTTTTTTTATTTGTCCGCCATTGATTTCCATGAAATGATGAAATGGAAGAAACTAGGAGAGAATGCGCTAATCAGCACATCTTGATCAAGAAGTGAAGGCAATGCCAGGATGACACCGAAGATATATTCTGATGCTTTCAGCGTCAAAGTGAAAGGAGCTATTAAAAGAAAATATTAACTAAATCTAAAGTGATGTCCTGCTTATCTAGGAGATTTAAATAACATACTATTGGGCATATTTTACAGTATAATCACAGCTCTTAATAATATTAAGGAATAGGTAGATATGTTAGGTAATGGAGATGTTTAAAAATAACATCAGCTAAAGAAACGAATTCTATATTAGATTGTTTTTGAAATGCAGGAAAAATAGTTACATTCCAGTAACTTCATAAGTACAGAAATTGTACACCAAACTATAAAGAGGATTGGTTTAAATCAGGTTAAACACACTAATGACTGGGTCGCATCCTCAACGTGGATTTTTTTCTTGTTGAATAGTTCTATCTGTACTGACAATCAAACGCTTGATAACCTGAAGTTCATGAGTTTAATACCCAAGTGCCGGACAATATAGCATTGATTTCCAACCCTGGCCACTGGAACGGAAAAACTCACAGTTAGTTTAAAAGCCGAAGAAGGGGAGGGGGAGGACAAGTTCTTATTGGCTATCGTTATCTTTATTTGGTCTGAATTTACATGTTCTTGAGAGGATGACGTCTGGACAGTAATAGGTATGGGGAGACTATTTAAGGAGATCCTGATTGTAATACATCATCCATTCAATCTCATCTTTAATAATTAAATAATAGTTAATTTAACAGTTGTTTCGAAATAAATAAAAATTCTATCCTACACTACTCACGATACCACGAATTATCTTTTGGTAAGTTCGGACCCATTTCTATCAGTAAATGGAAATTCCCGTCTAAGGAACTCAAGCATATGGATGAATCAACAATCCTAGAGCTTATTTACATGAATATAAAGCATAAAAATTGTTCTGGCTTAGAACAAAAACCTTTCCGATAGTAGAGGATAAACAAAATTTTTTTTTAGATAAATATCGCGTGAAATATAAATGCCAACATTCAGTTTGATTTATTTTTTACAATTATCAATAATTTAATGTAAGTACATATTATAGTTTACATTTAACTATTGCATTAATGTTATTTTTCGTAACTTTCTATTTCTGTTCTTATCACCTAATCTATATTTTATAATAAGATCATTTTTTAGTAAGAGTTTAAGATACATTATTTTTAATGTTTTTTTTTCCATTAGCCTGCATTCGATGCACCGTGCGTCAAGCCGTTTTGAAAAAAGGCTGATTTTGGGCTCACCGTAATAGGATTTTTTCGCTCTCAAAAAATTTTCGAATTCGATAGCAAAGATATAACATCGACATGACAGCAAAGATATAACACATCATTTTTTAATTCATTCTTTTAGCAAACGATTTCTAGCAAAATAATAGATAAGATATCCATTGACAAATTGGAACGAATCCTAGAAAAGGTGGTTCCAATAATAACAACCCTTCTTTCACCCAATTTTTTTCTAAACATGAGGAAGGGCGATTGACCCTCAGATAAGACGCCGCTGAGGGGGTAGGGCAATAGATCAGTTGAGGAGGGGCTCATTATGCAAAGATCCAACCCCCGAAGGGAAACTCATTATGTCCCATTCTATAAAGGAATTTGTTTTCTAACTCTACCTGCTCTCCTCCCTCCCCAGCCTCAGAATTAAATAAGATTGAATAGTATTAATATATCAATGGCGGGCGGGGAAAGTCTAAGGGAGTCAGTCGGTAGGCTTTAATTCCGTTCTCACAGCTATCATAAAATAATTTAATTTTCAGGTATTTTAATCTGAACTTAATTTTCTTTTTTTGACCGAACCTTATTCCCCGAACCTAAAAGACTAGAGAAAGATACCTATATAAGTTTCTATAACCGCCATTTTATAATCTTTAAATCAACACTTATATGTAAATACACCTAAATTTCAATACAATATTTAGGTCAGCATTTAAAAGCGTTCCTAATTAATTATTAATAAGTTATAAATATTTAATATAGTTCCTTTAACTTAGTAATTTTGTATCAATCAGGAATCTGTAAATAATATTAGAGCGTTATTTGGTTTAATAAATGGTTGATACATTATCAAATAATATTTCTCAAAGATTTTAAGCCTTAGTTAAAAGGTATTGAAACTGATCAATTGTGTTATAACTATTCCACGTATTTCATTATAAGCTTCTGATATATACATAGAACAAGGAAAAGTGCAATATTTATATTTTAAAAACAAGCTACTTCTGCGGAATATTTTCTTCAATTGAAACATGATACATAAATCCATTGTAAAGTAATAATTTCATTAAACAAATTGTTGAAAAATAACTTTCCGATTCTTTTGTTGTTTTAGATACTACAATGCGAGTCTAAACATTAAGGGCGTATCTACTGCCCTCTAAAAACATTTCTACGTAATAACATTACGTCTGATGTGATAATTGAATGTGTTGAAATTTTGGGAATATTAATGGTGTGAAATCGCATTACAAAGATCACGTTTCTTCATATTTAGCAACAATGACAAGGGAGTAAGTGCCAAAACTGAAATTTTCTAAGAGTAGCAAACATGTATTGAAGGCGTGATTTCACACCATTAATATTCCAGTTTTAACTCATCCATTTATAATACCATATGTAATGTGATTATGTAGGCATGTAAAAATAGGGCAGCAAATACGCCCTTAACACATTCGGTGCGGACCCACTGGGTGCCTGTCAACTCACGTACGGGCCCAGTAGATCTACTGTCCATGTTGCGTAGTTTACGACCACTAGAAACGCTCGTGAAGGGGGATTTTTGACATTTCTTCGGCAAATCCAGTATATTTCGCTTCAGTTACCAGATTTGCCGAAGAATTGTCAAAAACCTCACTTCACGAGCGTTTCTAGTGGACTCATAAACTAAGCAGCATGGCCAGTAGATTTACTGGGCCCTTAAGGTGAGTAGACAGGCACCCAGTAGATCTACCGAATGTGTTAATGTTTAGACTCGCACTTTAGTATCTAAAACAACAAAAAAACAGAAAGGTATTTTTCAACAATTTATTTAATGAAATTATTACTTTACGATGTATTTTTGTATCATGTTTGAATTGAAGAAAAGATTTCACAGAAGTACCTTGTTTTTAAAATATAAATATCGCACTTTTCCTTGTTCTATGCATTAGGGTTTCCATTATATAGGTGAAAAAAAAAGTTTTTTTAGATATCGAAATGCATACCTCATATTTCTTTTTAAACTACCCAGACTTACTTAAATACAAAATTTCATCTTCCTAAGCCAACGTTAACCCGTGCCGACAGAACTCTGAAGATTTTGAAAATTGCTGTTTTTGATCCTTTCCGTTATATAGCTAAATCAATTGAAATATTAAATTTTTTATGAAATATTTATTAAAAGAAGATAAAATTACTGATCAGGCAGAACATTTTCTTTTCTATATTCTCTTTTTTACAGTCTGGATACAGATTTCTATGCTGCTGAACACAGCGTAGCAAAAATTGCTTTTGGTCTTCCTTTGGAATGATAAAACCATGCAAATCTTGCATAAGTTTTTCCAGCTCTTTCAGCCGTATCATTAACTGCCCTTAAAGAAAACACTTTCCTTTTCGCCTCTGAATAGGCAGCATCTTTATCCCATGTAGAAGCGGGTCTCTGGAGGAAATTCTTATCAATGTTTAATCGAGAAAATAAATTTGTGCTCGTGACAGACACAAAATCAATCAATGATTTTCCTGCAACAATAAATAAGGCCGTATTATTAACAATTTATTGAAAACAGTATAAAAATAGTGCTATTTATTGTATTAAGCCCCTTTAAAAAGCACAAATCTTGATTTGGTGCCTTCACCGCCAGACTACATCCAAGCCATGGTTTTTCATATAAAACCGCAATGAATAAACAGACGTCGATGGCCAGTTGTCTCTAAACTTTTCGAATAGTGAGATATCAGGGCTACTTGTGACTTGGTGGTTTTTTGTTTCGAACACACATTTTAAATCCAGTTCGTAAACGTGATGGCGGCAAGAAAAGAGTAGTAATTCCCTGTCTAGTTTTTGTTCCAAAAGTACATAAAGCTCCTTTCAATCGCCCTGTATTGTGTCACATCACATTATTTGTACTTTAACATCCAGGTTCCAGTCATAAAGTGCGTTCAACACATCTTTAGCTTGATCCTGGCCGGAAGAGCTCTCTAGTTTGGGTACAGCCAGAAGTTTTTCCTTTTCTCCAAATGAAATCAGAATTGGCAGGCTTTCTTCTTTAGAACTTCTGAATTCAAGTCCAGGTAATAATTTTCCATCCCAGTGAATGGTCACCATTTCAGGCATATTATTCTGAAAATCTGATTTTATAGATTCCGCTCTATCTTTTCGACTCTGTGTGCGAATACGTTGAATAGACGATTGGTTTATAGGACAATCATCACAGCTAAGATCTAGTGCTTCTACTAAAGCCTGAAATATATAGACTGAATCCCTTATGCTTAATTGGCGTCTATGTAAAGCTGCAACTAACTTAAGCGTAATAAAGTCTTTCCTTCCTTTTTTAGTAGTTTGAGAACTTACCATTTGAGAGGTGGATGCTAAGGGTTCCTCGTAAGTACTACAAGAACTTGACGATTAGACGGTAACTTTGCGCCTTTTATTTGATAATTTAAGTCACCAACTAAGACAACAATTTTTTTATTTCTTCTTAATTCCACTGCCATCTTTTAAATGTAAAACAATACGTGTTAATAGCGAGAACAATTGAGAAAAAAGGACAAATGCCTTGAAAACGCACCGCTACTCCCGCGCAACATGTGTGAATATGATTCGATGAAAGCCGGCACGGGTTATCGTACTCCAAATAAGGTAAAAAATTATTTTCGAGTGTTTTAGAGGCAAATGAACAAAACTAACACCTATGCGTTAGAAATTTAAAACTTTGAAAAATAAGGGACACCCTACTAACAAGTACTTGTAAGTATATATCAGAAACTTTTAAATGAAACACGTGGAAGAGTTATAACACAATTGATAAATGACATTAACAGACCTTTTGGGGTTGAAAATGTATTTATTATACAGCCACAGGTAAATAGAGTTCGATTGTAATATTAACAAAATCATTCTAAGCTTAATTGCAAATGATCATCATAGAATGAATGGTATTTTACATCTATTAAACCCAACAAGTAAGTCGATTTTTTTCCCGATCCTTAATTATATAATTTTGATCGACCTCAAACCCATCCATATCCACGAAATTGCTATATTTTCAGTTATTTCGAATTGTTATTCTTTCCCATTCTTCCATTTCATTCAAGGTCCGTTTTGCTTTAATTCTGGTAGGTTCGCCTTTGAAATTCTTACCTCGGATTTAATGAATTACTATTGACAAACGGACATAAATAAAGCCACTGGAAGCGAGAGACCAAGGTTTGAACTATCACCCTAGCTGCGGCACTTGTTTACATTCTACAGAAAACTGCCAATCTGTTGCCACCAGTGGACTTGCGACATCATTCATAACTTAACGAGAGGAGATAGGAACTTGCATCCTTTCCAACGCCGCACGGTGGTTGAAAGGCGGAAAAAACCTATTTTTTTAAGGTATTGGAATATTCTTTTTATTTTCATTATTAATTAATAGAATAGTAACCTGACACATTCCATCAATTTATTCGGAGATATTCTGATTTTTAAACTTGTTAGGACCCTTTGAAAATCGATCATTGAAAAAATTTATTTTTCAATGGAAAATTTATAACACTATAATAATTTTTAAAACTCGCATTTTTGTTTCTTAGAGCGATTTTCCTTTATAATCATGAAAAGCGATCTCACATATTACACTAGCATAAAAATGATGCTATTTGGGTTATGTTTTAACCTAGAAATAAAATCCCGAATAAATGCAATAAAATTAAGACAAAAATTTTTTTTGGTAATCCATATTTTTCAAGCGCAGCCGAGCGCAGTTTTAAAATCTATTTTTTTAAGAAGAAGATACATTCAAGGAAATATTGAAACATATTCTAGCTGCGTCCACCTGCGTCTGTACATGTGGGATATTTTCTTTATTGAAATACCTATGCTATTTCGTGCAGTTTATTAGCTACGGAGCTTGTTCTTCGAATTAGGTTATTACTAATCGTTTAGTAAAACATCATGCCTTACTTACCAGGTCTGTAGTATCATTTATAAAGTCAGTCTGAATCGTTATTAGGTCGATAATAAATCAATTTTTTCACCTTCCTTGATTTTAGAATGAATTTGGAAATTATTAATAATAAGTTTTTTAACATGACCTCGGCACTTTTCATTTTTAAGCATCCATTTGATTTTAGAAAATTGGTATAAAAAAATAGTTCAGCTATTATTTAGCCTGAATAAGGGATCTGAATTTTCACAGATAGAGTTGCAATTATTAAATCTATATTGACCAGTCTATCCCACCATCTCCTATCAAAATTATATTAGAGTCGGATGACCCCATTCTTATATTTTCATATGATATATATTTAATAGTTAAGAATTAAAACATAACGACAAAAATAATTGATAGTTCGTATGTATGATTTTTTTTTTTTGTTTTACTTAACTTGAGTATTTTCATGAAATAAAATGATATTGCAAGTACTATCAAGGATATTACTAGCGTAAAACAGAAAGTGTTTAAACTAGCCGATCTCGAGTCGAAAATTGATGTATAATTTTTTTTCTATTTTCCTTACACTGCCGGTTAATCCGAATAGCCGGTTAAGCGGAGCTCAAACCTATACATTTTATAGTAAATTCAATCGTGGTAATGCTAATATCAACTTTATTTTTTTGCGGCTTACAGATCGGGTTTGACAAGGTTTTTTCCGAAAATAGTCGATTTTCAACCACTGTGTGCCGTTGGCCTTGGTATGCAGAATATTTTCAGTGAAAAAAATGTTTGTTGGCACATATCTCCTTTTAAAGATCAACCCCTAAATTAATATAATTTTAACCATTCTGTAACAACAGAAATGCGTTAATATCAATATTTTTTTCAGAATATTATTAAGGGATTTTTGTTTTTCATAGAAAAAAACACCGGAAATTCATATGATTTTCACCCTTGCGACTTTTCGGTTAATATTTTGCAGATACGGCCATTATGGTTCAGAGGGAAGTAGGTAATAGTACTTTGAGTTTTCTCTTTTTGGCTTGAAAATAATATAATGCAGTCAATATATGCACGACAGTCGCACCACGAATAAGCACGAAGTTAAGCAAACATTGAATTTCTCACAATAACATAATTTTGGCCACAAATTACAAGAGGGGCTATTTGCAACATCAGCCTCTGCTGATTCCGTAATCTTACTAGGGAGTTAACTCACCTGTAAAAGTTACGAGAAAAGTAAGTTTGGTGATCGTCCATCTTGAAAACTAACTTTGTGAGATCAAACCCTTAATGTTGTATTAGAGAGGATGTTTCTCTGCGCAAGTTGGCCCATTATCTCTAGGAGGGTATTAATCCATTTAAGAGCTTCTTGTAGAATACCGTGATAAATCTAGTAGATTGCTTAAGTTTCTGGCTGTGGACGTATACTGTATCTCACAACTGCGCAGTCTAAAGCAGAGGAAAGCTACAGAGCAGTCATGATGGACATTAATTATCCAAAATTAACGGATTCATTATTGTTCTGGTGGTCCAAATTGTAAATATACCTATTAAATGTCCTTGTGCGAGAACGGTTACTAGCTAGCTAGCTATATGGTATATAACTAATTGCTCCTCCCACAGCTAGTTTCGTTATAAGCTGTACCCCGCAGTTACAACCTCATAAATTTCTGATTCATATGCATAATGAGTAAACAACTAATTGAAGTGATGATTAAGAGAATTATATCTAAATTTTAGATGAAAACACAAATTAAAAGGAGGAAAATCAGGAAAAAATTGTGAGCGTCTCAGAAACTCCGGTGATTTGCTTTTTCACATATCTTAGTGATCAATTCAACGAATAAAGATCCTTGATTTCAAAAATCTTAAATTTAACGGCTTTACAACAACAAGTAGTTTAAAATCAAGTTTAAAATGAATTTTTTTTTTTATATTAACAGATACCACTCGCGAATTATTTTTCCGGGACGGCGAGTGCTTTAATTGAGAAGAGATTTTTCTTTCCCCATATCCCATAAGTACCAAGATAGAACATATCATTGATAGTGGGAAAACTACTGTTTACTTAAGTCGACAATAAAATGCTTAGTAGTTCTCCATGCGCTTTGTTTATAGTGAATGCACGCGATATTCATCTGAAAATGAACAAACCTAAATTCACAATTTCAAACTGATTGAAGAATGCGCTTACTGCTTCTTAGTTTTTAAGGTTATTAATAATAACGTTATACGTAAGTATACGTATTTTGATGTATGTATAATTTTGATGATTTGGAAAAAAAGAGTATTACCGTATTTAACATATATAAATGTTTTTCCCCCCATTTTGACATATGGTCGTAATAATTTAAGATTAAAAAAAAAAAATGTGTAAAATTTTAAACTCACAAAAACCTGAAATGTCTTTTGTTGAAAAAAAAGTATAAATCGTGACTAGATACTTTCCACTATCAAGAAAATACTTAATGATCCAATAATAATTGTCTTCTTTATATGGTATCGCGATCATTCATTCTGTTTTACGCTATTATAAATTTCACCGGTACGCGTTTTAAGAAAATATCTGTATAGCTAATTTAATGAATATTAAAGAGGCATTGGATACTGAATGGACGTAGGACGTCATTAGCATACGATCATCTCGATGGGTATCAGGTGGCGATCTAGTTGAGCCCATGTAGAATATTATCGCGAGTTACATTAAATGATAAATCGTCTCATGGAGTTTATAGGTATCATCTATCCAGATAGACAATCTTAGAAGAGATTTAAAAGATGCGCATAAAAAAAAAAAAAAAAAATAATAATAAAAAAAAGTGAGTTCGTAATTAAAATAATATTTTTTTAAAAATGAATTTTAACACGAATAATACCGGAAAATGAACTAATAAACAGTTTAAAACATTAACAAGCCCTCGAAATAGACTGAACTTTTCTTATCAGAATCTTTATTATAATTCAGTATCGACTAAAATAAATAATTTTCCATTTTTTCCCTTTTTCAAGACCAACGACAAACCATTATGTCAAAAGGCGATTTCCTTAATTTTTACATTTGTAGTATTGTGATTCAAATAGCCGGCGACTTACACAATAGTCGGTGTCTTCTGGACGCAGGATTCCGAACCATGTGGTCTGGCTGGTTGGCATATATGGACGCGAAACTGTAGGCCTTGCGTCATATAGGCACGGATGCTTGCAGAATTACAGATGCAAGGCTTGTTGCAGCTATGTTCTTATACATGCGGGGTTTTTTTTTTTTCAAGTATTCCAAAAATACGTAAGATTTCATTCTCTTCACAGATAGTTTCCAAATTTTAAACCGACTGTTTCGAATTACCAATGAAAAGGGAATGGTACCCAGTAGCTGTAATTCGGATTGACGTGATCCTTAGGCCCATAAATAGTTACAAATAATTTTATCTTACGGAAACTTTGTCGAAAAGTGAAAAAAAAATGCGTAAATGTCTAGACAGTTGTTAGTTATGGGATCGAAGAAATGGACTGTTCTTCACTGTTCATTTAGTCGTGTTCCCTTATTCCACACCTCGAGAATATACGATCGAGCGGGGTATATTTGCATTCATTCCGCAGACTACATAAGAAACAGTTCATACATTACTTATTCGACGATATTTTCTGAATGATTTAAGCCCCGCGAAGGATTATGGTACCTGTTTTCGCCATACAGAGCCGCGAGGAGTGAGGGCCAAGCCAAAGAAGGACATAGTTGCGTATCTCGCCTTCTGATCCCAGCTTATCTCTTTCCTTTTGTGACTGTACATTTAAAATGTTGAGGAAGTAGAGGAGTCCTGCCTCACGCTATATATATCAAGGCTCGAGATAGATTTAAGAAAATAACAATGATAAAGAGGCTAGACTAAATGCAAAATAGCTCAATTTTTTGTAATCGTTTCAGACAATAATGATCATTATATCATTATCGCACCTTACAAACGAGATAAAGGGATATATAGGAACATTATACGTATTTAAAAATAATTTATAAACAGGCATTAGGTAAATTAACAATAACATTCAAAATTTCTTGAATAAGAATCGAAGGTTATTTACAACAACAAATACTGTCGCGCATTATTTCCCGAACAAATTTATAACCTACCCAGGTAAGTATGTATATATTTTCAAATCAATTATTATTTGAATGTTTTGCTACATATGTTTTACTATACATGTTTTGCTGTTTATCAGCTTTTTATCGATTTCAGAAAGCCTCATTCATGATGTCATTGACTGGAAGAAGCAGTGAATTCAGTCTACCATTTTTTCGCGGTTTTAAGGTCTATTCGGCGTACATAGACCATCAGGGGTAAAATTATTAGCTCTAACCAAAAAATATGAACGTTCTTTTTTTAGTATGTTTTATGCTCGATTTGCTCGATTCGTAATAACGCAGTTGCTAATGTAAAAATCTGTAGCGTGCGCGCAACACACAACTTTCACTTACAAACTTACTTAGATTAGAAATTAATGCGTTTTGTCAATTGCGACTTCTCAAATGAACAGAACGGCTTTAATTATGAACAATGGTCTGTCATTAAAGGCGTACTCCGCTTGCACTCAACGAGTTTTATGAGTTGACTGAATATTTTTCTTTTTTTCTCCTCTATATGTTTCCTTGATTTTTATCATATCTCATATTTAGACATTTCTTATTTTTAGGCAAAACGAGAGACAGATAATTTCTCCATATAAACAAATACAAAGGTACTTTATAGGAAATCAAAAAAGGCCCCTCAAAACATTTTAATAATGATAAAGCTTACTTAATTTTCATTAAACACCACGAATTTGATGAAAATCGTTGAAGCCGTTTTCCGTTCGCCGAAAAAAAAACGTAAAAATTGGAAACAATTTATGAAATAAAGTGCCTCCTCCGTTAAACCAATTTTGATGAACTTTTGGCTATCATATCTTTGGCATATACATACATCAAATACCCAGTTTGATCAAAATCGTTAAAGCCTTTTCTGAGTAAATAAAAAAAACACGTGAAAATGATACAAAATTTATTAAGTAAAGTCCCCCCTCCGGTTGATCAATTTTGATGTAATGTTGGTTATCGCATCTTTGGCATACACATACATCAAATAACCAGTTCGATCAAAATCGTCAAAACAGTTTTTGAGTAACTAAAAAAAAACACGTGAAAATTATACAAAATTTCTAAAGTAAAGTCCCTCCTCCCGTTGATCAATTTTGATGAAATTTATACAGTCATATATCGGGCATATAAATTGATCAAATACTCAGTTTAATCAAAATCGTTAGAGCCGTTTTTGAGAAAATCGAAAAAAACTTAAAAAGTTATTAATTAAAGCAATTTTGATGAAATTTTTGCTGTCACATACACTAAATACCCAATATCAGATTCGCACGGCTTATAGTTTTTGAGCTAGTCTGTTCACACACACACACACACACACACACACACACACACACACACACACACACACACACACACACACACACACACACACACACACACACACACACACACACACACACACACACACACACACACACACACACACACACACACGCACACACACACCATTTCGCGGGACTTGGTCATTTGGACTCAGGGGACCCCAAAACGTGTATTTCCGTTGAAAACTGGAAGTCGAAATTTTTCACGATCACAATACTTCCACTTACTATATATTTCATATATAGGTAAGTGAAAGTAAAAGAATTATATAAATATATAAAGTTTTATACATAGTCGGTCTTTGTTGCAGAATTGAAGGGCCTATTGAAGCCCCTAAGGAATTTTAGTTGTGCATGTATAGATAACATAATGATGTATAGATAACAATTACTATGTGGAAAGTTGGAAAAATTATAAAAACCTAAATCAAAAACTAATAAATAAGTAAGTAAATAAAAAGTGCATTATAATGCTAGCTCGTTTTCAATTTGCCATTTGCGAAAATGTTCTCCATCCATCACGTTTCAGTTATTCCAGGGTCTTTTGTCCACATGTTCTTTGGGAAGTTGTTATTAGGATATCATTAAAATTAACTTCAGTGCACAACCAATGATTGAGAATGGATACAATAAACATACTCTTCAATTTATTCATTTTACCTCCAACCTTTTAATCCACCCGGAAATGTCGTTGAGATGATTTTTGAGAATTAAACATGCTTCGTCTAGGTTAATGTGGGATGAGGGGAGTGCAGTATCGTAAGGAAATTTAGCCGGTAAAGAGTGTACCTGTGTGCTGCTATTAAACAAAATAAATAAAAAAGTAGAGAAATGTATCTGTACGTATAATATAGAGTACAATGTATAAGTATATCCACCTATAGATCTATCGAACCAAAGTATAATGTAGTAAGTAGGTATATTGTAGTTGCTAATTTATTTTATTAGAAGATTTGCAGAGGCTATTGAATTGCTAAAATATGTTGGGGTTCTAGGTCTCTGAGCATTATTTTTATTTTGCATAGTAAGAATAATCAAGATTCAAATTTTCTTTTAAATAAGGGCATTCCCTTTTATCTGCCTCGGATAGTTAGCTCTATAAAATACTATCAGAGTCGTGACAAAAATCAAAAAAGGTTCAAATCAGGGTGAAATAATTTTCGTTCTATGGTACGCCGATTATCTAGGACTGTTTAGAAAAGACATGGATACGGTAAAACTATAATTCACAAACGCTGAAGAAAGCGCGGAATCTACCAGCGGCTGAAAAAAAAAATAAATAAGAAAAAAATACATACGATTTCATGGATATTGATATAGAAGGAAATACGTAAGGTAATGTGGGTCTACGATAGGAAGGAGGAAATCATTTTTGATTGTTCTTGTATTGCTTAATAACTTGAAAGTTCTATCAGAACGAATATATTACTATTGAAAGGATATACAAGAGAGAAACCTAAATCAAGATTTGCCTTTCTTGAAGATGGAGTACCAACTAGAGACCATTACTCAAACATGGACGGAATCGAAAAAAAAAAAAATTCGATTGTCAAGCCATTTCGATACGGCTAATCAACTAGGGCTCTATACCGCTGGCTAAAAGCATACCAAGGACTGAATTAATTACAGATATATGGATCTGGTTCTATGAGGTATACGTACTCGCACTCGTATGTACAACCATATACAATATAGTACATACTTATAAGTAAATTACTTCATAAAAAAAAATATAAGAGCATTTCAGTTCATTTTCGTATTTATAAACCTTCGATTCGATTATTTATAATAATAATTATAAAATATAATGTTGTAATTATTAATCTTAACTATGTTTTATAATTTTCTGTCGTAGCTACGATTTCCAATCGTATATATCTTTTTGATTTTTTTCAAAACCTTGTTCAATCATGCGATACAGATAAAATATTAATATGATAATGATAAATACTATCCTAACTAACTAAAATTTAAATATTGATCAAGTTAGGAAGCGATCGTGATCAATGAATCACGAGTGAAATAATTGATTACATCTTTAATAGGCTATATCTAAAATATAAATAAAGAAAAAAAGAAGGATATCTCTGAAAATTTCTAGCCATGGAATAATAATAGAACCGAGATAAGGGTTCTCACATTTAATTTTTCAAAAGTTAAAATTTTTATAAGGTATTAAATTATAAACACACCAATTTAATCGGAAGAACCTACTTTACTTTATCAAAAATATAAAAGGAAGGAGTCTGTGCGAGATTAGATTTAAAAAAAAAAAAAGAGCACCGAGAACAAAAGAGAAATCATTGAATTTTTAAAATGCCATGAAAGTATCTCCGCAAATCCTTTTTACTGGAGTTAAATAATTTATATGTTTACCATGAGTATAATGAAAATCTGTTAGATTTGTGATAACTAGGTTCTAATTACGATTCCAAAAGACTGATTGAGGAATTTGATGCAATAAAAATAATTTTAGGTCAAACTAAGAACAAAAAATTACATTTAAAAATTAAAAGTGCTTAACACATTTAAGTATCATATTTTCAACATTTAAATGTATTACTTATTGCTGAAGTATTTAATCAGATAAATAATAGATAGGCAGTAAAATATTAGAAACAGTAAATTATATTATGAATAAGAATACTATTAAAGTTAGCATAAAAGAAATATAGTTAGCAATGAAGAGTATCATAAGAGAAATACTAGTAGAGTTGCTAACTAACTGATTTTATCTTTCGGGAAATAAAGTCCCTTCTTCACTTTTATGACCCTGCACTTTACCCTCTTCCTTCTTTTTTATGACGACCATTTCATAATAACAGCATTTTTATTATAGGCCCATCAACTCGAGTGTCGAGTGAGAACGTCTTCAAATAAATGTCGGATAGCTGTAAAACAGTCAAAACGCCCGTATAATGTCATTATATTTTTGGATTCCTATATTTCTTTGGGTTCCTATATCTTAAGTTATTAGAGCATCTGATATGTATATAAAAAAATTAATTTAAACGTTTTCAAGATAATAAGAAAAATGATATAAATAGACTTCTAGGGACACAATTCATTGGTAGCACTTTGATAACAGTACTAATTTATAAGATCCTGAAACATTTTTCTTTTAGAAGTCTCTGAAGATCAAAATAAAAAGAGGAGGAACTATGGGAGTTGAAGTGGATGGTTTGGTGGAACTCAGAGCTCAACTCTATAAATCCAAATTGATCTTATTTTTATTTATGATTTAAATAAGCCCTTTTTATTTAATTGCTTGATAGTTTGCCTGTTTATCTATAAACTCTTAGTTGGTACTGTTAAGCGGCTTCTAGTCAGTTGTCTTGCATTCACAGTTAGATCATTCTCAAGATGAAGTCTGACTGTAGAATAATGACTCTGATATATTAGAGCATTGCTTTTTTTATTATCATTATAATTATTATTATTTTTATGAATTTGTAATACCAGTACAAATTCATAAATGTAATGTGCCGAGTAGAAAAATTAACAGTTGAAGAAACCACCCATAATGGAATAATAATATAACCGAAAACATCGACAAATCCTGCTTTGAAAGTTATGTGTTAGGTAAAAAAAAAAATAAAAGAAGGAAAGAAAGAAAAGTTTTTATCTAATATGATATAATGAAGTAAAAGAATCAATAATCAACTCAAAACATTGTACCTTCTAAAATTTCTGTGGCTGCAGCGTAAAGAGCGAAGAGTCCATATCATAAGGAATTTTTTAGTATTACATATTACTTTGCAGATCTATAATGCAGTTCTAGTTTTATTTAGCATCTTAATCGGTTATCAACCTCCTTGATGTTTAAATTTATTCTTTAAAGAGTCGCCTTCAAAGTGCAATTAATCTGCAAAGTGTTTTGCAATGAAAATAAAAAATTGCTTCAATTAAGATTAACATTTATTAATTTTTCGACTTAACGCTATTGGAGCCAAATATATAAAAATACAATGTGAGCATTGATATATTTTTACTAAGGTGCCCTTGATTCAGAAAGAGGCAGTTTCCTACGCGTAAGGAAGGTACCTGTTGTAACCAGCCGTGTTATTACGTGGGGAAGGGGGGTGAGAAAAAAGTGGGTACTCGACCGGTAGGCATTCTTTATAGCTACGCATTATTACCTCACATTAGTGACCGCCTCAAATTGAAAATTCAATCATCATTTTGATTAACACCACTTTATAAAACGGATCGCTATCAATTAAAAATATCTACCGCTATCTCTATCGATTAAAAATATCTACCGTATGATAGAATAGTGTCAATAAATTTCGTTGATGAATCCTCATAGAAAAATAATACTTATCTAGCATTAAATAATACTTAAATTTAAATATTGTGCAGAAAATAATGCTATGCACTATACAAATTCCGGGGTATCGCTGAACTGCATAGCTGACAAATGATAAATTTCATCGTAAGCCAGCTGCTGAACCTCGGATTACCAGAAAAATGAGTATAGCTCGACAATATAAAAATCGTATCTCAGGGAGAAGCTTTAAGCCACGCCTACAACTGCTTTGGCGCTAAATTTGAAGTGTGTCAGGTTATGTTATCAATTATGACAGATGGAGAGGACATGAAATCAATGCAAGGATACTACATTTCATCAATTGCAATATAAAAACAAAATAATATTAAGATATACAATGATTGCAATTTTAAATGTTATCTATAAAAGTACTATATTTATAAAATCATTATTATTACAAAAAATTTTAATGGTAACCCACGTAAAAAATTTATATTCAGATATAAATTTACTATTAATATTTAAATTAATAATCCAAAATCAAATATTTTCTAATAATAAATATTTAATTTTCATACACTCGCAAAAAATTGGAAATGCAAAAAAGAATTAAAATGATTTATTTACAAATATAAGAAGAATACAAGTATTAACAAAATAGAATACAGAAGTACAATAATATACAATTTTAATAACATTTCCTATAATAACATGATTTTTTTTTGTTTCTTCCTGGAATTGAAATTATGGAAATACTGCGATATTTCACAAACAAAATCTGAAACATTGTTGTAATCTAGTACATGTCGATTATAGAAAACAATTTCTCTAGCTTGACTTCTGAACACTTTACTTGATTTTCCAGGCACTTTTTTTTTAGGTGTCTCGTTTACAGTAAAAAGATAAAGAAAAATAAAGTTTTCTGCTGTGTAGGTCACATAATTGTTTTTGTCAAACTAACAAAAACCAAAAATAAACTTATATTATTATAAGATATTAAGTAATAAATTATAAATAATTTGTAATTATAACTTATTAAAAGACCGAACAGTGATGCAAAAGTAACTTATGCTTCAATGTTCAAGACAGTATAGAATTCTTTTCAAAGTAACGGAAATAATCATCAGTTTTTTTTTTTTTACGTTGCAATACTAACTAATTACATAAATAAAAACTTTGGAATTAGGGTAATTTTATGTTAAACATTATAAGTTTTTTTTTTCTCCAGAACCGATTATCACATCAACAATAAAATTACCGTATTATATTATATCATCAAATCATATTATACAAAACCAATAACGCAATAATCGTAACTTCCACTTATCACTTTCATTCGGATACAATCGTCTATTACTTCACTTAACACGCTTTAACTTAAGCTTATCTCATACTTACAATCGAAATAAGTCGTCGGGATGATAAATGTAGGTTGAAAAAAATTGTAATTATAAGCAACTCGGATTTTCTAAGATCGACTTTAAATGAAGTTAGCAAAAAAAAAAAAAAAAAAGGATGCCATAGCATTGGTAAATAATGTATTGATCGATCAAAATACACGTAAACCATAACCGTGAAAAGGCGAAGGCAATATTAAAACATTCCTAAGTAATTTATGTAAAAATATTTATGACAGGGTAGGCGTCAGTCGAGAATTTATCGTTCAGTTATTCTTCTTACTTGTGAGAAGAATGGATGTTGATTTTCT
Source organism: Aelia acuminata (assembly GCA_911387785.2). Classification (NCBI taxonomy): domain Eukaryota; kingdom Metazoa; phylum Arthropoda; class Insecta; order Hemiptera; family Pentatomidae; genus Aelia; species Aelia acuminata. The sequence goes on along the minus strand of OU426981.1, from coordinate 94,615,998 downwards.
CTAATTATTATATGAATATTAAAAAAGTTTTTTAGTGTTTTTTAAACACTAACTAACCTAAAAGTTAATAGATAGCTATAAATTCATCATTTGAACGTTTTCACTAAACCTGATATAACATTTAAAACATACATTTGTTTTTATATATGTTGTTTATTACTTTCTGAATATTGATGATGATATTTTACAATTTTCGTTTACACAAAAAAAAAAGTTCATCAAGGTACGATTGTGATGAAATCGCTATGTTGAAACTTTGCAGTTCATAGGTCAGCGTCACGATTTTCGATAATATTTAGAAAATCAGTTGCTTAAAACCGTGACAGTAAACGATAAGTTAGTAACCAGAAGAATAAGAATAATCGGATGCTTTAGGAATGAGATGAAGAAAATAAGTTGACCTTCATGAATGTGTATTTTTGAGGTTATTAATAATTGCAGTTAATTAAATTAAAAAATAAGTAAACTAAGAACAATAAAAAATCTTAAAAGTTATTTGGTAATTATGAAATAAAGTTCTGGATTTGAGCGAAGTGCTCTTTTTGATTAGTTTAATTTTACTTAATCCAAAATTTCACTTCGGAGGAAAATACTGACCTTTCTTCCATCATTAAAAAAAAAAACTCTGAACCGAAAGTAAATCCAATATAAAATAAAACTTGTTGAATTACATCTGTGTCCTCTGCTTTCAAAACATACTTGGCCTGCTGTTGAAAAAAACGATGCAAACATAACAGGCAGGGGACTAGAAATATATCAACAGTAAATTTAAGATTTTAGAGACAATTAAATTACATCGCAGAAATTATAGATATAAATTAAATAGCTTTAAATATATACGAAAACAAATTTTAAGGCAATCCTTCCGTTCGGCTAAAGAAAGAAATTGCGATAAAAATAATAGATATAAGGGCAATAGGCAGCAAAGCACCGGAAAATTTCGTTGCGCTTTAAGAATGAGAATGAAAGAATGAGGAATAAAAGTCTAATTTTCCGAAAGATAAACTCTCAATCTGGGAAATAGCCAGAGCTAATGCACTAGGAGGGAGAAGCGGTGAATGGGTAGAAGGAGGGGCTCTTAGGGGAAAAAATATTGTGTGTTTCTTTTTTTAACTCAAAAGTATAGACTGTTTTGACTTTATAATATGTAAAAAGCTATTCGATATGATTATATTAGTGACAAGCGACCACTATCATCCGATGGTATGGGCCCCACATAGAAAACATATTTTTGGAGCCACGAACAAAAGTGATAAATTTTGTTTATTTCCAAAAAAATATAAAAATCACATGTTTATCTAACAATTTTTAAACACTTAGTACACCTTCCCGCCTTCACCCAATAATTCTGCAGGCAAATAATTAATACAACTAATAGAAAACAAGTATTGCAGTTTTATGTTTAAAACAAACAAAGAAGAAGTTTTCATCTTCATCACTTTGAAGTTAGCTTGACAAAATTAGAGAATTAATGCATAGATTTGAATAACTCATAAACCCTCTTCAATCCAATGTATCTAGTAAGTTTCTATTCTGTTAATAGTCAGCAATTTTATAATAAATGTACATTTAAATAATAATTGAAGATAAAAATTGATCATAAAAAAAAAAAAAAATGCCATGTGCCTTTTTTTTTGTGCCTCTAAAGCTAAGTTGTTACTACTGGCATGCTTATAGATTTGATATATAAATGATAAGTTTTCTAATTCATTATTCAATTTAATATACAAAAAGAAGAATACAAAAATAAAAATCTTATAAAAATATATTATAAAAATCTTTTAATGTTTTCACTTTAAAACATTTTGTGTGTATAAAAATAAATTATAACGTAACATAAAACAGTGACATACAACAAGCGAGAGGTCATCAGCACTTTAGATCTGTAATTTCCATCGGCCATGCAATCTCTGACATTTCCCTCCGACTAAATGCACTATTTGTGTCCGTACAGCTGCTACTCTCACGATATTGTCACATTGCTGGGATAAAGTCCTGTCAGAGTGTCTTTAAGTCTTTATTTGTATGCACGCTCTAATTTAAGGGTTTTCCGTCATCATTCAAGATAGCAACAGTAATATTATAAACATTTATATATTCTATATACATATTTGAGTTTTTCAGCTGATAGAATGACTAACTCCAATTTCTAAATTTTTAAGAAAATCTCAGTCAATATTTTTTCTCTTTGCAAACATCGTACTTTTGTATTTTTTAAGAGTATGACAGAAATATTTAAGTGTAAAAGTTTACTCAAATAATTTTCCCAATAGAAATATTATGTAACATGCGTTCCTGCAAAATGTTAGAATTAAAATTAGTCATTCAGTCAACTTATATATGATCGGTTTAAAACCATAACGAACTAAGCCCCACACCTATTCGATAAAGTTATAATTTTTTTTTTACTATTAAATTATCTATTGTTAATTAATATAATTATGCCTCTTTATATCTGAATAATATAAAAGACAAAATGAAATATATTGCACTTCAAAAGTGACAGAAGTAAACACAAAACCTTTCCCACAAAATTCAACTTTAATTACAATTTCCTGAATTTTTTAATTAATTTATTAGTTCTCTTTGGTGTTACACCGACCATATAATACAGATTCCTACAAAAATATATTTTTTTAAATTTCAGAATGGATATTTAAAAAAGATGCGGATCTATTATTGGATCACTGTCACTTGTTCGGAAAACCGGTGCAATAAATCAAGTTACTTCCATCGCCCATAGGTGTCAATAAATAAATTTAAAAAAAAACCGAAGTCGTCAAGAATAATAATGCGGCTTCTCTCCACACTGGATAAAATTATTCGACTTTTTCACGAGCCGCCCTGGAACGACGCTGGCATACAGATATAGCACGAGGTGACTAACTTAAGTAAGATGGATATCCTCTTTTTGGAATCTGGAGCTAGAGGATGACCTTTTTGTAAGCGGTAGACTAGAAGGGGTATTTTTTTCAAGGAAGGTAGCCGAGTTTTTTTTTTCTTTTTTCCCCTTTGGAGATATCGTCCTGTTTTATTCACACCTCGAGATGCCCCATACTATAGGCAGATAGGCGAGGGGTGACTTATACCCTCCCCTGTCAGTACAGACACGGCTAGCGTCCGCGGCTATCATTCACTCCTATTTACGAGCTAATACCTGTCCGGTCCCCTCTTCGCCTCTCTCATTCAACGTGTTATTTGTTTTGTTTTGGGCCCTTCTTCTATCCATACCTTTGTGTTATCGCCTGTGAATAGGATTATCAGCTAACTGTACTCAGCTGATATTAATAACAAACACCGGGAAGGTATTAAGGCCGGACGGTAACAGAGATTACTTTAGATATGAATGGGTGTATGATTGTTCCATTCGAATCTCATATTTTTATCAACCTTCTACATTGAACAAGAGAATTAATTACCTTTAGAAATGATGAAAATATTTACGGACCTGGAATTTAATAAAACTCCTTCTTGTTTTTTCTTAAGATATGCAACGTTAAATCTTTCATACGAGAAACGGTATATATTCAACTTTGGTTTGGAAAATTCTCCACTTTTCGCCGACAAAAACATAATTTTGAAATGATGATCATCGTTAGAAATTCATAAGTGGTCATATAGTCATAAAATCTAATCCTTTTTATGAGAGACATTGAACATAATTTAATCGGTTCGAAGATGTCCCACATTTTTTCCCTCAACATCAGGAAACCTCAAGCGCCACCTTTTGGTATTAAAGGTGTTGAGTTATTTTCAAGGCAGGACAATAGGGTAAATAATTGGTTAGAATTTTGAAAGTTTAGCATTTCGAAGTGTTTTTTTTGTCCGTCCGTATGTATTTTTTTATCCTAACTTTTCCAAGCATGTTCAAAGCTAACCACTCATGTCAATTAAAAAATAAAACCTATTTATTTATAAAATAAAATGTGAATTTTTTTTGTTTTTTATTTTTTTATGGTTTCCTCATTCTGATGTTTCTTCAACCAAACACGCCTAAATCGGCCAAGTATCTATTTTAGTTCCTTTTTCGATTTCTCCCTGTCCTGTTCCTCCTTCCTTAAACCATGATCGCAGATGCTTTCCTCGACATTATCGGAATCACTTTTCCCTTGGTCTTCCTCACCGATTCCTCCCTTCCCCCTCCCAATCGAAAATTGAACAGGGTAAACTTTTCTCTTTCATTCTTCTCACATCACCATAACCTTCTATACTTTTTTTTTTTAATAATTTTGAGGGCATTTTGATAGACTTGCATTAGCACTCTAATTTCAACAATGGTCCTCCTTTGTAGTCTTGACAACCTAGCAAATCTCCAATAGTCCATCTCGGTGGCAAGCAACTTTTTCCCTATCAATCAATGTCCAGAAATAATAATTTGTTTTATTTAAAAAAAAAAAAATTATTTTCTTCTAAATGTGGTAGGAAGATGTTTATATCATAAGTAATGATTCACTAGCAATGTATCTTCCTTTTTTTCCACAACAACTATTTACTTTTTACTATACACATTGTTGACGTTTCGGGGCTGTAACCCCATTCTCAAAACATACATAATATCTCAATCGTATGATTGATAGTCTTTAAATAAATTTTATAATATCAATGTCATATGCTAAAAAACACGGTTCACACTTTTTATTATTATTAAATACCTACCACCTGTTATTAGTAAATACTTCAATAAGAAGATAATTCAAAAATACCATATACGAAGGAAATTAAAATAAAAACAAGGATGTCTCCCTCACTGGGTAGACTGATAGGACCCTTTCGTAACCCGACCAGAATTAGATGACTGTGCAGGACCACTATGACTGGAGGGTTCTCCAGCGGATTTCCCGGTAACAGCTTTCGACCCGTCGATTTGACTGGGCTATTAAGCAAGATTGAAACATTATTTTACGTTTAAAAGAATGATCAATAGTTTGCAACTGGTCAAGATTTCACCTGTCGTTGATGGAGGGAACATTTGCGTCGTTCGTTTCCTTCGTAATTAATAATTACATCTGCACGAATATATCTTAAACATGATGAATTTATTAAGATCTTTAATAGTATCCGAGAGTATTAAAATCCCGAAAAACGATTATTTTAATTTTTCACTCCAATGAAAACAAAAAACATCAACATATCTACGTTATATAAACGATTTCTTGTGTAGATCACTATTTTACAACTGAAATGATTTATTATTATATGATACAACGGAAAATGCGTTTTAAGTCTGTTGAACCGTCGAAATGCATAAGGGTATAAAGTGCCTTAGGAAATTTTTACAGAAATGATGTGACTTATACCCTCTAGGGTAAACTACGTTCAGTGCTTACACCCATGTCATCTTTCATACGTTCAATGAACTCTTTTCTAACAACAAAACATTACTTACACCCATTTCTGAAGAATGGTTTTGGCACATATAAAAATTTGGCAAAAAAACTTCGTTTTATATTTTTGTCACTTAGACCCTTATGCATTTCCACGCTTCAATTGTAAACCTTTTTGGACTTAAGAGTTCGAGTTTTGGCGCTCTACTAAGCCATCGAATTCTTATCTTATCCCATATAATCATTTTTAGACTCTTCAATGGTCCTGAAATGGCAAAAATATACATATAACGGTCATTATCTTCCTTGCAATATTAAGAAGGCTAAAACCAGATACATATTCTTTCGAAATAAACACTGAACCCGAGACTGTAAACTTTAAACTGTCGATAATATATTTCTAATACATCTGTAATTGAGTACTTCATCCACAAGTATGAGTCATTTCGTTTTACAACTGTATTTCCATTTCTTTCAACCAAGTGAATAGGTGGTAAGTCAAATTTCCTTAAATTGTGTGTATAAATTTTAATGATTGAAGGGCATTGGTATTACGAAAGCAGGTGTTCGTGAAAAAGCCTTGAAATTCCGTCAAACATACCTATATAGTGACCACTGATAATGGCTATTAAACCAACTGAATAGAACTAATGAGTAATTAGACATTAGAATTGAATAATGTCCACCATTAGACATTAGAGTTGAATAATGTTATTGCAACAGATTTAAAGAAGATTGTAATAACTAAATATCAAATGAATGCCCAAATTATAAACTTACTACTATTTTGGAGCCAATTCAACTTGACCCCTTTTTCACTGGGATGATAGATTTATCCTCGGTTTTTGAGATTTAATTTATTTATGGAAGAATAAATTAATAAATAATTCATAACAAAAAGTCATTAACAGAACACATCATAAGCAAGCGATCTAAGCTAAATATATATTAAATAAAGACATTGTCGTTGTCATGTTAATTTAGATATTCAATTATATGGAATATTAATCATAAGGAATATTAATCAATAATTGATAAGGTAGTTTTCAATTAAAATACATTTTAATCCACCGATAAAAACCATGGATGCAATCTGTAGCTATTTTACCAAACCCTAATAGAAAATGAAGAAACCTTTATAATTTTAAATAAACTTTTCGTCTGGAGCACTCGGAATTTCTTTTTATTTTTTATCTCTATCTATTTGCTTGGCACGGTCTGTCAAAGGGCTTTCAAAGGGAGATTGAAGCCTAACGACGGCCGGAATTATTGAACTGATAAAATTTCTAAGGTAATTTCCACAACGTCTTATTTATATCTCCAACCTGTCTTCTTCCTCCTGACCAAGTTCAAAAGAAAAAAGGGAAAAAAAACTAAATTAAGGACGAAAGGGGTCTTTTCAAACTGGAAATTCATCTAGACGGGAATTTTAAAAGATAAAAATAAAATTATGAGATGCAATTCATTCATATTCAATCTCCTGCCCATCTCGATTGGTATTCAGATATCTTTAATCTTAAATGAAATCCATACTTTCCAATTATAATATACAATGAAGATTTGCAATTTATAAATTAAAAAGGAAATTAAACAAAACCGTAAATTTATTAAGTCAAATTTCACGGATTTCATCCTATTTACCAAGAAAGATCGGGTGAAATATCTAAACTTATAGATATTGTTAAGGCTCCTCCGCAATCAGTGCTTTCATAATTCGTCAATTAATCCCATAATGCCAAGAAAAGTGTTTAAATTACTACACTATTAATAGTTTAAAATAACACACTATTAAATTTCTAAAAGATGATGGTGGAAGAAATATAATAAATATAATTAAATTTATAATTTGTTTATTTATGCAGTTGTTAAGTTATGTTATGTTTATAACAAATTGAAGATGAGTAAATGACCCTCAAACGCTGAAGTTGAAACTAATACTACACTTAAGGAGCTGGACAATTTCTTTCAATAAAAAGTTTGAGAAAAAAATCCTTTAGCAATAATTTACAATTACATCAGATACCTAACTATTCAATGGAGGGTTTACCCATCACCACACCCACTCAAAGAAATTATTCCTTTATAGTTCGAAGGGACTTACGATATTTTCATGAACATTAACAAAAATAATTCATTTCTCGGGATTGACGAGAATTGGGAATAGGGAGGAATAGGCACCCCTGGACAAAGGCACAGTGGTTTAACATTGGAACAAAAACCACAGCATTTCCTGTAAAATTCAGAAGATTTTTGACCAAGAGCTCTAAATACGGTACGCCTGCAGCACTGTGGTACGCCCCAACCAGCTCGGCCATCACGTCTCAAATCTGACTTTACCTTCTTAATTGAAACAGTACAAGTGGTTCCAAGTTAAAGTTACAATGGACTAATATCGTATTCATTTTTTTTCGTTCTCAATAATATTTATAATTCCTCCTCCGTCCCGGTGAGCGCTGATCTGATTATCAGATGATACCAGGTAAATCGCGGAGCTAACCCGCCGAGAAGGAAACATCAGGAGCTAATGCAAGCCCTAATGCCGCTTTTGAAGAGGTTATCAGTGAGGCGCGATAGCTGTTATCACTGCGCCAGCCGCTGTACCCCGGCTGTAAACACGCAGCTCTCTATAATCTGATATAGGCTTAGCGGCGGCTTACCTTTAGTCAATGCCGGCAACTTCATTAGGGTAAAACTGCATAGCAGCTCCTGGTTCCAAAATGAAATTAAAAATCCTAGCAACTTGAAAGGAAAAAATTTAACCCATAAAATTCAACAAGGCATAAGCAGTTACAGAGTAATACAGTGGATTAAATCATTTAACAATGTTTTTCTAGTATTTCTGTTTTATTTTTTTGAAGCAGGTTTCAGGGTAATATTTTATTTTATTTCTTAACTTAAGAAACAATGATTGTTTTAACATTTATTTGTATAGTGTTTTTTTTTTAAATAATTTTATTCCATTTTCTTTCTTTTACTTTTATTTTTTAGTTGCTGGTTACCATCAGTAAACAGGTTATACCGACGGTGTCGTAGGTTGGAGCTTAGGGCTTATGTATATGGCCAATATTCGATTAATAACACTTAATTATAATATATCTAACTAATTAATTTATCATATGCCACATGTCAGTTTTAAAAAGTTAGCCTTATTTTTTAGCAATTAATGGTCTAATAAAATTATTAAAATTCAAGAATAATTTCATTATACTTTAGTAAACAGATAATCTTTGACTCAACCCAATTCATCCAGTGAACAACAATTATATGATATTTATTGCCTGTCACATGGGAACCTATCTCACTAGATAGGTACTCACACCGCTAACATATCTCGAGATGGTGGGTAGGTAGAAGGGATTTTTTGATTTTTCTTAAGTTTGGAGGCAACGCTGAAACATTTTAATGACGCTTGACATGATTCAAATTCCAATAAATGTCAAAAAAGGTGTCTCAATATTTATATTTCCTTGGAGGATTGTGCGATTTTAATCATTCTATTTCCCTTGACCTCATTTCATTTATTTAATGGTAAGTTTATTTTGACTTTTACAAAGAGGTATTTGTGTAAATTTGATGCATGAAATGAAAACATCCTGCATAAGATTAAAGGGTTCTTTGACGTATGTAAAAAATCCAAAATGCCAAAAATCTATCTCCTTAGATACAGCTATTAGCTAGCTTCAGATCTTTTGCAGGCTGAAGCCTTTCTGGTTGGTTACTCCAAAGGTACCTTAACTTTAAAGTCTAAACGTCTATTTCTTTTAATGTATTTATTATTATTATTTTATTTTTTTTTTTTTTTGTGGAGGAACATTGTGCTGTTTTTATTTATTTTTTTATTTAATTTTTTTATCTATTTCAAAAAAAAATTGTGTTATCTTTGATATTCAATGTGATCCTGTTTTAAGAAAGGAGTGTGTGATATGTGTAGTTTGATAGAAGTTTGTTTGTTTGTATTTTAATAAATTTGATTTTTCCATTTTCAAATCGTCCATTTTCTATCAACCTAGACATGATCATTTTAAGCATGTTCATTATCTAAGAAACTATCATTATTTTGAGTGCCCAAATCAACATATTGTCTAGGTAATCAATTGAAATCTTTATCTATAAAATTAAAACGGGAAAAGTGAACTTTTTGTTCAGAACAAAAATTTTAGGCCGAAATGTACCATAATTCAATATTGACCCGTACAGTTATTTTTTTTTAAAAGAAATTTAGCAACCAGAAAAATAAAAGCTTCTATCCCGATTCTTTAATCTATAATAACTAAAACCCTATAGCTTTCTCGTATAATTAAATTATATTTCTTTTTTTTTTTTGACAATTAAGTTATAAATTCATTTAAAAACTAAGCCCAGCCCCATCCCGCTCCCAATTGATTGGACCATATTGTACAGACGGAATTGTTTCTATGCTGAAGTTATGTTTTTAATTTACTGTCCCATCCACTCGAGAGACAAACTGGTTTTATTTGGCAGCCTATTATTTTTCAATATTTAAGCCCATGTTTTAATATATTTACTCTTTTGATTTTCCTTTTTGTAATATGCATATGTTTTTTCTTTCTGTTATTTTAAGATTACTAGAAAACATTATATTGGAGGGTAGGAAGGTTAATGGCGGGAAATTGCTTTTCCTTAGCCTGAATTTTCTGTTCTCATAGCTAGGAAACGTTAAAGGAGTAGGCTGAGAGTGAGGATGTGGATTTGGATTAGGACAGTTGATGGAAGTTGTAATATTAGCATCGAAACCTTAGTGGTGGACAAGTCTTTCTCCAAACCCAGAGCTAGGGGAAAATTTAATAATACTCGGCATCAATCCCCCACCCTCTCCCCTGGCCCGGTAAACCCCGTATAGCCTAAAAGGCGAGAAAGGGGAGGAACAATAAAAAAAAAGAAAGAAAAAAGTCTTTGTCCACCAACCATGGTAGGTTAATTTTTTTGGAGGGATGGGATATCTCTACTTTATTTTAACCGCCAATCACAAGCACGATAGCGTCAATATATCCACTAGAAGAATCATTCAAGCGTTAATATATCTTTGTATGTTAAAAAGAAAACAAAAATATATATATAAAGAAAAAAAAATATCCTCAAGAAGAAAGGACAGGGATAATAAAAGAATCGGGAATATGAGATCCGAGGAAGAGAGAGAGAGAGGATAGAGGGAGTGAGCAATCTATCGTTTGTCAACAGCCGGGATGAGAAATGCAGCCCACGTGATCTCAACGTGTAGCTCTCAGGGGAAATACTCGACCGGGCCGAGGAATGGGGGAGGGGATTTCAGGACGTTGGGGGGTAGCCTAATAGCCAATTCGGACCGCTATGTTTGAAATCCTCCAATATCTGCTATTTACCAATTAAATAAAATAAAATTTTCCAAAAATAAGTTTTTTACAACCATGAAGTTTGCCAACCGTTTTAAATGTTGTAAACTGCTGCATCTAATTATGCAATAAAATTGAAAAAACATTTTGTATTTTTACATTTATTTAATTGCCATACAACTCTTCTGTGTCTTTGTCCGCACTTTGTACTTGTAAATCTCAAACCACCAAAATGTGATCAAATTTTATTTCATAATTAGATATGACATTTGTTTATAACATAGAAAAGGGATTGAAAAAGTTGATTATTGTAGACAGTCCAAGAATGCGACACCAGATAAAATCCCTTAAATATGGTTCAAAAGCTCGAAACGACCGTGATTAATAAATTATAAAAAATTAAATATGGAAGAGGTCCCTTTAATTAAAAAAACTGATAAACATTTCGCGTTAAGCTAGAGTAAAAGTTTCTTTGCATGATTACACCCCCCCCCCCTATCTGTTATTGAAATTTCAATTGTGCATAAAATTATGCAATGACAGAATTTGCGTCAAAATTGGTATATAAGGCATCTGTAGGCTGAAATCCTCCAAAAAAACAACTCTAATCGTAGTTAAGTAGGTTCTACTGACACAATCAGACACGGTAAGTACCTACATTAATATTTAAATAAAAATATATTTCCGTTCGATAGTTTTATTTGAGAACATCGTCAACTTAAGTAAAATTTTGATATTTGGAGCTATTGAATTAATTTTTTTCAGTAATTATAAATAAGCATTTTTAAGATATATGCAAGACTGGTCTAATAGAAAAAAGGGATTTTTAAGAAGAGCCAATTGAAGTATCTTCTATCTCCTTCCTTTGATATCCGTTGCCTGCTACATCCGAGAGTTAAATGTTTCAGGGATCGTCATTATCTTGGTCTATAAGCCGCCTTGCACAGATATAGGTGAGGGAAAATGGAAGGTAATTCGGGGGAAAAAAACAAATTTTTAGTTAGACCAGTTTCGGTGTTGATTTTAACTCTTTACATTATTTATTTTTATAAAAAGTTTAATTTTAATTATAAATTAAATCTAGAAATGAAGTTAGTTTTTATTGAAAAATGTTAAGTAAGCTAAATTTACTCGGATACAAATATTTAAGTACGTATCATTATTTACGTTTTTACAATTTAAAAATATCGAGGCGTAGTATATTCAGATCAATATTTATTTTACTTTAACACAAAGAGGTAAAAGTATGTAAATTTTAAAATACAGTTACACTAAGTGGACGAGAATTCTTTTTTTGAAATGGTGGGTGATCTGAATCTTCAAAGATGTGTCATAAAGACCTGACCGGATCACCAAATTTCTTTCCTTATTGACGACAAGAAAGAAAAAAAAACAGCGATGATCAGTTATTTTATTTTTTTTTTATATTCACATTTTAACGTTTCAGTCTTATTGTTAGATATCGACAAAAAATACCAACAGTTACTTAGTGTTTATTTTAAATTTGCGAGCATATTAAAATAATTTTAACGTAACTAACGACAAAAATATAATAAAATGATTTTTTTTTTAATGTATATTAACTAAATAAAGAAAAAAATGTTTTTAAGATAAAATTATTAACAGCCATACAAAAAAAGATTAGTTTCATGTAAAATAGAAATGAATAAGGCAAATAAAACAGGGGCCGTGTCTTTCAAGAGATTCATAAATCATAAATTATGACCTCTTTAAAATTTCATAAAGTTTACGCAAGACGGGAAGCTACCTTCAGCCGATGGCGCACAGACTTGTTGCCATTAAAGTCTTAGCGAGGAAAAAGGTTTACCCTCTCCTCACTTACTTACCCAAAGAGGCTGATATTATGAAAATTATGACAGGAAAATACTGGCTAAGGAGCTTAAAAACCTTTCCATCCCTTCGCTGGCTAAAATATTTACAAGACATCTTGTAAACCCCTTCCGGGAATCTTTTTTATTATAGCAGTAATTAGGAATAATATCACTTACATTACTCATAACACAGCTTTAATAGACAGTAAATGTAATTAAAGGTATCGAGATTGCTAAAGCTAAAAGAAGAAAAATTATATCACCCTACTTTCAACATTAAAATTATTTGCTAAAAATTAAAATATTAATATTTAATTTTAAATAAAATCAGTAGAAACAAATTCAATTTTATTTTGAATATTCTGAATGCTATTCATATAAATATTCTTATTCGTAGAAAATATTTTTTCAATAATATTGATTTATTTCAACACAAGTTCATGAAAATTTATTATTGCAATTTTAGATCAAATTTGAAATTCGATTCTCTTTATATATCGCTCGTTTGGGAGAAGAATGTCATGGAAGATGGGGGGGGGGGTCGATATTTATACTGAGATATTTTCCATAAATATATAAAAGCTAAAAGGTATATTTTGATTTATATACTAATATATAATTAAAAATATGATAAAATACACATTGAAAAAAAATAAATGAAAGTATATAAAATGGGCAAACGTAAACAGAAAAATGGTTCTATCTCTAGAATCCGAATTCCTGCAATCAAAAACACGTCAATCAAGAAATGCAAAATAAAAATAATGGAAGAAAAAAACTATGCAAACGTCAGGAGACTATTTCAAACGAAACACCCGATCTCCAAAACTAAAAATTAAATCTTGTTTTATCTTTAACAAGTCTTAAACCCATACAAACGATCAAATAAAAATTAAAAAAATCTTTAAAGAGGGCAAATATTATGATTAAGCTTATAAAATTATTTAAACTATTATTAATTTTCATCTTTATTTTGGCAACTGACTGATAATAACATCTATTTTGAATAAAAAAAAGTATTTTTTATTTTATTTTTTTATAACAGTATTAGTATCTATACACCATTTTCAAGATTTGTTTTTTTAGGAAAATTGATTCCGTTGGGTCGAGTATTTGAATCGACTTTGCATAAGTGTCCTCCAGAAACAGGGGGCTATTTGAATACCCTCTACCGGGAACAAGTTCAATCTGCCTAATGGGACTCGAGGGGAAAGAAAAAAACAGGGGTTACAATTTCATTTCCAAAGAGCTTATCTTAATTTTTTAAATTACTCCGGATTTTAGACAATTGTTTTCCCATGTTTCTGGAGGCAGAAGATTTTTATTAAATGTGAACAGCATTACGATCAGGATATAAATTTCACAAATAATCTTCACACATCAAAACGAAAATTTTGTACCATAATCCAAGAGCCAACTAAAATATAATTTAAATTTATGTTTGAACGATGCATGTGATCACATATGAGTAAAAAAAATAAATAGTAGATTTTAAAATTATATCCTATCAGTTTGTTGCAGTTGATTAAATTTTAAGGATGATCGATATTAGACTTGAATCCACTGATGAAAACTAATCCAATTAGCAACAGTAGCAAAAGGTGGCGTTACAAACTAGTTTTTTTTTCAGATAGTTATAAACTATTTGTAAAAATAAAATAAACAATACAACAGCATCACAGATTTTAAAAACGATTGATTCTTTCTGAATAATAATCAAATTCAAATTTCAAATTAAGAAGTTTTGGGGGGGTTTTGAAATAATTAGAAGTCTCCAAAGATAAATCCTGGCTACAAACGTGTGAATCATTTTAAGTTCACATATAATTTTGAAATTTAAACTTCATAAATTGAGCTTTGGGGTTCCCCCGGACTATCAAAATCCACCTGCATCAAAAATCCTTAACGCTCCTGCTGTTGCCCCAAATAAAATCGTCCATTAAGACTTTAATTAATGTACCATTCCTCTCAACCCAGATATTATTCTTTCAAAAAAACTTACGACCAATTGGAACACACGCTTCCTCCTCTGTCCATGAATATTTTCTGCTACGTCTGAAAAGACGAAGAACAGCTGATCTTCTAATTTATACCTATAAATATTAGTGGAGTGCCACATGTTAATATAGCCATTATTAATAAAAGGTAATTTCTTTCTTTTTAGAAAGAAAAATATAATATATTTTCCAGGATACATTATATAATTTATATACCCTTAATTACTTCTTTTCATATTGAAATTAGCAACTGAATTGGCTACTACAGAAACAATGCCCAGGGTAATACTTTGTTGGCTTGACTGAACTACGTTGGAGTAGTTCTCATAATCTCAGCTATATTTCTAATTTAAATGTTGCGATGTCAGTTCAAATTAAAAATAATATAAATTTGAGCATTATGATCTTGTGGGATTATGTTACTGGGTCATTCCGTCAATTCAACACAGGCTTGAGCCTCACCATCTAAGATTTTTTTTAAATTTGGTACATACATACTATTTGTATTGACTAGAAATATTGTGAAATATTACTAAGATATGTCCACCTTAGTACAGGATATGGGCCTCCAAACCCCCTAGATTAAAAATAGCTGAAGATGTTTTCCAAATTTGACTAGGACTACGAGATAGGTGTCGTTTTGGCATTCCATGTCATTTTATATGATATACAACAATGTATAGGTTGCTACTAAAGAAAGTTTCTCAAGACCAAATTTTAAATTTTAATTTCAATTTTCTCCAAAAGGGCATTTTTACTTTTACTTACCTATATATGAAATATATAGTAAGTGGAAGTATTGCGATCGTGAAAAATTTCAACTTCCGGTTTTCAACGGAAATACACGTTTTGGGGCCCCCCTTAGTCCAAATGACCAAGTCCCGCGAAATGGTCTGTGTGTGTGTGTCTGTGTGTGTGTGTGTGTGTGTGTGTGTGTCTGTGTGTGTGTGTGTGTGTGTGTGTGTGTTTGTGTGTGTGTGTGTGTGTGTGTGTGTGTGTGTGTGTGTGTGTGTGTGTGTGTGTGTGTGTGTGTGTGTGTGTGTGTGTGTGTGTGTGTGTGTGTGTGTGTGTGTGTGTGTGTGTGTGTGTGTGTGTGTGTGTGTGTGTGTGTGTGAACAGACTAGCTCAAAAACTATAAGCCGTGCGAATCTGAAATTGGGTATTTAGTGTATTCATATGGCCGTGATGTGACAGCGAAAATTTCATCAAAATTGCTCAAAGGGAGGGGGTACTTTATTTAATAACTTTTTAAGTTTTTTTCGATTTTCTCAAAAACGGTTTTAACGATTTTAAACAAACTGGGTATTTGATGTATTTGTATGCCAAAGATGCGATAGCCAACATTACATCAAAATTGATCAACCGGAGGGGAGACTTTACTTAATAAATTTTGTATCATTTTCACGTGTTTTTTTTATTTACTCAAAAAAGGTTTTAACGATTTTGATCAAACTGGGTATTTGATGTATGTATATGCCAAAGATGTGATAGCCAACATTTCATCAAAATTGGTTTGACGGAGGGGGCACTTTATTTCATAACTTTTTAACCAATCTTAACCTTTTTTTCGATTATCTCAAAAACGGCTTTAACGATTTTCATCAAATTAGTGGTGTTTAATGAAAATTAGGTGTTCTTTAATATCAGGTAAGCTTTATTATTATTAAAATGTTCTGAGGGGGCTTAAATGGGGAAGGGGCCTTTTTTGTTTTCCTATAGTACCTTTGTTTTTGTTTATATGGAGAAATTAACTGTCTCTCGTTTTGCCTAAAAATAAGAAATGGCTAAATATGAGATATGATAAAAAATCAAGGAAACATATAGAGGAGAAAAAAAGAAAAATATTCAGTCAACTCATAA
Organism: Aelia acuminata; assembly: GCA_911387785.2. Lineage (NCBI taxonomy): Eukaryota > Metazoa > Arthropoda > Insecta > Hemiptera > Pentatomidae > Aelia > Aelia acuminata. Next base: position 94,599,655 of record OU426981.1, on the reverse strand, counting down.
AACTCGTTGAGCGCAAGCGGAGTACGCCTTTAATGACAGACCATTGTTCATAATTAAAGCAGTTCTGTTCATTTGAGAAGTGGCAATTAACAAAACGCATTAATTTCTAATCTAAGTAAGTTTGTAAGTGAAAGTTGTGTGTTGCGCTCACGCACCAGATTTTTTTAATTGTTTTTTTTTTTTTTTTTTTTAAATAGGCAGTGTTATGTCTAATCAAAGAAAAAAATATAAGTGTCAAAATCTGAGATGTTGAGGTTCAAAATGATATATTTTGGTATTGAGTTGACGTGGAATGGCCCAAGTATGTAAATGTATTTAGTTTCGGTTTCAGTCTCATTTTTTCATGAAAAAAAAGTATATGAGGTAGATTAAAGTTGTCTATTTCGAGGTAGTAAAGTCTGGGCAAGTACTTAATTTTAAGAGAGAATTCAATAAATTTTGTTTAAAAAACAAAACAAAAAAAAAACCTTTTTCTGTAATCGTTGAATAATGGTAACATTACTAAACTGAAATGAGTGAAGAAAGTGAAACATTTTGCAATAGAGTGAAGAAAGTGATTACTTTCTTCACAAGTGAAGAAAGTGAATTGCCTTCTTAATTAGTGATAAGTATAAATTAAAAAATAATTTGAAGTTGGAAATTAAATGCTTTTAAATGTTTCTTAACATTGTAAGAATTTATTTTAACAAAATAAATTGAAATGTGAATGAATTATTGGTGGAAATAATCAATATATTTTAAAATTTAAATATAATAATAACTACCTTCCTTGTTTATAACCTGCACTTGTTTATAACTGCACTACTTCACAACCATGCTTATAACCTACCAACAACATACCATAATCTTCACAACATTCTAATTTTGTTCATATTCTGGTTAGATCTGATCATGTATTACACGATTACAGAAAAAATTTAATATTACACTCGTGAAAAAAGTAGAATTTACAACTCTCGTGAAATTACCATACTCGCTTCGCTCGTGTGGGTAAACGTTTCACTCGAGTTGTAAAATGATCTACTTTCGTCACTTGTATAATAAATAACTATTTTATGAAAATATGAAGGTGCCTTTACGCCCTACGAACTTTACCGTCGAACCCCACCCTAGAACCCTTCACGAAGACTGTTCATGTATTCTAGGTACTTCACCTTTCGCCTTCGGGGGTTGTGCTAGTGTCACTTTTGATTCGGGTTTCCCCAAGTGATAGGAGTTGTTTGTGATACTAGTGCGCCGTTATAATTCGTCTCCTATTTTTTTATTTTTCAGATAAAATAAAATATATCGATAACGGAGATTTTCTCTTCATCAGAAGGTAGTGTGTCAGCCATATTTGTTCGCTTAATGCAACGTTATGTATAAATGGCTGTCCGTGGAACACCGTTAAGGTAAGGTTCGAGGGTGAGGTTCGTAGAGTATAGAGGCACCTTGAAAGAAGGCACTTGACACTGAAATACATAAATAGGACAGTAGTATACTTTTCCTAAGACGTATAAACATTAGCTCCAACGACAGCCATATTGCAAAAAGCTGAACCAAATGTCAGAAAACAATACCGTATGGATTTCGCCAATTGAATGAGAACACTCAAAGTGGAACAATGGGGAGCGCCCTTACTTCCCTTATACGAGCTCCAAGACGAGAAGACTGGATGCCGTACCCACTGCTCCATTGGGAAGCTTGTCCAAGATATCGGAGAGGGCATGATGGATGGCACTATAGTAAATTGTATAGCATTTGCATGAGGACAAAGTCTTTGGTTAGGCAACAGGCTCTCTACTGATAATTTACAATCCCCAAAAGATCATCCAATAAAGCAATATGAATAAATTGTAATAAAAACTATAGGGAAAAAAAGTAAATTTTATTCATAGGACCTTTATTATTATTCAGCATTGATTTTTCGTTACTAATTCATTCTAATTTGGTTGTTCATCTGGGGAGTAATGGCAACTTGGACCTGTCAGCAATATTTAGGGCGTCATATAATTCGAAAAAAAAATGTCTTGACTAAACGAATTTGTTTTCGCATCTTTTATGATCAATTCAGTCAATGAAATAAGTTAAACTTACGATATCAAGATACTTATTTTGAAATACTGTTGCACTGAAATGTTCTGGTTGTGAGATTAGCGGAAGGAGAAAATAATCAAGTAATTTTATGCCTGTCAGAACTTGGTGCATTGGTCGTCCCACCAAAGGATTGGACGTTTCCTATAAATATTCTAATCAATTTTTAAGTCATTCGCCATTTTATTGATGAAATTGTTTCACAGATTGCTTCAAATTCATTTTTTTATTTAGGTTTGTATTATTTTTCAGCAATTTTCTTTTCTCTAGAGTATTAGGTTTGAGCCTTATTATTTTATTAAAAACATAATGTGATATAAGTAGATGTTATTTCGTCATTATTAAACAGTGCTTCTTGTTACTGAAAGAATAATTATTTATTCCTTTGATAACAATGAATTTGATTTTTCCTCGTAAATTCATTAAATATAATATTTTCAACTCTGCACATAACACACAGAGGCCAAAATTCTAATTATTCGAATATACGACCAGGAAAGTATAATTATTTTTGTCAATTATGAGCATATCATAAAACCTTATTGTTGAGGGAAATATAAATATTATAGGCACGAATTATACTTGTAGAAAATATTTTTTCCGATGCTCATGATTGAAAAATCGTCTTACTCATATTAGAATTAATTTCCATTTGACTATTCAATTAGTAATCACGACAGACCACAACTGCCATAATTAAGTGAAGCATAGGCCCCCATCATTATACAGTGATGTGATGTAGGTTACAAGGGGATGGATGATATATCAGACACCAGTTAGATGGGACAATACTAATTGATTTCCTCTCTTGTTCCACGCATCATCAATTAGAAGCTGAGGAGATTAGAAAGAGCAAATGGAGTACGCTCCAATACAATATAACACAAGCAGGGGTACACTCAGTATTGTTTAAACTTAATCATAATTTTGAATGGCAGTTTATAGCCCTGATAAAAACACGAAACTCTTAGGCCGAAAAGTCGGCAAAAAATATAGTATTGTTTTACTTTTATGTGTTATTACTCCTATATCTATGATCGACGTAAATTCCCAACTATTTCCTCCAAAATAATTATTTTTATTTTTGGGTCAAAGTTATTTCTAGATCTTTCCAAATGTCCTTTAAGTAGAATATTTTAAGCTATGTAGCTACCAGGTCATTCACCCCACTTTCAGATAACAGCAATCACAATAAAAACATGAATAATCGTAAGTATTACACTACTTACCTACCTAAAATATATTATAAAATTATGATTTTATTTAGAAGTATTTATTTTAAGTAGAAAAATACATAGAATTTACGTCCTCAAAATCAGACTAAATAAGTTTGTTAAATGAGGTAGGTTTTTTATTTTTTTTTAAACCGCTCGTCAAATGCTAGACTGGTCAAACTCAACTGGACATCTCTTTTATTTTTTATAAATGAATTATCATCCAATCTTTCTTTACTAGTAGTAATAATATTTGATGAAAGAAAAATATATCCAGTCAGAAAATAAAAAATGATTTTACGGCAAAGCGATCTGCCTCCCAAATGATTTTATAAAATACACTACTTGTACAATAACTGTGCAACTATAGTACTGAGTAAATAAAAACCGTACGAAAAACGTAGTAATACTGATAAATACAAAAGAAAATATAAAATAATACCTCTTAGAAAAAGAAATAAAGTAAATTTTTTTTTCTTAAAAGGTACTGGTTTAAAAAGTGATTAAATAATACAGGGGGAAATGGGAAGAGTAAAATTAAGTAAAAAGTAAAATTAAGGAAAATACTTTAAATCAAAATAAATTATATGGATCCTGTCTTCCGTGGATTGAGGACATAATATCGATGTATCTACGTATGACGAACAAAATTCACTAGAATAGGGTACTTTATTTTATAAGGGGCGTTCAGAAATGGAATACATTTATGAATTTTCCTCCCCTATCTCTGTGCGAGACCGCCTATAGATCGCTACAGAGATGATTCCTGAAACATTTCCCAATCGTATAAAGCAGGAGATGGATATCAAAGGAATTGAAAAGACGAAACTTTAATTAGCTCTACAGAGAAAGCCCTATTTTTTTTCTTTTTTCTTTTTTGGAGCAGTTGCATTGGACGAGCGATTAAAAAATTGATTTTAATTAGGCGAAGAGTGAGCGAATGATTTTTATAGCACCGATTTAATTGGAAAATGTTAAAAATATTTTTATAAATTTACCTAAAATGGTAAATTATTGAATAATAGATTGATATTAAATAATGAAGGTTTGAGGTTTTATGAAAATATCAAATTGTCTCATAGCTCTTGATGTTAAAAATGAATGCTCAACATCTTTCCTAGCAATGGTTTATGAATCCTTTAAAAGTTGTGTATGAGGCTAATAACGTTGAAAAAATACCGCAATAAACGCGGAAGAGCCCAATAAATCTGTTAAAAGCGCCAGATTTTTCCTAAGCCCCCTGCGTAATAAACTGACCTCCCTATCTGGAAGACACACGTTCCAGGGGAGGACAATAGAGGAGATGTGATAGTCTCATATCTTTTATCTTCACTACTCCTTTCCTTTTGTCCTTTTTGTCCCCCGAAGGTAGCCTGGATGCTGGAGGGTGTTGGTATAAAAAAATGTAGTTCATAAGATAAAGGACTGCTTTAGGGATGGTTTATGGGCCCGCTTTTGTCCACTCAGGAGACGTTTTAATAAAGACCCCGAGCCTGTTCGGGATGTTTCAAAATCGTGGGTAGAGCCTCGTGTAGCACGCTCATTCAAGGATAGGCATAATAGCATGGGGTTAATAAAAGTTAGAAGAAAAAAAAAGTATGCAAAATAAAAGGCTCTGAGTTGAATATAATAAAATATTTTATGATAACTTGATATATAAAATAAAACTACTGTAGAGCAAACACGAAAACAATGCCTAAAGTACAAAAGTAAGAACATTTTATCAAAAATGTCTCAACGAAACCATAAGGTGATGCGGTTAACACCCACGGCTAATTGGCAAAGATACTTTCTGTCCCGCAGAAATAAAATAATTATAAAGCCATTATACGAGGATATTTATGCATCATATTAGGAAGAGATTAAAAGTGGTACTGTACCATATCAGAGATCTTCAGCCGAACTGAGTATGACACAAGCAAGGAGAGAGGCACTACTGAGTGACATCCTACCATGTGCTTGAAATTTGATGAGCCTAGAGGTCATAGCATCTGTTTATTATCGTGAGAAATTGATTCATTAAGTAAAAAAAAAAATAGATTTACTCTATTTAACATTAATTGTTTGTTTGTTTAACGTCACTTTATGCCACTAAGGCTAATCGGACGATGCTACAGTGGGAGACCTAAATTTTGCCTATCCAGGTATAATTAAGATATGGATCTTTAACGAGTACCTGACATCGTACAGGCCCGGGACCTCCATTTTACGTCCTATCCGAGGGACGGCATGGCTAAGGATTTTTTACTCCCATTAAAAAATCCTAGAGCCACCGCTGGGCGCGAACCTGCGACCTGTAGTATTGTAGGTTGCCATGCTAACCACTATACCACAGGTGATTCCTAGGTACTTTAAAATTTAAAACTAACATGACGTATAAAGACTTTTTTTAATGTTTAAAATTTTTCTGTAAGAATACGAATATTATCCGATATTTGAGAGTGAAATTGCTATGTTACAAAACAACAAATACATACATATTTTTCTTTTATTTATAATTATTTCTTAAGTAAGGAAATCATTTCCAATTTTATAGGAAGTAGAATACATTATTAATATCATTTTTATATTTTTATTTGCCCTCGGTTCAAAATTTTCCAAATTCACGGAGAATGATAAGAAAAACTCAATTCATTACACTTTTATCACATATCGCTCCGCTTAATCTTAGGAGGACTTTTCTCTTGAAACTTCAAATAATTTTAACGCGAACGGTTCTTTTGAGGTCTCAGAACTGGTTTTACAACTACATTATTCACGCTTAATTTATGATTAATTGGTATTTTAGTACTTTTAAGAGAGAGAAAAAAAACTTCCTATACGATGCTATGTTTCCTCCTGAGTGTGGCGATGATCCAAGATACTATAATATGAATGGAAAAGCAATTAAACAATCACAAGGAGTCAAAGTTTTTTAAATTGTACAGCCAACACGCTAATGAAGCCACCTTTTTTAAGTGTTATATAAAAAAAAAAAAACATTTACGCCCATCAAATACAAATAACACCCATTTTTTTTTTTTTTTAAACAAAACAAAAAAGGTTCAATAACCGAAATCCTGAGAAACAAACAAGAGCAGGATTGGAAGACTGAAAGAAAACATACACTTAAAGCATACCAAAATATCTTGGAATGAGGCACAAATTTCTCAAGTAAATAAAGAGAAAGAAAAACCAAAAAAAGCAGATGGCACCATTCAATAAGCAAACGAAGTCTAAACAAATGGACAAAAAACAAAACAATTATAAACCTAAATAAACCAACTTAGTACATTATTTACTTGTTAATATTTATATTACATCCTTAGCAGACCAATCGTAATTGTTTTCAATGAAAGGTAAAACGAATTTCTTTGATTTCATGCAAATCATAATTAACAATTATTACTTAAACATGTTTTCTTACACTAAATATAGAGAAAAATATTGTACATAGGTACTTTATTTTAAAATACGAAATTTCACTAATCCCATGACTGGGCCAGAAAAAAATGAAAAAAAAAAAACACTGCTTGCAAAAACAAAGTCTATTTCTAGTTGAGACGCGTCGAACAGGAAAGGACTATTTGCATTCATACCCCTAACCCAAGCAGAAGCAGACCAGTTTCCGAGGAACTGCTGTAAAACTATTCCCAGAAGTAACTTCTCATGGAAGAAGATTGTCTCCTTTTTTAACTTTTAAGAAAATTCGCCGAGTGAGTGATTAGTGTTGTTTTATAGTTATTCCAAAATATTGTAACGTTAAATCGATAAGCAAATAAAAAAATCTGGTGCGTGCTCGCAAAACACAACTTTCACTTACCAACTTACTTAGATTAGAAATTAATGCGTTTTTTAATTGTTACTTCTCAAATGAACAGAACGGCTTTAATTATGAACAATGGTCTGCCATTGAAGGCATAGTCCGCATTTTTTTTTTCTCCTCTATATGTTTTCTTTATTTACATCATAACTCATATTTAGCCATTTCTTATTTTTAGGCGTAACGAGAGACAGTTAATTTCTCCATATAAACAAAAACAAAGGTACTTTATAGGGAACAAAAAAGCCCCCTAAGAACATTTCAATAATGATAAAGCTTACCTGATAATGAAGAACACCTCATTTTCATTAAACATGAAGAATTTGATAAAAATCGTTAAATCCGTTTTTGAGATCATCGAAAAAAAGGTAAAGACTGAAAAAAAATTATGAAATAAAGTGCCCCCTCCGTTTGATCAATTTTGATGAAATATTGGTAGTCACATATTTGGCATATACATACATCAAATACCCAATTTGATTAAAATCGTTAAAACCGTTTTTGAGTAAATAAAAAAAACACGTGAAAATGATACAAAATTAATTAAGTAAAGTCCCCCCTCCGGTTGATAAATTTTGATGAAATTTTTACAGTCATATCTCGGGCATATAAGTACGTCAAATACTCAGTTTGATCAAAACCGTGAAAGCCGTTTTTGAGCAAATAAAAAAAACAAGTGAAAATGATACAAAATTTATTAAGTAAAGTCCCCCCTCCGGTTGATCAATTTTGATGAAATTTTTACAGTCATATCTCGGGCATATAAGTACGTCAAATACTCAGTTTGATCAAAATCGTGAAAGCCGTTTTTGAGCAAATAAAAAAAACAAGTGAAAATGATACAAAATTTATTAAGTAAAGTCCCCCCTCCGGTTGATAAATTTTGATGAAATTTTTACAGTCATATCTCGGGCATATAAGTACGTCAAATACTCAGTTTGATCAAAATCGTGAAAGCCGTTTTTAAGCAAATAAAAAAAAACAAGTGAAAATGATACAAAATTTATTAAATAAAGTGCCCCCTCCGTTTGATCAATTTTGATGAAATATTGGTAGTCACATCTTTGGCATATACATACATCAAATACCCAGTTTGATTAAAATCGTTAAAACCGTTTTTGAGTAAATAAAAAAAACACGTGAAAATGATACAAAATTAATTAAGTAAAGTCCCCCCTCCGGTTGATAAATTTTGATGAAATTTTTACAGTCATATCTCGGGCATATACATACATCAAATACCCAGTTTGATTAAAATCGTGAAAGCCGTTTTTGAGTAAATTAAAAAAACACGTGAAAATGATACAAAATTAATTAAGTAAAGTCCCCCCTCCGGTTGATAAATTTTGATGAAATTTTTACAGTCATATCTCGGGCATATAAGTACGTCAAATACTCAGTTTGATCAAAATCGTGGAAGCCGTTTTTGAGCAAATAAAAAAAACAAGTGAAAATGATACAAAATTTATTAAGTAAAGTCCCCCCTTCGGTTGATCAATATTGATGAAATTTTTACAGTCATATCTCGGGCATATAAGTACGTCAAATACTCAGTTTGATCAAAATCGTGAAAGCCGTTTTTAAGCAAATAAAAAAAAACAAGTGAAAATTATACAAAATTTATTAAGTAAAGTCCCCCCTCCGATTGATCAATTTTGATGAAATTTTTACAGTCATATCTCGGGCATATAAGTACGTCAAATACTCAGTTTAATCAAAATCGTTAGAGCCGTTTTTGAGAAAATCGAAAAAAACGTAAAAAGTTCTTAAGTAAAGTACCCCCTCCCTTTAAGAAATTTTGATGAAATTTTTGCTGTCACATCGCGGGCATATACCTACACTAAATACCCAATTTGAGGTTCGCAAGGTTTATAGTTTTTGAGCTAGTCTGTTCACACACACACACCGACACACACACACACACACAGACCATTTCGTGGCACTTGATTAATTGGACTCTGGGGACCCCAAAACGTGTATTTCCGTTGAAAACCGGAAGTAAAAATTTTTCACGATCGCAATACTTCCACTTACTATATATTTCATATATAGGTAAGTGAAAGTAAAAAAATCTGGTGCGTGCGCGCAACACACATCTTTCACTTACCAACTTACTTAGATAAGAAATTGACGTGTTTTGTTAAATATAATGTCCCAAAGTCACACATTTTTCTACATCCATATCTTATTTTTGTTAATCGTTAAAGCCGTTTTTGAGTAAATAAAAAAACCCGTGAAAATGATACAAAATTTATTGAGTAAAGTCCCCCCTCCGGTTAATCAATTTTAATGAAATTTTAACAGCCATATCTCAGGCATATACATACATCAAATACCCAGTTTGATCAAAATCGTTAAAGCCGATTTAGAGTAAATAAAAAAAAAAACGTGAAAATGTTACAAAATTTATTAAGTAAAGTCCCCCCTCCGGTAAATCAATTTTGATGAAATTTTTACAGTCATATACCGGGCATATAAATAGATGAAATACTCAGTTTAATCAAAATCGTTAGAGCCTTTTTAGAGAAAATCGAAAAAAACCTAAAAAGTTATTAAGTAAAGTACCCCCTCCCTTTAAGTAATTTTGATGAAATTTATGCTGTCACATCGCGGGCATATACCTACACTAAATACCGAATTTCAGGATCGCACGGTTTATAGTTTTTGAGCTAGTCTGTTCACACACACACACACACACACACACACACACAGACACACACACACACAGACCATTTCGCGGGACTTGGTCATTTCGACTCAGGGGACCCCAAAACGTGTATTTCCGTTGAAAACCGAAAGTCGAATTTTTTCACGATCGCAATACTTCCACTTACTATATATTTCATATATAGGTAAGTATAAGTAAAAATCTGGTGCGTGCGCGCAACACACAACTTTCACTTACCAACTTACTTAGATTAGAAATTGACGTGTTTTGCTAAATATCATTTCCCAAAGTCACACATTTTTCTACATTCATATCTTATTTTTGTTAATCGTTAAAGCCGTTTTTGAGTAAATAAAAAAAAAAACCGTGAAAATGATACAAAATTTATTAAGTAAAGTCCCCCCTCCCGTAGATCAATTTTGATGAAATTTTTACAGTCATATCTCGGGCATATATATACATCAAATACCAAGTTTGATCAAAATCTTTAAAACCGTTTAGAGTAAATAAAAAAAACACGTGAAAATGATACAAAATTTATTAAGTAAAGTCCCCCCTCCGGTTGATCAATTGTGATGAAATGTTGGTTATCACATCTTTGGCATATAAATACATCAAATATCAAATTTGATCAGAATCGTTAAAACCGTTTTTGAGTAAATAAAAAAAACATGTGAAAATGATACAAAATTTATTAAGTAAAGTCCCCCCTCCGGTTGATCAATTTTGATGAAATTTTTACAGTTATATTTCAGGCATATAAATAGATCAAATACTCAGTTTAAGCAAAATCGTTAGAGCCGTTTTTGAGAAAATCGAAAAAAACGTAAAAAGTTATTAAATAAAGTACCCCCTCCCTTTGAGCAAATTTGATGAAATTTTTGAGAAAGTCTCAAGAAAGTCAGATTCAAAAGCAGCAGTGACCAAATTTGCTCGATGCGCCACAGCGCAGTTGCAAATCTACATGGAAAACATAAATAAAAAGAAAATAAAAAAAATAAAAATTATTTTAATATTTTAGGATTAAAATGAAAATAATGTGTGATTTATTTTATTTTAATTCTAAGCGAGTCCCCCTCCCTTAGAGACCTGTAGGAGGATTTTTCTTAACTAATAGTTCCTCCCCTAGGTCATCCGCCTTCGCCACTCGCACGGTAGCGAAAGGTTTAAATCCTTATAAATCCCAAAGTTGGCCGAAGTTGGCGCTGAAAATTTTACCACAGTTCCTCTACTACCTACATTTACATATTAAACCATTGCGACCGTAACGCAACTTAACGCAAACTTTTTATAAGCCAACAAAGTAAAAAAATCATACTTATTTAAGCAAAGATTTCGAAAATTAATTGCTTCTCTAACTGTTGATATTATTTAAACATGTTTAGTCCATAACAGTGCACATAACACACACACACACAGACACACACACACACACACACACACACACAGACCATTTCGCGGGACTTGGTTATTTTGACTCAGGGGACCCCAAAACGTGTATTTCCGTTGAAAACCGGAAGTCGAAAATTTTCACGATCGCAATACTTCCACTTACTATATATTTCATATATAGGTAAGTGAAAGTAAAAATTGGACAAAATTTATTAAATAAAGTCCCCCCCTCCTGTTGATCAATTTTGATGAAATTTTTACAGTCCTATCTCGGGCATATAAATACATAAAATACCAAGTTTGATCAAAATCGTTAAAACCGTTATTGAGTAAATAAAAAAAACACGTGAAAATGATACAAAATTTATTAAGTGAAGTCCCCCCTTCGGTTGATCAATTTTGATGAAATGTTGGCTATCACATATTTGGCATATACATACATCAAATACCCAGTTTGGTCACAATCGTGAAAGCCGTTTTTGAGTAAATAAAAAAAGCACGTAAAAATGTTACAAAATTTATTAAGTAAAGTCCCCCCTCCGGTTAATCATTTTTGATGAAATTTTTACAGTCATATGTCGGGCATATAAATAGATCAAATACTCAGTTTAATCAAAATCGTTAGAGCCGTTTTTGAGAAAATCGAAAAAAACTTAAAAAGTTATTAAATAAAGTACCCCCTCCCTTTGAGCAAATTTGATGAAATTTTTGCTGTCACATCGCGGGCATATACATACTCTAAATACCCAATTTCAGGTTCGCACGGTTTATAGTTTTTGAGCTAGTCTGTTCACACACACACACACACACAGACACAGACACACAGACACACACACACACACAGACCATTTCGCGGGACTTGGTTATTTTGACTCAGGGGACCCCAAAACGTGTATTTCCGTTGAAAACCGGAAGTCGAAAATTTTCACGATCGCAATACTTCCACTTACTATATATTTCATATATAGGTAAGTGAAAGTAAAAACACGTAAACATTAGATAAAATTCTTTAAGTAAAGTCACCCCTCCGGTTGATCAATTTTGATGAAATTTTTACAGTCGTATCTCGGGCATATACATACATCATATACCCAGTTTGATCAAAATCTTTAAAGCCGTTTTTGAGTAAATAAAAAAAACACGTGAAAATGATACAAAATTTATTAAGTGAAGTCCCCCCTTCGGTTGATCAATTTTGATGAAATGTTGGCTATCACATATTTGGCATATACATACATCAAATACCCAGTTTGGTCACAATCGTGAAAGCCGTTTTTGAGTAAATAAAAAAAGCACGTAAAAATGTTACAAAATTTATTAAATAAAGTCCCCCCTCCGGTTAATCATTTTTGATGAAATTTTTACAGTCATATCTCGGGCATATAAATACATAAAATACCAAGTTTGATCAAAATCGTTAAAACCGTTATTGAGTAAATAAAAAAAAACGCGTGAAAATGATACAAAATTTATTAAGTGAAGTCCCCCCTCCGGTTGATCAATTTTGATGAAATTTTTACAGTCATATGTCGGGCATATAAATAGATCAAATACTCAGTTTAATCAAAATCGTTAGAGCCGTTTTTGAGAAAATCGAAAAAAACTTAAAAAGTTATTAAATAAAGTACCCCCTCCCTTTGAGCAAATTTGATGAAATTTTTGCTGTCACATCGCGGGCATATACATACTCTAAATACCCAATTTCAGGTTCGCACGGTTTATAGTTTTTGAGCTAGTCTGTTCACACACACACACACACACACACACAGACACACAGACACACACACACACACAGACCATTTCGCGGGACTTGGTTATTTTGACTCAGGGGACCCCAAAACGTGTATTTCCGTTGAAAACCGGAAGTCGAAAATTTTCACGATCGCAATACTTCCACTTACTATATATTTCATATATAGGTAAGTGAAAGTAAAAACACGTAAACATTAGATAAAATTCTTTAAGTAAAGTCACCCCTCCGGTTGATCAATTTTGATGAAATTTTTACAGTCGTATCTCGGGCATATACATACATCATATACCCAGTTTGATCAAAATCTTTAAAGCCGTTTTTGAGTAAATAAAAAAAACACGTGAAAATGATACAAAATTTATTAAGTGAAGTCCCCCCTTCGGTTGATCAATTTTGATGAAATGTTGGCTATCACATATTTGGCATATACATACATCAAATACCCAGTTTGGTCACAATCGTGAAAGCCGTTTTTGAGTAAATAAAAAAAGCACGTAAAAATGTTACAAAATTTATTAAATAAAGTCCCCCCTCCGGTTAATCATTTTTGATGAAATTTTTACAGTCATATCTCGGGCATATAAATACATAAAATACCAAGTTTGATCAAAATCGTTAAAACCGTTATTGAGTAAATAAAAAAAAACACGTGAAAATGATACAAAGTTTATTAAGTGAAGTCCCCCCTCCGGTTGATCAATTTTGATGAAATTTTTACAGTCATATGTCGGGCATATAAATAGATCAAATACTCAGTTTAATCAAAATCGTTAGAGCCGTTTTTGAGAAAATCGAAAAAAACTTAAAAAGTTATTAAATAAAGTACCCCCTCCCTTTGAGCAAATTTGATGAAATTTTTGCTGTCACATCGCGGGCATATACATACTCTAAATACCCAATTTCAGGTTCGCACGGTTTATAGTTTTTGAGCTAGTCTGTTCACACACACACACACACACACACAGACACACACACACACACACACAGACCATTTCGCGGGACTTGGTTATTTTGACTCAGGGGACCCCAAAACGTGTATTTCCGTTGAAAACCGGAAGTCGAAAATTTTCACGATCGCAATACTTCCACTTACTATATATTTCATATATAGGTAAGTGAAAGTAAAAACACGTAAACATTAGATAAAATTCTTTAAGTAAAGTCACCCCTCCGGTTGATCAATTTTGATGAAATTTTTACAGTCGTATCTCGGGCATATACATACATCATATACCCAGTTTGATCAAAATCTTTAAAGCCGTTTTTGAGTAAATAAAAAAAACACGTGAAAATGATAAAAAATTTATTAAGTGAAGTCCCCCCTCCGGTTAATCAATTTTAATGAAATTTTTACAGTAATATCTCGGGCATACGAATAGATCAAATACTCAGTTTAATCAAAATCGTTAGAGCCGTTTTTGAGAAAATCGAAAAAAAAACGTAAAAAGTTATTAAATAAAGTACCCCCTCCCTTTGAGCAATTTTGATGAAATTTTTGCTGTCACATCGCGGGCATATACCTACACTAAATACCCAATTTGAGGTTCGCAAGGTTTATAGTTTTTGAGCTAGTCTGTTAACACACACATACACACACACACCGACACACACACACACACAGACCATTTCGTGGCACTTGGTTAATTGGACTCAGGGGACCCCAAAACGTGTATTTCCGTTGAAAACCGGAATTCGAAATTTTTCACGATCGCAATACTTCCACTTACTATATATTTCATATATAGGTAAGTGAAAGTAAAAAAACATATGGCGTAACCTCCCGGACCGCATGTTGGAACAAAATAACCGGTTGGAACGAACTGTTTTTGTCTAGATCATTCCGGAATGACGGATAATTGCCTACATTGTTCTAGAAGATTCCAGGCCCCACTATTTACGATATATATAAGGGGCAGAGACTGAATGAGTTAAGGTCTGGCCACACATGTCCGCACCGGATCCGCACCGTAGCAATAATACAGGTTATGTTCAGAATATTTTTAATTTAACTTACATATTACCTTTAGTTATGCCTAAAGTGGCCTGTGTCTGACATGTGTGGCTTGAACTTTAGGCATAACTAAAGGTAATATGTAAGTTAAATTAAAAATATTCTGAACATAACCTGTATTATTGCTACGGTGCGGATCCGGTGCGGACATGTGTGGCCAGACCTTTAGTCGAAGTCTGTGTCTTGACTGTGTTGCTGAAGTCATATGATTTTGAGTGATAAAGTTATCATTTTTGTAACCTGCTCAATTGTTTAAGTTGTAATAATTCGTTGGCATTGTGATAACTGTTATTTCAGTTAAATAAATATTTGTTACCCACATAAGTGTTACAATATTTTAAAAAGTAAATCAAATTTATAAACATCAAGAACAGCTGGAAACCAATTTCCTCATTAAAAAAAACACAAATCATTGGCGTAAAAAACCTGGTGCAATGCGTGCAACACAGAACTTTCACTTACGAACTTACTTAGATTAGAAAAGATTAGAAATCGACGTGTTTCGATAATATGTTAACGCCATTCCTCAACTTCACACATTTTTCCACATTTATATATTTATGTTTGTACATCTCCATAAACTGTAGAGTATCTGTATAGCAAAATTTGGAAGTTCTCAGCACCTTTCGATTCATTATTGTTTATTTATTTTTGAAGGGACTAATTTCATCAACAGTCGAGTTTTTTTTTACTGCTCGCTTGTTTTTTACTATGAGTTGCTTTTTTTAAATATATCGTGAAGGTGATCGATAGGTGTATTTACGTCTCTTATGCCTTTCTGGAAATCAAGAACGATTACTGTTCCTCTAAAATCGCTTTATATTGCTTTCAAAAATTTATTATGTAACAAAAGTTTCTAGACTAAAATATACCTTATTTTTACACACCTGCGATGCTTCAAAAATTTGAGCATTATGTATTTACTCTCTTAAGTAACATTAATCTTTTTATTAATAAAGTTTTTATTTTCATAATGCGATTAATAAAATTTTGGCTGTCACATATACATACATCAAATACAATGTTTGATCAAAATCGTTAAAGCCGTTTTTGAGCGAATAAAAAAATAAAACAAGTGAAAATGGAACAACATTTATTAAGTAAAGTGCCCCCTCTGTTTGACCGATTTTGATGAACTTTGGGCTGTCGCATCGCGGGCATATTCATACATTAAATACTCAGATTGATCAAAATCGTTAAAGCGGTTTTTGAGTAAAAAAAAAAAAAACACGTGAAAATGGGACAAAATTTATCAAGTAATGTGCCGCCTCCAATTGATAAATTTTGACTGTCACATCGCGGGCATATGCATACACCAAATACCCAATTTCAGGTCTTTGCGGTTTATAGTTTTTAAGCTAGTCTGTTCACACGCATACACAAACAGACCATTTCGCGGGACTTGGTTAATTGGACTCAGGGGACCCCAAAACGTGTATTTCCGTTGAAAACCGGAAGTCAAAATTTTTCACGATCGCAATACTTTCCTTACTATATATTTCATATATAGGTAAGTGAATGTAAAAAAACAAACACAAAACATTGATCCATTATAAAAGCTATGAATCAGTACAACCAAAATGTTTTAAAACGTTTAAATGTTAATTTTAGTAGTATTTTTTGAAGTTAAATATTTATAACATCATAAAACAAAAAGGAAGTAGAAAAACAATCATAAAAGAAAATATCGCGATAGAGGAAACAAGTGGGTAAGACATACGATTCCAAACATTCAAATAAAATTTTACGTTTTTATAAATTAATCATTTATCATATTCATCCTGAATATGATGAAGCCAGATAAGCAAAAAGATATTGGAATGATATTCATCCTAACTCTGATATAAATTTCAATGGTTTGGAAAAATCTAAAATTCAAGAATTTCAACAAAAAAAGTTGTAATAGTATTATTGTGTACTCTTTTGATACCACATCCACTATTCCCTAAAGTTTCTTTCCAGGAAAGTAAATGCATGAATGCATTATGAGCAGAAAGGTGACGTAACAAAATTGTCGGTAAAATAAACTTAAACATCTAATAAAGAATAAGAAAGGTGACGACTTTCAAAAACAGTAAGGAGAGAATGACACATTAAATCGAAAGCTTATTCACATCCACGCCCCTCCATACCGCGTGGAAATTAAAATTTCTTCGGTCTCTTTGCAGGAACCCATTTCGTTAAGAGAGTTCCCCGCATGAAACGGCTGGCGTATTCTTCCTCCTGGGAATTCTACCTCAGAATTATATTACACGGCCCCTCAATAAACTTCCTTCAAGGATATTATCTTGCATACGAGTTTCCACCAACCGTTCATCGGAATCCTCAAACTCACCCTTCGCAATTTACGCATCAAGAAACTCGAGGGGGGGGGGGGAAGCAGCTTTATTAAAAAAGTTAAATATGTATCAAATCTACTTTAATTCAAACCCAAACCTTATTTTTTCTTCAATATAAAAATCCTTTGTACATACCATTGGATGTGAACCTGGTGTCCACGTGAACATTACTATAATATTAACGGTAATAAGAAAATCAAAATTAACGCATACCAACAAATGCTTTAAAAAACGCAAATATTAAAAAAATACTGTGATTTAATTCGCTTATTCGTTTCAAACCTAGCTGTGTCCGTTAAAGATAAAAGATTGTACCATTTATTTAAAAAGGAATCATAAATTCAATAATTACCTACTATTGTTTGTAGATTCTCTATATAACATTTTAATTAAACGCATACATTTTTTATCACTTATTATTAATATCTAATTCCTTGTGTAAAATGTCGGTACACATTTTTAGTTTCTTTTATTTATATAATATAATTATTAATGATGTGACTATTTTTTTTTCCTGTCAATTTGAATTATTTCAAACCACAGGTCCCACGGTTATTGGCATAATAAATCCAGAAAACAATTATTTCACTCATTGACTTAAAGGTAAGTTATACTACCAATTATGAAGCAGTCGATTCGTTTGAAATATTTTTATTAAGAATAACATTGTTCCTTGTAAAAATATCTCTTTTTAAAACATTGAAACAAATAAATATATTGTTGAAGGAGGTGAATTTTTTTCTTAAACTAGAAATTACTTAATTCAAAATCTTATATATAAAATCTAATATATAAAAATGCAAGGGCCGTATGTTTGTTACAAAAAAAAATCGGAAAAAAGCAAATTGATAAATCTGAAACTTTTACAGAGCAATGCTGTTAAACCAAATTACGGCCACATCTACTGTTTATGTTAATATATCAAATGGAAATTTTTTTATAGAGGATATGATTTTTTGTTGTATATTGTTTTTTAAATCGTAGTTGGCCTTCTTCGCAACGAAATTGAAAAGAAATCACAGAAACAGGACAATTATTAACAAAGTTACGGCCTATTTATTTTTTGATCACATATTTTTTCTACCGTTTATCGCAGATAAAAATGCAAGGGCCATCATCCTCAAAACTCGAAAGGAACGAATGAAAACTTTTACAGAACACTGGTGTTTAGTCGAATGGCGGCCATTTCTACTTAATAAAAGAATAATAATTAACAGAATTATAATCTAATTTATTTTTTCTAATTAATTTTTTTTCTTCCTTTATATCCGTTAATATATCCAATGGAAAAAATGGGCTGTTATAAGGAACACATAGCATTCCTTCCTGTTTATTAGAGGAGTGTAATTATCTTAATATATAGAAAATTAAAAAAAAAATCAGAGAAAGTTTATGACGTTTCTACAGTAATTTTAAGTAGTAAATTTTATCGAGATATATTTTATAATTTCCCTAAAAGTTACCATAAGAGTAAGCGCACATCAGTGGCTGGACTTAGCTAGTATCTAATAAATAAATGGCTTGATTGCGAACCACTACTTCTTTATGTAAAAAAGCCGATTCATTCACATGCGCATGATAATTTTGAATAATTGATTCTTTTGGAATATAAACATTTAGATGATAAATCGATAATAAAAGCTTATAGAATACAATTATGAGTGTTTTCAGAAATATTAATATATATAACCATACGAAATTGTTGCATACTTATAGCGACGAAAAATACCTATGTTAATATCAAATAATTGCTACTTAAATGCAATCGAATGAAACCTTACCTATGAAATCATAAAATAGTATATGAAATATATTGTAAGGGAAAGTATTGCGATCGTGAAAAATTTTGTCTTCCTGTTTTCAACGGAAATACACGTTTTGGGGTCCCCTGAGTCCAAATAACCAAGTCCCGCGTAATGGTCTGCTTGTGTGTGTGAACAGACTAGCTCAAAAAAATATGAACCGTGCGAACTTCGAATTGGGTATTTAGTGTATGTACATGCCCGTGATGTGATGGCAAAAATTTCATTAAAATTGGTCAAACGGAGGGGCACTTTATTTCATAACTTTTTTTCCAATGTTTACCTTTTTTCGATTATCTCAAAAACAGCTTCAATGATTTTGATCAAATTAGTCATGTGTAATGAAAATCAAGTCTTCTCACAGGTAAGCTTTACCATTATTAAAATGTTCAGAGAGCTTAATAGGGAAGGGGCCTTTTTTGTTTTCTTATAAAGTACCTTTGTTTTTGTTTATATGGAAAAATTATCTGTGTCTCGTTTCGCTTAAAAATAAGAAATGGATAAATATGGAATAAGGAAAAAATCAAGTGAACATATACGGGAGAAAAAAGAAAAATATTCCATCAACTCATAAAACACGTTGAGCCCACGCATACACAGTACGCTTTTAATGACAGACGATTGTTTATAATTAAAGCCGTTCTGTCATTTAATGGAAGTATTTTGTTTCATGGTAACTAAATGAAGTTTTCAACAACTGCATAGAGAATTATAAAATCAGACGATTTGGAGAATTATGCTTGCATTGCCGAATTATTGCTAGTAAAAAAAATTAGTGTACTTTAGAGAGCAAATAAAAACAAAAATAAGAAATGAATGTGGAAAAATGTGTGACTTTTAGAAATGGCAATTAACAAAACACGTCAATTTCCAATCTAAGTAAGTTGATAAGTGAAAGTTGTGTGTTGCGCGCATCGCACCAGGTTTTTTTTTTTTTTTAATAATTTTATAAAGTAACCTTTTTCGTTTTTTTTTTATCCTTAAAAGGAGTATTTTTTGTTTTAGGGAGCACATATCGCTCACTCCACTTAACAACTTCATATCTCAAAAATCGGCTGGTATGAGTTATGATTGTTTTCTGAAAGCGCTTAAGGAGGTCCTGACAAGGTCGTCACTTATGTATCGACTCAATCTAAGCGAGATCTATAAATTTTTAAGGAGAACGTCATTAATCAAAAGCTTTCAAACCATGATAAAAAATCAGCTATTATCTAAAGCGATCTGATGCTTAATAAAAATTCTATCGGGGGCCTTATATCTGTTCTGAAAAAATCTTTTTTTACTTTTTAATTATAACTTTAAATGCTCGTCTGAAAAATCATGTTTTTGAGACGTGACGTTCTTGAAAGATATAATTCAATCTGTGCACGATTGTTTACTAAGAATAATAATATCAGAAAAATAAAATAATTATAAAGAGAATTTAGATACAAAAATGTTAATAAGAAGATTTAATAAAATCAACTCAACTTGGAAACATAATGCCTAGAAGTTTTTCTAGATTTTGAAAAATTGAAAAACTCGTTTCTTTTATTTATATTTAAAAAGGAAAGTTCTTTTTCCACGCTTGTAAATTAGTTATATCCGCAAAACACGACTTATTTAGCTCAAGAGAAAAAAATATATATATATTTTTAATATAGACATTAGATATAACTAATAGATAATGGTGTGAGTGCCTAAGTAAGCAAATTTTCTTAGCCACTGCTTACGTGACATACAAACAGCTAAGCCCCGGAAGATCCTACTCCGAAGCGACAAGGGTGAAAAGCAAGTTAGCCCTCTAAGTACTTCCTGCCCCAACCCTTAGCTCCATAGAGAACACCCCTACTAACTGACTGGGACACCTGCTTTAGAAGAGCATTACCATATAGCGGCTGACCCGGGTAACATAAGACCTGGTCCTCCTAATGCTGATTGGCTAATGGTGTGCTGATGGGAGAGGGGAGTGGCGTTTACTGTTTCAGTTCCTGATGCCTAAAGGGGGAACATCGAAAATTTGAGCATCTTCATTTTTTTTTCTTTACATAACATAATAAAATATGCTTAGAAAAAAAAATATCCATCTGCAATGCAATGTAAAAAACAGACAAAAAATTCGTCTAAATAATCAAACTAAAACTACCAAGAATCTTTGAGTTGATTTGGAATCAACAATTAAGATCAGCATGCTCCTGCATACATTGTTTAAAACACAAACTGAAGCTAATTTACAATTTTAATATCGTCACAAGATGATTATTGTCTTCATATATATTTTTTCTCTTATATTATCGAAATAAGATTAATTTATTCACTACTAAGTTATGATTTCAATATAAACAAATCGAATCCGATTCCATTAAGCCTGGTGTCAATTTTGATCCAGAATACCTTAAAAAAAATTAAGATACTCGGCCGCTACAATCCGTGCTGGATAGGGCCAAGAACACGAATTTAACAATAACAAAAATCAGATGTTTTTATAACACTTATTATCGAGGAATTTAATCAGGCCCATAGACCTGAAATTGGTTCCAGTGCCAGGAAAAGAGTCTTTCATGGGAAAGAACGAAAAATGGAACGTATACATGTTAATGAAGTGTAAAAAATAATTTAAGAACCTGAAAAAAACAAACAACATACACACAACCTTACAAAAACTACTATAAACGTTTTAATCTAACGACTTGTAAACGGTATTCTTCAGTTTCCAGCATAATAACTACGTGACACGAAACACAACTGCAGCCCCATGCATTAGGTGTAAGAAATCACAAAAGATACTGTGTTGTGTTAACTTTGGGTTTATTTGAATGACATCTTTCTTTGGGCTCAATATTTTATGTTACAGTTTCTACTTCCTTAAATTAGATAGATTTTTTAATTATCTCACATGTAAATATGAGGAATAAGAAGTATGTGTGTTTTGTAAGTGGATTTTTAAACTAAAAAAAATATCTAAAGAAATAGGTTAGACACCAGAAATCTGCATAGTAGAATCCGCCATATCCGAAATTTGGGTAATTCTTTTTTTTTTTTCTTTAAATACTTTTTTTTCATACAAAATTATAAATTACAAACTTTCATTCATTATATATCATACAAAATTATCGAACATAATATCACCGTAAATATGAGATCTCCAATTAGGCATTTTATAGAATACATACACAAAAATATTTTTAAAAAACTATTTAAATAAATTATTTAATAACAAATAAATATTTCAGGTTATTTCAATTTTTTTTTTTAACTTCCAATATCCTGCATCGATAGCAATAATTATTTCTAATCAGAATATGGCCTATTTTCAATTTTATTTTTCCTTTTGAAAATTATGAGAATATATCTTTATATTATAAGGACTATAAAAACATGATATGATATGCAATTAACAGATCATTAATTTATTAGTATAATTAAAATATGTCTTTTGTAATTATTTGAGTCTAAATTACCTCTTGGTCTTAAAAAGAGGGCCTTTTTTTAAGCATCAAAATTAAATATAAAATGTTTGAAAGTGAACCAGCCAACTACTTGCCATTTTCGTTTCTTTCGCTAGCCTTGTTTTGGCCGATACTGGCTAAGTCCCTTCCGAAACATGTATATATAGTATTTCAATAAAGTCTGTTAATTATTAGGGATCATAGTGCTGAAAATGCAATGATATGTAATGAAGTGAGCTAACTACTTGAAGACCTGGGGGCCCATCCAAAGCAACACTTACAGCGGAGCTAAAAGAACTAAAGGCACCAAACGGGGCGAGGACCTCCGCAAAGACGAGGCCATCGATCAGATCTCCTCCAAGATGAAGGATTCCAATCTGCAGAGGGAAGAGCACCACGAGGCCTAGAGGGCTGTGATTCATGAGGCCGTTATTGCCGCCCGGATGGTCCCTACTCCGGCTTTATCACCAGCCATTTACTGCTACGAGGGAGCCCCCCTCACAATATTTGCACATATGTCCTCTATTAGCCCAATCAAGTCCTACTTCTTCCACTACCCCACTGCCATCCATCTAGGGGGATATGATGGATGATGGGGTATATATGTTGAATATACGATAAGTAAATATGTAGGACATGAGGATGACATTGCTGTGAAAGAATGTCCTAATCAGCAGGGACTAAAATATTTAATGTTACGGCTATGTTATGGCTATTTATTACTAGTGTATAGATATGTCTACACGACCCTTTTCCTATCTGAAGGTTTTATGGACAGGAAATTGATAAACAGTTGCGATCACAATAGGATCCAAAAAATGTATTCTTAGTAAGCAAATCAACACACAATTTTATTTATTGAAATCCACAATCAATAAAAATGCAACAAGTCTAGGTGAGCTATGGACAAAAGTAATAGTACGTACAGATATATAGACCAAACTACTCATTGGTAGCTCTTGAAAAATTAAAATGAAACGATAGATATCTGGATCTTACCTATGCGGCGACATATAGCGAGACATTAAAGTCTTAATGTCTAATTTTATTTAATAATATTTAATAAAAATGTATAATTTTATTAGTGACAAAAAAAAAAAATTAAACCCCTTTTAGCAGCAGCATTCAGTTCTAATTAAAGCAGGAATCGGCATAACGGTAACTCCTAATTAAGTGAATAAAAACCCTACCAAAGAATCTTGAGAAGAGAAGAAGTTATATCATGTCCATTAGGTTTGGGCACTGTGATTTCACCCACACATATCTTTTCCGAGGTCTGGAAGCACCCACTTGCCAGAAATGTAATAATATACTCCAAAAGGTAACACAACTTTTAATATACTGGTCAAAAGGCTAAGAAGTAATTAATAATAAGTAAGTAATAATAGTTACTCTGTCCCAATATTTAAAAGAAATATCTAACAACAGATTTTGACAGAACACAACGCGAATGCCTTTTTAGGGTAGAGGCAAAGACAAAGGAAAAAATAAACCCAAAGGAAATTAAAAACAACATCGATTGACCACCCTCGTATAACCCTCTTCCTACATTATAATGGCCAAAATCAATTTCGAACCCGCTAAAAATTCCATTTTAGGATCCAATAACATTTTAGGATTGTAACTTTTGTGGGAAATCTAAACTTACAAGATGTGATACCCGCTCACTTTAAAACATACAAGTCAATAACTCCTCCATTCATGCAAATTTAAGGAACTTTAATCGAGAATGAATGTGAGTTATCGGTAAGACAATAAATCAAACAGTTCCAAAGCTGATAATGCATATTTATGTGTGGATAGAATAATAGGTACAATATAGAGACGAGATAAGCACACTCTAACTGTTAGCCATCCTGCGATAAGAAGACACGGAGGCCTATACTGGACCGCTGGAAGACTGGAGGACTTGGGGAGAAGACAGATGCTAGAGGCAACCTCATCCCTCAACCGCATTCCTTCCCTAACCTGGAGTCCCGCCACTCTTACCGTCCGCCGGAACTCCAGCGCCGAAGTAGAGCCTTGCTTGGGGTGTCTCGCTCTTTTTGAAAACAGCGGGTGCATTGGATGTGCACTAACATCAAATGGATATGAAAAAATAAAGGTAATAACCAAAGGTTTTTTCGAAAAAATTATACAGTTGGAAAACATGATGGTGTTGATTATTTTATTTAACTTTCTAAATGTAGCATAATGGATTAAGGAAGGCTCTGTAAATTTCGTTAGAAGGAGTTATTACTCTGTTAGTGAATTCAATACATTCAATGTGTTTCTCATTTAGTAAAAATATAATTGTTATGTTTGGGATAATTATTACGTTTTATTTTAGTTATGTCAATCGTTTTTATCATAATTTTTTTTATTGATATGAATATTTAAATAGAAAAAGAAGAATACATCTGAGTGAGTTATTGTGCAACACAAATGTGTAAAGCTTCTGCAAGCAATTATTGTAAAGCACCATGACGAAGTCTGTTTGTTGGTTACGTAGACAGTGGAAAGGAAACCGTCACTTCAAACTGACCGAAGTATATAGTTGAATATCCTCTTGAGATAGTACAGAGTAAGTAAATATTAAATTACTTGACAATTTTTAAATAATTGTGATTCAGTATCTGACTATAAAATTTTATTTTTATTATTGAGGATATATTTGGCTAAACCTTAGCTGTTTTATTCCCTTTTTTCCAAACGTGTATCACGTGTTTTTTCCAACCATTTAGGAAACCAAAGTTCCCTGATTTGGTGGCACTGAGTTTAATCTCCAATGAGTTAGAAATCATGGAATATAAAACTGTATATTTACCTGCAAAATGTTAAAATGCTACAGTAAATGTTAAAATAGCTTTTTTTTTTTTTTTTTTTTTTTTTTTTTTTTTTTTTTTTTTTTTTTTTTTTTTTTAATGTAAGCAGCAACTTATGTTAAAACAGCTATTTTAACATTTAGCTGTTAAAGCTATTTTAACATTTAAAATAGCTTTAAAAACTAAATGTTAAAATAGCTTTAACAGCTAAATGTTAAAATAGCTTTAACAACTAAATGTTAAAATAGCTTTAAAAACTAAATGTTAAAATAGCAGTAACACCAGCAGAAAACATTACTCCTAGGCAAAGCGAATATATTCTGGAAGAATTTTATAAACTCAACATTTGGGCTAACCATGGGATTTATAAAAATTATTAATGATTTTTTTCAATCACTAATGATGAGACGTGGATGATAATTTTTTATTGCTTTAGTACAACAAAAATTCATGCTATGTTTATTTTTTTTAAAGGTCAAGTTTAAATTTAAAAACAAAGTCAACCATACACTAGGAATGGGGGGGGGGGATTAGATTAATAAATCATCTAACACTGAAGTTATGCGGAAAAGCAGGTTTGTTTTAAATTTTAATAATGTGCTATTTATGCCAAAATGATTTAGGATATGGAATTCATAGATTAATATGGAATTCATATTCACAGGAATTCCATATTCCATGGTCCAATCAGAAAGTCCAACAAACTGATTAAAAGAAAACAAACTTAAATTTCCGTTTATTTATATTGGGAAGAAAATATTCAGTTTTTTTTTATATTGGAGAGAAAAGATATAACAATATTAATACAAACAATATGGAAATAATATATTTCGATGGAGTTTTACTAAAAATAACTGCTATAATTATAATCTCATATTTTGAACAAGTAAGAAAAAGAATATGAGAAATTTCTCATATGAGAAATTTCCGTTTATTTATATTGGGGAGAAAATATTCAGTTTTTTTTTTTATATTGGAGAGAAAAAATATAACAATATTAATACAAACAATATTGAAATAATATATATCGATGGAGTTTTACTAAAAATAACTTCTATAATTATAATCTCATATTTTGAACTAGTAAGAAAAAGAATATGAGAAATTTCTCGGCATTTTTATTATTAGTTTATTTACGAAATTTAACCTTTTATTTATAGCCTTATTAAATATCCATATATTTAGATAATGCCATAAAAATTCGTTTATTTGCATAATTACGGACATTTCAATGTAATCATTATCGCAGGCAGTGATTATTGTTTTTGCGAACTATGTAAATACCTACCTAGAATTTTACATTGGCTATTTAAACTTTTAATCGCGAGAAAACCTGTATCAAGTTGAATAATGGGGAAGAAACCCACCTCCGGCACCCAGGAAGACATAATTACCAACAGTATCTGGGAGACGTCCTAATTTGTTATTCACCCTGCCGGAGTTATTAAAAGCAATTACGATCTTTTTTCAATTTAGCCCCGGGTGATAAGGGGAAAAAAAATCATGTCAGGCGATTTCTTAATGACAGAAATTAAGGTTATATAGCAACGGCGAGGAGAAGGCAGATAGAGCCCGTGTTCACCGTCGCCTTATTTTATCCTCGCGTATCTTCGGCAATTTACATAATGTTGCGGCTATCGGATGCTCCTGTGTGGGGCAAGAGCTTTTTTCTTATTTTATAGTTGTAATGAATTGCTGAAGAGGATGTTTAGTAACCTACGTCTACAATAACGTTCTAAAAAATATTCAGGGTGTTGGTGACACCATCCGTGGGTAAACCTTATAGTCGCAGCCACTACAATGTGGGTAATATAAATAAAATACTTTTTTTGAAAGGAATATATACTTAAGTCATGGAATTTTACACACTTTAAGCCTTTCTCATAAATGTATGATAATAATGGGGTGGTGGGATGGCTGTGTGGGCAAACGCGTTAGAAAATACGTGTTGCCATTGAAAACCGGACATATGTTTGGGAACCCAAAAATAGCGAGTTCAAAACACGGAGCCAGGGGACATTTAATAATACTCGGCATTAATCCCGCACCCTCTCCCCTGCCCCAAAAAACCCAGCATAGCCTGAACGGCGAGGGAGGGGAGGACAAAAAAAAAATGATAATAATGCGAGAACATAGAAGTATCTAAGAAAAAAAATAGTAAAAAAGAATGCATACTAATCACTATTATTAGAAAACTTGTCGAATATTAACACGTTCACGCCGGCGTGTACCACCGGTGGCTCACACTAGTCTGCCGCATCGGACACTCTAGTCAATCACAAAACTTTCCACGACGATGTATAGCGAGGTAGGATTGTATTGTTTATTTGATTAATGTTGGATTGTCAATACTGCATAATGCCCTTGATTAACTTCCATCCGATAGAGCGAAAATCATTAAGGGAAGCCGCCATTGGGCGAGGAGCATGAATTACAGCCCCGGTCTTAAACAAATATTTTGCTTTTATTGTTTAAAAGAATAAAGACAATGTAATTCTATAAGAGTACCTAAAGCCAGTTTAATTTCGATCAAAAGAAGATCCCAGTTAAATAAGAGAGAACATTATGTACAATCCAGATATAATGAAGTTTAATATTGTAGACTTATCAAGCTAAATATTTTTAAAACTAAACCATTAGATACGTGAATTTTTTTTTTTTTTTTAGTTTTACTTTCCTTTAAACCGGCTCAAAGTTCGCTGAGCTCCACAAATAAATTTATGTTCCCTTCTGCGTTGTGTTTATTGCTCCTCTACGTTTATGGAATATAATAAGGTTTGTAGATAACGCACCCTTCCTGCCCTAGTTTAAGTACGAACGGGCGTTAAACCTGAAGAGCAGCAATGGGAAAGTTGTAAAAGAGGAACTTCATTCGTCACAGTAGGTAAGTATCATGCTATTTTAGGACTACTTAAACTGGAAGCTCGCAGGCTTGAAAGGCGACCCGAGTTTTACGTCTGCTTGTAACACATGAAATTTAAATTAGTTACGATAACATAAGATTTATTTTACATGCAGTAGAACTTCGATAACCCGGACCTTTTGAAAACGGATGTTCGGATAACCCGTACCAGCTTGGAAAATTTTTTTTTGGCTCTTACTTATAGAAGGCGTATATAGGGTACTATTCTGAAAGAGGGAGCCAGATCGCGCTTCACGTACGCGACAGAAAAGGTCACATACTTTTTTATTACCGAATAGCTTCTATTGTCTTATTGGCATTTTTCGGGTTGACTCCCTCCTAAGTGTAATGCTGGTCTAACAATTAAGCATATTTTTGAAGAGTGTCATCAGTACAAACCATTGTTACATAAATACAAGATACCACCCGATATTTCTCAGGCGCTAAGAGATGACCAATCCATTATAGAAAGTGTCAACTTCCTCATCAAAAGTAAACTGATCAACAACATTTAATTACTTCCTATTCTATTCTTACTGTTCTAGATAGCATTCAGCCATCACCTGACATGTGAGATATGGGCTCCCCCTGGAGCTTGGCCTGGGTCCGTGGGATCCCTCAGCAGTACTACCAGAAGTCTAGAACCAGACAAGAAGAACCTGAAGAATTAAATTATGGGCGTTGATGACCTAGAAGTTGCACGCCCTTTCAAATCAAGCAAACAAACAAACAAGCTTCTATTGCCTATATTGTGCACAGGCTAATTATAATTTTTAAACTCCATTAAAAATAAGTTTCGAAAGTAAATGATCTATACTTATGATTTTTCACTGATTCTCTGGATTTTCCTTAACACGCCCCAGTTCATACGGGTTAAAGACTTTCTACTGAAACAATTTTTAATTCTTTCTAAAAACTGTAGGGGAGACGGTGAATACATACCTCTTAAGCCATCTACAACAACAATAAAATATCTCATCAACATGGAACCATACTAAGTAATTTACGTCGCTATTAAAATTTAAGCAAATTAGTAATAAAACGATATACATATGGGACTTACCACATCAATATGGTGATAAAATGGCACAATATTAACGCTTTTCAATTATCAATTAGGCAAGACTTAAATATTTGTCGGTTCCCTTACGTAAACAGTGAAAGGAACATTGTAACAAATCTAACATTCCTTATTGGGTTTTATCTCTAATTTATGATAGTGCGATAAATAACCATAAAGACTTATTTATAAAATCATTTCTTCCTGATGTAGACATATTCAAAATTTACGATCGCATAAATTCGAATGAGCTCGTAAAACCTTCAAACCAGTTTTCATTTTAGATTGAATCTAAAGTATTTCAGGTAATTTTTAGCTGACTAAAAATCTATTTTTTGATTTAAGGTCAATCAGAAAAAAATCTGAACAACACTTTCGGTATGATTGAGCATTAGAAGCTATAAATGGAGTCCAATAGCTTTTATCTTTTCATAATTGGGTTGCGGATGTTGTTTTCAAATATATTTCTATTAATAACTATAATAACATAAGGCTAAACCATTTTGCAGACAATATTCGTAACAGAAAATAGTCAATGTTAAAAGTCTAAATTAATAAACGAACAGATTAATGATATAGACCAATGAATAAAGGCTGAGTCCGGTTGCTATAGGTTAAAGTGTCCCCGAGCAAAAATGGTCGACACCTCAGTTTTTCTACTAGCTGACCCGAGGTGTTTTACAACTTGGTATTTCTTTTTTTACTTCAAATCTGTATTAGTGTTGCACTGGTCTGCGTCAGCGTGATGCTTCTGCATGCAACATGATCGTATCTCATAGCATTAAATTTCAGCATCTCTGTCACAAAGGTAAATGACGAAGAAGTGGTCTGATCTCAATAGAACGGAGGACAGGAATTGGATCGACTCCTTACCGAGCCGACATTCCTCCACGTCGGGCCCTCTGTCAGATCGGTACAATGATATCTTGCGGCCTGGACATCTGTATAGTCGTCTGACTTCTCATCGTGTACTCCGGGAGACTGTACCTGAATCAGGGATGAGTTGACCAACGTCTGGCCACCAAGAATAACCGATAACGGTAGAGACAACCACTGTCCAGGTGGTCAGAAGTCCATATATCATTAATACGAACTCCAACTATTAACAAATGAAGTGCGCCGAAGAAAAACAAATTATTGAAAGTCGAACAACTATATTTCATTGCAGAATTAAAATTTGATAAAATAGTTTCGAAGTATAGCGTTTAACCCCTTTTGGCCTTAACGGAGAACTTATAAATATAAAAGACGGCAAGCCATGTGTGATAGAAGAGCTCAACAAGTAAGCTTATGAACATGAAGTAGTAGTAGAATCATTGTCCAAATCAAGTCCACGGGAAGAGGTTGCATTAGCTCGCAACTGTATAGGATACTCGTGACTCACTCACGAATAGATTCCTACAAAAAAACCCGAGCCACAGTGTCTATTATAAAGTTTTGAGCTCAGTTCAAACGCAAATATGCCATTCAATTGGGTCAGCGAGCTCATAAAATTGCTCTTCATGATTGGGGCTGGGGATGTTTGGTGTCATCGAAATAATCTAGATTTTATTAAAAATTGTAAAGTAAATCTTCTAGAGGCAATGTCGAACCACCTAAGGAGCATAGATTTTGACAGGGTTGCCCACTCAGAATTTAACCTATATTATCGGAATATAGTAACTTTTGGAAATCGCCAAGATTATTTGTTTCTCAATACTCATATAAATAAAATAAGAGTGGTTGCTCAATTACGTATGGCGGGAATTAGATATGCACGCTTATCAATTAAAAGTAAACATAGGTCATTTAATATCAATCAGTTATGTAAGTACTGTAACACCAATTCCACTGACGAAATTAAACACTTTTTGCTGAACTGTTCAGCCTTCGGAGACCTCAGGCAGTCTCTGTTGTCCAGATATATTAAAAAACTTGGCACCCCAGAATTAATTTTAGAAGACCTTTTATCTGTAAAGGACATAGAAAAATTAAACAATATTTATTTGTATGTAGTCCTTGCACTCAACACAGAGATGTAATTAAATATTTAAGTCACTTCATTTGTTTTATTTTATTTTTTTACGAATTAGTTAATTTAATTTATCTAAGAATGTAATTTGCATTTCTTTTTTCTCTTTTTCGTTTGTTCTTTTCATTATAAAAATTTGTTTTATACATTTAAATAATTACTTTTTCAAGTATTTTTTAAGAACTAGTCAATTTAATTTATCTAAGAATGTAATTTGCATTTCTTTTTTCTTTTTTTTCGTTTGTTCTTTTCATTATAAAATTTTTTTTTGTATATTTAAATAATTACTTTTACAAGTATTTTTTAAGAATTAGTTAATTTAATTTATTTAAGAATGTAATTTGCATTTCTTTTTTCTTTTTTTCGTTTGTCCTTTTCATTATAAAAATTTGTTTTATATATTTAAATATTTACTTTTTCAAGTATTTTTTAAGAACAAGTGAATTCAATTTATCTAAGAATGTAATTTGCATTTCTTTTTTCTTTTTTTCGTTTGTTCTCTTCATTATAAAAATTTGTTTTATATATTTAAATAATTACTTTTTCAAGTACTTTTTAAGAACTAGTGAATTTAATTTATGTAAGAATGTAATCTGCATTTCTTTTTTCTTTTTTTCGTTTGTTCTTTTCATTATAAAAATTTGTTTTGTATATTTAAATAATTACTTTTACAAGTATTTTTTAAGAATTAGTTAATTTAATTTATTTAGGAATGTAATTTGCATTTCTTTTTTCGTTTGTTCTGTTCATTATAAAAAATTGTTTTGTACACTTAAATACGTATTTCTCAAGTACTTATTAGTATTAAGTTCATTTCAAGTATGAAGGCCAGACCTCCTGTGATTGTATTTATATACAAAATACAGTATTTTATCTATCTATCTATCTATCTATAAATATAAAAGACGGCAAGCCATGTGTGATAGAAGAGCTCAACAAGTAAGCTTATGAACATGAAGTAGTAGTAGAATCATTGTCCAAATCAAGTCCACGGGAAGAGGTTGCATTAGCTCGCAACTGTATAGGATACTCGTGACTCACTCACGAATAGATTCCTACAAAAAAACCCGAGCCACAGTGTCTATTATAAATCGACTTTCGATCGAGAAAAAACCTATTTCATCAAAAGAGTTATACACCACACTTAATCATTTACAAAAATAATAGAAACTTAATTAAATTCATATAAATAATTACTCCTCCAGTAGAAACTTTCTTTGTAGAATTTTAGAGGAGGGGGTGGATCGATCCCCAATATCCCCCAGGAATGGGTAATAGCTGAAATGGAAAAGGTTACCTTGAAAATTTTATAGATCAATAATTTATTAGAGGGGGCGGGATGGCCGAGTGAGCATACGCGTTTGGAAATGAGCGTTGCCCATGACAACGTACGATGATGGCGAAACCAGAG
Source organism: Aelia acuminata (assembly GCA_911387785.2). NCBI lineage: Eukaryota > Metazoa > Arthropoda > Insecta > Hemiptera > Pentatomidae > Aelia > Aelia acuminata. The sequence goes on along the minus strand of OU426981.1, from coordinate 94,566,985 downwards.
GACATTTAAAAACCCCGTAGAGCTTAAATGGCGAGTAAGGGGAGGAACGAAAACAAAATAAATAAGATCAATATTCATAAATTTTTTCAGATAGCAAACATTAAAACTCAACAAGCGTGCATTCAGATCGTAGCTAAATGTCGAAGGAAGGAAGAAATATGTGTATCAAATTAGTTGTTTCTTATTTTACGTAACTTTTATGTGAAGTGAAAAGATTGGTCTTGGCCGGGACTCGAATCCGGGGCCAGCTCCCGATTATTTCACTGCCGAGGGACATCAGCGAAGAGGGAAGTTCGACTTGACTAGTACACGGGGTCTTGTGGCATAGTTTATAACGCTTCGCACTAGTGATGCGGGAGACCTGGGTACCTGTCGTCACCTATCTTTTCTCTTCACATTAAATTATTTAACAATTATTTCCTAGGTGACTTTTAAAAGGAAAATTGCAATAACATAAATTAATCACAACATGTTCCTGTTTACATTAAAAAAAAAAAATGTATATACAGTCATTTAAATGGATGAAGGGCGAACGAAAGACAAGGAAATTGATTATAGACTAATGAGGTCTGTGGGAATATTTTTTTCTGTCTTTCTCAAAGCTAAAATATAAACAAATCCAAACAGTCATCAGTGATCTTACTATGGTAAAGAGTATCGAAATATAAATAAACTGATATTTTCTGTTCATTAACGATCGTTTTTCCTGTTTGTTTTTTTTTTTGTTATTAATGATTCATGTTTATTAATGATATACTTAAACAAAATATTCTTATAATGTATAATATCTAATACATATACAATGACAAAATATAACTCAACATACCCATCGCAGGTGTTTATGTGAACCAAAAGAAGACTAACCTGTAAAAAAAAAAAAAAAAAAAAAAACAGTCCATCAATTGTTCATAACATAAAATAATAACTATCAATAATTTGAAAGCTATGTATATGTATAGGCAATGTAATGTATTTTACACTGTTGTGAATGTATGTATGCATAGTCTTTAATATAGTATGTAGTTAGCTTTTAATCGATCCAGGGAAACATAGTTTTCAAATCAAATTCTATTAGGTGCACTGGATGAATTGCTAATTTATATTGCAAATAATTTTAATGATCTATAACGAATATTTATTTGACGTTGTCATAAGATAAATTTAAATTCCGAATTAGCAGAATATTATTTCTTAAGAGACTTATCGCCAAGTAATGCTTAGCTTGTTTTGATTTTATGTGGGGATATGTTTTAAATTAAATAGGCCATACATCCCCTTTTAGGCTATACGGGGTTTCCCGCCAAGGAGTGAGGGGGGGAACATTGAATGTTCTCTGGCTTGCTTCCAGTTTTCAATAATGTGTTATCGGGGCAACGTGTATTTCTTAACGCGTTAGCTAGCCTAATCGGTCATACACCACCCACGAATAATTGGAATATATTTCTTCTTGAAGATTCTAAATCGTGAGAAGATTTTTATATTCACCTATATTCTTAAAGAATATTGCAATATTTCGGATCGAATGATTTCGTTTTCACTTCATTAGGAATGCAAATAAGGCTTTTTCTATTCCTTTAAGACCCTCCATTTGCTCAGAGAGCCGCTAGCCCTCATTTGTTCGATATCAGTTCCCCGATAAGATGGCTATGATCCCATTCTATAGTCGGCTTTATGGGAACTCTGCTACCATTGTGTGAGTACAATGGAAGTGCAACCATTTTCCGGGCTTTCCCACAATACAGCCTGTTATTATGTGTTGGTGCGATTTCTTGTCTAATTCAAGGAATAGCTGTCGGTAGGTACCAACATAACTGTAACTCACAATTCACAGACACTAACATTGTTCAACCGCACAACAGGTTTAGCATCATTAAATATTTGTTTGTTTGTTTGTTTAACGTCACTTTATGCCACTAAGGCTAATCGGACGATGCTACAGTGGGAGTCCTAAATCTTGGCTATCCAGGTATAATTAGGATTGGGATCTTTAACGAGTACCTGACATCGTACAGGCTCGGGACCTCCATTTTACGTCCTATCCGAAGGACGTCACGGCTAAGGATTTTTTACTCCCATTAAAAAATCCTAGGGCCAACGCTGGGCACGAACCTGCGATCTTTAGTATTGTAGGTTGCCATGCTAACCACTATACCTCATGTGGCCCCCTGTTAAATGTAAGCAGCGTAAATATAAAAAAGATGGGTTTATTTATCACACTTACTGATGACTGGGAGAACGTTTATAGAGTTCTGGTTGGCTACAAATACCACTGACAAGGGGAGGGCACAGCTATGGGGTCGTCGATCGGGCCCATTTTTTTTCTGGTGATTCTATATCGAAAAATAGTCGACACGTGTCCGAGCTTTATTTTAAAGAGTAGATTAAAGGAAAAATACAATCGTTAAAGAATTATTCATATTTCTTCAAATAAAAAACAATAGCAGAATTGAGTTCAGCACCTCAAATTGAGTTCAAAACCCTGATGTCTTAAATATCATCCAAAAAAAAAAAAAAAAAATTTTCCTGTCATGAACAGCTTAAAAATGTTTCAGCAAAATTGTATGTGTAGTTTCAAATTCTGCATCTCTTGTTGAGCTGATCCGATTTCTACGTTCTTGAGCTCGTTGCATAGAAGAAAGCTTCCTTTTTCTAACCATATAAATAACTATTGTATTATCTCGGGTAGCTCTTGTAAAAAATGGTCCTCAAAATAAAAATAAAATTCAAACTTTTTTTATATTATGTTGATTCCTGAACACGTAAAAATATCTCGATTATGTAAAAATGTGTTACTCTTGAGCCTTTATTTACCCTATAAGTTTGATGAGAATTGGTAGAATTTTCTCCGAAATATGGTCGGATTTTTGGATGTTTAACGAAATTGTAAGGGTCTAGCCTTAGCGAAACTTTTAATGCAATTTTTAATTTTTTTTTAATCTTCCCAAAATTTACTTATAGGTTTCTTTGATTGTCCTCAAAACGAATCTGAAAACTGTTATGGAACAAAAACGGTTTTGCACAAAATGATTTTTTAATGTCAGTATTTTGCCAGAATATTCCATGAACATAACTCTAAAAAGTAATTATTTCCAACCTTTTCACGATGTTTTTATCACTATTAAATTCATTTTACGGAGCCTATTTTGTTTTTCTTGGTCGGCTAGGAGAAAATGGGTTCCTCCCGATTGTTTCACGTTCGCCTTACAAAAAATGATTTTGAACTTTAAACGAACTAAAATTTAAAACTACTTTTTCTCAATGATCTATATGCAATGTGTTTTTTCTATGCCCTCGCCATCAACAAGTAGTACTTTTTTCTTATGGATATACTTCCAATGTGAAGGTGGTATAATGAAACAAGTGCGAACTAAAATAGAAAAACGTACTTTGTACTCGTCCGCATATACTCTTTGTTTACTTACTGGTGAGGGTAGGTGGGGGATTTTAAAACTGATACGATGTGAATCATTCCTAATTGTTATTTGTTATTGAGGCTCTAGAGTTATACATTTTTACATAATCGAGATATTTTTACGTGTACAGGAATCAACATAATATAAAGAAAAGTTTGAATTTTATTTTTATTTTGAGGACCATTTTTTACAAGAGAGATAATACAATAGTTATTTATATGGTTAGAAAAAGGAAGCTTTCTTCTGTGCAACGAGCTCAAGAACGTAAAGCTCAACACGAGATGCAGAATTTGAAACTACACAAACATTTTTAAGCTGTTCCTGACAGGAAATTTTTTTTATTTTTGGTTTTGGATGATATTTAAGACATCAGGGTTTTTTGAGGTGCTGAACTCAATTCTGCTATTGTTTTTTATGTGAAAAAATTTATTAAGCTAGTTTACTCGAAAACTTGAAGCTTTTTTTAAATTAAATTGAAGAAATATGAATAATTCTTTAACGATTGTATTTTTCCTTTAATCTACTCTCTAAAATAAATGAATTAGTGAAAGAATCATGTCGATATCATTTTCCAAACTCAAGATAAAAAATAAAGGATTTTCAAGGTATTTTATTTTATTTCTCAGCACCTTAGGCCCATTGGACGGAACGCTCGGACACGTTTCGATGTAGAATCACCAGAAAAAAAATGGGCCCGATCGACGACCCCATAGCTGTGCCCTCCCCTTGTGAGTAACGTTGGGGTAGTTTACCATTTATTTTGGGTTTAGCATGATTTATTAAAATTATTCAGATTACAACAATTTTTTTTCTTTCTTAATCCTTAATCCTGTTCCTAATACAAAAATAAAATAACTATAAATATAAATATAATACATCCGATGTGTACATAGTTGAACGCAACCCACTCTAGGGTTCTATTGATGAGGTGAAGAAAACGAATGAGTTAAGACCTGGTACAGTCCCAATTAGAACTACTATTGTATTTTTCAACTCCTTCAAATGAAATATTGTTTTGGAAAAGAAATAAAACCAAAGAAATGAAAAGTAGAAATAATAAAATTGTTAAGATTAAGAAATGAAAATAACAATAGTCAAAAGTACAAAGTAGTGTATATACTCATGCTTATATTGTAACGTGAAAGGAAATCATATGTTTTTGTCTGTTACATTGAAAATATTTCTAGGCTTTTTGTTATTAGAGTTTATATAACTATTTTTGTACAGTTTCGAAAATCTTTTAAGTCCTAGAATGTTCGGTTTCTGACTAAATATAAAAAGCAATAGACCAGGGGCTTTGTCTTGCTCTGATAATTGAAGCACGCGGTTACGTTTGTGTCACTGTGTTGTAACTAGTAGCAATTTTTGGAAACGTTGTAAATAATTTAAATTTTTGTTTGTGTGACATTGTGAATTCTTATTTTCTTCTAATAAAAAATAATTTAAACCTACTTTAGTGTTACAATATTATGGACATTTATATTTATCATTTTTTGCATAGGAACTGCAATGATGATACGACTGAATAGGCGGTTTTCAATTATGCGAATTGTTTTAGTATTGTAACAACAAACTTAAAAAAAACAACAGTATTCATCAATGCAAACTTTTTATTAACCTCTCACACGAGATTAAGTACATATCAATCTATATCATTAACTAACATATGTTTTTTTTATTTTATTTTTTATAACCTCCCATCTCGAACAGTGTAGCCACATATAACATCTTTCCTCTTTTTAATATTTTAGTCTAACTGGCACCCTCCTGGACCGTTGAGGTCTTGACGCTGGTGGGACCAAGTTCATTGATGATTTAGCCCCATCTTCATTGAACGAAGCTGGGCGAAGATGAACTCTATTCCGCCTGACTACTCTGCCGGTATCGAGGTCCTCTACTATGTATGATCGTGGTGTTCCGTGTTTTTGAAGAATTCTCCCTCGATGCCACTTGTCCTCTTTTGTATATTGAATAGATACACGATCCCCAGGTCTCAATTCCTCGAGCTCCTTAGCGCTCCGATCATAATAGTTCTTAGCAATTGATTGCTTCTTTTCTAGCTTAGCAAGTACGTCAGTATTCACTTGAGGCATCAACGTATCTGCCGTGGACGGTAGCTTAGTGCGGCACACTCGATTCATCAACAACTGAGCTGGGGACAACTGCAAATGCTTCAGTGGAGTATTCCTATACTCAAGGAGAGCTAGATATAAATCTTCCTTTCCATCTGCGGTCTTCTTCAGGATGCTCTTAATGATCCCTACACCTTTTTCTGCGAACGAGTTAGACTGCGCATGATTGGGGCTTCGAGTGACAATATCGAAGCAGTAATCGTCAGCGAAGACTTGTAATTCTGTCGAAGCAAATGGTACATTGTCACAGACCATTACCTCCGGAATGCCGAACTTGGAGAAGATAGATTTTAAATTTTGGATTACTTCATGTGCCGATTTCGATTTCATACCCACAACTTCAATCCAGTTAGAATATGAATCAACTAAAACCAAATAGTCCTTTGACTCATATGTCATGATGTCCACGAACACCTTCTGCCACGGCCTTATGGGCAATGGATGGCTCTTCAAGGGCTCCTTAATATTTTTTCTTGCGAACCTCTGACAACTAGAACAATTTTTAATGAAATGTTCAATATCCTTATTTATTTGGGGCCATATTATAGTTTGTTTCGCCCTTTCTCTAGATTTGTCTATACCAGCGTGACTGGTGTGCAAAATCGATAGCATTTCTTGCCTTAAACTGGCTGGCACGACAATCCTATTCTGCCATACCACTAGGTCTTCGCACACAGTTAATTCATCGCGAGGATAGAGTGCTAATTCCCCTTGAGGTTTCCTCGGCCAACCAGTTTGAATGTATTTCTTTAGCTTTACCATAATCTGATCATTTTCCATGGCCTTCAAATTCCTTTCCTTCTGCCTGATTGAAATCGGTAATGACTTCATAAAAACATGGACTACAAATTCAATATCACTGGCTGGCTCACACGTTTTCAGCTGTAACCTAGAAACCCCAAACCTGACACCATGTTTTAGTATTGTAACAACAAACTTAAAAAAAACAACAGTATTCATCAATGCAAACTTTTTATTAACCTCTCACACGAGATTAAGTACATATCAATCTATATCATTAACTAACATATGTTTTTTTTATTTTATTTTTTATAACCTCCCATCTCGAACAGTGTAGCCACATATAACACGAATATTCTTGGCGTCAAGGATTAAGGGCATAATTCAATTAAAAGTATGACTGGAAAAAGAACGATTTAATAAATGATGTGTTTAGATGAGTCGTTGATATAATACGTTAAATATCGATATTAAAATTTGATCTAGAAAGGGTGATTTAATTATATAAAATTTAATATTTAAAAAGTATACCAGTCCCAACCCCTGGTTTATATTTAGAGACACCTCTGCTTCGTAATACATTTACATATATTTTATTATCTAATTAAGTTTTATCAATAGAAGTTGACAAGAAAGAAGTCCTGGTGGAATTAAAAAAGAAAATCCCCTTGAATAAGCAAGACAAAAGATGGCTGCTGTAAATGCACAAGAGCCACCGAGACGAAGGTAACATTCAAGGCTAGATTAGCATGGTTAACAAGTGGCGTTACACAGTTAATTGTGGCTGAGCAGTTGTAAAGTACCAAGTCCGCATCGGCCGCTGCGGTTTAAAGTTTCCGTTGGAGCCGGGATAAATATACTTCTTATCGCCCCTCTTATCTAAGGCTTCCACCGCTTTCTAAGGGGGTGTGGTTAGGATCTACTATTAACTTACCGGATCGTAATGGTATATTAATTACTATAGGGGTAATTATATTTAATTATACATTGAGCCATCTTGTTTGTTTATTTTGCTTAACGCCAAGGCTAAAAGGCGGCTTTCTAAAGATGCTACCATTTCGGGGCCCTAGGCGGGAAGCTGAGATCGGATCAGTCACGAAACGATTTCAGTTCGTGAACTTTTATCTGAACAAATAACAATCATCTTATACGCATTTTTTTTTTTTTTTTTTGCTTTATCAAGATGTTCTATCCGGCACAAAATAGGCTATTTACATTTTTTTTTCACTCATCATTTACACTTATTCTTTCTTATTAGACTTCACATTTATTTATTTTTTTCTTTTGTTATCCTCTATTATTGCGCAACAGTATTCTGTAGTTTTAGGTTTATTACAATATTTTTTTTTTAAAGGGCCAGTTTAACGCCCTCATTTCATTCGAAAAATCTATTATAAAACTAAACTATAATTATAATATAATAACATCTTCCCTTAAAAAATCAAAAAAAAAAATCACGTGCATGATACAAAAAAATATTCTTTCAAATTATATGTATAAGAAAAAGTGACTTATAAAATTGCCAGAGAGTATTATGTTATGAATTTTTAAACTGTCGTTATTAAACATATATATAATAGGATGATTTATAGTCAGAATTTTCAGTTAAACATTTTTTATTTTGAAAAGCCAACGTTTCTAAAAGGTGGATCTTTACCAGGGCTTCTTAGTCCAAATAATAGAGACTGAACCACTCTCTTTATCAGTCGTAAAGAATCTGGACTTATGCACTTATTAAGGGATATTAAATTTTTTCAAGATGTAAAATTATTCTGTTTTTTTCTTATGACTGCTTATCAAAATTTTCATATTTCGTTTTTGGCAACTATTATTACAAGGCAGAATATCTGATATCTATTCTGTACTTATTAAACGAATTCGTAGGTTTTTAACAGGAAGAAATATTTCTTCGTCCTATCTATGATAGTAAAACATACATGATATTAAAGAATATCTTTGATGACCTGAGGGTTTTACGCCTCTAAGCCATAACAGAATACTTGATTTTTATTGAGCGAGATAAGTTTAATCAACACCGTTCGGATCGTTTTTAAAAAACAAGACAAAAAAAAAACGTAAAAATGTGATGTAATTTATGGAATAAAGTACTTCGTTTACTAAATTTTGTTCTGCTTCGTAAGATCTATCCTTTTAGAGATAGTCTCCAGACAAACACAGACCGTTTCGCGGGACTTGGTTATTAGGGGAACCCAAAACACATTTACGTAGTAGGTATTGTATAGTTATAAAAATGTCATTGATTAAGCTGTAAGGTAACTTAAGTTAATTTAAACCGCATTCGGTATTAATACTGCAAATTTAATTACTTTTACTTATTGTTTTCTATATGGGTTTTCCATAACCCATATAACCTTGGGTATTCCATAACCTAAGGTCACTGCTCATAGAAGTATTTCCTCTCTGAATTCTTCACTCAGTTTCAGTATTAATTTAATGTTTGCTATGAAATGCAATAACTTAAAATTACGCAGAGAATTCGCAATATTATTCGCATGATGTGAACTTTTGCTTGTTAGAACTTTCTAGCAAATTAAATCTTCTTTAACATCAAATCAGAATTAATTAGATGATAACTTCTATTAAAATACAACTGCAGAGAATCACACTCACATTACAGGAATGCGTTGAATAAGAGAAAATGAAACAGTTCAATGATTAGTCCTGAAAATAATATGAAACCTGAAAATTTAATACATGTACAAGTAAGTATATATAATAAAAGTATATTTACGCACATGTTATGCATATATTTTCGAACGGATTAAGAGCTCTAAAATAATTTAATAAATAAGCTCTCTCTCCTCCTAAAACTTTATTTCCTGGAAATAACATTCACTCGTTCGTTACCAGAGATTTTCTCTCCTGTTGTATCATTGGTTTTATATTTTCCTTATTCCATTTCCATTATATTGTGTTATGATGTGTATTTGTTTGTTAATAAACATCCTATTCATTCGAATAACATATTTACTAAATAAATAGAATTTTAATTATTCATTTTGGATTACATCCATATTACGTTACTATATAAAATGTTATAAAAACTATTAATTTATAACTCCAAAATAGATATAAATAATTTGAAAGTACCTACATAATTGAAATATTGTAAAAAATAAAGGGTCTCTACTAAATGCCAACCAAAGGACATTTTAATGATTCAGGCTGCCAAAAATATTTTTGGGTTTTTATCTTTTCCATGTGATGTTAATTTAATTAAAAAACTTTTAATGATCTGTTTAGGCAGATTTATTTTGAAAAAGTAGCCTACAGAAATTCTAACAATAGTGACAAAAAAAAATTAATCCTCACTGCTGAGAATCTTCATCAATGACATTTGGCTTCCCATAATGAGTCTAATGGTTTCAGGTAAAAGAGATTCATATCTTTTTTTTTTTTTTTAACTTTAGTTACACGAATTAAGAGCGGGTCAGAACTCAAATGAAGACGATTAAAAATATTTCCGATAATTTTTGACAGCATGTTCGAAAATGTTTATTTCTTTATATTCAAGAGACTCGCCACCAATGAAGACGTCGCATTCAGACTTACTGTGATCAAGCTTTGTGCACGGGAGACAGGTGAAGGAGATAGGATATCGTTCTCTGTATTCTTTCTTCATTTTTCACACGTTAGTTTTTCACAAAACCGCATTTCGTAGAATTGACTTTCACCCATATGCAACAGGCGCAACTAATTTGCTATGCAAGGGCTTTACAAGGCAAAGGTTTTAATCAATATCTATAAATTAGATGTCATTTCATTGCATAATTCATTTCTTAATAGCACTGCATAATACTACGCACATTTCTTAAGAATACTGAAACGTTTACTAAAACAATTCTACCCATGATTTACCAAAATAAATTTATAACATAACTTGCTTAGGAACGATCAATAATATGGTAGTAAAAGTTAATAGAAAGACAAACCTAGCCAAACTATTATCATTTATAAGCAGCAACATGATTTTAAAATTTTTATTGATGAAAACGCCCAGAGAGTATAGAAGAAGTAGGTGGGACATACGTTTTAGAATTCATAAGCACCCACAGGCTAATAAAAACCTTGACATTGACGACAGCGTGAAAACGAGTACGGAATAAATAAGGCAAGATACAGGCGTGACTCCGTTCCATAGTATTAATGTCTCGAGGAATGTTGAACCACGTCTTGGTAGTTTCATAGTGTCCAGCCATCTCCTGGTAATAAATGTAATACCGGTTTTGTTTTGTTATTTTAACCCCACCTCAACCTTCCTTACCATTATAATCATTTTATGTATCGTTAGGAAAAAAACTAGCAAAATCCCAATCGAAGAATTCTTTAATATTGACTAATAATAAGAAAATAATTTCTATTAGACTAAAACCTCTAAAGAACAACATGAAAAAGAAAATTTAAAAAAATAGTCGATTTATATTAAAACTATTAAAAATACCAAAAAGTTAAATTCACCGTCAAACAAACCTTATTCTAAAAAAAAAAAAGTATTTATATTACATTGTTTTGTATATTTTTAAATAAAAAATAGAAAAAGATGTACCATATGCTCGATACCTAATAAAAATACTGATGTGATAGGAGTACATTATTATAAAAAAAAACATATACGGCATTCAATATTTGGGTGTATAGACAACTACTAAGCGATCATCACCTTTTAGTACATCGTTTCGTACGGATATAATTTATGGAATTATATCTGTATTTTGCTCTTCGCTCCAATACCGCATCTACAATAAAATGTCGCCTAATCCATCATTTCCTTTCGAATTAATTCCAAGTACTTAAATTACAACCGTTTCTCACTCGAAGATTCCGAATAGCGTTGTTTCTACCAAAATGCTCAACGCCGAGTTATATAACAGGAGCGATCCTTTAACACGAAAGAAAAGTTCCTCATGTTCGTTTTTACTTTTTGCATATCTTGGACAGAATTCCATTACAGGGAATAATTAAGAACCCACTTTCCGTTGGAGGGCACACCTACAAAAGTGTCGGTAAGATGTAATAACACGCTCCAAACTGATACTTCACGCTCTCCTGGGCACCTATTGTCCACCATTTTGTTGGGCCTTCATTTCAGGGAATGCCGAGCATAAGGAATTATCGTTAAACACTCATATTGAGTTGGGTTGTCGCATCATACAATAACTTTCATAGCTTAAATTAGTTCATTTGTTACCACATCAAATATATATATATATATATATATATATATTTTTTTTTTTTTTTTTGATTCGTTCAGTTTTACATTGCCATGCCTTAAATTAAACGCATACAGACATTTCGCGAAAAGAATAAAAAAACTTAACGTCACTTTATGCCACTAAGGCTAATCGGACGATGCTACAGTGGGAGTCCTAAATTTTGCCTATCCAGGTATAATTAGGACAGGGATCTTTAACAAGTTCCTGACATCGTACAGGCTCGGGACCTCCATTTTACGTCCTATCCGAGGGACGGCATAGCCAAGGATTTTTTACTCCTATAAAAAATCCTAGGGCCACCGCGGGACGCGAACCAGCGACCTTTAGTATTGTAGGTTGCCATGCTAACAACTACATGACAGGTGACCCCCTTAGCTTAATGCTTTACCCCATAGGTATACAACATTAGGTACATTTCTAAATTAAATTTAAAACTATTGATTTATATAACATGATGAATTCTTTACTAAATTTACTTTCTCTTTATTAATCCAATCTTAAATTGTGGCTGACCACCAATTTTAAATTATTTTTAAATAATTTATTTTTTGAAGAGAAAAGATTTGGCTCCGCCGGGAGTCGAACCCGGGTCTCCTGCGTTACATGCGAGGATGCTAACCGCTACACCACAGAGCTCGGCTCAAGGCAGAGCAAATCCTTCCTCTTCACTGATACCTACTCCCCCTATCCGGACTCGACTCCCGGCGGAGCCAAATCTTTTCTCGTCAAATAATAAATTTTTTAAAAATAATTTAAAATTGGTGGTTAGCCACAATTCAAGATTGGATTAATTAAAATAATTTAAAAAATTGACTTATGTCAATAAGTATCAGAAATTGGACAAAATTTTCCACCTCCCGCTACTACTCTCAAAACTTGTGAGATAGGGGGAGTAGGTATCAGTGAAGAGGGGGGATTTGCTCTGCCTTGAGCCGAGCTCTGTGGTGTAGCGGTTAGCATCCTCGCATGTAACGCAGGAGACCCGGGTTCGACTCCCGGCGGAGCCAAATCTTTTCTCTTCAAAAAATAAAATACTTTCTCTTTACTTATAGAGACAGCATAAATATTGTTATAAACCAAAACCATATTAATAGGCTATCAGTTGATCAAGTTATAAAATTTTAATTATTCTTTTCCATCAATCTAAATTTGTCATTATATTTATTTATATTTATTTTTCTGATAATCAGAAATTGCGTTATATATTTTGAATATTTAATATTCATTCAAACTCGTGTTTATTAAAGCAGTTCTTGGTCCTTCATGTGCATAGAGGTTGGTGCGACAATCTAGAACACTGCAGTGACCGTTTAGATATTGGTTGTTATGCAGGGTTTACGAGGGAATATTTTACCACAGCTTTGTGCATCCATAATTATAATTAATCAAGTAAGATTTTCCGAATATTGCGGTACCATTTAGTGACAGAAGTAAGCTGTGTATGTTTTCGCTATACGATGATCTCTTCCTTGTACGTGAATTTATCGATCCACGGATACATAATTTGCGCAGGTTTGATTCGGATTATTGCCCTGTTATTATTGGATTATTTATATTACCCTATATATATATATATATATATATATATATATATATATATATATATATATATATATTTTTTTTTTTTTTTTTCGTAAACTGATTTCCTCTAAATCTAATTGCTTTCAAGCGAGAAGTATGCTATATCACCATTTTATCCTAGAATTTTATAATTTATTATGACGTGCTAACCTCCATTTTTACGTGATTTCATTTAAGATTTAACGCCATCTTGTATCTGATGGATAATCGACTATTCTGATAATGACTCGTATTTCACAGTTGACTCAACGGCTACTCTAACCTTCAAGGGTATGCGGTGTATAGAAGCACAGTAGATCCACGACTTATATAACAGGAAATAAATTTTCTTATCGTAGGCGGATTGAAACTCATGTTCAAAGCTATGGATCTAATGTAGAATAACCCTAGTTGTGGTACTGAATAGGTGCCTAAAGATTTATTATAATAGTTAAATGTAAATTGGTTAACGTTTGCACTGATACCTGGAAGAGAATATATCAAAGTAAACCAATTACTGATCAGACTACATTGAAATTATGTTCATATTAACTAATGAGCTAATAATTAATATAAAGCAGGAGCAATTAGTTATTAATTAATACGGGAGATACTGCGGATACTATTGGCAGAGCACTGGGGTATTGGCTCGCCATCTCGCCCTAATTAGTTCCAGTTAAGGAAGAGCCTGATGCCTAATTACGACCGACAGCTAAACCAAGATACTGATACTGACCAGCCCATTCACCGCCGCACAGACCTCGGTATTCAGAGCTTTGTATCCACTATAGAATATCATCCATCCATCGGGCTATGGATAGCCAATATTGCTATTCAGTGGTAGTAATAGTAGTAGTAGTAATAGTAGTAGTAGCTTATAAGTTTATTAATAATATGTGAAAAATTGCATGTTGAAAATTAAACATTATACGACGAGCAGAGGCTTCATTAAGAAGATAAAATTACAGTTCATGGAATCAGGAAAAAAAAAAAAAAAATAACGAGAATTGGAATTCTCTACTTTCCAAGGTAGCGGTTTTAGAACCCAACTAACTTCCCCCTTTCATCATCATTTGCCCAAACAAAATTTTTCTATACAAGTCACCACCACTTTTCAAAAACATAAATATTAATTAACTCTATTATTTTACCAAAGCTGTATTTAATTCTAGCTCCGCTAATACGAGCTACTCCTATCAATATGATAAAGATTAATATCACTCGGCAACCGAAAGTTGTCCTAAGCTAATGGCTAGAAATTTTTATAGTTAATTAATCTTTATAGTTTTTACTTTTAAGAAATTCGTTGTAAATAAACAAAGAAATGCATTACTAGCCCCTTAAAAAAAATCAGTAATTAAAGGGATTGATTTTTCACCAATTTCAGCATGAGTAATAATTAGGTGTTTCCAGCTTTTTTTTGAACAAAAACTTTAATTTTTGTTCTTCCAACTAATAATGAATTACAAAACTTATGTTAGTTCCTACATATTTAATTCTTAATGCATTAGTCGTATTATCCATGTGTTTACATTCCAGGTATATCTTTAGCAAGGATCTGCATATGCAGTTTAGGCAAACCGAACAAAATCGACAATAAACTCCATTTTCGCATTTTATGGTTTTCTTAAAAAAAAGGAAAGGCCCAAGCTGCAAATGAGAGTCGCTTTATATGGGGAAGATTCAGTAGCTGTATTTAGTACCTATAATTATATACATTTAAGCTGTTGGCGAGTTTAAATTACCGTCAATATTTCCCAACTTTAGGAAAAACCAAATTTTACTCCCCCAAAAAGTTTATTTATTATGATGATGGCATATATATTTCAATAAAGAAAACCACCAGGGGACAAAAAATCCAAGCATCATGAAAAAAAAAATCGCACTCTACTTAAAAAAGAATAATTATAAACACAACAAGCATCAATCACGAGGTTCTGAGAAAATTTTATACTTACAAATTCGATCTGTGCCGAAAAGGCGAACAGAAACCCTTTGTGTGGAAAGCAGCTTCTTTAAGAAACCATCACACAGTTCAAAATCGTACATTCATTTATTCCTTACCATCATCCGACAGTAGATGCATTACAAAAAATCTGGTGCGTGCGCGCAACACACAACTTTCACTTACCAACTTACTTAAATTAGAAATTGGTGTGTTTTGTTAATTGCCACTTCTCAAAGACACATTTTTCCACATTCATTTCTTATTTTTTCTTTTTGCTTGCTCTACAAAAAACACTAGTTTTTTTATTATTAAATAAAAGCTTGTGGTAATTCGGCAAGCATAATACTCCAAGTCGTCTGATTTTATAATTCTCTATGCAGTTGTTGACAACTTCATTTACCATGAAACAAATAATTTCCATTAAATGAACAGATTGGCTTTAATTATGAACAATGGTCTGTCATTAAAGGCGTACTCTGCATGAGTGGGCTCAACGTGTTTTATGAGTTGACTAATATTTTTCTTTTTTTCTCCTCTATATGTTTACTTGATTTTTATCATATCTCATATTTAGCCATTTCTTACTTTTAGGCGAAACGAGAGACAGATAATTTCTCCATACAAACAAATACAAAGGTACTTTATATGAAGAAAAAAAAAAACACCTTCCTCATTTAAGCCCCCTCAGAACATTTTACTAATATTATTATTAGTAGCTTTATAGCTTACCTGATATTAAAGAACACCTAATTGTCATTAAACACGACGAATTTGATGAAAATCGTTAAAGCTATTTTTGAGATAATTGAAAAAAAGGTAAAAAGTTGTAAAAGAGTTATGAAATAAAGTGCCCCCTTCGTTTGACTAATTTTGATGAAATGTTGAGCATCACATCTTTGGCATATAAATACATCAAATATCCAGTTTGATCAAATTCTTTAATGCCGTTTTTGAGTAAATAAAAAAACACGTGAAAATTATATAAAATTTTTAAGTAAAGTCCCCCCTCCGGTTGATCAATTTTGATGAAATTTTTACAGTCGTATCTCGGGCATATACATACATCAAATACCCAGTTTGATCAAAATCGTTAAAGCCGTTTTTGAGTAAATCAAAAAAACACGTGAAAATGATACAACATTTATTAAGTAAAGTCCCCCCTCCGGTTAATCAATTTTGATAAAATTTTTACAGTCATATCTAGGGCATATAAATAGATCAAATACTCAGTTTAATCAAAATCGTTAGAGCCGTTTTTGAGAAAATCGAAAAAAACGTAAAAAGTTATTAAATAAAGTAACCCCTCCCTTTGAGCAATTTTGATAAAATTTTTGCTGTCACATCGCAGGCATACACCTACACTAAATATCCAATTTCAGGTTCCCACGGCTTATAGTTTTTGAGCTAGTCTGTTCACACACACAGACACACACACACACACACAGACCATTTCGCGGGACTTGGTCATTTCGACTCAGGGGGTCCCAAAACGTGTATTTCCGTTGAAAACCGGAAGTCGAAATTTTTCACGATCGCAATACTTCCACTTACTATATATTTCATATATAGGTAAGTGAAAGTAAAAATACATTTTCGATGTAACTTAAAATAATACAAACTGACAATGATAAGCGCCCCCACCTCACCCCCAATGTTTTTATTTTACTGAGGGCAGAATTCAACGAAATACTTGCAAATTTAATTTTACGAAAATATACTAAATGACCTTTAGCAATTCACCGTTTTTATTGATAGTTGGAGTAACATTCAAATGCAGACGAAAATAGAAATATGATAACTTCGACATGTTCGGACATAACATAAGTCTAAACCGCGAGATTTTATGTTGTTTTTTAGCTTTGTTAAATTTAATAGCCTTTTATAATTTTGAATAATTTATAAATGTTTACATTTTTTTAAATATTTTATTACACGTTATAAATAAATCAGGATTATATGTCTTTAAAGAAAAGTTAAACTCTAGCCAATATGTTAGCTCCCTCGACTACGCCGTTCCCTACACGGGATTAGAATTTAACTAAAGAAGGCCAAGCATACAATGGAAGAGAAAAATCTAGGACCAACCAGCCCCTCTTTGAAGTGTCAACCGCCATCAAATATTTTCTTTGCTATCCCTAAGAAGCATTCATGAGAAGAAAATTTCTGTGGATACTCGACACCTTTAGAAGGAGTAATGTTTATCTAGGACTCCGGGTCGTCCTGTTGATTAGTAACTGTGGTTGCAAGAAGAGAGGGTTCCGTAAATGCGTCAGTATTTCCTAACCTATTTAAAATTTTTTAATATTTTTTTTAAATTGGATTTAAAATCATGAAAGATACTTTAAATAAATATTGTAACACCAATTATGAAAATATTTCGATTGTAAATCCCTTACTAAAATTAAATAAAAATGATTTATTCAAGGTAATGCCGTTATCAACATGTCTCATAACAGTCAAAAGAGGATCAAAGATAAGCTGGAGGAGGGATCTTCTCTTGTATATTTATTTTTTTAAATATTATATATTTTATTTTATAATTTATATTTATAAAAACAAAGCTTAAATAAGATACATTAATTTATTTATTTTCTATTGTATCGTCTACTAACTAAAAACTTGACAGTTTTTATATCTAATTAATTTTTATTTAGGAACTATAACTTGAACTACATTTGAAATTAGGATAGATTTATTAACTATATTTTTTCCCATTGACTGATTGCTTTAACAAATCTGTTTTCAACCTTATCCACATCGCAGTGAACCGTCTAATCAGAAACGCTTTATTTTCTCAATTCAAATCAAATAAAAAAACTAAGCATCTTATGTAAAAATTGTACAGATAAAAATCATATCACAGTTTTAATTTGAATATTTTGTGATTTATACAACCTTCAGCCTTTCATTCTTTTCTTTGATTAAGAGGTTACTTCTCATTTTAAAAATAAAATAAAATAAACCTGCTTAAAAAAAAAAAAAAATCATTAATACGAAAATCTTTACAAAGAAACCCTTTTGTACTTAAAGTTTGTGATGTTACTCTCCCGTAATTGGACTAGCCTAAACAAATAACAAGCATTGAGAAAAAAATCAAAGGGTTCCCTGAGGGCCTTGAGAGCATTACGCTTCGTCTGTATTTACTATAAAGCTAACGAAAGTCCAAACCGAAGATTCCTTCCAACCGAAGTTCCAATACCTAGCTACCCTGGCCAGATCCCTTATTGCGCACAATAGGGGATTGACACCGCTTGACAAGGGTATTTCGGGGATGATATATTGGGGTTAAATAGGGGTTCAAGGGGGCACCTAATACGAAAGGGAAGAGAAATTGTTCAGTGGTGTACACAGAACATTTGAGGCCATGGATGATTTATTTTTATGAACACTAAAAAATGAGGAAAAGAAAAAAAAAGGATCTATATCCCTTAAAATAAATTACAATAGAAAAACTAATACGTCTTCGTCTGATTTAAACAACGTGAGGCAATCTTTATGCAATAACGATAGAGTTTAATTGAATAAAAAAAAAAAAAGTATAACGCTAAAAAAAATACTTTTTTTAAAACCTCTCATTTTATCTCTCCTTCTCGTTATGATGGATATATTTACAATTAAATGGAAAGAGATGTCAGGCCGATGTCTACTGGTCTGTGACCTGAAGCCGTATTTTATGTTGAATGAATTATTACAATTTTTCATTCTTTTTATGATACTTCGTACTTACATTTCAAATTAATCCTTTTATACCATAAAGGATATTAGAACTATTTACCGCATTACTTCCTTCTACAGTTACACGAAAGCTCCGTGAAACAGATATTCACTGACAAGCTGACGGAAAACGGGACACTTAAGTTATGAGCATAGGCGTTTTCCCTCAGTAGTTCGGCCCTGTTTGCCTCGAAATGAAGCAGATCGTGAAGACGAGCTCAGGAATTTCCGAAACGCCAAAGCTATAAGGAGCTAAGATAAACATCAGGAAAATGAAAGATAAAATATACGAATACTAATTCGTCCATGATTCCCCAGCATGTATTTATAATGCATAGCTAGCAAAGAGACAACCTTAACTGACATATTACACTTCATTATGATTTATTTTCATCTTACAAACCGTACTAAATGGCCTGAGCCCGGTTGAAGACATTCTCTGAGACGAAACGAGTCAAATGGTCCGTATAATTGGGCAAGCTGTCTGCGCTTCGCTGCACCGAGGCACCCTAAATATCGCCTCTAAGCTGCCAAGTTTATTAATACACTTTTTTCGAGGAATGGAGGAATTCAACATGTTTTGCGAAAAATCTATGTCAGCATTCTTCAGTACACAGCCAACTAGAATCTTATAAATGAATGACTATAAAATCGAAGCATACGGAAAATGTAAAATTTATAGATAGTATAAAAAATTCATTAATTCTACAAACACTGGCTCTTAACCTATTTCGCCCCAAAGGGTGAATTAATATGAATTTTTGGAGCCTATAATTTATACATTTTTTTTTTTGTCGAAAATATATGGTGATAAATTTTAAAAATTATCACCCTATTTTATTTGGGAACGCATTTCTGGGACATGAAAGGGTAATTTTCAGAAGAATGAACTTTAAATCATTAATACGAAATATAGTTGTTTTTTTTTCTCCGAAAAGAAATATTTATTGAAAACCTTCCCAAAATTACTTTTTCTTATTACTACGTTTCCTCGCCTTTTCCCCGGGCCAAGGCTAAGGGTCGAGAAATAATAAAGATATTCTACACTATTTAAATATATATTTTTTTTATATCATTACGAAAGCCGGTATCGACGTAGTCCTCGGTAGTATAGTGGTAAGTATCCCCGCCTGTCACGCGGGAGACCGGGGTTCGATTCCCCGCCGGGGAGATCTATTTTTTTTTTCTTTTTACCTTGATTTTTGTTATTTATTTTATTAACTTACTAGGCAAGTAATATAATGAAAGCATTACTTGTTTTTATAAATAAATTCAACGAAAAATTATAAATAAATCCATTGGGACGCAATATATATGATAGCAAATAAATCATTTAAATTTATTAGCTTCGATTAATATTCTTAAATTGAATATTACATAACCTAATAGCTATCTGTGACCTTAGTTAAAGCGCGTGGCAGGTCAGGTGGCAACAGTCGAAAGACATCTCATTAACAGGGATAAATATAGTTAACTAAGTAACATGTATACAGATGCAATTAGCATTTTAGCAAAGACTTCGGTAGCGAAAGGTTCAAGGCAAATACTCTCATAATACCTTTCAGGAAAACACGTCCGGGACATGGTTTATAGCACCTCAATATAGGATTTATATATGCGGAATTAAAACACCGTATAGAGTTAATAAACAAATAGGCACGCGTTCTAAACAAATACATATAAAGGCAAATATATAAATTTATTTCAGAATAAAATTACCATCTACCAATCAGGATAAAATACAGTACCCACCGTTCTACCTCGTGAAATCTGATTAATGTATTAACATGGCAACGTGGTCAAGAAAAAAACTAATAACCTGTGTTGAATTAAACATGTTCAGCGCACAAAACAACAAGAAAAATATTTTACTTCCTACGTTTTACTTATTTTTTTAATTGAAAAAAGTCTGAAAAAAATACTGGATTATTTTAACTAAACTAAGTTAATAATACCGGAATATTTTAACTATACTCTGTCATTTATATGGTGATGAAAGAAAAAAAAAATAATAACAGGGCTGAATTTTTAAAAATTTCTGAAGAACCCAACATTTCATGGTGAAAAAGAGTGGACAAATTGTAAGTACATTATTATAATTTCTTGATCACTTCTACGACTTTAGATGTTATTTGTACTCATAAAATACTTTAATAAA
Source organism: Aelia acuminata (assembly GCA_911387785.2). Classification (NCBI taxonomy): domain Eukaryota; kingdom Metazoa; phylum Arthropoda; class Insecta; order Hemiptera; family Pentatomidae; genus Aelia; species Aelia acuminata. The sequence continues at coordinate 94,546,085 of OU426981.1, read as the reverse complement.
AATCTAAATTTTATTTTAATTTGGAAGCACATAACTTGGGAAAAATTATTAAAGCAGGTAAAAGAAAATGTATGAATGAAAAGAATGATTAAGTCATGACGGAGAGAAATTTGTGTTTCATTTTTATACTATTATTACGGAACAAAATTTACAAATAAATTTAAATGAGGAAAGTATAGAATAAACCTAGAATTCTAAGTTTACACTTTTTATAAAATAATAAGTTCCTGAAAGATTAAGAAGAATAAAAATGTTTTTACCTTACCTATAAAGCAAAATAATCCCTTTTTTTCGTAGCAATTTACAAATAAGTAGGAAATTATTAATTTCAATAATTCCCACGCATTGAGTTCAACAAAATAAAATTAGCTTCTCGATAGTGAATAAAACATGGCATTCCATATATGCATCTAGGTGAACTTGATCTTGTGAAAAATATACAATTATTATTAAACTATATTAAGTTTTTATAATTTCACATATTAAGTATACTTTTTTTCACATATTATACATGTATTTAAGACTACTATAAAATATTTTCTTTTAAAAATATGCATTGGAGCCAAGTGAAGCGGATAAGCGGAACGCAACATAAATAGACCAGATATCAACGAGTCTAATAATACTTTATCGAAATATAATTTCCTACTTCCATAATGTATGATCTATATTCAGCACTTGTTATATTAAGAGACCCAATTCTAGAAATAATTGACATTAAAAGAAATTCTATTACATCGTAAAGTCATAATTTGTATGACCATACAATTCTCAAGTTTACTTGGCAACAAAATATAGCCTTTTTTTTACTTTCTCGGACGACTCAAGTTTCACATGAGTTAATTAAACGTAGAATAATTTGAGACATCAGCCGTTAGTTAAAATTAAAACAGTTACATTACCGGTTAACAAGAATTAACGCTCTCGTAAACATTTTAACTTAAGCCAGCGGTTCTCAAAGTGGGGTGGGGTAAGAAAATATCATTATATCAATATCTTTAAAGTTATATTGGCTTTAAAAAAAAAAAAAAAAATATATATATATATATATATATATATATATATATATATATATACGAGGACTGTAATTTATGACTTACCGATTAACGTAAGCATTTGATAGAGAAACCACAAATGTTATGGTGGCATAGATATGGTCAAACCGTATTAATCACAAACGTTATAGTCAAACCGTATAGGGGGCAAGAAGAAAAAAAATTGGTCCAAACACCAGGGATATTTAGTTTTGAAATTCTTGATTATTATAAAAAAAAATATATATCCTATATATATTATATTTAATATTGCAATTAATTTGATATTTAGGTTGTTATAATAAGCCTGGATGTAAGTATAACCTACCTCAATTGCATCATTATGGTTACATACGATTTATCGTTTTGAGCCAGTTCAAGCCTATTTACGCAGACCATATAAACTAGAAACTGGGTTTTTTTTTTTTACACGTGTTTTATAATTTTATAATTTTTATAAATTATGATGTAAGTATCATAATTTTTAAATTTTAATATTATAAAGATTTACTACATACCTATAGCAATAAAACTGTTATTTTTGTTTTTAATGAAAAACTTTACATTACTGAAAAATGTTGGGCATAGTATACATATGAGGATATGAATTAAAACCAATTTTCAACTACACCATTGCATGCACAAAGCAGATGCAGGAGAAACTTATTCTAAACGTCTGTTAAACTTGTTTTAAACCGGAACAAGTAAATTATCCAAGCACGTGTTTCCACTAGACTACCCCTCCACCATATCCACTGTTTATGCTCGCCCTTACACGGCAGGGGTGTTCCTGATATATCTTCAGATTATTCCAAACATCTTCATCTGAGGACCACCTCAGCAGGTTAGGAACAGTGGGGGATGTGGTGGGAAACATTGTCATAAAGAGAAGGTATTCACTTATAGAACGGAAAGCTTCCAAGCTTTAAGGTAAATACTGAGATCACAGATTATTCCTTGTTTTTTTTTTGATTGAGAAGTTATTAGACAAAATATTTGAAAATAATTTGTAAGATTCTTTAATAATATTCCTCTGATATAAGCGAGCTTATGACGGGATACAATATTTTTTTAACCTTTTTATATACGGTGTTATATAACAGAGTATTCAGGCAAAAGGTACATTGAAATAAGCGTTGACTTCTGCCTCTATATTCCAGGTTTAAGCTTATTATTACTGTTAAAATTTTCGAAGGAAAATTAAATACATTATGACATAAAATATCACAGAAGACACTATTTTATTTTTAATCCCTTTTCTTGTTATACAGTGTTATCCATGCTTGCAAAAATATGTACATAGAGCAGAAACAAAGAAAATTCCATCATTAATTTTTCATTCCTCCTTTGTACGAAAGATCTTCCAAATGTAGATCTTATTATGGAGCCCAATTAATATGTTTTTTCACTTTTATTTTTAAATCTGCACCAGTTATTCATGAAAATTTACTTACACATTAAGTATGTCCCTATTCCAGACCCTAAATTATTTAACTATAAAATTACCAATCCAGAAAAGTTTTTTTTCCAACTAGTATTGGGTTTCTTTCAATTGGCAGTCTTGGACTATCGCTCATGTAACATGTAACACACTCCCACATTCTTTTGCTTTTAAGTTTGCTTTCTGGTTTTCGAACTGTTGTCCCAATCAAACGAGAAAGCCAAACAATGAAACTTAAAATAAAAAGGATGTGGGACATGACACTCGGACCGATTAGGCAATCCTTCTGGACAAGAACTGCTAGTTGGAACAAATCTATTGATATTATATATATGAATAAATAATATCGATTATAATAAACGCCTAAGTTTTGTTTTATTTAGCGAAATGAATCATGTGAATAGAAGAAAATTTTAATAAACTTATACTACAGTAAATGGAAAGAAACAATCGATAAAAAAACAACAAAAAATAAAAAAAACATAACAAAATTCATGCTCTTTATTTAATCGTTGAAAAATCAATGATTGTACGATCATTGAGATAAAAAATGGACCGGAAAGCTAAATATAACTTGATGTTTCGAGAAGCGATGGCCCCAATGTCTGTTTAACGCACAGTATAATCATAACTACAAAAAGAAAAGGATATATATTTTTTTTTTTTTTAAACTGACTATACAAAATTTACTTTTTATATAAACAACGCATGGATTGTATTGTGTAGAGTGTAAAACAGAAATAAAGATTTAAAGCCGGGTAAATAGAATACGATCTAAATTTAAAAAAAATAGACGAAACGAATAAAGTAATTATAATAGTATCATAAATTATTACTAAAATCAATTCTAGAATTAACAGTAATTAAAACAGGAAAAGAAAATGTGAGGGGGAATGCAATGTTAGGTAGTGCCAGAAACTTTTACTTCCAACTAGTATACATTTATAATATTTCTAAAAATTAAACTTATTCTCCATTTGAATCCTTGTTTTTAGTAGGGGAACTGTGAATATTTCCAACGTATCGGTTTCCTAACATTTTAACCAGTTTTACACCACAAGCTCCTTCAGCGATGAATATTTTCATACTAAATAGGAATGTCTCATAGTATAATTCATCGCCATCGATTAAACACTTGACCGCTAATAGTACCCAATTCTGCAAAGTATAACAGATATCGATTTGTTAGAATTTTTCTTGAGTTCGGAATATTATTCTATATCTTTTAGGTTTATTATTTTTATTTTTTATTTTTTCAGCACAATAGTGTGAAATAAAGGATAAGAATTCTTGCATCCTACAGAAATATTAAAAAAATATTTGTCATTTTATCATTAAAAAAATATATATATGAAAATAGTCGAGGAGGAACAAGGTATCTATTTTTTTTTTTTTTATCAGATAAGAGAACCTGAAAATTTGTTTAATGTAGAGCACAAATTTTCTCGTAGGAGAAAGCTTAGGAGCACAGTTACACGTGTATAACTCCACTATCTCAACATTAAGTGGGCTAATTTTACTCTAGTCTTACTCTTCATGTCATCCGTCACTAAATATACTTTAGAGACAATTTATAAGTGTTTTTCTATTGATTAGAAGTTAAACGCAAATTAATAGAGTGAAGAAATTAAGTGATTAAAAAAAAGATTCAAGGGCAACCCGAGAAGTACTTATCCAATATTAAAATAAATATTAATTAACAAGCAAGGACTTTTAATAGATTCAAAACGTAGAAAACAAATAGTTATGTTACTTTTTTATGTTGGACATACATATTTTAGCGATAGTAGGAAATAAAAATAACAAAATATAAACACCACCATAAAAAGGTGGGCTTTAGTCTCATAACTTAATGCAAATCTGATTTCAATATTTTTTGGGTTAGAGAAATAAAGTCTATAGGGATACATAATGATACTATGAAGAGTGAACAATCCAGATGATAGTGAAAATAGAAGTAAATATTTTATAACATAATGAGAACTTTACAGAACGAAAAAGCAATTGTAGTTGATCGTCATAAGGATGGGCGACAAGCCGAAATCGTTTTAACAAAGGGTTTTACCTTGATAAAAAAATTTGAAGTGCTTGAAAAGTGCAAAAAGCTCAAAGTTGAAATGTAAAGTTCGGTAATATTTAACAAAAACTACAAGAACAGAATCGACAGTGATACTTGAAATATTAGTTAAACAAAAACTGAATCATAAAAATCCAATTCCAATTTTCGTAAATATCAAATATGTATTAAAAGACATTCATACAAAATAATTTTATAATTTAGGGAAATGAGGAAATTGATGTGAGGAATATTATGTCAGGAATAGGTGAATATTTAGAGAAATGAGGTAATTGATGTGAGGGGTATTATGTCAGGAATAGGTGAGTATTTTATGGGTTCGAGTATCTCGAAATAAAGGCACATTCCCTTATAAGCTTCAAGTGAGACAAGATTTGCTGTAAGAAAGGTGAAGGTTCTCTAGCTAATAGTTTGAGTAAAACCATTAACCACGAAGGCATTTCCTAACCACATCCTCCAGCGAATCAAAGATGAACGGGAAGAGATAAAGACTTGAGGAATACGGATTCCTCAAAGCGAGGAGAAACATAGAAATGTGATTAATACATAAGGCCAATAAGATAAATATCTCAAGCCTATGAAAAATAAAAATACTCCTCACATTCCAGTAATATGATATCTCTATTCAGCCTAACCTTAGAATGGAATTTATGGAGCAAGAGAACTCGGAAGGTATTCTACGATGGTGGAAGATGATACGTCAACGGCTTATTTATATTTGCAAGCAAATTTTTGGGAGAATGTAGGAGTGGCACGGTCTTATAGATGATCTTTTTAGCCACATTTTTTCGTTTTGAAAAGATTGCCACCTTCCTTGACATCCTGTTGAGCAGGTATTTCGCAAAAAAAATGGCCTCTCAATTGGATAAATAACAAGTGAAATGATAATTTCTTGAAAAAATACAAAACAAACTATAAGCCTATAAAACAAGACATAAGCCTCAACCGCATTTTCAGTATCATTGGATTCTATAAGTTTTTTTATTTAATTTTTTTATTTTGCTGTTATCTTTTTTCGTTTTTATCTTTTATGATGAACCATCCGCTTTTTTTATTTTTTTTATTTTTTTTTTTACGCATTTATCAGTATGAAAATATTTTTGGACGTCTATAAGGCACCATTCTTTGATGGTATTAATTTGCCATCTAAAGGTGTCTTTACACCTCACGAACATTACCTTCGAACAAGTTCTCCTTCGAACCTTGCCGTACCGACGTGAAGCGAACAACCATTTATACTTCACGTGACTTTAAGCGAACCAATATGGCTCACGCACCCAAAGCTAGCTTATGATAAAGAAAAAAATCTCCATTATTAAAATATATTTTATATTATCTGAAAAATAAAAAAATAGGAGACGATTTACAACGTTTCAGAAATTACACTAGTATCACAAACAACTCCTGTCACTTAGGAAAAACCCAAATCAAAAGCGACACTAGCGCTACCCCCGAACCCAGGCGAACAGATGAAGTACCTAGAACACCCGAACAGTCGACGTGAAGGATGTTCGAAGGTTGTTCGAGGGTGGTGTTCGAATGTAAAGTTCGTGAGGTGTAAAGGCACCATAAGAGCCACTCTGTTAATCTGCGAATCGAGTCGATCTTTATTATACCGGACAAGCTGAATCCATTAAACTATTAAAATAATCGATACTGTTAAGATTCACGAAATCATGAAAGCCAGACTGTCTCCAGTCATGAAGTACAGTAACCCCTAGTACATGAGAACCAGTAAAAGCAAAAAAGAACTAAGAAAAGATCTGGAACTTACCGAGAATTCATAGACCAGTTAGTGAATTTCTCTATTGGCAGTAGAATATGCAAAATTGTTTAAAAAGATGTTAGATGATATGACTATTTTCTTTCCTATTTAAAAATATTTTTTATTTCTCTTTTTTGCTTTTAAGATTTTACATCTTGTAGCAAGGAGTTCTCCAGGCATATATTGTACATACAAATAAATTAATAAGTTTTACATACAAAAAAAATGAGAAAATATACATAATAATAATAAAATAAATAAAAATATATATAAATGAACAAAATTAACTTTACACTGATTCGTATCGGAATAAAAGAATAATACAGAGGGGGGAAAAACAGAATTATACATAACTAGGTAATGAAATAAACATTCATCTTCTTCAGAAAATTGCTCCTCTCCTTCCATAATTATATATAAGTAATATTACATTTATAAAGATAAGAACAAGCAGACATGTATTTAAAAAGTATATGTACACAAGTATTTACCCTTCAGAAGCTTAAAATAAATCAAGTAATTTCCATTGAATTAATTTCAAAAACCCTAAAAATAAAAGTTATTCGTACATGATGAAGCTTCTTATTTTTGTACTTTGTTTAAATAAATGAAAATATTATTAATTTTCTTTATATTGTCAATTGTGAACAAATCCTCAAACATTAAATCGGGATTGAGATCTAGATTTATATAAAATTGTAGAAATTGGGATCTTATGGGAGCTAATATGGGACATGAAATAAAAAAATGTTTAAGGTTGTCAGGTTCATTACTATTACAGAGTGGGCATTTTGAATGGGGATCAAAACTAAAAATAGATCCGCTGATAATTAATCTTTGAAATTTATTTCCTGCTAACCTAACCTGAGAGATTGTTCTGATTTTATTTATATGACAACGAAACCTTAGGTAGTTTTCACCAAAGAAAGATTTGATAGGTTCCTGAAATATATGCTGTAATTTGATTTAGAAACAATGTCTATGTCCTTGCTCAAAAGGTGACTGTCCAAACTTGTGATTAAGGAATCCTTTCTCTTCAACAGAATATTTGGATCTTGACTCATCCATACATCTTCAGCTCCAATAGAAATCATAATATTTTTTAATTCTGAAGCCCAATTAAATGGAATGTTTCTGTTTTCAGCAAGTTCTAACAGCCTTTTAAAACGAATCAAAGGTAATCTAGTTTCCTGCATCCTAAGGATTTTATACCACCAGTTTAATGCCCGTTATTCCTATTTAAAAATATTATTTCATCATTCAAGAATTCTATGGCCACTGGAAATGACCAGGTAAGTCCAAATGTGTTGTACACTATGAAGAAGCCATAGAATTGTAATGCATCTTAATAAAATATAAGTTTATAATATCTACACATGTTATTAGTTATATAATGTTAACTAGCAGCAATAAAAAAAAAACTATACCCAATATTCTAATAAAATTGTCTCGAGTTATGCAGTTCCAAAGTAAGATTCTCATTTTAATTCCCACAAATGTTTATTCCCAGGGCTTACTCAAACACTTTTACTCAAAGTGTCAAGTATCCAGAGCAATGTGGAGATATGACCTGAGATCACGCTCACCAGGATATTCCACTTTATCTATTATTGATTATAGAATGTGCCAACATTATGAAGACCCGAGTTGCCAAGGGGATCGGTCACGGTTGTTGTAACAGAATAGAAAAGTTACCTTACACAGTCGGACTGGAGCATAGCTGTTCACAATTGTACACTGACCAACACCATTTCAATAAAATTAGCAGGGTAAGATGATAACGCGCTCATGGTCATTCAAATGCGCACACGGATTACGCCGATTTAATGTAAAAATTATAACGATACGTAATAGAAGCGAAATCAACTAAAAAAATTCACCATTTTTTTCGTGCTTATAATCTGGGGAAGTTATGAGGTTATGATGAAAGAGGGCAGGTAGAGGTAGAGGTAGAGGCGGATAGAAAAATATTAAAGTAGCGATATTAAGGCGAACTCTCGTGCAAGAAATCTCTTTGACACTACTTTTTTCATTTTCTCAAAGCGGCGGATGCCACCTGCACCGGGATCGGAGCGCTACCTGTTCTATTGTCGGAGTTGGAGGAAGGTCCAAAATATTTTCACTGCTATGCTACTTATTGTATTCTTATATTTATTCGGTAGCCACCTGTCGTCTTGGATATTTACCGTCTTCTCAACTGAGAGGTCTCGGTCCATTTCACTGGTTTGTCTTCCTAGGAGAAGGATGAGAAAACATGAACGGCTTAGGAAGAAATTTTTTTTTTTTAAATTCTTAATAAATAATCACTCTGTTGAATCATAATTAAGTAACTACCGAAATTCAATAGTAGATTTTTTATACATTACCAAAGACATAAAGTTATGAACAATGTTGACATATATTTTTTTTAAGAAGTATTGTTTTATTTTATTTTTAATTGAAAAAAATAAATATAAATATCCTGAACTTAAAATAATGAAAACATTAAAAAACAATTTAAATTTTAAAGTAAAGTATGCCAAATCATTTTTTTTTTTTTTTTTTTAATCTATTAAATACTGGAATCAACTATTTTACTTGAGATCGCTGGGGGTGATTGGTTTCCAGCCCAGGACCTGATTTCATAGTCAGTAATCGTAGAACTAGTAAGCTAATGTAATAGCGATAATAAACTATGTGGATTGCGTATCAGGATTAATAAGCCATTTGAAGAAGTCGTTGGAGATATTCATGTTCGACATGTCAAAAAAGGTTAATCCTCCGTTCTAATTTTTTCGGGTTCCTTATATGTCTAAACCTATGAATCAAGAAAATTATAAAATCTTATTAGTCATACAGGCCAGAGAAAAAATTATTAATGTAAGGGGACGACTTATAAAAGATCATCTAGATTATCAAGACCCTACTACTAATAATACTACTATGCACCCTTCAATAAAAATAACAATGCCTTTCTTATTTTTTATATATATTTAAATAATAAAAGGCCACAGTGGCGTAATCACTTTATCTTGCACTTAAAATTTATTCTAAAGGTACGTTGGTCCCAGGAAATAACATTTTTTATTTAATCATTATTGTGGATAACCACCCTTGTTTTTAAATTATTTTAAATAATTTATTTTTGAAGAGAAAAGATTTGGCTCCGCCAGGAATCGAACCCGGGTCTTCCGCGTGACATGCGCGGTATGCTAACCATTGGACCCGTGTTCGATTCTCGGCGGAGCCAAATCTTTTCTCTCCCATAGGTGCATGCTGGTGAAATTTTCTTCTAGGGGCGGACTGGTGTAATTCTTATGACTAGGCGGTATTCTGACTATTTAAGGCTCAATTAATTTTTTCGAATAAAACTTATTGATATTTAAAAATTGAAATATTTGTTCATATAATGCTGACTTATAGAATTTATTTAATTTGTAGTTTTTGTTTCTCATATTTTCTAGGGGGGAGGAGCAGCCCTAGACGCCCATGAGTTATACGTAAAACATAATTATATTATTTGATCTTAAAGAGTGACCTGATCGACGAAATCTTTCAATAGTTCTAAGGATTGAAAGAAGGACATTTAGGGACATTGTTGAAGGTAAAAATATATTTTTACGATTGATTTTCACTAGTTGAAAGTTTTTGCATTCTAATTATTTTCTTTCATTCTTACATGGATTCAAAATATTCCAAGATGAAAAAACAACTCAATCACAAGATTACTATTCAACTAGCCGTAACATTATGCAACAAGAGGTGGCCCAAGTCGCGGAGGCCTTCCTTCCAGAGGGAATGATAAATTAGGCAGTCAAGGGCGACTAAGAGGAAGATGTTTCAGTACCGGGCTGGCGGAAGGCACAGGTGGGAGCTATAGCTTTCGAAAGTGAAATATGGACATATTCCCGGGTTTCGACACCTCATCCCCGGGCCACACAGGGACTTTCTACCTTAATACGGAGGAAATGAACCATGGAAGAGAGCTCTCCTTGCCACGAGGGCACCGTTATCTTTCATCCTTGGATACGGGCATCCTTCGTGATTAGTTCTTCTTCCCTCTGATAATGCCGATGATTAATGATGGTGATGATGATGACAAGTCGGTTCGACAGCCCTTCCTCTCCGATGAGGATGCTATTAATCAGGTTTTATTGGAAAGACCTTATGTTAAGTCGTCCTTGTATGACAAATTAGTTTTTCTACGGGTATGATGGTATCAATAAGGGATTAAGTATTCTTGATTTGAATGCATAAATTTGAAATAAATGTTCACTTCATAATAAACTATAAAAAAGAACTGCACCTCTAAAACCAACACAGCAGGTCTTAATGAAGTTTTGAAGTTTGTAAAAAGTATCTATACAAATTGACATTTGTAATATAAAACAATTCCCAGCAAAATAACGGGAAATATAAAGTCTCATAGGACATAAAGTATCATAATTAATAATGGTTTTACAAAATAGGTGCAATTTGATACTGTTTCTGAAGAATGGCAAATTGGGGGTGCCCTGTTTTGAGAGGTTATGTGACTGTGATATTATTGTCCTCCCATCGCGGCTTTTTTCAGTTGAAAAGGGCCTTCAATAGCTTTATTAAATCATAGCTTTCGACTTCCGCTAGCTTCGCTCGCTCTTCGGAGATAAATAAACCCCCAAAAGGATCCTTTTCAATAAGATCTTATTATTATGAGATATTACAACTGTGAAGGGCGCTTTACTGAACGCATTTTGTTAAAAAGTTCAAACCAATATTCAATATTTCAACTACTATTTTTTAAAAATGGTATCAAGATAATAAGCTTAAATTAAACAGTTCCTCTCACTTAGGCATAAATATATAAAAGCAGCCGCTTTGATATTAAAACATTTTTCAAATAAAAATAAAATATGCTTTACCGGAATTAAAACCGTTATAAATTCGAAACAAAATTATTAAATAAAAAAAGAAAGAAAAAAACCTTTTTCAAACCGTGTTTAGGCTTATATAAAAAAATTCTGTAAAGGAAAACTGTATGGTACGTAAAATTATTATTCCAATGAGCATCTGCAATATTCCGGCTAAATATCTAATCAATAGGTCCAGTGGTCCAGTGGTCACAGAAAAATTCAGCGGAAGTTTTATGGATTTTTAAAACGCGTATCGAAATATTTAGGGAGGAATATTTTCATTTTTTTTATTACTATGGTAATAAGACTATTAATACAAATAACTAAAATGATCATTGGCAGAACCGATATAATTTCAATTCATCTCCTTAAGCACCTTTAATTAATTTGGATACAAGCAAAATAATTTCCATGAATGAATACAATCAATCGGAAATACGTCGCCGCTTTTACATTTTCGCGACTCATTTAAGTTCCATTGATCCGGACCGGATATTGAACTGAGAGGAGTTCCGGGCTCTTTTGAACATACTTCCGGTCATCTGACCTTGTACAGTCAATTTTAGGAAGTAGTAGATTCGATGGAGGTCTCGATGGCTTTCCGCAAATAAATATATAGGTTCGAGAAATCCTATTTTTTAGATAGTTGTAGTTATAAATTGAATACATAACCCAAGCATGATATACCGTAAGGATAATCAAAGAGCATCGTATCAAAGAACGAATGAACAGCATTGGTAGTCCCGGAAAGGCAGAGGGTATATTTGTGAATCGAATAGAAAAAAAATATCGGGCGATGCGCGCAACACACAACTTTCACTTACCATCTTACTTTGATTAAGAAATAGACGTGTTTTGTTAAATGCCACTTTTTAAAGTCACACATTTTTCCACATTCATTTACTTATTTTATATGTATATGCTCTTTAAAGAACACTAAATTTTATTATTAAATAATAAACTTGTGATAATTTACAATATTATTAAGGATTTACTTGTGATAATTTGGCAATGCAAACATAATACACGAAGTCGTCTGATAAACCTTATAATTCTAGAATTAGATGTTGAAAATTTCATACAGTTAACATGAAACAACTAATTTCCATTAAATGAACAGAACATCTATAATTAAAAACAATCGTCTGTCATTAAAGGCGTACTGCGCATCCTGGGCTCAACCTGTTTAATGAGTTAACGGAATATTTTTCTTTTTTTCTCTGTATATGTTTATTTAATTTTTTTTATATTTCATATCTAGCCATTTCTTATTTTTATGCGAAACGAGAGACAGATAATGTCTCCACATAAACAATAACAAAGGTACTTTATAGGAAAACAAAAAAGGCCCCTTCTTCATTTGAGCCCCCTCAGAACATTTTAACAATAATAAAGCTTACCTGATATTAAAGAATATTTGATTCTCATTAAACATTGATCTCATTAATCGAAATCGTTAAAGCTATTTTTGAGAAAATCGTAAAAAAAGGAAAACAAGTTATGAAATAAAGTGCCCAGTCCGTTTGATCGATTTTGATGAAATTTTTGCTCTCACACTCACACACACAGACCTTTACGCGGTACTTAGTTATTTGGAATCAAGGGATCCCAAAACGTGTATTTCCGCTGAAAACTGGAAGTCGAAATTTTTCACGATCGCAATACTTTCCCTTACGATATATTTTATATATTTCATATATGATATATTTCGTATATGGGTGAAAGTAAAAATATCCCTTAAATTACAATACTTTAGCAATGTGCTTCAACTGCATAATTCATCAGGTTAAACGATCAGTGTAGATAGTGAATCTAATATTGGACCGTAACATCCAATCATTGCAAATATATTTCTATATAATAATTTTCCCATAGAACCCATATTAAATTTTATAGCCATTGAGGAGTAAATTTTATACTTCGTCTTTATATTAAATAAAAAAACTGACACCCCGAAAAATCCAATAAGAAGTTTTCCACAATTCTAATAAACCCCAGGAGAAAGTTTATATTGAAAACTCGGTAATATTAAGTCGGGCTTTTCCTAATATCGGATGGGGGATGGTTTATGGTTTATGGCTAGATATATAGCTGACATCCTCTATACTGATTATCAACTGATAAATATTGGAGGGGGCCCGGGGCAACCATAAATATCCCTCAATCCTGATCTATGGACTGGGGAGGAAACCTTTTACCTTGCCGGGATTGTGGTAGTCCAAGGATGGCTTGGCAAAACTCCTCATGTACCGAGAGTCTGAACCGTTAAAGAATATTGACCAAAAATAATTCTACTTAAGTCGTATGTTAGCATGATTCACTTTCTTCGAATACAATAACTGATTATTAACTGAGTAAGGAGTCGGCTTGTGAACCATAGCCACCAATGACGTTAAATAAATAATAGAGGGGTTATATGTAAGCTATTATAGAGTAATGAATGTAAAGGAAAAGCCCATCGATTAATTACCATAAACAAGTAGACATTTTTTTCCGCTGCATACTACTAAACTCATGTGATATTAAAAAGTATGTAACTTTCTTAGTGATAGTTCGATTTCCATGTTTTTTTTTTTTCGATTTATCTGTTATTACATTCCTTGGACGAAGGTGTGATGGCCGCAAACGGAGTGGGCCAACGCGTTAGGAAATACGTGTTGCTATGTGCAACGTACAATTGGAAACCCAAAGATAGCAAGTTCAAAACACGGAGTCAGGGGAAATTCAGTAATACTCTGTATTAATCCCCCAAATACCCTTTCCCCTTGCCCTGGAAAACCCGTAAGGCCTATAAAGGCGAGGAAGGGGAGGAAAAAAAATGCATTCCTTAAATCAAGATTAGACCTAAAAATCATTTTATAAGTCGCTAAAGATTTATTTTTTATGATACCCAAGATGCTTCAATAATTTAGTGTAATTTTTCTAACTTAATCTTTCTGAAGTGAGCATATTTGAAGATTTAAAGTTTAAAGTACTACAAAATATAAAATAAATAATTATAATACGAAAAAAAAGCGACATTAGAACAAAAATCTCGAAAAAAAATATTAATATTAAAGATGCTTAAATGCTTATCTGGGATAAAATTGCTACTAAGGAAAAAATCGCGTACCGAAAATAGAAACAGTAATTATTTTTCTTTTTTCCTAAGGCCGTTCTGGGATATATAGCATAACGGAAGGCAGTCATATATTTTCTTACACATATATAATTATAATAATGAACCAGACTTGAGAACAATTCATTGGCTTCTTTTCAGAACAAAGCATTTTCAAAAATTAAAATACATGAAATGGAGTTTAATTTTACCATCCCCTCCACTCGGAAAACAAAAAAGTAAAGTGTTTCGGTTAAGCCCTAAAGCGAGCCTCTACCTCCGCCCACGGCTGTATAACTAAATTGAATTATTTTAAATGCGTGCCGCGATGTCGTTGTCTTAACTGGCCTAAGGAAACAATTAATTAATCATAATTTTTTTTTAATTTTAAAGCCATCTCCAATTCCTATGTGTCATTATCATACGTTACCAGAGCATTGTAATATCTTAATTAGTTAGTTAACAGGTTAAATACAACGTTGAATTATAATTAAGTTATAATTATGTCTTATTAATATGATAATTTTTTTGTTACTCGATTTGTAGATCCTACTTTTCAACAAAATATTGAAGCAGCAGGTTTTAACTGCTTTTTTTACTGATCATATCATGGTAGGTCAGGCATAGGGAAGGATGTAACGTAGCAGTCTCTTAAATGCCTTGTTTCAGTTGCTCAGGTCTGTTAAAGAAGGAAATCTCTCGTCCAAAGCAGTCAATCGTAACCATTTGTCGTAAATATATGTATATCTATGTGTGTGTGTGTGTGTGTGTGTGTGTGTGTGTGTGTGTGTGTGTGTGTGTGTGTGTGTGTGTGTGTGTGTGTGTGTGTGTGTGTGTAAGTTGGTATGAAGTTGTTTGTAAAGATTCTTTATGTGTTCTTCAACGGGTAGTATGTGAAAGTTGATTTGTAACGTATCAAAGTTGATTTGGAAATGAGCCGTAAGATTTTTTTGACTGAAAAGTTTGAAGTCCAGTGTCCAATGTCTGGCTTAGATTAACAAGTCTCTCGAATACCACCCTGTAAGTCGTCGTTGTGGGATGGTATGGATTTGCAAGCGATTTTAATTTTTTTGCTAAAGGATTTTTGCTATGTCTTGTCTCGGAAGTTTTTTTTAAAGATATGTTGCAGTGTCCGTGACTTAGATATAACTAATATAATGAATCACTTTTCATTAGTATCTAATAATATTCGCAACAACAACTAACATGGGCATCCGCAGGGGAAGGGGGCAATTTTGAGAAACAAAAAGTCGCAGTTAAACAAATTTGTAATCATTTACTATATTTATTAAGAGTTAAATAAAACTTTAAATTTTTAAATACTACTTAATAAGTTTTATTTTAACAATTAATTGATCCTTACAAGGTCGGAATATCTCGACCCCTTCAAGAATTTTACCAGCCTGCCCTACTAGACGAAATCCTGCGAACTCCCTTTGCAACTACTAATTAAGTTTAGATTTTCGAGTAGTAATTGATTGCTTTTAAATATTCCAAAGTTTTTTTTACAGTTTTTCATTCTCCTAGAATTTCGTTCAGTGTTCCGTTTAATGCTGTATTTGTTCTTTGATTCCTAAAAGCTTTGCAGTCTATTAAGATATGGCTTATGGTAATTTCCTCACTGCATATTCTGCATGTTGGAGGTGCGAGCCCTTTTAGCAAATATGCATGTGAAAATTCACAGTGTCCAATTCTAATTTGGCAGAGGACGGTTTCTTCCCTCCTTGATATTCTGCTTGAGGTTGTCCACTTGGTTGGATTCCTCTTCATCATTTTTAGTTTGGCGTCTTGATTATTCCATCTGGTCTGCCAGTGTTCCCTGATTTCAAGTTTTATTTTTTTTACAAAGTCTTCAAGAGGAATAGCATTTAATAGTGATACCTCTTTGGTTCCGGGAATTCTTGCTGAGCGGGCGTCTGTATCTGCTTGTTCGTTCCCCGTGATTCCACAATGTGAGGGGGTCCATAAGAAAACTATATCACTCCCTTTCTCTTTTAATTCCCACAAACGGTTTCTAATCGCTATTATTAATCCGTTTTCAGGTCTTGACAACGACCAGCTGAGGTCAATAGTGGAAGAAGACCCAACCAAAACCAACTGAGAAATAGCGGTAGAACTCGGCGTGAACCAATCCACAGTTGTACGCCACTTGGAAGCAATTGGTAAGGTAAAAAAGTTGGCCAAGTGAGTGCCACACCAATTAAACGACCACCAAAAAAAAGCGCCGCTTTGAAATCTGTTCCATGTTTGTGACACGCAATAAAAATGATCCATTTCTCGATCGCATTGTGACGTGCGATGAAAAATGGATCTTATACGACAACAGAAGGCGTTGTAGCCAATGGATGGGCAAAGCCAAAACCTTTCCCGACCACCAACCAACAACTTCCAACCAAAACCTTTCCCGAAGCACAACCTGCACCCAAAAAAAGTTATGGTCACAGTTTGATGGTATACTGCTGGTGTTATGCACTACAGCTTTCTCAATCGAGGTGAGACTATAACTGCTGACAAGTACTGTCAAGAAATTGACAACATGAATAAAAAATTACAACGCCTTTGCCCAGCATTGATGAATCGGAAGGGACCTATCCTTCTCCATGATAACGCCAGACCACATGTCGCATAACCAACGCTACGACGACTGCACGAGTTGGGCTACGAAGTTCTCCCACACCCACCTTATTCACCTGACCTCTCTCCTACAGACTTCCACTTTTTCAGGCATCTGGATAACTTTTTGAGGGAGAAAAATTTTCAAAACCAGGATGAAATTGAAAATTCTTTTCGTGACTTCATTGAGTCCAAGGATTCAGATTTTTTTTCTGGTGGAATAAGAAAGCTTGTTGAACGTTGGCAAAAGTGCATTGATTCAGATGGAAATTATTTTGATTAAATATATATAGTTAAAGTAAAGATATGGCCTATTTTCAATGAATATTAAAAACCTGCACTAATTTTGCATCAACCCAAATGTATACATATGTGTATGTGTAAATATAGGTTTAGAGGCAGCTCCTGGCAGACGGTATCTTACCGTACCAATAAAAGCTTTTTGTTTATATTTTGAAAAAGATATTGTATATTTATGTTTAATAAAGCTGTCTATTATAGAATAACAATCGCCTACTACAGTCCTTGGCTTGTTAAAAACAAGAAATCGGATTTCAGTGATTTATTAAAAAAAGTTCTCGTGGAAAAAATAGTGTATCAATTAAGAATTTATTTGTACGTTTTGAGTAATTCACAAAATAATTTTACATTAATCGAGCCCTTTATGTACATTTATTGAATGGTATTTAAATATAATTCAGTATAGTTTCATAAAAAAAAAATCCGTTTACGATACAAAACGTAGTAGGGTTGCATTAGTATGAGTTCTGGATCACCTGGAACACGATTGTGGAATGTTTGGTTCTAGATTTTCCAAAACGAATAAAAAGTGCAGTGACTCAAAATAGGTATCTGCATTTGAACCTTTAAAACGGAAAATATTATTTCCTTTAGACCACCCATCGACAGAGTCATACAGTCTGGACGAGCCTGGACACCTAGCGAGCCCAAATCGATGGTTGGATATAGAAAGTGGTCCAGATATAAACAGTGGCTGTATTAAGGGACCTGCCAAGGCACCTCTATTAATACCTCGGGAAGCGGGTGAGCGATGGACCAAGCTGTATTCTCACCCGCTCTGTCTGGCATTTAATTAGTATGGATATATTTTGGACCGGGGTGGCATTTTGGAATAGAGGCTATTTCGAAGTCGACGGCAATATCCCTTCACGTAAGGTGGGGTCATGACTACTTGGATTCATTCATTCATCACCTAATATCGGAATATTATAAGATACAAAATATAGGATTAATCACGCAGATATAATTGGAAACCCGAAGATAGCAAGATCAAAATCCGGAGTCAGGAGACATTTAATAATGCTCGGCATTAATCCCCCATCCTCTCCCTCGGGGAACCGCGTGAAGTCTAAACTGCGAAAAAGGACCAAAAAGACAGAAAAAAACTTGAACATATCACATAAACGAAAGAATGCAGAAGGCTCGAAATTATGTAGAGTAAACCTTCTTTAATTCAGCATTCGATGATCCGAAGGCTCGATCATCTGGCATGATGTGCCATTTATAAGAAAATTAAGTTTATTGTAAGCTTATAGTTCAGGTTTTTGAATCGCAATTAGAAGAGCTTTAACGTAGTTCAAAAATTAAAAACATGAAATGATGTCAAATTTTTCATTTATATTTTTTCTGATAATTATTCTGTAATTCGTCACAACTCAATGGCAAAACGTTGGTTCACTTGCTTGCAAGAAACATAAAAACGAATTTCAGAATTTATAAGAAAAATACATGAAACTTTAAGAGTAGAATTGTTACTGTATAAACTATTGATAATTGGTAATCACTTTAGAATAATTGATATTATTTTCCTTTTTTATGTTGAAAATGGTCTTAAAATTGTCTCTAAAAAGAATCAATAAATTTTATGAGAAAATATAATTATTAATAGCTTTTACAGTTGATTACATAATTTATTTTTTGCTTTAAGCCAATACCGCCATTTTTATAAAAACTACAAGTAAGAATCAAATGTTAAATGTTAAAACGTTGTCAATGTTCAAATTTCAAAACAAAAATGAACATCACTAGATTAATGATTAATAGTTATTATTTTTAAAAATTAAATATATATTTCCAAATAATAATAATAATGCTCTTCTTATCATTTTACGTAATATATTTTGCTAAGAAAAGTTTAAATTAAAAAAAATTTTAATTTAAAATTAAAAAAAAAAAATTCTCCCCGGCGGGGAATCGAACCCCGGTCTCCCGCGTGACAGGCGGGGATACTTACCACTATACTACCGAGGACTACATCTCGATTCGCGAATTGAATTATATTAAGTATACGTAATTATCGAGAATTTTCAACAATTAACAAAAGTTAATTATTATTATAATTTAAATGCATTTCCTACTGCTTTGGTTATTAAATCGAAAAATAAAAAAAAATGTAAACTAGCAAAGCGAAACTTGGCGGTTGTAATTGCCGTCTTCCTGATGTTATATTATTGAAAGTATTATAATTGTATAGCCTCCGAATAGATTAATTTTAGATATGCTTTCTAAATTATCATATAATAAAACATTTTATCTCATTATAAAATGATTCGAAAGATAGATCATGTATATTCGGAAACTTGAGAGAATATTTCATCGACTAAATGCCAGTGTAGCATGCTATTTATAAATAAATTTCAGTCTGAATCATTATTTATTTATATATATATGATTCGGCCGTGGTCGAATCTTTTATCTTCTAATAAAATAGTTTAAAAATTATAAATTAATTATAAGAGTCATAACTAATTACTACATAACAATATACCATGTATATATTTGACGTATGTCAACTAGATCCCGTCTGTCTGGACAATTGTTCAGCCCCCAGGTACTTCGCTACAATGTGGCGAGACCTGGAGGGAGGGATCACAGAAGAGAAAGATTCGATCACGATCGGAACGGACTCACGGTTAGCTCAGTGATAAGAGCCCTGCGACGTAGATGCAGAGGACCTGGGTTCGATTCCCGGCCGTGGTCGAATCTTTTATCTTCTAATAAAATAGTTTAAAACATTATTTAAATATTTATTTCAAGCTAGTTATTGCGCCAAAACGTTAACCAATTCCTCAAACACCATAGATTAATTAAAAATGAAACATACCTTATCGAGAATAAACATGTTCACCTTACCTGGAAAAATAAAAATATAAACATAAGTAATCCTGCAAATGTTAGAAACAAATCATATTTTTTGTACATAAGTAAAAAATCAGTAATAAGCTTTTTAGTAAATGAAAATTTTAAAAAGGAAAAAGAAATATATATATATATATATATATATATATATATATATATATATCTTTGAATATAGGAATAATGACGCTTAGAAGATTGTGCACGTCTTAGGGTCTGGCCACACATGTCCGCACCGGATCCGCACCGTAGCAATAATACAGGTTATGTTCAGAATATTTTTAATTTAACTTACATATTACCTTTAGTTATGCCTAAAGTGGCCTGTGTCTGACATGTGTGGCTTGAACTTTAGGCATAACTAAAGGTAATATGTAAGTTAAATTAAAAATATTCTGAACATAACCTGTATTATTGCTACGGTGCGGATCCGGTGCGGACATGTGTGGCCAGACCTTTAAAACAACTATTTATACAGATTGTAAAATATGATCTTTCGGTATGGTTGAAAAAAATTAAATTTACTAAACTTCAATGATTATTTTAAAGCACGGAACTGTCAAAATGTTAAGTTGAATTCGTCTAAACAAAACTGGTTATAAAATAATAGAATAACAGTGATATGTTAGATAACTGAAGAGAAGGAAGTTTTTAAAAGATGAATACTTTTAAAGAAAATTTAAGTTAAAATTATAATATTTCTTAAGATGTATGGTCAATTGATTCAAATTTACAAAATATGGAATAAATGTTTTAATAAATTATCGAAGAGTAGTTTAAATAATGACAGTTAACAACATACCAAAATAGTAAACGTAATCATCCAATATAGTTGGAAAGCTATGATTGGGTGCTATTAGGAAAATGAGGACGAAATCAAACTATTACTAATCATATAATCGAGTTGAAATGTGCAATATCATTACGTCTCAAAGGGGTGCATATATGGAATTATTCAATTAGTTGATTGGCTCCATGCATCAACAATATTATCATCAAATCAATCTAGAGTTTCATCTATATAATAACATACCTAATATATCAGTTAACTTATATGTATATATAATATACATTACATAGAAGCATATCACTGTTATATAAATGTAGCTGTTTGGCGATATTTTTAAGTCATTTACATGTCCTATTAAAGAAAAATGTGTTGTTTTATTTTTGATCCATTCATTAATATGTAATCAACAATTCTTTGGTATGTAAACTGACCCAGTTATAACCACGTGTAAGGCAATCTTTTTTTTAAAATAGGAACCCGGTATTAGAAAAATGAAACAAGAAAATACGGTACTTGTACAATAAAGGGACTCCACTTTAATTCTACCCAAGCAAGTTATGCTTACCTACTTATGAAAACAAAACATAAATGACTATAATTATTATTTCATTAATCTGCTAATTTTGATTCTTCTCATTAATCTCTCAATTATAATAATACAGTTAGCGTAAAGAAGGTTAATTTTTATAGAAACCTATTATAGCTTAGACATCATATTATGGGTATAGGTAGAATATGCATGTAAACGTAAAGTGACTCGTTTGATAATACGGTATATATCAGAAATTTAGTTTATTTTCATTTGTTTTCAAACAAAGGTTCAATAATGAAAAAAATTAGTCCTAGTAAAGTATCATACGGATTTGCTTTAAATGCATAAGCAAAAAATAAAAAGGGAGAACAGAAAAGTACGCAACGCCGTAAAAAATTTGTGTTCCGTCATACTTACCTAAAGTTATATGATAAGTTGTAAAATTTTAAGTTGTGACGATAACGAATTGGGCACATTAAGAAGTACATTGCGTAGAGTTGAGATTAATGGGCAAGTGTAAAGGACAGGAAGTTTATCAAACCACGAGCCGCCCAAACGAGCGGACAAGCTAGCACTCCCAGACCTCAGATAATCTCCGACGAGATAAAGAGAACAATAAGGATTTAAAGCGCCCCCCCCCCTCATGATAAGGAGAACACCTGACGGGTGGGCTAATACCGGGCCGTCCTATCCGGAGCTATCCAAATGTTTTCTTGTTTGCTCTGGCAACAGCGGCAGTGTCAATGTTTGCCTCCTCGCAGTTACCTCCTCCCGGGATCGATCCAGGCTCGTCAGCTCCCTCTCGAATAGTAATTAACGGACAATGCATTACTTAGTCCCTCATGGAGGCCTCAAAGGGTACAGGCCTCTGCATCAATCAGGGATCTCGTAGGCCTCCCAAAGGAGGGAATCCAATCGGTGCTAAACCCATGTACTGAAGGAGATCCCTTAACATGTTCGGTGCATTCAATGTCATGCAAGCATGAAGCATAAGTAACAGAATAAAACAATAAGTACTCACATCACCAATCCATGCAAGATAAAGAGCCGTTAATACGTTATTAGGTATATTATTAAAATTCTGATCTGTTCCGCTAAATTATCGATCCTAGATAAACATAATTATGGATAACATGAAAAGTAATGAAAATTTTAACAAAATAAAGGTTACCGACCCTATATGCCAATATGTCAAGAAACAAGTTTAAAAAAATCTGTCGATAAATCGATAAACCGGAAACATTAATGAATAACTGAGATTACCATTTTGAATTGCCTAGTGTTTGAGTTCTTCCGGTTTTCAAACCTGCAGACGGTTTTTTCATGCAATGAAGAACATGCGGAATTATGCAACATAATAACATCATAAAGAAAAGCATAAAGTAATTATTAGCTAAACAAATTACCGGAAAAAAAATGTTCAGCATTAAAAAATATTTTAAACGGAGTTTAATTCCCTCATCAACAATATCCAATAAAACTTATTAAAATGTAAAAATAAAGCACAATTATTAGATCCCTCAAAGCCCTTACCATCGCCAAACGATAAACCTAAATCCAAATGGTATTATTAACCAATTTGAAAATTAATATCGTCTGATGGTGCCCCTTCTTTTGTTTCATTGAATAAGAAAGAAAAATAAACATTTACTCAAATCGCAATCCTACATTTGTAATTCAAGGCTTGTTGTATTTTTTTTTTTTTTTTATGCCCAACACTTTAGATTTTCTTAATTATTTACTTCACGTACTTTATGCTTTAATTAAATAAAAAATGTAATTTTTAATTGAAATTTAATTTAACTATGGCATTCGTAGTTTTTAGCATTTCATAATTAAAAAATAAATTATAATATTTTAGTTTTAATTAGAAAATAAATATAATACAATAGTCAAACTAGAAAGGCCTAATATTCCTTTAGGGACCAGTGTATTTAAAACCAAAGAAGACCCTGTGAATAACTTCTTGGAAAGGTGGAGGAAGCATTGAACGCAGCAATACTCCAGAGGTCTCTGGCTTCCCTTCTTTCAATTCCATAAAGGAATTGAAGGAACGCATTGAAATTATACAAACAACCGTTGATCAAAATATAATCTCGGACTCTCACGACTACCTCAGCCAATTTGAATATTAATTTAGGACTACTCGCAAATGGAGCGCTGCTTTCCGGGCCCAGCGCACAGCAGCGTCGTGACGGAACGATTACTGTGATGCAAGTTCGACCGCAAAAGGACGTCCCTTAAGGCGCGATGCAATACGTACGGCCTACTTAAATGCGTTTTATCCACCATTGTTGAATGATGATTCATCAACCTGATGTTATAACATTGTAGGCCATACAAACTTAATTGAGTGAAAGGAGGTGCAGTATTTATTTGAGCCATTATATTTCTATTGGTGGATAATATACTAAAATTTAATTGCGTTAAACTGGTCTGTTAATATAATATAAATGAATATAAGCCATAAAAATAAGCCATCCGATTTCTGTTCTTAACAGAAGAAAAAAGATATAATTTATACGAGGCAACAAATATATGTTGACTATGACTAACTTCTGCTATCTTATTATAATTTAATAAGAAGAAAGTTTCTGTGAGGATGGATCGAGAGATGATATCCAGCGAGTTGGAGATTGTCATTAGATAACGATGAAGATTGCTGAGAGATTACACGTATGTCCATTTATACCTACATAAAATATTCATGAATACAGTTAAAATACTTTAAAAGCCAATCAATTATTAAATAAAGTATCTGTACGGACAAATTATTATTCATTTCATAATAAATTAATGTACTAACGCAAAAGCGTTAGGAAATACGCGATGCCATGGGCAATATATGTTTTCCCACCTAAAACCCTGAGCCAGGGGAAATTTAATAATACTAGGCATTAATACCCCAACCTCTCCCCTGGCCCGGAAGACCCCGTATAGCCTAAAAAGGGGAGAAAGTGAAGGAACAAAAAAAAAAAGTTGTGGAGATGAAGTACTTGAGAAGAATGGATGGTAAGACAAGAAGACTAATTCCAAAAAAAAACAATTTGGTCGCACCTGGAACTTTGGGTATCTGAGGATAGTATTGAGGAACATCTGCTGAGATGTTTTGGCCATTTTCCTAGAATGGCAGAGAACAGATGAGTAAAGGTAGTATATGCAATGAAGATGGAAGGGCCGAGACCATGGCGAAGACAGAGGAAGACATGGGAAGACGCGATTCGGAAGGCCTTCGACAGAAGAGGGCTGAAAGGGGAAAGAGAAGACGGATGGTTCAGTGTAGAAGATTCCTGGATTAAGCTTTAATAAACATGAATCTTGAAAGAGGACACTGTAGAAGCTAAAAATAAAAATTAATAGAACAAAACTGTAAAATACAAAATCGGTCAGACATTTGAATTATTCATCAGCTGACGAAATGGCAATGGTGCTGATGCAACAAGCGCGATTCAAACAGTGCTATGAAAACAAACGAGTAAATTTATGCTGTTATGAACGACAAAAATATGATTTGACAACACTTCCTCTAGCTAAAACATTTAAGGGGTCTCGGATATTATTATTGAAGAAGGAGAAGTGTATTTGTAACTTAATTCTAAAATCGTTGACAAGTCTTCAGTAAAGCGAATCAGATTAACATTCCATCGACCATAAAGGGAAAGATTTAAGAATGGTATTGCTGTGAATATATATAAGAACTCAAAACTTCTATAGTTCTGATTTTCTGTGAATTTTAGATCATTACCAGAGGTTGTGAATGCAAAGAATGTGATAAAAACAATTCCATGAAGAAAAATACCGCTAGATATTGTCGTTATCAGATTATTATTTCTGACAGCATCTTTCGAACAACATATGTTTTTTTCCGATCCTGCAGATAGTGTTATGACATTTTCTCAAAAATTAATTGCTGAAAGGAAGATTTATATTTTTCTCTTGATTCATCTTTTACCAAAAGATAAGTCGAGGTAGAGGATTGAGATGAAGAATCCTCCGAATACCACGATAACTTTCATAGATAAATATCAACAAAAATTTGAAAACAAACTAAATTTTGTATGTATCTTACTAAAGTATAGCCTCAATAAAAGTTAAATCATAAGTTTCACCCCCTAAAACATAATCTAGAATAGCCATTTAATATGGTAGGTTAGATATTATACTAAATTTTACTCGTGGAGATACATAAGAAGTTGGGAATACATTAGCTTATAAGGGGTGTTTAGTAGTGTTTAGTAGTAGTGTTTAGTAGTGTTTTACTAACACTGACTATGGATGATTCAACCTTGATACTTTCCCATTGGGTGCACCCTATTATCGCGCCTTATTACTCATATCATCTGAATTGTTTCGGGAACATTTATAAGATCACTGCTTATAACTTCTGCTCGCTCAAAAGGGTTACAAACCTCCAACGGGTACTTTTGTGTTGAATTCAGGCAACATTAAACGATTTTTCGTGTTATTAGGGTGTATAAGGTTGCGTACAACTTTCGCTGCGGCTCACGAAAGGGGATAGTACCTAATTAATAATGAAGATAAGCCTTTTCCAAACTTATGTTATGTAACAGGCATGTATTTTGGGATTCAGTTGAAATCATACAATTTGAGTAAATTTTTGAAATTTGATTATCAATATCAGAGTTTAGCTTTATCAACAGGTCTCTAAAGTCGACTGTTGTGTCTTTTAGGAGTAAGTTCTCTTCTTCCGTGGCAAGATGGCTGATTGGGCACATACGTTAGGAAATATGCGTTGCCCATAGCAACATATAATTGGGAAGAAGTTAAAATCTTTGGGGAGTTTTAATAATACTCAGCATCAATCCCCCACCCTGTCCCCTGGCCCTGGAAATCCCCTTATAGTCTAAAGGGGAGGAAGAAAAAAAAGTTCTCTTCTTCTAATGACGTATGTGCCAATACTAACGATCCCAACTTTACTGTCCTTTTCAATGTACTGTAGCATATGACTCTTCCAGAGCCACTTACCAACCTTCTCATTCATGTTTTGTATTCGGCAGGAGCCTGTAATAGTTTACGATTTCCTTCATTCAAAATAAGTTTAATTATGAACGTTTTTAAAAATGTCGTAGATTGTGGAATATAAACAGTCAAGGAAATTGAATCGCGAGGGCGTTTCAGGGGGCACGACTTTCATCGTAATGACAAGACATCTAGCAGTTTTGGAATACTACATCCCAGTATAACTCCCGCAAATTCTCTCCTTAATTACCAATTTACTCGAGGTCCTACCTGCCTCCATCCTGATGTGGCATCCTAAGGCCCAGTGCACACGGACGACACTTTTCTGCGATCCGGACTATAAGCCTATAGGCTTGTGGTCAGGTGTACCTGGAGTATAATGGACCGACCGGATTATACCATTGTACTCCAGGTACCCCTGACCACAAGCCTATAGGCTTATAATCCGGATCGCAGAAAAGTGTCGTCCGTGTGCACCGGGCTTAAGATGGTAAGGAACCCCTGCGAATAGCTCTTAACCTTTGGATAAGTGTAATCGGATCTCTGGGACAATGGGAGATTCTAAATATAGATACAATATGGAATATTCGAACAGTGATTGAATCATTCCTACGAATCATTTAGAATCCGGGTTCGAACTTAGTAAATTAATTTGAAAATATTATTTTAAAAATGGTAGAGTAAAATCCCTGCATTTTAACTTAAAACTCGAAAATTATCGCATATACCCTGCATTTTTATGGCCGACGAAAATTCCCGTATCATTCACGCACAAATGATAACTCGGTACCTCCCAATAAGATAGAGGACGAAAATGGAATCGAACAAGAAGATCAAAAGACAAGAGAGGAAAGGTCTTAGGTACAGAGATAGATTTAAGGCGAAGCGAGGAAGACCACTTAAGAGGGAAGGCTAGCGGTAACTAAGTTGGATGAGCCGCTGCCCCCAGAACACCCTTTTCCAATCTTTCATTTCGATCTTGCCCCCAGGGCCTGCCCACTTCAACTGCTCCCTTTAATCTTAGCTCTTCGCTTCTATCTCTCTTATAGAAGAGCTTTAGGGGCCTCCATCTCTGCGAAGAATCCATTCTGCGCTATCAGTTTATTTTTATTGCATCGCTCATAATAAATATATATGCTAATATCTCGCCCGTCGGCAAAAGGATTGTTACAACTCAAAAAATTATTTTTTTGGATAATCACATGTGAAGTTGCGACTGCATTCTGTATTTTACTATATACCTACAAACAGCGACTAGGGAAAATAGACTTTGATAAAAAATAGTCTCCCATTCTAATCTATCACTCGTACGAACCATAACTCAAAATTAACCCTCTGCCTGCGTTAACGCGATCATCCTCTCCATAAAAGAATATGGTAACTTGCGCCTTACACAACCGGAACTATTAATACTATTGTGAGTATATTTTGGCACAGTAGGTTTTGTCGTCCTGATTCCAAAAGTATGCTTAACTCAAATTTGATATATTATGAGTTGTAACCATCTTGCCGACGTGCGATTTATATTTGTTGAAAATTATTCATTTATTATTTTAAATAAATAATTGGATAAGAATAGATTTGCCAGTCTCTTAAGAAAATTATCTAAAATATTATATATCTACAGCTGTTTAATTAGTTAAGTTACCCCTCATTTTGTTGCTACATATTCTCTACATTGACCAATTGAATATTAATTGCAGTCACCAAGTCCTAATAAGCCACCTGTATTATTGCTAGTTCATTTGAAATTTGAAGGAGTTACATTTCACTGGATTTGAATTAAATAATCACAATATTGAACCCTGTATTCCACACCGCTCGGTAAGGTACACATCATACCCACCAGCATTGAATAGTATTGTAAATAGAACAATAGGAACACAAATGAAATAGTTTACCCAATAGCGCAATCCAAACAGGGCTACTCTTTGACAACAAACTGAAGTGGTTCACTGTGTTTGCTCATTCGTAAGCCTAAGTACCACTTCCGCTGGTCCTTGTTTGATTGTGCCCGTTGCTTGACCACCTCTGCTCTCCGATGTTGAAATTCACCAAATTTACCTTCGTTTTAACTACAAATAACACTTAGCTATAGAAACTGATAAAATCACATATCGCCCATTCCTTTCAACAACACCATATCTTAAAAACGGGTTATTTCAGTTATGATCGCGCGGTAACTGTAGCATATCCTATTAAGATCATCAAATTTTTACCTCAATCTAAGCCAGTAAGAATTTTTTAAGGAGAACGTCTTAAGTCAAAAGAGTCTGTTTAAAAATTTTAACATTTTTTATTTTGTTGTTATACAAACCGAGAATGTCAATACTTATCTAAAATGATCTGATGCTTAGTCAAAAGTTCAATCAGAGGCTTAGTATATGTTCTGAACAAATTTTATTTTACTTTTAAAATTTAAATTCAATCTCCTGAAAAATCTTGTTTTTTTTTAGGTATTACATCCATGTTAAATAAAGTCCTTTAATATGTATATAATAAACAAACCAAAAAAAGAAAAGCATTTTTAGTCGTTGCCTATATTATCAGGCATTCCTCCTCCAATCACAGTTGCTTCCTCCATTCATAGCCTCACAATTAAAGGTTATATTGTACGTTTATCTTTCAATAGAATTTGCTTGATAGCGACGGATAACCACCTAGAATGTCAAATAGCTTAGGCAATAAAAAAATAGTCACTAACATGTATTTGCTTTTCTTTTACTACTCATTTTTACTATATTCCCGTTTTCCCAGACACAAATTACTGACCTCTTTATATTATCCCTAACCCCAACCCAAAATTTATCGATGTCTTCACCATTCTCAATAGATGGTTCTAATACATCAAATCTATTCTTGCCTTCAATTTCTAATTGCCGGACTTAAAGCTTTTCCAGATTAAAATATTCGGCACGAGACCCGCTTTCTTTCCTTTTTTTTTTTTTATAGAAAGCTTTTGCCGAACTTTAATGTTTGTGTATGCAATATTGTTTATTACATACATTACTTTAATATACATTCAACACCATAGAGATAAATATAATAAACTAAAAGGAAGGAACAGGAAGTTATGAGGACCTGGCAAATACACCAAATATCTGGACACAATCACTTTAGCTGAGAGATGGGGTGTAAAATAGAGAGAGATCGGGAGAGAGAGAGAGTGAGGGGAGGGGGAAGGGGGAGGGAGGGAGAGAGAGAGAGAGAGAGAGGGCGATGTTAAATTCATTAAGGACATAGAAACAATGCGAACGAGGCAGCTAGGAGAGAACGTGAGGAAAGCGTTGATAAATGCACGGAGCTAACATGGCAAGTACATGGCGAGTTATCGCCTATGCGGAACAATGGCCTGCCATGGATACAAGTTACGCAATATGGTAGCTTACAGATGACATATTTCACCGACCGACCTCCACAATATATATATGTGGATGCCCCATGTATAACTCTAACTCTACTTCTCATGAAGGGCCGATAACAATGTAAGGTAGATAAATAAAATAAAAAAATTATCCTATTGCAATATTTTACAGTTTCATACCATAAAGCTTGCCTTAGATAAGGCTCTTTTTAAAGACCTTTCGAATGAAAAATAAAATAAAATCCACTCCTGGATCACTATATTTGATTTGATAAATCACTATATATGTATATTTGATATATCACTATATTTGATTGTCCTTAATATCACTATATTTTTATTATTTTTTAATACTAACTATTACCAGCAAAGGAATAGCAGCCTTTTCTCAAGGCAAGATTATAATATGAATTAAAAAATCCTTCAATTGGAATTCATCTTAATTTCAAATTGATCTTGAAACCCAGGGTCATCCTTAATCGTGTACCAAAAAAGGTTCTAAAAATAAAATGAAAAATCAACAAAACGAATATTCAAATTTGTTGAAATGTGATCAATATAGCACAATGTGTACGGTGTGAGTGCCGCTAAAATTAAAAAAAAAAAGTTCCCAGGCTCAAGGAAGTTATATTGTTCGGTATCCTTTTATCCCTTCTCGATGAAGATGGTTCCCATTTTTACCTGAAAGGGGTGATATTGAAGATATAAGAGCTGAAAATTTCTTGCTATCGCAATTTCTTGACCAGTCCTGTATATGACTGATGAGTTAATAAATGATAAAATTGGTTTGAACTCCCGGCACCCAAATAGAGCGAAGGTATGTTATGGTTTTTGTTCCATCTTTTCTCTTTAAAGTACAATAAATTACACGTAAATAATAAGCTTTTCATCTGTATTTTAAAATAATGTCTTTAGTTTACACTTCTGGTAAAAATTAAAAAAAAAAAAAGATTATTAAGCAAATTAACAAAAACGAACAATGATACAGTGATTGAATATAATTATATTTCCAGAAATATTTATTTCATCAAATGTTTACTTGGATAATCATTTTTAACACTGATATCAAAAATGTAATCATTAATTTCACCAAAAAGAAAGAGACTAAAAATATAAAATATTGGAAATAAAAGACAGAGAAATGTAACTAGGTACATGAAAAGTTACACTTCATTCTTAACGAATGTATTTTTAATAACATTCTTCTATGTAATTTTTACGTTGTTTTTTTTTATCACAATAAATTAAAATTAGCTTATTGGAAGGTTTATTATGTTTTATTACCCTACTTTTGGATTATCCAGATCGCCTTGGGTACCAATTCGACCGGATAAACGAGGTTGTACTGCAAATATTTTTTATAAAAACTTTTGGAAAGCGCAGTAAGCACATCACTTTAACTTCATATAAAAAAAATCACAAAAATATGGCCTTCATCAATTTCCTCCAGCACTTGCATTTGTTACGTTTTTATTTTTTGAAATATTCTGAATTATTCAATAATAATATAATATGTTGTTAGTGACTGGAGAAATATTTTTTAATTTAAATTTAAATTAATCACGTGAAATTGCAGGTTTCAGCTTCGATATTTCTTATGATAGCTTTGAGTTAAATGTGATTCAATGTAATTTAATTAATATATGCGCTTTAATATGCAATTCAATCAAGTAATTTTTTTATTATTAATTTTATCTTTTATTTTTTCAGTAGGTTGTTAGTTAAACAGAATCTTGTCATCATCTACCCACACTGTAGTTAAACGAGGCGACGAAGAAATTTATGTAAGCTCGTTATCATATAAATACGATGCTATCATGTGTAGTTAGCATCAATCATGGTTCGTAACCGTATCGTACGCCTTTAATTTAAAAAAAAATATCGAAACAAAAAATGGTTAAAAAAAAATGTTAAATCCGAAATAATTATGTGTTTATTGGGTAAATAGTGGCGAACCTTAATCATAGAACTAGATCGATGAAGTGCAAATTAACTGTTATGCAATAATGTTAATAGCGATGTTAATTATGATTTTTTTTAATTTGAGATAATAGCTGTGCTACAATCGATAAAATAGAATAAAAAAACACTATTTATTAATCTATACATAAAATTATTTTACTATTTTTTTTTTTACCATGAGATTGATTTTTTTAACCTTGAAATAATTTTATGTAAGCAGGATAAGAAAAGGGCACGAGCCATAAAATAATTTTAATAATTAATAACAATATTAACTGATCTAAAATATTTTTTGCAAGTCTCCAAATCATTGTATAAAAAAAAATATTGAAAAATAA
Organism: Aelia acuminata; assembly: GCA_911387785.2. Lineage (NCBI taxonomy): Eukaryota > Metazoa > Arthropoda > Insecta > Hemiptera > Pentatomidae > Aelia > Aelia acuminata. Next base: position 94,514,065 of record OU426981.1, on the reverse strand, counting down.
AAAATACGAATAAAAAAAAAGCTTTTATCTTCGTTCGGGGGAGGGGGGGCTATGAATCATGTCGGCGGTATTTAAAGCCTACCGTGCATAGTTTTGTAACATCTATTGATCGGGTATTAGAAGTCTTTCAACACCTTATTACAATAATAATTGAACTATCTGTGTAATTGAGGGTTAGGTAAGGCTGGCGGTCAGGGGTTTGATCACAGGGCATTAACACTAGCATTGTGTGGTGTTAACCGCTTCTCGCTGCTTCCTCGCTAGCGGGTTCCTCTAACGGGAGGAAAGAATGCATTCGAAAAAAATCTGTAAAAAGATGAAAAGAAAAATTACAGCTAAATACCTTTTTTTTAATGGTCTTAGGTTCAACCGAACACCCAAACTCGGGACATAGTAGGTCAGTAATTTGGATTCGATAACAGTCCCATAATGATTGGAGGCAGAACCTGGTACAAAAAAAGACATATTTCTTTTCGTAATCATTTTGTTGATTGCGATCAGTAAAAGAATCAGATTGCTAAAATTTGAGTTGTGGCTGTTTTCTATACTATCTATGTACTTAATGGTACAAAGACAAACGGTTTATGATAGACCGTATATGTTATTCAAAGCAATCCATCAGGAAGCCGCTGCAGGACAATGAATAGTAAGCAAGTGACTACCTGGGAATCTAAAAAGCAGGTAGATATACAGAGGCTACATGGTAGTGACCTGGAAAGCAGTTCCAGAAAATAGTACCAAACCCAAAACAGTCATAGGTGCTGTATAAGGCTGGTTCCGTTGACCACAGCATCTTTTTTTTTTTTTTTTATTGTTTTTTTAAACTAAATGGAGAATAAGATAATTAGTTCTTATGTTTAGCCTGCAGTCGAATTCTAAACAGTTTAACTAATGTTGTAATTGAATCATTAAATCTTAAGTAAATATTACAGAAAGTACCGTACCTATTAAAACTTAGATCTAGCATAAAAATGTCAATTATATAGCGATATATGATATTAATAAAATTTGATAATGAGGACAATAACTAATATGAAAAAAAAAACGGTTTTAAGCATAGTTCCAAAAAAAAAAGTTATGAAAACAAATGTATTGTATTGTACATAAACTCAACCTAATATTCGAATGTTTGAAAATAGTTCAAGACTCGGCCGCTACTTCTTTATCTATTCAGGGAAATTGGATCCAGTTCAATACTAAACTTTGGAGGCTCGAAAGTTTTATCCGGATTTAAAAGTTCAGTAATTTGGTCAGTGAGTTAAAAAGATCCACATGCAGACGTTGGTGAATAGTACACTCATAGACTATTAACTATTTAAAAAAAAAAAACCAAATTACTTACTTAGAGTACTCAAATTTGATAATAGTCTTAAACTTTCAAAGTACATTAAAATTAGATATATTGATCAACTCTACAAAAAGAAAAAGTTTTTATTTATTTTTTTCAGAAATAAAAAACACTTTAAATTATTCGGTTTCCTATCAATTGGACAGCACTTAACAAAAGGGGCATATTTCTCTAAATATGGGAATTATAATTAAAGATGGTTTAAAATGGATCAGAACTTCACCATGTTTACTGAAAAGAACCACCTCATAGTTCATGCATCTCCAGCAGAAATTTTGGATAGTATAGGGATAGGATAGGACAAAAGTGAAGAAATTAAATTTTAGAAAAACTTACCAAAAAAAAGTCAATCCGAAAAATAAGTTATGTCCAAAACACCTGCTTCATACAGTATCATCATAATTCTGGGTCGGAAAAGCGTAGAAAAATTGGCTTTATGACAAAAAGAAAAAATATCTCAAGGCCTATATATATATATATATATAGGTATTAAAGGTTAATAATATTATTAAATATATTATATATTTAAGATATTAATCTATATAATTAAATGTTTTAGCTTATGATTTAATTTACCCAGTTTCAAACCCGACATTCAGTGCAGTGGTACATTGAATAACGCAGTGAGTTAACCCACACCCAAAAATAAAATAAGAACTGAAAATAAAAATGTAAATGGAAGTGAAAAAATAAACATTTGCCAAGAGAAGACCATTAATCTCATTGTAGAGGGGTCTGTACCTCTGAAAGTTGCACGCACTACTCTCAACATCCGCATGAATAATCATCATTAAAGAAGAAAATGTTTGAGGAAAAATAAGAAGAAGAATAAAGAAATAATGGTACAGAAGAGAGGAAATATAAATATAAAACAAAGAACTTGCTCTGGGCGACCGAAATTAAAGCTGTCCTGTTGCCTTTGAATTAACTTGTCTACTTCCCTGGCCTGCGGACCCCAAATGTTGGGTGCTTGCCTTTCACGGTGAAACAACCGCACTACAGTCAGTGTATGTGTATGTGTAACAGGGCTATTATTCCTTCATGATAATATTTTAAATCGTAACATCTTAAAACAATTATAATGAAAAAAGTCCTAAGTTCTGAAATAAATTAATTTCCAAAATATCAAAAGTGGAGAACATATACAAACTGAGAAATAATTTCCGCTTTGTTAGTCCACCACGATTGATGATATACATATCCATTTTTAATGGTTTAAAGATATAATCTAGAAAGATAATAAAAAAAACATTAAAAAAAGAACTTAAAATTAACATGCTGAAATCAACAATTCCTGCTTCCTAAATACAAAATAAAACTGACAGAAAGATGAAAAAAAAAGGAGGTAGTTACGAAAAATTGGTAGAGACATTTCAACTGTGTTTAGAAGGTATTTGATATGTGGTGAATGTTAAAGCATAATGAAGAAAATCTTAAAATAGTATCACAATAAAGTTAAAAAACTCGTTTCAAACTCACTAAATATTTTTTTTTTCGCTTCAAACATGAAAAACAAACACTCAATTTCATTGCTGGACCTAAATATACTTGAATGCTTTGAAACGATGGATCATTAGGAGTAATTCCAAATTTATATTTTTTGAGAGCTTACCAATTAATACTAACAAGCACTCATTAAACATTTTTATTTTAATTAAAATATATATTCGATTTTATCATTGCTATATAATTATTATAACATTTTCTTATTTTCAATCAAATTGAGAATTTTATAATTTATCAAAGAAAAAATATATAAATAAACAATAATTAAATAAAGAATTAGTAATACTTTTATATTACATTATTTTTTTGAGGGGGAGAATCTAGACTCGGATCTGAGCTAATTGCGTTACTAAAATAAACCCCTTAATTATTAAAGACCCAAGCAAAGGAGTTTTTTCTAAAAATGAGGAACCTTATTTTCTTAACAAAGCATGATCATACGACAAACGGTATTTGTTTTAGCCGCTTAAACATATTTTTAAACTGATTTTAACAAAAACATATCTAAATAAAACAAAAACAAACAAAAATTGGGTCTAGTTTATAAAGTAGCATTAACATGAAAAAAATAAATGAACAAACAAAATTTTCGGTTTGTCTGCTTGAAACAGTACCGATATCGTTTCTGTTGAGGCCCTCTACCTTCCAAAATATTCATGTTTATTACATATATTATTTTAAATACATAATACGTCTATAAAAGCATACATAAGTTCTACTCCATTAGCCACAGGTTTAGAACATGTTTGATAAGTTGAAGAGGAATGAACATTTCCTTTTCTTAATCTGCATGCTAGCTTTCAGTGAACTTTTAACTGCCTAATTTTAACGAGTTTGAGTGATTTTTAAATAACTTGATTTTACAAGATAGGTTTCACTAATCATTTAATGCTACAGAGGTCATAGAAACAATCTACATAGTAACCTTTGAAACAAGCATGGATGTGATGACTAAGGTCCCTTATCTGGTTCAATTCTTGGCTTACATGCCGTAGCCGTTTACTTTAATTTTTTGTTTTTATCGTTTTTTTGTTCGGTTCAATCTCAAAAAGAAAAAACTGGATACTTGACGTGTGTTAAGCTGTGTTTAGAAACAGATTGTGTTGGGACGCATCTAGCACGCCATCGTGAGCCCTTACATACCCAGCAGGGGGTGTCAAATCCTACAAGAGCAAAAGGAAAGCTCTTGCCCTCCTCTAGGGGAAGATATCCGCTGGACAGCGGTAGAGATGGGACGGATAGGAAATGTGTTTTGACCGAACTCAGTAATACGACGGATAGTCAAGCCGGCATGATCAAAGAACCCACTAGCCATAATTGTTTTATTAAGGCTAGGCATATTCTTGTCAGGCATTTCTTCTTCTTTTTTCTCTCCGATGAAGTTATTTTGTTTTGAATCCAGTTAATCACGCCTGACAGCCGATAACGAAGAACCCGATCCATTACTGTCTCCTAAGAGATCGGATAGTCGAATTATCGTCAGGATTTATAACGAAATCAAAATAGAAAAAATATTTTATCTTAGAATTCAAGAAGATATCAAGCATAAATTTACAATTTTATAGATTTAAAGAGCTGCCAATAGGTAGTTTTAAGTCTGTTCATGATAACAGTCTTGTTTCTTATAACTATTAGTATTTTAGTCTTAATTCAATAATAAATTCAAGTAAATGTAAATACGAGTATATACAATGTAATGTAATATAATTAAGTACTAATAATAATAATAATATTTATACTAATAATAATATATAAGAACAAACTTAAATAATATACAAAGAGGGCTGCAGAGCCTCTTTGTTTAGATAAACAAATTAAAATGATACGAATAATTAGGGAACCTCTAGTTTAAAAAAGAAAAAAATACACATCAAATATATATATATATATATATATATATATATATATATATATATATATATATAATATAAAGAAAATGATAATGTCTGTAAATCCAAGTGAATAGTTGGTTAAATCGAATTTCCATACTTTTCAGAGCTCGACTTGTAGCGTGATTCTCATATATCAAGCATTTCAATTTCGCCACAAGTAGCCTAATGATGGCTACTGAATGCGGTTATTAAACAACTAATTAGTTCTTAATGATTAATGAGATATTAAAGTAGAGTAATCGTTCTCCTATCGATTACAACAGGTTTAACGCAAATTATTATAACTGAATTTCAAGTGAACGCCTGACTTATAAACATATTCAATGATTCTTTTCAGTGATTTAACTCACTTTGGGATAATTACGAATTAACCACTTATTCAATGAGATGGAAGATATAACACCGAAAACAATTTACTAGAACAGAAATAAGCATTAATAAAAAATAACAATAAAAACATTCAATGTACCACCTATATATCAATGAATTAATACGAATATGTTTTTAGACAAAAGGTACTATACACAAATTTCGATAGAAGGATGACATGGGGCCCACATGTAAAAATGAAAAAAAGAACTCTTGACAAAAGACTCAAACTTCTATATCCATTGCTTTCTAAATCGTCAAAATTAAAACTGAAAAAAAAACTAAATACGTACACTTACCTACTCAAGTCCATAAGGACATATTCCTCACAGTTATTCGGCATAGCTAAAAAGACTCACTTACAAAACTTCAAACGTTTCAATCAAAATTGTTACGACTCATAACAAAAGCACCTTGGTGACTAACTACACTTTACATACTGACCATCTGCCTTTTACCATCTGCCGACAGTCGACCAACACATAACGACACTTTACAAACGATTTTTTAGTAATTTGTACGGACATCCAACTAGTTTAATAAATAATATGGCTGAGATTCGCAAGGGTATGAGAAGACAAAAAAGGCGCTGGATGAGAGATCTGCTCTCTTAGACAGTAAAGATAATTGATTCAAGCCAGGAAGGGGGTGCTCTTGGGTGCTTTCCCTCCTCATGCCTGACATGTCATTAGTACATATTACCGCCATCTCATCCGCTGATTCTCCGCACTTTGCTGTCAGGTGCGATTAATAATTAGAGTAAAAAGATCAATAAGAAAAATCTGAACTTTGTTTGTTGAATTTTGTTTTATTATTCTAGTATATAAAATGGGTATATTTATTAATTAATGGTCAATTAATAAATATCAAAATAACCTGGTTTCGAACCAGGATCAGTTCATTACTTTTGCAAAGCCCTAAGCCTCTGGGCTACCAGGGCTCTTATCCCTTCTAATGTCAACCTTCTCATTCACATATCCACAAGATCCTTCGATCAATAACATTATACCCTCGACCACACTTACGCAGAATGACAATACAATCAGAAAAGAAATTATCCTAGGTGAATCATCCAACAGGTACGAAGCTTTGTAATGAGAGAACCTGAATTGGGGGCCTTCCATTAGCATTGGATGCCGACCTCAGAACTGCAATACAGTAATGAGCAACAGCTACAACACTCGCCTCATATCGCTGCTCCGGTGTCAGTCAGGAGATAGTACGGGTGGCCGGAAACATTATTTACAGCCCTTGTCTTATTTGCCAGGAATCTTAACAAGAGTATCACTGGAAACCCGATAGCCGCATCCGTCCAATAACAAAAAATATCCCCCTCCAAAAAAAATAAAATAAAATAAAAGAAGCATTTATTCCAACTCTAGTTCTGTGGATTTCTATAATATGATATCGAATATGGTGACATTGACGGATTAAGATTTCTTTTATTGACAGTTTCTTATCTAAGGACGTAAATCTTTTCTCGTAGAAGACGTAGCTCTTTTCGATAAATTTCGCACCAATCTGCACGATATATCTATCTCTTCATAGTCATAAATAAATTCATAATAATACAAACTATACGAGTATAATATATGCTTAAAGCCACTCTGCTAAGTATGTATACTTACATACACGCATGCGCTGACCCTCAACGTTCTGATGAATAATTACATTCCTCTTATCATATTTTCGAAAATTTATTCGAAGCTAAACTATCTAATCAGCATCTAAAAGGGTAATGAACGAAAGTGCCACTTTAAATGAAGAAAGGATTTGGTCTTAATCTTATGGAGCATAATATTACTGGAATTCAATGACCCACTATGGAGTCTGTTGAAGAGGTTAAAAATCATTAAAAAATATCTTGGTACTTGGTATTCTAATCAGTGTAGTCTTGACAAGACATGAGAGAAAAATAGCTATTTTCATCACTAGTACCAAAAGTGGTTGTTTTCGGTGCGCGGTCGAGTTTAACGTGCGTAGCCGAGCGCGGAAATTAGACCAAGCACCAGTCAGTGGATTTCCACCAATCCCGTGGGCATATATCATCATCACCAATATATCATATATCATCATCAACACATTTTAACGGACTGCAGGACATATGACACGTACAGGGACCTCTTAGAAATACCAATTGACCTACAAACAGCATTACAGGACAGTGTGGAGACAACCGACAAAATATTTGAATTTCTGAAACTGGCAAAACTATATAATAAAATATAACTATTGATAATGGATATGATAAAATATAACTATTGATAATTTCACAAAAAGTAAATAAAATATAACAGAAATTGATTGTAGGCGAAGATGACCCATGTGGTGTAAGATTGAAGAGAAAAGGGCGAGAATTTTAAGCCTCTCGCACCATGTAATTAGCCATCTCTCCGGGTTAGCGAATGAAAAATTTAGTTCGAGCTCCAGACTACCAGGAAGCGCTAGGTTGCGTTTCACTCAAAGTTTATTGTCCATTCATTCAGTATGTAATGGTTATATATTTTTTCAGCTGTTCATTTTAAATTAATAAAAAAATTAAGCGAAAATAATTAGTTTCTCCTTTGCGTTTCAAAATAAAATAATAATTTTACATCTCTGCAATCAATTAGAAAACCGACTGGATTTCTTAAAAAATTAATTTTTACATAAGGAGGCTAATTGATCAAAGCATTACATTTAATCAATATATAATATATAAGTACATTTAATGCAATATGACTGGCTATTTGTTAGTAGTACAGTGAGCGTATAAAAAAAAAAAAAAAAAAAAAAAAAAAAATAATAATGACTGAATATAAATCGTTTGATAAAAGTTGATCGTTCCTAAAAGTTTGAAATGTTCTTATTGTAGTTATTAAAAAGAAGTTGGTTTGATTACTATCTATGTATGATGAGCCTTTCAGTTGACAAAATGAATAACTCCAATTTTAACATTTATTAAATTTTATCATCCCTCATAGTTCAGGATAAAAAGAAATATGGTAAAAAAATTGTGCCTCCATCAAATCTTTGTTTTAACTTTGTAATAGTAAGAATCGAGATCACCAAAATTAAGGGGGGGTATTTTAAGGGAGGTTGAATGGAAGGAAGGTCTTAAAAAAAAAGTTGCTTTGAATTTCGGTAGTTTTTATACTTCCAATAGGACCGTTTATATGACATTACATTCAACAGATCGAAAGTTGTAACAGATTGTAGTTGAAAAACCAATTTCTTGCTTGCACTTGCTAACACAATGACACATACGCACGTCGGCAAGAAGATGGTTGAAACTCAAAAATTTTTTTTTTTTTTCTTTTTGAATATTCACATGTGAAGTTTCAAGTGATTTATCATTTTTATTATGTACCTACAGAGGCGACTAGGGAAAATAGTCTATCATTACGGCGTTTAGAACCAGGGGTACTAACTGTAACTCAAAAGTAGCTCTCTACTTGCGTTAACTCGATCATCCCCACCGTAAAAGAATATGGTAAATTAAGCCCAGTAGTCAGGGCCTTAGACGTACTCGAAATATATATTTTTTTAACTGAGATATCAGATTTTTCAATTATAATCTAATAACTTATTATTTGTTGACTGCATGGAATGGGCTTCAGATGGGATTCAGAATCACAGAAACCATCAAAAACGGTGCATTACTCGACAAAGTTGCAGCCAAATTAATTTTTCATTTATTATTATCAGCCCCCTATAAAGTATATAGGGTTCCGTATTTGGGCGGACTCTGCAGATCTCGAATCTTAATATTAATATGCAATTTCACGGTGCTAATTTTGTTCTATATTTCCTTTAATTTTAAAGTTTTTCTGTTATTAAAACTACCACACAACTACCGAAGCGAAGCCGGGCACCTCAGCTAGTAAAATAATAAATTAAATTGGCAGTGTAAAAAAATCTTTTTATCACATGAAAAAAAACTTAGGTATACATTATCATAAATATTTCTATTATTTGTTATATTAAACCCTTTGTTTGGCATTACCTTATGGAGTATCGAGACTTGTGGAATACTTGGACCATAAATTAGATGGCTTTACGATTTTATTTCCAATAGATAAACAAGTATAAACTCGTCACATACAACACCAATATTTCTCCTTTTCAACCAGTGACGAAACTTATTATATTCCCGTTGTGTTTCTTCTAAAACGTCATCTGGTATTTGCATGGCATTTTGCACCCAAGCATTCTACTTCAGTATAACTACAAGTTACCTCTTTTAAACAGATGTTTATTAATAAGGTGTGGTTAGCGCCCCGAAAAGATTTTTCAGGCCTAGGACCGAAAAGTACCACTTTACGGACTCAAAGCATGTATTGAAATATCTTTTTATGCACTATGATGAAAACAAGGCCAGATTAATAAACTTGCAAAAGGGTCTCTTATGAAATAATTAAGCAAGCATTGATGAAGCAATTAGTATACTAATAAAAATACAATTCGTCAGAAAAATTGTGAGCATATATCGAATGACGTGTTTCACGGGAAAGCATGTTATAAATCATGCCCAGTTATCTGTCAGCCAAATTAAAAAAGTATTTCTACTGGGACACATAGATCCCTTACTAAGATCGTTTTGAATATCTTCGTAAAGGCATTGGCCAATTCCAGTTCTTTCAAAAATGATCGCAAACCTCATTTGCAAATAATTAGTGTAAACTCGAGTAAAGAAAGTTACAAAACTGACAAGGCTAAGGAGAAAGTGAAAAATACGAAGAGGGGGACCGAAGAAATTGCAGAGTAATTGCAACTATTTTCTGCAAAAGGATATTCGTGGGCAGGAGAGGCACATATCTATGTTTAGCCTCGAGGAGGTAACCACCCGAGAGACCAACAAACCCCTTAAAAGCGGACAATTAGCCCCTAGAGGACGCCCTTGACCCAGTGACCCGCGTCTTTGTTGCCGGCGCAGACTGTTACAGGATCCCTTCCTCCACAGCCAATGCCCTTTTAATTGCCTCATTTCCGTTCCCCGAGATGTTATTACCTTCTCGGTCATAAAGATTAGCATAAAGATTGAGAGATGTGTTCGAATGAAAATATGAGCATCATCCTTAAATCCAGAAAAAGGAATAGTTACTTAAAACATTAAGATAAAAAAATAACTACTGGATGTTTACAATGAAGGCAATACTCTGCCAAGTAAGTCAATCAGCAGTCTTATAGGTGACATGCAAAAACAATAATCCATGTTTCAAGAACCTTGACTAAAATTATCTACCAAAACTTGTAGGATTAATTTGGACAAAAAGCGCCATTTTCAAAATATAGACATTTTAAATACATTCAATAGCGGAAGTAATTTAAAAAAGTTGATACAAGAGCATCAATGGAGCCTGATCAAATGGTTACATTACGCACACTGTAGAATGCCAATCATTGACTATCCCATATTAGTTTCTCAATATGAGTTGAAAGCAAACTATCTTTAAAGCCAATGTTCTTGTCACGTTGCTTCACATTTCATTAAAAAATCAGCACCCAATCCTTAGTAATATTGCACCCAATTGATTCCCGATAACCTGACTGAATATCTGAGAAAAGAAGATGGCTTAAGATCTTCTTAAATACATATTCAAGCCTTTCAGCAGTCAAGGAATAACCGTTACATGAATGAAACTCGTAAAAAAGCTACACATTAAGGTCTGGCCACACATGTCCGCACCGGATCCGCACCGTAGCAACAATACAGGTTATATTCAGAATATTTTTAATTTAACTTACATATTACCTTTAGTTGTGCCTAAAGTTCAAGCCACACATGTCAGACACAGGCCACTTTAGTCATAACTAAAGGTAATATGTAAGTTAAATTAAAAATATTCTGAACATAACCTGTATTATTGCTACGGTGCGGATCCGGTGCGGACATGTGTGGCCAGACCCTTACTCGTAAAAGCTACAAATTACTTTTAGACTGCCATGGTAACATTTTTTCTTTCCAGATAAAGGAGGATGTAGCAGATCCAATAACCTCCCACCCATAAGAACTAGACTGAAGACAGTTGAGAACCAACCGAACTGTTATCTATCCGAACTGGCTTTGCGTTGGTGGATGGTGTAACCGTTAGCCCAGCTCGATCGCCACTTTCATTGTTCCACAAACAGGATCCTATGTTAATAGTAACCATTTATAGTTGAGCCCGATCACCCACGAGGGTAGGATCAATCTCCAAATAGTTCGGCACTGCTTTTGTAATCGAGGAAGGGAATGCTTAGAATCAATTTGATTAAACCGAAACAACCCGGTCGTATTCAAAGTTCCTTACTAAATGAAGCTGAACGTGTTCATAATATTACAGGCAAATGTATTCCTCAATACACCCCTGGGAAATCTTCTGAATCCTTTAGAATTGAATTATTCAAAGCACATGTAGGTCAGTCCAATGGGCGTTTTGCAGCGGTTTAACTTCTCATGGAAACTTTTCTTCTTCGGACAGATTTCCTACGTTTTATTTTCAAAGAAGTAGATAGGTAGAAGGTAATAACTTACATAAAGTAAGTGGTCATTTTTTTTTTTTTTTTATCATTAATCATTAATTATATTAAATAAAGCAATGGCCACACCAAAAAAATATTTAATTAACAAGTCCAGGACAGTCACCAAAACAGGACGACTTTACATCATTCTAATCACGTTTTTGGGACAGGATTGAAACGAAACCTAAGCCTTATTAAAGCCAGTAAGCGGAGAGGTACCACGGAAAACTTCCATGAATTTTACTTAACAGAAGGATTCTACTTTACTTTTAGAATTCAATTTTTCAATTTAAATTCAAACATGAAATTTTTTTTTTAATATCCAATACCCAACCAACATACATATGTATTACCTTTTTAAAAACAAAACTCCCATTAAGAAACAAGCCAGTAATATATTATTAATTATTTGGTTCATTAGTTATGTATTTTAGAAAATAAAATGTATAAATATTTTTCTAATTTTTGGCGTAACATTTATTGGGGGTAATATTTGTACTTTGGAAGTCAAGAAAGAATTCCCAAGAAGAATTAGTAACATATTACCTGAATAATTTATGTATTGAAGCATAATTTATAATGGTAGAGAGTAATTTAAGAAAGCATATCGGCCTTCATATATCACTGCATTGAGAGCATGAGGTATTTTAAATTAAAGTTCAGGAAATATAATAGAGTTAATAAAAGAAAATAAATAATTTAATTTTAAATTTAATACGCCTTGCCTCTTTAGTATAAGAAAAGACACATGATTAAAATAGACTAGCAATTATTTGATAAAAAATACTTAAATAAAAAAAATAATACTTAATAATAAATAATACTTAAATGAAAAAAAATAAAGGCTAATATCATTTTTTTTAAGGGGCGAAAATTCATTATAAACTGTTATAGTTTGCATTAGGTTCCCAGGTAATACAATACACATAGGAGACCTTAAAGTAATTCGGTTTTTGGTGAAAATCCTCAAGACCTAAGACCTAACCAAATCCCAAACATGAACTAACTCACGTTAGTACCCTTCACGAATTTTATCTAGATAAAATTTTGAAAAAAAAATTAAATTCATCTCGAAAAAGATTTTAAACCTTAAAAAATGTCTTAATAAGAACAATAATTTTGTACAGATACTAAGAGAAGATATTTCTGTGAACTCTGAAACCAACGCCTGCTCTAGTATTTCAACAAGAGAGAGAGATTTCTGTTCCCGAATGTTATTTAAATTCGTGTATTAGAGAAATAATTCCATGAATTAAACATGACTTAATCGCTCCAGTTATAATTGCTTAATTCGACAAGCAATTAATAGAACCATTTGAGTAATTATCTCTAATTATAAGGGGCGCCCTTCACCCGAAGGAATGTCAATTTGAAACTTTTGCAAGTCTCCTCTCTCAGAGATCCGTGCTTGCAAAGAATTTTTAATATTTCAATGGATTCCTTAGTGTGAAGGATCCATTAAAAATAATATCGTCGAAATGACTTAAGTTAAATTATTAATATAACGGAGAAACCCTGCAAATCAGAGATCATCAATTACTGGACCGGATAAATTAAAACTAGACCTAAATATTTTAAAACTGTGATAATAATAGTCAATTTGATTGTAGTCTAAAACGGGTGAGTAATTCAAAATAAAAGAATATTAGTATTTCCCTTGACAGTTTGAGAGACAAACCATACTTCGTAAAGTGTCAAAACATCAATATTTTAGAAGCCAATGCGTGGCATGAACATCTATTTAACATAACTAGTTTATCGAAAACATTAAATCCGTAACACTGGATGGATTTCTTTTTTTCGATATTTTTTTCGATTGTTCTAGAGGACATTTATATGAACAGACAATGTATCTACATGTCATTGCTTTTATTTTTTGCAGAAGCATTGAAGCTTAAAATTGCTTAGAATTATCAACTCAGAGACAGTATCGACTATTGACTATATTAATACAGTATACAGTATTAAGTATTGACTAAGGATGGAGAGAAAGAATTTTTTTTTTTTACTGGTGAACTAAGCTTGGTACACAAATAATTTCGGAAAATTCTACTTCAGTTAAATGATCCAAATCCAGCTAAATCCACGCATAGGATGAATAGTAAAAAATAATAAAATTACAGCAGAAACAATTGTTAATGTCAATCCAACTAAGTAGACTACGAATGAAAAAACTGAAGAACAGGTCGAAATTCTTGAACTTTATGTAAAGAACGAAATGCAAGTTTATTCTGAAACACAGGGTTTCATAACGATAATGTAAATAATCGTTAGGAAATTATTATTATGATGGAAGGTTATTGCTATAATAAACTAACATGAGAGACTTAAATGATTAGATTGTTAAACGCTGAAATTACAAAAAAAAAATTATTATAAATGAAATTAGCATTAGTAAAGAGTATAGTAAAGAGAAATAATAAATTATAAAAAATAAAAAGTTTTTTCACTAGTAAAAAATAAAAGAAATGAAATAATAGTAAATGATGATATACTACACCGATTAATATAGCCAACAGAATATAACCTCAAGACGTTGAGGAGGTGTGAAAATAATTTCGTTCAAATAAAGCCTAAACTAGGACATTGAATGTTGTCTTTATAATAGGAAAATAAAACGATCTTAGATAAATCGATGGAAAATAAATCATAGCTTGCACACACGCCAGTAAATAATTATCGGCAATATATTCTACTGGTATCAGACTTGGTCCAGAAAATCGTGGCGAGAGCGGGCGAAATTGCGAAAAGTTACGATTCTTATCCCACAACGCCAGTGGCTCCTTGATAATTAGCTTTTCTTTACGGCCAGTGCGAAATAGTGGTTCCGACCTCCATCATGTTTCTGATAAAGTGCTGCCAACTTCGGAATAAAAAAAAAAAAAAGAAGCAAGGAGCTTATATATAGTGAGATCTGCCGCAGACCGCAGCTACTAAACACTGTAATTACTGAATAATTTATTGGGGGCTGGGTAACCACTCCGAGCCCAAGATAAAATCTCCCATTACACCCACTCTGAATTATATAAAGCCACCAACTCCTGGTACAGATCTTTCTCTTCAAAGCGATGTGGTGGAGACTGAAGTTGTTATATTAACAAGACTATTAAGGATTAGCAGAAAATTGATTTAAGTGCAAAAATTCTTTCCCGCCACAGAAGCATACACAACCAATTTTCTTACGGTTGCCGTAAAACTATTGATACTATAGATAGTTATTAACTATCTATAGCACTATCGAAAACATTGTTATTTTAGGATAAATTGATAGCCTCTAAGCACCCATTTGCTATATAATTCATGGAAATGAAAAATAAACAAAATGTAACAGTGTAATTTCATTTATGTTTCTAACAAAAAAAAAAAAAGAAAATGCTTATCTACTCTTTATAAAATAATATTAACTTCACGCATTTAATATTAGAGTGAAAAATTGAATGGTTTGCCCGTACATTCCTTCCAGCTTGATGGAATAATATAACTCTAACAACTGATTTTCTACTTGAAAATTACGTGGTTAATGGCATAGAAACAAAATCACAGGGTTTGTAACGAATTTTTTTCGACCTCTATCCATCAAATATCTTAGACATTTTTTTTGAAGCATGGACCTTACTACACGTTGCATGGTTACTTGAAGAGGGTTGATATAGCTTTCCTCTAAATTACGGAGTCTGTGACATTTTGATAAAGTTTTTATTCTTTGCAATTACAACTGAGCTTGAAACTGATAATAGTTATTTCAAGGAATAATGGAACACATCTATCCACAGAATCTTATTCTACAACAATATTCCAACTAAAAAATTCTACTATTCTACCCCCCCCTCCCCCCCGATGGTCATTATGCCAGACTATCGATAGTTTTACATCACTAGGTTTCCATCATTTTGGTCTCTGCCTATTTGAGGCCTGGAGCTCTGAGGACAGTGAATCACATAATATTACAATATAAATTGTAATTGAATAAAAAAATATATATATTAAACATTCATGAAATCTTACAAGACTCGGGGGAAAATGTTAAGTATTTGATGAATTATTTTAAACGCATATGATTTTACACTAGAGTAAGGAAAAGAAAAATGAGTTTATGTACAGGCAACGAACATACCTGATCGAGACAAAAACTTATACTTGATACCTATATAATTTTAACAAAAGTAGATAAATGTATAGTTCAAAGTAAAAACTGCAGTAATTTTCGCGATGTAGACAATGGTTACGTTTTGAGACGAAATAGCATCCATAATAAAAGGCGGGAAATCATTCTGTTTTATCTGTTGCAAAATTGACATACATTGCAGATACTTAAAACTTTACAAAGCTATGATTCATACTGTCTTCATAGCAGATTGCTTCAAGTGTATGGGTATGGGTGGGGTGGATAAAGGACACCTCAATGTTTTTGAAAACAAAGTTTTAAGTAGAGCAATATGCTGAGACAAACAGAAACTTTTGGCAGCTACTAAACGACGAATTGCATGACATGAAGGATATAATATAACGAAATAGATTAAAGTAGGGGTGTAATAACGAAAGAATCACTAAAAAAAAAAAATGAACAACACTTAAAAGTCGATGCACATTTGCTATGAAATATGCAAATCACAATGTTTTAAACATGTGAAGTGGGACAACATTTTCAAAATATACAAGTTTACCTAACCATTGAGCATTAAAATTTCTTATTTAGTCATCTAATTGAAATAAATTCCAATAAATATAAAACTTATGAAACAGCACACGAGGTGACAAATAAATTAGTGGCCAAATATTTTTTTTAAATAATTATTCCGAGCGATCGAGTGTGCAAATAATCTGCAAATCAAATAAGTATTAATAAATATTAAATGAGAACACTCACGTTTCCCTAATATTTATAGAAAATTTCAACTACAGCTACTTATCCAAACAGATATTTATTTTCCTTCCTACACGAAACAGCGTTGACTCCCTGCCAAAGAGGAAATACCCAGTCTCGTTTATGAGAATGGAAACAGTTCTATGATTTGTAGGCACGAGCCCAAACTCCACACCTGGCAATGGGGTTATTAGCGAGGTCTTATATTATAAGACCTCCCTATCAAGTCATCAAGCTAAGGTCATGTAGTACTTGCTGTCATTTATAAAAAATTATTTCTTTTCTTTGGTCAAATAATATAAACGGAGTAAATAAACATTTGACCGAAATCTAGACATTTTTACACCAAGACTTAATGTAAGCCATATTTATATTTAATTTTAATTCAAAATGTTATTTTATTTTTATTTTAGAGGTGAGAGATAGTCCACTGTTATTCTTTACGATAGGTTAAATTTTTATCAGGATTTTCAGTTAAAACTTTTTTATTCTGGAAAGCCAACGTTTCAATCCTACTTGTGGATTTTCATCAGGGCTAAAAGAAAACAAACATATGAGTATCTGTGCTAGAGGATGACAATAAATGAATACTTTACAAAACTGATAATAACATAAAAGATGGAAAGCATTATACATGAATATTTAAATAAGTGACTGGTTAGCTCTAGTAAAGTTAAAATAAACTCTGATATTTACCTTCTGAGTCCACAGTGATATAGAGACTGAGGGTAAACATTATAAGGTGATAGGTAGTGGTAGGGGGTTAGTTAGCCGATTTCAAAGGTATATTACGGGGAAACCCAACGATTTTGAAGTGAAAGGCACATGACAACTAAGCGAAAATAAAATATTAAAAACTAACAAAATAGAGGGTACTGTATACAAATTGATATGTCTGGACTCAATAATAACACAAGATTGAGATAATACATAAGGTGACATTTGTTTTCTTTTAGCCCTGATGAAGATCCACAAGTTGGATCAAAACTTTGGCTATACAAAATAAAAAAGTTTTAACTGAAAATCCTGATCATTTAACCTACCTTATTTTAAATAACCTTACTTATTTTTACCTTTACCTTATTTTTATTTAAAAATGGGATATCTGAGGTAATGTAGAGAAATATATAAAACATAGGCGAACATATAATGAGGTTACAATGGTCTGTAGCAATGAAGCCTAAGTAAATAAGATGAAATGTAGTATATAAAATACAAAGTGGTGTGTAAATCGAAAATTTAAAAACGATAAACAAGATGGATAATATAAAAATGTAGTGATACAAAATAATATAATTAATCTAATTATAAGTTTTTTTATATTTTGATTCAATTTTAATAGCATCTACAGTTACGTTATATACTTATTAATTTAACTTGGTCTTATTTTAATTTTGTCAAGAATGTCGGTTTTTTTCATTTTTTTTCACTGATAAATGTAATAAGCTTTGCTTAATTTTAATATATAAGAGAATGGGTAACATTGTGAGTTAAAAAAGCAAATGCTTGAAAAACTTCTATTTATATTAATTTGTTAATTGTACACAAGAAAAATAAAAACAATTTAAAGTGCAGCTATAAATACTTCCACAATAGTCAGGAACATCCTTAAAATTTAATTTGACCATAAGAAACCAGATTAGAAGTTTGTTCAGTTGATTTTCATGTCCAGAAATATCATTTAAGTATAACTTCATTTAATAATTTAAGAATAATGCAGCAGAAAAACTTGTCTTTACATATATAACCATGACGCAAATATGGTTTAAAATAAAACAATTCAGAAATTTGTCTTTTCGACTAGCAACTATTATCAAAGGTTTTTCGACAAAAAAATTCAAAGGCGTTGCCTTTAGGTTTATTTTTTTTTTTTAATGTAAATTAATTTCTAACTTTTTGTTTAATTAAAAAGCATAAGAATATAAATCACAAATCACATTACATCTCTATACTATAATCTTGACTATCAAAGAAGTAAGCCTTTACTATTAAGAAAAGAGATGTCTACTTCTCCGGCTTTTACTACTTTTGAAAGTTGGACGAATTAAAAACAAAACTTGAACCAGCTTCTCACCAATTTGTGTCAAATGTAAACATTTAGTTTCTTCACGAGATTTTTATGATATATGAAGGCCGATAAACTTTCTTAAATTACTGACTACTGTTGTAAATTATACAAATAATATATTAAGAATATTTATTTGCATCATAAGTTAGAAACAAAAAACGGATTCCTCTGGGAACCGGCCATATAAAATGAAAAATAAAAATAAAAAGAACGATTTTCAAGGGGAGAACTTTCTTTATTCTTTTTTTATTTTGTAACTGGAACACTTGGATAATTTTCTAGTCGATCCTGTTTTTGAAGCTACCACCGCGGCCATGGAATCCCATGGTTGCAATATAAATATTGATAAAATATAAGTTAATGAATGAAACAAATATATTATTTGTTCAAAGAAATTTATTAGCACACATGAAGAAATAAATTAGCAAGTTCGATCATGAACATAAAATTCTCCTTTACGTTAATCATGTAAAGGTAATTATGTAAATTACAGTAAAGGTAACTTTGTTACAATACCATTTATGCAATATTATAGATGAATATGGCACTTGACGCCGAAAGCTACTAAGAAATTTTGGAAAATGGGACTATCTTCAAGTTAAAAATTAAATCTTTATTTTTAATTTAACCTGGAAAGAGGAACTATGTATTGTACAGTTATCTATCAATACAATTCATAAGTTATTGCTGATATATACCAAATAACAATTTGGTGTTGTTTTTCATTTAATAAACAAAAGTCTCTTATTCTGACCTTATTTAAAAAAATATTAGCAACTGTGTTCTTTAGTAATTAAATTACAAAAATAATTATTATAATATTAATACAATATATATAGTAATGTTAAATCGTTAAATTAAAAAAAAAAAAAATATGATTTCAAATCCCAGACCGTTTGTTGGAACAAAATAAGCGGTTGGAACGAACTGTTTGGGTCTAGATCTTTCGAGCCTAGTCCACGCAGACGTGGAACTGTCCACGTTGTACTGGAACATTCCAGACCTGACTATTTACGATTATATATAAGGAGCGAGTGACTGAACGAGTTAGTCTGAGTTTGTGTCTTGACCGTGAAGCTCAAGCATATGATTTTCTTGCTATAAAGTTATCATTTTTGTAACCTTCCCGAATATTTGAGTTGTGATAATTCTTGTGGCAATGATAATTGTATATTTCTGTTTAATAAATATTCTTTATCCTACAGAAGCGATACAATATTATAATTACAATAACAAAAATTATTATTAAAATAGTAATAACTATATTATATAAAACCGAAATGGAATAATGAACTCATGTTATGCAAATAACTCAGAATTAGAATTAGAATGATTATGAACAGGATGAGAGCTGCAAGCTTAGATATGAAGTAATGAAACAAATTCATAGTCCACAACTTCAGTGTTAATTTTAACTATTATAAAGAGAATCTTATTAACAGTTTTCATTTTTTTTTTTTTTTTTTTTTTTACCATAATGTTAGTCAGAATGTTATTTGAGTTTTTCCTGACTTATAACTTTTTTAAAAAATAATAAATATTTATAAAATAACTTTTTGTTTCAAATATTTTAGCTAAAGTGATTTATTGCAGACATATGTTATTGCATAGTCCTACTGAGAATGTTATTGGAGCTGGAGCTTTTCTTGACTAATAACTTTTTTTTTTAATATTATAGCTAAAGTAAATATCGCAGAAATACATTATTGCAGTCACAAAGTTCAGCATCACGTATACAAGCTTGAGAAATGGTTGAAATCAGTGATTGTAAACAGCCGACAAATAGAGAAACCTGCCTTCGTTATTTACGACTGGGCAATGTGTCAAGGGTTGTCGGAGAACATCTGGTCACTGAGAAGTGCATACTGGGTAGCGTAACGCCAGATGTGCAAGCTCTTACCTTTCGCGAAAATCGCAGATATTTCTAAAAGCCTTTATCCACTGTTGGGAAAAACAAAAATATAGTTCTAAAACAGAGTGCTACAGAAACTGCGTTGAAATTATTGGTGCATTAAAAAATTATTTGAATGTTTCATTTATGCCTCATAGTAAAAATATTTTATAATATACAGTAACTATTATTTCTCCTATATCGTCAACATAAAAAAGTTATTAGATTAAAAAAAAAGAAAAGAAAAATGACTAATTCATTTGTGCATACGTCGTAATTTATAATTCGAGCCAAATCAGATTATATCCTTAAGCTATTGCTAGATAAAAATGGGCACTCTTAGGAAATGCGAATCATTGTTAGATATTCTAATGTTCATTCTGACATTCTAATGTTATTAGAATATTTTCAATTTCCTTTTGAGGTACTTTATTGATTTTATAACAAAAGGAGTGAATGATTCTGGTGTTCTTGTTGTTATTTTTGTAACTATTAAATGCTATTTCAACAAAAAATTAATAACCTGCTGATTTTTCAATATTAGTTACATTTGAATAAAAAACTTTATTCCAGGACGAAGCCCCTTTATATTATAAATAATTGAAAAAATTAATGAAGTAACTGAATAAACTTTTCTAAACATGTGTATTTAGATTAAGTTGTTCTAGGCTTCCATGGTCTGAATCCATTATATGTATTTCTTCTTGATCATGTAATTTAAATATAACAACAACAGTATTTAATTTTAACAAAACAGAGTTTGATCATGTAAATTAAATATAAATATATATTCCAGACAAATATAAACATGTATGTTGTATTGTTCAAACAGGTTGATACGATGAATTATATATCTTTCCACGATAATTACATTTAATTTTTATAAAATAGTAAATATGATGAATATTTATTTATTTAATTAAAAGCCTTAGTTATGAACTTTTTATAATCAACCTATAAAATTAAAAGCAATTCACATCGCACTTTAGACACAATCGTTGGTAATACAGAAAACACCAATTACTGCTGGATCTTTGTAGAATTGGAAACGGATAAATGTTGTACTTATTATGCATGGCAGAATTACCATTTATGAATCAATGATGAGATTAACTTCGGTCGGATTTCATTGAGATCAGGTCTACATGGTATGGAACATCTAGTCAGTAGATTCATTCGGGTTTATCTTGTCAATTATCAATTAGAAATTAAGTACAAAAACAACCTAAAATTGATAAAATAAATAATTATTTAACAAAATGAAATTTTATTATTTTTTCCAGTTAATCAATCTTTAGTCATGTATACTAAATTCATTCACCAATTTGTAACATGATAAAACATCGAAACAAACATTCTAAACTTTTTGCTTATAAAGATTATTAAAAAATACTTTTTCATAAGGTAATAATAATAAAATGAAAAACATTGTAGTGCGCTACTGATAGCATCACATAATTAATAAAAACCACCAAGAAACAATCGCTAAGAATAGGACATTCAGAATATCAAAATATCTATAATTCCACGAATATTTTTCAAAAAACATCATTCACGAAATTTTAAAATTCTATGATACTGACTCAGTCTCCGATGAGAATTTTTTTTAGTTCTAGTTTAATTCAAAAATTGGGGGAGATAAACAAAAAAAAAATTGTTTCAAAATCTGAATTATTACTCTGCAGTGATTTTCACATTTCATTCTTCAAATTTACGAAAAACTATTAAACTACGTTCATTTCCACTACGTTAAACTTCTGTGTGAGAAAACACAAACACGTCTAACGATAAATTGTATGAAACAAAATTAATTGAAAGCGCCTCTAGCTGTTTTGTTAATTCTCCTTTATATATGGAAGATACAAATAGCATTACGTCATCTCTTTCCAGAGGTAATATATCCAAAAAAAAAAAAAAAACACAAAAACAACTAATCTTGTAAACATAATAATACCCCGCTCTCGATATCGTTATTCACGTATGAAAAAAATTATAATTAGTTATCAAAAGCCTGGAAAATTATATCTTGTTCAAACTTAACCATGGTTAAAGTTTGGGTCCATATTCCGCAATTGTTAACAAGAGTTAGTTAACCTATGAATGTTAGTATTTTAAATTAACGTTAAGTCATCTGTAACTAATTATCAATTTCAAAGAAGTTTATCGAACTTGCAACTGTTTCTCATGAAAATCTACGCTATCACCAGCAAAATGAGTAATATATTTTTCATGCTTGTGAATTAGGCCGTTAAACTATGTGTTTAGTGGTTAAAAGCGTTCATTTGAAATATTGTTATTATTATTTACGTTAAATCTGTTTTAATCTTTCGTGAACAATTGGTCAAGTCTAATATCTCATTACTGATTGGATCTATTCAGTTGGTTTCATTTCCGTTCAGTAGCCATTATTGTGGCATTTTTACGAAATTTCACCGAATTAACCACTTATTCACTGGAATGAAAGTTATAAACTAGACGGATATACACATTTGTGGCTCCTTTAATAATTCTTTCTTAAAATCTTACCCTACTAATCAAGCTGGATGTGATTGTTCAACAAGTTTAACAATGATTAAAATTAATATTTTATATATTTAAAAAATATGAACAAGATATAACAACAACATGTTCATTTTATATATAAATAAATCTTCCACTGTGGAATAACACGTTTAATACTTCCAATTACTCATCAGCGTCAACAAAAATGTGAGAAAGATTCGTTAGGCTGTCAGTAAAAAAAAAAAAAAAAAAAATTTAACATCTTAATAATGTTTTGTTACAATCCATAGAATTAAATTTAATCCAGTTAAACAGTTGACATGACGTCTATCTCTGTGATTCAGGTAAAAAAAAAAAAAATCCTAAGAACTTTTTAATAGTTTCTTATTCTTTTAACAAGCATCTTTCAATAACGAATCGAAATAAGTTTTTGACCAAAGGATTCAACTAATATACAGCTAAAAAATACTCAAATGTTTAAGAAATGTAGGAAAAAAAATAGATATTTCAGATTCAACTTCCCACAAAAAATAATAATTGGAAACTTCGGAATTCGACCAAAATGTTTTTATTTTCGACCAACTGCGGATGGTTGCTTAAAGTCATGTTCTGCCTATAAGCCGAAAATATTTGTAATTTCTTTTAGATTTTCTGCACTACATTTATAAGCTATAAAAAGTTCTGTTTGATTCAAATTTAATATAAATATGTTATAATCGTTATTAAATAATAAATAAAATTGTTTCCAAACCTAATTCCCGATCACTGTGCAACTATTTTAAAGCCATATCTTAATTAATTCCAAACAAACAATCCAAATTGTAAAATTACTGGTTGAAAGAACAAACGACAATACTCCCTAGAATGACATGATGTCACAGACTAACCATCTTCCTATTAAGCGCTTTGAGGACAATAAGCAAACTATATTTAGACTGCAGCAATTCAATTCAAATTTGAAAACCAGATAAGGCCCAGTACTTCTAGGCACAATCCATTCAACTTATTGAAAGAGTCATAAATCCTATTTTACTGATCAGAGACGGTTTATAAAACGATAAGATGAAATATCAAGTGATGTCAACTGTTTATTGGGTCATCATCTCATCTGATATAAACAACTTTTTTTTTTTCATAACTATCTACTAAATAAATACACATAATAATACATATTTCATTCCAATGGGGGCACTGATAGAACTAGATACCTCGATGATCGAATTTCTACCAGTTATGTTGAAGTTAGAATGATTCTAAATATTTTGACGATAGATTTTAAAAAAAAATACATTCATTATATAAGGATTTATTTTAAAATACATATATATGCGTTTATGTACATACATAATTATTTTTATATTTAAAATTTTTATGAATAAATGTTTTATTTATTTATTTTTAATCTGAGTAAAGTCAAACATTCCACACAATTTAACAAAAGTTAAACTTACCACACCATTCTGATTGGTGAACCTATTCCTTTTAAACATTACTATTTATGATTATTATATTATATTTGCTATTCATGCACTTACTGTTTTCTTATTTTTAAATTCAGTTTACTTTCTTTATATTTCATTAGATATCATTTTTCATTCTTATATTTCTATATATATATGTAATATGACAAACAGTTATGTTAATTGATGATATATATGTAATAAAATATGCGTTAAGTCGCAAGATGGTACGCGTAGAAATGAAGTTAGTCATTACAGGGTTGGGTACTGCAACGAGAAAACAAGAAAAAGAAAAAAGTCAAACATTAAAAACCACTATCGAATGCAACTTAAGGCAACTAAAGCTAACAACATTAAAAAATTCTACAAGAAGTTAAATTCAGGTTGACCTCATAGGCCAATGCGTTCGCCATACAAAAACACGTGTAAATGCATACTTTCTGGCTGAGATCACTAAGCATTCCTTTGATTTACACAGTTAGAACATCAATTTGTATATTTTATATTATTATATTTAGTATTAAAAAACAATTTATCTCGGGTAAAAATTATTATAATAATAATTTTAAATATCTTTAATTACTAACCATAGGGTCCATCCATAAAAAGTGGTCCAGAGGTGGTTGCTTCAACATTTTTATTTTCTAAAATATTTTTACCAAAGAAAGAACAATGCATCAGAAATACAAAAGAGTGCTTCATTTTGTTGCTCACTTTAAATGAAACTCTTGGTCCAGATGTTTAAAAAGAACGAGCAAAGCTGACATGCTCGAGATTCGCCGATTTTAGTTTTTTAATTCACCACTGTTTGTCATAAATACAGACCTTAGTATTCCCTCTCTCCTAGTGGATCGAGATGTTCTTTGATGTTATCCTTGTAAATTTTAAGCATTTTGATGTTTTATAACATTGTACTTTGTTGTATGACACAGGCACAAATCGGTGAAAGGATCGGGTCCCGGGAATGTTCACACACTCTTTGAATCGAACATGCAGTTCTGTTTCATATTTTGTTATTTTGTCATTGTCAACATAAACGTATTGAATACCATTTACGTTTTTATAACAAAAGCGAAACACATTTTCACTAAATGTTTCTTACTATGGTTCTTTTTTCACAAACGAAAGTTGCAAATGAACCTTGAAAAGCAATTAGTTGAGTCCACAAAATGAAATTATGACAGTTTAATCCTCTACCCAGGGACTAAATCTGGGCTAAATTTCAAATATTTTTTTCTTGCCCAACAGAGATATCAAGTTTTAAACATTTGAAATTTTGGAAATTTCAAAAATTTGTATTAAAAAAACCGTGTAAGTACACGTCTTGAAACTTTGTAAATTGATAGTGCAGAACTTTATCTATCAAATAAAAAAAAAAAAACTTAGTCATTTGCCTTCTAGTAAACAAAAATTTTGAAAACTTTTTTTTTTCGTTTTTTTTTTTAAATTACCGCTTGAAACTTTGAAGGGGTACATGGACCGTAATGCTTAGTTTTAAGTTCATAGTTGTAAGGTCAGACCTTTCTAAAGAGATCGGTCTTTTTTTGAATGGTCTAGGATGAGTAAAAGAGGAGATATTTGTTTTGAAGCAGAGCACTAAAATAGCTAAAAATGCACGTTTTTTTTTCAAAAATAATAAGGCCGCTGTTGAAAAAATAAAAATTAAAAAATAAAGTTATTACACTTTCTACGATAAAAATATTTAAAAAAATTAAAATGTTGAAGCAACCAATTAATTTATTTTTGGACCACTTCATATGGATTGATCCAATAAGTATCAATCTAAGGAGTCGTCAAGAGAAATACAAATTTTCAAAAAAATATAAAATAATACATAAAAGATATTATAAAATAATTCAAATAAAAAGTAAATAATATTAATTTAATTAGTTTATGTTAAAAAGGTGACTTTGCACAAAATCAAACTTTAAAAAAAAAAAAAAAAAACGGGATTCAACCTTTTCAACTTAAAAAATATACTTAGCTTTCTTTATTCATTTGGAAGGAAGGCAGCAAAGATGGCCTTCCAAAACATATGGATAGGTCTGTGTTCAAAAATTACTGGAAACCAAAAAACGTGAAAATCTAAAAAAATTTCGATCACAACCGATTCCATTAAAGTAATTTTTTTCCAATTTAATATCATTCTGGCAAATACCATATATATAAGGAATGTAGTTATTATAGTTAACGTAATATCTATAAAGCATAATCCAGATGAAAGTGCCGCACTTTCCGAAGAAATTTGCCGATTACGAACCGAAATATCTCAATCAAAAAGCGATGTAGCAAAAAAGAAAGAGAAGAAACTTGAGAGGTGGTAATATTATAGATAATCCCAGTTTTAAGAAAAATTCCCTTCAACCTCGATCAATTACTTTTGTGGCGTTTTTGAATAGGGCTTAAACAACAATGAAATGCTCTGATGACTGTATTTCGGTATACAATTTAGTTCCCTAGGCTATTGAGATCAAAATATTTTAAGTGAAAACTACATTTTTGAAGTTGGGTTTAGAAAAAAAAAATTTCTTTGAATTCGAATTCAAAATTAAAATTAAAATTAAAACTGTCTTTGAATTAAGACAATTATATAATGCAAGTGCCTCACAAGTACGTAAATATGGTCTCACAATAGGGTACACAAAACAATTTTTATGTGATATTTAGTTAAATAATAAGGAAACGTCTTCATTTAATTTTAATATCATACCTATTTATATAGTTTCCCTAAATCTCTCTTTAATATTTACAATAAACAGTTTAATAGGAATTTTCAATGTATTTGAGAACTTAAAAAACAAATAACTTGAACTTGACTCTGGCATAAGAAAAGTTATTTTAGCAATAATTTGATAGAAATTTTTCACGATAAAAAATATATATCTTTGGTTGCTTGTGTGTGCACTGCAATTAATTTTAATTCTTCAATATTTTTTAACGAGACAGAATAATAATTTAATAAGAAACGACACCATAATCGTCACATAAAAACTCCTTATTCAGCTTACCAAATCTTGTTAGATGGCAAATTTTACAATTATTATTTTTCAGTGTAATTGCCATATAGTTATTCGTACAAAGTCGCCGGTCATCAACTCTTTAATCATTTCACACAATATCGAATCCACTTAAGAAAGATAAAGTCTTGCATAATCAACAAAGGAAAGTACCGGCTTAAAAACTGATCTAATTGTAAATAACACTAAAACATAATAACGACATTTTGATTACGAATGTCAAACAACATCTCGTCCCTCTGAAGACCAATTAGTAGACATGAAAGCAAAAAAAAAACGCATGTATAATTATGATATTTAAATATCTAATACTCCTCACTTGATATGATGGAAAAAAAAGATAATTGAAGTTACGCGACCGGTTCCGGCACAAGTTCTAAACCCCGATTAAACGGTGCAGAGGATGTGGAGGTGAGAACTGTGGTCGGATAATGGAATAACAGCCATTAAGAAGATACCTTTATTACGGGGGGACACTTATCGTTCCTATTATAACTCAAGTAGGAGGCCGATGCCCCATATCGCCAGCCACATCTTATTACCAATATTATAACTTATTATTACTACAAATTGTATGTTTTACTCCATCCGTTTCATTCTTGAACACGCTTGTTTAATATAGAAATGTGCCAAAATAATGAATAGACAAATTCCTTAATGAATAGACAAACAAGAAGAAAGTGATAATTCAAAGAAAAACGACTTATTTGACTGTCGATTTGATTGATTGATTACGATTTGACAGTCAACTTTTACATAATTACAAATATGTATGTTTTGATAATAACTATTTTTTAATACGAACTAAAACTTTTGAACTGTTGATATCCTAAAATACGTTATATTTATAAATATAAACATTACTTTGCTAAACTGCTATAAAAATGGTAAAATTATAGAATTCCTATAATTTATACTTTCACTTACCTATGTATGAAATATTTATTAAGGGAAAGTACTTCACCAGTTTTTTTAATTAATATGGTAATAGGCAGGATAAAGAAATTATTGCATTCAAAACCTTACGCCTTACATATATATCTTTATATATACTAGTATATAAAAATCTCATGTCCCGAGGTTTGTCGGAGGTAAAATCAGAAACAGCTCAACCGATTTTGATGAAATTTGGCTCATTATGTGTAGTTTTGTCCAACTTAAAAGATAGGATAGTTTTTATCTTGATAATTGACCCTAATATTTCTTTAACTGCAAATTAAATGGTTATATTCTGAATTTAATTAATATGTGTTATGGCAAAAGATTATTTTGCTACATTTTTGCTGTCTGTTGTAATAGTACTGAACCCGGATATAATTTATTAATATTATATTCTTTATTAGTTCCTTCTACACGTGTGTTATTTATATTTAATCTCGCCTCTGCTGAAATAATCCAGTAAGTGCTAAATGACAGATCATTAATACTTACTATAGTCAAATATGAGGTGTAAGAAATGTGGGTTTTTAGATTAGCTGAAACATTTTTATCTTTATCAGTGAATTTTGATTTGTCAGTAATAAAAAGATTAGGATATAATTAATTCAACGCATTATAGTAACTCAACCCTACCTTGCCACCTCCAGCCAAAGAAACGACTTAGGCATCGGGATAGATGGCGAAAATTTGCCCCCGCAGTGGTGGCAACAGGAAATACGAAGAAGAAGAAGATTACAGTTACTGAGCCACAGAACGCGTGGCCGGGACTGCTCGTATATATATATATATATATATATATATATATATATATATATATATATATATATATATTTATTAATTCAAAAGTTAATAAGATTTCTTCAAACCAAAATACTGCTTTAAGGGTAAGTCAATCCAGCCAGATTTAAAAAAAATCTGAAATAAAATATATTTCTTTCTAGCGTACAAAATTTAGTACTCTGAATCGCACGTAGAGAGAAATGTAGCGAAAAAAAAACCAAACAAAAAAAAACCTATTTACAACTGACTGACTGACATAAAGATCCGACGACTCGTGTTGCAGTACATGTTGAAGTTCTAATTCACATCAGTCGTAAAACGTCTCGACAGATTTACGATCGCCCTATAGCGAAGGACTCCTCAGGAATAAATTAATTCACTACTTCCACAAATGAAGGAGTTATGCAAGGGAGTGTCCATAGCCCCTAGTTTGCCCCCGTATTCTCGTACGAGTCATATAGTCTTATCTCTTGTCGAGTTGGAGCACAAGGACACCAAGGAAACTTCATTAATCGATGTCTGCAACAGCTGAAGAACTAAGTTGAGCAATCCAATAATATTGTAACACTAGTATGGGTTTAAATAGTTGTATTCAAAGAAAAAGCATAATTTACAGTGCCACACAAACAATATAATCTCAAATAATCGAAAAGGCTACAAAAAGTATTTTGTAGCTACGCAGTAACACAAAAATAACCATATGACTTGAGCTGCAGAACAAGACCAACACTGCTGTCCATCGATCCTTGTATTTAGCCTGAAGAAGAACTGTCTGGAAGGTTCCAGGCCAGCGTAGAAGTTCGATTCGAACAGATTGTTCAAAGTGGTAGTTCGTTCAACAAGTCTAGAACTGGTCATGTGTGACTTTATTTTCATACTTTCACTTTATAAATTTTAATTTAGAATGTGACGTATATTGTCTCTAAACCCAATTGGAAAATAACATAAAACTGCTTCAAATGTCAACCAATGGGAGTATAACCTTGGTATCTCCTAAATAAATAAGAAAAGAAAAAGACCCCGTTACTGTTAATATTAGAGGAGATACATGAAAGTGAAGACTTGTAACAGTCAACGATGTCACTATCGAAACGAGAGGTTGATATTTTTAAGCAAATCGATTGGCTGCTGGAATTGGATTGTATATTTCAATTTACATGTACCTATCACCTATCAAGTACAATAGAAGCATCGACGACGTCATTAGGCTCTTCTCTTCCTAGCAATATAATAAGTACGGATTGACTATTTAAAGCAAAGTAGTAAGAATTGAATATTTTTCACAATACCGCTATGAAATCAGGCATTAAATAAAGATTCACCAGTAAAAATAACCAGTTTATTTAATTTAATATTAATTAAATTAAATAAACTGGTGAATTTAATTTGGCACAAAAAAACATCACTCACCATTTATATTAATAATAAAAAGCTATAACCATTGAAGCCCTTAAATGCGTCTTAGATCAATACGCAGTGAGAAAGTTAGGTTTACTAGGCCGACGAATGTACGACGAGATTTGTCAGAAATTACGCTCAAACTACACGCTCTCCTCCTTAATTTATAATTTAATTAACACTAACCAAATCTTAGTTAATAATTTAATTAAGACTACCAATAAATTAGTTTATAATTTAATTAAGAATACCAAAAAAGATCTATTCAACTATTAAAATTAAAATACGATTTCTTTATTCGATTCCAATGCTAAAATAAGTAATTAATTTAAAAGTAAGTTTCATTAGTGAATTAAGATAAATATAATTAAATATTTTTCAAATTGATTTAAGTAAATATCAATAATTGAGAAAAGATATTCTTTTACATAAATCTAAACCGAAGGTTTTATTGAAATCCGACAACCTGGTTATTATTGCAAAGGAAAAAACTCGTGTAAAACAAGCATTTACCTTTTTTACCCGGATCTATCTCAATTTTCCAATTATTTGCAATTATCAGCAGTTGCTTCGACACCGTCAGAGAAATAATAATTGAAAATTGAATCTAAACAACTTAAATGAAACAAAACAAGTCAGGACTTCGCCACGGTTCTAATTTCACCCGATAGAACCAGTGTGCAAAATAAATAATAACAATCAGGCTTTTGATAATTATTTTATAATTTTTAGATGAGTGTTTATAATTAATTACCTCTCATATTAATCTATATCAAATAAAAAATAATTATGCGAAATCATACAGCAATCACGCATTGTATGTACTATTTTTTGTGTGTAAAAACAACCCTTCTAATGTTAAAAATTGTTAGTGTGGACGTTATTAAAACAAAAAACAATCTAAATAATTTATTTTTTGAAGAGAAAAGATTTGGCTCCGCCGGGAGTCGAACCCGGGTCTCCTGCGTTACATGCGAGGATGCTAACCGCTACACCACAGAGCTCGGCTCAAGGCAGAGCAAATCCTTCCTCTTCACTGATACCTACCCCCCCTATCTCACAAGTTTTGCGAGTAGTAGCGGGAGGTGGACAAATTTTGTCCAATTTACGATATTTATTGACATAAGTCAATTGATTGATAAGAAAAAATTGAAGTCAAGATTGACTTATGTCAATAAATATCGTAAATTGGACAAAATTTGTCCACCTCCCGCTACTACTCGCAAAACTTGTGAGATAGGGGGAGTAGGTATCAGTGAAGAGGAAGGATTTGCTCTGCCTTGAGCCGAGCTCTGTGGTGTAGCGGTTAGCATCCTCGCATGTAACGCGGGACACCCGGGTTCGACTCCCGGCGGAGCCAAATCTTTTCTCTTCAAAAAATAAATTATTTAAAAATAATTTAAAATTGGTGGTCAGCCACAATTTAAGATTGGATTAATTAAAAAACAATCTATTTTAATAGGTCAAATTTTTGGTTATTATAACAAATTAGAAACTACTTTTTACACTGTTAAGCTAAATGTATAAATACAAGTTCAGCTGCTTATTTAAATTTTGTTTAAATACGAGAAGGGAAACGAACTTTTAACTATTTCCTGCCAACAAAGTAGGTTTGAACGTTGGGGAAAACCCGAACATGGCTAAACCTTAAAATGAAACTTTAAGCATCACATGCAACAGGTGAAAAGTGTGTTAAAATATTGATTTATCGAAAAAATTCGCAAGCGTTCCATTTTTTTTAGTTTTATTTTTTTTTTAAGGATTATAGTTTTCGAAAAGTAAGAATGTGAAAAAATTCCACTCAACAATGTTTTTTTATTTCTTATTTAATTACCAAATTAACGTAAAGGGTTCTGCCACGTCATCAGGATCATCAATTTTAGCAAGAAAAATCTTTAATATTATCATTTTTTTCTTCCCTAAATGATATTACATTAGGTCCATAAATTTCAAATATATTGCACGACAGACCTATTCAAAAGCTATGCTGTCTCAGACACATATTATCATTTAAACCGTTAATATAAAATTTCATGAACTTTCAGGTGAGGCATTGATCTATTTAAAGTATTTGTACACTGAATGCATGAATTTGTACACTGATAATTTACACTGAATGGTACAAGACGGTAATAAAATAAAATACACAAAAAAAAAAAAAAAAAATCTGGTGCGTGCGCGCAACACACAACTTTCACTTACCAACTTACTTAGATTAGAAATTTACGTGTTTTGCTAATTATCATTTCCCAAAGTCACACATTTTTCTACATTCATATCTTATTTTTGGTAATCGTTAAAGCCGTTTTTGAGTAAATAAAAAAAAACCCGTGAAAATGATACAAAATTTATTAAGTAAAGTCCCCCCTCCGGTTGATCAATTTTGATGAAATTTTTACAGTCATATTTCAGGCATATAAATAGATCAAATACTCAGTTTAATCAAAATCGTTAGAGCCGTTTTTGAGAAAATCGAAAAAAACTTAAAAAGTTATTAAATAAAGTACCCCCTCCCTTTGAGAAAATTTGATGAAATTTTTGGTGTCACATCGCGGGCTTATACATACTCTAAATACCCAATTTCAGGTTCGCACGGTTTATAGTTTTTGAGCTAGTCTGTTCACACACAGACACACAGACACACAGACACACACACAGACCATTTCGCGGGACTTGGTTATTTTGACTGAGGGGACCCCAAAACGTGTATTTCCGTTGAAAACCGGAAGTCGAAAAATTTCACGATCGCAATACTTCCACTTACTATATATTTCATATATAGGTAAGTGAAAGTAATTAATTCCCTAAAAATGTCTAGTCTGATAATGAAAATTAAAATAATAATCAGAATAAATAATGAAATTATGAAATCCTCCTTTTTTTTACTCCGAAAAAGATACAGTGAACTCAAATGAGGCATTCAATAAATAATTTTACATAATTACTCTTCATTAGTTTGTTTCTGAACTTTTAATATAATTTATTCATCCATAAAACTTTAATCAACCAGTTATTATTTTAAAAACAACAACAACTATAGAGTAAAAGTCCTAAGGTATTTTTAGCACAAATAATCTATTAAGGTTTTGAATTATTTTATTAGAAGATAAAAGATTAGACCACGGCCGGGAATCGAACCAGGTCCTCCGCATCGACGTTGCGGTGCTCTTACCACTGAGCTAACCGTGGGGCCGTCCCAGACGTGATCGAATCTTTCACTTCTGCGGTGGGAGGGATCGCAGAAGTGAAAGATTCGCTCTTACCACGGTTATAGATTGCGGCTCAGTGGTAAGAGCGACGCAACGTAGATGCGGAGGACCTGGGTTCGATTCCCGGCCGTGGTCGAATCTTTTATCTTCTAATAAAATAATTTAAAAATTAAAAAATAAATATTTAACCCAAAGACCATAAATAAATATATTATTAAGGTTTTGAATTTTCGAGTATTTATTTATAGTATTTTAGAACTAATAAAAAGTCGGCATACCGAGGACGAAAACTTTACCACCCAGTTTCAAAACTGATCCAATCTCGAACCTCTCGGAACGATAATGATCAATTCAAATTATTGTTTTACCGCTCTAACGAAATTTATTACATTATATACATACATATTATTTAATTATTTACATTTTAAATAGGTTTTAATATTTTCCTGAAGCAATGAAGATTTTGGCCATGTACTTTTATTTATTTTATCTGAACCATTAGGTGCCGTTTGAATCAATGGAATCGACAACAAATTGAAAAAAGTATGTCTGTGAGAAGTATATACAATTTTTTACTTTTTTTTTTTAAAACTGCTAACAATGTGACTCGACTCCCGGGGAACCCGTCGATTTCAAAATGCAACCAACTGAAGAACGGGAGGATGACAGACACTCGAAGAGAGAAGAATACAGGCGGAGGATACGAGGACTAAACAGACCATTACTGTCACAAAGCGGAGGCACTTGTGCTGGAGTGGAAGGACCATCTGCCCCAGGTGATCACGACCTCTTGGACTTCCCCCCTCGTCGCCCCCCCCCCCCCCTAGGATGGTAAGTAGCTACTCACAGAGCCTATTGCCAAGTCCTACTTAGGCCGATTAACTCACTATTCATTTCCTTCTACTCAGGTCCCGAACACTCACCTAGCCATTAGGTATTACCTGATCGATATCTTTCGGCAATAATCGGCCAACTAGCCTACAAAGTTCATGTCTACTTTCGCTTAGGGATTATCTTGATCGCTGAACCCACTGATGGAAAGATTTAATAGATTTTCTAAATTAAAAATAAACTGAATTAACGATGTAATATATGTAATATACACATGGTTTGGAATCACGCCTTGGATATAACAGTCTCAAAGAATTGGGTAACTGGGTAGGTGGAATGGGGGATAAACCTGGCGATTGAGAGTGTATGTTCATCACTGCATTCCAAAAATAAGTAATTACTAATAGCTAGTAACATAAGTCAAAATAGATGTCTGTGTCAAGTAGGAAATGATTAGATAGGTATCTTATGTCAGGACATTCACGTCAACTATCTGAAAAAGACACATAAGTTAGACTAGATTGGAACCCCAATTCTGTTGATGTAGGATGTGCTGTTTTTGTTTTGCTTTTACATGAATAAATTAATTAATTCCAATTGTGGGGTAAAAGGAGTTATTTTATGAAGTTTATTATTTATAGTGGATTTCATAATTTTTGCTACTGATTGGTGATGCAATCTCTGCACCAAAGGCTTATACTTTTAATGTCTTCCATAATGTATTTTATTGAATAGGAACGACATAAGTTTTTCTTGTACTTCTTGTATGGTGGGCATTCCAACAAGTGTTAGAATAATTGTGGGATATTAGCAGATCTTTCGCAAGTAGGGGATTTTAGACCCCAAGCAGATAGAGAGTAGGGAGCCATGTGTGAACCGGCAGTGTCCTACCCTCGGCACAGCATTACTTCCTCCCTCCCTGATGTTTCACAGCTTGTGCTCTACTTCCTTGTCAGTTTTAACGATACACACATAACATAAGCACGTTCGATTTTCCATTTTCTACACAATATGTAATGCCCCATTATTTGTTTATAACTTTCGAATAACGCATTTGTTTGCAAACTGAATATATGATATATAGCCCCGGAACACCCTGTATATCATGTTTAAGGTGATGGATCCAGTAACGAGAGATAATTAAGCAATCCGGACATTACCCCATTAAAGCCTCAATTAAATTACCCTAAGATTATAGAAAGAGCGAATACTAAATTAGATAGCAGAGCTAGATTGGGGATGTGGGCGGTTGGATGCCAAGGAACAGGTCGTAATCGGATACCAGCCACCCCTATGGTAATTTCCTCACCATCCCACATGGAGGAATAAAAACCGCTAATGCCTAGAGATATGCGGTATCTCCTCGTTAACATCTCGGCCGATAGAGCGATTTCGTTCTGATGTTCCTCCGGCCCAATGCAGGGTCGAAATGAATATCTACCTTCCTTCTGCGGAGCTGCGATGTTCCAGTAGTCGCGGATGAAATGGCATCGTCTGGACTGTAAATCATTCGAAAGGTTAAATTTAATTAATCCCTTCGATCTCTCTCGCCGGATTGGCGGCTTTTATAACCTCGATATCAGAGGTAAAAAGGACACGTCTTCAAAGATGTTAAAGCATGATATGAGCACTAATCAAATCCACGGAGATGAGCAAGCAAATACGAACCAGTAGGACATTACTTAAAACCGAAAACAAGCAATACCCCCCAGTACTGATTCAAATCGAATCTGTTTTCGCTGAAAGTGGCTTGATCAACATTTTTGAGATTTCCATTTTGTTAATTTTTTTTCTTTTTGATTGCTCTTAGCGATTGTTTAACCTATTATCTTTTCTTTACGTTAAATGTATATATCAAAGTATATTATTTCAGTGGAAAAGGCGTGAATGGAAGGCCTTTTATAGTTTCCCGAAAGTTTGAACCGCATTGATATGATTTGTTCTTCAGGTTTTTTAATTAAAATTCAAATAAACCATTTTTAATTTTATTTTACTAATTTATATATTTGAAGCCTATGATATTTTTGTCATGATCATAGAACATACTGCATATACTTTAGTCAACAAAGAAAATTCATTCATAATATTTTGTTTAATTAACGTCACTTTATGCAACTAAGGCTAATCGGAGGATAATACGATATTTTCAAATACTATATTTTGAAATTTTGTTTTATTGTAAAATTGGGTTCGACAAATCATAACATATTTCGAAAAATTATTATTTGACTTTTGATTTTTTTTAATAGTTTTAACTTTTTTTAATAATCTTAAAAATATAAAAATACTAAAAAAAAATATATTTTAATAATAAATAGTACGTATATATACAGTTTATTTGGATCAGTGAGTTAAATAATTTTATTCATTTTTATTTTAATCATTGAATGTTATTTTTTAAGGAGGAAGAATACAACTGAGAATGACAAAAAACTTAATTCGTCACAATGGTTGTGAGAAATTTATAAAAAAGATAGAACTACTATCTAAATAAAAGTCATTGATATGAAATAAATTTTGACTTTGAGTACTAATGTTGTTTAATTTAATTTAATTTTTCAGATTCCTTGAGTATATCTAAAATTTTGATACATATTTAGTCTTACATTATTTATTATTTATAAAAATCCACTCCCTAATATAACCAGGTCGTTCAATTAAAATAGTTACATAATATTGCGGTAGAAAATAATACCTACTAAGTGGCATTTTAGATGTAATATATAAGATAAAAATATAGGCAATCAATATGTCACCGAGCGCGAAGGACGAAACCACAAGTTATCGGCAAACACCGCAAGCCACAATCTGATGACCCTTAGAGCCAGAAAATTTACGAGAAGGTTTTGTTGATAAACTCGCTTGTTTTTCATTGGCCCTATGTACCACAAAACAATTAATCCGAGAATAAAAAAGGAAAACATTTCGATATTCTTACACAGGGTATGTACCTATATAATTTATTAATTTTCGAATTTTATATTTGGAAATTCATTTAAAAACATTTATTAATTTTTTTTTAATTTGAATAATTTTAAAAGATGTGATGTTGTCCTTCGAGGAAATTATAAATATCGACAGGTAAGTCGACTGATCAATTTGGGAAAAATAGTTATAAAGATTACGATACGTTATCAAAGTCTTAAGATTTTTTAATGGGAGTAAAAAGTCCTTGGTTACTTATGTCAACCTTAAAAGGGGACGTAAAATGGCGTTCCCGATCCTGTGCTTTGTCATGTGTATCTCTATCTAATTACACCTGCGTAGGAATTCCCCTACATATACACAACATCATACGATAAATGAATGACTACATAGCGGTTATTGAGGCGAGTTCAGGATGTTTAGCAAGAATTTTTACGATTCTTGAACAATCCTCGGTTCATGTTAAAACTTGCATATGTGATAGGTATTGCTATGCAGCTGTCTATGCTATATTTGAGTTGGAAAGTTGATGTCATAATTTAGATATTGTGACAATATTTCAACAAATAGTGCATATATGTTTAAAAAAGTTTTTGTTATGTGGATGAAGCAACTCATTAGAAAACGTTGCGTTTATATGTTGAAAGATTGTTAAGGAGGAATTAAAGTTACTTACCCCTCAAACAATAACATATACCTAATTATATTGTAGAATTAAACTCAGGGAAGAGTAAGATTGCTCTAAATAAAGGGGGAAAAAAGAAAGTTACTAACATCACTGGATCTAAAGGAGTCGTTCCATTTCAAAATTAAAAAAAAACAAAAAAACAATAGCGCTTAAATTAAAAGGCCTATTAAAGAAGGGGTTGAAGCCATGTTAACTAGGCCCTGAGATTTGGAGATAGGAGGTTCCAGTTAAATAATGTATCTGGAGGCCTAAGCCTGGGAGGGGGTCCTCCTCGAGTAATTAAACTTTTTCACAGGATTAAATCTGGATCAGGATAAATGCTATTGTTCCTTCCAAAGGATATAAAGGTGCCATTGGCAGCCTTAATCCCGGCTGGAGGGCTCTCTTTAAGAGATCCTTAATGTCTTTAAAAGACTTCCTTCCCGATAGGAAACCTCCGTCGCGCCATTAAGGACAATTATTAATTCCAAATGCTTTTTTAATCTCTTTATCTTTAATCGTTTTTGTCAGAGTCTTTAACAAGCACGGATTAACCACGGTACAAAACTTCGAAAATAATTTGCAATAAAAAAAAAAATTCTTTAATTCTATTTTTGTCAGTTCCTGAGGATACGTCAGGTGCTGAGGATATGTTTTCAATTTCAAAATTGAAAACGTATCCTCAGCACCCCTTACAAAGAATCTTATTCGAAGAGGACTCGGACTTCGAAATAGTAGAGGCAGCAATTTCATAGTAAAAAACTTTTTAATAACACCATAACATTTTATTAAACCACTGTTTAATAAAAACACACAAACCTAGATCTGAACATAAGACCCATACCAAACTTAAAAATTCCAGGATGGAAGAAAAAAAGACCGATTATTGACATATCAATGAAAAAATATTCAAAGGAATGCCCTATAGTTATACAAAAGTCATTCTTGCAGCTCCTAGAGAAATTCAATGGATTTGAAGAAGTATACACTGACGCCTCCAAAATTGAAAATAATGTTGGCTGCGCGGTCCACACTCTCCAAAATCGACGCTTGTAAAACTTACCTGGTACATGCTCTATCTTCACTGGAGAGGCTACAGCAATTATAAAAACTCTTCATTGGATAGCGGAATCAGGAACGAACAAATCGGCGATCATAACGGACTCCCTAAGCGTCTTAGCGGCGATCAACAATCGGAACCCAAGTAGCTCTCTTATTCGAGAGATCATCAGTATGTGGTGGGAGCTTGAGCTGATGGGAAAACAAATAATATTCATCTGGATACCATCCCACAAAGAAACGAAGGGAAACGAGGAAGCCGACCAGGCCGCAAATATAGCTAGAATAGAAGTAACCGAGAATTTAGAAGTAACAATCCTAAAAGAAGCAACAAAAGAGGACTGGTTACACCAACTGAAAAAAAAAAAAAATCAGAACAAAACTTGGGAGTTAAGGTGGAAGAGCGAACACTCCAAATTATCGGAAATAAAACTGGAGTGCAAAAAGTGGAATACAAGCTCAAAAATCTAGAGAAGAGAAGAAGTCGTATTGTGTCGCATCTGAATTGGCCACTGTGAGTTCACACACGGATACCTTCTCCGAGGACTCCAAGCACCCACATGCCAAGAATGCAATAATGTACCCCAAACGGTGAAACACCTTTTACTCCATTGTACACAATACAAAGAACTCAGGAAGAAGCTTAATATGGAAACAACATTAAATGAGCTGTTAAAAGATGAGGAAGACAAAATAGATATTCTGTTTAAATACCTAAAAGAAATATCATACTATAGTAGAATATAACTGAACGCATCGCCAATGACCCTGTAGGATAGAGGCGAAGATCAAGAAAATAAAAAATTTAATTTATTGAGCAGGTCAACTTATAAATATTATTTCCCTGAAAAATGATAAATTTTAGTCAATAATATAAAGAAGTTTTTACACCTCTTCTTTCAGCTTTCGGAACAGTCTGGTACAAGGCTATGGGTGGCATAAGGACCGTCAACAGTTGTTCAAAATTTACTGCGCACTGCATAGAAAAGTAAAGAAAAGCATTAAAGAAACAATTTATCTTGGAGACTTTTCTAACAGGAATAAAACCCTTTTTGAGCAGTACGTTATATTAAGACATCGTCACCATTAACTTACCTATCTTTCGGTGGGACTCCGTAGCTCCCTTGCCTTTTTTTTTTTTTAAATAAAAAATAAAAATATGCCGACAACGCACTTTATCATCTGACATATACACAACGCAGTAACACAAAACTTATGCCAATGAAATAATTTTTTAAACAAATAAACTCACTCAATTTTATCGTAGTTCAGCAATTAATTTTTTTGAACTAATGAACTCACTCAATTTTATCGTAGTTTAGCAATTTCGCTTAAATGGTATATTTAGTTATCCGCCTGAATTCAGAGACGAGAACTGAATTACTGTGAATAATAATGAATTACCGTATAATAATGGAGTTTAATTTCTATCAAACTTGTAATAGGGTTTGAATTAGAACATCCGCACCTAACATCTATATCGGGGTGAAAAATAATAATCTATATCATTATAAGGATGAAAGAAGTAATTTATAAAAGATTCCTCTTAATTTCTTCAGCGAA
This sequence comes from Aelia acuminata, assembly GCA_911387785.2. Lineage (NCBI taxonomy): Eukaryota > Metazoa > Arthropoda > Insecta > Hemiptera > Pentatomidae > Aelia > Aelia acuminata. The sequence goes on along the minus strand of OU426981.1, from coordinate 94,473,294 downwards.
AGTATAGTTTTCAATAAAACTTTAATGAAAATAACGGTAACTATAATTGATATGGGAGAGCGAAAAAACTCATCTCGAATAGAATACGTGTCTGAAATTTCTATTGTAGCTTAAACTTGCAAATATCAATTAGTGTTATTTGAACTTATTATTATAATTATTGTAATTATTCACGCATATAATATTTAAATAAACGGATGAATGAATGGATCAATAAATTTAATTAAATATTACCACAACAAACTAAAACATACTTTTAGCACAATTATTTTTTCAAGATATATTATCCATCGACCCCACGAAAAAAATTGTTATCACGAAGAAGAATGAAATTTATTATTTGTCCATTCTTAAACTATTTTATTGCAGCCTACGTTTCAACCTAATAATGCATGGCAAGTGACGTTGGAGGTGTCAGATTCTAGAATCAATTATTACTATATATATCTATGATAATTAAAATATACATGTTTATATAATATTTATAATATATTATAATACATAAATATATAATAATTGGCCTCGGCCCCGGGTCTCTCGCTTGACCTGCGCGGTACGCTATCCACTGCGCTATATATATATATATATATATATATATATATATATATATATATATATATATATATATATATATATATATATATATATATACATTAAGCATCCGATGGAACTTTATGTTATGCATCAGATAGATCGCTTTAGATTATTGACCTAAGTTTTTGAAATTTTTAACAGCCCTTTTTGATTTATGCCACTTTTTTTTAGTAAAAGTTTCATAGATCTTGATTGGTTTGTGGTTAAAAATTGACGAACTTGAAAGTATTTAATATTTAATATACTATTCAGAAAACATAATTGAAACTAGCAGAATTATTGGGATATGACGTTGTTGAAAGGAATGTATGTGTTTTTAGTCAGGTAGAGAAATAAATGAAACGCAGAGGGATCCTCAGATTAAAAAAAAAAAAAAAAAAAAAAGCGAAAGAGTCCCTAAAATAATTCTTGTTTACTGAATTCATAAGGAGAAGCAGAAATCAAGGGAATTATTTTTAAAATTAATTTTAATTTCAAAGTAACTAGCTCGAATTTTAATCCGCATTCGCATATTAAGTATAGATTAAGGCGAATGGTTAAAATGATCTTTCGATTTTGGTGTGTGCGAACTGCCTACCTCAATAACTGTAAGTCATTAAGAAAAGGTATATGCCTCGGATGTTACATTAACGTTTTCTTCAATATTCATAAGCAATTCATATTATTGATTTGGCACATCTTTCAAATTAACAGATTGCATGTTTTATAACAATATAAGAACATGGAAATTTCTAAATTAAAAAAAAAAAACATGTTAGGAATATTGTAATAATTTAAGAACCTATTTCTATCCTATCAGCAAAAACGCGACGTCACGGACCTGTCGATGGCACTAAGGAACGATTCAATCATACGATTTGTAGTGTTCCTTTGCTGCATCATCTACCACACGTCCCTTCATCCTCTCTCTCCTATTGATGGTTCGTTCTGTTCGGCGCCATTCGTCATCCACGGTAGCCAGTCATTAATCACGTCTAATCATCGCCAAATAATTCTGTCACCTCCGGTCCATGAAGGACCTTCATCAATTGTTTTAAAGAATCATTTTTCTGACAGCCCCGCCCGATGTTGCACGGATGCATTTTAGGTAGAAACTTAATTTTTAATTAGTTAATCAATGTTTAAGAAGAACGAATAAAAAAAAAAAAAAAAAAAAAAAAGTCAGAAATTGAACAATCCGATTCATTTTCGTAAGATCCGAAAATTTCGTTTTCCTGGAGGAACGCCAATGTTTGACTGGACCATTGCTACCTGATTTTCTCATCATCAGCAACGCAAAAAATGCGCATGTGTACAGTGTGTGGAGAATAAGGAACCTTATAAAAATGAATAAAAAAAATCTGGTGCGTGCGCGCAACACACAACTTTCACTTACCAACTTACTTAGATTAGAAATTGACGTGTTTTGCTAAATATCATTTCCCAAAGTCACACATTTTTCTACATTCATATCTTATTTTTGTTAATCGTTAAAGCCGTTTTTGAGTAAATAAAAAAAACCCGTTAAAATTATACAAAATTTATTAAGTAAAGTCCCTCCTCCCGTAGATCAATTTTGATGAAATTTTTACAGTCATATCTCGGGCATATAAATACATCAAATACCAAGTTTGATCAAAATCGTTAAAACCGTTTTTGAGTAAATAAAAAAAACACGTGAAAATGATACAAAATTTATTAAGTAAAGTCCCCCCTCCGGTTGATCAATTGTGATGAAATGTTGGTTATCACATCTTTGGCATATACATTCATCAAATAGGCAGTTTGATCAAAATCGTTAAAGCCTTTTTTGAGTAAATAAAAAAAACACGTGAAAATGATACAAAATTTATTAAGTAAAGTCCCCCTTCCGGTTGATCAATTTTGATGTAATGTTGGCTATCGCATCTTTGGCATATACATACATCAAATATCCAGTTTGATCAAAATCGTTAAAACCATTTTTGAGTAAATAAAAAAAAACACGTGAAAATGATACGAAAGTTATAAGGTAAAGTCCCCCCTACGGTTGATCAATTTTGATGAAATTTTTACAGTCATATCTCGGGCATATAAATAGATCAAATACTCAGTTTGATCAAAATCGTTAGAGCCGTTTTTGAGAAAATCGAAAAAAACGTAAAAAGTTATTAAATAAAGTACCCCCTCCCTTTGAGCAATTTCGATGAAATTTTTGCTGTCACATCGCGGGCATATACATACACTAAATACCCAATTTCAGGTTCGCACGGTTTATAGTTTTTGAGCTAGTCTGTTCACACACACACACACACACACACAGACACACACACACACACACACACACACACACACACACAGACCATTTCGCGGGACTTGGTTAATTGGACTCAGGGGACCCCAAAACGTGTATTTCCGTTGAAAACCGGAAGTCGAAATTTTTCACGATCGCAATACTTCCACTTACTATATATTTCATATATAGGTAAGTGAAAGTAATAGTTGTCAAATACAGATAGTTTATGAACATATGTTCTAATATTATATAAATTATTGTTGAAGAGTTGCGATACTGTAAGTAGTACCCCTTCTTCTACAAGCAACTACAAATAATCGAACGGAATTCGAAATTATTAATATACTTTCATCAACACATTCATAATTACTTTTGATTTCTATTGTCATATGATTAGGTTGAATGCTCTGTTCAAAATAAAACCTAAGAAAATTCCGATTTCGTTCAAGACTTATGCATAATTTTGTTTTCACGATCTAAATCTTTTTTATGATTCTCCAATATAAGATGAATCGTCTTAAATATTCTATGGATTGAAATTTTTATTAAGAAATAAATTAAAGAAATATTAAGTTCGTAAATTTTTATTTTTGATAAAATTAAAAAAAAATCAAGAAGACTAGAAATGATAGATGTTTTACATACACAAAAAACAAAAAACAAAAAAACATAATTTTTACTTATCAAACAAAAAACACAAACCAGATAATTTATTTATTTTTTTAAATAAAAGTTAGAAACGTTTTTCTTTAGAAACTGGAGTTAAGATATATAGGTAACTACATAACTGACTACCTCATCTACATCCAATATCAACATCTTCAAAACATAATGGATTAGTTTTGTTATCTTTTTCAAAACAAATCATATCCGACCCAACCTTCAAGTCAAGAAAGTAGGTATAAAATCCAATGAAATACTTACAAAAATAGAATTTCATGAGACAAAAACTTATTTCTTACCTGAAACAAAACAAAAAAAAATTAAAATATATTCCTAATTATATCAAGCCAAAACCAAAAAACATAACTTACATGACTAGAATAAAACATAAAATTAATCCTATGTGATAAAAGTGTATTCGGAACCCAAAAATATTTTTATGAATCCGAAAAGATTTAAATTTTGTGGCCAGGACGTATAAAACAGCTACTACATACCAAAGACCGAGAACGGAAAGGTGATTACCAATCTAAGAAGCTGGAAATGAAGTAAAAGGTCAGAGTTGAGGAATAGAGACGAGGTGGATTGACAGTTCCGAAGGGAAGACAAGCTGAGCACTGATTGACGGGGAATATAGAGAGAATCCAGCATCAGCCCTGGAATACCTGTCCTCCTTCCGAGCTTAGCTGGGATGAGTATGTATATATTGAGAAAAAACAGAAAGCAAACTATGAATATTTTTTTTTTTTTTAAATATGCGAATGTCTGCATTACATAGTTAAACTTCAATCTCAAAATTTACTGATATTTACCTACTGAGTTTTATAATGTAAAACATGATAAAAAAGCTTTACTATGTTTGTTCATTTGATTTTCCAGTGGGATCCTTATCGCACGTCTGCAAGATGTTCACAACTCAAAAAAATTGTTTCTTTGGGTGATTGCATTTGTAGTTTCGACTGCGTTCTCAATTTTGTACCCTCAAACAGCAACTTTGGAAAATAGTATTTGATTAAAAATAGATTACTATTGGGGCAGTTAGTACCAGTGGTACATAGTGTAACTCAAAATTAACCCACTAACTGTGTTAACACAATCATCCCCTTCATAAAAGAATATGGAATATTGCGCCTTACGCGAACGTTAATATAAGTGTTATTGTGACTATATTCAGGCATTGTAATTCTGATTCCAAAGGTAAGCATAATGCATTATTCAAATTTGATTATTTTGAGTCGTTACCATCTTCTTGCTGACGTGCGATATTTAAATAAATTACAATCATTTAGTTAAAAAATATAAAGTACTTAGGTATCAGAGTCCCACAATATTCCAATAATTTCTTTTATTTAATGAACATCTTAATACTTTTTTTTTACCTTAAATTATAGTTAAGTTTTATAGTTTTATTGCCAACCAACCTCTAACTGCTGTTACTTTGTAAAACCTACCTTTGTAGGTTTACTTAATCATTCAGCCTTAGACTTATTTATTGAGTTTGATTTCAATGATCAATTAAAAATGATCACGCGTTGGAAATTGTCTTATCACAGCCATGGTGTGAAATTCCATAAAAACTAATGAAGATGGTACGACTTTGACTAACCCCCATTTAATCCATCATAGTTAAAAAGGGACTTGATTAGGTGTATTAGATCTAAACTTTGCTCGCTCAAAATGAATAATCAAATCCCAAAAATTTCATTTTCAGCAGAGTTTTCCATCAATACCAACTTGCGTCTTACCAGATGATGTAGTGTAAGGTAATAAACATCATGACGGATAGCCTACGGGGTTAATATCCACAATTACTGTTTTTTTATCAATACTCTGACCTTATCTTAAACAATTTAAGATAACTGGCTAAATAAATAATAGTGTTCTGTTCGGCAACGTCGGCCGTGGAAGGAGGTTGGAAAAACCCCATGGGGCACACGTAGTCTCTCTCTCTCTCTCTCTCTCTCTATATATATATATATATATATATATATATATATATATATAAATAAATATATATAAACATCCACGAAAAGAAAATAAGAGCTGATAAAGACACAGCCTTGCAAGGGCGATACTGAGATACTACGAACGTGGGAAACGAGGCTGACCCCCAGGCGTCCTTCATGACTACCCCAGCTCACGTCCCGAGCGCCCGCCCGTCTGTTACGACACCTTACACTCTTACTGAAGCATCTTGGTCCCTGTGGGCATCTTCGGATCTCGTAACTCTGCCTTTTATAGCAAAGATTTTTTTTCTTTTTCTCTGCAAGAAATTTTCCTCTGCTAACAGATATCAAAAAAGGCTTTTAAGAATAATAATACGGTATACACATCCACTTTTCCCCCAGTTTCAACCAAGACGGGGTTGAATATTGTTAGCGGTTAGCCTGACACCATACCAAGCCCACGTTCGCAGGTTCTTAGACCGGCAGGTGGCCACAGAATTTTTTTTTAAGGAAGTATAAAAAAATTAATTACACTGTCATTTGGACAGGACAGAAAATTGAGATCACCCGTTGAAGATCCCTATCATAATACAGAGAGGTAAAATTTAGAATTCCCGCTGTAGCATCGCCTTATCAGCCATCGTAGCATAAGGGGGCGTTAAATAAATACAAAGTTTGTTACATTGAGCACATTATGACTACATGATCAAGTTCACATGTATATCTGAATTTTAGATGAACTTTATGTGGAGAGAAATAGGGATCCTATCACTACTGGAATAAGCATCTTCAGGTTGGGGACTTTGAGCTAATTAAGTTTCATTACTTACACACAAACATAAGGAAATGTAAAAATATTTTACCGTAAAAAATATTCTTTGTTCTTTCTCACTGTATAGGTCTTTATAAATCGGCTTTGGGGTATAGATATAGTCGTAAGTAGTCTTAAGATAACACCTTAGATATAAAATATGTATATGTATATATACACAACTGTGATGATCGTTAAAGCTAGTCAATGCAATGTCTAGAAGTAAAAACAATAATTGATAAATCCATTTATTTAAAAATATATTGGGTGTCAAACTATTGAGGAATAAGTTCATGGAAAAATGGAAGACTTCACACACTCGTCAATATATTCGTAAAGTTGAAACTGGGTAAGGCTGTCTAACTATCTATTTAATTTTTATTTCGAAATTCTCAAAATATTCTTTATTGTTTGTGATTTTACATGTAACTATGAACTATTTACATAGTACATTATTGTTTTCTGAATAATTTAAAATGTCCTAAAAATAAAAGGAACACAATACTGAAAATATATAAATGAAAATTCAATAGTGGATTTTGAAGAAAGCTATCAAAGCAAGCTATCAAAACAGTTGGCTACTTTCATTTAATTTTTTTTTGAGATTCATCAAGCTATCAATATTATTAATAATACATGGGAAAAAAAGAAACAAATTTTCCAGAGAAAAATAATGTGGAAAAATTCCTTCAACTCATATAGAACACGGCAACTGTGAACAGGCAGTGTGTAGACATCGTATACCTACCAAGCTTTAAGGCTACAGCTCTCCAAGGAACTTACAGCTATAACTGTTAACAGTTTTTAACAGCTATAACATTTTATTACGTTAGATTTATTTTTATAACTGACACGCGAACACGACCTCCGTACAAGACATGAGTGACTTCAACAACCAACGCATCGTAAGGATTTCATTTTACATGAACTGTGAACATGAACATGTATGCACTCAAAAGGTTTATTACCAGGCTATAAAAGGTTAAATAACCCTCAAAGACATGAATTTTATTTTTAAATACAGTTTTATTTTTCATACCCCACATAATTGCACATCTCCCACTAAGCTGATGTTCCATGGGTTATCAAAGGTAAACCATAAAACTCTTTGAATCTTGAAGATTCTACTTTTTGAATTTATGTCCAGAAAAGAACATTCAAGATGAATGAGCCATCATAAAAAAAACTTTAAATAGATGATAAATTTGCTTATTATATCGACTGCAATAAATTAATATAAATTTCAACATTAACAGGATACAAAAAAAAAAAGAGATATATGACAACTAAACCATAAATAATCTTCAAATAATATTATGTGCTCAGGACAAGATTATTATAAAGTGGCTGTTAACATGAAGAAATCTGTGTTTTGATTATAAATAGCCATAATTTTCGCTCAAGGATCAACAAACTGTATTTTATTCGCTGGATAAAAAGAAAACATAGGCCCGATATCCATCATAATTATTAGTTTGTTTTCCCACCACTCCCTTTCCCATTCTTCATTTTCCTCTCATTCCCTTGTCTTATCTAATTTCTTCCATCATGTAAAGTATTTTCTTCGAAATAACCTGTTTAGGAACAGTTCAAGCGGTTATAATGAGTAAAATTGTTAAAAATTTATTTGACAGCATTATTTTGCGTTAATATTTATAATCTATAAAAATCCAAACAGCATAGAATAGAATTTATTGAATAAAGTAACAATAGCTGTTTCTTCATCTCTCAAAATTTTATTTCTGAAACACGCGGTTGTTTATAGACCTGGGGGAATTCACTGTGCCCGATTTAAATGCAACACAATAAAATTTCTTCTCCTCTGGATAGACTTGAACTTTTAAACCATTTGTGGTCAGTCCAGTTCTTATTTCCGCAAGGGGACGTTTCTCCCATAACAATCACCAACTTCGCATGAATTACCTTCTCGATACCTTGTGTCCAGCATTATTAGCTTTTTAAGCCTTTCTATTCAAATGTGCACCTTGGTCGGCCTTTACATATCCCATGATTCCGCTGTAGGTTGGAACCCATTTTATTGTATCTCGAATTCGATCATTATTTGAAGATACATTTGATTAATGATCATCGGCATTTTAAAAATATTATAAGTATATTATAAATATATTATTTATATAATAATATAAATATTATATTATAAATATTATTATAAAAATATTAATTTTCCCCGACCCTACCAGGAACCACCACTGTCGCGAGTTAGCTCTTTAAAACACCGATTTTTAATATTATTCCCGCACCTACCCCCTATTTTTGGCCTCATCCAATTTCCATCACCGATAATTAGCTTCTACCCTTAGAGCCGTGGCTACGCTTTTTTTTTTTTTTTTTTTTTTTTTTTTTTTTTTTTTTTTTTTTTTTTTTTTTTTTTTTTTTTTATTATTATTATTAAGATACAAGTAGTCCTTTTTACTCTTTCGATCTAATTGGCAATTTTTATGCTGCCTAACACTCCGTTCTCGTTCAATTTGTATGCTTTCTAGGTATGATAACTCAGGCCAGAAAATAGGGTTAAGGGGGTGGGTAAGAGCGGTTACACCGATTTTTAATATTATTCCCGCACCTACCCCCCTATTTTCGGCCTCATCCAATTTCCATCACTGATTGTTAGCCTCTACCCTTGAAGCCGAGGACTACGCTCGATTTTAATTTATTTATTTTTTTATATTTATTTATTATTTTCTTAATACACAGTTTAAAGAAAATATATAAAAAGGTTTTTAATTGAAAACTAAATAAAAAAAATTAATTAAATAAAACTGGGGGAGTGGGGCAGCCAACTAAACTACCTAAAAAAAACTTTTTTGTTACCATGTCGTTACAAGTGAATACTTTTTTGTATCATTGTTAATTATTTGAGTTTTGATTGTTTTTCTGACATTATTTTCGTCTAATAAAAATGATTTAAACCCTATAATATAATTAATATTTAATCATAAAATGTCTTAAAGTAGTTACGAAATCATCTCTCTCTATACACACGTATATATATAATTATATTATACATAAACTTTATTTCGGGGGAAAACCCTATCTGTATTCATAACGATACACTCATATCCTATTCCTAGGAAAGTTCCACATCCTCCAATGGTATACTTATAAGAATGGGGTGGAAAATATTTAAAAAAAGTCGGTCACTACCGTTCCCAAGGTTATAAACCTAAAATAGCCTAATGGAGCATCCAATATTATACCGCTACTCTTCCGCTAATATATAATATTAATGTAGATGTGGTAATTAAAATTTTAAAAATACATTACACGGTTCATTATAAAATCTTTGGGAAATTACTTGAAAGATGGAAAACTAATAACCTTGAAAGTTCCCAGACAATTTGATTCAGAAACGGGATGATGGGGGAGGGGTGTGGAGGGTATCAATTATTAAAGGAATTATGGAAGTAACTGACGCAATATCTTCCTGAATCGAACTGCACTTTGATATACATTAATCGATTCAGTTTGATACCACTGAATCCAATTTTGATTCACTAGATAGTCTATTAGTCGGATCACTAAATCAGAAACTCCTATATTATTACTTTTTTATTTATCATTAAATATTGGTGATAATGGTATCTTATGAATCATAAAATATATAAGTCTACTGATGATTACATACTAGGTATACAGCACAAAAGTCAATACACACAAAAGTGATTTATGTTTTACTAGTAATTAATATAACCGAAATTTAAACTATGCAATATTTATTTTATTAAAAATAAATAGAATATCCCAAAACTTGCACAAATATTAAGATCGGTTGAAGTAGTGTTATCCAGCAGCTTATTCCTGGAAACACCTAAGTCTTACATATTTGAAGCTCTGAATAAAAGCTGGCTGAATATTACGAAGATGTATGAAACGAACAGACAGAAGAATTGGGATTAATCGTCGCCCCGTATTAATTGGTACTGGTATATATCTATTGGTTAAATAGTGTGAGTAAGAATTATGTTCTCTGATTACACTCCTACGGTATTTCGCTATGAAAGTATCTTGAATGCCCTTGACCACCTTGAATAATACTTCTGCGTATTTTTATCTTCGATTTTGATTCTGAGCATTTATAGTTGATATTATTGAGCTTTTAAGTTTCCATTTGAAACTTTATACGAAAAATTGCAAATAAATCTATTTCAAAACAAAATATATACCTAATTTGTCGAGTTAAATTTATTCGCTTTTATTTCGTTAAGAATGGTGAATAATTGTTTATTTTGCCACAACATTGATGTATTGAAATGATTAGTTAATGAAAAGATACGAGTGCACATGACACTGGTTGACTACATTCAAGGCCAGGAGTTCGCACCTGTGTGACCGGGCGATAAGAGTCGAGCTACTGGCATGCGAGTAAATTGGGTAGAAATAACCTAATCTACAAAGACATTGATAAGATTGAAAATGTCTGTATAGAAATAATGAATAATCTCTTTAAGGTTCTGGATCTACAAACAACAATCGATTCATCAAATAAACCTGGCGCCGGGTGAAGAGCGTCACTAAAGAAGAATCCATGTTAACACCAGGTTGGAGTGGGTCTATCAGTCATCCTAGAATAACAAACATTTGACTTAGGCAAGGTACACAAGATCGTAGGTGACGTTATCAGGAGGCGATACACGTATACCGAACTACGAGATCAATCTGGCTCTTAAGATCCAAATAAAAACAAATTACCTGCACAACTACATAGAACCACTGGCAAGCACAACAAAAACAAACGGAGCAGAGATCTATTGAGACGGAACCATGATGGAGACGGATGGCTTTGAGTCGAGCCACGCCTATGTTTGAGCGGCCTATTTGTACCAATGAATCACTCACGATAGCATTTAAATACCAGCTCCTGTTATAATGAATAACCGTTTCGTAATATGTGTGCATGAAGGGGTAGGTACTTGTGCACGACCAATGCTTTAGTTGTATGATGACTAATAAATAGTGTATGATCATAAGCCAGGAGTAAGAAATGTAGAATATTTCCTCAAGTGTTTCCCTTAATAATATATAATTTAGTAATAAATACTATAGTGATAAGATGGTAAAAAGAAACAGGAAACAACGCCTTGCTGTCGTCCATTTTCTAACACTCCGATTCTGATGATGACATTGGAAACACATTTCGTTCTCGGTTTTCATATAGTAGAAGAAGGTTAATTTCACATTAGTGATAATATGGATAGGTTTTGATTGGGGGAAAGGTAGAATTATTATTTTTTATCGTTTTACCGATTTCAACAAAATTTCACCTGCACATTTATTTACTTAAATGCATTAAATCCGCTCCGATATCTGAACCAATTAAATGAGTGACATTTGTACTACCATATTCTGCATCTAACTCTTCTTTTTTTCCCCTAAAATTTCACCCCTTATCCTCAAGGTCCTCATACATTATTGAAATTCATAGTAATGACATAGGATTAAGAAATCGCCAATAGTTAAGAAAGAATAATGATATGTAATATACAAACGAAACAATAGTACAATATATTCCGGTCCGCCAGACGTTATTTCCTATATCGAACACAGCGTGGAAACGTTTGCATACTGTGCTATGTAATAATAAATTTTGCGAAGATAACGACTAGCGATTGGAGACAGCGAATGAATCGGTTAATGTTCGATGATATCTAACATGGGATACCTCCCACTCAGGATACAATCGCCATCACGCGGCGCTTAACAGTAAAACTCAACTTGGATCCAGCGCCACTACCTGTCTTGTAATACGAAACAGGTGTGGAGAGCTATTATGCTATTAAGATAATAAAAACCAGGACCGCCGCGAGGCATTGTTACCACTGAGCCACGCAGTGAATTTTTCTACGGGTTATTTTATACTATAAACAATCCCAACCAACGGCTAACAGCTACATTGCAGAGTAAAAATTGAACCTTTATGTGAGGAAGATTAAATTCCCATTTGCGGAATCTAATCCTGAGTTTAGTGGAAAATAATTGACAACAATATATCAAAATATTGACTATTTATGCTTATAATTCAAATGATTCAAATACTTCCATTAGTAGTAATAAATATAAATTTAAGCAAACCTTTGAGTAAGTAAGCCTTTGATTCACGCTCTTAGGTGAAATAAAAAGTAAAAGATTTTTATGACAGAGATTATCATGGATACAGTCAGTCACTTAAATAAATTATAGCATATTTGTGAAATACCTGATTATTACTAACTATTGAAATTCATATTTGGAGCAAGAAACAAGTTTCACCGGGACTGATATCGCTGACCTCAACGCCAGCATATAAAATTCATTTAATATAAAATCGCAAAATTTTATGTAAATTAAATTGTAAAAAGAAATATTTTACAAAATAGATCAGTAGAAAAATATATAGAGACACCCTTTCCACCTAAGCACTCAGTCAACCTCTAACGATTTTCTGTCTAGCCCAAACGAAACTTAACATGCCATTCGCTTAATCCCATTAGGGGTTAGAAAGTCTACGTACAATTTAAGAATAAAAAAAATTAACTAGAACAGAATGGTTATTTCTTATTTTTTTAAAATGATTAATGTTTAAATTGTTTCCAAAAATCATAAAAATACAAAAAGTGATATACACAGGCAATTATATGAATAAATAACTGACTTAATTTTAGGACCCCATAAACCTCACCGGTCATCTCTTGGCGAAACAACAATAATTTTAAAAAGAGTGTCAGACATATATATTACTCCGGTGATACTAATAAATATCAACTAATGAGTGATACAGTTATTTATAAAGTTGTAAGTTCCAGCTACGCCGTGGCATCTATCCAAGACAATTTTTTATCCAGCCTATTGCATAGTGTAAACAACAATACCGTTCCGGAAAGAGATCATATTAACATATTATTGTAACTGGTTCCTTTTGAAGGCACAGTTTTCTAAAATTAGCATCCTGTTCTTGAATTATCAATATTTGGTTTACCATTTATTTGCGAATCCTTTTTTTTCCCCCAAACATGAGAGATAAAATATTTTTTTATAACTTTTGTTTTCTTTCCGAACCTCATATGTACTGAATTTATTCGTTGTAAATAACATCGCCAAAAGTATTTATTTATTTTTAAATTTTTTTGAATATCTGAAGAGCTAGCTTAAAAAAGATATCTGAATATATAACTATTTTTACCACCAGTATTGCGTGCATTTGTCAATATTGGTGGATAATGAGGAGATTGCCGTTTTTGGAGTTTTTGCATAACTGAAAACGACGTTAAAATATAAAGTTTACGCGCAGGAGGCTTTTAACAACTCTGCATTAATCCTCCGGCCTCTCCCTGAAAAAAACCTTTTAAACAAAAAGGCTAAGAAGGGAAGTAAATGAAAATCTGTACCTAATTATGCGGAGTAACGCATTAAGGAATAAGCTAAAAATTATTTGTAGGGTCAGCTGCACTGTGGAAACAGCCCTGGGGTTTCATACTACATATATAGATTCATCGTCGGATGCACGGGTTAACTAGCGAATCTGCTGTTACTTAACTTTTCAGAAAAGCCAAAACACAGTTTCTTACTTTATTACCTTTCGGTTTCTTTCTTTTTAATTTTTAGATATGATTTTTGGTGAGAAATCCACTGAAATGGATGCAATTTTTTATTCAACTAGAAATGAATAGTGATTGAATCCTGAAAATTTGATAGGTTTAAAACGTAATGTGCATCCTATGAGCAGAATATCTCAAAAACTGTTTTTTTTCAGTTTCGTCAGTTTACCAAACACCCGACGGGATAGACGCGGGATGAAATAAGGTTCGAGCACACTAAAAATAAAAATATAACTGAAATAATATTTAAAAAAAATTTAATTAAAAAAATACCTTAATTTCTAATTTAAACAATACAGACATCTTATGTTGTTTTGTTTTATTTTTTATCAGTAAAATTTTGTATAATAATATTTTTACATGTATTATTACCGTTTGATTACTTTTTTATAATTTGCGAATCGTTTATGCGGCGAAATATAAGCAGTACTCGTAAATTTATGGTGTAAACGTTTTCACCTGCACCCAGGAAGTTATGATAAAATATCGATGCTCAGAAACATTCTTTCTTTTCTTTTGTCACGTTCTTTATCTTTTATACATCCCTTCCAAGCTCACATTTACCGATTGATATGCATGAAAACTATGCCATAAGGTTCATTTTTAAGTATTTTATTTTTCACTTTAAAAATTTTTCAATTAACAAAAAAAAATTCAACTTAAAGCATCGATGTTAACATCGACAAACAAACATAAATGATCACAAAACATCGCCTGCATAACATCGATGTTGTAGAAACATCGACATCGATGTCGCATCCCTACCAGGAAGAGTATTACCCTCGATCCATTAGAAAAAGTCATTCCGTCGACCTGATCAACCCAAAAGGGGCAAGGACCCAATTGGACCCCATGAGCACCCGATAAGCCGCTACTCTCACCGTATAAAGGGGCGGACTCTCAATGGGACGGACCGCTTTCTATTCTATTGGCCGGCGGTATCTGGGCCGAGCAGACAGTGCCCGGGGGTACGGGAGGAAGGGCAGATGTTGGGGGCAGATAGGGGAGTTAATATTCTGCTGGGGGCGGCGCGGCTGTAGTGAGACCTTCAGATCCGCCCGTCTTCGGCCGCTCTCTACAATGCAGATCTTTATCTCACTGATCAGCTCCGTTTCGGACTCAATGTTGGTGTTCTCTTCCGGTTCAAGGAAGTCTTCTTTCTAACCTCTAATCTTCCTTATATTATCTTTTACTGTCAATCAAGGCATTTTCCAGGAATTTGGACGCTTTAAAATTCTACGATTTTCTCATTTTATGAAAATTGGAGAGTATGGAACAAAGTTATGTTACTCTTATATATTTATAGTTCACTGATAAACGCGGCCAGGTAATCATTGCGAATTCCCAGGAGCATGCAAAATCAAAAGTAGATCGATGCCATGTCGGAAAAGGGAGGTGAGAAATCAAAATATTGTGACGTTTAACAATGAAAGATGTTCCTAAGATTTTACAAGTTTTAGAATTGCCTACAACGGTTACAGTCGTTTATTAGCACGTTTCATATGTTTGGATTGTTCGTGGCCGTTCTGGGTGGGTCCATAGTTGCCAAATAAAAGAAGCGATCGACTAATTCTTAGTCTATTGTTGAACAGCGATGCAAAACCTTACTTTTGGTACACTGATTGCTACCGTTTTGTAACGAAGTAACTAATTTGAATTCTAATTGTTTGTTTGACATTTTTGAGTAATAGTTTTACGTTAATGAAATTCTTTAAGTCCATATCAGTGTTAGAATATGTAATGCTTTCAACACTGACCAATATTTCAAGGCGAACTCTTTGAGATAAGAAAATTATACTATTTAAATACTTATTTGAAATATTTAGTCAACTTTAAGGATTTCTTCGTGTTTAAAAAAAATGGCATAAGAAACACTTGTAGTGATTTTTGGAAATGGTTAGTAAAATGCTATTTTTACACTACTAAGAGTATACTACAACTAGCTGTAAATTATAAAAGAATATCAAGATCCCTAACAAACCTCATTGATCGTTTTTGTGACATCAATCACATAAATTAGAGGAATGGTTAATACTATAAAAAATGCTACTAAACAATGATGAATCGAAACACCTAACCTTACCTCTTCGACGAGGCACCGCCATCATGTTTATACGACCAAAAAATTCCATACTGGATAAAATTTTATATTTATAGAACATCGAACTTTCCTTCAATTAGAGGATGACATAAATTAAAAATGAAGTGAACAGGAAGAATTAACTGACGACCCAATCTATTGTTAACTATTTTCACCAAACCTCCAAAACTGAAATTGAGACTAAAGTTAAATACATGTGCAAATTACTTCAAAGCAAATTAAGGTAACCGTCACTGATAAAAGATGCAGCCAAGAAGTCCCAGATACGAAAACTTCGCCTAAACCTCACAGAAGAGCAATCGTAAGTAAATATCAACTCTCTACAAACTGATTAGCCTCCTACTAACAGTCTGTCCAGACATAATGACACTTAAACAAAGATTTTACACTTGTTAAACCGGCCTATGGCTTCTACTGCCATATCCCTGAATACGAAGGCAAAACTGAATCATGGAAGGAAAAGGTGCAGCAAGGTGCTTTACTTTCACAAGGCTATACGATATGACATCATTTCATACAATTGACAGTTAACTTTCTGATTGTCAGAATCTAGTTAACGGGTCCGTCTGAAATGAAAATGTACGGTAAAAGTGGGGCACAGTTCCCAGAAAGTCGACAGTAGAGGAAACCATGTTAATCAGATTCAAAATTGAGCACTCCAAATTTAGGTACCTCCTTTGAGTTCTCGCGCCGACAAGCAAAATTGGTATAATATCTCCATCAGCAAAAAAATTGAAGCCAATTAAAGAACGTCTAAGATTAAAAAATAAGCTGCAAGAAATAACCCCCCAAAAAAGAGTTAAGCCTGATTTAACCTCGTAACCTTTTGGTATCATATTTACGATTTCGTTAAATTTTAACAGCACTAGATCATATCATATTATTAATATTAAGAGTATAATTGGCTCACTTGAACAACAAACAAAAGCAATAGTAACGGACGCGATTGAATGTTTCCCCACTCTATTCAGGTTAGTTGGTAAATTATTTCAGAGAATCACAGGTCGAGGATACCACAGTAGTGAGTTCCTTATTACTTCCATAATAAAACCAACATCTTGTAGGGACTCGATAGTAACTTGTAGATGGGCCCAGAGCTACCATCAATTACCTCGCAATGCACCGGGCCATGTATTACCCGCTAATATAGTAGCAGCCTCCCAACACCTAGGGAATTAATTTCACTTTGCATCGGCTGTTCTCTCTCGAACATAATGTGAACAGCCTTACGGTATGTGTGAGCAGTAATGAATGAGGAGACTCTACCAGGCACCATGAAATAACAGAAATCGGAATATGCATTATATCTTTACAAATAGATTGGTTCAGGTACGATTGTTTTCTTATATTGACGAAAAGAAATAAAAAGTAAATTTAATACATAAGAGGCAGGGCCGGATTCAGCACTAAATTTGGAGGGTCACGACATCCCTGTCCCATAATCAGGTGGTTAACAACACCATTTTTGTATGAGATTATTACATTGTATTAAGGCCTGCGATCTAAACAACCAAAAGTTTTATGTTTAGGGCATAGTAACTACCTAATTGCATTATTGGTTTAAAAATACAAACTAAAATTGAAATAGCCAAAATATTTTTGAGGGACACGACCTCTGTGAACACTCTCCCTGGATCCGCCAATGGTTAGAAGCAGCCATAATCTTATTTCGTTGACTCATACATTCAATACATTTATTTTTCTTAATGTATCCTTGAAAAAATAACTTATATAATTTGACAATAAATAATTTATTGGTATGAGTTACTATCCATATAAATAGATAGATTATCATAAATTCAATAAATGAAACAGAACCTAATCATATAGGTCGTTAGGGATGGAATGGTTTAAGCCCCTTTAAGAAAATGAGAAATAAAAGAAAATGAGTTTTCAAAAGCATGCCCAGTTTCAAAATTTCCACTGAAGAATTTTTCAATATGAAACTAGCAGTGAATGAATGATGTAGCTCAGAAAATTCAGTATTTGAAGGGCTAAGAAAAATTTATTATTATACTAGCCCAACTGCTTATCTTACTTTACTATCTGCTAAACAAGACTTGATAAGAAGTTCAAAAATAGTGAGAAAAACAAAGGTAAAATGTGCAACAATTGCTTTTTTAAACCACTTTCAACTACTTGAGTAATGTGATGTTTGATCCAAAACCAACGAGACTAAAATACAAATAAATAATAACACTTTAAATAAGTAATAGATATGAATAAAGTAGTATAATGCTCGAAGAATGATTGGAATCCACAAAGACCGAAGTATGACCACCCGCGAGGAAGATCGGTTCTTAGAGAGCCAGAGGGAGTTGTAGAGATAGTATCTTGAAGAGGATCAACTTGTATTGGATAGCCTCTCTAATAACAACCTGTTTATTATTTTATTTGAATGTTTATAAAGATGGAGACCCACGCTCACTTTAGACCTACCTAGCGGCTTAATGAAGATCCCCAAAACCAGAGAGTAAGTCTATGATCGACGTAACAGAATAATAATTATTTGTCATGTTACTTGCAGATAATTACTATTTATTGCTAAGAGAAAGATAAAATGGTGGGGCTTGACAAGTACTAAACCTATGACTGTTTTGGTTACTACTTTTTTTATTTATTGTATGAGCATTGAAGTATGAGGAAAGTAAACATTGAAACTATGATTTGTGATATTGAATTTTTAAGCAGTAGAAATTTAGAATGGTTGTAAACGAATATTGCGCGGAATACGGTCTGTTGGTCCTTTAAGGACCTTAAAGAGGGAAATACAGTCCACATCCTGGTCTCTATTCTCCACCACCAGTCCGTAAAATCCAGGACTAGAACCTGAAACGCTTATAACCAATGAATTCTTAGCTCCATATAAATCCAATACGTGGAATAAAAATAAACTTTCAGAACTTTACTGATTTAAATGGAAAAAGCTATATGTATATATGTAGAAAAAGGCAAGCATAAATGTTCACTTTTATTTTTTTAGGATGGGCAAAAAAATATGTCCGCCGTGGTACCTACCATATATGTCCACGTGCGTCAGTACAAACCTCTCCTTTTTCTCCTGAAAATTACGTAACTAATGGACTCATTGAATAAAACGAAGTAAGAGAATTGCAACTATAATTCAATCGATCCACAAATATATTTCCCGTGAGTTATTGCTCCTTGTCAGTGCTTGTACAAATTGATCGAAGCAATACTACTCGCAATAAATCTATTAAACCAGTTTTGAGCTTCATGCTATGTAGACTTTCTCTGCCTCAATTATTTGAACGTACTTTCTAACGTATGATGGTGTAGGGATTAATCGCTAAATTTTCCTTTAAAAAGAAAGAAAATCAAGCCCAAAGTAAACATAGCTCAGCGATATGTTGTTAGAATATATATCAATGACTATATTTTTCAGGGTTTTTTTTTCCAAATGTAAAAGTTATAATTTAACCCATTTTGAAAAAAGACGTGACATATCCCCACATGTTATAAATATAGCATAGTAACCGCCATAATAACAGACTAAAGAATAAGACACACTAAGCCAACGCCACATTTCCAACTGCTTCGCTTCTCAGACTCCACCGCGAAACTTGCCAAATCGTGGCAATCCAATCTGCGCAGGCCCTCTTTTCGAATGTCAAAAATTTCTTAAAGAACGCCTTGACCAGAAAATTACAACTTCGTGTACCAACAAAGTAAGTAACGGAATTAAAAAAAAAAAACATTAAGTACCTGACGACCATATTTAAATTAATGCACCTTATTTAAAAGGATGGTGGTAGATAGTTGACCGTCGATAAAATAAAGAGGAAATGGTTGGGGGTGCGGTCAAAATAAATACCATTAATACTCAATAAATAATACACATTTTAATTTAATTGTGTCGACGTTTCGAACACAATGTCCGGTCCTCATCAGGGCTCTTTGGTCAAAGTGCCTAAACACTAATATGTGATACTTGCATATTAGTGTTATTTATTTTCATTGCACTCTCCAACCATTTCCTCTTCCTATGAAATATATAGTAAGGGAAATGAGTGCGATTGTGAAAAATGTCGACTTCCGGTTTTCAACGAAAATAGTTTTAGGGTCCCCTGAGTCCTAATAACCAAACCCCATGAAATGGTCTGTAAGTGTGTATTGGGTATTTGGTGTATGTATGTGCCCGGGATGTGACAGCAAACAAAATTGGTCAAACGGAGGTGGTACTTTATTTAAAGAATTTTGTATAAGTTTCACGTTTTTTTTTTTTTCGATTTTCTCAAAAACGGCACTAACGATTTTGATTAAACTCGGTATTTGATGTATGTATATGCCCGCGATATGGCAGTCAAAATTTCATTACAATTGATCAATTAGAGGGGCATTTTATTTAATAAATTTTGTCTCATTTCATTTCTCTTCAAAATAAAATAAATATTTTAAATGATTGAAAAATTAAAAAAGTGCTAACACACGAGAAGGTAACTAAATAAAATATCTGTATATAAACGATTAGATTTTAGATAACCTTACACGAGATGTAACGGTAAATAACACAGAACGGTAAGTCACAGTAACGCCATGGGCTCCAAACAATAAATCACAAGGTAAGACTAAGTCAGTAGTAAACAGTTATCATGTTACAAGGCCAGCTACACGTCCCGTGAGTAAATCCATTCTCCTCCAACCCGTGGAGTACTTAGCTACACGGGCATTATCATAGAAATCAGAAAAAGACCAAGGTTCAAGGGGTTTTAAATTACCCCGATGTTCTGGGTGAAGTATTACCAGCGGTTAATACATATATCTATTAAGATCACGTAAGAGTAACAGGGACTACAGTGGCGCTATCTATTACCCCTCTAGGAGAAAGGTGTAATTAGAGGAGGAACAGGGCCAATCATCAATAGTCCTTAATGTGAGTGTAATAGCTACATCCTGGAACCGGTGAAACTTACTCGAGGAACGTTAAATAAATAGCTGATACTTAAAAGTCATACAAATTAACGTTTATCATAGTTGCAATAAAAACCAGCAGTGGCAAGGCTGGAAATCTATGGAACAGACACGCAACGGACTACATAATCTTTAATAATATAGTAAAATTCAATTCGCAAAAAATCTGAAACTTTGAACTTGCGACTAAACTAAGGTTTGCTAATTAAGAATAGGCTAAACATCTTTAAACTATGGAAAAATGAGATTCTACTGTCCCTTTCCAAACAAAGATTGACATAGAGATACCTACTTCTCATAGCAGACTCTTAATACAATTATTATTCTTTCATATGATCATATGAATTCTGATTACTATTAAAAGTATTACTCCAGTATCTCCATATTTGTAAATTAAATTTGAAAAAATATAACATTATAAAGTTCAATTAATTTTCAAATCATATAGGTACAATTATTCATGCTGAGAAAAATTTCTAAATGAGGAAAAAAACAAGTTAAACACTCAGTGACGGAGTTTTTTGTGTAAATGTAAAAAGTAAATCAAATAAAAATTTATTTAAGTACAAAATTTGCACTTATTGTATTATACTAATTATATTTACTACAATAAAATTGTACTAATTATATTTAATATAATTAATTACACAATAATTCATTATTATTTAATTCTAATCACTACATTTGATTGAATTTGAGGAATTTACGATCAAAAATATTAAATAATTATTAATTTAATGTAATTGTTTACAGAATACAAGAGTGGCTACATTTGGATAGGCATAGGTTAAGGTTAATGAACATTTAGGACTGCCAGGTCAGCGCCAGATGGAACCCGAAACCAATTAGGCCAGTATTCCAATCCCTACCCTCCTCCACATCCTGGACAATTGAATTTATTACGTGACGGCAATACGGGATTACAACCGTCATAGCTACCCTTGATGGGCTCTAGCTCTACGGCAGGAAACTGATGCCGTGCCTGTAATGTATCCGAAATGTCCTACACCGGATCCTTTCTTCCTAAAATTAAAAGGAATTCCCTATCTGCCCTCAAAGTGGGTGTAACGAATGGTTTAAAAAGTACTATGTATGTCTTAAACTGTTACCGATTAGAATTGTAAATGTACCTCTGGCTCCTCGTTTGCATACGGCGAGAAACGAAATGCCTACTGACTCAGCCGTATATATGTCTTAAAAATTACGATAAAAAAGATCTCGGATAGATCTAAGATTAGGAAAAACGCTCTAGTCCTCTTTTTGAAATATGATTAAGCCTCTTTTGAATCTGGTGATATCAGTTAATTTAAGTACCCACATTATAACTTAGTTTTCTTTCTATACCATTATTAACAAGATTCATGTGGGTTCACCTATGGTGTAGTGGTTAGCATGTAAGCCTACAATACTAAAGGTGGCGAGTTCGCGTCCCGCGGGGGCCCTAGGATTTTTTAAAGGGAATAAAAAATCCTTGGCTATGCCGTCCCTCGGATAGGACGTGAATGGATGTCCCAAGCCTGTACGATGTCAGGTACTCGTTAAAGACCCCTATCCTAATTAGCCTTAGTTGCATAAATGGACGTTAAACAACTACAAGATTCACATTCAAAGAGAACAAGTCGTTAATTTAACTATTGCAGCATATACTTGACTCTGAGTTTCATTATAATTTTTTTTTTTAAATATTCAAATCAATTATTAATTTTATGTGAAGAGAAAATATTGGCGATGGTTAGGACTTGAACCCGGATCTGCCGCATTAAAATTGCTCTATTGTTATCAAAAACGCCATCGGGGCCGAGTCGCAGCCATATGAACCATTCATTGAAGATGATACTGCAGCAAAGTAATCGGGGGCTAGACAACTGTCCAAACGGTAGGATCTAATTGACGAACTCAGACACGGCTTTGTTGGCGAAATTAGTAACACTGCCAAAATGAATGCAGGGTACCCGGTTTCGAAAACCGGCTTGGCCAATCTTTACTCTTCACATTAAATTACAAATACCCACGGTTGATAGTTTTTCGTACCCAGGAGTTTTCATGTGAAGGTAAAACTGCTACCTTAGTGGGTCATCCGCAGAGTCCTCAACCTATTGAAGAATAATTGTTTCGCGGTATTATTTAAATAAATTAATTAAAAAATTGAATTAAATTTTTTTAACGAAGAAAATAGATAAAAATCTGGTGGGTGCGCGCAACACACAACTTTCACTTACCAACTTACTTAGATTAGAAATTAATGTGTTTTGTTGATTGCCACTTCTCAAAGATACACATTTTTCCACATTTATTTCTTAATTTTGTTTTCATTTGTTCTATAAAAAACACTAATTTCTTTGATTATTAAATAAAAGTTTTTTCTTGTGATAATTCGGCAATACAAGCATAATACTCCAAGTGGTCTGATTTTATAATTCTCTATGTAGGTACTTGTTGAAAATTTCATTTAGTTACCATGAAACAAATAATTTCCATTAAATGTACAGAACGGCTTTAATTGTGTTAAAACGGCCTGTCATTAAAGCTTAACGTGTTTTATGAGTTGACTGAATATTTTCTTTTTTTCTCCTCTCTATGTTTACTTGATTTTTATCATATCTTATATTTAGCCATTTCTTATTTTTAGGCGTAACGAGAAACAGTTAATTTCTCTATATAAACAAAAAGAAAGGTACTTTATAGGAAACAAAAAACAAACAAAAAAGGCCCAAAAAAGGCCCCTTCTCCATTTAAGCCCCATCAGAACATTTTGATAAAGCTTACCTGATGTTATAAGAACACCTAATTTTCATTAAACATGACAATTTGATGAAAATCGTTGAAGCCGTTTTTGAGATAATCGAAAAAGCTGGAAAAAAAGTTAAGAAATAAAGTACCCCCTCCGTTTGACAAATTTTGATGAAATGTAGGCTATCACATCTTTGGCATATACATACATCAAATACCCAGTTTGATCAAAAACGTTAAAGCAGTTTTTGAGTAAATAAAAAAAAAACACGTGAAAATGATACAAAATTTATATATAGGTAAGTGAAAGTAAAAATCGAAAAAGATGAATTAGAACATACCTTTCTAAATGTCAGACTCATAGCTAACTTCAAAATTAAAAAACGCTCAAAAACAACTCCTGGAAATTTCGCCCAGTGTATATGTTCGAGTTTGTATAAGGAGGAAGCTTTAATTATTTAAAAGAAGGAGAAGGCTATTAAACAAGTAATGGCTCATTGATTTTCACTTTAAGGAATTTAAATTTCTTCCTAAGAACAACCCTCTTTCCCGCCCTTCATATTTCCACAGCTCCTCTAATTAAAGAAAGCCCCGGCCGGCTACACTGTCTGGGGGCGGTTGAACCTCCGGCTTGGTGAATGGGGCTGGCTAAGTGGGTGTGAACGGCGGCTCCTTTTGATCTCCTCGTTACCGCGCGAAAATCCCCCGCCGTTTTTCCGGGCCGGAAAACACGCTCTAAAGAGACGACTGATTATCGCCTCTGCCTTTCCCACCTCAATATAAATCTGTTTATTTACCAAGCCATCAGCGGCCGGAAAGTCCATCGGCATTTGCTATGTCATTGCAATTCCAATAATTATTGGATTTTGACCAACCCTGTTTATAAACAGGGTTGGTCAAAATCATATCAATAAAAGTTATAATCGAAAAAATATCATCTCCATAAAACAAGAAAACGAAAAAACATTTGGTTCGGTAACCCTACATCCCATACTGTTTGGGACAATTCTTGAAGAAGAACACAAGTTGTTCTAATAAGGATGGAAATGTCGAGATTTATTCCCAGGGTCCCCTACAAAATTCAACTCTTCACCTTATATCCTCAACACTAATTTAAAACATTATATGTTTTAGTAATATTACATGAAGGTATTTCCACCTACTACGCATCCTTTAAATACATTAAAGATTATTTTTGCTTGAATGTTTTAGAAATTAATATTTTATTGTCATGAGGTACATCCTCGCATCAGCTTTAGTATTTATCAGAATAGGATTAGAAAAAAAATATATATACATAGAGAGAGAGTTTTTTGAGTAACAAAGTAATGCCGTCATGTTGCTGCATATGAATGTTAAATACACAGCATACTAAATCAATCTTTGTTATGCATAAAAAAAAGGTGAATACGGTATAAATTTAGCATCATTATCAGCCAAATAATTACATATTTTTTTAAACATAATTATGAATTATTTAGATAACAATAAAGCTACACGCATACCAAATATTCTAATATCCAAGTTTATGGAACATTTAATGAATTTTTCTTTTATTTGGTTGTAGGAATGACAGAAAGGAGGAGTTATATTTCAGCTTACCAATAAAAAGCAATCAAGAATTATTTTAAAAGGATAAGTTACCTCGACGATTATATATAAAAATGACATATATAAAAATGCAAGGGTTTTATGTTTGTTACCTCAAAACTAGAACCGTGGTGGATGGATAATTATGAAACTTTTACATGAAGTTGTGTTCAGCTAAATAATTAGCATAACTACTTTTTATGCCAATAATATATTGAAGGGAAAAAATGTTATCAATAACAGTTTTTTTTACTTTCACTTACCTATATAGGAAAGGTATAGTAAGGGAAAGTATTGCGAACGTGAAAAAATCGACTCCGGTTTTCAACGGAAATACACGTATTGGTGTCCCCTGAGTCCAAAAGTCCAAATAACATAGTCCCGCGAAATGGTCTCTCCGTCCGTCCGAGCGCGCGCGCGCGCGCGCGTGTGTGTGTGTGTGTGAACAGACTAGCTCAAAAACTATTAACCGTGCGAAACTGAAATTGGGTATTCGGTGTATTTATATGCCCGCGATGTGACAGTAAAATATTTATCAAAATTGGTCGAAACGGAGGGGTACTTTATTTAAAAAATTTTGTCAATTTTTTTCGTTTTTTTCCGATTTTCTCAAAAACGGCTCTATCGCCAATGACCTTGCAGGGTAGAGTTTTGATAAAACTCGGTATTTGATATATGCATATGCCCGCGATGTGACAGTCAAAATTGATCAATTAGAGGGGGCGCTTTATTTCATAAATTTTGTCTCATTTTCAAGTTGTTTTTTTTTCTTTTCTCAAAAACGGCTGTAACTATTCTGATCAAAC
Source organism: Aelia acuminata (assembly GCA_911387785.2). NCBI lineage: Eukaryota > Metazoa > Arthropoda > Insecta > Hemiptera > Pentatomidae > Aelia > Aelia acuminata. The sequence goes on along the minus strand of OU426981.1, from coordinate 94,447,275 downwards.
TGTGTATTTGATGTGTGTATTATCACTGATAAAACAAAAAAAAAAGTATTTTACTATAGAAAGCAATGCGTGGTACTCAAATTCTTTAAAGCTTTACTATGAGTCGTAAATACACCTCCTATCGTAAATACCTTCAAGATATATATACAATAAGAAAATCGCTGTAAAAAACAAGCAAGCAGTAAAAACAACTCGACTGTTGATGAAATTAGGTCCCAAAAAAGAAATAAACCATAATGAATTGAAAAGTACTGAGAACTTTGAAGTTTTGCTTTACAGATACATTATAACTTATGGAGATATACAAATATAAGCATATAAATGTGGAAAAGTGTGGCGTTTACATATTATCGAAGAACGTCAATTTTAAAATCTAAGTTCCTAGTTAAAAAAAGAATAGTTCTAAGTTAAAAAAAGAATCAAAAGACCCTAGCCATAGTTTCGTCGGTTTCTAATCTAAATTGTCTATCAAGTTCGTAAGTGAAAGTTGTGTTGCGCGCCTCGCACCAGATGTTTTTGTTTTTTGTCCATGATTTTTTCGAAAGTTTTCATTCTTCGCTACAAAAATTAAAAAAAATATATCACAGAAATATGACAATTATTATCAAAGTTGCGGCTTACTTTATTTTTTATCACATAGTTTTTCTCCCATTTATGTCGTATATAAAAGTGAGAGAGTCGTATATTGGCTATCGCAAAACTCGAGAAATAGCCGTTGGATAAATCTGAAACTTATTTACTTTTAATGATTATATACTCGTTCATATCCACAGATGAAAAAATGAATCCAATGGAATACACCATGTTTCTTCCTGTGCAGAAGAGGAATTTAACTATCTTTATATAAACAATTTAAGACATGTCAGCGAAGATATATAAACATTCCCTATGCGACAGTAATTTAAAGTAAGCTATCTCTGTGTAATGATGATTTTGGTTCAATTTTACCGGAATACATTTATTTACTTCCTAAAAATAAAGCGGAAAATAAAGGGGTCGGTTTTAGCTAGATGATAATAAATTATAATAACTAAACTATATAATATCAACTTGTACAACCCCTGATTTATTCATAGAGTCATCCTGATTTTTTATATTATTTACTTACCATTCATCCATGTACACCATTATAAATTTTACACGGACATGAAAAAATGAAAATAATGTTTTGTTCGTTTGGCCAAAACTTCATCTACAATTATCAATGAGCAATCTGATAAAGTAGCCAATTTATAATTTCCATAAATGGATAAATCTATCATTGTCTAAAATTAAAAATATGAGAATAAAATAAAAAAATCTACCGTGTAAGAGGCACTATCGGACAGTGATAAAAAAAGAATCAAAAGACCCTAGCCATAGTTTCGTGATTACTGCGGCACGCCACCCGCCGAAGATACCCACCAGGCTGCCTGAAGACGGGACGATTACCCTCAATTAGAGGATGCTTTGCTGTTATTTGCCGCGAATCACCGCGGTCACCCCGAGGCGCTCCATGACGACACCTACCGATTCACACCTCGAGGTATCCCATGACTTCACTTCTTCACCTTCGTTTAGGCCTCCGGTGTGTGTGGGCAGCTATTCCAATTCATGATCCTAATTCTTTCAGCTTCTCTGTATTTTTACTGTCGAGAGAAAACGGATTTCTGGAATTTTTATTATCGGTCAGATTCATTGGCATCGTTATGACAATGTTCGACAGCTTGTAAGCAACCCACGCTACAGATTTCAGCCTTCTTTAGCCGAAAGCATGGGTTATTTAAAACCGTAAACACATATTTATGTCAATATATTCCTTTTTTTATTCTGTCATATTTTCGAAACTACATATACAAGATCTACAAAAAAAGAAAAAAAAAAAAAAACATCTTCCAGAATCCGAAGATCTCTTTATTGGAAGGAGGGGGAATGGCATTAACTCATTTAAATATATAGACCTCTATAAATATGGTTAAGGCTTTAATTAATTCATCTTAATATTTTCCGTGTTATTTTAATCTAATAAATAACAACTATCAATATAAAAACAATATCAATATAAAAACAAACTAAACTAAATCATAGCTTCAAAAACATTGAACAAATCAGGATTAATCACATTTATATGCAATAGCAATTTTTATATATGTGTAAACCCTATCGAAATTTAATACAGCTAGAGGAGTTCCTCTTCCTTTAGATTATTTTTTCCAAATACATTTATTCTGATTTCTTTCAATATGGGACAAAATTATGGATATTTTTAATAAATTTATTTTACTACAACTAATTAGTGAATAAAATTATTAAATTCATACACATATATAGGGAAAAATCATTGAAATGATTCCTTACTTACATATTCGAAATTGCCGATTTTCTCACCAAATTTTGGATGCAATCAAACTTAAATCGATCCAAAAATATAATAAATATGTTGAAAAAAATAATAGAGTTCTAATTATTAGAATTATCAATCTTTTCTGTGTTTACCCCTTTCTTCAACATCCTCACTACAAGAGGGAGATGAAAAATGTTGTTCTCAGAACCGAATGATTTCCACTAGCCTATCATGTTTTAGTCTTAAAGGAAAACATTAGTTCTGTATTTCATTTATTCATCTGTGGAAAGTCTTCTTATAAAATTTATTTTGATATCATTGTGCGAAAATAATTAATACCATATCAGTACCATACCACACCTTTGGGACTTCCTCATAATTTTTCAATACATCAGAAGTAGATCATCATAAATTTAAATATAAAATTAATGACGAGGTACTTCTAAAAACCTCTTTTTCTGCCTTCTTTTATTAGATATGAAAAAATCGTTATAGAATCTCAGATTGTTATATATTAACCAATTGGACAAAACCCAAGCCGACAGTAAGTTTTTTGTGTTTTTATACACTTGTTTGGGATTGGTTCTGTGCCAAATACGAATGTTAGCAGGTTTGAAATGGTATTTAAAGTACGATTGTTACAATAAGTCCAAAACGTGGCCAAGAAGATCTGTCGAAATATTTACAGACATTACAGCAATTCCAAAGGAAGGCACAACCTTTAGAGCTAAAATTAAATACTAACCGACGAGTAGAAAAACATATTTTAGGGTAGAGTATTTCATTTTAAGACTTCGTAATGAATGCGTATTTATTTAATAATAAGTGAATAATTAGAAATATATGGTAATTTTACCATATTTACGGTAATTTCAAATCTCCGTTATAACTTTTTCTGTTTTTATTCTAATACGTTGTATATAGTTTGATGATATTCAAAAAAGGAAGCATGATAGATGATTTATTTTATATTTTCTCTAACATAATAGCACTGATCAAGTTTTTTCCGACCTTCACCACTCTTTTGAATTGTTAATAGGACCTTTTATACCTGATAACGGGGAATTTTCTACCAGATTGCGTCATAGTAAATAGACATCGACGGATGAATAAAACACAATAGCCTACGTAAGTCACAGAGGATCCTTATGATTAACCAAGGCAAATATTAGATTTTATTATGCCAATCAGTCACTTATTATTCATTTATTTGATAGATCTTAGATCTAAAGTTATTTTATTTGCTAGGTTCTTTTTCTTTACTTAGTGAGGAAGAGTGGTGTAATTTAAGGGTTTCTTAATGAAGGAGCTCTTCCGTGTTTGCAGTTCTTTATTATTTTTTTCCCGACGTTTCGAGCTATGGCTCATCCTCTGGGGTTATCTACACTTATGTTTAGTTTCTTCATTTCCTTTCTTAAGCAATAGTTAAAATGTGACAATGAAATCAAAAGACAGTGAAATAGGCCATAAAATGTAATTAGACAAAAGTATTATATACTGTTAAAAAATAAAAAAGTTGACAAATGGCTAATGTGAAAATGAAGAAACTAAAGATAAGTGTAGATAACCCCAGAGAATGAGCCAATAGCTCGAAACGTCGGGAAAAAAATAGTAAAGAACTGCAAACACGGAAGAGCTCCTTCATTAAAAAACCCTTATTTTATTTGATTTCATGATATCCTTGTCTTTATAACATATTATTATTTGCATTGTTACTGTATTTAATTAATATTACTATCAAGCATATGTATTCCTTCTGCTAAATACATATATATTGCATAGGTAACTTAATTGTACTCATATATCTATTTGTTTCGGTTTAGACCTGAAGACTCACATGTTTAGGTAGAACAAAAGGTTTTTTTAAATGAAGAAAATAAAATTCCTACTTAATAATAGTCCACCACTTCCATTTGATTAAATGCGTTTAACTTGCAGAAAATTGCAGATTGTAATAGAATGATAAAATAATTGAAAATTAATAATAATTATCAAAATTGTGTGTTATTGAAATTTAAACATGGGAAAACTATTTATTTCCTTACGATTATTTTTTTAAACTGGACCGGTTCATTCTTAAAGTAAACACGTTCAAAATAAGATGGTTCTAACTCCAAAAAAAAATCTTGTGTGTTATTTTTAAGTTTCTTTTTTTCTCATCCTTTGGTTTCCATTTGCTGCTTTGCCCGATATTTAAGATTTTTTACCTGAAACATCACAATCGCAGTCTTGGAAAGAGATATTGGAGTTAGGATTGATTAATAATTCGTGAATAAAGAAAAAAATTGCGATGCGATGCGATCGATAACTCGAAACCTTTTAATAATTAATAGTAAAATCGAACCATTATATAAAGCAATGGCAAGCATGGGCGACCTATATTCTGAAAGGGACAAACATCGAAAAGAAGCTGGACAAGGGAAACAACCCTAGCATAACCAACCAGGAAAGCACGAAACCACAGCTCCGTCGTATATCTCTATAACCGAATAGCTAATGTTGTACAAGCTAAAATGGAAGTTAACAAATCATGTATTCCCTAACATGCATAATATATTTTTAGATAATATCCTTAAAAAGAGCCATTAATAACAGTTTACATCAACTCATTTTTCTTCCAACAAATCTCCCCTTATACGCTCTTCAGTGAAAAAGAAAATAATAGCCCCAATTATTTTAATGATACACCACATAAATTACCACACACTTTACGAGCAGTTGCTGCCAGTCCACTTCAAACATAACATTTATTCTTCCAGGAGCAATGGATATCATTAGTTATAATACAATTTAAAAATTAACAAATTACATGTATTAATCGCGCGCATATATCAGGCTGTCACTTTAAAAGCTGTATTAAATAGTCTTCATGGATAAGTGAAATAAGACATGCGATTTATGAGTAACAATATAATAAGCATCTTTGATAAATTAAAATAACTTGATGTAATTACTATCATTAGGATAAGATATTGTAGAGTGCAATTTGTATGGATCACAAAACTAAAACGATATTAATTTATGAATCACATCAGGTAAATTATCACTAATAAGCATGACAATGACATTATCATAATGTCATTCTATCTAAATCACTTGTTTTAGATTTGGTAAAAGTTTCACAATAAATAAATATTGATTCAAATACAAAATAAGATACCTATGCACCATATTCAAGCTGAGGGATAACTTGGAGTAGTAGTAAATTGTTAGCGGCAGGCCATAAGTTTTTAATATTTGTTTGTTTAACGTCACTTTATGCCACTAAGGCTAATCGGACGATGCTACAGTATCATATACATTTTCTCGATTAACCCCTTAGTTTGCAAGTTTCAAGCGAAAAAATGCAATTCTCAGCGAAAATTTAAAAATGGTCGCAGGGCTTTTTTTGTAGGTGACATTTTTTCGAGATGAACATTTTTGGTTATATACACTTTTTCGATTGTCAACGTCGTATTGCAAGTTACAAGCAAAAACGTGAATTTTACCAATTCAGGTATAAAGGATCTTTAACGAGTACCTGAAATCTTACAGACTCGGGACCTCCATTTTAGGTCCTATCCGAGGGACGGCATAGCATTTTTTACTCCTTTTAAAATATCGTGGGGCCACCGCGGAATGCGAGCCCGCGACCTTAAGTATTACAATGCTAACCACTACACCAAAGGTGGCACAGTTTTTAAATGTTTTATACTCATTGAGATTTTATTTTACAAATAAAATGTAACCGTTGGTCACTCTAGTTCAAATAAATTCTATATTGGCTAAATATGAAATACTCTACATAACATAAAACAAAAAAAAAAAAATAGAAATCAATAAATTGGACGGTACATTTCGTTCATGGGAGGAAAAAAGGGAGGCAGGCAGTAAAAACAAATTTTTAAACGAAATACGCCCACTAGCCTAATTTGAATAAGTAGAGGATTTATTAGCTAGTTTGTTCTCTCACCGTGTTAGTTTTCCAAGAACTTTTTATTGTAAATATTTCCCCCAAAATCCTCCATTATCATAACTCCTACCTGCAGCAATTAGTTCGGATTTTCAGGATTGGCACTGTATTAATTTTAAATTACTAATTATGAAGAATAAGTCGTATAACGTTTCGATTTCCAATAATCCGGTTCATTAGTACAACTTATTTACTTATTCTCTTTTACTGTCCTAGTCCAAAAAGTGGTCTTCGAATTACGAAAACTCGCTAATTCGTTGGATATTAGTGTAAAACAACTTTTTTGCTCAACCTTTTTGAATTAAACACCTCGTTCTTAACAAAAGAGCCTGTAGGAGATTACGTAAACAATTAGGCTAGGAGATGTGCGCATTAAATAACAATCAACTAAAAAATTAGTCCAGCCAAATAAAATAATGTTCATTACATGGAACAGTAAAAGAAAACTTCAAAAGGTAAATTAAACTGTTAAAATATAAGCACTGCCTCCAAGGTTCACTTCAACTAGCGATTTTCTAAAGCAACCAGAAGACTTCGATTATGAGATAACAGCCTCTTTCCATCGCACATAAAAAATTAATCTTCTCTACAAACATTCCATTTCCATTTTTTCGGATATGGGAGCTAGCGTTTGCTGCATAACAGAAACTGAAGATCGGGCTCGTAGAGGGGGTGACCAAGAGACAAGAATGGACAAGAGAATGGAGATTGAGATAGGAACAATGTGCTGGCAAAAAGCGGGGAAGACGACATGTATCAGGGACGGCATCTCGGCTGATTTCCATACAGTCCAGGCTGTAGGGCATGCTAACCTCACGACAGCTACCTCCAAACAAATTGCCTCAGATAGTAATGGCCTTTGCGCAGTGCCGACCCCAGAGCCACTTTGTCAGCCTCCATTCTATGCCTCAGACGGCTACCTCAGCCTTAGAGAGGGCTGTCCTTCCTGTTGTCCCATCTCCTGACCTGGAAGGGAGTCAACGCTCCCACAGTATGCAACTGGAACGGTGCGGCGAGTTGCAAGTCATTTTTATGCTGTATGCTTCCTCAATTTATAAACATTTGATAGTAGTTGGATTTCACGACGCAACGGATGGATCAGTTCGGAATACCAAAAAGGAAACAATACCACTGACAAGGGGACCACGTCACATTTCCCTCTCCGATTTTAATGAAATTTTTTTGGTGAGTCTACATCGAAAATAAGTCGACACGTGTCCGGCCGTTCCATTGAATGGGCCATCTGGACTGAGAAATTAAGAATATTTTAGGTCCAAAAATCGTTAAAACTGCCTTCACAAAACAGTCATTGCTCCATTCTACCTGAACCAATTTTAATGAAACTTTCAGGGATTCTTCTACTTAAAAATATATTAGACAAGTGTATCGGGATTTGTCACAATTCACCCTAGTGAGGCCAGAGCGTCACATCAACACAATTTACTAACGCAAGCCTCAACAAGCCTCAACTTTGATGTGATTCTCTGGCCTTACTAGGGTGAATTGCGACAAATCCCGATACACATGTCTAATATATTTTCAAGTAGAAGAATCCCTGACTGTTTCATTAAAATTGGTTCAGGTAGAATGGAGCAATGACTGTGTTGTGAAGGCAGTTTTAACGATTTTTGGACCTAAAATATTCTTAATTTCTCAGTCCAGATGGTCCATTCAATGGAACGGCCGGACACGTGTCGACTTATTTTCGATGTAGACTCACCAACAAAAATTTCATTAAAATCGGAGAGAGAAATGTGACGTGGCCCCCTTGTGAGTCGCATTAATACAAAGAATTATAAAACCTCATGAGAATAATTCGCATGCTGCATTAGCCAGAAACCAAATGCTAATACGATATGGTACGATTATGAAAAACTGCTATGGCCCAAATAAAGGTATTCTTTATGGGAATAATGAGGTTCACAGAAGAGCTAGGGAGCGTATAACGCAGGTGATATCGTTAACACCGAAAGGAACGAATAAGATAGCAAGGTAACATCCAAAGAACAGAATACGAAACGTTCCGATAAAATGAGGATGGATGGAACCAAACATTAGTAAAAATCGGAATAGATATAATTAATGCAGATGAACCGATTTCAATTATTTTTCGCTTCGTGAATTACTCAATTATTTTTAAATAATAAAGTGAATGGATGCTTCTTAAGGTATGAGTAAATGGATATTCCTCTTCATAATTTTTTCACTTTTATTTATCGGAGAAAGTACGAGTATGATTTCGGGATGATATGATTCAATCAATGATTTAAAACAATGGAATGGAAGAATAATGGGGGTGTATATAAGGGGAAAACATGACTTTAAGAAATATTGGTCAAATTACAAAAAATGGATTTTACCATCACAAAAGGACCCTTGGTTAGATATTTATTTTTATCTAAATTAATTTCCTTTTTTTTTCCGAAACGCTAGTAAAATCTTTTAAATCATAGGTGTACCTAACATTCAACTAGTTTACTTTAGGCCTGTAGGTTACAAAAAAAATTAATGTAATAAAAGTATATGGGAATGTGCTCAATTAGTTTTTGATTCATCAATTACCTACCTAAAGATTATACTAAAATGATTAATCATTCAATATTAATTAGTTTCTTGAGGCAAAAGCCTAATATTCAAATAACTATGTAGTTCAACAAACATTACATTGTTTTACTTTTTTCATCCTTTTCATTTTTCATTCGATTCCGTGGATAATGTGAAATGTTTTATGAGCAAATGGAATTTTAAAATTGAAAATTCATTCTTTTTGTTAAAAAATTTAATATCGCATATTTTTAATATAGTTTTATTAAGTAATAAAAAATAGGTTTTCAGAATTACTTCATCCTTCAAAATTTGATTGAGTTAAAAAACCATACTTGATTTGGTTAAAAATAACAATGAAATAGTTTAAGTCATTAAACCATCTTTAGCGTCCTCCCCTCGCATATGGTTTAACTGAAATTCACTTATATATATTTAAATTTTTTTGTGAAACTTTTACATTGGCTGGCAATTCTTAAATTCCACTCAGCCTATTTTGTTTAAAGGCAGAATCACTTTGAACATCAATGAGTTTTTTTTGCCTAAGATCATTTTTTTTTTTTTAATGAACACTTTCTTTTTTGCTTCATACTAAAGAATACATACATTTTTATTTTTCACTAATGCAACCTTTACACACCACAGAATCCATCCAAGAATTAATTACCAACTGAAAACTGCAACGCCCATAACGAACCCTAATTCATGTCATTCAGAAAAGATATTATGAAAGATCCATGATGACATTGACTGGCAAAACGGCTGGCAAATGCCACCGAAATTTCTTCAAACCGGTTATGACGTTAATTAATCTCATGTGTCATGAATAAGGTTTCAAGTAACGTTATTCGTTCTCAGCCTACGACATTGACTGATGTCACCAATCACAGTTCGTTTGTCCCCTTTGGAACTGCGGCTGGGGCCTATTAGTAAGGACAGCTAGATGTTGTTAGTACTCGTATAATGTCCTTTATATAGGCCATAGTTCCAATGTACGTACCTCCATGTCAATATATAAAACGTGTGATGAATGGTTTGTTCGGATTCGAAAGGTCACAAGCAGTATACACAGAATATTGGTTGATTTAAATCGGACTAAGCTTTGTATTCTCATATATATTTTGATATAAATATATATATAGTGTGGTTTTTAATAGCGAATTTTTATATATTTTTTTTAACACAATGATCGGATAAAGCGACAGTTACATCTCGTAAATCCTTAAACCTCAGGAATTTTTTTAGAATATTAAAAGGGAGCAGTAAACGAAATTTTCGGTTTAGGTGAAAAAATTGCCATGATGATAAGAATAAATAGTGATGCTTTAGTGACTGAATGTGAATAAATGCAATTTCAACAAAAATGAAACGAGTGAACTAATAATTCTTACAAAATAGTAATTATCCTTATTCTTTTGGTTGGAAATATTTTTTTATTTGATTTAAAAGTCTGATAGAAAATATCGAAAGCTGAAATCATAAAATCATTTCGAGATATGGATCATTTAAAAAAAAAACTGCAAATATGTTGAATAGTTTTCGCAGTAAACGATTTTAAAGGTCCTTTTTTTATAAAATAAGCGGCCCAATATTGCCATCAGAAAAAACATGGTTCATTTTAAAAGAAGGAAATTTTTTAACTTTTTTTCTGAAAGTTTTTTAGATGCTGTTTACACTGAATTTCGGGTGCATATAACCTGATAACTAAAATGACGAAGGATCTTGGATGAAATATAAGAAAATGGGAGTACTGATTATACAATCAACGGTAATATTTATGATGCAGGTGGTGTATAAAATGTCCCTTTTTATAGATGCCGATTCAGCCGTTTAAGGTACAATAAATTGTTCAGTAAGGATGTTCAAACACGGTGGGCTTAGGTCTTCTGAAATCTTTGGACTTCAAAAAGTTGAGTTCAGAATACTGAGGATACGATTCCTACCTCGATTAAGTTCGGCAATTCAGAGAAATATCTTCAGCCAATCATGGAAGATTGGAACACCTGTGGTAGAGGATCCAGTGTCCTCATTGATATTTTTATCTTCAAGAGGTCATTCAATAGATATAAAATTCAATACAAATACATTGTAATTAATAGACTTTATAATTTGAAAGGATACCAATGGCGAAACTCAACCGCCTCATTGAAATCACATGTTCCACCAATCATAACCTTATGAAGCACCTTCTATTTCGTGTTTGAACTTCAAGAATCAAGAACAATTAACACTGATCACAAATGGTACAAGGGAATGGATATAATTGTTCAAATTTTTACGCTACTTGAGGTAATTTGTTTAAATTTACTTGCATGAAGGTAATGGGTGATAAAATGTAGTGATAGTGATTTCAGGTGCTAAGTTATGTCACCCCCGCCCGATCACAAAAAAAAAAAAAAAAAAAAATCTGCTCCGTTAGTAAGCTCACGTTTATTCAACAATACTTACGCCATATTTACAATTCAGAGACAATGGTGCTCAACAAGGAATACACGCCAATGTTAACCTAATCAACAGTAAACCTCCAAATCTTGGAAGTGCTTCAGAAATATTTTTTTCCAGAGACAGGAATAAACTTCAACCCCTCCGAAGCATTTAAAGCTGACACATAGTTCTTTTAACCTGTAACTATAAGACAGTTCATGGACCAGACATTTAGAAAAATTTAAGAACTTCATTCGATGAGAATCCTTTGGGGTTTTTTTAGAAAAGCATGCATAACCTTCATATTGATATAAAACTGAAACTTATGAGGTTATCTGAAATACCAAATTTAAGAAGGCATATAAGAATAGCTATGTAAATAGTCACAAATGACTACCATTTTGTAAATTTCCATGTAATTTGTATATTCAAGCTAAATTTGATTAATACACATGAGCTTACAAGTATATAGTTGTCGATTGAACAATGTTTGCAAGTAATTAACTAAAGTCATGAACACAATTTTTACTAACCAAACCAGAACATGTGTAACCGTTAGAAATACTGGTTGACTTTAAATTACATTATTAATTAATGTTGTAGGGTTAGAAAATATTATAAAATTCAAATCAATTAAAAACAGATTAGTACTCGTTAAATTATATAACACATAACATACACCATTGTGTGTAGTCTTACTCGAAATAGTTTTTGGAAAAATAATTAAGATGAGATATTGATCATGAAGTAAAAATAATAGACAAACATCGATTTTACATTTTTTTTTAATTTACATGAATATTACTTGTATTGCCCTATTTCGAAACTATTTTCTTTAATTAATTCCTTTCAACTGAAATAAATGCAATAGTCTCAAGACCACTGCGACTAGAATAAAAATCCGAATATTTTTTTTAAAGATAAAATTCTCTTCGACTGCTTCATGATACTTTTTAACATTTTAATGCGAGTAACAACTCGAATTGATGGATGATACACATCTGTTTTGCAGGTATTGGTGCTGAAGAAGATCTATTGTCTTTCTATGAAAACTTCTATCTACATCACTAGATGGCCTCCGAGGTCTATTGAGAATATGGAAGTACTGTCTGAGTTAAACCTATAATGTTGTGAGTTTTTTAGTCTGTTAATCCCATTTTAACCGACTTCGAGGGAGGAGGTTACTCAATTCGATTCGCATGTGGCTTTTTTTGTATGTTTTTTCTATGTATTTTTACCGTTTACAGCGCGATAGATTTGGAACGAAACCTTTTGCATCTTGTAGAGTATTTTCTTGAGGTGTTACCATTAAAACCTTTTTGGGATCATAATTTTTTTTACGAAGTTATTAGGGACAAACCTGAAAATAATTATTTAATTAACACTCAAAATGTTTACTTATTGGATGGACTTATTGTTGTTCGATTGGCATATATAACATAAGGTATACTCCAAGAAGCTACTAAAACACGTTGATAACTAACAAACAGCTCATGTACCCCCAGTTTTTATTCTAAATTTGATTGGTCTATTTTAAGCAATGCTCAAAACTTTTGTTTTAGTGTTGGGAAGGGGAAAACCAAACAATCAAATTCAGAATCAAAAGAGTGGGAGGAGAACATGAGCAGTCTGTTGAGTTATCGACTTTTAGTGCTCGTTGGAACAAACTATACATAATATACAAACTATTTATAACCTTATATAATTTTCAACAATTGATTCAACTAAAAATATAAAGTTTCAGTAGAATATAATATCGCTGTCGTTTTCTGAAATGAAATTTCTGAAAAATGAATGAAAAACACTTTCTTATAGTTACGACAAAGTCATTGTAGTTCCGACCCTGTTCCTGAAAAAGCCATTAGAAAACACCGATAACATTAAAACATCCTGAATGTTGTTCTAATCGACGGATTGACACCATAAGTCCTTTTTAAAGCAGAATTTAACACTTCTTAAAGTTCCAGAAGGATCTTTTTTTTTTTTCTTTTTTTTAACGTCCGCTTTATGCCAAGAGTCCATTTAATCCATGGCAAGCCGCTGACTGAGGCCGCTGAGTGAGGCCGTCACCGAACAGAATCGAGCGGGCTTGGGCGGGATTCGAACCCGCGCCGCCAGCGTGGGAGTTGGAGACGCTACCCCTCGGCCACGCCGCGGTCCGTAAACGAAGGATCGTTTAAATTAAAAAATGTGGCCATTATTGATTTAAATTAGATATTGATTTCCGACTTCCAATTACTACGCCTATTTTAAAAAAAAAATTCAATACTAGGGTGGAAACGCTAATTATCAATTGATTTAGAGGCCTTAACAAAGGATTCAGGCACCCCTGCCTACTTCCGGATAGACTCGGTCACTGTCAGGTATTAATATTGAACGTAATCATATAATCTTTTGCCGATTCCTCATTCTGGAACACTTTTGTTATGTTAACCGGATTACTATTGTAGGTTTTTAATATTCTTTTTGCAACTAATGAGGCGTATAAATTAAAAAGGCTTTAAATGCCAAATTATAGATTTTGAGAAGACAAAAACTATTATGTAAGCTTAAACACGCGCCCCCCCCCTCTGGTAGGTGAGGACACCAATTAATTATTACTATTTCTGTATAAAAAGGGCTATCTTTAATAATTTTTTGAACTCCTTAAATAAAAATGGATTATATTTAAACATTTAATAGAAATTTACTACTTAAATGTGCACTAACATTTTAAATTAGTTCCCTTATGACGAAAAAAATAAAAAATTGCGCCCCCCTCAGAAAGTTTCTGGATCCGCTACTGCTGCTAATTAATTTTAACATTATTTTCTTCCGTCTCCAGTTCCAACATCTACCTATATAATATAATACATATATAATACATATGGGGCATTTCAAAATTATGGGTCATTTTCATCTCAATTTTTTTAAAATAAAAAAATATTCGTCTTCCACCGTTTTTTTTCTTACAAAATGCCACAATAGGGTTCCTTAAAAAGCTCTAAAAGCTTGCACACATCAAATTATTTATCGTTTGTTAGGATTGAGAAAAAACGGGTAAAATCAAACATAAAACTTATATTACGTATAAAAAGAAGTATGTGTTAAAGATCTATATTGTAAAGGATCTATTTTAAAAAGGAAAAACAATAATTAAAAAAAAAAACTACACAAGTTTGTAATAATCTACTATGATGCGCTAGGTAAAGAAAATAGGAAGACTCATCTAGATCTAGATCATTTTTTCCATTATTTGTAGGGAATAAAGTTGCGGGGAGTTATTAGATGTGTAGTTACAGAATTTTATTTTCATGTTTCTTCCAGGTATTATCGAATTATTAAATATTATTGGCCCTGGAGGCAAAAATAATTTTTTTAATAATAAATCTATTCAGTTAGTGTAAATATTCGAGATGTTCGACAATAGCCCGTGTGACAAGTGTAAAGAGTGAGAATTTACGTGGTTAAAAATTTTTCGTAATTTTTATTAACAGTTACTGTGTATTCGTACTAATCAAAATAAAATTATTCGTTTTATTGAATTTTTCGGCTTATCATACTATTTTCAATTTTGCTGTGTATTCACAAAAATTAGAAAGTACTTAATTTTTTCATAGTTTTTAGTGCATTTATTTTTACTGCTTCCTAGTTTTGGAAGTTGGTTTAATTATTTTTTTTTTTATACAACTAGGGTAATAGTTGACATTTTAAGAAAAAAAATATATATATTATTAACACTGTTTACCAATATATTGATGTTGGGATAATCTTAGTTATGAATTTAGTAAGACCAATCCCTCCAGAAAACTAGAAATACAATATCCTATGGTCTACATTTGCGGTTTTTATTAAAAATGATTTCTTAGAAACTTATAAAATGAGCCAATAGTTGACACATCAAAATTTGAAGGTTTGGAAAGTTGACATTTATGGTTTTAAAGTTGACACATGCATTAATATTTGATATCCTACGATTTTTAATGGGTAATAAGGACTACAATAAAAGTTAATATTTATTATTTTTATTTATAATCTAGTAAATTCACAATGGAAACAAAATAAAATTTCCACAGTTTACTTATTTTATACACAAAAAGCTTAAATGAGACAAAAAACAAAACAAAACATATTTAAACGAAAAAAAAGATCACCCAGTTAAGTAAGTATGATAAATAGATTTTAGTCATGGCCAAAGTTTCGTTTTTTTAATGTTGGGTTTGCACAATTTTCGACTCTCCAATCATGAACTTCACTCTTCCAGGGCCCTTTAAGACAATTAAAGATGGCCACATTCATTGTTTGGGTGAAATGTGTGGCATTTTGAAAGAGTGCGACTAATAGCAAGTATCTCATGTTCATTGCAGAATCGGGAAGTGGGGAGAGTCAGATGAGACGCTTATCCATATAGGAATAGGATTATTGGCAATGCAATTTTGCTCTCAACGATCCATGGATAGAGCACACTAGCTATAAATTCATAAAATAAGACACCTGTCATCCATCCAGACTCAGACTTCCACAAACTATCCCCAGATAGAACACTATTTGCTAATTCTGGCGGTAGTTGACATCGATGTCAACTATTGAAATTATAGATTAATATATGTTCTAATAGTTGACACCTACATTTGAGCCCTAAAACATTGTATAAATATATTAAAAAGGATATCAAATGATCCTCATGAACTTAATGAATACCATAAAAGTAATCAAAACATAATTGAACTCAAATAAACCAACTAATAAGCTTATTTAACTTGACTTCATGAAACAGGGTAGCAGAAACCAAGTTTTCAGGTCACTAGAAAATTCGCCATTACAACCTCTCCCAAATAAGCTTAAGTTTTCATCAAACTAATGTCGATGGCAGCACAGCTAACTAGTATAACTTGGCAAATTACCGCCAAATTTCGAACCAAAATAATCAACCCTGAATCTTATTATTCACAATTTTTGTGCAAAATGTCAACTATTGGAGCACTATCAACTTATGGTACAGTTACTCTACTTTGATTTTAAAATTCTTACTTGCAACGCACTCCGGGATCATCACTGTATCCCCTTCAACATAAGACTGTTATCATCGAAATAGAATAAATATAATGAAATTTAGGAAAAAGACGTAAAGAATAACTTGAGCAAAGTAGTAGTAGTAATAGTAGTAGCGGGTAGTCACCCTAAAGGAGGTAAATCATACCCCCTCCACCTACTTCAAGCTGCTAAGCTGCTACTAAATAATTTTTATTTATGATTTGTTTTTATTATTACTTAGAAATTTTGGAAATGTTGAGTTAATTTTTATTTCTAATTATTATCGGAAGTAATTTATAATAGTTTGCGCTTTATAAATAAGTATTATAAGTTATTTCTTTAACAATTATAATTTCAAAAACTAGGTACATCCTATTAAAATTAAAATATTTTCATTTTCAGTGTTCACCCTATAAATAAATAAATATTCGAACAACAAACAGCTAAGTACAAGTCAGTCCATTCCGAAGCTTATTCGAAGAAGATTTAAACAAGACACCCATCCCTGGAAAAAAATTTATCCTTAAATACTTTATACATGTTATAGTCATTATTAAGAAAGGTATGCATCCTAACAGAGTACTGTTGCATTATTTTCAATGTCATTAAAAACCATCGGTTCACTAATGACCGTTGAGAACTCACACAAAGAAGCTCTCTGTAGATCTTAAATACATTTATCTCCGTCAGTAGTTGACTATAATTAATACGAGTGTTGTCGAGTGGTTTGAGAATTTAACCATGAAGTTAGTGCTGAGCTTTTAGCTTTCCCTCCTCTGTTGACATCACTTACTGAGGTCAGGATGTGCGCATCATCCCGGAAAAAAAAATCCTTTCACCTCTTCCCGGGGAGTTCATGCATGCATGGAAAGCAGTTTTCGTAATATTTTGTATAAGGAGTAGTTCTTGCAAAGCCTGTTGCGGTTCGTGAGTGTTCTTCAAGACTCTGCGAAATCGTGGGTACGTGTTCTAACCATGGCTCTCAGATGATTCGAAGCATAATAGTTCCAATTTCATAAAATATTTATTTAATGATTGAAAACGAATAAAAGTTTTTAAATAGTATTTTATTATGATTCGCGGAAGCTCAACGCTTCTACCACAAACAATCGATGTCGCTGTCTGTGTACCCATATTGACCTACCTTAGTGTGAACCGGAATTATATTTAAATGTCAGTTTTAGTAAATTCTTCCAGTTACTTCTGGGCTTATTTTTAGCTTATTAACTTAATATTCCGATAATTAATTTTCCTTAGTCCTTAATGGATCTTGGATAGAAAGGTATGGAAGGGGGGTATAAAAATATATGTAGGTAACGGAAAACTATAGGTGGCAGAGAGCGTCAGCAAGGGGGAAGGCAGCACAAGCCTAGAAATTATGAGAAAAAAAGCAAATTAAATTTTAAAAAATTGTACTCATCCACTATATTATTTAGGTACTATATGAGCCTTGCCGTTGACAGAATAAAAACCACTAATAATAATATTTCTCTTAGGAAAATTCGTACCTTTTGTAACAGTGTGAGATAAATACTAAAACGTTATAGTTCACTTAAATATACAAAACACTTCAAAGGTGCGAATTTTCCTAAGGGAAATATTACTTAAAATGATCTAATTCAAAATATTGAAATTGGATTTAGTCATTCTGTCAACTGAGAGAGGCTCAAATAAAAAAAAAATAAAATCAAAAATCAATAAATTTTATTTGAGCATAACGAAGTAAGAAACCGGTCATAGGAATTTTAAATTTTACCATTCTGTATCCCCTTGACGAAATCCTGCGGATTCCAATGAGCCACTCACTACTTTCATGAAAAGTTAAAACAAAAATCACTTATCCTGAATCGGGTATGATAATGGGTAATTCACTTATCCTGAATATTCTGCAGGGTATGGTTATGTTTCATCTTAAAATGTTTTCATAACTTTGAAATGAAGCAAAAATGCTAATCACTACCGATTCCTTTATTGTGCGTTACATTGGAGGTGCAGTCAGTAGCAGAGCTAGGGAAAGGGCGCCCCCCCCCCCCCATTGAGGGAAAAAAAGAAACCTTTAGTATTTCTATAAAAACAGTGCTTCAAATAAAAATGGATCATATTTAAACATTTAATTGTGATTTACAACGTTGCTATGTACCCATATTTTAAAGCCCTTCACGACAAATGTAATTAAAAAAAAATGCGCCCCCGCCACTCAGGAGAATTCTGGTTATAATACTGGAAGATGTAATAAGAATAAACCGATAAGACCAGTAAAACCGTATAACTTTACCCAAGGAAAAGTTCACTCCCACATATAATGCATATCGCATGTCGACAAGAAGATAGTTGCAACTTAAAATATATCAATTTTGAGTTATGCATACCGTTTGAATCAGAAGACAAAATCTACGATGGCAGAATATAGACAAAATAATATTAATTGTTCCGATTGCGTAAGATGAAATTGACCATATTTTTTACCGTGGTACCAACTGCCCCAATGGTAAACTATGTGTGATCAAAGAATATTTTTCCTAGTCGCTGTCGCTGTTTGTAGAGACATATTAAAATTGAAATGGCAGTTTAAACTTCACAAGTGATTATCCAAAAAACAGCTTTTTGAATTGAATAATCACCTTCTTGCCGACGTGCGATATATACAATTTTGGAGAGCCCCTTGTTTAGTAACACCCTTTGATATAATAACAGAAAAGCGAGAAGATTGACTCTGAAACGCCGGTTTTGCTTTTGCTTAATAATATCGATGGAGAAGGCGGCTGAACAGGATTTAGTTCCTCATTCATCATGAGAGGCAAGGGACTTTCTCAGGTGCTTAGTATAATCCCAACAAATGTTACCAAACCCTAACGACGATTAATCACTGAATAAGTTATATTGAAAGTTTAATATGATATTGAATTATGTATAGCTTATCAATATAATTAATGAGAAATATTTGAAAGGTATCAATATTAAAATTAAAGTATTTAATAGGGTCCATCATGGTATTCAAACTGGTTCATAAAATGATTTAAAATAAACTCTTAGAAGTATGGTTCATTCAATCTATTCTGTGAACATAATACGTATTTAAAAATTATCATGCCCATATAACAATATTAAATATCAACAAAAAACGAATTAAAATCTTTACTAGCATATAACTAATGACAAATACTTACTAACATGTAATCTGAATAGGTAAATATCTGTCTTACCTGAAACAAAATTGAATATAAATTAGCACTTCAATCGAGGAAGAATCCATTATTAAATTGAATTATTAAATCAGATAACAAAGACATTATATATTAATGTAAATTACACTAACAAAGTATCAATGATTATTGTATTGCACCGACCCAGAGTTTTACCACCATTGGGTACGTCCATAGTGGACCGCTCCCGCTCAAAAGCTAAACCTGCTCTACCGCTGGGCAGCGATCCTCGAAATTATAAATAACTCGAAAAATTACTTTATGAATGAGTATCGTAATTATATAAACAACCAAAGACCGAAGGTTTCTGCAGACTATAATAATATCAATATTTAGAAATATAAATACATACTTATTCAGTAAAATGTGGAAATATGGTCATCTGTTAGATTATTAATAATATTATATTTGGTATTTACAGATACGCCAGACACGAAAATGTACGATTTGCTGATAGAATTACTATCGAACTTTGGGATAAGAATGGCACCTGCACGTTCCCTCAGTATCTCGGTTACGCTGACGCTGTTCTTATCAAAATGGTGCCCTGAGCGTATCGACCAGATCCCAGAGGATGAATTTTTTGTATTGCTGTGAGGTAGATTGGAGAAGCAAAATGTCCGTTCAAAAATGAGTAAATAAATTATATGAGTGGATTTTATAATTAAATAATTGATGCTTATTTTAAAATAACATTGGAATAACATAACATAAAATCATGGTTTCGATGCTGAACTGAGCAGCGTCATTAAAAACAGACCATTTAAGCTTAAGACAACTAATGTCGAATTCAATTTCTAAAGTTATCCTTCGGAAATTATTAAATTCATTTAAATTTGAATTAATAAATCTAAAATGAAAAACATGAACTTGCCCTTCCTCAATACATTTTAATAACGTACAACTCATGCCAGTCGACCAGCATTGGGAGTGGATCTAGGACTCCATATTTATAACAGTTACCAGGGCCCCGTTTAATAATAATATTGACAATATAATATGCAATAATATTTATGAGCTAATACTGATAGCGTCATTAGCCCTGGAATTCTCATAAAATACCGAAATGGAAAGAAACTACATGAAGATGCCGACTTCTATAACATTTACAAAACAACAATCCTATATACTATAAAAATATAATTTACATACTTGAGAATCTTAAGAAATGATTTTAGGACTTGAACCAAAAGGATTTGAAGCTTTTTGGTCTTCATGAAGGCATCAAAATTTTCCTGAATCAAATATCAACAATTCAATGTTTTAAAAAGAAGGAAATTTGTTCATTAAAGACCTTGAATTAGAATGAACTCAGAATAGATATACCTCGTTTAATCGCAACCACCCAAACCCTATAGTTTACCTCTTATCTTTCCTTCCAAACTATAGCACACCCTCTCAGGTGCTTACAAGGATGAGGATGGCATCAAGTAATGTGGCTAAAAAAAGATGGCTTTGACTAAAATAATCATTGAAGTGTTGCCAATGAATAGTTACCTCACAAGTTATAATTACGTTATATGTTATAATTGGGAAAGACCACTTATACAGAGGATAAATAAAATAGAAGAAAGTTTGGCCGGTCATGGACGGATTGAGGAAGAGGAGACGAAGGACTAAAGGTGTTGAGATGGAAGAATTTGGCTGGAAGAAACTTTAAACGAAGAAATCCTTAGTAAAAAATAATGATTATTGTTAATGACTAATTATTTACTCATTGTATTGAAAGCATGCTAGAAGAAATTAAGAGGTTCAAAATAACCTATCGGTATCTACATGGATATGAATGAACAATATTTGTTATCTGTTGCAAAACGACAATTATCTTATATAACGACACACCCTAAAAAGCCGTAAACTACAATTAAAAATAACAACATGGGACAGAGGAGGATATGATTGTATTATAGGGGAGTTGCAGAGGGGAATATGGTCGATGGAGGGTGGGGAATATGTTTTGATTTGATTTGGAGGCAGATCATGTTTTCCCCTGGCATGGCATTGTTTCTTTTTCATTTGTTGTACTCGAGGTAGTCATTGTTGCTTGTATCTCCAATTTAGTCTCTCTCAATCCAATTCCAGATAGCGCGCTCCTCCCGTGGATATCGTTAATAGCTTATTGTGAAACTGTGTATGATTTTGCATTTTGTCGAGTATACAGGGCTCTGTAAAATCCGAAACGTTCGTACGGTAATTCCCCTTTAATATTAATATATATGATGATAATGGACATGAAAAAATATGAAATTGATTTGTAGCAATAATATTAATATTATATTTAGGCTACCTTGAGTTTTTACGAGAAAAAAAATGCCAAGATTGCGGCTATATATGGTATCTGAGGATGAAGTATTGTCTTTTATAGTTAAAATGGAACTAATTAAAAATCGAAAGGTAAAACTTCTAATGTTTTCTAATGCTACTTTCCTTAAACACTTACTACATATTTTTATTTATTCAAAAAAATAAATAAAATTAATTTTTTTAACAGATAACAGATGAAACCGGAAGTAGAAATTTTTCACGAACGCAATACTTTCTATATATAGGTAGGTGAAGGAAAAATTAAGATGGAAACCAGGCGGTTGAGCGTGATCGCGATCAAATCACTTGCACTACAGCTGATCAAGAAATAGTACTTCCTTACAGGGTACCGTACCCAAGACAGGTAAAGGTATTTAAAAGTACACATCTGATTTTTTTCCAATACGGTGTAAAGCGACACTATACAATTGCACGAACTATCTGATAATGAAACTCAGTATTTTTCATTGGGCACGGCTATGAATATTTTCCTATTTAAGGAATCCCTCCTACAATATTCTCGCCCACCAGAGATAAAGAAGAGCAGAAAGTAACTGTCATACTTAGGGGAAGAGGGGGTGGTACAGGCACCTCGGCTCTCGGATTACTTTTAGATTAGCCGTAGCAGATTATTCGCTCATATAAAAACACACTCGGAGCAGACAGATAACAAATGATCCCTGTTGCGAGGGTCCTCCCCCAGCAGAATAAATAAATTACCTATCCCACCCCAGGGTCGGGGGCGCATTCAATTTTTCACACAAATCCCTTCGTCGCCAATAAACCTAACCAGGGCTGACTTCCCCTCGGCTAATAATATAACTTTTATTGTCCCTCTAAAGTGGCTGGCTCTGGGTGGGATGCCACAAGTTGCCCCCGCCTCCGTAAACTGGAATCAGCTTCCATATCTGTCTCGATCCTCCTATTTCCCACAATAATTTACAAATTTATTACGAAACAGAATATCTGAATATTACTCAGCTGATATTATAAAAAAGCTTAGGTTTATTTAACACTTTAGGTCTTATGAGTATAAGTCGACAATTTCAACTTTCAAGGAGATCAAATCTTCACTTCTTTCCTAAAAATAATGTTACAATCTATTGTGTCTGTTCTTAATGCGGTCCTTATTCCATCTTTCAAGATATCTTATCTATTAGTATTTTATTAATTCTTTTGACACTCTATCGGAGCCGCATCGCTTAGCTACAGAAAAAAATTATATTGTTTTTCAATTAGAATTGACTAATCATTTTTGTATCATTAGAAAGATATCAATTTAGGCTTTCTGAACAAATTGTAATCTTGAAACCGTATTTTTTGAACTCATACTGTTTCTGTCAAAGACGTAAGCTACATACTAAGCGCACATCATAAAGCGGGTGTTTTTATTTAAATGAATCGTTGAGGGGGAAGAAACATTCAGGAAAAGGGAACACTCAGATACTAGAACCATGAATGAAAAAAAAAAATAAACCGACGTCGAAAACTAGTAATCAGAAAAAAACAAACTAAAAAGTATGAATTAATCAAATAACTTTTCAACACAAACTATTGAAAGTGTAATACGAAAAATAGAAATTGATCTATTTAGGCAATCCTAAAAATAAATTTAATTTAATAATTTCAAGTTGTAGTATCCAATTTAAGAATAAAGATTGCTAATAATAAAACAATAATTGAAGTTGCAGACATTCGTTATGTAATTAGTACTGGTGATCCAAAGGCAGTTGACAATATGCCTGCCATAAAATATTCGACTTGGTTGTAAATATGTCTCGGACGAAATTTATGAGTGCATTAAACACCTAGTAATCTAACCATGGCGCCTTCTAGATCACCAGTCGGTTCCTTTTGAAGGGGTATTACCTTTTTAATGGCATATTACACCGGGCCACAAAAGGAAGGGGCAATGTTTACAGCGTTCGCACACATCGGCTCGGCCTCTGTGGTTTTAGGAAATTAAAACAATATAAATCCACGGTTTAGTTAGAAGAGGCATAAATAGCTTCTTCAAGGCTGATTGTTTTAATTTTAAGTCCCACGACGGCGGGGCATAAACTGGAAACTTTATTAGGTACTTGGGAACTCAGCCGCAGCATTCTGATACCCAAGAGCAGACATACCAAAACAGTTATTATTCATGACCTACCTAATATATCATGATATGGTGATACTAACCAAATGCCGTTATATAACATTCGGCGCCTACCTCCCTTAAAAATAAACTTGGGTTTCCCTCAACCTCCAAATGAATATCAAAATGTAAAGATGGTCAGCGTTTCGGTCTGTGTACACACATTACATAACTAAAACAGATTCTTTTTTTATGACCAACGCTTCGACCGAGGAAACTAGCTGGATTTCAGTAAACCATGATCATCGTACCTGCAAAGCAGGTCGAAACATTCGCCCCAAAACAATAATTTGTTTTATTTATTTAACCAGCCAATAACCTGAATAAACATCGATTTTTATACATCGAAAACAAAATGGTCCAAAAAACATAACAGTTCCAAAAAAAAAAACTGTATTCAATCTCTCAAGACCATTTTACTCAATCCAATATTTTCATATTTGCTAAGTTCGAATCTGAAGTCTAAAAATGTTTCAATTTTCATTTCCATTTCAAGTTAAATTTGTGTTTTGGGTTAAATAACGAGGTATTTCCCGACAAACAAATATATCATTGAAAACTTCCAGGAAAAATGAAAAACTCCGTTCGGTTTTGAAGCTTTTACAATTTACAAAGAGAAGAAAAAATTGCAAGGCCTCGAGTGTTAAGGTTGTTTGGACTCAAAACCTTTTGTAGTCTTCATCAGCTGTATTCCGTAGCAGTGTTCAACAGAAGTCAGGTTAAGCATATTCCCTATGCAGTTACCGCTGCACATCTTCCCCATTTGGGCTGTATCTTGGTGAAAAATGTTACCAATTTTGGAGAAAATAAATCCAAATGAGAGAGCAAAAAATGAATTTTCAATGACGAGTTGAAACGTATGACCTTAAATGAAAAACCAATTCTTAAAAATCTATTTGTATTTAGTAACTCTTTAGTTGTCCGAAAACTGTTGACACAACTTTCCAAACGTAGACCATTCTCTTCTTTTTTAGTTTCAATTGATTTTCCTTTGAATTCGAGGTCGTTAAATAAAGCGCAGGGGGGATTTTGGTGTAGAACGGTCCGATCACAACTGATATAGTACAAATTCAGAGAAATAATTCTCCAGATGGAGATACTCCGAAGCATCAAAAATATTTAAAAATAATAACTATATTTGGTGTAAATAAAAACGAGGACTAGTTCCGTTTATTAATAATGCTATTTACACAAATTATTGATTGTTTGAGATACCTTCATTCTTATAACTCTGGACTAAAAGATTTTTCAATCCTTTTTGTTCTTTTTCTTCCCTCACAAATTGGAAGCTAATTAAAATAGACCCATCCCGCTGATGGAGAAGCCATGTTTTATAGATATAATAAATACATTTTTATTACCGGACTAATTCAGTCAGGGTCATCCAGCCGAGGAACTGACTGGAAGTGGAAGACACGGGGGTAGCAATCACATTACATATGCAGGGCAGGTTGCCCAGATAAAATCTCCCCGAGTTAGAAATTAAGGAGCGGGACTGAAATGATCTCAAACAGTTTCAAGTAGCTCATCAATTCAGGACCGTTCTGATTGAGTTATCTAGACCAAGCAAACACGGTTGATCTGGACCACGTGTCCACGCGCCACCAACGCAAACATGTCTGTCACCCTTCGTTTAGATTTTTCTATTCATCATAATTATAATGTGGATTCTCCATGCAGTCAAAAAAGACGGCCCTTTAATCCACTGACTGATTAATAATAAAAACTAATTCTTAGATTGAAAAAAGTTTCCAGTCTAAAAGAAGATTCTTTAATCTGTATGGAGTAAATATTGGTCGGTGAAAGAAAAATGTTTTTACGTCAAACGCATCTAACCTTTCCAGACCAAATCCTTAGACACCAAGATTAAATAGGTAATTTATCTTAGACCTCATCGTATAAAACCCTCCGAACTTCGGCAACAACTTAACTCGTGATTCAAATGATCAATAGAAAGTGGTCCCAAGACCTTTCGTAAACATTTACAAATACAATATCTTATAAATACCAAATTTTCTTGTTGTATTGTTATCATTAAACATCTTCGGAGTTTCCACTGTTTTTAAAAATGTATTTTAAAATCCACTGCCTTTAGGATGTTGTTTAATTTATTGCTATGTTTAATATTTTGCAATATAATTTAGTAATAAATTCTTTTAAAATCATTAACAATGTTATTGCTCGTTGCAGTTTATAATGTTAACTCAATAAATGCAGTTTCATACTCAGATATTTAAATTACCGAAATCGTCACCATTCTCTTTATAAAACTGTAGTATTTTATCTCAATTTATTTATAGAACTGTTCATTGGCTACATACAATAACGTTCCTGAATTTAAATTCAGGAATTAAATAATGTATACATGTTCCCACAAATTTAAATTTTAACAGGAACTCCATTAAAAAGGATTGGTTTATAATTACGTACGGGATTCGGCTTTCGCGTATATTAAAACCACGTATGAAATGGGTTTTATAGCAATATTTGCTATTAAGATTTGTTCATATAAGTAATATGAACACTCCTAACAAAAATTTCATATCTCAAAAATTGACTATTTTTATTTATGACTGTTTTCTGAATGTGCTGGAAGGAAATCTTCAACTCAATCTACGCTACATCTATGAAATTATGAACTATGAACGTCATAAATCAAAAAGAACCGTTTAAAAATTTTATATTTATTCATTACCTCAATCTATCTGTTGCATAGCAAAAATAGTTCAATCGGAGTGTTAATAATCTCATCATTAACAACTGAGAAAACATATTTAAAATGTATATTTTTTAGATGTGACGTGAAGGGAATGAGCGATTTGATCTATTAAATTAGCAAATAAACATTTATTTTTTAAAGCCATACATGATACTAATATCATAAATTTGTTTAAAATAAGTTTTTAGTCATCATAATTTATAAATAATTTTCGAAACGAAAGGTAACCATTTTTCTTCGATTAAAAATAAATATTATAAAATTATCCATTCTTTGACATTCTTCTTGTAAGAGGTTACGGAAAGATGAAAAATTATACTTTTAAAAATACTATTGTGCAATCGATACGAACAATAGGACTAGAAGTAGGCAATCTCCCTCCCGCATTGCAGCAGGGGACCAATCTAGGACTCCACATTTAGAAGGATCCCTCCCTTTAGCTATCGATTTCAGATCAGTCTAATGAACACCAACTGGGAATATAAAAAAATTGAGAATCATAAAGTCAGTAAATGAGGTAATTCAAAAATATCGAAATATCAAGAACTAGGGGGTGAGCTAGTGGTGCCTTTGTGCAGTCTGAATTTGGTTCAATTACATATCTTTACAAAATAGACCAACCAACGTTTTGAAATAATTCTTGGCTTAGCATGGCAGGAAAAAAGGTGTTGGCCCACAAAACGGATATAGAGCTATCGTGTAACGATCCAAGGGATAATTTAACTCACCAATCGAATATAAGCTCCGTATCACGTTTCAATCAATGAAGAAGGGATATAACATACATATTGAAAATAAAATACTAATCATAAATTTAAAACAAATGTATTGTGACTCATAACGAACGGTAGATGGCATGACTATATATAACCCCAATCTACTGTTTTCCACCTACACCTACGGACAGTTGACCAACATAAAAATTCATTACCAATGATTGAATACGAATAAACATATTGCTAAACAGACTAATAAAACATTATGAAACAGCTGACAATTGAACATATCTACTGCTAAACAGGCTAATAAAACATTTAGAAACAGCTAACAAGGCGACGTCATACGAGTAGTAAAAAATGCTGGTTGAGAGATCTACTTCTTTAAACTGTAGAAGATAACTAAACCAATTTGCTGGTTACTATTTTTCTCCATACCTGACATTTCATTTTCATCAGACTACCCACAGTTTGCTGACAAGTGCAAATTCACCAAACGTGTAAGTACGAGAAATAAGGAGACTTCAAAACTTGAGGCACAACGACAATGGCCTCGAATCTAATCTTTTAAGCGCAGATGAGAACGTGATAAATCACTAGAGGGATTATCCCAAGATGGCCAACGGATTCGGTGTCTTTCGCAGGGGGTCTGATTTCACCGTTACATGTCTTTCGTTTCATCATGAAATGTCAACTGGACAACTTTCTTATCCGATAATTATTTATCATCTTCTTAATATTTATAGTAAGCCAGTAATTTTAACTGTATAAACGTAAACATAATCAGCAGATATTCTTGGATTGAATACCTTGCACGAAGGTACCTAACTAAAGTACCTACTGACTGCTTCATGATCAACGGTTGTGCGTAGAGGTTATTTGTCCGAAATCAAGCTCAATCATCAGATTTTTCTGACTTATAACATTAGAGTGATAACTTTATTCAGGCAAGGAATAATAGTTGTAACATAACAGAAAATTACGTGTTACAAAAGGAATCCAACACGTGACACAGAAATCACAGATTCCTAAATGCTTTAAACATTTGTAAAACCGCTAACTAACAGACTAACAATATCCTCATTCTAACCGACCAACACACTACATCTATGTAGCACATCAAAATCACCCAGGGCTTGAAAAATAATTTTCCTATTCCCGGTTGGTCTGAAAACGATTGGAAATTATATGACCGAGAGATCTCAAGTTTCACCGAGAATATAAAATGAGATACTACTACAACTATGTTACTTCTGGGCCCTAATCCAAACTAAAAGGACCCGTTTGGGGTTTTATCTATCTCTGAAGAGCGAGCGGGAGTCGAATTCTTGGATCTAATCAAGGCACTTTTAACTGAAATGGACGTGATGGAAGTTCATTCATATCACGATAACATAACTTGTCTAAATATGCCACACCCAAAAGTAACATAGCAGTAGCATTTTTTTAATTAATGAATATAAAAGTGGTTGTCAGTGTATCATTACAAAATAATCAACATAACAACCATACCGATACTAATATTAACAACGCATTTATAATTAAAACTAGGTATTAAGCATCTTATGTTATCAATTATTACAAAGTTCTTGATTGAATTTTAGGATTTTGTATACTAAAAAAAAATTCTGAACAACATATGAATTTCAAAAAAGAAATAATCGATTTTTTTTTTTCTGCTAGTCTAACAATTCTTTTGAATACTATAGTAGTAGTTGGATCCATTTATGCTCTTTGTTCATAACTCTTCAATGAATGCTATCATCATTATAATTTTTTTTTTTTTTTTGGCTTTTGTTTATTCACATCTGCCACCAAAAAATCATTACAGTTTCATAGTTAACTTTAGAACTATTTTTGTTAAATTTACAATAGAATATTCAATACATTATCATTACATTGAATACCAATAGCGCAATCAATAGACAAGTACACAGTAAATCAAGATAGTTGTCGGGCGTACAAAGCAAATAACAAAATTATGGTGTCAAGAGTGACTGTAAGAATCTTGATCAAAGGGTAGCTCTGATAATTATTTTATTATTAAATATATTAAAATAATATAATATAAATAATTAAGGCTATTAATGTTTTCGATACATAAAGTTCTTTACTGCACTCACTATATTTTTTGAAAAGCTACTTAAGATATTGCAAACCTATTAAACTAAATAGCCAATTTGAATTATTAGCTTATTTTTATTTATATATTAACGGGGGTTGTGTAATTTCAGAAAAAATATATTTCTGTTCTCAAATTATAATAATTATTATGAGAAATGGTATGTTTAATAAGATTGAAACCATCAACCTGGATATAAATGTAACCTAAAGCAAATTAATGATTAAATAATGCATATAAGAATTGTTTTATTCTTTCCAGTAGATGAGAAAATTTAATAATGTTTGTTTTTATGTTTAAATAGGAAATAATAACGTTCATTTCAACACACAGAAAGAATTTCAGTAATGGAATATATTAATAAAAATATAACTATTGTACCGCACGAGTTAGCAGAATACTCATAAAAAAAAATTAAACTGTCCCGTGCTGAGAGAAAATACATCAAAGGCTCCAATTATATGAATAAATAAATGTTGCAGGGTATTTTAAATCTAGAGTTGGTTGAAAATTCAGCGCATTCATTTAAAACAACTTTATTTCTCATTGCCTCGATATATTTGAAACACACATTTAATACATGTGTTAAATATGCATATAAACTATTAATATTATTTATTATTATATTGTCTGCAGTTACGTCTATATGTATACGTAGCAACAGACAATATTTCAGTTTATTGCATACAGCCAGTGTAAGAAGTATTGAAAGTGTTAATTTTTTTAAGTTTTGTTTAATATATAGGATTTAGCGGTAAATAAATTTACTTAGTTATAAGCCTATAAACTGCATTTGAATTGACATAGAATATATACAATCCAATAATTCAATAACATGTTTTAATAAGCCAAGATAATATTTGAATTCGAAAATCAATGAGCAAAAATTATTGGAATACCCATTGTTGGTTATCTAAAATTAGTTTATAAAGTAAAATGGGATTGAAATACAAACAATTTTAATAAAGCTCCAAACATGAGTTAACTCGGCATAAATAACCGCAGTCATGTTTCTCAAAAAGTCAAAACAAATCAGAGGTACTAAGTTTCAGGGACTACCGGTAGCAATATCAGTAGTAGCATAGAGAGAACGAGTCTATAGCCTCAGAATGAAAATGGAAAAAATCAGCGAAACTAACATAATCTAACCTTTGTTGGACGTTTGAAAGAAGAAATATGTCTACATGTGCAACGGGTAATATTAATCGCTCCATAAACTTTTGTAATTGTCTACAAATATGCGAGTAAAAAAAATAATTTTTGTCAAGGAAGCTGCCAAAATGTCAGGTAAAGTACGAATAAAGAGATCTATGTACTAAACCTGGTGGAGTGTGTTAAATTAAGGAGATTTGTAAATTATATTAGGAAGATCGTCTGCCTACTGTTGAGAGTTAATGGAGTGAAGAAAATTAAATTTTCCTAGAGCATGAACGTCTTTATTAAATATTTAAACACCCTAAAGGAATGCCTATCAACCAATGTATACATACGATATACATTTAGACAAAGAGGAATCTAGAGAGAGCAGAGGGGACGCGTTCCATACCAAAAGGTCTATCCGGCCAAAAATCAGTTTCGCAAATTGCAGCTGTGGTAGGATAGATAGAATAGAAATAGTGGTGGATTCAAGTCAAGGTCATATATCGTTTCTCTAGTTGATCGGATTCGAGGAAAAAACAGTTTAAACTTGTCTGTTAAACTGCTTTTATTTTGATTCGCATCAAAAGTAACTTTGTGAGTGCATAGTTCAGTGCTGCCAAAATATAGAAAATCGTGTCAATATTAATGTTTATCAAAAGCTGTTAGAAACTTTAAGTTTGGTAAAGTAATTAAATTACCTCAATTGCGCAGCAAAACCCAGACCAAGTTGATGGGATTATTATTTGCAAGATTAATAACATATTTCAAAAACTAGAGGTCCTAGATTTTTTAGAATATTTTTTCAAAATCAACAGCCTAAAATTAATTGAATACGGTGATAAAATATTGTTGGCCAGCTAGACCTGTCAAATACCCCTCTGTTGGACGTTCCTAACCAGATGGTTTTTATTATTATTTTAAATAATAGATCGCAACAATAACGAACCAATGATTGGAACATGAAATTAAATTGATGACGGACGAGAATACTGAAAGGATGAGCACACAATACAGACTTTGTAACAGATAAATTTTAAGAAAGTAAAACGGATTTATAACGAATGAAGTTAGTAAGCACATAGTACTGCCTCAGAGACTTCTGCGTACTATTGCAGGTACTCCTCACTCAGCACAGTGTACTCAGGTAATGAAGAGTGTAAATAATTATGTTTAGCCTTGAAAAGGACTTGACCCAACCAAAGCTACTCAAAGGTTAGATAGACTCGTTAGAACGCCCGGTGGCAGCTAATTCTATTTGATGGCCCAGCTGGGCCCCCGTTCGCTTCAAAGAACTTCCATAGTTCCAAAGAGATTTTTCTTTCTGTAGGCGAGCTTTAATAATGTATTCCTTACGTTAACTTTGAATTAGAGTAAATTCTCATAACAGGAGAAATTAACCGAGAGGACGAACCTGTCCAAATGACGAGTTGGATTATTCAAATAATATAGAAGACGTTGCATAATGTCGTATTTACTTTTTATATATTTTGTTTATGAGCTATAACCGATAATAAATTTAAAAAAACGACCCCGAAAACTTAAAAACGTAAGGCCTCAAAGTATTCTAAGAAACATAAAGATATGATAAATTCCACAGAGGACATCCCATGAAACATTAGAGGATACATCGAAAATAAGATATCAAGTTATAACAAAAAAACCACAAGAAAATGGATTTTTTCACTTTTTATATACGTTGCATAAACGAATATTCATGAATTAATTCAAATATTTAATTTTAGTAAAAATCTGTAACCTGCACTACCCCCTCCCCCCACTTAACATTTATCACCATTCATTAATGACGGTTCAAAACTATATATTATATTATATAGCTATAAACCTACTATAAACTAGCTATATAGTATAACTATACACTATATATCATATTAGGTTTGTTTCAACTTGGGTTTTAATGATCAACAATCTCAGCCTTTTGCACTAACACTATTCCTAACAGTTTGATTATAGTAGCCATCCGGGGAAAGAGATTTAGTTCAGATAAAAGTATTAATAAATTGGTGCGAAATACTAGATTTTTTTTTTTTAATGTATCATTGATTAATGTACCAAACGTAACTGTGCGAGTCTCTTTGTTAGATAAAATAAACAGGAAACAATTAATAAATAAGTGTAAGGAAACCTAAGTAAGCAACAAGACATCATCTAAAATACTCATCTCATTAAATATAAAATAGAAGAAAAACACTAAGAGAAAATATACAATTGAATAAAATAAATATAAAATACAAGATTGTAAGTAAATTCATAACATTAAGCAAAGGATATCGAACTAAGAACATTTTACAAATTAATTATATATATACTCGTATATATATATATATATATATATATATATATATATATAATATTGATATGATTAATAATAAGCAGTCAAGAAAAAGTGGATTTAAGTTCTACAATTCAAGTTGTTTTAAATTAAATTTTAGTAGCTTCCTACTACAAAGAATAAAATATTTTTCCATTGGAAACAATGTTTACAGTACTAAATATTGTCAAAGGATTAATCCTAAATATTCATTCTTTCTTAAGAATGTTCTTAAGAGAATGAGAAAGTTCTTAAGAATGTGAGAAAGGTATTCTTATAAAATAAAAAATAAAAAAGATACACAAAGCTATTGTTGAAATTCAGAAATGGTTTTATTCCGCTATTCATAAAAATTAGAGGATTAACTACTTACAAGAAACTTACAAGAGTTCTATAAACATAACTCATTGTGACATGGTATCTTTGCCTTTATCACATGATGCTATTTGGAAGAACTCTTCTTCAGGCACTTCATGTTCCAGGAAGCCTCCTATGTAAAGATAAGGACAAGAAAAGATAAGAAGAAAGCATTGGCTGGATAAAACCCAACAATAGAGAGCTTGAAACCTTGTTGTTGAATCAAGAGAGAAAATGGGTTCGAAAAGTTCAATTGAGGAGAAAACTTTAAGGCAAATTTATGAATCATAATAAGTAAGTTAAATAAACTCAATACCGTTTCGCAAAAAAAAATAAAAATCTACATCAACATTGCAGAGGTCAAAACTTTAAGATTTAAGAATTATAATATTTAAAAGTCAGAGGATCTAAATTATTAATAATAAAAAGACTTGCTAATCAGTAACAACTATCAATATTGGGTTATTCTAATTCAAAGGAATTCTGGAAGGATTTAAATTAATTCTGTAACAGATTTTTGATTAAGTAAATAAAATTTCAAAAATGTTTGGATCAATTTAGTTCAAAATGAATAAGTAATGAAGCAATCAAAAGTTTCTTTCATTAGGTTAAAGTAACTCATCATTAACAGACCGTGAGAAAAAAACTTTCCTAACTATTAAACTGGGCACTCAATACAGCATACTATTTTAGCAATGAAAGTAAATAAGAAAAGAGCAATTAAGCAAAACCAGTTTTGGCTTGCTTACCAATATGAAACTTCACCTGTTGGTAAAATTAGAACTGAATAAGTTAACAAGATTACGTTTATGTATCTCCTTTAGAGAATTGTATTTAACGTAAAAAATAATAAATGAATAATTTACTCAATTATAAGTATTTAACATAATTCTTCTATTTGTTAACAAAATAATCTTTGTTAAAGTGTGCCTGAAAATTCAGCTCAAATGTTTTAATTAACTCTTAAATATTATTCATTATGTTAATTTTGAATTCAAATTGAGGAAAAACACAAAATTGTCTTTTATACAGGATATTACGATGACAAAATAAATAAAAGAAACTTCTTTAGTGAATTAGATTTACTGAAAATAAACTTTGAGAATCACTTTTCAAAGGTTTTAACCATTCATTGGAATTATAATTAGTAAAATAAGATATTATACATTTACTATAATAAATACCAAGAGTAATTAGAGTGAACAAAATGCTGCTTTAATAATGAATAGATTATTTTATTTTATAGAAAAAGTCTGAGTAAATACATAGGATGAAGCTAAAAAGAATAATAAATAATTAACAGGTTTAAGATCACACAAAAGTACATTATTTATATGTATACATAAAATATGCTGCAATTCTGAAAAGGCTTATATACCTAATACTTTACATTATAAAATTTAAGAAAAAAAATTCAAAAGCTACAAAACATCTTTTGATATCTAGCATAACTGAAACATATCATAGTTATATCACTTGAATAATGTTACCAATTTTAATTTATGATTATAATGAAAATCACTCAATATATGTATAGTATAGGGAGAACAAAACATCATCGGTATATGAAAAGCAGTTAATAATTTATTAAATCAAAAATTGGCTTGTATGCAAAATACCTTTGATTTATAAAAAAAATTAAATTTTTATACAGGTTTTCAGGAAAAGTTATATTTAAATGGAAGTTTTCCATACACACCTGTTAAGTGAATCAGTGAATGTCTGAAACACCAGCTGAATGTAGAGATGACCTCAATGTTACCTCCTGAATATTCTTAAAACCAATTTCACACAGAAACTCACCACTCATTTCTATCAATTTGCTAATCACTCAATTGACACAATTAACAGTAATGAATAGGCATTGTCTATTGCTGGTTGAAAATAGTCATATTTTTTTTTCATACTAAGGTCCATTTCACAATACAAAGTAATTTTCCTTAAGTCCCTACCAAATATGATATGAAACCGTACATAACATGGATAATATACTGAACATAAGTTAATATAAATGCTGCATATTGCAATTAAGTTCAATATAATTGATATTTGAAAAAATACTGACTCTATTACCCTACAATTCAGGTAAAAATTACAGAGTAGAACAAAAAAATTTGCAAAATCACTACTGACTACACTAGTTAATTTATTTTAAATCTTTTTTCATTTCAATACACATAAAACAAAACTTTTTTTAGAGAAAAACATATTTGTAACCTAATAGAAACTGTTTGACCGCTAACTGACTGGGGAAAAAAAAATATGGAGGCTTAAAAAGCGCTCAACCAGCAGGCAGTCAACCCGTATGTTAATAGGTATGTATCTACATATAAATGATATGTAATATAAATTTACTGGTATTGAATAATTTAATTGGGCATGAATAATTTACGCTGAATATTTCTTTTAAAAATTTACTATACGCCATTAATACACTGAAATTATAATACATATTGATTTCTCAATTTATAATTCAGATGATCATTGCACCATTAAAGGTATGGCCACAAATATCCGCAGCGCAGCATGGCGGTGTATCGGATCCATGGGCGGATCCAGCCGATCGTAAAGTGGGGGCTGCAGTCCTAAAGGGGGGGCTGCATCCCCACAGCCCTTCATTTGGATCTGCTAATCAGCTTTTTTACCTTTATGTTCCTTTCCCACAACTAAAATTCTACTTGTTATGCACATTATTTGTTCTTTAACTTGCTTCCTTACATTAAGGAAAGTAAAATTCTACCTTTAAAATTTTCCAAAGGGAGGGGCTGCAGTCCCCACAGCCCCCCCCCCTGGATCCGCCAATGATCGGATCAGATTCATTTACAAAGGATAGATAGTAACCGGTCACACATCCCCGACACTGGGTCAACCGACCCATTACTATCTATACTTCGTAAATGAATCAGATCCGATACACGGCCGTGCTGCGGTGCGATTATGTGTGACCAGACCATAATACATAATAATCAAGTTTTGTACTCATCAAAAGATCTAATGGTCATTTGAAAATTAGCGATTGTAATTAAATGATCAGAAGTTACAATGTTAATACATCCAACACTTAAAATTAACGTCGTAAATTATATACATAATCGTTTTGTATTGGTTTTTAATATCTCAAGTATTAGTATGATAGTTTAATTTCATTGTAGTGAATAAATACACAAATATTGTTTGTATGACTCCATTTTTCATCAGCCTTTTCCCAACATGAACCAACCGAAAACTGATGGAAGTTGGATTGGGGTAATGTTTAACACTCCAATTAGTAAGAGGCTAATTGCGGAGAAGGCTGGACCAGTTCATGAATTTTCTCATTTAATAGCAACCACCTTCCCCCGGCTAAAGTCTTCATTAACTTTAATTGATCAAAATGGAAGTGACAAAAATAATAATCTCTTGCTAATGGTAAGTAATGGTTAATTTTTTCATTTGGGTCGCGAAATACTTCCTCGCTCACCCCCCCCCCCCCCCCCCCCCCTCGCTATGTTTAATATCCTGCCCCACGTCACGGACCCAATTAAAAAGAAATTAAATAATTCAGAGGGATTATTCACAAAAAATACGGGATGAAAAATGATAAATTAGGGTGAATACTGCCACCTCGGAGTAAAAAAAAAAAAGACAGGAAGATTGTTTTAAAAGGCAGTTACGCTAGTCCTTAATGCGTCACTAATCTTAAGTTCGCGATAAAATGAATCACTAACACGAGCATGAGGAAGTATAAAAAAAAACAAGGAAACAGGAAAGCTTTATAATCATTTATTAGTATTTGTCTATTGGTATTGTAAGGTATTCCAATTCAAATAATGTTTGAAAAAATCCCATTTTTTTTCCCTATTATTATAGCATATTTTTTATTAATCAACAATTCAGCAATGATGATTTAAAGCCAAAAGAAAAAAGGAACTTTTTTTCTAAAAATAGTAAATATTCAGTTCGCTTGTGGAATACATAAAAATGATCTGTAATAATCTATTACATAAGGGTATTTAGGAATAAATAAAAATTGATTTATCAATCGAATAAAAATTTAATGGTTTTAAGAAACATAAAGTCAACTTATATTTAAAATAAGCAATCGAAGCAATTGCCAAGTTAAAGTAAATAGTTTTTTTTTTTTTAATCGTTTCCAATGCAAATAAAAATACTACGCTATAAAAAAAAAGAAGATCAAATTATTATATTTCTGTGTGAAATTGGAACATAGCCTATATGAACTTTTTTGTTGCTCTTGAGGTCTCCTAACATTTCTTAGAATATTTTCCATTATTCACGGAACAGTCTTTACAGTTGTAGTTATTGTTTTTATATTATTATTGTTATTATTAAAATATCTTCATAAAGCAGTTTCTTATAAACTTCTGATAATTTCCTGTCATTCAAATACACCAGAATTTTTGTCTTTTTGAACACATCGGTTTAAAAATGTTGTGTTCACTTCAAGGCAGAAAAGAAGTGACCAACTGGAAAATAGACCAGACACAACTAATTCATAAGCGACTGCATTCACGCCAACTGCTCCACATTCTAGTCGTCGATACTGCCATGGATCACGTCAAAACGAAAATTGTAGGTAAATATACTAGATCATTTATTCATAGATCGATAGCCATACTATTTTTTTTTTTTTTTGCCCTATAACTTGTTATTCACTATTGGGTAGCAATTTTAGATTAAGAATTCTATGTACAATAAACAACATAAAATTCTTAATTATCAGAACTTTGTGCAAAGAAGTACCTATTACAGTAAGTATATATTAAAAATAAATGTACACTAAACATTACAACAAACAACAATGTATATCAACAACCTAAAATATTTAAGTCAAGAGAACAAAATTTAAGTGTAGTTATAAGTGCTTCCTTACTGCTAATCAAGTGTATCCACAAAGCATATTAACTGATATTAGAATAAGGAAATATTTAATTTTTTGTCCCTATAATATATTTCAACGATTTTAGCTTTGTCACCTGTAGTATAGAGGCTAGTATAGCAGCCTACAATGCTAGAGGTCGCGGGTTCGCGTCCCGCTGTGGCCCAGTTTTTTTAATGGTTGTAAAAAACCTTTAATTATGCCGTCCCTCGGATAGGACGTAAAATGGTAAGAAATAAGAAGTCAGATACTCGTAAAGATCCCTATCCTAATTATACCTGGATGGGAAAAATGATCACTCCCACTCTTGCGTCGTCCGATCAGCCTTAGTAGCATAATGGGACGATAATTAAAAAACAAATAAACATTTTAAGCTCGTCCAGAACATATCCATCCCTAAGCCGTGAAAACCTTTTGTATTTACAATCAAACTATGAGCACATAATTTGAAATTGATTCAACCGAAAAACTTCACCCGTGGGAGGCGGATTTAAATAAAATTGTATTTTATTTAAAGCAATAAACTGTTGTGTATATATATATATATATATATGTATATTTTTTTTTTTTTTTATAATTTTCATGAAACTTTAAATATTTTGGAAATTTTAAATTTTGGAATGGACCCTATCAGACATCTCTTTTAAATAAAACTCTCTCTGAATATCTCATGTTCCTCGATCAGAATCCTGAATCATCCCCAAATGGGGCATTTTAGGAGTTTTCACTATTTATCAGAGAATATCAGCGGAGGGAGGCCAGTTACAGAGGCTTTCACCAACACAATAAATCTAAACCCGTGATAAAATGTCATCAGATTCTGGGATCGGAGTACACACCCTGAGGCTCACGACAGTTAACTCTTGTCATGAACAGATATTCAGATACCAGTGTCTTCCACCAGGCTGTGGATATCTAAGGAGTTATTTCTCACGACCTCGATGGTTTACTAATGGAGGGATATCGGCGAGATCATGTAGGAACTTCATTTCTAAGATACGCTCTATAATGTCTGTATCTCCTCTGTAGTCTGTATCTAGTCTGCCTGGATAAAGACTAGAAAACATAATTCGAAATCAGCAATGAGAAAAGATAAAAAGAACATTAAAAATTTGTTGATCTAGATTTTGTTCTTTTAAAGTATATTAAGCGTCTTGTGGTTAAGCCCAGAAATATTGCCTTACAACCATAGTTTCACTATGGTCATATTTAAGGCAATACTAACTAAGATCAGAGAGTTTATCAAGAACAAATTCCATTGTAAAAATTTTCTTCAGTTAATGCCGCAATTCTATATTTTTCTAAATCACGTAATTGAATTAAAAATTGGAATTTAACTGTTAGGTATACTACACCCAGATTCGTAACGAACGCCTTTAATTTTTAGAAAATATTTTTCATAGTATAGAAAATAAGTTGGAATAAATTAATTTTTATCTTTCATAGTCATTTCACTATCAAAAAGCCATTTTACCTTCTTAAAGAAAAATAGTTGTTTTAAGAAAATTCATTTTCAAAAATAATAAAAAAAAAAAAAAACTCTTTTAATAACAATCTGTAGTTCAGTCTTAAGTAGAAAATCTATAATGGAAGGAAAAATACACACTGGCAAATAGAATGCGACGTTTGTAAAGGAACGCCTTTCGAACAGAAAAAAATCTGGTGCGTGCGCGCAACACACAACTTTCACTTACCAACTTACTTAGATTAGAAATTGATGTGTTTTGCTAAATATCATTTCCCAAAGTCACACATTTTTCTACATTCATATCTTATTTTTGTTAATCGTTAAAGCCGTTTTTGAGTAAATATGACAAAATTTATTAAGTAAAGTCCCCCCTTTGGTAGATCAATTTTGATGAAATATTGGCTATCACATATTTGGCATATACATACATCAAATACCCAGTTTGATCAAAATCTTTAAAGCCGTTTTTGAGTAAATAAAAAAAACACGTGAAAATGATACAAAATTTATTAAGTAAAGTCCCCCCTCCAGTTAATCAATTTTGATGAAATTTCAACAGTCATATCTCGGGCATATACATACATCAAATACCCAGTTTGATCAAAATCGTTAAAGCCGATTTAGAGTAAATAAAAAAAACACGTGAAAATGATACAAAATTTACTAAGTAAAGTCCCCCCTCCGGTTAATCAATTTTGATGAAATTTTTACAGTCATATCTTGGGCATATTAATACATCAAATACTAAGTTTAATCAAAATCGTTAGAGCCGTTTTTGAGAAAATAGAAAAAACCTAAAAAGTTCTTAAGTAAAGTACCCCCTCCCTTTAAGTAATTTAGATGAAATTTATGCTGTCACATCGCGGGCATATACCTACTCTAAATACCCAATTTCAGAATCGCACGGTTTATAGTTTTTGAGCTAGTCTATTCACATACACGCACACGCACACGCACACACGCACACACACACAAACACACACACACACACACACACACACACACACACACACACACACACACACACACACACACACACACACACACACACACAAACACACACACAAACACACACACACACAAACAAACACACACACACACACACACACACACACACACACACACACACACACACACACACACACACACACACACACACACACACACACACACCCGTGTGGAGTTGTTAATCTCCTATCGGGCGCCTCCCCAGGTGGCGGATAGGGGGATATTCACCAGATATGGTGAGTACCGGGGAAAACCCCGGGGTGGACCAAAACTACCCAAAAATCCAGGCGCGACAGTTCCTAGAATAGGCGGCTCCCTGGTCAGCGTCTGTTCCTCAGGATAGAGGCGGCTGTTTTACACCTGGCAGAAGGTATAAAATGCAGAATAAAATCGATGTTATGGTTGAGGAGAAAATTAATCTTACGGTGCAGGGGCTCGGAACCCCAGTACCGGCGTCGGAAGAGGTTGCGAAAGCGGGACCCCCGGCGTCGTCATCAAGCCTCCGCAATGAAATAATGATAGCTGCAGCGGATGAAAACTCAGGTGCAACTTTAGAGTTTTGTCAGGAGGAATGGAAAAAACTCGTCAAAGAAGTGGATGATCTACAAGTATATATCCAGACAAAGACGAATGTTCATGGTCAAATAAAGGAGAGTGTCTGCAGAATCCAGAACCATCTCATGTTACTGGAAAGCAAAAGTATGGTACGAGAAGAGGCATCAAAGAACTTGGCAAATGCCGGTACCCAGACCACGAAACCAACAAATAAAGACACGCCCACTACGAAGAAGCAGCAAAACAACCATCCCCAAGAGGAGTGTTTACAAAGAAATGAGCTTCCAAGAGTGGCTGCGCCTAGAAGACAGGCCATCGCACCGACTAATAGAGAAACAGCGGAGCAGCCACATATGATAGCCTCTACTACCGTGTCGGGGGAAAAATGGCAAGCTGTCACTAAAAACAAGAAGGGCCGAAGAAGGCGCTCTCGCCCAAAACCACCAAGGCCGGACGCCATCATAATTAAAATTGGGGAATCCAGTACGTATGCAGATACCCTTCGTAAAGTTCGAGCTGATCCATCTTTGCAAGATATGAGCTCAAATATTTCCAGGATTCGAAAAAACCAGTCTGGAAATCTGCTGATACAGTTGGGCCGAAAATCGAGTGAGGCACTGGAAAACATGAAGCGAACCCTAGAGGAAGCGCTTGGGCCAGATACCCAAATTAGAGGATGGACAGAGGAGTCACTGATTGAAATCAGGGACCTGGATGCCCTTACAACGAAAGAAGAAGTTGTCGAGGCTCTCACTACTCTACTTGATGGGGAGCAAATTCAGATAAACGCAGTGCGTTCGCTTCGGTCGGCATATGCTGGAACAAAGACAGCGGTTATTACTTTACCGGTCTTGCTTGCTAGAAAGGCAATAAGCATAGGAAGAATTAGAGTAGGATTGGTGGTCAGTCGAATACGAGAAAAGATTCGACCTCGCTGCGCTTCCGGTGCTGGGATTTCGGACATATGGCCAGACAGTGTAAAGGGCCAGATAGAACTAGGTGTTGTCGCAAGTGTTGCGTAGAGGGTCACAAAGCCTCGGACTGTTCAAAGAGTCCAATCTGCGCTCTATGTAATGGCAAAGGCAATAATGACCATCCATGCGGTGGAAGCAAATGTCCGGCACTACATCGTGCCTTAGATGTACAAAGAAGGCTTAAAAATCGCTTCACATGAGAATTCTCCAACTCAATCTTAACCACTGTGAAGCCGCACAGGATCTCCTCTGGCAAACTGTGAGAGACCTCAGAGTAGATGTCGCTATCTTGAGTGAGCAATACAGGAATTTGGATAACGACTCTTGGGTATCGAATGTCACAGGAAGAACCGCCATATGGGCATGTGGACGAACTTTTATAGAAGAAACAGCAAAAGCCCCTACAACTGGTTTTGTCTGGGCTAAGATAGATCATCTGTACCTGTACAGCTGCTATGCTCCTCCTAACATTACATTCGATGATTTTGAATATTTGCTAGATAGCATAGTGCGAGACGCCAGAGGGCACAGACCGCTAGTTATTGCTGGAGACTTCAATGCTTGGGCGACCGAGTGGGGCAGTAAATGGACCAATCGTCGTGGAGAAGCCCTACTGGAAGCTTTTGCCCAGATGGATGACCTAATACTGGCAAATACTGGGTCGGAGCATACATTCGTCAAGGATGGCAGGTCCTCTATTATCGACCTGACTTTCGTTAGTGACTCCCTACACCCTACTACCAGTTGGGAGGTCTGTGACCTGTATACGCATAGCGACCATCAGGCTATACTGACCATAATGGGTGACAGAAAAGCACTAACACATATGAGGCGTGAGAAAGGTACTGTCCGCTGGAAAACTAGGACTTTTGATAGGGAGTCATTCGAAGTAATGATGGCCGCACCTTGTGAGCTGTCAGGCACAGCGGAGGATAAGGCAAGCAAGCTAATATCTCTAATCAGTACAGCGTGTGACGCATCGATGGCTCGTAGTAGCTCACGTGTGGGTGGAACTCCTGTCTACTGGTGGAACGACCATATCGCTGACCTCCGTAAACGGTGTCACGCATCAAGGAGGAGGTATCAGCGATCAAGAGGCAGCACTGAGTTTCATGCACTACAGGAGGAATTCCAAGCAGTGAGGCGCGAATTACGGCATGCAATCAAGAGGAGTAAAAGGCAATGTTGGAAGGAACTCTGCGAAGAGGTGAACGAAGATCCATGGGGAAGACCTTACAGAGCGGTCATGAAGAAGTTAGCGAGGAGTTCTAAAATAGCACCTACATGCCCAGTTGCTATAGAGAAAATTGTTGCTACACTCTTTCCGAAACAAGAAGAACTTCCGCAGACGGGGCCGATACAGGCAGTCGACGTTCCAGCCGTAACGGCTGACGAACTCAGCGATATCTGTACAAACCTTCAGAAAAGGAAAGCTCCAGGCTCTGACGGTATCCCAAACTTGGCACTCAAGGCAGCTATGGAGATCAGACCAGATGTTTTTCTGGAAGTATTCAGTTCTTGTTTAAATGAGGGATGCTTTCCGAGAAATTGGAAAAGACAGTACCTAGTGCTGATTCCGAAAGGCAAGGGAAATCAATCGGACCCTTCTGATTATCGACCGATATGTCTGTTGGACACAGCTGGCAAAGCCCTGGAGAAAATCATTGCCAACAGG
This sequence comes from Aelia acuminata, assembly GCA_911387785.2. Taxonomy (NCBI): domain Eukaryota; kingdom Metazoa; phylum Arthropoda; class Insecta; order Hemiptera; family Pentatomidae; genus Aelia; species Aelia acuminata. The sequence goes on along the minus strand of OU426981.1, from coordinate 94,403,433 downwards.
ATACAAGAGACCACCGAAGGAGCAGAAGGCCTATCAAGGAACCAATTCGGTTTCAGGAAAGGAAGATCTACTACGGACGCTATCACTATGGTAATCGAAACGGCTCAGAAGGCTATTGCGGGAAAGCGGTGGAGGAGAGGCGCGAAGTGCTACTGTGCCGTCATCACACTGGATGTGAGGAATGCCTTCAACTCAGCGAGATGGAGTTGCATTCTAGACGCTCTTCAGGAAATGGGCGTACCCATGTACCTCAGAAACATTTTAAGAGACTATTTCAAGGACAGAACCTTGATATGTTCAACTGAGAACGGGCCTAGAAGGTTCCAGTTAACCGGCGGCGTTCCCCAAGGCTCAGTCCTTGGGCCTCTGCTATGGAACGTCATGTACGATAGGGTTCTCAGACTCAGGCTACCCGAGGGAGCTAAAATAGTAGGCTTTGCGGATGACATAGCAGTAGTGGTTGAAGCTAAATACATAGATGAAGTGACCTTGAAAGCTAATCAGAGCATTTCACTGATCCGCGATTGGCTAGCTTCTGTGGGGCTCCAATTAGCAGACAATAAAACCGAGGCCCTACTAATTAGTAGCCGTAAAAGAAGGGAGGAAATCGTACTGAGAGTCGGTACGCAAGAAATCCGGTCCCAGCGTTCCCTGAGATACCTAGGGGTTATCATTGATGAAAGGCTGCGGTTCAAGGATCATATCCAGCGAGTATGCGATAAGGCAGCTAGAGTTGCCACAACGCTAGCTCGACTTATGCCCAACATAGGAGGACCCAAGAACAGTCGGAGACTGTTAATATCGACCGTAGTCACTTCCATCTTGCTCTATGCTGCCGCAGTATGGGAAAGTGCCTTGGATACGCTAGCCTACAGGAGACCCATGGTCTCAATTTATCGTCGGAGTGCAATTAGGGTGATCAGTGCATTCCGAACAGTTTCCTACGAAGCAGCATGTGTAGTGGCCAGGATGCCACCAATAGAGCTGATCGCAGAAGAAAGAAAGCGCTCATATAAAAGAATCAACCCCATACCCAGGACAGAGGAAAAGAAGGAAACAATCGAGAGATGGCAACAGCTCTGGGACAGAACGCAGAACGGAAGATGGACCCATAGGTTGATTCCTTGTATTCAGCCTTGGCATGATAGGAAACACGGGGAAGTTGATTATTATTTGACACAACTGCTCACAGGACATGGCTGCTTTCGGGCCTACCAATTGAGATTCAAGCTGGACATTACAGCGGAATGCCCAGAGTGTCCAACAAGTGAAGAGAGTGTGGAACATGTATTCTTTTGCTGTCCCCGATTTAGTGAGGACAGGAAGGAATTCCGACAGGTCAGCGGATCGGAACCAACTGTCGGTAACATAGTCAGCTTAATGCTACATTCTGAAGAGAACTGGCTCGCGGGCCAACGCCTTGCGGCTCAGGTCATGAAGCAACTGAGGAAGGAAGAAAAGGAGAGGCGTGCCTAAAGAAGAGGTAGCCTAGAACAATGGGGTGGCACATAGCCACTCCCCCCTCCATGAAGTAATGCCTAACGGTGGTCCCGTGGAGGGTGGGAAACAGGTGTAGGGAGGTGGTTTTAGTGGGTAGAAATCCCACACACGGACAGGTACGGGCCTATCCGCGTCTTTTGAAGATTTCCACCTACCCGCGTAAAAAAAAAAAAAAAAAAAAAAAAAAACACACACACACACACACACACACACACACACACACACACCCACACACACACACACCACACCACATCACACAGACCATTTCGCGGGACTTGGTCATTTCGACTCAGAGGGCCCCAAAACGTGTATTTCCGTTGAAAACCGGAAGTTGAAATTTTTCACGATCGCAATACTTCCACTTACTATATATTTCATATATAGGTAAGTGAAAGTAAAAATCCCCCAGAAAAATAATAATAATATTAATTTCTAATAATATTTTGATAAGAAAGCAACATTATTATAATTAGGATTGAGAAAAAAAGTAAAACAATTATAAGAATGTTTCCAGATAAGAACTAAGACGAATTTATTCAGAAACAATGATAATTGGTCCCCTAAATAAATAAACCCGTTCCGTGTTTTATTTATTTTTTTGTTAATATTGTACATTTGAGATATTTTTCATTAATTAGTCACGTTTAACCGAAATATATAGTCAGTTATTAAAATTGAACTAAAAATATAGTACTATAAAGGCACCCGTCAAGAATTTTGACCTTTTCAAGTTCAAGTACCTACCTGACTGGATAAAGGGTTGTAGTCTTGGAGTTACAACAATAAAAATCATTTTTCCTGTCGCTATTTCGGGGATAGTAAAGCAATGTTTCAAAGCTTTGACCATTTAAGAAAATTTTATTTTTAATTTATTAATATATTTTTATAAGATTAATTAAAAAAAAAAGTTCGGATAATTCGCATAAGATATTTGGCATAAACAGAGCGGTAATATTAAAAGGAAATATGAGTAAAAATGTAAGGTTTTTACATCCTCGGTTGGCAATGTTGATATATATCAAAAGAATTAAAATTGTCTTCCTTAATATATTTATTTATAGATTTATTTAATTATTTATAATTATAGATTTATTAAATTATTTATTTATAGATAGTTAGTCATAAACAAGTGTTATGGTAATATGATTATTACACTCTCCTTGCTTAAAATTCATGATACTTCCGTAAAATTTGTGCATAAATCTAAAAAACTGTAATTTTTAAAATTGAAAGTTGAGTCACTAATCTTGCCATCTTGACATATTTACGCAAACAATTAACCTTGTTTTATTTTTTATTATGTTTAATTTTTATAAACAATAAAACAAAATGTGTGAAAAAATTCAATAAATGTAAGTAATGTTTCAATTTCTATAAGTTATTATAATTACAAACACACACAGTTTATACAGGGTGTCCCGAATTTAAATGGCAAAACTTCAGGAACTTATAGGGGATCGAAAAACTGAGACAAAAAGTCCTTTAGAGATTTGCTCGTTTTTGCTTAGTTTTGGAGAAAATCGCAAAAAAAAGAAACAAAACAAATATGTTATAGGTAGTCATTATCACCTTTCAAAGTTCGTCAGGCTAGGCAGTGATATATATAAACACTTAATGTTATCCTTTACATTCTTTTATTTGTGTACATTTTGGCTTCCTTCTAGAATTATAATTCCTAAATCAGTCTTCAGTCAGTTACTCAGATATTTTTGTGTGAATAGCATCAGCCACAATGCCGCGTACATATTCTAATGTTGAATACGCTGATATGATTTTTGGGTATGGTTTCTGTAACGGTAATGCTTTAGAAGCGATGCGGGAGTATGCGCGCCGATTTCCAAATAGGAGAGTGTTAACTTTTAATAGATTACGAGAGACTGGGTCATTCTAAATACGTAATAAAGGCGACCAATTCCAGGCAGCAATAAGAGCAGATTATCGGAGAAGAAATTGTGTCCAACGCCACTTCGATAACAATCCTGAGACTAGCATCCGAAGAGCATCTGCTGCATTAGGAATATCGCGGCAAGCAATATGGCGAACATTGAAAGGTAATAATCGCTACCCATACCATCTTCAAAAAGTTCAGAATTTATTACCTCAAGATTATGTCAAGAGATTGAATTTTAGTAACTGGTTTCTTGAAAAAATTCGCGATGATAATTTTTTTCCATTAAAAATTATATGGACCGATGAAGCTACCTTTACAAGAGGAGGAATTGTTAATCAAAGAAATTATCATGTATGAGCTCTTGAAAATCCCAGAGCTATTAGAGAGAATAGGTTTCAGCATGAATTTGCTATTAACGTTTGGCTTGGAATTTGGAACGGATTACTGGTGGGACCATATTTTTTATCTGAAAGATTGAATGGAATCACATTTACACATTTTTTGGAGAACGACTTTTCTAATTATTTAGATGACATTCCCTTACAAGAGCGGATTGAAATGTGGTTCCAACTCGATGGATGTCCAGCTCATTATAGCAGAGCTGCTCGAGCTCTGGATATAAATTATCCACAACGATGGATTGGACGTGGAAGAGTAGTACCTTGGCCACCCAGATCACCTGATATGACACCCATGGATTTCTTCGTATGGGGAACCTTGAAGCAGGAAGTTTATTCGGTGTAAATCAACTCAAGAGAGCAATTAAGAGACCGAATCATAGATGCAGTGCACCAAATATCATCAGAACAATGTTTAGCTGCAATTTATCAAGTGAGTGCTAGATGTAATGCTTGCATTGGTGCAAGAGGACAACATTTTGAGCAATATTTACATTAAAAATCTGGTGCGTGCGCGCAACACACAACTTTCACTTACCAACTTACTTAGATTAGAAATTGACGTGTTTTGCTAAATATCATTTCCCAAAGTCACATTTTTCTACATTCATATCTTATTTTTGTTAATCGTTAAAGCCGTTTTTGAGTAAATAAAAAAACCCCGTGAAAATGATACAAAATTTATTAAGTAAAGTCCCCCCTCCGGTTGATCAATTGTGATGAAATGTTGGTTATCACATCTTTGGCATATAAATACATCAAATACCAAGTTTGAGCAAAATCGTTAAAACCGTTTTTGAGTAAATAAAAAAAACACGTGAAAATGATACAAAATTTATTAAGTAAAGTCCCCCCTCCGGTTGATCAATTGTGATGAAATGTTGGTTATCACATCTCGGGCATATAAATACATCAAATACCAAGTTTGATCAAAATCGTTAAAACCGTTTTTGAGTAAATAAAAAAAACACGTGAAAATGATACAAAATTTATTAAGTAAAGTCTCCCCTCCGGTTGATCAATTGTGATGAAATGTTGGTTATCACATCTTTGGCATATAAATACATCAAATACCAAGTTTGATCAAAATCGTTAAAACCGTTTTTGAGTAAATAAAAAAAACATGTGAAAATGATACAAAATTTATTAAGTAAAGTCCCCCTTCCGGTTGATCAATTTTGATGAAATTTTTACAGTCATATTTCAGGCATATAAATAGATCAAATACTCAGTTTAATCAAAATCGTTAGAGCCGTTTTTGAGAAAATCGAAAAAAACTTAAAAAGTTATTAAATAAAGTACCCCCTCCCTTTGAGCAAATTTGATGAAATTTTTGCTGTCACATCGCGGGCTTATACATACTCTAAATACCCAATTTCAGGTTTGCACGGTTTATAGTTTTTGAGCTAGTCTGTTCACACACACACACACACACAGACACACACACACACACACACACACACACACACACACAGACCATTTCGCGGGACTTGGTTATTTTGACTCAGGGGACCCCAAAACGTGTATTTCCGTTGAAAACCGGAAGTCGAAAATTTTCACGATCGCAATACTTCCACTTACTATATATTTCATATATAGGTAAGTGAAAGTAAAAAGAACATAACATGAATATAAATGTAAATAAATAAATATAAAAATGAAAACTTGTTTTGTTTCTTTTTTTTGCGATTTTCTCTAAAACTAAGCAAAAACGAGCAAATCTCTAAAGGACTTTTTGTCTTAGTTTTTCGGTCCCCTATAAGTTCCTGAAGTTTTGCCATTTAAATTTGGGACACCCTGTATAGTGTACCATAATTTTTGGGATAAGGGCAAATAAAAATTTTTTCTTTGATATTTTTTTTTCTGACCTTTTCTTCTTTGCTTATTTTCGACACCGGACTAAGAAGAAAATCTTGAAAATAATGGCCCAATTGTTGGATTTGATGAATTACTAAGGACGACACCAGCTAAAAATAACTTCAATATAAAATAATATAAAAAATATATTATGAAGGTAAAAATGACAAAATAGTTTGTATTGTTTAGTCAGTTAAGATAGCAATAAAATAGGTAATATACATGCTAATGGGTTAGTTTCCTTTTGTTAATTTAGTTAGCAATTATTCTATGCAATTAGTAGGAACGGCCCTCAGACAAATTATCTTTAGTCACCATCACTAACAATCATTCATAAATTCTAAAATATGTTTATGAATTATAATTATTTATTATCAATTATTAAAGTAGGTTATGATCCCAATTATGAAGGGATCGACGATTTTTCTATATATCAGAAATCAAGTAATGGAGAATCATAGAGGGTTGTAAAATGTACAAGAAAACACCTTTGAGGAAAATATATAGGCCCAATTTGAGAGATAAGCGGCTGAAAGAGGTTGACGAATGGGTTGTACTAGACTGGCTGGTATCTGCTGGACAGCCCCAATAAATTCATTTTCTCGCCTCTGTGCCATACCTCACGTCACTGCCCCACATCACAGTATTTAATAGGCTCGGGGAATCAACTTAATCATCGGACAACCATCTCCACTGTTAGCACCGGACCAAAGCTCTTGTGTAACCGGTGTCATGGGTGGAATTGAGAGGGGAATCTATAGAAATCATGCTTTCTAATTCTTCAATAGCTTCATAAGCCTATATTTTGTTTAATCTACTATTTTAAAATATATTAAAATAATGGATTTTACTAGTAAAATACAGGAAAAGAATCTGATTCTGTAGATTTATTGTGTTTAACATTTTAAGTCATTTGGAAATAAAACTAGAGTTGAATATAAAAGCAAATGAGAGTATGCCTCAACTTAAATGTAAAAAATAATAAATTCTTTAACCATTCGTTCTTGTGCTCGTGCCATAAGAACAAAATTAAATAATATACAAGGTGGGCTTAAGAGCCTTAGAGTGAAGCTAAAATAAACAAATTTGAAATGAAAAAAATAACTAAATAATTAGGGGGGGCTCTAGTGTAAAAAAAAAAAAAAATAATAAAACATAGAAACTAGGCTATTTCATGAAAAGGGTGATATTTATTTTATAACGTTAGATGCGGCGGCGTATTGTAGTGGTAACGTGAATTACAGTATCAGTCCCAGGGGTCCGAAAGCTGGAATGAGCCAAACGAAATCGGGCATCTTCTTCTTTATAAAGAAATTAATTTATATAAAATAAATAAAGCAAATATCAGTAAGTTTTATTTATAATTAAAGACTTAGTAAGAAGTATTAAAAAATATATAGTTTTCTTTCTAATATTTATGCAATAATTAAAGAATGTCAAAGAAATTAAATAGAACTACATAGTATAAAATCAAACATCATCGGACGCGGAAGGGTGATGCCGTCCAGTAGTCTTGTTTTATTACTAAGGGCCGGTGTCGGACCTCGGAGTCCGATACTAAAAAACAACAGAATGTCAGCTTTTAGCAACAGTTTCTGCAATAATCTCATTAAAAGTCGACTAAATGGAGTGTTTGAAGTGTCCGGACTTTCGGACATTTTCATGTGAATGGAATGTAGAAGGGGAATGTAAGACAACCGACGCCTGGGATCGATGCCACACCTAACGTGTTAAAATACAATACTTGAAATATTGCTATGAAACTATCAAATTTTTGAGAGGGAGGTAATGAAAGAAAAAGCTTGAATATTTAATATTTAAAACCGCTTATCATTGGTTGAATTTATATGTTTACTTTATATTTTTAAAATAATGATAGATAAAACAATATACTAAAAATAAAAATATAAACATTTGAACAAAGAAATAGTATACCTTCTTAATTCATTCGGGTTTACTATTTTATACAATTTGTTGGTTTGACAAGGTTAAATTTCTAACTCATTTTTTTAGAAGGGAAACGATAAAATTATAATAAATCTTCTAAAAACACTGGGATCTAAGTTTTTTTCTTTTAATCAATAGCTTGATTACGTTCCTAATAAGTTGAGACCAAATATATTCATCTTCCCTAAAAATTTCTTAGAAAGCAGGAAGTGTGGTTAGGACATGAATATTATACAGGAGCATAAAATGACTGACTTCATCCGAGTTCAAAGATCCCGCTTGAGATTTCCAAGTTCAACGCCTAAATCATATTAGAATATGCATAGATGTATAGCTATAGGCATTAACTATATATGGATATATATTACGGTGGAGACGAATCGCGGATATTAGCCGGTTGGAAAGCGTGCAATATATTTCAGTTGGGGACCTTTCTTGGAAGAAATATTAGTTACTTATACAGGCAGCAGGCAGTTGCGACACAGCCCGAGGCGATACTATATTCAACGCGACTTATGCTTATGAGAGAAAGCCGAGAGATTTGTGGCGAGGTACTAATAATAAAAATCCCTTTTCACGAATCCTTAAAATTAACTTAAAGGGTCTGAAGTTCTTTAAGATGAAGAGGAAAAAACTTTTTAGTCCAGGAGCAGCAAGCATGTAATTCAACCTTTCGAAACGTATAATGATGCGCATAAAAGTTACTCACTATCATTATAAATTTATATGAATATGAATAAATCGACAATCGATATCAAATATTAATTTATTTTTACTAAATACATTATTATGCATTTTTTGTCATTTATTTTTAAAATACATTTTTTTAATATACACCCTACTTTTTAAATTAGCCCAATGTCTCATAAAAAACTAAATTATATATTTGATAAGCTTCTAAGCATTAGGTATGAAGCGTTGGTTATGTAACAAATACCCAAATAATCGTAAAAAATGTTTTTAAAAATGTGTATGGCAACATCCCTTGTTTATATTTAAGGCTGACCTTTCGGCATTTACGCCATTATCAAGGTAAGACTTCCTGTGATCATAATTTTTTTACAATAATATATGCTAAATGCTCTTGTCAAACACAATTAAAAATTATAATAGTAAAAAAACTCTTATCTTCTGAATGCTTGCAAAATGGCTATTATATATATTAAATATAATATGTTTTATTTATCGTTTTAGTTATTTAAACTGATTCTTAGTTCTTAAAAGTTCCTTAAAATATTATAAATAAAACCGTATCCAGCACAATCCGATCCGAGTAATGATAACTTGAACTAGGATTTTTAAGCAAATGGTATTTGTTAGAAGAATAACATCATATCTAATTGATTAGGTACGATCTTTTCTTTTCTAACGAAACTTGCCTTCGTGATGCTTGATTTAACAAAAAGAAAATTATAATGTATTGTATTATAAATAAATCTTTTGAACTCAGTTTGTGTCTTTCATGGAAACATAGTCCTGAAAATAGGCAGATGTTTAAAACTTTGACCTTGTTAAGAAAATCGCGGAGAGGCCGGGAAGTCTGGACCACTCCCTCCACCTCAAGTACAAAGTTGACTCCTAAATATTATGCAATAAATTAAATAAAATATTTATAACCTTTATTTTTCTTAAAATATACAGCTATTGAACCAAGCATTGGTAAGATATTACAGGGTAGTTCGTAATAGGCATTTTATTTCCACAACATAACTCGCAACATACCTACATATTTTTATTGGAAGCCTTAAGAAATGTAACACAGATTTGCGCCCTTGTCAAAAGTGTACGCATGGTCTAGAAAATAAAATTTTACGTTGTAAAATTATTACAATTAGATGAAAAATATTAATAAAATAGCAACACTTTTTTATTTAAGCGTCTTTCAAAATCTGTAAAAATTGAATTATTAATAAAACATGTCAAGATAATTATGAATTATACAAATTGATCAACATATGAATTTAAAATATTATTAAGTAATGTATTTTCGTCACAAAACTGACGTTTTTTTTTTGTTTTTTTTTAACTAAACTAATATACCTAAATTTCGCAATTCTATGCAAGACTGGTCTATCTAAAAAAAAAAAGATTTTTTAGTAGAGCCGATTTAAGTTTCTTTTTTCCCTTCCTAATATTAAAATCATCATTCTCGTTATCTATAAGCGTTCTTGCACAAAGATAGTCGAAGAAAATTGCAGGATAATTCGATAAAAAATACGAGATTTTGAGTTAGCCCAGTCTTGATTGGATGAGCGATTTAAATTAAGCAATTCAAATAATATGACCACAAATCAAAGCCAAAGTAGGACACTGCTCAATTGCAGTTTAAAATACAGATATTATATTTCAGGTTACATGAAACGAAACTGAAATTACATGAAACTGAATAGTCAAATTATACACAATATGTGTAAAAATTATGATGAGGAGATAAGTAAAAAAGACATTTTAATTAAAAATTTTAACTGTGATATTCGTAGCAGAGGACTGCTTTCACATTATAATAGCAATAAATTTTGGGCAAAAACCCAACCCCCTGAAAAAAACAAAAAACAAAACATAATAATTATATTATTTTACATGTAGTTTCTATCCACTGCAAAGTTCCATGTGCAATACGAGTACATATGTAACAATAGATGCATGCTTCAAATACATAACAGAGAGGTGCAATCCACATAATAAGGCCCCGGAGCATATAGTATGTAATTAACTGAATGCTTGGTATTATTAACAACACGCCGCATATTGCGAATGGCGTCCTATCCAATTTACCGCAGGCGTTTGTGCAAGAAATGCAATACATCCCCGCCAGAAACAATTCAATCCTCAACAGTGCTAACTAACCTCGTAAATATACAGATTTCTGTCCGGATTTGTTAACGTTACGGTTAAACTGTAAACGTTGGTTGGTTGGTTGTTTTAGTATGAAGGCGTAAAACCTCTTGGTCATAAACGCCCTTGTTTATGTCTATATTATTTTGTTTTAATTTATTGATTTTAATTTTTTTAGTGATTTAGATTGGAACCATGCTTTCAAAGAATATAATTGGTAATAAATAAATAAGCAATAAAAATAAACATTGAGAACAAGATTCATCAGAATAGGAGATGGAAAAAGAGATAAATCTGATTTAGAAAAATTTAAAGATAAATTAATTAAAAATTAGGAAAAGGATAGATAATTTAAAAAAGACAGAAAAAAAAAAAAAAAAAAAAAAAAAAAAAAAAAAAAAAAAAAAAATTCAAATGCTTTTAAGAAGTCCTTCCCTCGAGAGAAAAGAAATGACCTTATTTAATAACTTTTCTTCATTTCCCAATGCGGTGGATATATTTGCTGGTATACCCTGGTCTTGTAGCCTTCTCTTGTAGTAAGTACAAACATCGAAGATGTGAGCTACTGTCAATCTTTCATCACACTTAGGACATCTGGGCGGAGTTTCTTTTGTTATGAGGTGGAGGTGCGTAAGCCTCGTATGTCCTATCCTGAGTCGTGTTAGAACCACTTCTTCTCTGCGACTGCTGCGGCTGGAGCTGCTCCATGCTCCAACTTCCTTTTTGATAGCCTTCAATTTATTCGGAGGGCTGTTGTCCCACAATGTCTGCCAATCTTGAAATATGGTTTTTCTTAGTGGTCGCGCTAATTCCGACGCTGTTAGGAAAGTTTTGCCACGTCCTGGAAGAGAAAGAGCTTCTTTCGCCGCCTTATCTGCCATTTCGTTTCCTCTAATTCCTGTATGGCCTGGAGCCCAGACGAAAGATATAGATTTTCCAGAATCGTGTAGCTTTTTTATTAGCTCTAGAACCCTGTTTATTCCTCGGTGGTCGGCATACATGTTGTTCATCGCCCTCAGGGCACTTAAGGAATCGGATACTATCACTGCCTCATCAGCTGGCGTGTTCATGACATGTTGTAGAGCCATTGCGATGGCATTAATCTCTGCGGTGTATATCGAACAAAGGTGGTGTAGCTTACATTTATATTAGAATCGGGTGTGACAAAGGCGGAAGCCGTTGATGTATCCGATTTGGAACCATCGGTGAATATCAAGAGGTGTTCGGGCAATGAATGAATAAACTGTAAACGTTATTCTTTTTTTGTTTTTGTTTCATAACTTACTTATTTCTTTGGAATCGACTTTGGCATAATTTTTTATAATTTTGGAAATATTTTATAGATTGAGGATAATAAACAAGCCCTGGCTTCTTTTGTTTTGGAAGGAAGGTTTTGTCCAGCCTTCTCAGAAGCATAGTAAGAGTAGGTCGCTACGTAGGTATCTTGGTTCATAGAATATATTGAAAAAAATGTTTACGTGGATTGAGCAAATTACAATAAAACTGCAAAGATTTGAGTTTGCGGAAGGAAAAAAAAAAGAATTCTTTAAAATTCTTTAATTTTATCAATGAGGATCAAATAAAACATACTTCACATGATTTATTGCACTTTATGGAGATCTCATTGACTATTAAATTCAGAACTAAAAAATAGATTTTCGCACATATCCATTTGGTTTATAATTTATTTACGTCACATTATGTTACGAAGGCTAATCGTACGATCCTACACTGGGAGGCCTAAATTTTGCTCGTCCATGTATTATTAGGGTAAGGATCTTTAACGTACAGGCTGAGGAAACACATTTTACGTCTCCTCTGAAGGACGGCATACTACGTATTAAAAATCCTAGAGCCATCTGCCAGTCTACGAACCCGCGATCTATATTATTTACTAAAAATAATGTTTTATTAATAAATATAAAATGGTTTTAAACAATCTTTAGGACGAGTTAAAATAAAATTGTTTCGTATTAAATTTATTTTATGGTCATTATTATCAATAAATTTACCTTTATTTTTTCTCCATGTCAAAAATAACATAATAATTACATAAATGCAGAGTTTCTGTAATATATTCTACAGTTTAATTGTCACACCTAGGTATATCTATTTGGAAGGTAATCTATTATATAATTATCGTCATATCACAGACTGCCAAAGAAGTGATTTATTTAAATCAGTAATCATAAAATCATGTAAAAGTCGCTAAACCAGCTTGATTTTATCAACGTTGGTAAATATACACTGCTTCCCAAATGATTTTGCACCATAGCATATTCTTTTATTTCTATATGTTTCTGATAAGTCTGGCAGTCTAGATGAAAAAAAAAAGGCACATCAGAAGTCAGCTCCAACAACTTTTTTTTTTTGACAGTGGTTTATGCAAAAGCGTTCGAGTAAATTAAAAGAGAAGGAGACACTCAGATAAAGGCCTTCCTTGGAACCGGAGAAAAGATAAAAAAGAGCCAGCTTTCGCTTAGAGGAATATTTGTTGAGGCTGTCAACATCTTGAGAAGTTTATCTACTCGCTAAAGGGGCGAACAACAAAAAACCTCATTGAGCGACCTTATCGGAGAGCAAAGTGTTATTTAAGATTTGGTCCTCTATTGTTCCAATATCCGGAATCCGATATTCGATAATTGCTAAAGTGTTGAATGTATGTATAGTGAAAGTGGGAGATTCCATTAAATATGGCATGACTAGTTCAAATCTATGAATTATTTTCATACATATAACAGATATTTTTATAAAAAATAATCTGACGCTATATTTAAGTAATTATGAATTAATAGATTAATTTGAAATATTTTAGTGCAAGTAAAATAAGAGGAAAAATACTCCTGCTTGACGGTAAAGAGATCTTTTTTTCTTATTTAATGAAATATTCTCTTGATAAGATACAAGCAGAACTTTGCTTAAAGCTGAAATATGTTACATGTTTGTAACAGTTATAAAAATGAAAAGAGAAAAGAATGGCTGCCCATCCCACTCCATAGGGTTACAGGGTAACCCCCCCCCCAATTATCTAAAACTTTACTAACCAACAAAAAATGTGCCCCCTCAAAAAATTTGATGGCCCATGAAAAACTCTTCCTGTCTTCCCTTGAAAAAAGGAAATAAATTCATAAAATCACAATACAATGAAACAGTAAAATAGAATAGTTTAATAATATTTGCGGATTATTTGACCGTCAATCCTGACCACCTTTTTCCTTCTTAAAAGCTTTTTGCTTTTGTCAACTATTAATTATCCAATATAAATAATATACCATCTCTACTTTTTTAAATTTTATTTCCCCTTGATGATAATGCATAAAGAGATGATTTATTTCTTTAAAAACATGATCCTTTTCTATATTAAGGTCTATTACTCGTATTGCAATTTCGCAGAATTTTACGTTTTATATGAACTTTTTTACGTTTCTACAACAGTCATACAAATAAAAATAGAAAATCTAATTTATATTACAATAACTCGCCCTCCTCACAAATAAATCGTAAGCTGTCCTCAAATCAATGACAACCAGCAACTGTAATATACATATAAAGCAATCAGTGTGAAAGGCATGAAGAAGGTGCCCACATCACATTTCTTATCCAGCTGCTTTTAAGACCCCTTACTCTCATGTCGCTGAAAAGTTACCGAAAAGTTAAATGTTCGAGTATTTTATTGTGAAAACGAGAATAAAGAGTACATATGAGTTGGTCTTACATTAATTTATTAATTTGTAAAAATTAAGATGGGGGGGACAATGTCCTCCGATGACCCCTGCCTACGCTCGGTAGTTAGTGTGATGCGGTGTGTAGAATTTTGTTTATTGCCTACCAAGCAGCTGCTTGAATAAGCCTTAAATCTTATTATTGAAAAGATTGAAGTTTTTTAAATTGCATCCACTTGAAATCCCTAATTGGTGGACGCTTAACTTAATTATGTAGCGATTACCTAAAGTAATGGAATACAATTCAAGCTTCATTGTTCCAATAATACAAAAATGAAATTAATAAAGTTATTTATACACAAAATACATAAGAAAATTACAGGAAGGAATAGATGAATAATCTAATAATATTTGCGAAGTGATGAAGCAGGCCCGATGGTATCCCCCACCCCACAACCCTCTCCTCCACCCCCGTTGATTAGAAAATTTTATTATTGAAGGATATTCCTCGTCTATTTCCTCTCGGCCTCCAGTGCCTTTTGTGAGGGATATGGGAAGGGCTGATTGGGATACCAGAGTTGTCATGGTTAATAATTTCTGTGCAAAAATACATCCAATAAATTATTTATATCAATATGTTAACAATGATTGTAAAAGGTTCATAGTTTAGAAAACAAGAAATAATGGTAATAATTCACCAATCATCAATAAAAAAATGATTCGGTATTCTATATCTATACATGTAACAATAGATTAAGCATTTGTTTCAGGAGTCATGAGTTTGATCTTGATATATATGAATATATTTTAGATAAATTAAATAAGGCGATATGAGAACATAATTGTGAAATTGGTCTAAGTCAAAATAAATATAAAAATGAGTTCATCAGTTATTTCACAACACATTAGTTTGAGTAAATGGTTTCCATATAATGTTGAAATTACAACCACTATCTGAGGGTTCATTTTTGACACCATGAAAAGTACGTTGAATTGGTTTACTTTCAAGTAATGAAGTGTAAAAGAACTAATAAACCTTATTTATTTTTTTTTGTTAAACCTCTCTCATAATTATGGGCTTAGTTCCCAGCAGTTTCTAACATCAGCAGGGCCCTCAATCACCTCTTTTTCAGACTTTTGCGAATTTTTAAAACATCTGATAAGTGGCCATATTTCCCGCACAAAAATGGACTATAGGTTGTAGTTGACAAAGCAGTGTTTGCTATAAAATAATCAAAATGTAATTCGTTCCTCAAGTTTGGGTCGTCTATGTATGGGTTTCATTGTGGTATTAGCTGATGATACCTAATAATTTTTATGCAAAACATTGTAAATGTAAAAAATAAAAAATTGTAAATGTATATTTATTCAATTCATACGATAGGGTCTTAAATTAAAATCTAAAAACTGTAAATAAAATATATTTC
This sequence comes from Aelia acuminata, assembly GCA_911387785.2. Lineage (NCBI taxonomy): Eukaryota > Metazoa > Arthropoda > Insecta > Hemiptera > Pentatomidae > Aelia > Aelia acuminata. The sequence continues at coordinate 94,387,916 of OU426981.1, read as the reverse complement.
CGCATATTTTGTGCAATATATCTGAATATATTCCTGAAATTCCCTTCCATGAAAAGATTTTTCCATCCGTAACTAGAAAAAATTCGATACAAAGACAGGAAATAACGGTAATACAGAAGAAGGCGAGTATGTAAAACCTGATACATACATGCTAATATAAAAGGAGGCAGCGGATTGGCCAGAATACCAATCCGATAATGTTATCCACCAACAGGGCTTGATCTAATAAAGGAGGCTACAGATATAGGTAAGGAATTAACATATATATTAGTTGGGGGTGTGTCGGTCGGCCTCATAGCTCTTGTGTAGCTCTTGCTATAAACAATCACCTGCTCCAAGTACATGCTACGTTTAGCTACTGGATCTAAGGCAGTAGAAAACTAAAATGCATAATAGATGTTATACATATTATATGAGGTATAAAAAATAAAATCGTTTATATTAGAATGAGCGTGCCAAACGGCGAACAGGATTTCGGATAAGGGATTCAAGTGGTGCAGAAAAAAGGTAGTTCGTTGTTTGATAATATTATTATAAAGTGAGTTATTTAATATATTTGTTTACTAGTTACCTACTAATTGCCAGCCTAAAATAGTGATTACAGAACTAGAGGAGAAAATTGACTGAGCCTTAGATGAGGTGATTACTTTCGATTATAACTTAGCGCTATTATTAATATTTGTCTGAAGAAAAAAATATTAAAATTTGGATGAAACACCTAGTGTCCTTCGATAGAAATGATTATCGAAAAGAAGTACATTTTTCTTCGTTGATGAATCGAAACTATTTTTTTTTTACTTTCACTTACCTATATATGAAATATATAGTAAGTGGAAGTATTGCGATGGTGAAAAAATTCGACTTCCGGTTTTCAACGGAAATACACGTTTTGGGGTCCCCTGAGTCGAAATGACCAAGTCCCGCGAAATGGTCTGTGTGTGTGTGTGTGTGTGTGTGTGTGTGTGTGTGTGTGTGTGTGTGTGTGTGTGTGTGTGTGTGTGTGTGTGTGTGTATGTGAACAGACTAGCTCAAAAACTATAAACCGTGCGATCCTGAAATTGGGTATTTAGTGTAGGTATATGCCCGCGATGTGACAGCATAAATTTCATCAAAATTACTTAAATGGAGGGGGTACTTTACTTAATAACTTTTTAGGTTTTTTTCGATTTTCTCAAAAACGGCTCTAACGATTTTGATTAAACTGAGTATTTCATCTATTTATATGCCCGAGATACGACTGTAAATATTTCATCAAAATTGATCAACCGGAGGGGGGACTTTACTTAATAAATTTTGTAACATTTTCACGTGTTTTTTTTTATTTACTCAAAAAAGGCCTTGACGATTTTGATCAAACTGGGTATTTGATGTATGTATATGCCAAAGATGTGACAGCCAACATTTCATCAAAATTGGTCAAATGGAGCAGGGACTTTATTTCATAATTTTTTTTCAATTTTTATCTTTTTTTTCGATGATCTCAAAAACGGCTCTAACGATTTTGATTAAACTTAGTATTTGATCTATTTATATGCCCGAGATATGTCTGTAACAATTTCATCAAAATTGATCAACCGCAGGGGGCACTTTACTTAATAAATTTTGTATCATTTTCACGGGGTTTTTTATTTACTCAAAAACGGCTTTAACGATTAATAAAAATAAGATATGAATGTAGAAAAATGTGTGACTTTGGGAAATGATATTTAACAAAACACGTCAATTTCTTATCTAAGTAAGTTGGTAAGTGAAAGTTGTGTGTTGCGCGCACGCACCAGATTTTTTTTTTTTTTGCTAATGAGATCAAATGAGATATTAGATGTGGGGTAGTGTGGATCAATTAGTGCTTCTACTGAGTAGCTGACAGCGACGAGGGATCAAATCCTCGATAAATCCTGCGGCTGGAGTAATATCCAAGCTAAGTGATATTTATGGCCTGGCGGGGGGAGCTCATAAAGTCGCTATCTTAAGGACGGCTTGTACAACCTCTATTTGCACCTCTCCATCTCCCCACCCCACACTCACCCTTGTTCTCTTTTCACCCTGCATCGATATATTTCTTCAGTCTTCAAACTTCTTTTATTGTTCATTATATAATATATATATGTGTATATATATATATATATATATGTGTATATATATATATATATATATATATATATATATATATATATATATATACATATATATAAATCTCGTGACCCGATGTTTGTCGGAGGTAAAATCAAAAACTACTCAACAGATTTTGATGAAATTCCGCTCATTGTGTGCAGTTTTGTCCTTAAAAAAACATGACAACTAACTTAAAAAACATGTTAGTTTTTATTTCGATTATTGGCCTCAATTTTTCTTTTATTGCAAATTATATGCTTATCATATATGGGACATTCTTTTACAAACCGGTCAGATTTGGACAAAAATTGACCGACGCATTTTAGATTTAACTGAAACTTTTTTTACGGGTTCTATATCGAAAAAAAAAGAGATACGTGTAAAAGGATTTTTTTTTATTTTCGATATTTTGAAAAAGAAACAAGATCGAAAATTCGTGATTTTAATGATTTATCGATAATAGCCTATTTTTCAAAAAATCATAACTCCGGTTCTATTTAAGCTAAAAAATATATTTTTTTTTTTATTTTGAAGGTATAAAGACAAACTTTAAGAAAAAAATACTTTCAAAACAAATTGTCGAAACATTCAAATTGTTATTAACAATTTCAATGTTTAAATCGGTTTTTAACAGTGGCGCCACCCATGAATCAACTTTTTACTATTTTTATCGTATTCTGCGTCAAATTTTCTATCGAAAACGCTTTTAAAATCGATGGAGAAGTTATTTTTACTGTAAGAAAAAAAATTAATTAATTTAGCGGGGTACGTCACATCGACAACGTGGGTCACATTTTACGGCTCATATTCTTGTTTTACACCGTTTATCTCTTAAATACAAATAATTGTTTCATTTTTTTAATTAAAAAACATATTTTATTAGCCAAGAAGATGGGAAAAAATAGAAAAAATACATAAATAAAAATTAATAAAAAACATTGTTGAAAATGAAATTTTTTTATTAAGATTTCGATAATGCATTAGTTAATGAGAACAATATTAAGAATATAATAATAAATACTATATTTAAAAATAAGACAATGTTTACATTTTCTGTTTAAAAATTTTTACAATATCCTTTTTTTCGCAAGATGAAAACCGTTTTGCTTCCAATTGCTGTAAAGAAATCGGATTAATACAATGATATTTTAAAGTTCCTTTTATTGTTGAAGCTTTTTGGAAACGTTCGTACAATAAGAGATAAACGGTGTAAAACAAGAATATGAGCCGTAAAATGTGACCCACGTTGTCGATGTGACGTACCCCGGTAAATTAATTAATTTTTTTCTTACAGTAAAAATAACTTCTCCATCGATTTTAAAAGCGTTTTCGATAGAAAATTTAACGCAGAATACGATAAAAATAGTAAAAAGTTGATTCATGGGTGGCGCCACTGTTAAAAACCGATTTAAACATTGAAATTGTTAATAACAATTTGAATTTTTCGACAATTTGTTTTGAAAGTATTTTTTTCTTAAAGTTTGTCTTTTTACCTTCAAAATAAAAAAAAAATAGATTTTTAGCTTAAATAGAACCGGAGTTATGATTTTTTGAAAAATAGGCTATTATCGATAAATCATCAAATTCACGAATTTTCGATCTTGTTTCTTTTTCAAAATATCGAAAATAAAAAAAAATCCTCTTACACGTTTCTCTTTTTTTTCGATATAGAACCCGTAAAAAAAGTTTCAGTTAAATCTAAAATGTGTCGGTCAGAAAGGTGTTCGGTTTGTAAAAGAACGTCCTATATACTACAATTAAGTGTGATTATTTGTAAGTTCTATAAACTTCCAACAAATGGCGGCGTAAGTTTATTTATTGGCACAAGACTTAATTTTCTTTCGCTATTTGCGGAGGGTGAGCATCCAGTAGCCAAATCTATTTTTTCCGGCTTGGGCTAGGAAAATCCGTGTTTTTCTCATGGGAAATGTCTCATGGACCTTTTCACGTGAAGGGCAAACATCGAATCTATTTGATTTAGCAAAAGACAGGTTAACCAAAATCGCTTTTGAAGCGTAGAATCTACTATATGATATCTCATATCATTATGTATTATATTCTAAATTTAAATATTGTGATTGTACTAAACCCCATTCCAATTATATTCAATATTAGTTCCTCTTGCATGCGTGTTATATCTAATCTCGCCTCTGGTGAAATGATCCGGTAAGTACTAAATGAATGGATCATCAATACTTACTATAGCCAAATATCAGAGAACTATAATCCTTCTAAACTCTTTATCAAAGAATTTAAAGTTTGGCGTAGAGTTCTATTTTAAATCCCGTTGGTGTTTAAATTAGCTGAAACGTTTTTATCTTTACCAGTGAATTTTGATTTGACTGTATTAAAAAGATTAGAATATAATTAATTCAACGCATTACAGCTACTGAGCCACAGCAAAGCGTGGCTGGGTCTGCTCGTAATATATAAAGCAAGAATAAATAAATAATTTACAAAATTCAAAGCTCACCTGAAATAGCCTTTTGAAGGATATCTAGCCAATTCATTTGTAAAATAACTAGATAATTATCTCTGATGACAAAGACAGCGAAAAGCCATAAGATTAATCAAACAATAAATTATAATACAGAAACAACTCATCCGGGGAAGATGGGTCGGACTGCATGATGAAAAATAAAATACACGCCAAAGGCATCAAATTAATTTTAATTATGGAGCTATTGTCATTTGTATAATGCTTTATACCGCATATATTCCCAAATATTTCACGTAAGTCATAATTTTTAAGAGAAAATCTGAATAAAGAATCTTTTAACCTTGGTAACGTGAAGCAATTTTTTCTACGTCAACAGGCTTTAAAATTATTTAAATCATTACCATATGATAATAACTGCATTTCACTGTTCCTCAGTTATTAGGTTAATGTGTGATTGGCTTATAAGAGACTGTTGTTGTTTGTTTGTTTAATGTCCCTTTATGCTACTAAGGTTAATCGGACGATGCTAGAGTGGGAGTCCTAAATTTTGCCTATCCAGGTATAATTAGGATAGGGATCTTTAAAGAGTACCTGACATCGCACAGGATCGGGACCTCCATTTTATGTCCTATGCGAGGGACAGCATAGCTAAGGATTTTTTTACTCCCTTTAAAATATCCTGGGGCCACCGCGGGACGCGAACTCGCGACCTTTAGTATTGTAGGTTGCCATGCTAACCACTTCACCATAGGTGACACCTATGAGAGACTGTAAATAGTTGTTAATTTTTTATAATAATAAAATCAAATTTTTGAACTTAAATCTTTTCATTACTCAATTTATAATATAGCCGTTTCGGGGTTCTGCCCCATCACCAGGATTAGCACTAGAATATCATGTCGATTCAAAACTTCACAAATTATTTCTATACTTGATTATTTTTTTTTAAACACTAACGGTCTTTGAAAATAACAGTTATTATCTATTTACTCTTTATATCGTCAGTACAGTATTTGAAAATTTGCATACAAAAACTTATCTTGAATCTATCTCTTTTCATATAATCTCTCTCTATTCCCGGTCTTAGTTTGGAATGATTATTATTTGTTTTGTGTCCAAACTAATTAAATTAAATTAAAAAAAAATCTTATATTTAATACCTAATAAGAATTTAAATAAAATAAAATTGAATTGGTTTAAATATAATCATGTATAATAGTTTCGCAACCGAATTTAGAATTTTCCGAAACAAATTTAGAATTTTCATAATACTATATTCTTCATAAGATAAATAATTGGATTGGATATTGGGAATTAATTTAATTTCAATAATAAATATCCTATAAAAATTCTTAAATTAAGAATCTTAGTTTGAAAAGGAAATTTTTAAATTTGGTTGGGAAAAATCTTAATTTGGTTTGGAAAGTATTAAATTTGATTTGAAACAATCTCAGAATGGTTTGGAAAATTCTAAATTAGACTTGGAAATCCTATCAATAAAATATATAGTATAATAAATAAAGCATTTTTATACCTTTAAAAAAATAATATTTACAGCATACATACATAAACCTGTAATTAAAAATCAATTAGATCATATTCGGAATAATATCCTGCATATTATACAGGGTGTGTCAGAAATCAGCCACTGTAAAAATATCATAAAAGGAAACGTTTTAAATAAACATACGAGAGCTGATATAGTTTTATAAACCATTGAAAGTTCGAGGTTGCTTTTTGACCTACCACTTTTAAGACGTCATTCAATAGAGCCTAACAAGCGATTAAACATGTTAAGGTTCGTTTTTCAATACACCAGTTATTTCTCCGGGTTATAGGATTGAAATATTGTAGTGATAACTACGTTTCATCAGAGTTATTTTCAGAGGGTTCTTTCAAAATAATTAAAATATAAATAAAATTTTATTTATAATTGAGGAAGGGGTAGGAAAGACTCAGAAGAACATAGAGGGGCTCACCCAATTTATATAAAGATGTTAATATCAATTAAATAATTAATTAGGGAAAAAAACCTCATTTACTCGCTAAATAATTTATTCAAGACCTTCCATTGGTTGTGATAAAGGTTAAAAAAATAAAAAGGAAGAAAAAAATAAAAATTAATAAAATAAGAACTAATAAATTAGACAGTAGAATCAATTAAATTTGAAAGTAAAATAAAAGGCTTGGGATATTTTTAACTTCATGTAACAGTTTGAAATGATATTCTTCTAAAGAAAAATGAAAGAAAATAATCGCTGATAAAATTTAATATCCATATATACATTACTTTGGTAAACGCCAAAAAACAGTGAGGGTAAATGAAAAATGTACTTTTTTGTATAAAGTCTACTAAAAATGAAGTATTTAAAAGGATCGTATGGTTTAAAACAGCGAAAAGCTAGAGGAAGAGCTCGCTTCAACCGCAGCCAAGGTAATTAAGCGTTATAAACAGACAAAAAGGAGAAGCCGCAGAGTTAGACAAATGGCCCCGGGGTGCACCTCAGGAGGCTCGGCCTTTTCATTTATTCAAAGAGCTGGAGGGAGAGCCATCCTGCCTGGAGAATTACTGGAGCCTGGAGGAGCTGCAAGTCTCTTGGGAGGCTGAGTCACTACTCCAAGGCTCCTCGTACGGATAAACATGTCTCCCGACTATCTGCTTTCTATTTCTAGGCCATTCGTGAATTTTATATTCGGCTTCTATACCCGAGCGTCCCTATCTCTCTAGATTACAAAACATCAAAATCGAGATAAATCTCCGAATAGCTAATAAAAAAACCAAGTCGAGGTGTGACCCACTACTTTCTCTTCCTGCGATATCATAAATCTTAAAACTGATTCAGAATTCTGAGAGATATTTAAATAATAAAAATTTTAAGAAATGCCAAGGAGAAAAATATGGGGTTAATTCTACATTTAATATTAGTCATAAATACGAAAAACGGGATGAACTAGACCCGTTTAGGGATTCATGGACATGGGCGATACGGTGGATGATGGGAGATAGGGATAAAACCCGCTATCCCGTAAAATAACAAGCGAGGATATCACCCTGAGGCAACTCAATAAAATTACCATCACGAAACCTTACAGATAGAACTATAATTCTCAAAAATGGGGGGCGAAAAAAGAGCATTTATAGTTACACATAAAGATTCCTTAATGCAGTAAGTAAGGATATGTTGAAAGCAACGAAGAAACATCAGGTATATGTACAAGTCACTTTTAAATTATTGTATAGAGGCGAATATTATATAGGTGCAAATATTCATAAGCCTGAGAAAAAATACAATCTTGTATCAGTAAAAATACAGAATGATTTTTTCAAACGTATTTAAATTTTTAATGAAAAATGTATATTTCTAGAGAGAAAAAAAAAACAGACAGATTTAAATATTTATACAACTGGTCTATATACATATATAATTCTAATATATTTATATTACATATAAATTATGATTAAAAACACAAGAAATATTTTACTAATTTTAATTTGAACTTTTTTTTTAATTACATCATTTATTTTATTTTTTTAATTTTATGCAACCGATTCAGAGGACTGGGAAATGCAAAAAACTGGTTAAGGAAACGTATTTATATTGAAATGAGGGCAAACAAGATAAATAAATAATTCAGGGGAATGAAACGAACAGATATGTTTAGATCGATTTGTGATTCCAACGGGAAAATTAAATGTAAAAAAAAAATAAATCTTATTAGAACTCAATTTTTTTAATGAATATAATTCCATTAATTTATGAAAATCGGTAAAAATATAACCCATCCATGGTGTCAAGGTGAGCATAATCCTCAATTTCGAAACATTGGATTTTTACCATATCAAACTCTAATGGATGAGATTTTTGTAAGACAAAAGTTTCTGAGGGTTACGATAACACTTTGTTTATCTAAAAAAATATCTCATCAATGATTGTTGGATGAAGAAAAAAAAAAAATTGTTTTTCTAAAAAAATATAAAAATTGTATAGTATAATTCAATTTAAAATAGTATAATTCAATTAAAAAAGCAGTAAATATTGTTCAATTATTATTTTTTAATTTATTTAGATTTTTATAAGGAGAAAAACTGGAGAGGTCATTATTGCCCACGAATTTCGAATTGTCATCTCTTTATAAGAGATCAAAAGTCGCTCTCATAGAAAATATAATTTTTTTTTTTTTAATTTATGAAAACCAATATATTTAATGAAAAAATACTTTTTTATTTTAAATTTTTTATTTAATATTTAAAAACTTTAAATATTTATTTTTATATTCCATAAATTAGTCAGAAAAAGATATATAAAACAGAATCATAATATAACACAAATATATATACTTATATATATATATATATATATATATATATATATATATATATATATATATATATATATTATGAAATGGTTTGGACATCTGAAAAGGATGCCCGAGGAAAGAATGCCAAAAGTTGTCCATTCCTGGAATATAGATGGAAGGAGAAGACGAGGTAGACCAAGGAAAACATGGAATAACGAAGTAGAAGATTCCTTGATGGGGCATGGTCTACGAGAAGAATGGGCCTTTGACCGAAAAGTCTGGAAGGAGGCAATAGACAATATATAGGTTAAGGAAACCCACCATTGGTGGAAACTCCTATGAAAAAAAAATATATATATATAAATTATATAGGAATATATAATAAACTTATAAGTTCAAACAAATCAAACAAAACAGAAGAGAGTGAAGAGCTTGGGTTTAGTTGTTACCGTCCTAGCAGAAATGAATTGCGGCATGGTATAATTCAGCGCCTATCCAATAATGTATTCGCCAAGGTGGAGTATTAGTAGCTCATGATGAGGCAATGTATGCAAATATAGTCTGTCTGTATTTTGTATATATCTAAATAATTATATATGTATCGGGCGGATGTAAGGGACATTAAGTGACCTTTTGGTCTATTTTTGGAAACATTTTTTCATCTTACTTAGCGTCATACAAATTCCCCATCCCTCAAGTAGATGTCTATAATTAACGAACCATTAAAGACTTAAAGAAAAAATAAAAGCATTCTTGGCAATGTATATTATTCTCCATTGAAGTCGTTTCAAACATGTTATTTGTTGATGTAATGGAATTAATAAGACAAAATGGTCTCTCATATTGGTGTAAATTTCGATTATAAAACCAATGAAACTTAAAAGCCATATTATCTCGGTTATTACATGAGTTTTAGAGATTAAATGGACACATGGTGTGAAAATTATGGACACATATTGAAAAAATTTCCTTATTTTTATATGTTTAGAGCGTCATTTTGACCCATCTTTATTGTATATTTTTATTTTCAATTTTTCTGAAACCAAAATTATAAAATCTAGATAATTAAATTAGTTAAAATATATTTTAATGCCTTAAAAAAAAAAAGTAATCAATTTTTTTTTTTAATGTCATTTTATTACATGTAAAGGCGGCTCTATTATCGTTTTATTTTTCCATAATCTGTTCTAATTATAATTCGTTTGAATAGCTTTCAATGAAATAAATTTGAAAATAAAATTGAATTTGTCTGTTCTATTCCAGCCAATTATATTTTAAATCTCAAATATTGTTTTTGAAAAAAATGTTACTAAATTTGTTGCCCTAATATAAACTTTTAAGATTAACATACTGTCAAAAAAAAATCACCGTTTGTTTTGGAGCTACATGAATTAATAATAATATAACAAAAACATATCATAATATAATTTAATTTTATAATTTTAAATTAATGTTTGACTATCCCATTTTCTATATGTCTAAGGGGAAAATAAAATTGATAATCATAATTTAACGAAAAATTAATATAAAAAAATCGTTATTTCCAACCCTCGGATATAATTTCTTGATTATTTTAGAATAATAATCAGATAATAAATAATTTGATAAATAATCTCTGGATTTCTTGAAACATGGTTCCCGATCTTGGAAAATAAACAGGCGGCAGATGTTTGTCCTTTCGATACGGGTATTTCTGTATCCCATTTCTAAGCTAAGTTTTAAAGTACTCTTCGAAAAGATATTTTGAAAAAAAGTCTTTGAATTATTATATTAATTAATTGCACACCATGAGGGGTTCATTTTAAATTTCGTAATTATACTCAGGTTTTGTTAATTCAGGATCACACCTCTGGCTGGTCAGTACGTCCTATTTTACGTAAATAGTCATTATAAAATTCTTTCTTCTTCAATTAAATAGTCATTATAATTCTTATTTATATTTGCAGCAAGCGATCGGGAAAAAATCGGACAAAAATATGGACGTGTGGTTTTTCCGTTGATATAGGCTTCGATGAAATATTCAAATACAAATGCAATAAATTTGGATTAGGAGTCCTAAATGTCTTGAGGGACATCCAGGGGGTTCCAAAAAAAAAAAAATATTTATTTTTTAAAGTTCAATTATACATCATAAATAAATATTTATGTTAATTTTTAATATATTTTCAAATTTATTGACAAGTATTTTTTTTTTTAATCCTTAATAAAATTCTTAGAGAATCTCGTATATGATCTCACGTTATTAAGAAATCTCAGTTATCAAATGGAGATTAGAGTAACAATAATATCAATATAAACTTTTCTAGATATCATCATAATTGCAAGGTCTAAATTTTAAATAATATTTTATCTTTTACTTTTTTAATAAAATAAAAAACCGTTAAAAAATCACAGTCGCAAAATTTTGCAGATAATATTCACAATTGATCAACTAACTATAAAACAAATAACTGATAGTGATAAATTTGTCTTGATCACAAAGATGCATGAAATAAAATAATATAACCAAGAGCCGTCTATATACATTACGAAGACCAATGAGATGTGAACTATAATAGTTGTTCTTTTATTTAAAGGGCATCATCAGAGAAAAAACGGTGCGTAAGGTAATGTGCACCATTAACATTATTTTTGTTTCAATTGGTTTTATTATGATAATAACCTGTTTTATAAACTGATTCTTTTCTCAACACGATTGTTTGATATTTAAAAAATAATATTATTATTTAAATATCCTAAATTTATAGATGCAATAATACAATTTATTATTGTTCCCTTTGGTATATATTTTTCTCTCTTTATTCTATTTCTGTTCCCTTTCATTATATCCCCTCATGGGGGTAAGATTTATATAAAAAAAGAAAAAAATTCTTTGATTTTCAATATTACATCATCAACCCTAACACTACAATCGCTTACTGGATCTTGGCTGTCCCTTATCAAGATTACAAAAATAAAAAATTATTCCCCAACTATATTGTACGGAATTTTATCACATTCACGCACTATCAATCAAAGTATAGATACCGGTTATTGAAATACCAACTCAGATACAAAGTGTACTCACCTTTGCACTCATTGGCGTCCTTGGCGGTGGCCCTGCCCCATGGCCTGTCGAAATGGAACGGCTTGCATCTCTCGCAGTCCCTACCGGCAGTGTTGTGCTTGCAGTCACAGGTCAGCTGGCCGGCGGCGTTCTGGATACACTTGGAAGCGTGCCCGTTGCACTTGCACCTCCCGCCGACGGCGAAGTCGGAAACGGCGTACTGATAAGACATGGTAGCGGGGGTAGTGGTCACTATGCCCGTGATGACATTCGGGGTGTCCACCGCCACGTCCGACACCGGCTCCTGGAGCTCTTGTTCCGATGTCAGCACGACTTTTTCCTTAACCTCTTCTTTGGGTTCTTCCGGTTCATCGACAGTCGGGAATTGCAGGCGGTGGAATACTACCTTGATATCGGTCGCGGTCACCCAGTCCTGGAGAACGGGGGAGTTGTCGAAGTCTCCGGCGCTCGGCCGTCCTTCCAGTGTGCTGAAGGCTATCCTAGATGCCATGGGAGAATCTCCTATGAAGCGGTGGGAGTCGGTACACAGAGCTTCCTGTTCGTTAGCTTTGGTTATTGTTGCACGATTCGGACGTCCGTAGAACTTCCTACATTGGCCTGAATAGAACTGAAAAGGCTGCCAGGTCTTGCCGTAGTCCATGCTCTTGTAAATGGCTATGGAATCCGGTTTCGGAGCCTTAGGGCAAAACTGAAGCGACACATAAGTGAGTTCATACTTCTTACCTAGGCTGAGCTTGAGGGTGACGTTGTCCGGAGGCGCATTGCTGGAAGTAGGCGGGAGTAGTGGCTCCGATCTCCAGCAGGTGACATTGTTGGGATTGTTGAGGTCTGTAAGGAAGGCCGGGGGATAGCGCTTCCGGGGCTGGGTGTCATCGCAGACGGAGCAAGAGTTGGGGTCGTCGCAGAAGCGAGTCGGTCCGAAGAGGCCGCAAGTGGAGCTGGCCTCTACGGGGGAGTTGAAGGCAGCGTTAACGAAGTCGGGAATGCACCTCTTGGGGCGGTCCTCTTCGTAGCAGGGGTCAAGCCCGGGTGGGCCGGGGGCGAAGAGCTTGAGGTAGTCGGGGCCGGCGAGGGCCCCAGCGGCAGCGAGGAGCACGAGGAGCGGGACCATCACTGCATTATGACAAGCTGTTCTCCGGCCGAAGGACCGAGCGGTACTGGCCGCCCCTCCCCCGTGCCCTCCCCCCGCTCTGCCACCACCCCCCCCCCCCTCCGCTACGATTTGTTTTTTGTCAGGAGTTCTAATGAGCCGTCAAATAACAGTTTTTTAGTGGCTACTTCCCACCTAGCACCGATGAATTAATTTATAATTAACGATATCGGCTTCTCAGTTTATTTTCGTAAATAGGTAATGCCCCGACCATTCAATATTTCAGGCAGTGGGATGTCCACCCCTACGTCAACTAACTCCTGTATCACCACAGTAAATGTACCTACATATTCTATAAATTACATCATATCCGGACTATAATTAAATACGGGAATCTACATTTCATAAGCTCAATACTTACCTATATCACTAATTTTGCCCAACATACTACATCTTCATATGAATATTCTATCTAATATAATATATAAAAAGATTTCCGATGCTCTGAAGATGTTCATTACGTTGATGTTATTATATCTTTCATAATATATTTATTTCAACAAATAATAATATGAATATTTTTACATAAATTATATCTCTTATTTTTCTGTCAACTATATCTAAATCCATTTTATGTAGGCTTTTACTATTTTCCTTTTTAACTATAAAATTTCATTTTTTATTATTAAAACAAAACCTATATTGCACATGTTTAAAGGACCACATACTAAATTTTCATATCTTTAATCAAATGAACTCCGAAAACAAACAATAATTTATGAAAATGTTTCAACATACTTAATTTTAAGAGGAAATGATAGAATTAGTTTAAAATCTAGTGATTCTGAGGAGGAATACGTTTTTTTATTGGTAATGTCCTCTATACATATATTTTTTTAAAGTTTCTAAATATCATTATGTAAGTCTCTATCTATACACATTTTATACCTAAATAAATTATTTTTCTGTCATGTTTGTCTTGTTTACTAACCTAAAAATACAATAAACCTTGTTAAGAAAAAAATACGATTTTTAATTTCTTACCCTCTCTTGATCCTGCATCGGTTACAACATTGTAAGACTTGACTTGGTTTTTAATAAACATGACATAAAAGGAAGATTTGAACCACTGAATTGTTGATTATAATATTATTATCTTTTCTACAAAAAAACTTAAAATACATAAATAAGTAAGTTATTGCTAGTAGGAGCAGGAATGGTCAAGCGTGGTAGAGCACTTAGCACAATAGTCAAACGGTGGCGCATTGAGGCGGTTCAAATCCACCCTGGTTGGTTTGACTTTTATGTTATAGTGAACTCAAGGAATAAATTCTAACCTTCCCACACTGGTCAGATTAGGTCGGTTACACCTGTACAGACCCCCCCCCCCACCCTATACCGCAATACTTAAAGGTAGATACCAAAAAAAATAATTATTTTTAGTTTTGTTGTTCCCACGAGTGTTATGTTTAGTTTTTGCAAGATCTCATTTTATTTTGTCTTGTTTGTTTATGATACGATGTAAATAAATTAATTAATAATAACAGATTAACAAAGCGTGCTTTTGTTGTTGAGCATATGAAGGAATTTCAAGTTAAAAAAGAAAATCATAGTTTCAGGAGCTATTATTACATGAAATTAATATTGTTAACCATATCCATTACAGCCAAAAATACAGATAGTTCATTTTGCCTCATAAATTTCTGCTCCAAGGTCTTGCGAACAGCGTTATGCAGTGACTCGAATCCAATGCTGAAATGTGCGTCATCACTTCACTAAAGGATTGGCTGTACTAAATTTTCAATATTAATGACAACACAAGCCGAATAGATAAGGGATTAAACAATATTATTCCAGAAAACTCCTAAGGGTTAAAAGTACATTTTTTTTTTTAATAAAGATAAGCAGTGATTTCACCACTGATATTATCATATATTTAAATCATATCATTACATTACGACGTTTCGAACTATATCAGCCGTTCATCTTCAGACGGAAATCTACTTAAAATCGGAAGACTTGTTTACTGTTCTTTGAGATCTGAACCAATCCTTATTAGGCAACTGAAAGGTTTAAGAGATCTACAATGGCAAAGAGGCTAGCAGCTTATGAAACAAAGTTAAATTAGGAATCTGAGAGATTTGTTAACAATCTATTTTTACTTTTTTAACGCTACAACATGGGGGAAGTTTTATAATTGGGTGCTATTTCACTCATTTCGCCTTCAATTGCGAGTTATAAGCGCAAAACCGCGGTTTTGGTAATAGAGGTTTGATAGTAGAGGTTTCTACATGGTGTCAATTATTCGAGAAGACCAAGGTTTTAAAGGAGAATATGTTCGTTCATATACATTTTTTCGAACAACCCCTTCGTTTGCGAGTAGTAATCGAAAATCTACAATTCTCAGCGAAAATGGTCGCAGGGCAGTTTTTCAGTTTGTCCAGACGAACATTTTTGGATAAACACACTTTTCCGTCGTTTGGGAGTTACAAGCAAAAACATGCGATTTCAGTACATTCTTGCTTTCCACGAAACCGATAGGTGTATTTACATAAGTATGTGGCGTTTTCCAGGGCGCTCTTTCAGTGACATCTATGTCTGTGTAAACAAACACTCACAGATGACCGTATCTAACTTTAAACTTAGTGTTCAAAGAGGTCCTGTAAACACGTACTTATGTTAAAAAACTTTTAAACTTATGTTTAAAAAAATAAATAATCTACAATTTAAACACATCTATTCTTTACTTCAATCCTAACCAATGCCCATGACGCACTGTACGATACGAAACATACGGTGTTAAAGTTAGAGTGCGAAAGCTTGGTAAAGGTCAGCTATTCAAAGCCAAAAAGTAAGGCAATTTCGACTATTGTTCGATGTTTCTGTGACGCGATTATCTTTTGCATGATTGGGACGATTTTGGTAAATATCTTTAAAGCCACATTAATGGAATCATCAGATATCTAAAAAGCATAAACATCCCATAAAATTTACATTACCATAGGATCACTGCATTGAACTGTTATAACCAAAAGGGAAGCTAAAACAAGTTACATGGATATCTATATCTTTATCTACTAACAGTAATTCATACTCGTAAGATTAAAGTATAATTGATTGTTTAATACATGCGTATTAATTAAAAAACAAGACAAGAATTATAAAAAGTGTTTTTCAAAATAAGACTCGACCATCCGTAGTAACGAGGTTTTCAAAACAAAACGATTCCAAGAAATTATGCAGAAGCCAGTCGATATAAAATTGTTTCGCTAACGAACTATTCTGAACCAGTTTTATTTTACATTATTGACCCAGAGGCAGAATTCTTAAATGATTTATGTTTTCAACGTCTATATTATTTATAGCGTTGGTAATGAAAAAAGAGAAATAACTTGAATTCAGCTTCTGATTGCGTTTTTAAAAAAAATAATAAATCGATTTTTCAATTAGTTCGGATCGGATCCAGCTTATAATCGCTTTTCCTTCCCAAGACAATCAAAGTACATCATTTACACTATGTGACAAAATCATAGGCTACTCCACTCATTTTAAGATTTTATAAGAAATCGATATCTTTGGATTATTTTAAATCGTCTTTTTCCGTGTTATATTTTTATTACAAGAAATAATATTATTTATTATAAAAAAAAAAAATAAAGAAAGGAGCACAAATAATACACATAGATATAAGAGGTACTCAAAATTTTTGAGGTGCCTGTGTTTTTAGTTTTTTTGAATAACTTTTGATTAATGGAACAAGGGAAAATGGGTAGGAGACTACACATTAATTTTTGTATCTTACAATTTTGTTTTAACATAATTCAATAACTCTATTTTCAAGTGGGGAAAATCAATAAAATAAGTTTCTTGCTATTGTTCTTGGATGAATGGATATCCCTATAAATAATGGCAATTTGTGTTACCGGATTCGATAAGCCCTTCAACTTTTACATAAGATATAAAAAATTAATTATGTTGTGTTATGTTAACCCACTGGATGCAACTCATATCGACCGAAGGTAGCAGTGACGATGCTGCTCCCTTACATTGTCTGGGAATTGTGTTGTGGTTTTCCATGATAGTAAATACAGAGGTTTAGTGAAAAACTAAAGATTCTCCTGCATCTTATAACCAGAACAGTCGTCACCACAAGTCGGTAGATAGCAATCATTACAGCCCTCTACCTGGATAGACCACTGCAAACCTTATCTTACTAAAGTATTAAGATTGGTTAATGCTCATGAGGTAACCTCGCAGATATAGTGTTGGGTGTCTCCTGTAAAATATTTGAAAATGGATGGATTGGATTTTGAAACTGATCCCCTCACGTAATTAAATAATTGAGAGGTTATCTTAGACAAAGCTAGTTAGCTATGAATGGAGGCTGGGGCCTATAATGGACAGCAATGGCCCTAAGTACCCTGACAATATAATGTAATGAGATGACAGTGTCAATAAATACTGAAGGGCCCCCACAGCCCCCCCCCCCCCTAACGGCCCTAATGATAGCCCTCCGAGAACACCTGTCCTTCGGATCAGATAGTCCCCGCTCACCGGCTTGTAATTTGACAATAGCCCAAGTGTGAAGCTCATCTTGATTGGATCTTGTACCTGCGATAAATTTCGTCCTAATTGAACTTTTTTATGTGATCGCACGTAATCTATCAATAAACTCTTTTTTTTTTAAGATGTAATTATAGCAGCCGACCTCTCCATCGGATTATCGCCTTAGTAATTGTATATCTTATTGGGTGTTATATTCTGAGCTTTTTATAAAACAAGGAAATTCTTAACCCAGAAAAAGCTAGTAAAACTGCTTATTATTAAATAAACTTAAACAATAATCAGAATCACCCTACTATATATTAAAAGCTGCAATTAGAAAACAGAGCCTATGCACCCGCCTCGGCCTTTGAACTACTAACTACTAACTAACTAAATCAATCTTATTAATAAGCACAAAAATTTTTGATCCGAATTTATAGTACGTAATCACTTGATTTTCAGTTAGTTTGTTTCTCACTAGAACAGGTTGAATTCCACTTTTCACCCTCCCCCCCCCTAAGTAATAATCATAGCACAGTATTATAAAAATAATTAGGATAATTAGAATAGAATTAATATGATGACGACTCATTTTTGGCTTATTACCGGAAAAAAATTAGTTTTTCGCTTTATTTAAACATAATTTTTTCAGGAGAGTTAATTTAAAGTTTAAAAATAGAATAAAGTTTGTTCGGAGTTGATAACAAACCTCCGATCGAACTTTATACAGTGTAGCAGAGCGTTTTAGAACATTAGCGATATTAATAAAAAAAAAAATTATGTTAAAAATGTCCCCTTTGATTTATGACGCACAGGATAAACATTTTGATAAATGTTGCTTGCATTAAATTAAAGTAAATATCAGTAATCTTTCAGAAAACTATCGGAAAATAGTCGATTTTTTTGTGATATGGCCTTGTTGAAAGGAGTGAGCAATATAAATATAATTTATTTATTTAAGAAGTAGTGTATTAAAAATTTCATCAAGTAAAACGTTGATAGAATTGGATATCATATAAGAATCCGACGTAGAAAAACTCCGTAGAAAAAAATCCGACGTGTATATCATTCAACTGTAAATTCCAAAGTTAGGTGCGCTGAAGAAGTCTACGGAAGTTGTAATAATATCAGGAAAAGGTAAGGTCGTGAGAAATTACCTAGTCACTCGGATTTCGTCACTTTATTTTAAAGACCCATGAAATCACCAGTTTACAGGGTGGTGTTAGTAGAGGATTCACGATGTATTGTGGGACACCCTATACTTATGTATGCATTTTACTTTTTTAAAATTATTTGTACCAGTCTTATTTTTTTAATTTTTTTTTTAAGGGCCAATGCAAACATTTATGCCTCCCGGTCCCTAAAGAGAGATGCGACTTTTTTTGTCAAAACAACGATGTTATGAAACCGACGTTCTCTTAAAATCGATGTTTTTAGGAAACTTTTTTTTTTTTTTTTTGTTCATTGAAAAATTACTTTAATTAAAGTTATAAAACTTAAAAATTAACCTCGTAGCATAGTTTTCAAGTAAATTACTGAATAAATCTAAGCTCCAAAGGACTAAAAAAAAGAGAGAAAATGAGACCAAGGGGCGATCACTAACAACCAATCGGAGCGCTTGCAGCTTGAGTTTTCATTACAAGGTGTGTAAATATGAAACCGGAATTTTTCAAATAGCAAATAAGAATTGATTGTGTAAAAATGATACATACTTTTTTATTCGAAGTACTGTCCTTCGCTATCTATGCATTTTTCCCATCATTCAGGCTATTTGTGGATTCCCCGCCAAAATAATGCTTCCTCTTCTGAGTCAAACCAATCACTTAACCAATTTCGTACATTTTCATAAGAAGTGAAGCGCTGCTCAGCTAGAGCGTGTCCCATCGATGCAAATAGGTGGTAATCGGATGGGGCCAAATCTGGTGAATAAGCCGCATGCGGAAGAATTTACCAACCAAAAACTTGGATAGTTTCCTTGGTCCGTTTAGCCGAATGTGATGGGGCATTGTCATGGAGCAAGATCACTTTGTGTGTCCTTTC
Source organism: Aelia acuminata (assembly GCA_911387785.2). Lineage (NCBI taxonomy): Eukaryota > Metazoa > Arthropoda > Insecta > Hemiptera > Pentatomidae > Aelia > Aelia acuminata. The sequence continues at coordinate 94,368,323 of OU426981.1, read as the reverse complement.
TTGATATTTGGGACTTTTTGGCGCAAATCTTTATTCAAATCTATCATCTGTTGTAGGTAGCGATCCGTATTAACAGTTTCCCCAGGTTTCAGCAGCTCATAGTAGGTAACACCCATCTGATCACACCAGACACAGAGCATTTTCTTCCTCCCCAATACACGGTGGGCCAGACCCCCTTACCGTGCACCCCCCCCCCCCCCAAATCCCTATAAATTGCATATCGTTGTGTTCCTTGTGATAAAAGATTAAGAAAAAGCCAATGTTCCCAGAAAAAAAAGTGGCCGCACTAACCGAAAATGGCGTTCAAACATGGCGGAATGACGACTTTGATTTTAGTTAGTTTTTTTATTACTGACATTCACCATTATGCTTAATTTCGCCATAACTGGTATTTTATTAAAGCTAGATAGTTCTAGATTCAGAATAAATAAACAAACGTTCTAAAATAATTAGTCTTGACAACATAAAATACATTCAAAGTCAATTTTTTCAAGTCTCTCGCGTAAAAGTTAAAATTCCAAGTTAATTTGTGATTAAACGGCCATCGTTAACGAAAAACACCCTGAAGTAAAACATTTGGAGCAATTGTTCTTCTTTAAAAATCAGTGGTCAAATTTCAAAAAATATCAACTAGTTTCATAGAAAATGGACCTACAAGGCGAAAAGGCGCCGGTGACTCGGGCGCATCCAGTCCTCTGCCACATCGTTCAGTTCTAATACATCATATAATTACAGCGGGTTTACGATATTATTTTGAATGTATAATCAAGCCTATGTAACTGCAAGTTTTTAATTTACAGAAATAATTAATATAACCTTTATTTTTTTTTTTTTTTTATTTTATTTTTTATAAATCTGATAAATAAAGGATATATATCTGATCAATAATAATGAATCAGTCGCAGATTGCACATTATCTAAACCTCACTTATATTGACATAAACTGGTTATCTTGAAATTAAATAATAGTGTTCTCATGGTAGTAGTTGGGTTACTGACACTGGCTTCTGATCATTCGTGAAATTTGAAATAAATGCATTTTTGCAAAGTATTGATTATTTACAGATTTAAAAACAACCCAAATAAAAAAGATAAATAAAAAGTTCTGTTTGTTCGTTGATATGTAGAAATTATTCGTAATACAATTTAGGAAGTATATACATAACACAATGTAATAGCTCACAACAATTAATGAATTAATAGTTACACGATGTGTGTTTGTGTATATATATATATATATATATATATATATATATATATATATATATACATACATACATACATACATACATACATACATATTATGATTAATTTAAAATTAAACCACTACTGGAGAGGAAAACCAATTAAATCATGTATGTATTCATGCATCTAATGATCTATAATCCAAGAAGTTGTGGCCTTTTTCGGTTTCTGGCATATAACTACACATCAAAAAGTTTACTTTCTCTTTTTTTCTAAAAAAGGGTATACTAATACAAATAAAATGAAATATTTGGAGTGGTGATCGGATTAGTTATTTAACCAAATTCGAACATGAAAGATCGGTAATTTTTATCATTTTGATGAAAACTCATGTTCCAACGCCTATAACTCGACAATATGTGCTCTAAATGAAAAATGTCCCAGATAAAAGTTTTAGGACATTAAATATAGCATAAAATAAGCCCATTTATTTTAAAATTAATTTATTCCTGCGTAGAGATACAAATGAAAAAGTGAAAGTATTTGTAGCGCTTACTTCATACTTTTAACTACATCTTCATTCCTTCCTATATCTACATGTCAAAAAGTTTACTTTCTCCTTTTTTCGAAAAAAGGGTATACTAATACAAATATAATGAAATATTTGGAGTGGAAATCGGATTAGTTATTTAGCCCAATCCGGACATCAAAGATCGGTAATTTTTACCATTTTGGAAAAAACTCATGTTCGAACGCCTATAACTTGACAATATGTACTCTAAATGAAAAATGTTACAGATAAAAGTTTTAGAACATTAAATTTAGCATAAAATAAGCCCATCTAAATAGTTAGTTCTGTCAATATTATATCATATCCCCTTAGTTTTCACAAAAAGAAGGAATCAAGCGCTACGAATACTTTCACGTTTTCATTTGTATCTCTACTTAGTAATAAGTTAATTTAAAAATAAATGGGCATGTTTTATACTAAATTTAATGTTCTAAAACTTTTAACTGTAACATTTTTCATTTAGAGTTCATATTGTCGAGTTATAGGCGTTCGAACATGAGTTTTTTCCAAAATGGTAAAAATTACCGATCTTTGATGTCCGGATTGGGCTAAATAACTAATCCGATTTCCACTCCAAATATTTCATTTTATTTGTATTAGTATACCCTTTTTTCGAAAAAAGGAGAAAGTAAACTTTTTGACATGTAGATATAGGAAGGAATGAAGATGTAGTTAAAAGTATGAAGTAAGCGCTACAAATACTTTCACTTTTTCATTTGTATCTCTACGCAGGAATAAATTAATTTTAAAATAAATGGGCTTATTTTATGCTATATTTAATGTCCTAAAACTTTTATCTGGGACATTTTTCATTTAGAGCACATATTGTCGAGTTATAGGCGTTGGAACATGAGTTTTCATCAAAATGATAAAAATTACCGATCTTTCATGTTCGAATTTGGTTAAATAACTAATCCGATCACCACTCCAAATATTTCATTTTATTTGTATTAGTATACCCTTTTTTAGAAAAAAAGAGAAAGTAAACTTTTTGATGTGTAGTTATATGCCAGAAACCGAAAAAGGCCACAACTTCGTGGATTATAGATCATTAGATGCATGAATTCTTACATGTTTTAATTGGTTTTCCTCTCCAGTAGTGGTTTAATTTTAAATTAATCATAATATGTATGTATGTATGTATGTATGTATGTATGTATGTATGTATATATATATATATATATATATATATATATATATATATATATATATATATATATATATATATATATATATATATATATACACAAACACACATCGTGTAACTATTAATTCATTAATTGTTGTGAGCTATTACATTGTGTTATGTATATACTTCCTAAATTGTATTACGAATAATTTCTACATATCAACGAACAAACAGAACTTTTTATTTATCTATTTTATTTGGGTTGTTTTTAAATCTGTAAATAATCAATACTTTGCAAAAATGCATTTATTTCAAATTTCACGAATGATCAGAAGCCAGTGTCAGTAACCCAACTACTACCATGAGAACACTATTATTTAATTTCAAGATAACCAGTTTATGTCAATATAAGTGAGGTTTAGATAATGTGCAATCTGCGACTGATTCATTATTATTGATCAGATATATATCCTTTATTTATCAGATTTATAAAAAATAAAATAAAAAAAAAATAAAAAAAAATAAAGGTTATATTAATTATTTCTGTAAATTAAAAACTTGCAGTTACATAGGCTTGATTATACATTCAAAATAATATCGTAAACCCGCTGTAATTATATGATGTATGAGAACTGAACGATGTGGCAGAGGACTGGATGCGCCCGAGTCACCGGCGCCTTTTCGCCTTGTAGGTCCATTTTCTATGAAACTAGTTGATATTTTTTGAAATTTGACCACTGATTTTTAAAGAAGAACAATTGCTCCAGATGTTTTACTTCAGGGTGTTTTTCGTTAACGATGGCGGTTTTATCACAAATTAACTTGGAATTTTAACTTTTACGCGAGAGACTTGAAAAAATTGACTTTAAATGTATTTTATGTTGTCAAGACTAATTATTTTAGAACGTTTGTTTATTTATTCTGAATCTAGAACTATCTAGCTTTAATAAAATACCAGTTATGGCGAAATTAAGCATAATGGTGAATGTCAGTAATAAAAAAACTAACTAAAATCAAAGTCGTCATTCCGCCATGTTTGAACGCCATTTTCGGTTAGTGCGGCCACTTTTTTTTCTGGGAACATTGGCTTTTTCTTAATCTTTTATCACAAGGAACACAACGATATGCAATTTATAGGGATGTGGGGGGGGTGCACGGTAAGGGGGTCTGGCCCACGTACTACAAGCGATGCCGATGGTTCACCAGGAGTTACCCAGGATTTTTTACGCTCAGGATTCTCGAAGTAAATTCACTTTTCATCACCAGTCACAATTTGATGAAGAAATGACTTTTTTTCTGTACCTGGCGAGCAGTATTTGCCATGAGGTTTTTAGAGCTTCCTGCTGCCTGTCATTCAGTTGGTGAGGTACCCATTTTCCGACATTCTGGATCTTTTCCATGCCTTTCAAACAAATGGAGACGGTGTCACATGTAATAATTGTCCAACAAACGCTTCCGAATCAGCGTTTTCAAAGTTTTTTTTTTTGTGGTTTTCCACGGTCTTTGTTTCTTTTATCGAAATCCATCTTTAAATTTTTTGAACCAATCTAACATTGAGATTTGTCTAGGGCATGCTCCCCGTAAGCTTCAACAAGCATCCTATGTGATAATGCTCCAATTTTTTTCAGAAGGAAACGGAAAATAAATGCTGTCCGCAAATCTTGATTTGTTGGCACAAAAGTCGACATGTTCAACGCCACTAAAAACACGGTTATAGAATGAAACTGATGTTGGTATCAATTGGATCTCTTTATTACATGTAGGCAAAAGCAGATAACACCACTGACGGATTAGTTAGAAGTTATATTGACTGCTAACTCCTATCATTGGCGAATTCCGGTTTCTTATTTACACACCTGGTAATATGGAAAAAAGTTACAAATATACTTCGACATTTTAAGGATAACATGCTGATATTTACAAAGACAGTTTTAACATCGATGTTTGGACATCAACGAAGGTTTTTTTAACATCGATCTTTTAACAAAAACAAAAATGTTTTTAGCATCGATGTTTTGACAAAACAGAATATATATATATATAATATTTTTGAGATTATGGATATTTTGATACGTATAATAACAAGTGCCCCATACTGGATCCTAAAAGAGCTATATACATACTGGCCCAGGTGAACACTACCGCTAGAAGGCGGCTAGTTGGATTTCCCTTGAGTCCGGTATTTGATATGAGGTAGTGATAAGGCTTACATTCAGACATGATAGAAGATAACAAAGCAGTCAAGTAAGTGTATATAATTAAAATTATAACAACTTAATCTAAGTTACTAGAGCAGCTAATATATCACTATTATATATTACAAGATACATTTCTAATTGTATAGTAAACGGATATATAGACAGCTACATGGACTATTATTTTTTTTTAAATACTGCAAGGGATAACTTAATAATTTGTGATTATAAGAAACGGACTCTTATACTTAGAAGAAGATCTAAACATTTTACTATCGTATAGAAGTTTTGAAATTTAAAAGTAAAAAATCGCTGATTACTTTGAACACTGAGTCATACGTAACAATGAATGAGAAAACCTTTTTTACAGAATTTTTAATTTTTCCATTCCAAAACCCATCTTCTTCGACTTATTTCTTCTTCAAAGCCATCATGCTTATAGTTCCAATACGCCTCTTTTTTCCTTTTCCGCTAACGCTAAATATTCAGACTAAGACATTTTATACTACCTTCTTTGTATGAAAAAAGAAAAATTCAATGCTTTCATTAAAATTCAGTTAAGAAAAATATAAAGATGTTCACAAAATTCATTTAAATTTACTCGCACAATGCGGTGCCCTGATCATGGTCTCCCATTTATTAGTGGACTGCGAACATTATCAGCCGACAAGAACAAAATTAAAATAAGCACATCATTTAAAGATGTGCTGCAGGATACGGAAGGTAGTATTGAAAAACCCATAAATTTTCTGAAGCTTATCAGATTTCACAATAGAGTTTTTAAAAATCTGGTGCCTTGCGCGCACAAACAACTTTCACGTACCAACTTACTTTGATTAGAAATTTATGTGTTTCGTTAAATGCCATTTCTCAATGTCATACATTTTTCCACATTCATTTACTTATTTTTCTTTGTATTTGCGCTTTATTAAAGGGCACGGATTCGCGTCCCGAGGTGGCCCTAAGATTTTTTAATGGGAGTAAAAAATCCTTGTCTATGCCGTCCCTCGGATAGGACTTAAAATGAAGGTACCGAGCCTGTACGATGACAGGTACTCGTTAAAGATCCCTATCCTAATTTTACTTGGATCGTCCGATTAGCCTTAGTGGTATAAAGTGACGTTAAAACAAACAAGCTCCAAGTCGTCTGATTTTATAATTCTCTATGTAGTTGATGAAAGCTTCATTTAGTTACAATGAACCAAATAATTTCCATTAAATGAACAGAACGTCATTGTTAATAAACAATGGTCCGTCATTAAAGGCTTAGTACGCATGCGTGGGCTCAATGTGTTTTATGAGTTGACGGAATATTTTACTTTTTTACTCCTGTATTTGTTTACTTTTGTTTTTTCATAATTCATATTTAGCCATTTCTTATTTTTAGGCGTAACGAAAGACAGTTATTTTCTCCATATAAACAAATAAAAACTAAGGCACTTTATAGGAAAACAAAAAAGGCCCGTTCCCCATTGAAGCCCCCTTAGAACATTTTAATAATGATAAAGCTTACCTGATATCAAACAATACTTGATTCTCTTTAAACATGACGAGTTTGATCAAAATCTTTAGAGCCTTTTTTTGTTGAAACATAAAAAAACAACGTAAAATTGGAAAAAAGGGTTGAAAATAAAAGTGCCCCCGCGCGCGCACAGACCATTTTTCCCCTACCTTAAAAAAACAAAAAACAGATCATTTCGCGGGACTTGGTTATTTGGACTCAGGGGACACCAAAACGTTTATTTCCGTTGAAAAACGGAAGTCGAAATTTTTCACGATCGCAATACTTTCCCTTACTATATATTTCATATATAGGTAAGTGGAATTAAAAAGATTGCCAATGACCCTTTTGGGTAGAGGCATATCAAATAAATAAATTTACTCTAATAGAATTTATTATTTTTATATTTTTTTTTAATTACAGTTCTTATACTAAAATATCTTATTTTTTATTTTAAATATTTTATTCTTATGTAAATTATTATTAATAGCTTGATATTTAATTATAAATATTTCGTGCTTATCTATTTTTAATGAGGTAACTCTTCAATATTTTAGGATTGTAATATCTTGATTTTGTTTTCTCTTTGTACTTTAATATTGTTCAATTTGTCTTATTTTTTTCGTTTTTACTTTGTTGTTTTTTCTTTTATTTATTTATTTTGTTTTGTTTATAGGCGTAAAAACTCTTCCGTCATCAACGCCTAAAAAGTTGTTTTTTCTTTCTTATCTGTATAATATAATCATTCTATTATTTATTAAGTTGTATTGCCATCACCTTCAGATATCATTGTATAATCTACATATAACAACAAATTTCCAAAGTTTATGCTAGTAGCATGCTGCTATCGGGCATGGAGCCAGTAAACATTTAGAATTACACGACCCTCCCGTAGGATTAATTAGGAAGGGTAGTGGTAATAAATAATAATAAACTATAATAATATAATAAACTAACAATATAAAATAAATTTATGATAAATTTATTTTGGAAAGAGGCAACTACTTACACTCTAACTGTGACATAAATTGGCAATATTTATAAATAAATCATTGGAGGAGAAATTAAACTCACAACATTTGTTTTTAGGCGTTGTTATTTCAACTTTTAGCCTCTCTAATTTTTACCTATCTATGAGAATATTGATTCGCCCCCTCCCCAATAATTTGGTGCTGATGACACCCCTGAAAGACAGTACTTCATTCACTAAACCTAATTATTTTTTATAAATTATTGATGAAGTATTAGTTGATAACAAATATTCCTGCTAATCCGTGTAATAAGCTCATCAATCAAGTACTATACAGTTTTCGTGAATAGGTGAATTTGATGTTTAGAAATGATTTGTGCTTTCTATGGAATGAGTTCCTTTCTTTATATAATTGAAATATATATTTAATACTTAATATATATTCCTTTTAATATAATTGAACTAATACAATGTCGGTTTGAAATAAGCAAAATCTCAAACAACAAGGAGCCATAAAAATCATACCAACTCATCAAATCTGATAAAAACCGATCTTGAAATAAATAAGAGGAAAGAACAGATGTTAGTATCTCCCGGTTGCGTTAGGGGCTTAACAAATTTTCCTAAACAAAAAAAAGTTAGGCGGTAAAAAGTTTAATATTTACGATCCACTCTCTCTCCTAATTAATTCTAACAACAGGCTTTTAAATATAAAACACAAAAAAAGGTATAAAGAACGGAAGGAGTGGTAGCGGCCGAAAAGGGTTTTCTTTTAATCAGGGACTTGTTTTGATTTAATTAGAAGCAACGGAATTTAATTATTAGACAATAATGAGACCTGTTAAATCCTGGGTAACCTGCTCCGTCCACCACCTAGCGGCCACCATTGGGCAATTGACGAAACACTTAAATCCAATCTTGTCTCGAAGCGAATTTTTACTTTCACTTACGTATATATGAAATATATAGTAAGTGGAAGTATTGCGATCCTGAACATTTTCGACTTCCGGTTTTCAACAGAAATACACGTTTTGGGGTCCCCTAAGTCCAAATGACCAAGTCCCGCAAAATGGTCTGTGTGTGTGTGAACAGACTAGCTCAAAAACTATAAACCGTGCAAACCTGAAATTGGGCATTTATTGTAGGTGTATGCCCGCGATGTGACAGCAAAAATTTCATCAAAATTGCTGAAAGGGAGGGGGTACTTTATTTAATAACTTTTTACGTTTTTTTCGATTTTCTCAAAAACGGCTTTAACGATTTTGATTAAACTTGATATTTGATGTATTGATATGCCTGAGATATGACTGTAAAAATTTCATCAAAATTGATTAACCGGAGGGGGGACTTTACTTAATAAATTTTGTATGACTTTCAGATGTTTTTTTTATTTACTCAAAATCGGCTTTAACGATTTTTATCAAACTGGGTATTTGATGTATGTATATGCCCGAGATTTGACTGTAAAAATTTTATCAAAATTAATGTACCGGAGGGGGGACTTTACTTAATAAATTTTGTATCACTTTCACGTGTTTTTTTATTTACTCATAAACGGCTTTAACGATTTTTATCAAACTGAGTATTTGATGTATGTATATGCCAAAGATGTGATAACCAACATTTCATCAAAATTGATCAACCGGAGGGGGGACTTTATTTCATAACTTTTTTTGCAATTTTTAACCTTTTTTCGATTATCTCAAAAACGGCTTTAACGATTTTAATCAAATTCGTCATGTTTAATGAAAATTAGGTGTTCTTTATTATGAGGTAAGCTTTATCATTATTAAAATGTTCTGAGGGGGCTTAAATGGGGTAGGGGCATTTTTTGTTTGTTTGTTTTTGTTTATATGGAGAAATTAACTGTCTCTCATTACGCCTAAAAATAAAAAATGGCTATATTAAATAGAAAAATATTAAGTCAACTCATAAAACACGTTGAGCCCACGCATGCGTAGTACGCCTTTAATGGCAGATCATTGTTCATAATTAAAGCCGTTCTGTTCATATAATGGAAATTATTGGTTTCATGGTAACTAAATGAAATTTTCAACAAGTACATAGAAAATTATAAATGTCAGTCGACTTGCAGTATTATGCTTGCTGTAACTGAGTGAGAAGTGGCATTAACACAATGCATTAATTTCTAATCTAAGTTGGTAAGTGAAAGTTGTGTGTTGCACGCACGCACCAGATTTTTAGACTGGTTTTTGTATCAAACTAAATTATACAAGAAAAGTATTAAAACGCGACGAAAAATTTTTCATGTATACTCCAACTTGAAACCATGTTTCTTGCGAATATTTTGAATAAATTAAGTTTCTTGACGATTTTAAAATTATATTATATTTCCCCAGCGAGCGCTAATGAAACAATTAAATCGCTTTCCAGAATTAGAAATATTCATATTATTGTTTGTTTATTGAACTTCAATTTATGCTGCTAAGGCTAAAGTGGGGGTCTTATCTTATGATTAGGGGTATCCAACGAGTATCTGACATCGTACAGGCTCAGGCCTACATTCGGGGACCCGGGGTCACACCCGAAGGACGGCATAGCATAGGATTTTTCAACCACTTTAAAAAATCTGACGCACCCGCTACCTTCTGCGTTGTAATTTTCTGAAGAAAAAAATATAATTTATGTTTAAAGACACTAGTAGTTTTTACAGAACATTTTTTAGGTAGTATAAAAAGTATATTAAAAGCCAAAGAGCTTTTGGTATTTTGGGGGTTGAAGATATAATTTTCTAAACCAATGAGGCATAAGTGCATCTATTATCTCAGTGTGCATTATGTAGCAATGCATATCTTCGGTTAAATTACCATACCTCATAATCTCCAAACACAAAATTTTGTAGAAAATTAATAATTCTCATTTTTATGTGTTTGGAATAAAATTTTAGCTATTCTAGTATCTAAATTCCACAAAAACAGTTATAGTAGAAATAAAATAATAATTCAACGTTACTTTAAATATTTAGCTAAACATGGGAGAAAAGGGTGGGGGGGGGGAGTATTATCACATTTGGAGTATAAATTGGAGTACGCAATTTTTAGACTAATATTTATTGTTACCATAATAAGGTTTATAAAGTTCATTTTTTAAGATCCTATTTTTTTAAAAACCTGCCCACAGTTAGTACGGAAACCTAGAGCAATGTAATCTTGTAAACATTACAAGTTATCACATATAGTAGTTTAGAAGACAGGACATTCATAAGGCATTCTTGAGAATACACCAATACTCAGTGTCAATCGCCTATCAGTTATCCAGCAAGTTCACAAGAAAAACTCGCTGGAAATGGGGCATTTGAATATGAAAAGAAAATGGAAAACAGGCTCGAACAACCATTTGTCAACCCTGACAGGCCTAAATCATGGAATCAATAGTGCCGAATAAAAGAGAATTATATAGCTCCCCTATTAGTAGAGAAGAGGAGCCTCCAAGAATAATAAATGGGCTGCTTTTATCTCAATACTCAGTCGAAAATGGAGTTCCTTTGTGGGAGAATATCCTAGATCCTTCCAAAGAGTACAGAAAAAAAATTAAATAAAAAACTAGAGGTAGGGATGACTATTTAAAATAAAGTTTGCAAAATACTATCACTGAATATTGTATTAATACTAGCTGTGGTACCCGGCTTCGCTCGGGGATTTGATGTGAGATAGTGTGATACTTAAAAGAAGGGTTTCAACTTTACAATTTAATAGTCTCAGAAAAATAGAAAATAACTGGGATTAGAACAAATTTGTACTTTGATAAAAATTTGACTTCGTATTAGTCGTAAGATTCGAGATCAGCAGAGTTCGCCCTAAAAGGGTCGCAACCAAAAGCCTAGGGGAGGGGGGGGAATAAAAGGGGAGGTCTAAAAAATTTAGTTAGGCCTGCAAGTTTGCTTGAGCTGCATCTTTGTTGATAGCTCATATGATTATGATTCCAATCAGACCATCCCCTTGAAGATACAGACAACAGGACTTAAGTTATAAGAGATTATGTGAAAAATCATATTTTGCGGCTTACAAAATTAGTTGCCTACATATATGATCAGAAATATGTGGATATCGGATTTTCATGTCGAATGAGGGCCAAATATGTACATTTGTAAATAATTACATTTTCAAAAGTCTGTAACCATAAATAGAAACAATGAATGTAATAATCACAAAACGTACATAAAAATTACTAAACATAACTTTCGGATGTATATTTTTAAAATATGTAACTTCAAATATGCATATTTAGTAAAGGTACAGCATGTGTTGGTAAATTAATACGAATAGAAAAAATAATCAATGTGATGTTATAGATTACACTATGTACATTTCGAAAAACTTCCATCTGCAAAATGTGTCTTTTATCTATAATCAGAGATAACTTTTAAACTAAAGACTGCATTTTCAGGTGAAGGTTTTATTCAAATCAGCGATGTAAAAACTGTTTATTTTACAGCATATTATGGCTTATTTTAGTTTAAAAATCGGTATTTTGCAGGTGGATCACTCATTAATCATTTCAAATTGGCATTTTTTGTTTATACTAGTTTTTACTTATGGAAATGTATAGAGAGGCATATCTGAAGTTTTATTTCCTACACTCGTTCCTTATTATTTAATAGTGAAATGAAGATTATGTTAGATAATAACATATGTTCTCAATTTAAAAAAAAAAATGTATTAAGGCATGGGCTCATTCGAAACACGGCCCCAAATGGCAACACATAGGTTAATCGGTTTTTGAAAATCTGACAGATATTGGTAGTATTTTTCAATCTGTAATATATTGGAAAGTCAAATTTTTTTTAAATGACCCACATATGAATATTTCTTAGAAAAATAAATTGAATACGGAGTGCATTGAAGCCAACAGCTTCTTAATCTTTCAGAATTAGGACATTTTGAAAAATGAAAGGAAATACTTAAAAAACATAATTTTAATTAGGTTTTATAAGAAACAATAGTAACACATGATCGTAAAAATATTTCTTTGACAGTATTTTCATTTTATAAAAGATCTTATATTCCAAAAAGTAATTAATCGTAAAACATATAGTAGATATGATATTCATTTATTCAAATAAAAAACAAAACATTCAAACAAAATATTTAACTAATCAGAGTATTAGGAAATATAGGTTACATAAAGAGGTTTGAAACCGTGGACATCACTGGAGAAGTTTGAACACCTTCCTTCTGCGAGCTCAGCTGTGTCTAACCCCAAGGAGCACTGAGTGCTGAGGTGTAAGGTGTCCTTTTCCCGGGGCAGGTTGGCAATGACTATTGGCACCTTGAGCCGCATCTGTTTCGACGGTGACTTCTGGACAGTCATAATGAACTTGTAGCTGATCTTGAAAAAGTGATCGGTTCCAGAAGGTGGTAGGGGAGGAACCAGGAACCGATCCGACAGCCAGACCTGACGCTTTCCAGGAAGGATGGCCCCTCGCTCTTTCGTCGCCACTGTACACTTCACCACCTTCTTGTCGCGTTGACGGAACATCTTCTGGATCAGCGATACTGAGGTACCCTGGATATGAGAAGAGGTACCGTTAGTTATGCATGCGTTGATGATAGCGCTGTGGCCGCAGAGCAGGGATACACATGCAACCTCGAAGTCGACGAAAATTGCACCGCAGCAGGAAGGCACAAGGTTCCAGCCTTCTTGAGCCGTCACCTTCTGACCGACAACTTCTTCCGTCAGTTGCCTCTTCGCGTTAACAGACAAGTATTCAGCGGCCTCAACTCTCTGGACCCGGTCGCCTTGTTTGTACAACAGAAGTGACACTACTCGATACCTGATCCCTCCTATAGTCGTAGCGATTGATGTAGGTGAATCGGCGCGAACAACCAAGACGAAGGGCATTTCAGTGTTACCTTCACCAGCACTTCTTAAGTCGAGAGGGCAAGTTTCCGTGTAGATGAGCTCTACTGATTCCTGGTCGTTCTTGATTGAATAATATTCGGCATTGAGGTTGACTGCCAGGAGCTGAATTTTGTGGTCGTGCTCCGATTGAAACTTAACTAAGCCTGTGATCATCTCGCCAGAGAAAAAGACCTTCGAAGGATTATCCAGGACTACCTGAAGTATGGCTGTGGGTTTGGACATCTTGGCCGCACACTTTAAAGTTATAAATTCTGAAAGCTAAAACCAAATAAAACACAATAAATAAGGTTGGACACAAAAATAAAATTAGCTTAAAAATATATTAAACTAATAATCACATGTTTCGAATGACACATGGTAACTCTTACAACTGAGGACGTAAAGATATTAATTGGAAAATGTTTTCTTGAAAGGTATTTGCCAGCTCTTCACAATAATTATGGTCGAATACTTAAATATTATTTTTAAAGCTGTCAAACATTTAACCGAATAATTACTAGAAATAGTTTAGAAAAGTACAATGGGGTATTAAGACAACGGTCACCGTCTACAAGTGTGGTGAATCTAACATCCAATAATTCATTTACAATTTAGTTCACATGTTAATATTGTTGCTCATTATTTAATCAATATGTTTGTTAAATATATTGTTCAGACATTGTTGAATGTACTTGCATTGTTTTAGATTAATAAAACCTCATCTTGCCTAAAGTTAACCTACCTAAAGGTTTATAACAATTTATTCATCTAAAACAAACTACTGAACCTTGAAACCTGTACGCATCGAGACTGAAACTGAACTCTGTTCAGTTATGGAAGCATTGGAAGAAAACTTTTGGGAGTTTCCTTAGTAAGATATCTCTAAAAGAATCTCTATCATCTGAAGACAAATTAAAGCTCATAATTAATTAAGTTTAACAACCAGTTTATGACTATTTTTCGGAATGCAATACGTATGAAGATGCTATTCAAACGATTGATCTAATATACATAAAGCCGACGAGTGAAATGTTTTCGAGGTATCAGCTATCTTCAAGTAAGAAAATGTCTGGTGAGTCGATAGATATTTACTTATTAGCACTAAAGGAATTAAGCAAAGAATGCCAATTTACCGCTGTAACAGCCGAACATGATAAAAAGAATTTCATTAGTGACGCATTATATTAACGGTCTTGTGCCTCCTGTTATTCGACAACGCCTGCTTGAAAATAACTCTTTGACATTAGAAGAAGCTTTCCTCTGCACAGGAAGCAGCTCAAAATCAGGCAGCTTATTATACCCCTAATTATTATCACAGCCCTTCACTTAATGCTTCTACTTTAAACAATGTTTCAGTAATTTCTCCACTAGGTACTAATATTAATACCGTCACGCGGATAACTATTGCTGAAAAGCTAAGCAAGTCGTTGCACCTAGTAGACCCTAGAAGAGGCTGGCTTAGGCGAGAGAGGGGCAGTCTGAGACAGGGAGTGACGGTCACAACCAGGCATAGTCTGAATCAGGCACAGACCAGGATAGGACAAGGATTCTAGACGGAGTCCATGGGTCCATACATTAGATGTATTCTGATTTCTGAATATTTCCCAAGTATTTATGTATTTACGAGACTCCCTTTTGGTAGTTGAGATCTGTCAGGTTGTTTATTGTACAAAATAAACGATGTAAATAGTGTTTAGTTTAACCGATTACCACAAAACCTTTGCCCTAAGATCCCTGTGTCACGATGGACTTTTAAAAGAGAGGTGAATATATGAAAAATGAGGAGGCTTAACTGGCTGCATCTACAACACCTAAATGTTATTTCTGCGGTGGAAATAGACATCCTCAATTCAAGTGCCCAGCCAGAGATGCTACTTGCAACCTTTGGTCAAAAAAAGAAGTACAATCTTACTATAAATGAAAATAAGAGCAAGTATTCAGCAACTTCTATAAGACTACTTGTATATAGAATAGTAAACAGAACACTGAAGCCTGATGAAGGCCGAGGCCGTAACTGAACCTTCGTATGCCCAATGATGCGGCATCGCTAAGAAGAGCAGTAGAAATGTTATCCTAGTATTCCTAATGGATTCCACGCTATTCTCAGAAGGTAAAAAGTTTGGTTAGTACTAAGAACTTTCCACTCTCACCTACACTGCTTCAGACTTCGAAGACAGAAATTGCTAGTCAGCCAAGTCTGCTGTTGCTGAAGACATCACATTTGTGCTTGAGACTGATGCATCAGAAAATTCTATAACAGCTACCCTTTCCCAGTCAGACCGCCCGGTTACTTTCTTCTCTCGAATGCTCTCTCTTGGCGAGATTAGACAATCTTCCGAAGAAGATTTTCGACCAATTTTCTTATTGGTAGCCATTTCAAGCTAATAACAGATCCATATCTTATAGGTTTGGTCAGCATCACAATAGTAATAAAATTAAAAATTAAAAGCTACTCCGTTAGCGCCTAGAACGTTCATGATTCAGCTACGTCATAGTTTATCGACAAGGAAATAAGAATGAAGTAGCTGATGTGCTATCACTGAAGCCGAGAAGCTATACACTTTACATTCTAATATTGGACACCCGGGCGTCACCAGAATGACACACTAGACCAAGAGCCGAAACATACCATTTACTATGGAAGAAATCAGGAAGGCGACTGTCTCTTGCAAAATATGTGCTGAGCTTAAACCATGTTTTCACAGGCTTAACAAAATCCATTTGATAAAGGCAACAACACCGTTTGAACGGGCCAATGTAAATTTTAATGGATATTTGCCGTCTCTAAATAAGAACAAGTATTTACTGACTATATACATATTTATATTGACTGATTATAAACTAGTACTCTCGGTTTTCATTCGCTTATGCGGGCCCGGACATGACTGCTGCTACAGTAATAGAAAAAATATGCGATCCATTTTGCCTATTCCGTAAAGGCATCTTTCATTCATTCAGATGGAGGATGTCAAATAAACTAAAAACATTCCTTCATTCTAGAGGTAGAGCTACGACCCACTACACCTCATAACACCAAAAGCAACGGGCAGATAGAAAGACTAAACGAAACTCTTAAATTTCAAAGGGTAGATACTAAATGAGTCCCTGCATTATGTCAGGTCTCTATTATGTCCAGCTACGAACCTGACACACCACGAGCGAATGTTTATTCACAACAGAGGATCATCAAATGGACTACCTATGCCTACTTGACTTATGACTCAAGGAAAAGTATTCTTGAAGCGACAGGGTTCAATATTAAATACGATACACTGGTTGATGAAGTTGGTCTAGTTGAAGCTAATCCAAATTATGCCATCGTGACGGTAATGAAGCAACCGTTTCACTTCTCCACGAAGCACTCAGAGGAGATAAGGAATGCTTACGTGAAGCATCCAAATTTAACAGCACTAGACGCAAGTTCCGTAATAGTGAGAAAGCTCCACTAATACACGACTCAACCATAGATGTAAATGATAGTTTAGAAGAAATTGAAAAACGTGGACCTATTCTGCAAATAACCTAGTGCAATCAACAATTACCAGAAGACAATATTTGTTTAGTTCAAACAACTTCTCCAAGAAGATCAAGTCGTCAAGTAAAAGTTCCCCAATACTTGACGTTTATTGCTAATGATAAGGAGGGGAGAATGTGGTGAATCTAACAGTTATGTAAATAATAATTCATTTATAATTTAAAATTACAATTTAGTTCACATGTTAATATTGTTGCTCATTATTTAACAATATGTTTGTTAAATGTATTGTACAGACATTGTTAAATGTACTAGCATTGTTTTAGATGAATAAAACCTCATCTTGCCTAAAGGATAATTGTAAATTAATAGTCAACTTCATTTTCTAAACGAAGTTTTCGGAACCACAGACAGAATGATTAATCGTAGATTCTACATACCATAAACTTATCTGAAAACTATTTAGAGGGAAACGAAGTTAATATTCGTTTTTGGCTCTTCGAAAAAACCGTAAACACTATTTTTTTTTTATTGATTCTCGTCATTAATTTGACTTCCTTTTAGGGGTGTTAGTTCCTCTGAACCTTAATGTTAGTGTGAATGTTACAGACAACTATAAACACAATGCTACAACTTTGAGCATTAAATCGGTAATTTTGAGGGGCTACATTTATTTTTCAATTGGTAAGTTTTCGAGGTTCGAATATGACTAGCTTTTTCATAAATAAATTCTTTCTAAGTAACCTCGTAATCCATTCGGCGCAAAAAGGCAGAAACTAAGAAAACAATAATATAAAAAATTGTGGAAGTTTTTATCGACCCCTGGGGCGCACTGACAAAGCTTGCTTTGCCGCATACGGTTCTATTTCATGATACCGTGTAAGTGCTTAGAACATTACCACGTTTTTATTTGTAAATCTACGCAGTAGTAAAATTACTTTATAAATAAGGATTTTCTTTTTTGAAAATTGATGCTCTACATCTTTTATCTGTAACATTTTTCATTTAGAGCAGACATGTTCGAGTTACAGACTTTTGGAAAACCGAGTTTCCACCTAAAGGGTAAGAATTGCCGATCGATCATATTCAATTTTGGCTAAACCATTCAGCTTCAAATATCCTATTCCGATCATAATAGTGCTAAGTAAAAACAATAGTGCAATCCCTAGTTAACGAGTTATACATAGGAAACCGAAAAAAAGTTATAAAAAATTCGCAGATTTTAAGCCAATAACGCTATGAATACTTCCAAGTTGTAATTAGTTTTTCTACACAGGACTGAACCAATTTTAAAATTAAGGAGCTCATTATACATGGGATTTGATGATCTACAATTTTTTGTAACTATTTTTCATTTAAAGAAGTATATTTCGAGTTGCAGATATTGGAATATGGTGAAGTAAAACTTTAATTGGTCAAAACTTTAAGGAGAACTCATTTTTCCTCTGATATATAGTTTCCAGGTTATAAGAAAAACAAACCTGGTGCGATGCGTACAACACACAACTGTCACTTATGAATTTAGATAAGAAATCGACGGGTTTCGATAATATGTAAACGCTGCACTTTTCCACATTTATATGCTTACATTTGTATAAGTTATAATGTATCTGTCATGCAAAACTTGAAAATTCTCAGTACTGTTGGTTCATTATTGCTTATTTATTTTTTTAAGGAATCAAATTTCATCAACAGTCCAGTTTTTTTTTAATGTTTGGTTGCTTTTTACAGCGATTTGCTTTCTGTTAATATATCGTGAACATGAATCGATAGGTGTATTTACGACTCGTAGTAAAGTTTGTCTCTAATGCGTTTCTGGAAATCGAGAACGATTAGTGTTCCTCTAAAATCACATTATACTGTCTTCAGAAATTTATTATGGAACTAAAGTTTCTAAACTAAAATATAATTAATTAAAGATTATCTTATACCATATTTTTTCACACCTTAAGTGCTTTAAATAATTTGAGCATCACCTATTTACTCTCTAAAGTAAATTTATTTTTTTTATTGTTAAATAAAAGTTTTTATTTTCATAAGTGATAATACGGATATGAAATTATGAATGTCACATCTTTGGCATATACGCACATCAAATACATAGTTTGATCAAAATTGTTAAAGCCGTTTTTGAATAAATAAAAAAAAAAACACGTGGAAATGAGACATTTATTAGGTGCCCCCTCCAATTGATCAATTTTTATGAAATTTTGACTGTCACATCGCGGGCATATACATACATCAAATACCGAGTTCAATCAAAATCGTAGGAGGCGTTTTTGAGAAAATGGAAAAAACGTTTAACTTAGACAAAATTCTTTATGTAAAGTACCTCCTCCGTTTGACCAATTTAGATGAAATTTTAGCTGTCACATCGCGGGCACATACATACACCAAATACCCAATTTCAGGTTCGTAGGGCTTATAGTTTTTGGGCTAGTCTGTTCACACACACACGCACGCATCCACACACACACACACACGTAAAGTAAATTTATTTTGTTTATTGTTAAATAAAAGTGTTTATTTTCATAAGTGATAATACGGATATGAAATTATGACTGCCACATCTTTGGCATATACACACATCAAATACATAGTTTGATCAAAATTGTTAAAGCCGTTTTTGAGTAAATAAAAAAAAAACAC
The DNA here is from genome assembly GCA_911387785.2 of Aelia acuminata. NCBI lineage: Eukaryota > Metazoa > Arthropoda > Insecta > Hemiptera > Pentatomidae > Aelia > Aelia acuminata. The sequence goes on along the minus strand of OU426981.1, from coordinate 94,348,786 downwards.
GTGGAAATAAGACAACATTTATTAAGTAAATTGCCCCCTCCAATTGATCAATTTTGACTGACACACACACACACACACACACACACACACACACACACACACACACACACACACACACACACACACACACACACACACACACACACACACACACACACACACACACACACACACACACACACACGAACCCACGCACGCACGCACACACACACTTGGTCATGTGGACTCAGGAGACCCTAAAACGTGTATTTCCGTTGAAAACCGGAAGTCGAAATTTTTCAAGATCGCAATACTTTCCCTTACTATATATTTTATATAGAGAAGTTCTATTTTGAATATATTGAATGAAAGTTCTATTTTCATAGTTAACTTTTATTTTAAAAAGTTTTTTCCTCTGTTAAATTGTCATATACTAAATGGAAAATAAGTTTCTACTTTCTTTTTTACATCAAAATATTAGAAGTCTGTTATCTGTTGGGGGTAGTGCCTATAGCAGTGTAATTAAACCACTAATAACTATCCAAAAAATAATTAGAACCATACTGAAGGGCACTAGAGAACCTTTCCGCCCATTTTTTTTATTGTTAAAAATATCACTAGTCGGTTACCTATTTTTACATTCACTTACCTAAATATGAAATATACAGTTAGGGAAAGTATTGCGATCGTGAAAAATATATTGAGTATATCCAGTTTTCAACGGAAATACACGTTTTGGGGTCCAAATAACCAAGTCTCGCGAAATGGTCTGTGTGAGTGTGTTTGTGAACAGATTAGCTTAAAAACTATAAACCGTACGAAATTGGGTATTTGGTGTATGTGATAACAATCTGACAACCGAAATTTCATCAAAATTGGTCAAACAGAAGGGGTACTTCATTTAATGAATTTTATCTCATTTTCAGGTTTTTATTTTTTTTTTTACTCAAAAAAGGCTGTATAGATTTTGAACAAACTGGGTATTTGAAATATAAGTTAAGAAGACCTTAACTTTTATATATATATATATATATATATATATATATATATATATATATATATACACACATACACATACACACATATTATTATATTTAATTTAACACTTAATAAAAACAGACTAAAGACTTTTTTGTTTTGCTCCTTAATGTGAGGGTGAACCTAGACGTGTATTTTCGTTGAATTGGAAGACGTAATTTTTCACAATCGCAATACTTTCCTATATATATATATATATATATATATATATATATATATATATAGGTAATGAAAGGTAAAAAAATCACATTCATAACCTCATTTAAAAATTTATCCTCCAATATACTAACTATGAAGAAAAATAATTCCACAGACCAACTCAGTAAGACTGGATTAGTAATTGAAGAAATGACCAAAAAATCTGGTGCGTGCGCGCAACACACAACTTTCACTTACCAACTTACTTAGATTAGAAATTGACGTGTTTTGCTAAATATCATTTTCCAAAGTCACACATTTTTCTACATCCACATCTTATTTTTGTTAATAGTTAAAGCCGTTTTTGAGTAAATAAAAAAACCCGTGAAAATGATACAAAATTTATTAAGTAAAGTCCCCTATTCGGTTGATCAATTTTGATGAAATGTTGGCTGTCATATATTTGGCATATACATACATCAAATACCCAGTTTGATCAAAATCTTTAAAGCCGTTTTTGAGTAAATAAAAAAACACATGAAAATGATACAAAATTTATCGAGTATCATTTTCCAATATCATTTTCCAAAGTCACACATTTTTCTACATCCACATCTTATTTTTGTTAATAGTTAAAGCCGTTTTTGAGTAAATAAAAAAACCCGTGAAAATGATACAAAATTTATTAAGTAAAGTCCCCTATTCGGTTGATCAATTTTGATGAAATGTTGGCTATCATATATTTGGCATATACATACATCAAATACCCAGTTTGATCAAAATCTTTAAAGCCGTTTTTGAGTAAATAAAAAAACACATGAAAATGATACAAAATTTATCGAGTAAAGTCCCCCCTCCGGTTAATCAATTTTGATGAAATTTTAACAGTCATATCTCGGGCATATACACACATCAAATACCCAGTTTGATCAAAATCGTTAAAGCCAATTTAGAGTAATTAAAAAAAATATGTGAAAATGATACAAAATTTATTAAGTAAAGTCCCCCCTCCGGTTAATCAATTTTGATGAAATTTTTACAGTCATATCTCGGGCATATGAATACATCAAATACTTAGTTTAATCAAAATCGTTAGAGCCGTTTTTGAGAAAATCGAAAAAAACCTAAAAAGTTATTAAGTAAAGTACCCCATCCCTTTAAGTAATTTTGATGAAATTTTTGCTGTCACATCGCGGGCATATACCTACACTAAATACCCAATTTCAGGATCGCACGGTTTATAGTTTTTGAGCTAGTCTGTTCACACACATACGCACACACGCACACACACACAGACCATTTCGCGGGACTTGGTCATTTCGACTCAGGGGACCCCCAAAACGTGTATTTCCGTTGAAAACCGGAAGTCGAAATTTTTCACGATCGCAATACTTCCACTTACTATATATTTCATATATAGGTAAGTGAAAGTAAAAAAAACAACCAACTCAAGAGATTGCTCACATTAATTTTAAAGCCTGATACACTGTTATATTTTATAGGTTATACTGTTTTACTCAGACCTAGTGTAAAAAAAAAAAAAAAAGTAATACTGCATGTTTGTTAAACGGGGTAGAATGGCGCAGAAACGAGTTTCCTCCTATCTCAATCTGTTGAGGAGATAGAATTTTTTTGTTTTTATTTTTAAAATCTTACTTTTTCTGAAAAATGACAGTTTTGTCTACTTTGGTTTAGAGTAGAAACAAAAACGATGATATTTTCTTAATCAGCATTTAATTTTCTAAAAGAGATGGGTCTGGTTATTTTAAATCCACTTTCAATGGGACTTTTAACGCGCTAAACAGAAAACATTTATTAAAACTTAAATTTTTAATAATTTTTGAAAATTTCTCACTCCGAAATTCCCATGAGTTAGAGTTAGTTTTACTTTTTTAAGACTAGAAAGAACAATGTATGAATTCTAAATAATATAAAAAAGATAATAATAATCTAAAATTAAAAAAAAAAAAACTCCTTAGTTTAAATTCAAAAAATACTTTCTTTAACTTACCATAAAATACTTTCACTCCCCAATGTGAGCACCCTAGAAGCTGTCAAATTTCTTAAAAATTGTGGAATTTAGTAAGCTTTTTAGTGGTGTAACCCATGATTGCACTTCACCTTTTGAGTCTAAAAGAAGTTTTTCTTTTTTTTCTGCGCGCTAGAGCCTGCATCCAAAGTCTTGCCGAAATTCCCATGAGTTAGAGTTAGTTTTACTTATTTAAGACTAGAAAGAACAATTTATGAATTCTAAATAATATAAAAAAGATAATAATAATCTAAAATTAAAAAAAAAAAACTCCTTAGTTTAAATTCAAAAAATACTTTCTTAAAATAAATTAAACTTTTTTCTTCTCTTCTACTGAAATTTGAAAAATACTACATAAAAAATGTTGAAGATAAAACATAATATTATTATTGTAGAACCATATTAAAATGGATTATTGCAGCACGTGTTCAAAATTTCCACCATTACTTTGGATGCAGGCTTATATTCAACATTTTTTATGTAGTTTTTTTTTTTTTTTTAATTTTAGATTATTATTATCCTTTTTATAATATTATTTAGAATTCATACATTGTTCTTTCTAGTCTTAAAAAAGTAAAACTAACTCTAACTCATGGGAAGTTCGGCATCAATTACTTTGGATACAGGCTCTAGCGTGTTTCCTCATTACTCCAGCAGTGACATTCTCTAGCGTGTTTTTCATCAGAAAAACTTCTTATTGACTCAAAAGGTGAAGTGCAATTGTATCATGGGTTACATTACTAGAAAGCTAACTTAATTCCGCAGTTTTTAGGAAATTTGACTATGGTGCTCCAGTGGGGAGTGAGGAATTTTCAAAAACTATTAAAAATTTGTTTTAATAAATGTTTTGTGTTTAGCCCCTAAACCTAAAATAACCAGACCCATCTCCTCTTTTAGAAAATTTAATGCTGATTAAGAAAATATCGTTTTTGTTTATATGCTTAACCAAAGTAAAGAAAACTGTCATTTTTCAGGAAAACTAAGATTTTAAAAATAAAAACAAAAAAAAAAATTATATCTCCTCAACAGATTGAGATAGGAAACTCACTTCTGTGCCATTCTACCCCGTTTAACATGCAGTATTACCCATTTTTTTTTTTACACTAGGTCTGGGACACCCATTATATTATAAGAAATAAATTATTAAGAAAATAACAGCTAAAGAAGTGAACAAAAGATAGTAAGATAAAGGAATTGAAAGAATTAAGCAATTAAAATTCATAATGCTAACACAAATATATATTTGGAAAATTAATCCATGCATGCAAGAATACAGAGGAATCAAAATTAATGGCAAGCATCAGAGCCTATGTAAACATCATACAAAAGAAATATTATTATTTGACCAATTTAATAAAACAGAGTAATGAAATAATTACACATCAATAAAGTATTTCATTTTTAATAAAAAAAATCATTTATATAGGTTGGTATTTTACAAAGGTTTATATAGGTTGATATGTTCACGCTTAGTGAAATAAATCTGAGAAAAGCAATTAATACTAAGCAAATTCTACAAAGAATTAAAACTTAATAATCCTTAAATAGGCTTGTGTAAAAAATATAACACTTTTATTGATTATTAATTTAATTTTCATAATGCTTTTTTTAATTTAAAAAATGATAAGGAGGATGGGACTAACACTATTTTACTACTATATTTCTTTTTTTGTTTTAATTATACAAATCCAGAATGCTAAAGATAGAAATTAAACATTAAATCAACCGAAATAAAAACAAATGAAAGATATTAAAAATACAGAATAGCCTAATTCAAAAAGTTCTTTTTTTTTAAATTAAAAGAATCAATGTAAAAGCATTTAATGTAATAAAAGTTATTTTCTTAAGCAAGAGATGGAAAATCTCTTTCATCATAAACTTTTGGGATCTCAATCAACGTGCGGTTGTTTGCTGTAGTACTTTGATAATGAGAGTAAGAACCACGACCAGACTGCATAGCTGCAACACCACCACGCCCAATGCCACGACCCCTGCCACTACCAATGTTTCTTGTATCCTTGAAACGAATATCAATTTCTAAAATCTTCTGCCGACCAACTCTTTGTGGGTATTCTCCCAACTCATATTCATATTCTTCTCCTTCATTTTCTTTCTTCTTTTCGAGTGCATACATTTTCTTCCACTGGGACAAATCCTCACCCTCTCCAGCTTTCCGGATATTATAGGTCGGTTGCTTGCGAGGAGTTTTCAATGCCTTCCACTCATCCAATGTTAATTCTTTCTTCTCTTCTTCCTCATCTTCAGCATTAATAGAAGTATTAGCTATTACTACTTCTTCTTCAATACTTGTTTCGTTAGTGTCAATAGAAGGTTCTTCTTCAACCTTTTCTGAATTCCATGAATCCTCAGCAGCATATGGAGTTTTTGAAGTCTCCAAATCATCACGTGGGTTTCCCCAGTTATGTGCTCCAGATCCATCACGTTTATCGACAGACTTCACACCAGTTCTGTCAGAACCTGATTGCCTATCATATTCTCTTTTGCCCCTAACATCGAAGGTGGACCGTTGGGATCCTTTCCAACCACCTCCTCTTGCACCACCACCTCGAACAAAAACACCACGTGGTAAACCTCTTCTAGCACCTCTTCCTCTTTCTACTGCTTCGCCCTCAACTGTTGAGCTTGGATGATAATCCTTTTTCTCTTTCTCTCCAAAATCATCATCATACTGTTTGTATTTTGAGAAATTGTCTGAGTAATGCTTGTTGTTATTTTCTACAATAGTAACATGCTTCTTTACAACCTCAGGATCTTTTTGCTTTGATTTAATATCCTTATCTTTATGAGATATAACTTCACCTTTATTTGATTCCTTTATGACTTTATTAGATTTATTTTTTGAGGAATCCTTGGTTTTAACTACTTTCTCACAAATCTTGGATTTTTTCCTAGCTTCTGATTCCAGTTCTCTACGTTTCAGTAATTCGACTGGATCAATTTCTTCCTCCTCAATACCGTTCAAAGCAAACCTGTTCTTCACAATACCAATACTATACTCAGCAGCCGACATCATTTAACCCTGAAAACCATAAAAAAAAATTAATAAAAAGTAAAATATTAAACAAATGGTCTATTATGTATGATGTAACTTACAATTAGATTTGTGAGATTTTTAGGTAAAAATCATGATTATGAAGTAAAAAAAAACAGTGTATTTAAGATACTGAGTGAAATGGAATGAAAATTTATAAATATATAATTAAAAGGTGTTTACTCTAGGGTCAATCCATTTGAAGTGGTCCAATCTAGTTGCTTCAACATTTTTTTTTTTTTTTTTAATATTTTCACCATTGAAATAGCAGTGCATCAGAAGTACAAAAGTGCAATTAGTTTATTTTTTGAATTTTTATTTTTCCAATGGTGGCCATATTATTTTCGAAAAACCGCCTATTTCTAGCTATTTCAGTGCTCTGCTTTAAATCAAATATCTCCTCTTTTACTCATCCTAGAATATTCAAATAAAGACGAATCTCTTTAGAAAGGTCTGACCTTTAATAAAGGTTATTACAACTATGAACTTAAAACTAAGTGTTAAGGTCCAGGTACACCTTCAAAGTTTCAAGTGGTAATTTAAAAAAAAAAAACCCGTTTTCAAAAATTATTTTTTACAAGAAGGCAATTGACTAAGTGTTTGTTATTTTTTTAATTAATGGATAAAGATAGGCACTATAAATTCACAAAGTTTTAAGCTGTGGACTTGCACAGTTTTTTCAATACAAATTTTTGAAATCTTGAAATTTTAAAAATTTCAAAAGTTTAAAGCTTTATATCTCTGTTGGGCAAGAAAATAAAAATTTGAAATTTAGTACAGATTTAGTTCCTGGGTAGAGGATTGAGCTGTCAAAATTTTATTTTGAGGACTCAACTAATTGCAAGGTTATAAAACATTGAAAAGTACTAAAATAAGTATTAAATCCAAAGCGCTAAACAGCATATATTATTTTCTGTCCTTTTTCACGAAATGAAATTTTGACAGTTCAATCCACTACCCAAGGACTAAATCTGGGCCAAATTTCAGATTTTTATTTTCATGCATTACAGAGAAATTTTTGCTTTAAACTTTTGATTGTTTGGAAATTTCAAGAATTTAAAAATAAAAAACCGTGCTAGTCCACAGCTCGAAACCTTGTGAATTTGGAGAACTGGCCTTTATCTATCAAATAAAAAAATAGCAAACCCTTAGTCATCTGCCTTCTGGTAAAAAGAGTTTTTGAAAACTCGGTTTTTTTAGAATTACCGATTGCAAATTTGTAGGGGTACATAGACCGTTGTACTTATTTTTAAGTTCATACTTGTTATGATCTTTATTAAACTACAGATCTTTCTAAAGAGATTGTTCTTTATTAAAATGTTCTAGGGTGAGTTAAAGAGGAGTTATTCGATTAGAAGCTGAGTACTGAAATACCTAAAAATCCGCGTTTCGTTGACGATAAAACTGACCGAATAATTCATATCAATAGAGCGGAAGTGATGAAGCATGGGTTCCAGTAAATAATGCACTGAAAAAAAATACCTCACAACATAACAACTAACTATCGCAAAGAGTAGGGGAGCAGGAGCAAACTAAAACATTAGGCAAGCATTATGTGATAAGATTTCACAGCTTCTTAATCTTAACAGAGATATAAAGCTTTAAACTTTTGAAATTTTGAAAATTTCAAGATTTCAAAAATTTGTATTGAAAAAACTGTGCAAGTCCACAGCTTGAAACTTTGTGAATTTATAGTGCCTATCTTTATCCATTAAATAAAAAAATAACAAACACTTAGTCAATTGCCTTCTTGTAAAAAATAATTTTTGAAAACCGGTTTTTTTAAAATTACCACTAGAAACTTTGAAGGTGTACCTGGACCTTAACACTTAGTTTTAAGTTCATAGTTGTAATAACCTTTATTAAAGGTCAGACCTTTCTAAAGAGATTCGTCTTTATTTGAATATTCTAGGATGAGTAAAAGAGGAGATATTTGATTTAAAGCAGAGCACTGAAATAGCTAGAAATAGGCGGTTTTTCGAAAATAATATGGCCACCATTGGAAAAATAAAAATTCAAAAAATAAACTAATTGCACTTTTGTACTTCTGATGCACTGCTATTTCAATGGTGAAAATATTAAAAAAAATAAAAATGTTGAAGCAACTAGATTGGACCACTTCAAATGGATTGACCTCTAGGACTAAAAAAAAAAAACTATAAACTTGATATTTTTATTTTAAATGCTGATCAGGAATTCGATTGTTATTGTAGCAAATCTAGCTTGATGAGAATAAGTAATGGCCATGTAGACAGGATTACTTGGGAAGAAGATAAGGAAATGAGGTTTTATTCGCCGACTCATATTTATCTTAATTTCAAGTATATAGGTTTCTGTGTAGTAACAACAAACAGGAATAATACATCATGTTAAGATCACCCCTCCCCCCAGCATTAAAAAACTCAAGGGACACAAATAATAAAAAGTTGTGAAAAAAAAAGTATTTTTTTTTTTTTAACTCTATGAATTATTTCTACAATTTTACGCATAAAGATTCTTTTTTTTTAATGTGAGAATTTAGTTTGAATAACTTAGCAAGGAACTAAATCATACTACAGATTAAAATAACTAAATTTACAAGCATTATGGGAAAGATATCTCTGTATCGGTTTTTATTTCTTTTTTTTTTTTTTTTTTTTTTTTTTTTTTTTTAAACCCAGGAGGCATGTATTATTATTATAAGTATTAACTTTAAAGCTTATGAAAAGATTTTTAAAGGACTAGGATATGGAAATAAATCACTCAGATTCAAAAGATAAAAAACCTTATCCCTGCTTGAAGCCACTTTAAGGGCTAGAGGTCACGATGGCACAAAACCATTTTAGTGACAGAGGGGTAGGTACTAATACTTCTAGCTTTTTAGGGAGCCTCTAAATGGCATGAGCTATACTCAGGTAGTGCTCACCAATAGTGAAATTTAACTACTACCTTGTTCCTTTAAATTAAATATAGTTATAAATATTGTAACACATATGTGGGTAACAAATATTTATTAAACAAAAATATGCAGTTATCAGTGCCAAAAATTTAATAAAAATTAAACACTTGAGCAGGTTACAAAAATGATAACGTTATGACACACAATCATATAACTTGAGCTACTTTCATAGACTTATACTAACTCGTTCAGTCACTTGCTCCTTAAATATAATCGTAATTGTCAGGTCTGGAATTTTCCAGAACAAGGTGGACAGTTCTACACCAGCGTGGACAAGGCACGAAAGATCTAGACCCAAACAGTTCGTTTCAACCATTTATTTTGTTCCAACAAACGGTTTTGGATTTGAAATCATATGTTTTTTTTTTATTTAACGATTTAACGTTACACTGCCCCCTCCTTAGAGACATTCCTCCTGGATGTCTTCTTTTACATATGTGCCTGCTCCGTAGGTCGAACAAAAGGTCTCCTCCATAATCCGCTGCACCTGTTCTTCTTTGTGGTTCCCTGCATATGGCGCCAAGCGATTGTAATGGACGATCATAGGCCTTCCTTTGGGATGCTTGAAAACCTTGTAGATCACCCTGTAGGTACCCTCCCAGTTCTTCTGCAACTTTGGGCAGAATCTTCACTTTCTTGTGGGCTTATAAAGCCAAACGAGGTCTCCTTCTTTGTACCCGTTCTGATCCGCTCTACTATCGTAGTGTCTCTTCATCCGGTCGCAGGCGAGGCGAAGGTTCTTCCGAACTAGCTCCTGTCTGTATTCTATTCTCTTCTGGAGTCCGGATAAATAGTCTTGCACAGATATATCCACCACGGGTTTGCTGCCAAAAATGAGGTCACAAGGTAACCTCATCTCTCGAACAAAGAGAACTCTCGTAGTTGCCTGTCCAGGGGATTCATTAACTGCAGAGCGGTAGGCCATGAGGAAGTATGGGATCTGACAGTCCCAATCTCGTTGATGGTCAGAGGTTACCTAGGAAAGGACTTTGTTAGGGTTCAGTTCATCCGTTCTACTATTCCGTCAGACTGTGGGTGGAGGACCGAAGTCCTGGTTTTTCGAATCCCCAGCTTCTTGCAGACTTCCTGGAATAATGTGCTCTCGAAGTTCCTCCCCTGATCTGAGTGTAGTTCAATTGGTACTCCGAAACGGGCGATGAACTCCTTCACCAGAACGTCAGCCAAGGTAGCATAGCCTCTTGGTTGGGGACGGCATATGCTTCCACCCACTTGGAAAAACAGTCCACGATTACAAAGACGTACTTATTTCCAGCGTCACTTTCTGGGAATGGTCCTATATGTCCATGGCTACCCTCTCGAAGGGGCTCCACACAATATAATGCTGCATCCGAGCGCGGCGTTTGCGAGCTGGTCCGTTGCTTGCAAAGCAGGTGTTACATTTACAGCACCAATTCTTGACATCCTCAGAGCAGTTTACCCAATAGAACCTTTCATGCACATGCTGGAGTGTTTTCGTCACACCAAGGTGTCCTCCTGACACTTCATCATGTATCAGACGAAGTACCTCTGGCACGTAGGTCCTCGGTATCAGAAGCTGCTTCCTGGATAGGCTGCCGTCAACGTTCTCCACAACCCAGTTGAGCAAGCCGTCTTCTATTACAAGGGAGTTCCACTATACCCAAATGAAGGCGAACTTCAAAATAGGCGAGAATGGTGCTATCATCTCTTGCCAAGTCGGGTGGCGTTTGGCTAGTTTCCAGCCCCGTATCTTTTTTAACTCAGGGTCATTTTCTTGCCGGTCCCGGATTGTGTCAGGTGTCCATTCTTCGCTAAATACTCCAACGGCGCAAATGTTAGCCTCCTTTTGTTCGATTCGTCTGCAGTGGGAGCAATTAGGTGGGCATGGTCTTCTAGACAAGGCATCTGCGTTGCGATGTCTTACGCCTGGTCTGTGTTCAATTACAAAGTCGTATTCCTGGAGTTTTTGAAGCCATCTGGCAACTTGGCCTTCAGGATTCCTGAAATTCAGCAGCCACTTCAAGCTTGCATGGTCAGTCCACAACAAGAATCTTGTACCATACAAGTATTTGTAAAAATGGTCTATAGACTTGACAACAGCCAGAAGTTCCCGCCTGGTCACGCAATAATTACGCTCAGGTTTTGATAGCGTCTTGCTGAAATATCCAATAACCCGTTCCTGGCCTGCAATTGTGATCAAACACCGCCAATGCCTTCTTCGCTGGCGTCTGTATCTAGGATGAATTTGCCCCCTGGAATTGGGTAGCCCAATATTGGAGCCGAGGTCAACCGTTCTTTCAAGGTATCAAACGCTTCTTGACATTCATTGTTCCAGCTGAAAGGTCTACCTTCTTCATTCAATCGACTCAGAGGCTTCGCAATGTCTCCAAACTTCCTTACATACTGGCAGTAGAAGGAACAAAGGCCCAGGAAACTTGGAATCTGCTGTTTATTGAAAGGAGTAGGCCATTGCTGGACCACCTGAATTTTCGCTGGGTCGACCACTACACCTTCTCCGCTGACGACGTTTCCTAAATAGGTGACCTTAGTCTGGAAAAGATGACACTTTTTAGCGTTGAGTGTCAAATTGGGCGCTTTAAACCTCTTGAAGACGTGTTCCAGATTGGACAGATGTTCCTCAAACGTCCGGCCAACCACTATGAGGTCATTGCGTCATCGAGGTATACAAGGCAAATCTTCCAGGATAAGCCTATTAGAATGTTCTCCAACAGGCGTTCAAAGGTTGCTGGAGCATTGCAGAGGCCGAAAGGTAAAACCGTGAAATCCCATAGTCCCGAACCAGTGTTTAACGCAGTCTTTTCCTTGCCAGCTGGGTCCATCTCTATTTGCCAATATCCACTTTTTTGGTCCAGAGTTGAAAACAGTCTGGATCCTGCTAGAGCATCAAGGGCGTCATCGATCCTCGGCAATGGATAGCTGTCCTTCTTAGTCACGTCGTTAAGCTTCCGGTAATGAAAGCAGAAGCGGGTCGTTCCATCCTTCTTCTTTACGAGCACTACCGGAGAGGCCCATGGACTACTCGACGGCTCCACGACTCCATCTCTTGAAGGGCATTCTAAGCCTCTTGACTTAGGGAAGTCGTCGTGCAGCTTGAAGAATGGGGCGTGCTTCACCAGTATCGATTCTATGACGCGCCACGCTTGTTCCACCTGGCTTCCTGGATTCTGAGCCAAAGACAGGGCGATAGCGATTCACAAGGTCCTTGACTTTCTCCTTTTCCTTTCTTGACAGCGATGGGTCAAGGCCTTCTAACATCCTTCGGAGATTTTTATTAGTTTGTTCCTTCTTTGTAAATGCCTGAAGTATCATGGAGGTTACAGGCTCTAAACTTCCCACCTTAGTGCCCTTCTTGATAGTGACCGTGTAGTCGTTGATATTGCAAAGAGGTATAAGAACCTTATCTGAAGGTAGTACTAGCGCCTTCCCAACAAGGATGCCTTTCCCCACCTCCTGGTCATAATTTCTTGGCTCAAGTAAGACGGGATGTCTAGGCTGATCCGTGGGAGTTGAAGAATCGAGACGAGCAGCTACGATAGTCTCTCATCTTGCAGGAAGTTCCAAGTCTTCACCTAAGGTGACTTCTAAGTTGGCCAATTCTTGATTATGCATAAAAAGTTCCTCCCCCCTAACATTTACGACTTGTCGTTTCAGGTGTATTTGGGAACCACATGCGTTCATTATGTCAATTCCGAGGATCACTTCTTCTTCTATGTCAGCCACTAGAGCTGAGTGCGAGACACAGTTTCAAAATGGTCTCAATCAAACTGTTGGGTTCAACCCAACTGTATCCTTACCTCTGCTTCTCCGAAAACTTTGGCTACTTCTCCTGTAGCTGTTCTCAGTCGCCACCTGGAAGTCGACAGCCTTTTATCACCACCTTCGACAGCCTTTTATCACCACCTTTTATACCACCTTCGGGCCGATGGTCTTTGTAGTGCCAGTGTCTACCATCATGGCATATCCCGTGCCGTTGACAATGTCATCCACATATAAACTAAAGGTTTTTTGCCACAATGAGGCTATCACCACAAGGGGAGGGTCTTGAGGACGTTGTTGGGTCGATGTCGCCCACCAGGAGTCGACCCGTCTTAGTTTCCCTTGGGCTGAGGCGTGTCAGAAACGGTCCGCTTCTTGCAGACACTTCTGACGTGTCCGTTTCCTCCGCATCCTCAGCACTGCATTGGTCTCCTTTTCCGAGAATCAAGCGCCTTCACAACTTTTAAAAGCACCTCTTCCAGGTTGTTCGGGTTCGCCGGTTCCTGTTGCCCCTTTGCTGCAGTCGGTACTGTTCATGGCCCGTATGCCTTGCATGGCTGCGAGAAGCCTCCGTAGCCGCTTCATACTCCAACCCAGTAGAGAGGGCATCCACCAGCAATTTAGGGCGAGCAAGGCGCACCACTCTCTGAAGTTCCGCGTCCCGGGGGCCGTCGACGACTGCCCGAAACGCTAAGCACTCCAACAAATTTTCTGGGGCTGTCGGATAAGCCAATCTTACCATCCTCGCAACGTCCGCCTCAAACTCTTGAGTAGTTTTGGCTGCTTTCTGCTTCCTGCTTTTCAGCTGGGACTGGTACACCTGTTCTAGGTGGGCATGGCCAAATCGCATTTTAAGCTGGCTAACTAATAAGTCAAAATCATAGGGGTCGTTAGCGTTCAGGGTCTGGAGGATATCCAGAGCTTTGCCTCAGAGGGCTACTGTTAAAACAACCGCCTTATCTCTTGGGGACCACCCATTAGCACTAGCCGCTGCGTTAAACTGTTTCAGGTAATTCGACCAAGACGATTTACCATCAAAAGTTGGTGGTTTTATCTTGACTCGGCTCTCCGTTGCTAGGGGTTCAAGTCTTTCCTCATCTTGTAACACCTGTTGGCATAGCGGGTCTCTCGCGAGGGGTTGGGCTCCTTTTTCTAGCATTATTTTCAATCTTTCAAGTTCCTCAAAAGCGATAGCCCTTGCTTCTTGATGAGCCAACCTTTTATTCATTTCAACTGACAAGTTACTTAACTTTTCATTCATTTCGCCAGAGAGGTTGGTCAACCTATCAGTTACCTCAGCAGACTGGCTGGCCAATTAGTCATTGATTTCGGCGGATAAGTTGATCAATTTGTCATTTATTTTACCAGTCAAATTGGTCAGCTGATCATTTATTTCACCTGTTTGGCTGGCCAAACAGTCGCCAAAATTTGACGTTAATCTCTGATAAGTTGGAATTTAGGCTATTTATTTTATCATTGATCTCAGCCGATTGGCTAGCCAATTTTTCATTCATCTCAGCCGACAAATTGGAATTAAGGCTGGTTAATTTGCCATTTATTTCGCCAGATATATTCGAAAATTTACCATTTATTTCAACCGATTGATTGGCTAATTTATCGTTTATCTTATTTATTTCATTAAACATAGCCTTCAAAGAGCTATCCTTAAACTCTACGGTTTCAGGATCTACGCCCTGACTCGAGAAATACTCACGTAATCGGGCTAACAAGATTGCTTTTGAACCTGTAGTGTCCAAATCCAGCTCTTCTAATTCTCTCCTCAGCTCCATTACTTTAAGTTCTCCAATTCCTTTACCTGGCATTTTTTTCTTCTTTTAACCCCACAACTGACACCAGTAGTAACACTTATGTGGGTAACAAATATTTATTAAACAAAAATATACAGTTATCAGTGCCAACGAATTAATAAAACTTTAACACTTGAGCAGGTTACAAAAACTATAACGTTATAACACACAATCATATGAGCTACACAGTCAAGACACAGACTTATACTAACTCATTAGGTCACTTGCTCCTTAAATATAATCGTAAATGGTCAGGTCTGGAATGTTCCAGAACAAGGTGGACAGTTCTATACCAGCAGGCACGAAAGATCTAGACCCAAACAGTTCGTTATAACCGCTTATTTTGTTCCAACTAACATGTTGGAGCCTACGCATGCGGAGTACGCATTTAAAGACAGGCCATTGTTCATAATTAAAGCAATTCTGTTAATTTGAGAAGCGGCAATTAACAAAAAGCATTAATTTCTAATCTAAGTAAGTTGGTAAGTGAAAGTTGTGTGTTGCGCGCACGCACCAGATTTTTTTTTCATCAAATAAGCAGTCAACTTCTTACTACAATTTTTAATTCTATATCAATCATAATAATTTGAGATGGAAAAAATCACTTACCTTAAAAGATGGTGAAAACAAAGATTATAAACAAAAGCATAAATTCAAATTGATAAACACAAACACATATATTTCACAGATAAAAATCTCGGTCTACAACAAGGACGTTTTATGGAGTCGAAATATAAGAAAATTGGACTTTGAACAATGTTATATTTCACAAGACAATGGCTATTTATCAAATGTTTTGTGCTAGGATTTTGATTATTAATAGGTTAACTAGTGAAACACAAATTTCCATTTCCAATTGCTTAATGTTTTGAAGAAATATGCTCGGCTGCTTTTGGTAATAACAATTTGATAAAACATCTAAATACATTCATTCCTTTTAATAGAAAGGTCAGGGAAAAATTTTTACTAGGATCAACTCGAGATTATCCAGAATCGAGATGAAAATACTAAGTGGGAATCAAAAGATTGGTTTCCTAAAAATTTAAACTTACACAAAAATTGTAGGAGTTCTGAGAGATGATTATCACTATAACTGGTCATTAACTATAGTCACTATCCTTACAAATTTAGTTGGAAATCTTAAAAATTTGTAATTTTTCAAACTTCCCTATCAATAAGGAATGATTTATAATAAAAATACAGAGAAAATGAAAATGGTAAAGTATACATCCCATCCATTAGAGGTAGATGCTACATTCAATAAAATATAAGTTCAGACTTTTGTTTAGTAGTGCCAATTCAGTGAGGTGATGCGTACTTGGCAAATTTCATGGACGTTTAACCAGGATGTCTGGAGATACAGTATGTTAATGCTAAAACTCTTGAGGTGATTTAAACAAAATGCACTAATCAAACATTCAATATATTGGAAAAAATTACAAAATAAAAAGGACTGGAAAGTCTCAGTTAGGGGATTCATAAGAAAGTCATGGATATTTATTTATAGTATATTGATAAGGAGATAAACACAAACCTTTGATGGTGTAAAACTTTTGCAGACCAAATAGTAGAAGAATGGTCAAAATAAAACAAAAAATGATCTAATTATGAATTTAACCTAAGTATCAGTAAAAGCATTGATTATGTCTTAGAAAAATAAAAACAAGTAGGAAAAAATTATTTTATTCCCATGAAAAGCCATGCACTTAATGTGTAAAACAACTTTTTTTTTAATTCTAAATTCTCACATTTTAAAATAAAAAATAAGCTCCATATCAACTTCCTAATTGTCATATCACAAAAATTTTATTTGCTGATATACCCAATTCTTTCTGGCTGTAGATAAAGAAAAGTTCATAAATTATCTCTTCAACTCATAAATGATCATTACGATTTTATAAAAAATTCTTACGATACATACACACACTATGGTAAAAATTTGGAAATTAAGCCCAAGAAATGTGTTTCCAATCAATCTACATTGCTAAATATTTAGAATCTAGTAATTAAGGAAGAGTTTGTTTTGATAAGGGTAAATAGTTACCAGTTATTTAATCTCAATTCTAATAGATGATAGGCTTGAAGAACAACACTTATTTCAAAAACAGGCTAATCCAAGTGCTTGAATCGGTCTCGATTTTCAGTTTTTCCTGGAAACAAATTTAATACATAATTCAATAGCAATAAGATTAAAAAATCAGATGATCTTAGGATATTTAGGCTATATGATTTGCAAATGATAACATTAAGTGATGATGGCCTTGCAGAAAATTATTAAAAACATAAAAAAATAAAAATAGAGACACAGGTAAATTGCAAAAACCAATTAAGTATACTCGAGGCAAAATCAAAATGGAGAGAGAATGATAAAAATAAACTCAGGAATATCAAGGGCACTCCATGTGACTATCAAAAGTCATCAACTGTATTCAGCTAACAGATGGAGATAGTTTTATATCGAATTTGCCAACTATAACTGTAGAAAATATGCTGAAATGGATTTGGCAGGGGAAAAAACGTACCACTACAACGATGTTAAGAAATGTAAAAATGAGTATCCATTATAGATAAAGAGGAAAAATAAAATGACTACTAAAAAAAATCATACTCAATTTGGGAAGTAGAAAAAAATGCATTGAAAATTTTCTAAACAGTTAATATAAGGCTAATTCTTCTTTCCGAAATTACAACTCGTGGTGAGTTTGGGCCTCCTTTAGCATCAAACACCAGTCTTTTCAGTGAATTAATACTCCTTTCGAGAATAAAGACCATTATTATAATAGAGTATTACCAGTTGGGAAACAGAATCTACTACTTCTATCTACTACTTTCTAAAATCTTAACTGTTTACAAACTCAGAGCCTTACAAAAATAGCAGGTGCAATGTCAACCCCTAGTAATGCAATAGAAAATATTACATGTTTACCACCAATGCTGGATGGAAGAAACCTGATATTCCTAAAAATGCACTAAAAAACAGAAAGTGTACTTAAAAAATAAATAAATAAAAAGAAGGATTTAAAGTAAGGATCAGGGACACCATTGAGTCTCAACACTTTTTTTTATTATCTTTATTTCAGCAGACATTACGGTCATTCGGCCATATCATTTATTTTATAATTAATGGGTAACTTTGATGTTCCTTACAGCATTGATGATGGCCGAAACGTCAGCTAAAATATAGTTAAAAAAAAAAAAGTGTTAATTAATTATTTTATATTAATTTAACCATTATTGTGGAGTAACCACCTATTTTTTAAATTATTTTAAATACTTTATTTTTTAAGAGAAAAGACTTGGCTTAATATTTAAAATAATTTAAAAAATAGGTGGTTACTCCACAATAATGGTAAGAGATGCCCAAAATTGGACAAAAATTGTCCATCTCCCGTAAATACTCGCAAAACTTGCGAGATCGTGGGAGTGGTGTCAGTGAAGAGGAAGGATTTGGCACCGTTTGGAAGGGACTCCGTGGTGTAATGGATAGAGTACCGCGCATGTCACGCGGAAGACCCAGGATCGATTCCCAGCGGAGCCAAGTCTTTTCTCTTCAAAAATAAATTGTTTAAAATAATTTTAAAAATAGGTGGTTACTCCACAATAATGGTTAAATTAATATAATTAATTTATTTTTGAAGAGAAAAGACTTGGCTCCGCTGGGAATCGAACCTGGGTCTTCCGCGTGACATGCGCGGTACTCTATCCATTACACCACGGAGTCCCTTCCAAACGGTGCCAAATCCTTCCTCTTCACTGACACCACTCCCACGATAAAAAATAGGTGGTTACTCCACAATAATGGTAAGAGATGCCCAAAATTGGACAAAAATTGTCCATCTCCCATAAATACTCGCAAAACTTGCGAGATCGTGGGAGTGGTGTCAGTGAAGAGGAAGGATTTGGCACCGTTTGGAAGCGACTCCGTGGTGTAATGGATAGCATACCACGTATGTCACTCCGTAAACCCAGGTTCGATTCCCGGCGGAGCCAAGTCTTTTCTCCTCAAAAATAAATTTAACGATAATAATTTAATAATTTAAAAATTGACGAACGTCAAGAGATGCCCAAAATTGGACAAAAATTGTCCATCTCTCGTAAATACTCGCAAAACTTGCGAGATCGTGGGAGTGGTGACAGTGAAGAGGAAGGATTTGGCACCATTTGGAAGGGACTCCGTGGGGTAATGGATAGCATACCGCGCATGTCACGAAGAAGACTCGGGTTCGATTGCAGGTGAAGCCAAGTCTTTTCTCTACAAAAAATAAATTATTTAAAATAATTTAAAAATTGACAAACGTCAGGAGATGCCCAAAATTGGACAAAAATTGTCCATCTCCCGTAAATACTCACAAAACTTGCGAGATTGTGGGAGTGGTGTCAGTGAAGAGGAAGGATTTGGCACCGTTTGGAAGCGACTCCGTGGTGTAATGGATAGCATACCACGCATGTCACGTGGTAAACCCAGGTTCGATTCCCGGCGGAGCCAAGTCTTTTCTCCTCAAAAATAAATTTAACGATAATAATTTAATAATTTAAAAATTGACGAACGTCAAGAGATGCCCAAAATTGGACAAAAATTGTCCATCTCTCGTAAATACTCGCAAAACTTGCGAGATCGTGGGAGTGGTGACAGTGAAGAGGAAGGATTTGGCACCATTTGGAAGGGACTCCGTGGTGTAATGGATAGCATACCGCCCATGTCACGAAGAAGACTCGGGTTCGATTGCAGGTGAAGCCAAGTCTTTTCTCTTCAAAAAATAAATTATTTAAAATAATTTAAAAATTGACGAACGTCAGGAGATGCCCAAAATTGGACAAAAATTGTCCATCTCCCGTAAATACTCACAAAACTTGCGAGATTGTGGGAGTGGTGTCAGTGAAGAGGAAGGATTTGGCACCGTTTGGAAGCGACTCCGTGGTGTAATGGATAGCATACCACGCATGTCACGCGGTAAACCCAGGTTCGATTCCCGGCGGAGCCAAGTCTTTTCTCCTCAAAAATAAATTTAACGATAATAATTTAATAATTTAAAAATTGACGAACGTCAAGCGATGCCCAAAATTGGACAAAAATTGTCCATCTCTCGTAAATACTCGCAAAACTTGCGAGATCGTGGGAGTGGTGACAGTGAAGAGGAAGGATTTGGCACCATTTGGAAGGGACTCCGTGGTGTAATGGATAGCATACCGCGCATGTCACGAAGAAGACTCGGGTTCGATTGCAGGTGAAGCCAAGTCTTTTCTCTTCAAAAAATAAATTATTTAAAATAATTTAAAAATTGACGAACGTCAGGAGATGCCCAAAATTGGACAAAAATTGTCCATCTCCCGTAAATACTCACAAAACTTGCGAGATTGTGGGAGTGGTGTCAGTGAAGAGGAAGGATTTGGCACCGTTTGGAAGCGACTCCGTGGTGTAATGGATAGCATACCACGCATGTCACGTGGTAAACCCAGGTTCGATTCCCGGCGGAGCCAAGTCTTTTCTCCTCAAAAATAAATTTAACGATAATAATTTAATAATTTAAAAATTGACGAACGTCAAGAGATGCCCAAAATTGGACAAAAATTGTCCATCTCTCGTAAATACTCGCAAAACTTGCGAGATCGTGGGAGTGGTGACAGTGAAGAGGAAGGATTTGGCACCATTTGGAAGGGACTCCGTGGTGTAATGGATAGCATACCGCCCATGTCACGAAGAAGACTCGGGTTCGATTGCAGGTGAAGCCAAGTCTTTTCTCTTCAAAAAATAAATTATTTAAAATAATTTAAAAATTGACGAACGTCAGGAGATGCCCAAAATTGGACAAAAATTGTCCATCTCCCGTAAATACTCACAAAACTTGCGAGATTGTGGGAGTGGTGTCAGTGAAGAGGAAGGATTTGGCACCGTTTGGAAGCGACTCCGTGGTGTAATGGATAGCATACCACGCATGTCACGCGGTAAACCCAGGTTCGATTCCCGGCGGAGCCAAGTCTTTTCTCCTCAAAAATAAATTTAACGATAATAATTTAATAATTTAAAAATTGACGAACGTCAAGAGATGCCCAAAATTGGACAAAAATTGTCTATCTCTCGTAAATACTCGCAAAACTTGCGAGATCGTGGGAGTGGTGACAGTGAAGAGGAAGGATTTGGCACCATTTGGAAGGGACTCCGTGGTGTAATGGATAGCATACCGCCCATGTCACGAAGAAGACTCGGGTTCGATTGCAGGTGAAGCCAAGTCTTTTCTCTTCAAAAAATAAATTAATTAAAATAATTTAAAAATTGACGAACGTCAGGAGATGCCCAAAATTGGACAAAAATTGTCCATCTCCCGTAAATACTCACAAAACTTGCGAGATTGTGGGAGTGGTGTCAGTGAAGAGGAAGGATTTGGCACCGTTTGGAAGCGACTCCGTGGTGTAATGGATAGCATACCACGCATGTCACGCGGTAAACCCAGGTTCGATTCCCGGCGGAGCCAAGTCTTTTCTCTTCAAAAATAAGTTATTTATGTTAATTAATTAGCGTTAAAAAAAAAGACTCAATTAATGGTCGCCCTGATCCTTATTTTAAATCAACTGAAGAATCTCAAGAAAAGGAGTGGAGCATTACTATAAAAGGATTCATACAGGTTAAAGAAATGAAGTGCTATGCAAGAACCAAGAACCAATTGGCTAAACAGGGGATAAAAGAAGTTGAACCGCTTCACATGGATCCCTAAACTATTCCATCATCCTAAAAGAAAAGCACAGTTCAGACAATGGACAAGTGGAACCGGAATTCGCATTGACTTTCCCGATAGAGAAATCGTTTTCTACTGGGCACAACTTAACAAATTATAAGGTGGAGCAGGAGCCTATACTTTGGGTCTCTATAAAATTATTCACCTAGTTGGTGAATTGAGTAACAGCCATTATCAATTAGCCTAGCAACCAAATAAACTTAATCAGAGCCGTGAAAAATTGGTTTTGCAATGGACTCCTGGACACAACAGTTTTAGAGGAAATGAGAAAGCGAATGGACTGGCTAATACTGGATCCTGTCAACCACTAATAGATGCAGAACTTCCCTGGTATAATATAGCTAATATCAACAAATAAGTCCTTGTCATTCAATGTCATTCAATAAAATCAGACCAATAAAGTTACAGCTTTTTATTTTATTTTTTCATTTGTTCTCTACGTCTATACATACATTTAAAAGTCATGTTAGTTACACCATTAATAGCTTCTGCTGGAATGATTTTTAGTTTTCGATCAGCTGAATTTATCTTCGGCTTGAATAGCAGAGTAAATATAAAAGCATCGAAAATATTAACAAAAAAATTGTTATAGTAATAATTTGTTGGATTACGTAAGAACGACTGGACCAATTTGGTTACTTTAAATTTTTAATTATATTTAACAGTTCAAATTGGGTTCATACATGAAGAAAGATTGTTGAAGTTAACCGGAAGGTGCTTAAATTGCAACTGGACTAAATAGTTTGCATTTGATATGGATTTATTTTCACGCATAAACAAAACATATCAATTTTTTGTTATTCATATAGACAATGAATTGGAGGGTGTCTTGATTCCATAAAAAGAGAAAAAAGAATTATTATTATCTAGGTAAAGTTTTTTTTCATGATCCATACATAATTATTCACAAAACAAAATTCTGTTAAACTGTCAAGTTTGTTTTAAAACGTGTAATTAAAAAGGTAAAAAAAATTGGCGAGTCAGATATTTAAAAGGAGCTTTTACAGTTAAAAAGGGCCTTACTTAGATTTATGTTATTTACTTCTAACTCCCGTTCGCTTCGTTAACTCAAAAAAGATAATTAAACCACCAAGGGGTCTTTTTCAGTTGGGCTCTTGGCCACAAATTGTGCCAAATAGCCCATGCCCAGGAGCCACACTTTAAAGTTTTAGCAATAGATCTACATAAAATAACAGAGCAACCCCACCCAAAAAAAAATTGCTTTAATTAAGGCCTCTAGTAACAAATAGTTTGCCTTCTTTGTTTACTTCTTCCTTCAAAACCCCAATATAACCCACTCACACAATGTTTAAAAGCCAACAAGGAAGTGACAGGATTATAAGTCTGACAGCATAATTATGGCAAAGAGGTAAAGACTCACACTTCAATTGTTTTACCAAACATTTTTACGAAATGGTTATTAAATTAGTATTATGTGAATAACATAAGAAATACAATATATTTGGTGTAAGAACTCTGAATTGATAACAGAAAAAAATGGAAATCTGAGGTGCAGATGAGATAGAGCAGATGGAAGCTCACAAAATGCCAACCACCAAATGGAAAGGTTGAAAATTATTAATAACTATAATTCAACTGCTGCTCAACTTATAAATAAAATTCAACTGCCTTAACCTGGATATAAAACATTTTTTCAGTTGTAAAAACAAGAAGTAAAATTGATAGACTAGTACCAATGGTTCAAACAAAGCAATGCATAAAAAGAATTGAAATCGGTACATGATTAAAGGGTTATAATTGATTGAAAACAAAGGAGTGAATTTGGCTACTTCTTAAATTATCAGAATTGGTATGTTATTTTTTTTCGTGAAGGAGTTTTTTTTTGAGTATTCAATGAGTGATGTATACAATGGTCATGTGGAATGCAAATAGCTATTTAATAGGAGATCAAAAATCACTTTGAAAATGTCCAACTAGAAAAACATGCATATCAAATAATACAACAAATAAACCATTATGAGCCATTGTTGAACCTGATAAAAAACAAAGATAATTCACTACCAAGTAAGTCAATAACCATTGGTAAATAGTTAAACAAAACATTTTATTATCCTAATAAATAACCTACATTACATTTAAAATATAATGAGATAAAATAAATGTCTGTCTTAAAGGATATAAAAAAAACAAAAAAAAAAACACTTTCTTTTCTTCTATCATTATCAACTGTAATTTTCTAATGTATTAAATCTCATATGTACCAAATCAATCACATGGGGTAATATAACTGAGCCATTACTTATTTATAAAAGATAATTAAAATATGAATAAATTATAAGTCATGGAACCAAAACATTGTTAATTATGTAAAATAAATTATTCAAAACATGGAATTTACTTAAGTCTTAAATTGCATTCAGACTTCATTAGTACACTAAATACTTTCTTTGACTTGCTCAAATCATAAAAAAAAAAATCTGAGAAGATGGAACATACTTCTCCAGTGTTAACGCTTATAAAAAAAAAAAGTAGAGATGAGGAACTACCAAATGTTTTAAACAAAACTCATAAAAGTAACTATGACTTAATCACCACTGCGCTTGGAAGCTGTTACTGAGCCCTGGTATAATAATTTATTGGTATAAAGATTTTAATAATATTTTTATGAATCAAGCTTTCTAAATGTGGATGGAATAAAATAAAACATCGAATTACCTGAGTAAAAAACTGAGAGTTTCATTTTCACTGATTCCAAAGGAGAGAAAGAGGTAAATGCGCGCCAAACTACTCGCCTACAGCTTGAAGACGCCAGAAGTAGCTTCTTGGCTGTTCACAGCAATACCTACTATATTTGCATCATGAGATTTTACACGTTTAATTATATATATGGAATATAAAAAAATAAACGTATCAATAAATGACAGACCAAAACATGAAAGAGGCAGTTCTAAATCACCACAACGAAAAGCACTACTTTCTTTGATCACTTCAGTGTTTACTTGTTTTGAAATAGCACTTAAATTTTCGTAACATGGTAAACGAAAAAATATCTATTATATGCAAACCGCGTGCAGCTATCTTTTAGAATGTTAGTAATTAATCCTGATTTTAAATGTGTTTTTCTTGTTTGCTTGTTTTTTTTTGTAAATTTGAAATATGACCACTTAATACATACCTTTGGATGTGAGAATATTTTAGAAAATACCTTATTATGATAATTTAATCAATCATTACATAAATTTTTCTTTTAAATTACATGAGTAAGAATATTTCATATATGTAATGTGAGTTCATTTATTTGATATATATTAATGCATATCAACGGAAGTATAAATAAAATAACAAAGTTCAAGGCGGGCTTAAAGGTTATTTTTTTAGAGGCCTTTTTTTCAGACAAATTTTTGAATAGAAAAATATACCTGACCCAGCATTTATCTCGTTTAACTTTCTTCGTTATTTGAATTGAAATAATCCAATTATTGCCATGAAAAATTTAATCTTCGAGATGCTTAGAAAGTTTACCATTAATTTATCTTAATATTTTATGGTTTTACATTTTTTTGTTTATTGGTTAATTAATTTTCTAATGATAACCTTACTCCTGCCAGGTTTTGAACCCTTCATCGCAAGGGTAGATCCCGGGGAAGGGGGGGGGGTCACAGGGTCATGCCGCCCCATAGAATTGTGGTTTTTCATTTTTTTTTTAACATATAATGCAATTAGGTAGTTTCTATGCCTAAACTTAACACTTTTAGCTGTTCGCATCGCATTCCTTCTTAATACACGGTAGTATTCTAATTAAAAACGGTGCATGACCCTCCCCCAAATTTCGTGCTTTATAGTTTGGAAAGGAAAGAAACGATGACTTTGACTGCTGCGCGAGTGGAAATTAATGTTTATATTTAGCCCTATTCTGAGTTAGCTATTTGATGCAATGTAGTCAGGGGCCTTTGGATAGATAGTAAATATCTGCATCTGTACTTTTGTTTTCAATTTATTCAATAGATTAATTTCTTGCCGAAGGAAGAACTTCGATATAAAGTGCTATGTTTATGGTTTAGCAGCTATGTAATTCTGGGTGACCAGATGTAATTAATAAAATGGAGGACATTTCTTTTGAAAAATGAGGAAAAATATATAACTCAGTAGGAAAAGGAACTTAAGGAATAAAGCTTTTTGATAACGATTGGTAACCACTGTAATTAGTGAAAAAATTTACAAAAATATTATAGAAAATAACCCAGGTTTAGTTGCTGTTCTCTACATAATATTATATTATACTTAAATGAGAAATACATTAAAATTATATAAATGCCAGACATTTTGCCATATTACCCAAATATGGCATGTTCTCCAAAAGCTGGATATCTGGCCACCCTGATGTAATCCCATTATTCCTTTTAAAATACAAAAAAAATATAGATACCTATATAAATAAAGATGAAATTCTGTTTGTTTGTTTGTTCTTTATAGAAATCCATTCACTTTGTCCTAAATTCTCCAAATTCCGCTCAGTGGTTCTTTGGTACCAGGTGCGAACACCTGTCCATATTAAAATTGGATAGTCATATGAATAGCCAATCTCTAGCTATATTCTTTATTGTTATAAAAATTGTGTTTATCTCGCTTTACATTGGTTTTTACGAATTGTTTGAGTCTCATTTTATAGATTTAAAAAATGAAATTCTCCGGGTGAAACTGGTATATACACCTAGTATAATTATATAATATTTCAGTAAGGGTCACAACCCCTGTGACCCCTCCTTCTCTGGATCTGCCCTTAAAGTAATATAGGTTAATGCAACTTTTATGTTACTTATGGGCATTTGTTGTTTTGACAAGTTATGTTACTGTATTATAAGCGAAATGATGTACCTGGACCACTGGGGGCCCATATTTTTGAGAAGTTGAGAACTGTGGATAAATAAAATGAAGTTAAATAATCTCTTGCTATGGGTAGGTTCATAATAGTACTAATTATTGCCTGTGTGCGATGAGAACTAACAGTAACAGTTTTGTCAGAAACAAAGAAAAACAAAACCGCCAGAGAATCTTAAAAATTGTAATTAAAATTAACTGATCATTTGTATAAGAAAAAATCTTCAAACCAGAAACCCATCTGGGTGGAATATCAATCCATTATAATTTATTCGTCTCGCCAAATAATTACATTTTAGCCAAATTATATTTTTAACAATTGAAGAAAATTACAACTTAAGAATTGTCTGGGCTTTCTTCCCTCCTCCCTATACCTTATTACAGATTAAACAACCAACATTCTCTTTAGGTATCAGATTATATAGGTAGGATTCTCTAGGCTAATATCTCTGCAACTGTTCGAGATAAATTAGTGACTTTTTTCTGCAATTAGGGTTTAAAAGTTACTAAAACATGAAACATGAATGTCCTATATTACCTGTTCATAAGCCAACATTTTTTTTTTTTTAGTATTTATAACTAAGCACATTGTATCCTACATTATTCTTAAGCTTTTTTTTTTCTTTTTCAGGAACTATTATTTATTTTTATTTATTCATTAATCATTATGCAAAGAATCTTAAAAAAATTAAATAAAATTAACTGACTATTTGTATATGGAAAACTCAACACTAACAATAACAACATACTTTCCGATGAAACCAGGAAGCTCACGGGTAATACTGCTAAATCTCTGCAAAAATTATCCTGACGAAATTATCTTTATTGGAGGACATTTTAATTATGAAATGAAATGATAGGGAGCAATAGGAATTAGTTATTGTTAGAATTAAACCAATGTAAAACATTAAAATAATGGTTTCTTGATTTCTCTCTAAATCAATACAACAATTTTTTCGTTAACTAAAATAATTTTGTTAAATTATTATATGAAATATTCCAACACATTTATAGTTTTATCATCATTATTTTAAATTGTATTAAAAAATGGACTTCATCATTATCTTTAGAAAAACAGAAGCTAAAGAATGATGTAAGAAATGATATACTTTATTATTATGCCTCAAACAATTTTTGTGAATTTAAAACAATACGGGATATGCATCATGATGTAGGATCTTTTAAATCATATTTACTACAAAATATTTGCTGATTTAACCCCAAACCCTTGCAGAGATATTAACCTAGAAAATCGAGACTAACACAATGTATAGACAGTTAGAGTAATATTTTAATAAAATTGACAGAAGTACAACAGAATTGAACCAAAATCCTGAATCAAATACAATACACTCTCAGCACAATACCTTCCATTCTGTGTTTAACACATCTTAGCTAGAACAAAATGGTCGGCGAGTTTTTTGGCACACTTCTTGTTACCCTGGACCCTCCCATGAGCTATTTTACTTTTATGCCCTTTCCTAAAATTGACATCCTACTGCTCTGCATATTGTTAGTTCTATATGTTACTTCCTTACTTTTAAATTAAACAAAAAAAAAAAAATTACCCACATCCACTCCCACTCCCCACGAATACACAAAAGTGCATAAGCAGGACAAAGACATTAGAACTTACAGATATCAATAAACAACTTGATTCCTTCAACCAAATACTATATGTTGGATATCAGCATCCCTATTACAATAAAAGAATCTTCCTCTGTGTGAGTTCCATGATGGAATCTTTAGTGCAGCAAGACAAAGAAAATGGCACTTAATTGATAAAAAAAGTTCAATAACTATATGGGGACTAATAACACCATAAAGCATAGCTTTAGACCAACTGACAGTTCACTTCTGAAGACACTAGTAATTAATAATAAGTGTATCAGAACGCAACCATGTCTAAAGGTCTGGTCACCCTTAACCCAACCGCAGCACGGGTGTATCGGATCTGATTCAAATACGAAGAATTGATAGTAACGGGTTGGTTGACCAGGTGTTGGGCAAGTGTGACCGGTTATCTATCCTTCGTAAATGAATAAGTTCCAAAACACGCCCAAGCTGTAGTGCGGTTATGTGTGACCAGAGCTTAATTTTTATAAGTTATCTACTCCCTTCTTTCTAAAAGGCATTGAATTAATGTGAATCCCACAGATTCACTCAAACTATAAATAGCAATCCAGAAATAAGATGGTTAAATCAGCATCGAACACCATATTTATTGGTATAATCATTGTAAGCCTAAGGTTCCCTTTTGACCAGTACAACGTGAATCATCAGCTGCATGTTCATTTATAGTCACTATTCCAATAACAGAAGTACAAATGATTCACGAACATAAACATTCAAAAAGTAATCATATAAACTTACTTATAAGATTAATAAAATTTAAATTTCATGAGAATACTAAATATTACTCACTTAAAATCTCAATGTTCTCCTTAAATCCACTTAAATTAATGCTAATGTATAATACATACACTGAAATTTAGATGCCTAATCAAGAAAATAAAATAAAATATTTTTTAAGAAAATGAAACAGTAGGAAAAACAATACACATTATAAGATACTTATGATGCTTCATATTTTATTTTTTGTTAATATTACAAAATCTATATTTTTAATCATTATTTACAAATAATGGTAAGAGGCCATAAGCTGAAAATTGGTCATAAATCTAAATATAGTCCATATACATTATATAATCCAATTTAATCTATATAAAACAGTATTAAAGTACTATACAGTTTATACATGAACAATAATTCCCAAAATTGTAAATTGATTATCATCATGTAATCAGTTTAGTAAAATATGTATGCTCTGATAAAATGGCATCATCCAATTAAGTGGAATTGTTTAAAGTTATAACAAATACAGTTATACAAATAAATTTTAATCTAATCGAATGTAGTTTTCACAAATAATACAAAACATTTGAACATGTCCATCTACCATTGTATGAAGGAATGTAGTTCTGTGTTCTAATCTTCACACCGAACATTATCACAGTTGTTGCTCCAGAACATGCATCCTACCCCACTATAACAAATGAGGAAAACCGCTGCCAAGAATACGACACTGCATATTGTACACGGTTTCCTTTCAAGGAAAAATCCAGTCAAGTAAAGAACCATGAACATTACATGAGTCTGAAGCAATGTAGGATTCACAGGTTTGGGAATCAGTAGAACTGGAATAAGCCACTGAAGACAATACATTTTCAGACAAATAAAGAATTTTCATTTCTTAACCCAATATTTCTCAATAACATTGATACAAAGCCAACACATGATTTGAGCCAATACACATAACCTACACAGAATTAGGTAAATGACAACAGCTGATAATGATGAGACCAAAATTATGTCATTAGAAATGCCTATGAATAAATTTTTAAAATAATAATTTATTCTTTTAAGAAAATACATGCATTATTTTTTAAAATTTATTTTATGCAAAATTTAGAAGTAGCAAAATTAAAAAATAAACATCATATGGATAAGGTTTCTTTAACTGGCTGTGGCAGCTATTCTTCTGTGAACTAGCTTTACACACGTGTTGTAGCATTCAGAAGTTTTCTGTAGAAAATGGAAAAGCCCGACGTTTTGGCTCGAGTTGTCAAAATCCTTGGCCGTACTGGCTCTCAGGGACAATGTACTCAAGTTAAGGTAGAATTTATTGGTGATCAAAATCGTCAAATCATCAGGAATGTTAAGGGGCCCGTCAGGGAAGGCGATATTCTTACCTTACTGGAGTCTGAGCGTGAAGCTAGGAGATTAAGGTGAGCAAATATGTATAGTTACATTATTTCCTTATCGCTTATTACTATTATAAATGTTGATATACATCCCTGTCATGAATTTAATCTAATTACTAATCTTGTCCAGACCAGATCCTAGCCATACAGCTTCAAATATGCTCATATGAATCTATATTTTCAATCTTTTAGTAAATTACATATCATTTATGAAACCATTGCATTGTAATTCTTTTATTGAAAGGAAGTTTAAAATGTTTTTTTAACAACTTTGGACAGTGAATGTTGATCTCATGTATTAAATATCCTAAGGTTTTTTAACTTTTTCTCTTTTAAAGTATGCTATTTTCCTGCCGGAGGAATGTCATTCCATTATTATACATTAGAGCTTTATTAATTTGTTATTTTTAAACAATTTGATTAGAAGATAAAAGATTCCACCACAGCCGGGAATCGAACCTAGGTCCTCTGCATCTCTTAAAACGCTCTTACCTCTGACCTAACCCTGGGGCCATTCTTAACTGTGTACGAATCTTTCTCTTCTGTGATCCCACACACAGAGAATCAATTATGCATAACCATTGCATTGTAATGTCATCGGTAATTCGGATAATGGATATTCATTTAAATGTTGAAATATGTATATTGCTCATTTGGAAGTGCCTCAATCCAAAAAACAGAAATTTTACTGAAAAAGCATATTTTGTGACCATTATTGCTAATTGTCAACTCTATGGAACACTGTCCTGACTGCTCTACAGTTAGGGAAAGTAAAAGAAATAGTTTTTAACAATCTGGAATTTTTCTTGATGAAAGATTATGTGATTTGAAGTCTTTTAAGCAAATATGAAAATTTTCATGCAGTGGCTGTCTTCTTCGATATGTAATATGTAAGAACTCACAATATACTACCTGATTATTCTTATACAGTTGACAAAGATGTTGGTGATAAATAATTAGAGGTGTCTCCCATCATTTTTATTCACAGATAAATTCATTTTATTTTATTTAAAACAACACTAAATATAAATAAATTAAAGATCAATTTGATTAAAATTATATTTATTAATGTATTTAAAGTAGTTCCTTTTTTGTGGTAATTTTTTTTTTTTAATTGTGATTAACGAGCATTAGGATAATCTACATTTCACTGTTTTGAAATTTTATCCCATAAGGACTTCAAGTAATTTTATTGTTTTAAGTCGGTAGTGTGACATTAATAATTATTTGAATCATGAAAAGTTGTAGGTTCAGATTTTGACTCGAAGTGTGTGAGAATAATTGAAGCGTGGAAATGCATAAGGGTCTAAGTGCCAAAAAAATGAAACAAAGTATTTTTTGCCAAATTGTTAAATGCACCGAAGCCATTCTTCAGAAATGGGTATAAGTAACGTTTTTTTTGTAAGAAAAGAGTTCATTGAACATATGAAAGATGGCATGAGTGTAAGCACTGAAGTAGCTCACCCTAGAGGGTACAAGTCTCATCATTCATTATATGTGCCAAAGCCATTCTATCCATTTTAAGTAATATTTTGTTGTTAGAAGAGAGTTCATTGAACGTATGAAAGATGGCACTGAACATAGTTCACCCTATAGGGTATAAGTCACATCACATCTGTAAAAATTTCTTAAGGCACTTATACCCTTATGCATTTACAGGCTTCAATTATTGGGACCATAATCGTCCCGAAGACAATTTGCCTGCAACCATTTCTCCGTACCAATGAAAATAAATGTATGAGTCCCTGATTCACCAAATGCTCTAAAATATCAAGACTCTTAAAAAAGATCCCTAGTAATATGCCATTATTTCAGAGCCTCTGCTTTGGTTTTTAATCTTGTAATATGTATCTAATTTTTATTATTTCCAAAATCTACATTTTACCATTCTATTCAATAAAGATATAGGGTAGAGTAGGGTAAAGTGGGGACATTTTTTGTTTTTTCTTGTGAATTCTACATTTTTCACTAAAAAGCTAATATGATTCATAACTTTTGCTATTAGAACTGGAAGACATGGCATGATCCGTCTAGTAGGCGGTTCTGGTATTTCAATTTTTATGCACTGGCATTATAAACATTAAATAGGGAAATATATTAAGCATACAGCCTAACAACAATGAGGTAAATGGTTTAGTAAATGTAAAAGTTAGGTTAAATAAGTCAGGGACGTCTCCACTTTAGCCGACAGGAAGGAAACTTTAAAGAAAATAAAAACCATAAAACGATAATAAATGTGGATAGAAACATTAAAACAAACACAAGCACACATGAATAGAATGACCAACCCCAATGAAATAATAAACATAGCAATCAAGGACTATGTGGTTGAGTTATAACATCTTTGAAGTTAGTACTAAAATGAGAGAAAATGCACTCAAAATATATATTTAACTCTCAAATTCTAACAGAACAACTTTTCATTATAAAACCCCTTGCTAAACTAACACCACAACCAAAGGAATCAAATGTACTATTCAGTTGATAAGTAGTGCCAAAAGACACTGTGCTAAGATCAGTACCCCACTTTACCCGATACCCTACTTTAGCCAACTCTCCCCTCAGTCATAAGTACTTATGTTTCTGGTAATTCAGTTAAAAATTATTGTTGAAGGTTACATTACATATGTTACTATTACGTTCTGACATTCATTACGTTTTGAGGTGGAATTTATTTTTATTTTATAGCTATATTTATTTTTATATTTTATTTTAATAATTTTTATTTTTAGTATGTATTTTATTTTAAAGTATATTTTTTTTTCAATATAGGTGAAGAAAAGGGTGGTGGACTGGCGATAAAGCTAAAAAACTGAAAGAAAACAATGCGACCTTGTATTTAAGCTATTTGTTAATAAAATAACCAATGATTTTTTAACTGTCTAATTTATTTCTTTATGCCCCTAGTTTAAAACTTATTTTTATGCTTAACTTTTGACCTCTTAAACTTGCATTAAACAGCTGAAGTGCCTTTTAGGTGGATTATTTCTTTTCTTTTTAAGGCTTATGTGTGCAGCATTGAAAATTTGTGGATTGAATGTTAAGAGTTGTATTTAAAATTGAATAGTTTTAATCTTTGATGGTCTATCCTCTGCTCGATTGAGTCAGAAATAAACTGGTTATTATCCAGACTAAAAATAATTTTAACTTTTTTAATTTTAACAGTTCTTATATTGATCTGAGCGTGCCAAAATTTATTTAATTTAATATTAACCAAGTTGTAACAAGAGTAGGAAGCTTTCTTGAAAAATTCAACTGTATATGAGCTAGGGATGTAGTGACTGATGTGTGAGTTTAGTGGTGCTGCTACCCATGTTTGTGATCTAAATATATCATTCTTAATCACACTCTCGCCCCTTTGTTCTTATAGTATTATTGTCTTCTTTCTTATTAATAAAGTTCTACCATTTATTTTCAACTAGACTTATTACTGGCCGAGGTAAATTTAATAAAAAAAAAATTACTCAGTAATCTGACAGTTACAAGGGCTAGACACATCACAGAAGGACGAAAGAAAAATATACCTTGCATATTATTAGATCAGAAGTTTGGTCAATGCTTGAAATAATTAACAAATTTACATTTTTTTTAATTGTACTTATTAATTTTTTTTTCTAACTTTACCTCTAATCAGCTAACAACAGTCCAGTTTAGATATTTTTTGAAGAGTGTATTACCTTACCATAAACTAGAATATGAGTTATTGTTTTAGTATACTAATAACTAGAGCTCAGATTCCCATGCAACTGCATCTTTTTATTGGTAAGTCAGAATAAAGCAAACTCAAGTAACTTATCCGAATCAAGCCTAATGGAATATTTTAATGAAATTTTATACTGCACAAAATTGCACATTTTTAGGTTTACTGCACGAAATTGCACTTTGGGGTTTACTGCACGATATTGCTCGTTTTGGTGTATTTAGAATAACTTGCTCCTTGATAGTCGGCATCCTAGACCTCGACAAGCTCCCAAAACCTTATTTAATATGCAAGCTTTTAGAAAAACCAATCGCGAAACCGTATATCATTCAGTAAACAATTTTTCGAATGCGACGTTTCAGGACAAAATTATACTTTTACTGACTGATGCTTCCCCGTATATGTTAAAAGCAGCCCAAAATTTGAAGGTATTTTACCAGAACATGGTCCACGTGCTTGCGTAGCCTACGGATTAAAACGGGTTGAAGAAAAAAAGCTCCCCATCGTGTGTGCCAATATAAAAGCGTAATGGATTGTCTACTTCCACCTGAAGTTGTGATCACACGGTGGGGAACTTGGCTTAAAGCTGCATTGTTCTATTCTGAAAATTTATTGAAGTTTAATTAATTAGTATTTCAGTTAGACAAAAATGTACAATCAAATTAAAAATAATTTTGATGAGTCCAAACATTGTATCTGATTTGGCATTTATTAGATCCCATTTAGCAGCTTTGCCAGTTGCTATTAAAAAACTAGAGAAGAAAAGTCTTTCTCTATATGAACAAATAAAAATCGTTGAGGACGTTGGAAAATCATTGGAAACAATCAAGAGCGAAAAAGGAATAATTATTTACCGAAAATTTTGAAATATTTTTTTAAGAAATTTTAAGTGACAGGAGGCACTGTTTTACAGAAAACAATTTAGAAATGTATTTAGTTATAAAATTTAATTTAAAAAATGACGACGTTGTTACATTTCTAGTGCACTCAATTAATTTTTCTTTACTAATAAAAAAATCATTATTTTACCAAAATGTATACTAAAACCAATATTATAAAAATAATCTGTAATACATAGATTGGTAAATGTCAATCTTCCAATAATATCTTTTATTTAATCATTACATATTAAAATAGTCAACACGCCAATGTTTCGGAGGATTTCGTCCATCTTCAGAGCAATATTCTCCTATTTCATATTTTCTTCTCCTAATATAAAATAATCTGTAAAAATAAAAGTGTTTTCCAAAGTAGCTATTTTTTGTTCAATAAAATAATTTAATGCGAGATTTTCAAGCAATATATTTTTACTGCATGGAATTCAGAGCTTTACTAATAATATACTAAAGAATAACGCTGTATTATTAATAAAAAATTTTTATTAACTTCTAAAACACAAGATAAAATGTATCTTAAAGCTAACACATGATTTTAATTTCCATATAACCTCACATCTCAAACAGTGTAGTTTATCTTATAAAATTATCTTCAACCCCCAATCCTCAGGATCAAAAGGTTTGTTTATCTAAGAAAAAAAAAAAAATCAATCATTTATGAATTAATCATTGTACTTCAGATAAATCAGAAATACTTTTATATTAAGACAGAAAATTTATCTATGTATGTTATTACTTATTAAAACATTATTAATAACCATTATAAGCAAGTAAGAGTCAAGCAGCACCGAGGGCGTCTTCAATTAAACTTATCACCTTTGATCTATTAGACATGTTGGCAACTCTAGCTTGGTACTTGTTGCCTTTTCCATTACCTTTAGCAGACAAGAGATCAGTAATCCTAAAAAAAAAAATATTTTTTTAAAAATGTAGGGCATATGAAGTATTTGTATGTCAAATAAATTGCAAATTAGTCACTAAACTGCTCTTTCGAGAAAAAAAATCTGATAATTTCATTAAATATAGGCATCAATTGGGCTAACTACATGGGATTGATGAATTTAAATTATCTATGTAAATTATGACTGAGGCACAGTCCTACATCATTGAAGCATATAAAATGCTAATAACAAAGTAATTATTAAAATAAACAATTCATTGATAACTTATATTGTCTAACAAAGAGAGAGTGCTTCTCTTCATTTTATACACAATTCTTAAGACATCTAATGTGCTTTTGAACTTTAACTACACCCTCTCATATTCTCTCCATCTCTTATGAACTTTGAACCAATGAAGATATACTACATCTAAAATGTATTATGATATTTTATTTTTTATTATTAAACCATGAAGAATTTTATAGGTGAACTGATAACTTCCTCCCAGGAACTAATCTTACAACTTAAAGAATCAATTGGGACTTTTGTTTTACTAATTTCTTTAAGGTTAGAGTACTGCTGTAAATCATCAGTACATCAGTCCATTGATAACTAAAATGGTCTATATTGATCCAGAGGGATCAGTGAAGACTTGCAAGAGATCCATCATAGAGGATCTCTTTAACATGTTCATACCGGCAGTGTATTTCTTGTTTCTTTTCCAAAGACACTTAAAGCTCATCTCACCATTTATGAGATATGATTATGTATAAGTTTCATTCTCTCCATATTGGAATACATCATTGAATTAACCATTTAATGAAAATCATATCGGTTAACAATAAATAATCTGTTATCAAGCATGTAATCTTATAATTATAACCTAATAGTCAATCCCAATATCAGATAAGTTGTAATAAGTCAATCTCATCTCCTTACCATCTCAATACCTGACCATAAAATCGATATTTTCCTATTTAGGATAACCGAATACGATATCTTTTATATCACACATGTTGTTATAAATTAATATCTGAGCGAGTAAAGATCTAAATTTTTGGTATTAACATCTAATAACAATCAAATGTGTTTCATAAGAGGCAGTCGTGTGCAAGCCTCACATATGGGCCGGGGTGAACATGTCAGCAGGTCGTCACAAAAACTTACTTTCCATGAATGGAATAATTCGCGTTCACAGAAATAGTTATGAGGACAATAATAAACATTAGCAGTTTTTTGCCCTTAAATCCAAAAATATATTCACAGACTAACAGTGACAAAAGCACTATGATTTTGTATCTGTATACGAGGTTTTTTTTTCCATTGTATTAGAACTTAGTGAAGTAGAGATTTTGTGGGATATTATTTCCACTTCAGGAGTTGGGTAGCTTGTGATAAGGAACTAAACTGACAGGCTGATTCAAATCTGGCTATGCCATTTTCTTTAAATCACGAATATCTTTTCAGTAGTGCCACCTGGAGTTGGGAGACCCTCCTGGGGTACAACCAGCCTCTATAAAGGGGTAAACATAATTAAAAATTCAGCCTTATCATTAGTAGTGGCAGAGGTTTATTTTTACTATTTCCAGTTGACTGCAGTCAAAAATTTAAATCTCACAAATTCAATATTAGCTAAAAATGTGGACAACATGAAACCAAAAAACATAACAAGGGGTCTAAGCGACAAATTTGGGGTTTTACACTCTAGTTCAAGCACTTCTTTTACACACCTAACTTAATGCATCGTGGATTTCACTTTAACAAATATATTTAACTCATCGTTATTGACACACTAAAACTTTGAATGCATCTATGTACTACATGTGAAGGCCTTCAGTCTTTAAGAATGTCAAAACTAACCCAGAAAAATCTGGTGCGATGCGCGCAACACACAACTTTCACTTACCAACTTACTTAGATTAGAAATTGAAGTGTTTTTTAATTGCCATTTCTCAAAGTCACATATTTTTCCACATTCGTTTCTTATTTTTGTTTTTATTTGCTATATAAAGTACACTAATTTTTTTTGTTATTAAATAAAAGTTCTTGCGATAATTCGGCAATGCAAGTATTTTTTTTTTTTTTTTTTGGTGGCGAATGCACTGTGGCCCCTTTGGGCCTATTTTGCGCCAAATATCCTGCCTGGGTTCTTCACTGCCCTAAAAGCTAACTTTCAGAACCTCAGTGAACTTAAGAAGGCTGCTTGGATTGATTAGCTCATGCGCCTTGGGATCAGTAATGCGGTCCAGGCCAAACATCCTGAACTTTGTGCTGCGAGTCTGTCACAGAGGCAGACTATGTAAAAGGCCGTTCATGATTCTGTAGCAGGCCTTTAAGGCTTGCGCTTCTACCTCCGTGTGCAGTGGTGCTAAGTTTAGCATCAGTTCCATGGTGGCAGTGGGTGTGGTTTTCATTGCGCCTGTTGTCATAAGACAGGCTAGTCTTTGCAATTTGTCTAACCGGGTTTTATTTCTGCTTATCTCTGACTTGTGCCACCAGACCAGGGAGGAGTATAACACCATTGGTTTTATAACCATGGTGTAGAGCCAAAATACAATTTTGAGCTTTAATCCCCAGTTTTTGCCTGTTACCCTCTTGCAGGCCCATAGACACTTCAGGGCTTCATTGGTCGTGAGTTCCACGTGTTAGGCCCAATTGAGTTTCTTGTCCAGCGTAATGCCTAGGTGCTTTATTGTCTTACTTTGGCTCAACTAGACTCCCTCAATTGTTGGTAGTTTTATGGCTATTTTCCTCTTCATACTGAAGATACAAATGTTATATTTGTATTTGCAAGCATAATACTCCAAGTCGTCTGATTTTATAATTCTCTATGTAGTTGTTGAAAACTTCATAGTTACCATGAAACAAATCATTTCCATAAAATGAACAGAACGGCTTTAATTATAAACAATTTTCGGTCTTTAAAGGCGTACTCCGCAGCTCAACCTGTTTTATGAGTGGACAGAATATTTCTCTTTTTTTCTCCTGTATATGTTTACTTGATTTTTTTTTATATTTCATGTTTAGCTTTTTCTTATTTTTAGGTGAAACGAGAGACAGATAATTTCTCCATATAAACAAAAACAAAGGTACTTTATAGGAAAACAAAAAATGCCTCTTCCCCTTTTAAGCCCTCTCAGAATATTTTAATAATGATAAAGCTTACCTGATATTAAAGAACACCTAATTTTAACAAAAATGACGAATTTGATCAAAATCATTAAAGCCATTTTTGAGATAATAAAAAAAAAAAGGTAAAAATTGGAAGACAAATTATGAAATAAAGAGCTCCCTCCGTTTGACCAATTTTGATGAAATTCTTGCTGTCACATCAAGGGCATATGTGTGTACCAAATACCCAGTCTGATCAAAATCATTACAGCAGTTTTTGAGTAAATAAAAAAAACACATGAACATATGACAAAGTTTATTAAATAAAGTACCCCCTCCGTTTCACCAATTTTGTTGTAATTTCGGCTGTTACATTGCGGGCATATACATACATCAAATACCCAATTTGATAAAACTCTTTGAAGCCGTTTTTGAGTAAACAAAAAAAAACACATGAAAGTGAGACAAAATTTATTTAGTAAAGTACCCCCTCCAGTTGATCAAATTTGATGAAATTTTGACTGTCACATCAAGGGCATATGTGTGTACCAAATACCCAGTCTGATCAAAATCATTACAGCAGTTTTTGAGTAAATAAAAAAAACACATGAACATATGACAAAGTTTATTAAATAAAGTACCCCCTCCGTTTCACCAATTTTGTTGTAATTTCGGCTGTTACATTGTGGGCATATACATACATCAAATACCCAGTTTGATAAAAATCTTTGAAGCAGTTTTTGAGTAAATAAAAAAAACACATGAAAGTGAGACAAAATTTATTTAGTAAAGTACCCCCTCCAGTTGATCCAATTTGATGAAATTTTGACTGTCATATTGCAGGCACATACATACATCAAATATCAAGTTTAATCAAAATTGTTAGAGCCGTTTTTGAGAAAATCGAAAAAAAAGTAAAAATTAGACAAAATTCTTTAAATAAAGTACCCCCTCCGTTTGACCAATTTTGATAAAAAAAATTCTATCACATCGTGGGCATATTCATACACCAAATACCTAATTTTAGGTTCCTACGGTTTCTAGTTTTTGAGCTAGTCTGTTCACACAGACCATTTCGCGGGACTTGGTCATTTGGACTCAGGGGACCCCAAAACGTGTATTTCCATTGAAAACCGGAAGTCAAAATTTTTCACGATCGCAATACTTTCCCTTACTATATATTTCATATTTAGGTAAGTGAAAGTAAAAATTGTTAAAAATAATACCTATACTCATCAAACATTATTCTACAAAATTCTTACTTACTTTGGGCCAAATTCAGCAATGAGTTTTTCATCACCATGTAAAACTGCATAACCCACTTCTTTTTCATCTCCAATAGTTATAAATAAAAGAATGCTCTGCAAAAAAATTAATTATATTAAAAGCTATTATCTCTCCATTACATAAAAAGGTTTTTAGTGCCCATGAAATATTTCATTTTACATTCTCATACTTTTCGAAAAGAAAAAGAAGTACAAATTACAATACTAGAATAAATACTTGAAATTTATTTTTTAACAAGTTGTAGAATTTGTGAAAAGAAAATCGGTCTGCCCTTGGGAGAAGTACTCCTTCCTACAATTTATAAAAAATAATTTTTCAAAAACTTGTGATAAGCATTTGACAGAATATTGTAATTGGATTAACATATATTCCAGTATACATGTGATTGAAAAAATAATTTTTTTTTTTTTTTTTTTTTTTTTTTTTTTTGGGACTTCAAGGCTTCTACTGAAGCCCTATACTGCCCATACTAACACCCATGGCATTGGGTGATGCTTCTCCTACGAAAGAAAAGCACCACCCAGGGTGGGACTCGAACCCGCAGCTCCGGCATGGGAGTATGGCGCTTTACCGTATGTTCTTTATGTTAATTTCATAGACCTTTTTATTTAAGTGTTTCAACTTAACAATTAACAACAATTAATGTCTTTTAAGCTTAGTAAAAAACAAAAATGGATTAAAACTTTACAAGAAATAGGAATACAGTTTGGAGGAATATTGCTAGTTTTGGCTAGGATATTGCTTTATACAATTTATAGTTTTGAATTTTTATTTCACACTAGAACATCATCAGCAATAATTTTATGTTTCATTTCAAATCACTACTTGCACTTAATCATGGTCTCTCTCCACCAAAATAAAATGATTACAAAATGAGGCAAGAAACTTTATTTATACACACTTGATAAGTATATATTAATTGTAAGTTTACAAAAATTTAATAAACCGTTAACACTTGTAATGTAAATAATATTAATATTCATCCTTCCTCTGCATTTTATTATGCAACTATTTTCTGCAGTAAGATTATACTGAAATAATGATATGTTACCGCGTTTCATCAAAACAGAAGTAGCATAGCAATGAATAAAGTACTAAACTTTAAACTTCTAAATGCCAGATTTCAAGTCGAGCTATGGCAGAATTGGTTAAACACTTTCACACCGGGGCTGTAATTCACGATCTTCGCCATTTGCAGCTGAGTTTAATGCTTTTTGCTCCATCGGACGGGAGCTATTCCAGAGCATTTTGCAGTATTGGCAATCCAACCATAATCAAATAAACAATAAAAAATACTATCCTACTAGTTATGTTTTGACATTAATTATAATTGTTATTAAAAAATAAATGTTTATACTTTTATAAGTAAATGAATATAAATATAAATAAATACAAATGAATATAAAATAAATGAATTTACGTTAAATTTTCAGCTATATAGAACATATTTCTATTTTCTTAACACTTTGGCTGCCATGTCACCTGATATCAAGAAACTGTTCTCTTGTCAGAGAATTAAATATTAAAATTGTGTCGAAAAGAGAGCATGACTCAGGTATTCTTTTTCGGCAGTCAAAGTGTTAAAGATATAATTATTTGGCCAAGGAGGCATTCTAGTGCAAGCCACCGGTGGTACACGCCGCCCAATGAGGCAGTCGAGTGTGAGCCACCGGTGGTACACGTCGTCGTGAATGTGTTAAATTATGTCTATCTGGATTATTAGCCGTAAAAGATAGGAGAAACTCATGGGACATAAGGAGGATCTGCACGAAAGTATCTTTAGCTTTGTTAAGTAGGGAAGGGGGGATTAATTCCATAATGCAGCAATTACTTAAGTGGGAATATATCATAATTTTGATCATACATAAACAAGTAACTTCAATATTTACCGTATCATTGACTGCTTTGATAAATGCATTTATGAAGTCCATTTCGGCTTCTTTTCTAAAAAAAAAAAAATTAATAAATTTAAGATCATCAGAAATTTAGGTATCATATATAATTTATAGCTTATTCAACATAATTTTCTAATCACTTCAATTTTTTTCATTCTCTACTACGAATGATTCTATGAAATTTAAAATCCGACATAGCAGGAGAGTGAACGACTGAAAACATATTACAAATATATTGCAACAGTTTAGAGAAAAATTACCTGTGAAGTGCATAAAATTTTGGTTTAGGATCTTTACTTTTTAAAACATTTGCTTCCAGGACTGCCATATCTCTGAGGATATTCTGAAGATACTATAAAAATATAAGATGCACTAATTAATTTATAAATAAAATGAAATCACAAATAAATGTATATTAACATACAGGCTTCACAGAATATAGAATATAGTGCCTTGAAGCTAATAATTAAGAATGAATTTTCTACAATAACTAATGACACTTCTAGAATAAAATAAATTAAACATGTATCATTAGAATTTATAAAAATATATTACCTTATTTGATAATTTTACTGACTTCATTAATTTATCCACTAATGTAACATGAGCATCAGGTCCATTGCTGAAAAAAAAAAAAAAGTGTACTTTTAAGTAGTTTTAAACAATTTTTACTCAGTAAAACAATATTTATATAGTACTTAGAAGAAATAATAAAAATTATTAAATTAAGTAAGGGTAAGATTTAAGAGTTTATTTCCTTATTAATAACATTTTAACAATGAAATGTGGTTGGTTTCAGAATATAATTAACCTTACAGAAAGAAAAAAAAAATTAAATTAACTGTGATATGGCAGTTGAATACCATCAGCCAAAGAGCCCTGATGATGACCTAAAATTTGGGTCGAAACGTGGGCAATGATAAAGTATGTAAATCTCACATTTTAGTGCTATTTATTTTGGCCGCACACAACACAATAAATAAATAAATAAAATGTTTATAATTTGTAACTTTTAATTAATTAGAAAGGTCTACACAAAAATGTGTACACAAAAAAAAAAATAGCAAATTTCATTACAGAAATTATATGAACAATCAATGTAATACTAAGATCCTGTGAAGGGATCTGATGTATCATGACCCATGTTTTTTTCTTCTAAAATCAAATTTCACTTAGACTAATTGTATGACCTGCAATCAGAACTGGTACCAGTTAGAATTAGGCCAGGCCATCGAAACATTTTGGTGAAACTACAGAATAAATATTGGCTTTCAAGCTCTGGCTAAAGTAAGTTATTAACAGGTTATTAGAAGGGGACCAAATTAGTCTCAACAATAAAGTTTTTTATTTAAAAGACGTTTCGGCTCTTTTGAGCCATCTTCAGTTCAGCAAAACAGGTAGACAAAATCATTTGAAGTCACACAGGGCAGATACAACTCTCAACCAATGTTCCCTAACCCAGTGGTTAGGGAACATTGGTTGAGAGTTGTATCTGCCCTGTGTGACCAAATGATTTTGTCTACCTGTTTTGCTGAACTGAAGATGGCTCAAAAGAGCCGAAACGTCTTTTAAATAAAAAACTTTATTGTTGAGACTAATTTGGTCCCCTTCTGATAACCTGTTGAAAAATACAGTCTCAAGAACTTAATATCTTATAAGTAAGTTATTAACCTCTAAGATAACCTCGCCTAGTTGAATTATGTGAGGAAGTTACATCCAAATAAATAAAAAAAAAAAAAAGTGAATTTCTAAAAATAGATACAATTTTTTAGATTTTTTATAGCTACTGGAAGATGATGCATGATTGAAAGTGTTCCAACTTAGGAATTTAGAGAAAAAATATATCTTTCTCATATCTCTTTACTAAACAATCAAAAATATCTTTCTTCCTTTGCAACCTCACTGTTACTGACTTACAAGCTTTTATGAGTTCAATAATAATATGTGGTGAAATTGCTAAATTCCTGAATTGCAACATTATAAAAGATAAAATTGTTTAAAAAAATCTTTTAAAAGTTCTCGCCAAAAAAGGATTAATAGCTAAAACATCTAGTGGATAACAAATAATAGGAAATTTAATGTATGGGATATATGGGATATTGATGTATGGGAAGCAGGCCCTATACCACGTCTAATGATTAAAAATTTTTTTGAGGGGAAAAATAAACAATATTGAAATTTAAAATTTTATCTGGTAACAAAAGAATATAAATATATATAAAAGTGGATAAATGCTCACTTGAGGATACTAGTGAGGGCCTGCTCTCTTTCAGACATGGTCGAAAACCTTTTTAATACGCGACCTCCGACTAAAAACATAAGATTCACTTTGCCTTTCTTTCCCTTTTCTGCTCCCAATAACTTGATAACCTATTAACAGAGTTGTTTACAATAAATTTAACAAACTGAAATTAAATTTTTTATGATAATAAATAAAACATGTAATTTATTGAAAAGTAATAAAGCTCCATAAACATTTTTTTATTATTACTTTCATGGCGTTACCAGCACCACATTATTGGGTGGGGACTCAAGATCCTCATTGGTAAATAAAAATTCAAAAGGCTAAAATTTGAAATAACGTCAAAAACAGCTGTTGGTACATTTAATTCCTCCTTAAACGATGTATTTTAAAGGAATTTATAAAACTTGCCAATTTATGTCTCAGTTTGACTGTAGGTAGTTGCCCCCTTCCAAAATATTGGGGGCTGTCCCCTGTCCCCCTCCTGGCGGTACCATCTACCATAAATTTTGAGCAAAAGAAATTAACTGTGATTGAGAGCTTTCAAAACAGCTTTCATTTATTCGTTTCAATAATGAACATTGGTATTCAACCAACTACAGATAAGAAAGAAAAAATTAGTAACCCTCTGAATATTAAAGATTAAATATTTCCATCAGGGTCAATCCATTTAAAGTGGTCCAGAAAAAAATGATTTGGTGGCTTGACCATTTTAGAAAAAAAA
The DNA here is from genome assembly GCA_911387785.2 of Aelia acuminata. Taxonomy (NCBI): domain Eukaryota; kingdom Metazoa; phylum Arthropoda; class Insecta; order Hemiptera; family Pentatomidae; genus Aelia; species Aelia acuminata. Next base: position 94,303,978 of record OU426981.1, on the reverse strand, counting down.
ATCATATGTTTACCATTAATTAGGGTAACTGTACCATAAGTTGACAGTGCTCCAATAGTTGACATTTTGCACAAGAAGTGTGAATAATAAGATTCAGGGTGGATTATTTTGGTTCAAAATTTGGTGGTAATTTGCCAAGTTATACCACTTAGCTGTGCTGCTATCGACATTAGTTTGATGAAAACTCAAGCTTATTTGGGAGAGGTTATAAGCGCGAATATTCTAGTGGCCTGAAGACTTGCTTTCTGCTACCCTGTTTCATTAAGGTGGAAGTCAAGTTAAATAAGCTTTTTAGTTGATTTATTTGAGTTCAATTATTTTTTAATTACTTTTATGGTATTCATTAAGTTCATGAGAATCATTTGATATCCTCTTTAATATATTTATACGTTTTAGGGATTAAATGTAGGTGTCATATATTATCCGTCAGTCAGATATTAATCCATAATTTCAATAGTTGACATCGATGTCAACTACCTCCAGAATTAGCAAATAGTGTTCCATCTGGGGGTGGTTTATGAAAGTCTCAGTCTGTATGGATGACAGGTGTCTTATTTTATGAATTTATAGCTAGTGTGCTCTATCCATGGATCGTTGAGAGCAAAATTGCATTGCCAATAATACTATTCCTATATGGACAAGCGTCTCATCTGACTCTCCCCACTTCCCATTTCTGCAAAGAACATGGGATTCTTGCTATTAGTCACACTCTATCAAAAAGCTACACATTTCATCCAACCAATGAATGTGGCCATCTTTAATTGTCTAAAAGGGCACTGGAAGAGTCGAAAACTGTGCAAAGCCAACATTAAAAAAACAAAACTTTGGCCATTACTAAAATCTATTTATCATACTTACTTAACTGGGTGATCTCATTTTTCATTTAAATATGTTTTGTTTTGTTTTTTATCTCATTTAAGCTTTTTGGTTATAAAATAATTAGATTGTGGACATTTTATTTTGTTTCCATTGTGAATTTTTATAAATTTACTAGTTTATAAATAAAAAAATATTACCTTTTATTGTAGTCCTTATTACCTATTAAAAATCTGGTGCGTGCGCGCAACACACAACTTTCACTTACCAACTTACTTAGATTAGAAATTAATGCGTTTTGTTAATTGCCACTTCTCAAATGAACAGAACAGTTTAATTATAACGCATTGGTTTGTCATTAAAGGCTTACGGCGCATGCGTGAGCTCAAGGTGTTTTAAGAGTTGACGGAATATTTTTCTTTTTTTCTCCTGTATATGTTTACTTGATTTTCTTCATATATCATATTTAGCCGTTTCTTATTTTTAAGCGTGATGAGAGACAGATAATTTCCCAATATAAACTAAAACAAAGGTACTTTATAGAAAAACAAAAAAAGGCCTTCCCCATTTAAGCCCCTTCAGAACATTTTAATAATGATAAAGCTTACCTGATATTAAATAACAACTAATTTTCATTAAACATAACGAATTTGATAAAAATCGTTAAAGCCGTTTTTGAGATAATCGATCAAAAAGGTAAAAATTGGACAAAATTTATTAAGTAAAGTCCCCCCTCCTGTTGATCAATTTTGATGAAATTTTTACAGTCATATCTCGGGCATATAAATACATCAAATACCAAGTTTGATTAAAATCGTTAAAACCGTTATTGAGTAAATAAAAAAAACACGTGAAAATGATACAAAATTTATTAAGTAAAGTCCCCCCTCCGGTTGATCAATTTTGATGAAATTTTTACAGTCATATCTCGCGCATATCAATAGATCAAATACACAGTTTAATCAAAATCGTTAGAGCCGTTTTTGAGAAAATCGAAAAAAACTTAAAAAGTTATTAAATAAAGTACCCCCTCCCTTTGAGCAAATTTGATGAAATTTTTGCTGTCACATCGCGGGCATATACATACTCTAAATACCCAATTTCAGGTTCGCACGGTTTATAGTTTTTGAGCTAGTCTGTTCACACACACACACACAGACACACACACACACACAGACCATTTCGCGGGACTTGGTTATTTTGACTCAGGGGACCCCAAAACGTGTATTTCCGTTGAAAACCGGAAGTCGAAAATTTTCACGATCGCAATACTTCCACTTACTATATATTTCATATATAGGTAAGTGAAAGTAAAAATCATAGAATATCAAATATTAATGCATGTCTCAACTTTAAAACCATAAATGTCAAATTTCCAAACCTTCACATTTTGATGTGTCAACTATTGGTCCATTTTAGAAGTTTCTAAGAAATCATTTTTTATTAAAACCGCAAATGTAGACCGTAGGATATTGTATTCCTAGTTTTCTAGAGGGATTGGCCTAACTAAATTCATAACATGGATTATGCTAACATAAATATATTGGTAAACAGTGTCAATAATATAATTTTTTTTTCTTAAACTGTCAACTATTGGTACAGTTACCCTACATGGAATCAGTAGTTCAATTTTTTTTTACTTTCACTTACCCTATATATGAAATATATAGTAAGTGGAAGTATTGCGATCGTGAAAATTTTCGACTTCCGGTTTTCAACGGAAATACACGTTTTGGGGTCCCCTGAGTCAAAATAACCAGGTCCCGCGAAATAGTCTGTGTGTGTGTGTGTGTCTGTCTGTGTGTCTGTGTGTGTGTGTGTGTGAACAGACTAGCTCAAAAACTATAAACCGTGCGATCCTGAAATTGGGTATTTAGTGTATGTATATGCCCGCGATGTGACAGCAAAAATTTCATCAAAATTGCTCAAAGGGAGGGGGTACTTTATTTAATAACTTTTTAAGTTTTTTTCGATTTTCTCAAAAACGGCTCTAACGATTTTGATTAAACTGAGTATTTGATCTATTTATATGCCTGAAATATGACTGTAAAAATTTCATCAAAATGGATCAACCGGAGGGGGGACTTTACTTAATACATTTTGTATCATTTTCACATGTTTTTTTTATTTACTCAACAACGGTTTTAACGATTTTGATCAAACTTGGTATTTGATGTCTTTATATGCCAAAGATATGATAACCAACATTTCATCACAATTGATCAACCGGAGGGGGGACTTTACTTAATAAATTTTGTATCATTTTCCCCTTTTTTTTTTTATTTACTAAAAAACGGTTTTAACGATTTTGATCAAACTTAGTATTTGATGTATTTATGTGCCCGGGATATGACTGTAAAAATTTCATCAAAATAGATCTACGGGAGGGGGGACTTTACTTAATAAATTTTGTATCATTTTCACGGTTTTTTTTTATTTACTCAAAAACGGCTTTAACGATTAACGAAAATAAGATATGAATGTAGAAAAATGTGTGACTTTGGGAAATGATATTTAGCAAAACACGTCAATTTCTAATCTAAGTAAGTTGGTAAGTGAAAGTTGTGTGTTGCGCGCACGCACCAGATTTTTTACTTTCACTTACCTATATATGAAATATATAGTAAGTGGAAGTATTGCGATCGTGAAAAATTTCGACTTCCGGTTTTCAACGGAAATACACGTTTTGGGACCCCCTGAGTCGAAATAACCAAGTCCCGCGAAATGGTCTGTGTGTGTGTGTGTGTCTGTGTCTGTGTGTGTGTGTGTGTGTGTGTGTGTGTGTGTGTGTGTGTGTGTGTGTGTGTGTGTGTGTGTGTGTGTGTGTGTGTGTGTGTGTGTGTGTGTGTGTGTGTGTGTGTGTGTGTGTGTGTGTGTGTGCGAACAGACTAGCTCAAAAACTATAAACCGTGGGAACCTGAAATTGGGTATTTAGTGTAGGTACATGCCCGCGATGTGACAGCAAAAATTTCATCAAAATTGCTCAAAAGGAGGGGGTACTTTATTTAATAACTTTTTAAGTTTTTTTTCGATTTTCTCAAAAATGGGTCTAACGATTTTGATTAAACTGAGTATTTGATCTATTTATATGTCTGAAATATGACTGTAAAAATTTCATCAAAATTGATCAACCGGAGGGGGGACTTTACTTAATGAATTTTGTATCATTTTCACATGTTTCTTTTATTTACTCAAAAACGGTTTTAACGATTTTGATCAAACTTGGTATTTGATGTATTTATATGCCAAAGATGTGATAACCAACATTTCATCACAATTGATCAACCGGAGGGGGGACTTTACTTAATAAATTTTGTATCATTTTCACGTGTTTTTTTTATTTACTCAAAAACGGTTTTAACGATTTTGATCAAACTTGGTATTTGATGTATTTATATGCCCGAGATATGACTGTAAAAATTTCATCAAAATAGATCTACGGGAGGGGGGACTTTACTTAATAAATTTTGTATCATTTTCACGGGTTTTTTTTATTTACTCAAAAACGGCTTTAACGATTAACAAAAATAAGATATGAATGTAGAAAAATGTGTGACTTTGGGAAATGATATTTAGCAAAACACGTCAATTTCTAATCTAAGTAAGTTGGTAAGTGAAAGTTGTGTGTTGCGCGCACGCACCAGATTTTTTAATTTTCTTAGAGTCAACTGTTTAAAAATAGCAGCCATCTTTGTTTCACCATGCCTGCCGATTAATGAGTTTTGAAGCTCTTACGGAAAACTCATTTTCTCAGGACTGGTAAGTCATAGACTAAAAATTCAAACACCATTATTTTCCTTACTTCTATCCTTAGCCCTATCTTTTGTGTCTTCTTCATTATTTGAATTACAATTTTTGAAAACTGCTATTGAAAACAAGTGCTTTAATTTCTCCATGGGCCACTTTTGTGGGTAATTTTTGGGTATAAGGGAATGTACATCAAAGCTGATTTTTGGCATGATAATAAACCTAACTGAGTAGCTTGTATTAAAGGTACTCATAACCCTGATATTCATTACCTTATTTTTTTTTAATTTTTACACTTTAAATTTTTGTATTTTTTTTTTATTTTATGCTTTAATATCTCTGGTGGGGGACTTGATAAAAATTTGATTTTTCTGTATGTTATGCTTACATGCAACATAAAACTACTGTAAAAATTTCAACCTATATAATTGATTACTTTGGTAGCTAAGAATTTTTGAAATTTAGGTAATAATAGCTATCGAAATGCTAGGAATAAATAATGGTCATCATTATATATAAGTATATATGTTACAATCGAAAGTATATTGGACTTCAAAATATTCAAATAATGAAGAAGACACAAAAGATAGGGCAGATAGGGCAGACTACCCTATGACTTTTAGTCTGACTTACCAGTCCTGAGAAAATGAGCTTTCCGTAATAGCTTAAAAACTCATCAATCGGCATGCACGGTGAAACAAAGATGGCTGGTATTTTGAAACGGTTGAATCTAGGAAAAACTTAAAAAAAAAAAAAATTTGAACTACTAATTCCATATGTTATTAATGCCCTTGACTGTGGTAGAATGTATTAATTCTTTCAATAAAAAAAAAAAAAAAAAAGTTCCATATGTAATTGATGGTAAAAATATGAATTTTTTCTAAAATGGTCAAGCAACCATGTTTGGGCCACTTGATATAGATTAACCCATCAGTGTGTGGTTTTCAATTTCAAATTTCAATGATGTCTGAGGATAATTCTCAGGCATCATCATTTCAGATATGGCAGATTTTGGGCATCTGCCATTTCGATTGAAAATGGTGTTTCTTCTTTCAGAGAAAATGGTGAAATTCTATTCACAGCCTTCACTTTAGCCACATTCAAGTGGTAAGGAACTTTTTAAGAGTTTGATAATTAAATGGATGGAAACAATAAATTTTGCATTTCAAAATGGGTTAACTAGTTCCATGCAGTAAATTATGCTCTATCACACTTAATAAAATGAAGTCAAAACCAAATATTGAACATTAGTTTATTAGATTACTTAATATTCAACAAGATATTTAACTACTGCTAAAAATTGATCTAATTTTTGAACAATCTGAAACATAACAGATTGAGAGCCAACAAAATTTTCATTTAACCAGCTTTAAGATGTAAAGCTACAAACCCATCAGATTGAAATATATAAGATCTTAAACCGTGAAATGACTATCAGTTACTCTGTACCCAGGAATTTTGAGTCGACAAACTGAATTTAATTAGAAATTTTGACTTCTGTTGGTTTTTCTGTACCCAAGGATTTTGAGTCGAAAAATTGAATTTAATTAGAAATTTTGACTTCTGTTGGTTTTTCAGTCGCCCTGACAGTCAGCATTCAGCTTTATTTCACACTTATCAGCTTTTGGCCTTTTATTAAAGCTGGCTAGTCATACAATCAAAATATTTAGAATTTCACAGTAATTTAGTTTCGAACTTTTGATAACTAAATTTGGTTTAAAAACCTGCTGGTTACATTGATTTATGGAAGTTTATGGTAAAAAAAAAATATAAATGAAAAAATACCTGTAACTGACTTAGGTTAGAAACGTGAGTACCGCAGCACATGTTGCTCTCAATGCCATGTATCGTAACTACCCTCACACTTCCTACATGATCTTTTGGAAGCCCTCTTGTCCTAGACTAACAAAACCAAAAATCATGTAAGTTGGTGTAAGGATATATAATGGAACATATATGTTTCATAAATATCCATAACAATATTAAAAATAAATATTGATTTTGTAACATCTATACCTCACTTAAGTAAGGATCATTTGCATCATAAACAGTTACTTCAACTGGTAGAGATTGTCTAATTTTCTCATTGACTAAATTTTCCAATTTTTTTATTTGTTCTGCATTAATTTCTTGGGTATCTATAAAATAAATTCAGTTTTTAAATAAATATAAGTACATATATAAACTTGGGAATAACATTTTTTTTAAATGTCTTACATATAATAATTTTACACCACCTCATTTTGTCCATGCACTATAAGCTACCAAAAAGCACTAAGTTATACAATTAGATTAAATAATAAATAATACTATTGGAGCCTTTAAAAGCCAGTAATGATTGCTACTTTTCAGTAGGGAAGTTGCATACTCGCGCCTTCTGTCCTGAAACTTAAAAATTAGGATTTAAAAAACTATTTTTCTTCCAATGGTCCTTTACGAATATGAAATGTAGACACTCACATTGAGGGATGATCAACGGCTTAATGTTTTTTAAAATAAAGTACTGCTTAGAATAATTGGACTGAAGAGGGATGAACTAACTGAAAAATTTAGAAGCTTATACAACACCGGACTGGGTGAACTGTACCGGTAAATATAATTGACGTGATAGCAGCAAGACAAATAAAATTGATGATGATGATTGAGAACCGAAAGATAGCAAGTTCAAAACCTGGAACCAGGAGACATTTAATAATACTCGGCATCAATCCCCCACCCACTCCCCTGGCCCGGGAAACCCCGTATAGCCTAACAGGCGAGGAAGGGGAAGGCAAAAAAAAAAAAAAAAAAAAAAAAATGTGCGTGTAAAATTGCGAATAGTAGTGAATGAATTCCGAAAAGATTAATAAGCACGGTGCCGAATGGGAAACATCTAAAGGGTAGGCCGAGATGGAGGTAGGAAGATTGCGTTAAGGCAGCTGGTTGGTGGATAGAGGTGTGCCGGGAGCGAGCTATGGTTTCAGCATCGATTATTATTATTACAATTGGAGCCCTCCACAAAAAGGAATAAAAGGGATTAGAAATACAAAAATAAACAAAAAAAATTAAGAAAATGTTTTTGTGAGAGATTTAGTATGGATGAAGTTCACAGGGGTTAGGCACTGATAATGCTAACATGCTATAATAACACCATATAATGCTCTATATACAGGGTGACATGCTACTCGTGTGATAAACTTAACCAGTAGATTCTCTACCATAAAATGAATAAAAAAGTTCATATTGACCATGGTCCGATTCTCAACCATTTCGGAATAATTTCGCTTTTTATTGATTTTGAAAGATATCACGACCTGGCATCGGAAAACCGTGATATCTTTCAATCTGAAAATTTCTCCGAAAAGCTGATAGCACCTTTAAAATCTACATTAATTGTTCAATAATAAAATGGTCATTTCAAAACTTTGGGCCAATTTTTCGTGTTTTATTTCAGCCAGAACAACAAAATAAGTGAAAAATTTTATAAATTGGAAAGTGTTTAACATAATCCAGAGTTTCTAATTTCAGTTTCAGAAGGCGGCAAATTTGAGGGAAAATACCTCGTATAATAATGCTTCTAATGCACTCTTCATTTTTTAATTTGGTGTTTCTAAGACTACGATATCGATGACAAAAAGAGAAAAACTGTTTTCCCTAAAATTTTCGGCGAGATTAACTGGCCCAATTTATTTAAATTTCATCGAAAACACGCAACCTACCTTGCTGGTGGACATTCCTTTACAATTAAGGAGAAACATAATTTTTCAGCACGATGTTGCGCCTCCTCACTCTTCTAGAATAGTTCAGGCGTATTTGAACAGAACATTCGAAACGTGGATCGGCCGTGGTGGGACAGTTCGATGGCCACCAAGACCTCTTGATCTCAACCCCATGGAATGTTCTGTGGATATCTCAAGGTACTGTTCTATCTCACTGAAGAGACAAACATAGACGATTTGAGAGCAAGGATCTTCGCCGCTGCTGAAAAACTTCGACGTTTTCACACTTTTGGTGTGACAGTTGGAAGTATGAGAAACGGGCACGTTTGTGTATTGCCGAGAACGGCTTCCAATTTGAACATAATTAATATGATTAAAAATAAATTTATTTTAAAGATATTGGTGAGTTGTATTAGTTTTTTTTCAAATTTGAAATGTAAATTCTCAAACATTAATAATCTTTGAACCATAATTTTTTCTTTTTGTCACCCATATCTTGGTCTTAGAAACACCAAATTAAAAAACGAAGAGTGCGTTAGAAGCGTTATTAAATGAGGTATTTTTCCTGAAATTTGCTGCCTTCTGAAACTAAACTTAGAAACTTATTTTGTTGTTCTGGCTGAAATAAAACACGAAAAATTGGCCCAAAAATTTTGAAATGACCATATTAATATTTAACAATTAAGGTAGATTTCAATGGTGCTATCAGCTTTTCGGAGAAATTTTCAGATTTAAAGATATCACGGTTTTCCGATGCCAGGTCGTGATATCTTTCAAAATCGATGAAAAGCTAATGAAATTATTCTGAAATGGTTGAGAATCGGACCATGATCAATATGAACTTTTTTATTCATTTTATGGTGGAGAATCTACTGGTGAAGTTTGTCCCACGAGTAGCATGTCACCCTGTATATACATAATGCTAACATCAGAATATATAATTTTATATTTTTTAGAAATTTCATTCATTACTATATTTTGGTTTGTTATGCTAAACTTAAAAACAAACTCCTTACCAAGTTCAATATGAGAAATTTCTTCACCAAGCCACCAGGATGTTGTGCTATAACCGAACTCTGCATCAGCTATGGCTGTAATCAAGTGCTGTCCTAATAAAAAATATAATAACAAAAATAAAAATTAAGCTTTTATTCTGTTCTTATAAATGTAAATTCAGGATAATATAAACATGTATACATTTTCTCATTAATAAATTGTAAAGCTTATTTCTTTCACTGACAGGCAATTTCGCTGTTGTGAAACATAAGTTAAAAAGTTAAACCTGTGGATTGTAAGGTGGTCATATAAATGGGTCATTTGTCAGTAATGATTCCAAACTGTCAGGACATTCTTTATTGACAATGGAGATTTGGCTAATAATAATAATTTATAATGTAATATAATACTTATTACATTCTAACCAGAATGTTGCTGCATATGATCTAATCTTCTGTCCCAGTCAATACTTTGTTTAACAGTTTGACCAGGTTCAAGAGGTTTCTCAACAAAATGGACAGCTTCACTACCATTCCGTCGAACATTTAATACGGGTATATCATCAAGAAAACCATAATCACAAGGCTATAAATAACATTAATAAAAACATTAGATAAAAAAAAAAAAAAAATTAAAGTTAAGAAAAACATATTATACACAATGTTTTTACCTGGCCACCTCCCTCAGGGAATAAAATAGTATCTTCTAATATAACATCATAACCCTTTAAACTCTCTTTTTTACCATTTACAACAGTTTTGAAATCTGCTGCATTGCATGAGATTACCTTGGAAGAAAACTAGAAAAATAAGAAACTGGGAGCATTAAAAATTAATTAAATTATGAACTATTGGTCCCAAAACATTTTTTGGGGGTTTTGACAGTAAAGGAAAAAAATAATATATAAAGCACACTGATTTATTAACAAAACAAATTCATATAATTAAATAGTAATATACTGGACGGTTTTTTAAAATTAGGTAAGTAAATTCATTCCACTAATGTTTTTTTTTTTTTTTTTTTTTTTTTTTTTTTTTTTTTTTTTTTTTTTTTTTTAATTTATCTTCAATATCCCTAAAGTACATAGATACTTAATGATATTTTCGATATGTTTAGTCAAACAAAAAGGTAACATCATCAAGATTAGTTACTAACGAAACTAATGACCTTATAAATAATTAACCAAGAAAGTGCAACTAATTATTTAGAAAGTACATAATTAAGAATGTTTTTATTATTCTAAATAACTTTCCATTTAATGGTTACATTGCAAAAATGATCAGTTAACTTCAGAGAAGCAGAGAAAATGGTAGGTTTACAAAAAAAAAAAACCTCTGAAAAATTTCTTCTCTCCCTGTTCAATTAACAGCAATGTTTGTTATTTTTCAACAAGTATTTGGTTTTTTTTAATTGAAAAGTTTAAATAAAAAAGTGATAGACACACAATTTGTTTTTATCTTAAAAAAAAACACTTTGAATTGAAAACAAATATGAAATCAGAATGGTCATAATAATAATATTGGAAATAACAAAGAGAAACTGCTAAGTTTTCATTATATCACATATTATTAACTCATTTAACCAACATCTATTTTTTATTATTGCCATAACTGAGAAAATCATTAAGATTAAAATGGTACATCTGATATAATTTTTAAACCTTTCATAGGAAAAATAATTTAATAAATAGCACAAGGGGTATTAAAAATAAATGTTCTGCAATATATTTTTTGAAATTTTAAATTTTATACTCAAAATTTAATTTTGACATAACCCATTATTCCGGACGTGCTCCATATGAATGTTTCTACTTTCTAGTAGGAACACTCCTACGGGTAATCTACTATCTATCTACTTTTTGATATTGATCATAAAATAAAATGAATTTTATTAATATGTTGGTTTTTAAATTTAACCAATAATTTTTGTTCATAAAATAAAAGTACCCTAAAAGTTCTTTAGTTTTAGAAATTAGAACACTTGTATGTGGCACAATTATAATCAGCATCAAAATAAAATTTTGTGTGCAAAGTTTGATATTGCAATCAAAATATATTTTAAAAACTGTAGAATGTCTACTTCTTCTTTTTTTTTTTTTTCTTTTTCTTCTTTCCATCAAATATTCATAAATTAGAAAATAGTTTCATCAGTTTTTCCAATATTAAAAACCATATGTTCATTAAACGATTTAACAAGTAATGATTCAATGAAAATTTATATAATATATAAATTTAACTGCATTTCTTTTTCCAACTGAAAGTTTGTAACTCCCAAAATTATTAGGAACTAAACATTACTTTATTTCCAAACTAGACAGTCCATCAACAAAATTTAGTGCTGTTGTGGATGGTAAAACCAAAATTTGAGTGTCACTTTTTATTTTACTGTATAAGAGATTTTCAATGAAAACATCACTAAAACTCCTATTAATCAATAAGAGAGGGGAATGGGCAATGCCTTTGTAGGAACCTTTTTGTAGAAAATCTTATGTATAATCGCAGATATTTTTTATCAGAACTTATCCAGCACACCCTTTATATATGGATTAATGAATTATCAAATTTTAACTATCAATAAAACAAGAGGCGGTTGTTAAATACTTTTAAAGCTATTTCATGAATTTGTTTTTACTAATTTAAAAGTATTTACATGAAATCGAGTGAGAGCTGGGATATAAACCAGGAAAGGACCAGGTTTCATAATTGCTTTTTGGACATTAAAAAAATTATTTTAGTATTCCACACTGTTTTTAGGAATTTCGGGTTTCAGGAATATACATGCAACATTAAAAGCTCATGTTTTTCAGTATTAGTAAACAAGATATAGTTTTTGAGCAAATGTTCCTCCCTCTCAATAAATTTTCCCTTCTGAGATTAATACAAGCAGTGGGAATACGATGGGCAGAACTAAAAAAAATTGTTTTTAGAACTGATATTAAAGCAATTAAAGTTGTAAGCAGAAGCCCACAGAGTTTCATTGATTACAACTTATATTTGGGGGTCCTATGATCTTTGGGGTGATGACTCCATTCATTAAAACTCAAAATTAAGAAATTTTGAGTAGGGCCCTTTGTTTTCTCATTGAGAAAAGAGATGTGACTTAAAAGATAAATAATCTAAATATTACCAGAAAAGTAATAGTTAGCAGAAACTGGGTATTACAAGATATTTCTCATGATATAATTAAACGTTTTATTTTTCTATTACTATAAGGAATAACAGATGCTGACAGCAGTGGCTATCATATTCTTAAATAACTTACTTCTTTAAGAAAACTGTCATTCTGACAGGCGAAAACAACCATTATTTAAAAATCAAAATTGAACTGACTTTTTTTTTCCTTTGGTGAAATAGCAGCGAAATATTAGTGAAAATTAAAAACCGACGTAACAATAATGATCATCAAGTTAAACCCAACGTATCTGAGTTTCTTTGAAGGAAAATATAATTATTTTTAAACTTTTGTAACCTTATATAACCTTCCTCCTTGCAGGCGTGGTGTCAAGTTATTGCATTATATTTTTGAAACTATAGAAATTTTTAATATTTTTCCAAGTTATTAAAAATAAACTAAAATCCTTTGCTGCTATTTCATTTTTTCTAATGATTAATAGTAAAAGAGGATAATAAAATTTAATTTTGCCTAAGTTGGTATATTTCCTGCCATGTGTTACCTTCTAGCTCCACGTCCAACAGTGTAACAACATCCCGAGTGGACGCTGCAAGGGCTACGTTTCACTTTTTCAGGATATGTGACATTGCTGTTTTAGATCGTCAATAGTTCACATCTTGTCCCAGGATGAAGCTCCTCTATTTATTCTTTCTGATTGCTCTTCCAGCATTAATTTCTACCGTCAGTCGAGGTTAGGAAAATATATTTTCTTTTAATTTTAAGTGAAATTAGTTCTAGTTTTTAAGTGTACATTGTGTTATGGCATTCCTTATTCCAATTTATAAAATGACTCCATTGTTCTTTAATTTAGAATGAATTACCCCTCATTCTCCCTCTACTTTTTAAAAATAGGTTCTTCATTCTTTCATTTAAATTATTTTATCTTAAGGGGGTCTAGCAACAGCACAAGAAGATGATGTTGATGATGAAATGGTAGATGTGGAAGGAGAAGAAACTGCAGTTGTTGGTGAGGATGCACCAGAGGAGGAAGAAGCGCAAGACAAACCTACAGGATCTCCTGATGCAGATACTACAATATTGTTCACAAAACCTGCTCAAGTGCCTGGAACTATAATGGGTAACTTTCATTACAGATTACTGTTCTTATTATTTAATAGTTCTCCCACTCTGAAACAGTCTAAAATATGTGAATTATAATATAATGAAACATCACCTGTCATTACCTAAGGCTAGGACGTATCAGGCTGTGTGTTTATAGTTTGCATATATCTTTTCGTTTCTCTTAATTTTATGAGTAGTCTAAAATTTTTGTATAGGGGCCTGGTGTGGCTGTGCGGTAAAGCGCCGTACTCCCATGCAGGAGCTGCGGGTTCGAGTCCCGCCCTGGGTGGTGCTTTTCTTTTGTAGGAGAAGTATCACCCAGTGCCATGGGTGTTAGTTTGGGCAGTATAAGGTTTCAGTGGAAGCCTTGAAGTCCCCAAAAAAAAAAATTGTGTATCAGTGTTGTGTTGATTTAAGATTTATTAATTAATTTAATATCCAAAAGTTGTAAGTTGAAGTCAGTGTAATTCATCTTATTTAAATGAAGTAATATATAATATTTGTTGCCTCTATACTGCAGCTTATAATGCACTTTTTAAAATAGAAAGTTGCCGTCCATGTGACTGTAGAGAGGGGATTGTATAAGGTCGTGATCTATATTTCTAATATTTATTTGCTCTTAATCTTGTTATTCATTTTTAGTTATTAGGTTTAGTGGATACTGATATATATATATATATATATATATATATATATATATATATATATATATATTTCTTTTATTTTTATTTTATTTTTTTTTTTTTTTTGGAATCCTAATGAATCTTTATTCAAGGGAGTAGAAATATTATATAACATTTATTTCCCCCTATGCTATACTTAAACCTAAAATTAATAACTTTATTTTTTTCTTAATAAATAATTCTATATTCTCGTCCCTTTTTGATTTGCTCGATCGAATTTATTCCTAGATTATTCGTATTAATTTTAAGCTTTTATCTAATATGAAAAACATACTAGCATTAATTATTTTGTACTATTTTTTTTTAATATTATTTATTTTATATTTTTTCTGCAGTTTTATGATTACTAATAATAAATGTTGTGTCTATTTACAAAATTCAAGACTACCAATTTGGTACTGTCTTTATTAATAAAATTCCTTAAATAGCAACTTAAAAATCTGTGTTCCTTATATATTTGATCTGCTAATTCATAAATATTAGAGCTTAGATTATTTTTTACTGTTTATGAGGTTATTTTGATGTATCATGACTATTAATAGTCAAATCAATGCATTTTTTTATAATTAATAAAATTTTGAATCCAGTTGTTTTAATTTTGTTTTTCATTTTAACTAGTGATAACTTATTTGATTATCAGATAAGAGGTTGTAAGGAATGAATATGGGATTGTCAGGGAGGGGGGGGGGTCAATATTTATTTTGTAGTATTCTATCAAAATTAGACTAACCACATTCTCACTATGGCTATGATTCGGCACCAGACTGTCAACAAGATGAAATAGACCCTATTCTCATTATTGTTACTTCCAACCACTGGCAGTACCTGTATCATCTGATATTAACATACTGTTTTATTTTATTATTTCAGAGTTGCCAGGAGGTGTCCTTGTGGAATTTCTTGTTGGTTTCAAAAACAAGGGTTCACAAGACTTTGTCTTGGAAACACTTGACGCCTCATTCAGGTACCCTATGGATTTCAATTTTTACATTCAAAATTTTTCCACTCTGGCATATGAGCGTAATGTCTCACCTGGTCAGGAAGCAACTCTTTTCTACTCTTTTATGCCAGCTGAAGCCTTTGCCGGAAGGCCATTTGGATTGAGTGTCAATCTGAGATACAGAGACTTGGTATGTTACTGAATTATTTTATGTTAATTTTTTCTCATAAAAATAATTTATAATTTACTTTGTATTAAGTATGAAATGAGCTAGGCAATCTTTCTCGCATTTTATGCATTATGTTATATTGGTAGCCAGTTGGCATTGCTAATGTATTAGTTGCATAATGAAAATGCTCTTTTATTAGTTCAGTTTTCATTATAAGTTTAAAAAAAATGTATTTCACTCATGCATATATTGATTTGGTTTGGAACTTTTTTGATTTTATTAAAAGATAAATAATTATAAGTTCCTTGGATTATTTTAATAAAACATTCAACTTAAGATATATTTTCTACTGTTCAACATAATTCTTTGCATATATTATGTGCTAAAAACAATGCCAGTCATGTCTTCAAGGTTTAGCTAATAAATTAGTTCTTGCAATCATTTCTAAGTTTTCATTATTCATACATATTTCTTAACGTAAATATTCATTCACAGATATATAATTTATAAGAATGTTCGTTTAAGGTACACAAAATATTCTTAGCTATTAACAGAAAATTTTGTATATTATTATTTCCAGGTTAATCTAAACAGCAAAAATATGGATGTTTTTTTTTTTTTTTTTTTATTAATATATCTTTTCTCTTATATCTGTAATTAAAGCAATTTATTGTATAACATGGTTGATTTTTTCCTTTTATACATGAATTCAATAAAAACTCAAGACTGCTTAGTGATAAATGTTATTGATATGTTCTTTAATTTTCTTTAGAACGGAAACCAGTTCTATGAAGGAGTTTACAATGAGACTGTTAACATCATTGAACTAGACGAGGGCCTTGATGGAGAGACCTTCTTCTTGTATGTCTTCCTTGGGGCTTTAGTCGTGCTGATGTTAGTTGTCGGGCAGCAGTTCTTGTACTCTGTTGGAAAGAAAAGGGGAACTAGCACAAGCTCTGCTAGCAAGAAACATATCGAAATGGGCACATCCAACCACAACGATGTTGACTACAATTGGCTCCCCTCAGAAATTTACAACGAATATGTACTAGGTAAGTGCACTCATTCTATTCCACCATTGAGATTCAGTTATGGTACTATTGTGTTGTTGATATTATACAATCAATTTTGATTGTGTTTTATTTAAGATTTTTAGGTCTTCAAATTTTATAAGCAAGCTTTTCATTAGTAGCCATGAATTGAAGACTATTTTAAACAAGAACAAAAGCTACATTTAAACAAAGTAAAATTATTTGATTAGCTTAGGCTGAGTAACTTTCTTAAAATTTCTTGTATAAGGACTTTCCTACGAGGGGAGGTCAAAAAGTTTTTGGCCTGACATTGTAGGGGATGAAATAAAAACAAATTATATATTACTTATCAATGTAATGTCCCTCGATAGTTATACACTTTTCACATCTCCCCGCAGATATTAATTTAGGAATAGAAAGTAGACGCTAGGGGCTAGATCTGGGCTGTAGGGTGGATGGTTTATCATATCAAAGCCCAAGGTGTCAATCTTGACTATCACTTGACGAGAGGTGTGCACAGGGGCATTGTCATAAGGCAGCATTACTCCTCGGCTCAGCTTCCCCCTCTTCTACTCCTTAATTGAATCTCTTAAACAGGTCAAAACACTAAAATAGTATTCTCCTGTGATTGTTAAGCCTTTCTTTTTGTAATCAATCATCACAATTCCTTCTGAATCCCAAAAAATTGTGGCCATGATTTTTCGGTCGAGGGTGTGACTTTAAACTTAACAGGTGGCTTTTCACTGTGCTATTGCAAGGGGATGCCTTCTTTAACTTAAAATTTCATCACAGCGCTTTACTCAATGTTACTCATTTTAATGGCAAGTGCCAACTTGTAAAACTAAAAGTATTATAAATAATAGACAGGAGACAGTAGAGTTATAAAAGTTTGTGTACATATAACTATTGAATAGGTAAAGGTGATAAGGGATTAGTCCTTTATATTAATTCCTTCCTTCATTGTCAGGCCAAGAACTTTTTGACCTGCCCTCGTATGTTACATGAATAAAATTCATAAAACTTTAGTCAAACTGCATTGGGACTTAAGGGATTGCAGTGGAGGTTGATATTAAATGTTTCTTGCCCAGAAATCAAAATAAAAAACCCTTAGTCCAATTCGAAGAGTTAATTTCTTATCAATTCTCATTAGTTATGTTACTGTAATGAAACTTTTTAATTTATAAAATTATTAATATTTTCCATATTAATATTTTCCTAACGAATCACTTATTCAATAAAATCTAAATAAACAGTTAATTGCTTTTAGATATTATTTTCAAGAATCGTATCATGTAATAAAAAAATTGGCATTTCACCTGAGTAAAACAAATATGAGATAACTCCATTCATTGTGAATGATGATTTATGATTAATTCCTTTTTATATAAATAAATCCTTTAATCTTTAGAAATGATTTATTGACAATAATATTTTAACTGTTGTTAAAGATTAACTTTTTTTTTTAATATTTTGATGGAAGATTATTAATATTAGGTCCTCCAAACATACTTTTTACTATAAATGTAAACCTTATACATACATACACCAAGCAAAATTTATATTTTGAAATGATAAAGTGAAAGAGAAGTCAATGAACATAAAGTTTGAGAGGTTTACTCACTCATATCTGAAAAAAAAATTGTATTCTCAATTTTAACAACCTAAGTTTCGTGATAATCTGGTTATATCTCAAAAACATATTACTTATAGACCAAGAAACCATAAATTAAGAAATTTTTGTGCCTAACTAACCTAAAACTAAACTACATTAGGTACATTTATTTGGCAATATTAAATCAATATTGCCAATATTAAATCTAGGATAGAAAAGCAATATTAAATCTAGGATTTTCAAATTTAATTCAACATGTGACTCTCTCTCCAAATGTCAAAAAAAAATATATATATATATATAAATATCGGTAGTTGGCTAGATTTTATTAGCAAGAATTAAGTAAGTCAAGATTTTTTTTTTTTTTAAGAAATTCATTGTAAGAAAGAGGATAATCCGTGAAATCTTGAATCACTTAAAATTTAAAAAGTTAATATAGCCAATATACCATTTTTGTCAAGCACATTTTTTGCAGAAAATGGCCATCAGAATTCTAAGCATACCAAAGGGAAAAGGCGCAAGCATAAAAAGGGCGAGGTAATCAATCATTTGCAGGAACACCTTCATTTAAATTTTTTTTTTTTTTTAGTATTTTAGTAGTAGTGGTTTGCACCTATCAAAACCATTCATGACTTGGAATAGTAAATTCAATTATTGATAATGCACTTGTTGATTTCTTTAATTATTTGTTTGCCTTAGTTTTTTTTATATATATATAAAAAAGTGGCATGATTAGCTGTTAGATTTTTTTTTTAATGTTGCAATTTACGGATCTATGTGATTAATTTTGTTCAAGCATTAACTACCATTTATATAAGCACTTATTTTGACATTCCCTTAAAATGTAATACTGGGTTGGTTTTATTCGGGATCTTTCCTTAACGTGAAATTATTTGATCCTGGACTTCTCAATAACTTAAACAATTATTGGTCTGGCCAAGCTGCGACCTCCACATTGCATTTTGGGTCCAGATTGCTTATTTCTATCGAAATTTCTCTTACAATGTTTAAAAAAATTTCTGAAGTAATAGGTGCTTGTATCTTCCATTGTAATTTTTCTAAAAAATCCAGTTATGTTATTTAATATCCACGAATACATTTTTTTCGACAATAATAAAAAAAAATCTGGTGCGTGCGCGCAACACACAACTTTCACTTACAAACTTACTTAGATTAGAAATTAATGAGTTTTCTTAATTGCCACTTCTCAAATGAACAGAACGGTTTTAATTATGAACAATGGTCTGTCATTAAAGGCGTACTCCGCTTGCGCTCAACGAGTTTTATGAGTTGACTGAATATTTTTCTTTTTTTCTCCTCTATATGTTTCCTTGATTTTTATCATATCTCATATTTAGCCATTTCTTATTTTTAGGCAAAACGAGAGACAGATAATGTCTCCATATAAACAAATACAAAGGTACTTTATAGGAAAACAAAAAAGGCCCCTTCCCCATTTAAGCCCCCTCAGAACATTTTAATAATGATAAAGCTTACCTGATATTAAAGAACACCTAATTTTCATTAAACACCACGAATTTGATGAAAATCGTTAAAGCCGTTTTTGAGAAAATCGAAAAAAAAACAACGTAAAAATTGGAAACAATTTATGAAATAAAGTGCCCCCTCCGTTAAACCAATATTGATGAAATGTTGGCTATCTCATCTTTGGCATATACATACATCAAATACCCAGTTTGATCAAAATCGTTAAAGCCTTTTTTCAGTAAATAAAAAAAACACGTGAAAATTATACAAAATTTATTAAGTAAAGTCCCCCCTCCGGTTGATCAATTTTGATGAAATTTATACAGTCATATCTCGGGCATATAAATAGATCAAATACTCAGTTTAATCAAAATCGTTTTTGAGAAAATCGAAAAAAAACTTAAAAAGTTATTAAATAAAGTACCCCCTCCCTTTGAGCAATTTTGATGAAAATTTGCTGTCACATCACGGGCATATGCATACACTAAATACCCAATTCCAATCAGATTCGCACGGCTTATAGTTTTTGAGCTAGTCTGTTCACACACACACACACACACACAGACCATTTCGCGGGACTTGGTCATTTGGACTCAGGGTACCCTAAAACGTGTATTTCCGTTGAAAACCGGAAGTCGAAATTTTTCACGATCGCATTACTTCCACTTACTATATATTTCATATATAGGTAAGTGAAAGTAAAAAGATTAGTGAATGAAAGGATAAAGAAATATCTATATAGATTATTAACAATAAAGTTATATATATATATATATATATATATATATATATATATATATATATATATATATATATATATATATATATACACTAGTCAGTGGCGACCTCTACTGTCAGGATATTCGTCACCACAAAGATATTTTTGTCACACTAATTTAACAAAATGTTATGGCTCAGATTTTGTTTTATTTTTATTTTCTATTCATTTTTGGTTACATCTCATATAAGTAGACTTGTTTAGTTTAGTATAGAATTATAAGTGCATGGTTCATTAATCCTCCTAAAAAATGTTATCCTTTCTTTTATTAATCCTTCTCTTTTACCTTCATAATGCACCTAGTATTATTAAAAACAATTTTCAAATCATAATTTTTACATTAACTAACATTAGTTGTGCCATTTATGACTTTCTATTATTTTTATTTTATATTTTATTCTTCTTATTACATTTTGTTTCCTATTAGTTTCAGAATGTTTTTGCTTTAAGTAGATGTTTTAGCTTTAATTAATCAGTTGCTTTTTTATATATTTTTTAATGGCTCCAAATACTTTTTTGGCATGATAGAGTTCATTGATGATATTAATCGCAATTGTGTTAGTTTTGAACAGAGAAATTGAAAGAATTGATGTTGTGGCAAATTCTGTCCATTCCTCTGTTCTACACTGTAGAGGAAAGCAGCAGTATAATTTTTGAATACACCCTATTACAGTAATTTTAGATTTTTTTTTAGTAGGGGAGAGCGGGGTTGGTTGGCAACAGTTTTTCACTTTTTCAATTGTTGAGTCATTCCTGTTAATATAATCACAATAGGGTTTATACTACTGTAAACTTTAAGTATTACAGTGCTTCAAGTATTTTTTCAACTCATAATATTTAACACTATGATCATAGAAAGTTGAAGAATTCGTCAAGCCAGAGTATGCCAATTAACCCCCCTGTGTGGGGCAGGTTGGCCTAGAAGGTCCCATTCAAGTACTGCCTGACACATATTATTGTTACTAAAAGCTGCTCTATAATGGTATAATAATTTTGAATCGGTTTTTAACAGCTCTTAAGGGAAAATAGAATGACAAATGGCTGCATTTTACTATATGGCTGCATTTTACTATATGGCTGCATTTATTTCAATTTAACAAAATTATACAACATTTCTAACAGCAGAAGTTAGAAAAATGAATGAAGAAAATAGCTCTTCATTGCGTTTGATGAAACAAAACAAATTCAACACATCTTGTAATGGCTTAGAAGCATCATTGCGTTTGATAAAACAAAACCAATTCAACGCATCTTCAAAAACTTTAGGTAGGACAAATATTCTTAGGGGAACAATAACTCTTCTCTAAATATTTACCAGTCCTCAAAAGTCAATACAGGGGACAGGGGAGAACAACCAAACAAGACACAAGTGAAGAATAGTAACACAAGTAAAGAATGTTTCTTTGGCATCACAGATCACTTTCAGTAGCGGATTTCTTTTAACAACATCAGCGAGGAGGTACCATATCTCATCTTTTTTTTTTTTTTTTTTTGGCCCTGGCCAATACTCGTGCTTCTTTTCCATTGTGCTGACTATCATCAATTGCAGTCATGATTCCTGGGTATGTCTTGCCCCCGTAGTTCTCATCAACATATTCGCCACTGCGCCAACAAGCCCCAGTTGAAGAGAGCCATCTAACCCCACAGAAGAGATCATATGAAAGATGGCTGCCAGGACAGGGGAGAACAACCAAACAAGACACAAGTGAAAGGCTAGGTTTTTCAAAGGAGGTTGGGGCTTTGTGTACAGAATCGGAGTCAAATGTTTTGTCATGCCTTAAAACCAAATTTACTAATAATGTAAAAATTTACTTACATATTGTAAAATCAATCAATGAAGCAAACTCTTCTCTATACAGTTAGCATCGGACTGACTCCTACAATTAGCAATAGACAAGACTCCTAAGGTCGTGTGGGTCATATGGTATGATGGTGGCGCCTTTACAAATTATAAGCCAAAGGCCAACCTACCCCCTATGCCAACCAACCCCGCTCTCCCCATAATTTTATTTGCTTAAACTGTCATATATTTTTTATTAGATATACTTTGGTGTGTAGGTAAAGATTATCTCATTAATAAAGGCAGAATGATGTTTATAGATTATTACTTTTAAGTCAAAAGACCTAATGGTATGGGATAAGTGAAATGCATTTTCAATTCAGACCTGATTTTAGCTACTTAAAAAGGAATTCTATTAGTAGGTGAGGAGGAAAAATAGGAGTGGACTTACAATAGAAACTTATTTGTGCCACTAGCATTCATTTCATGAAATATAGTGAAATGAATTCATCAAATAATTTCTGAACCATTTGTTCTCTTCTGCATCTTGCCTTCTTTTTTAGTTTTTGTTCTTGTCTCTCTTTATTAGAAACCATTTAATTGAGAAGCTGCCATAAATTTGTTTTGTTTACGTTTGATTCTTGAATTTCAGACATTTTGTTCGATTCTTAGTGTGTTTCTGTTTGGTTACATCCTGCTATGAGACCTTCATCCACATTTATTCATTTGTAGTAGTGATTTTGTTTTTACCTGAAAAGTTAGTTACTGAATCATATAAAGCTGGGAAAAAATTATTATTAGATTAAAACATAGTGTATCTTTCTTTTTCTCACTTTTTGTTTCTAGCTCATCATTGGGGGAAAACATCCTTATATTGTATTTTTGTGTTTATCTATATTTATTACTAAAATGTATTCATTTTGCAGACCCAAAATCATCGAGAATGAGCAAGTCACCCAAAGCCAGCCCCCGGCAGAGAAAAGCAAAAAGAGCAGTAGGTGATGATTGAAGAGAAAAACAGAGAACATCGATTGGGTGATGCAAATTTTAAAACATCTCAGGGGGAAAAGATAAACTGTTCTATTTGTTAAAATAATGCTCACATCTTACACAATTAATAGAACTTAACTGATACTACCTGAGTGTTGCATCTTGTTTCGTAAATTCAAGATTGAACTCAATGTCAATCAGTTCAAATATATTTAGGAGCACTTATAAAATAAGCAGTTCGGAATAAATTTTATAATTTAATCTTGTAACGTTAAACATCATGTAAATAGTTCATATCTTTTTGGGATTGTTTAAATATGATCTAATACAAGACATGCATCTAATTATGTTTTGTAGTGTCCAGAAAGAACTGTAACTGTTATTTATTTTAATCTTTTTTTCTTTTTTTAAATCCATAAATTTTTGTTGATTTTATATTGATTTATCAATACATCTCTTACTTAAAATACTCATAGCAATAGTCAAATTCTGGTTTGTTTTTTATTTATCTTATTTTTGTTGACTATAATATCTTAAAATTAAAAAAAAAAGTAGATTAATATATTTATGTAATTTTATAACTGCATCTTTGTAGTAAATATATTTCAACAATTTATTTTTGTAGTCTGTCTCTGATTTGACTTCCTATTTTAATAGTGTTGGCGTTTTATTTTTTTTAAATTTAATGAAAAAAATGATAACTTAAGTATTTAAGTGTTGTATAGATGCTCTGAATTTTGTACATTCTTTATTATTTTTTTTTATTTGTTAATGTAAAAAATACATGGATCAATATTACTTAACCACAATGTGGTTTTATTATAAATTAAAATAGTGTACTTTAATGTTTTTGTATTTTTAATTTTTTTGCATATAAGTTATCTTCACTCATTGCACAAATGTATTCATATATGAACTTCATTTGTGTTTCTGATTTGGGTTAAAAGACAATATTTATATGGATGTTGTAGGACAGACCATTTTGATTGTGCATGTATCATTCAATTTATAAAAGCTCACAACTGATTGTATTATTTAAGAAATTACATTATATTTATAATAGTATTAATTTCCCATATAAAATTTATAAATAAGGCTATGTTACTATTTGGGAGTGAGATAGTTTAGAAAATGGTGAGAACCGTTTAATCCTTTTTTAGAAATTACATTACAAATTAATTTGTATTGTTTCTTTTTAAGAAGTGGTTTAAATTTTGTGAATGTGTGGTCACATAGGCTAAGTGGAAAGTTAATTATTTAAAAAAAAATATTTTCATGTTGATAAATAAGGTCGAGTTTATTTATAATTACTTAATCCTCTTGGGGACAGGCCTGGGCTTACTTGCCTTATTTCACTACTGCATCAGCCCCAATTGTTTAAATAACTCGTGGTTTATAAAATTATTCTGTCTATTGATAATTTATTAACCGTATTATTTTGCATTAAATTCAATAAATTTTAAAGTGTCTTTGTAAATGCCTATTTTTTCGATGTTTGTTTCTGTAATTTCATAATTTGATTTGAACCTTTTGAATGATTATTATGTTTCTTATCTTTCATACTAACAATAGTCTTATAACTTTTAAATTATTTAGATGAACAGATAGTTTTAGTTGTTACAGTGATGTGGGTGGTACAAGGTATAAGGATGAAAGTGATTTGAAGGCAAGTCATAGAACAGGATGTTCCCCAGGATTTAGTCGAACAGTACATGGCTATTGCTGTATAAATAAGTCGCTTTTGAATATTTATTCTTGTTAAAAAAAAGACAAAATTAACAATTATTGTGCTCTAAATTTTTATCTTTCACATTAATAGCATTTCATAAGCCATCATTTGTATGAATAGAGAAGGATTCATATGTAACTAGGTGGTAAGGAATATGATAAGATATTGAATAATGACTGATTGTTAATTTGCAATTTATTTAAAGAAGCAGACTTGTTAAGTATTCAACTATGCTGTAGAAAACTATCAGCTCATTTGTTGATTAAAATAAGTATAAGTGATTGTGATATTGTCGTCTAAGGCTTCCTTCGCATTTTCTGATAGTTTTCTTTTGTCAGCTGTTGACAGAACATTTTATTTGACTATTGCTAAAACCTCTGAAATATTGTTTTCCTGTTATTAAATAAACAAGAAAATCACCGATTGGGATTTGTAGAAAATCAATATGTTTTGGTTTGTTACCCATCACTTCATTCATTTGATCCAGTTTCATAGCTTGAAAAGCTAAAACATAATATTGCTAATTTATGTTATATAACATTTACAAGTATCTAGTAAGTGAATGAGTTTAAATGTACTTGTCCAATAATAAAGTCTATTGTTTCTCAATTTCTGAAATGGTTACTATAATATTTGTATTTAATGTGTTGGTCCCTTACCATATGCAAGCTTGTCCTACGTGGGGGAGAGGTTTGTAGTTGGATACCTACTACCCCAAATAGCAAAAAACTCTTTAATTTCAGGCCAAACCAATATTAGCAATATTGATATTTGATTCTTAAGTTTGAAGCAACCTTAAGAAATCTACCTATAACTTAACTTTTGTTCTTTTATATATTTTTTTTAGCTGTGCCCTTTACATTCTCCGTGTTGGTAAGAAGGGATAAGCATTCGAGTTTAATCTCTTGCACAATGTTGTGAAGACTCAAATATTTAGGTATTACAAACTGTATTCACTAAAGCTTATTAGCAACGAATTTGGATTTAAAGGAAGATTGAGATTTATTGTCCTAGAGTTATATCTGTGCCCTGGGAAACAAAGACAAAGGGGACTTGGGTTAAATGAGCCAAGTACTTTTTAATATTAATACATCTGCCCGGCCATTTCTGAGATTAATGGATTTTGGAATGGGAAAATAGAAAATATCAGAAGGACCATCTAAAAATTAAATAAATGGACCAGAGAAGTAGGTATGATAGTTACAGATATCACTTGTAAATTAGGAGTTTAATAGTTCTCTTTCATCTTGCATTTGAGATCAATGATGGATGAATGAGAACCACAGAAAGATGTGTAAGATGTCTTAAGTTTCATCAATATGTCTGATATATCCAAATTTTTGTGGGCTTATCAATTTTATGAGGGGATCAAATAAGTGGGTGTTTCAATTTGAGGACACTTTAAAACAGGGCGGGGAAAAGAAAAAAAAAACCAAAAGTTATTTTGGTAGCTTTTACTAATACCAAGAATATGAGAGCAATCAAATTTCTTGGAAAAGGAGAAGGGCATGTAATATATAATATAGGATGGGATGTAGTTTGGCAGAGGTTCCCTTGTACTCTAATAAAAAAAAAATAAAAAAAAATCAACCGTAATATCATGAATGATTAATAGCAATATTAATTACATTTCCGTTTATTCTCAATAAGAATTGTGAGTGTTCCGCTGTATTGCAACCAAAATTAACATCCATTTGGTTATTACATCAACACAAGAACTTACCACGATTTAAGCGATATATGAGGTAAGTTTAATTTTTAAAAAGATACCTGATAACCACTTTAGGTCACACAACACTCCTAAGTTCTAAATGAGTGGGGCATGCCTTTTTAAAAGAGTGAGATGATTTTAGACTCACACTCAGAAGATGATAATTTCTTAACATTAGTTTTTGATTTATAGCAGTCAAATCTGCATGACAAAATATATAAAACTGGAAGGCATTGCAAAATATAACTTCTTCGCACTCTTGATGATTCACAGATACAATTAACCATAAAATCCATCATGTCCCTCCAGCGCAGTGGTTCCCAAATTTGTGTGAAGACATGTCAGGGGGGGAGGGCGATAACAGTTGAAAAAAAAAAAAAATTCTTAGTTAAAATTTTAGTACACAATATATTAAAATAATATTTATGTTGTAGATTATTTAATTCAAACCATAATGTCTGAAAATAAAAAGAATGTTTTAATAATTGTTACTTTTTATAATATGCCCCTCAATCAATTGTGTAGGGGGGGGGCATGGTTGTCTTTTTTAACAGTGGGTTGTCTTTTTAATTTTTATAAAAAAAAAAAAAAAAAAGGACTTCTGCTCTAGAGGAATACTGTCTTTATTTTTACTTTCACTTACCTATATATGAAATATATAGTAAGTGGAAGTATTGCGATCGTGAAAAAATTCGACTTCCGGTTTTCAACGGAAATATACGTTTTGGGGTCCCCTGAGTCGAAATGACCAAGTCCCGCGAAATGGTCTGTGTGTGTGTCTGTGTGTGTGTGTATGTGAACAGACTAGCTCAAAAACTATAAACCGTGGGAACCTGAAATTGGGTATTTAGTGTAGGTATATGCCCGCGATGTGACAGCAAAAATTTCATCAAAATTGCTCAAAGGGAGGGGGTACTTTACTTAATAACTTTTTAGGTTTTTTTCGATTTTCTCAAAAACGGCTCTAACGATTTTGATTAAACTGAGTATTTCATCTATTTATATGCCCGAGATATGACTGTAAAAATTTCATCAAAATTGATTAACCGGAGGGGGGACTTTACTTAATAAATTTTGTAACATTTTCACGTGTTTTTTTTATTTACTCTAAATCGGCTTTAACGATTTTGATCAAACTGGGTATTTGACGTATTTATATGCCCGAGATACGTCTGTAAAAATTTCATCAAAATTGATCAACCGCAGGGGGCACTTTACTTAAAAAATTTTGTATCATTTTTACGTGCTTTTTTTATTTACTTAAAAACGGCTTTCACGATTGTGACCAAACTGGGTATTTGATGTATGTATATGCCAAATATGTCATAGCCAACATTTCATCAAAATTGATCAACCGAAGGGGGGACTTTACTTAATAAATTTTGTATCATTTTGACGGGGTTTTTTATTTACTCAAAAACGGCTTTAACGATTAATAAAAATAAGATATGAATGTAGAAAAATGTGTGACTTAGGGAAATGATATTTAACAAAACACGTCAATTTCTTATCTAAGTAAGTTGGTAAGTGAAAGTTGTGTGTTGCGCGCGTGCACCAGATTTTTTTCTCGAAGGGTGGAGCTCCCTCAGGGTTAATTTAGGTGATGGTATTCAAATTTTGGTTGGACATTTAATAATATAAATTTTAATTTGGCTTAGACATGATTATTTGGATTCCTTCCTCCTTTCCTTGTCTCATTTATATATATATATATATATATATATATATATATATATATATATATATATATATATATATATATATATATATATATATATATATATATATATAATATGATAATAGGACTATTTTCCTCTAATTCTACTTTTATTCATGATAAAAAATGTTTTGTTTTTTCATGTTTGATGTCTCCCTCAAGGAATTCTAGGATTAAGCCCTAAAAATTCTTCAAATTGTTTTTTTGTTGTTATTAAGCCCATAAAGTATTCATCGATTTTTTTTTTAAAAAACCATGCACTTAGGGATTAAAAAAAGATCATGCATTTATACTTGACTCACCCTTACTAATAATTTTATGAAAATAGATAACTGTTTAGGTAATGGACCGTTGATTGAAATATAACGAGCCAGAGCAACAACCGGCTCCCTAATTCAATGTCGTAGCATTCCAAAACGCACACGTTAGGACTTGTTACTTCAGAGGATTATCCGAGCGTGAAAAGCAGGTGAGGAACCCTAATTGCCGAATAATGAACAGAAAGCAGAGCCGTCCTTTGTCCGTGGACCTAGGCCACCTGCTTCCTGGGAGATCTGCCATCGGTGATTCACTTCCTCGGCTGCTACGATTTAGAGGAGTCACGGCCGGAACGGAGTGACTTCGTAGCCCGCCTATCCCACAGATAGCTCACCTTCTACATGATGATGAAGCTATGCAAGTTGGCTCAAAGGTATCACAAAGTATGAAGTGATTGATCAAGATTATGGAACTATTTTTATAAAAAGTATATGTATTCCTTGTAATAATAGAAAGTCATGTTATTATCAAAATTTTGAATAGTTTTAGGGTTCAAATCCCATTCGTTCCGAAATGTTTTCTAACTTTAGCTTGTTAGCCTTGATAGCTTTAATATACATGGCTACAGATGGTATTCCTATGAAAACGACCAGGAGCAGGTTAAAAAGACGTTGGATGAGAGTAAATTACGTAAACAGCCCTATGAATTGTTCCTGTTCATAAGCCTTCTACACTGGAAATGTGTTTCTAATAGTGCAACAAATTCCACGTCGTAGACCGATAGCAAGGAGTCTATTCGGTCTCGCTCTGAGCAATAGACTCTCAGATTTTGTCCGAAGGGGGAATTTTTTCCAATAGTCACACATTTCATTCAAACAAGTGATATATGTATTTAATAAAAGTCGTTACAATATCTGAACCGTATAGTGTGAAAACGAATACAATCGTATTCCCTAATTTTCCTTGAAGTATAAATACATTTACATTTTCATAAATTCTCTGTAAAGATTCACAAAAAAAAGTGAATATTCACATTAAAATGTTTGAACAGGAATGTTAGTCAATTCATTTTGTGATTTATCTTTTCGTATTTACAGTGTATTTATGGATACATCCATATTAACAATTTATTTGTAAATGCATTCACCTTCACAGGTTTTAAAGTGAATATTCACATTTCTTTTTTTTCTTTTTTTTAACATTTACAATTCACCTTTGTGAATACAAATTTCTTTATATTCGCATTTACAAATAATGTAGCATGAATATATCTGAATATATATATTCCATGATCCAAGAAGTAATGGCGCCATAATACATCAAGCATAGGTGATCATCTTCATCATTAATATATTTTTTAAAATGATCATAGCGATAATTCGTTACCTTCTTTTAACATATTCCATTTCCACAGACACTCTGTCTGTCGGCACGTCAACCGAAAAGACAAATACTCATTGCCTATGAAAACACTAAAACGCAGCGTGATATTCAACATGGATCTTGTGTTTCAAGAACTTTGATAATCAAATTCATTAAAAAATGAATTGCCGTTGAGCATCGGTTACGTTAAACCCGCAACACAGATCTGTTATGAGGTATAAACGTGTTCTAAAAATAATGTAAAGAAAAAAAAATTACTTGCTTTTATACATATGTAATTAATTTTTTTAGTTAATATGAACGATTCAATAAATTTTTTATTTCATATTCCAAATATTAAATAATAGTTATTACGGCGAATAAATCCATCAAGTTGCGAATTATAGGCAAATCATATTCATTTATATATATATATATATATATACGGAGAAAACTTTTTGTTTTTCTCTTTTGATCAGCATTAAAAATAAGCTAAAAAATGAAAGCTTACCGAAAAAAATAATTTGTCTCAAAATTGGCAGAACTTTTTAATTTGGAAATCGGAATACATATTATATTAAAATTATACCAAATAGAGAACCAATTATACCTAAATATTTTTGAAAAATAATAGTTGACCACAGTAATAACCATCATAGAAAATGGATAAATTAAAAGAGATGAAGGTCCAAATCAAAAATAAATTAGTACAATAAAACTACTCAATTAAAGTAAATGTTCAGTAATCATTGCATGGCTGTTCTATTGATATAATGAAGAATAGGGAAGAATTACAATCCATGCTTAAATTTATTCATTACCGTCTACAAAGTGTTAAAAGTTTGCAAAGTTATGTGCAGACAAATTAAAAAACTACTTTTTGGATTGGACTTAACACGTTTTACGCTGCAAGCACAGAAAAAATAGTAAGTAGATAGAAATATTAATATATATCATCAGGCATGAAAAAAAATCTATTTTTTAGCAAAATTTCCTCCAGAATAAGTTTCTGTCTTAAAAATCCCGAAATTTTCTGACGTTTTAAATTTTTTTGCCGATAACTCGACAACTACTTAATATTAATGCGCTTCATTAAATTAAATTGCGCGACTAATGACATGTTATAAGGTTTAAATCTGTTTTCCGTTTTGCCAGAATCGATTCTTAAAGAAAAATTTAATTTTTACCACTTCTTCGGATAAATAAATTACGCTCATATTCCTAGATCTCTAACCCGAAAACGGTTACTCCAAATGGAGTATAAGTAATAATAATAAGTATAAGGTTATAATAAGAGTAAAAGAGGCATGGGCAGAGTTTGCAAAGGAGTTACTTTTTATTACTGATATAATAAACTTTCATGCTGAATGCCAACTGTTGAATATGCTGCTTTTATTCTAATACTGTTGAACTTATATGAATTGATTCATAAAGTAAGACGAAGAGTCTTCGTTAATTACGGCTTCGAGTATATGGAGTTTTTGGTCAAAAATCTTTTGACTACGGAATTTTATAGGGAATGCTGTGCTGACTATGAATATAAAAAAAAATCACGGTTTTTACCAAAAATGTTAGATTTATGGGAAATTAGAGAATCATTATCGGTTAGTTGATCAAAATTTATCTTTAATAAGATAATTAACCAAATACAGCATATCAGATTCAAAAGCAACTTTCTTGATCTACTCATAAAAATAATATTTTATATAATAAAATAATTTTTAAAAGTATATACATAAGGGAAGTCTAAATAAAAAATAACTACAACAGCTGAATTTTCTGGTTCAATGGCGAAAATTTCCAAGTTAAATTTATTTATATAGTTTAGTTAATTTTTAATTATGTTACAATTAATTTAAATTAACTTGACCGTTGATTTAATTTTAATAAGAAAATTATAACAAATAGAATTAATCTGATTCACTTGAATATTCGCTGGTTGGATTATCTTCTGAGTTCATATCGTTGAACAAATCGAAACTTTTTTCTGTCAGCTTATTGATACTTCGTTCACGTGTATTGTTCAATCGGGACATGATTGTGTTTTGATTTCCTCTCCAATATATTTCTTCTAGTAGTAGTAAGATTATATCACAATCTTTAATATCAGACTCCAGATCTAATTTCGTTTCTCTAATAAATGAGACAAAACAGCATCTTTTTTTTTACAGCTGGGAGCCGCAGAAATCCATTATTCGAAGAGTTCTCGATTTTTAAGACCTAAAAAATATACTCATGACTATTGGGCCAATTTCATAAAAATTCAGTTCAAAAAATTAAATGAGATTTTTGTTTTTAATTGAAAAGTCAAATATTACTTTTATAGTGTAATGCAGTAAACACAAATTACTTAAATATATCTAAATAATAGTAGCAAATTAATTTTTTATATTATGGGCATAATTTCAGATATTGCTTAAAATTATTTCACTTTCACTTAAAATAAACTTCACAGTATACCTCTTTTAAACAGAAAGGAGACTAAATGAAAAGATTACGACAAAGCCAATGGTAATGGTTACATCTAGTACATATTTACCTGTTTAAAATCCCCTCCTCGACTAATAATAAAAAAAGTAAGTGTTCACAATTTTTCGAAACATTTCTTAATTTTAATTGAGTTAACAAATATATGTAGATATTATAGGTACTGATTATTTACATCATTAGGAACATTTTAAATGTATATCCAAGAAAAATATAAGATATTGATTTTGTGATTTTTGTCTGTGCGTCATGTCTAATGAAAACTAGCAGTACAATCTCACAATAATATTAATCACTAAAAATATTTCTCAATTTTTAACATCCGATAAATCGTAAGTCTGTGGGACTGTTTAGTACGGTCAAGTGTTTGGAGCCAGATGACAGCCAGTAGCGATTACAAGTGGCCAGACAGACCTGCTCACACAGTTAATTTTTTGAAGAAGCTTGGGATGAAATTTTTTTAATTCAGTTATGAACCGGTTACAAAGATTAACAAAAAATAAGATATTAAAGAAAAATTTAATTTTGTTAGTTCAGAAATAATAGCAAAAAAAACGGAAACAAAAAATAGGAAAAGACTTGATGCGGCTAGTTACCACTTGCTCCACCAAGCACATTCCACCGTCGAGCCAATCCATCCTCTCCACTGCCACACCAATCTCATAGGTAGGTAGCAGTAGAGATGAATTATTAGGAAGATTATTATATTGTTTTATAATATTGTAACACTTTTGTGGGTAACAAATATTTATTTAACAGAAATATTCAGTTATCACAATGCCAACGAATTATTACAACTTAAACACTTGAGCAGGTTACAAAATTGATAACTTTATCACACACAATCATATGACTTAAGCAACACAGACTTCAACTAACTCATTCAGTCTCTGCCCCATATATATATCATAAATAGTGGGGTCTGGAATCTTCTAGAACAATGTCGGCAATTCTCCGTCATTCCGGAATGATCTAGACAAAAACAGTTCGTTCCAACCGGTTATTTTGTTCCAACATGCGGTCCGGGAGGCTACGCCATATGTTTTTTTTATCCGCTTATCGATTCAATGTTACAATATAATTATTATATTGTTCATAAATAAAAACTTGTTAAGATACGAGGGGTGATCAAAAAGTTCCAGGACTGTTGAGATTGCGCGGCAATGGAGTGTCATAGAGCAGTGCGGTTGGCAGCATTGTTTAGCGTGACTCTTCCTGAGCTCAGTTGTTTATTCAGTTTGTTGATAACCTTCTTCATTGCAAAGTTACTGCTGTTTTCGTAAAAAAAAGTTTTTTGTGTTCGGCGATTCTTTCCCTTCATGGGTCTCTTAAGTTTTGGAAACAAGAAAAAGTCTGCAGGGGCAAGGTCAGGTGAATATGGAGGCTGGGGAATGACCGTCATTCCATTTTTGGTGCAGTAGTCGCGAATGAGCAGTGCGGAATGAACAGGCGCATTGTCATGATGCAGCACCCACTCACCGCTCCGCCACAACTCTGGTCTCTTCCTCCTTATTGCCTCGCGCAAATTTCTCAGGGTTTGAAGATAACGAAAGCGGTTAATGGTCTCATAACATTTTACCCAACTTCACACAAAACTTTACGCAAACGCGTTGCTCTTCCTTTACATTCATTTCACAAAATCGCCGAACACAAAAAACTTTTTTTTACGAAAACAGCAGTAACTTTGCAATGAAGAAGGTTATCAACAAACTGAATAAACAGCTGAGCTCAGGAAGAGTCACGCTAAACAATGCTGCCAACCGCACTGCTCTATGACACTCCATTGCCGCGCAATATCAACAGTCCTGGAACTTTTTGATCACCCCTCGTAGTGTATCTTCCGTAATAGTGATTAGCGAATGGATGATCATATGTCCTTAACATGCAAAGCTTGGCGGTTTGTACAGCGGTACGTAGTTGTATGGAACAGCTTGGTCCCAACAAGCTGTACAACTACATCCACATTTATTTTTGCATTCGCAGTTCACCTTGAATAACAGCCCATTATTTTAATTAGAGCCAAAAACTTTTCAATCGTGGGAAACCGCTGGAAGACTGGAGGAATGGGTATGCGCCTAATCGAACTACCATACCATGATAGTCCAGGACTGCTTGTCTGAACAAAATTATTCATTGTAATATCACATAACAAAGCACAAGTACGTTATAGCCCAAAAGTGGGAAGGTGGGCATCGCTCCCGACAGCCGCGAGGTGACTCACGTCATTGTTTTCCAAGTTCGTAACAATCCGACTGTGAAGGACGCTGGGATAACTGTCGGTAGGTCACTTCGTAAATACTCAAACGGTGTGAGTCATCTATTGTATTCCCGCAGGTGTTACTCTTCGCCAGATAAGAGGAACACGATAGCCACTCGGAAATGAAAAAAAAAAAACGCCAAGTTAGATTTATGAGAAGATGGTCAAAGCTAATAACCTCATTAAAACAGATAAAGGGAAAAATACGCTAGGAATTACGAGTTACTTATTTCCTCTCTTATCCTAAACGGAGAAGAGACAAAAGAAGGGCCAATAACCAAGAAATGTTAAAAACTGAAAATTTAAACGGAAATATGAACGCTAATACGTAAAATAAAGTATTGGTACTTCACTTTTTGTTTTGTTTTTGTTTTACTTTTAACTTTACATACCTTGCAGTATTACAGCATGTAGCTCTTTTAGCAATTTTTTTAATTTTATCATTGATCGACTTTTTGGCTCCAATGTGGTCTCTTGTCCATTATCGTGGCACTATTTTTGTCTAGATTCTTCAATATGGATTGCTTCGAGCTGAACATACCGCCCACCTAATCCGCCCGTCTCTTTGCTTTTATATTATGAGACATAAATGGTTGATCAGTTCCGTAAGCAATTCCTTATTGTCAGTTTTCATCCCGGTATCGTACATTACAACTGGCTATAATAATAGAAGAAAGCTCCGGGGTTATCTAATTTATATTTAATTATAACACTTCTAATTATTTTATCAATATTTTATCTTCCTGTTAATATACCATCGTGCAATCTCGTCGATGTTTTTAGACTTTACCTTTTATTTAGTTTTTTATTAATATTTTAATCGTATTATTATTTATTTTATATTAATTTACAATATTTCCGTTCGTAACACATAAAATTAAACATTAACCATTTAATTAAAAAAAGCTTTTTTCTTTTTTCCTAATAGTTTTTTTTTGGATGATTCTTGGTATTCTTTTATTTGTCTTTTGTTTCAGGTGATTAAAATCCAACTATATTTCTACCTAGTGTTTCCAAAAATCTACTGGAATTCAATGGATGATAATATGATTTTTGGACACACCATGTAGAGAAAGGAAGATGGAACATTTTATACAATGTTGAATATAGAAATTTTAAGGTGTTTGATGCAGTTGAAAAATATTATAATAGAACTATAGTAAGGTGTTAATCTTCTGAAACAAAAGACAAGTAAACAAATATTTGTATTATTTGTTACAATAGTGCACGATGGGAAATTGACAGGAAGATAAAATAATTGAATGTTATAAATAAAACAAAAATCATTCATAATATATAAGTACTGATTATATTTTATGTAATATGTTAAGTACTTTTTACGTTTAAGTATTTATTTGAGCCTGTTAACATCCGTGAAAAATATGATGTACTTGTAATTTTCTAAGAAAATATTACATGTAATACTTGGGGAAGGAAAATACCAAGCTGTACTTGTTTGGCTTGATCCAATTACTAGGATTGTTTATTAATTTTTCGAATATTTTGTAGCATTTAGGAAGGAGACTGATTGGTTTGTATGGATTTACTTTCATACTCTTGATAGATGAGACTGCTATTAAAAAAATTATGTAATCCCTTTATATTAACGAAAACGCAGTCTTTAAAACGAACAGAAGAAGGACTTATAACGATTAGATCACCCTATTGTATTGTATATTATGTTAATATCAATAGTTATATAATAATATCACAATCTTTCTGCTGAAAACAATTTTTTTTTAACAAACAGATCGAATTATAAATAATAGATATTTTATATCAGCTCATTCAACTGTTTAACAAGTGACGAGGGTAACAAACGGGTTTAAAGGGCACGTGCAACTAAGTGGCACGTGGAACTTAAATAAAGCATAGACACGAGTCTAATTCACTTCAGTATACTATTTTAAGAAATGCTCGTTAATATCGCTTGATTGATATAATGAAGTATAAAGTTTTTTTGCCTAATTCACAATCGAACTTCTTGTAATCCATTTAATAATACAGAATCTTTATTATTCTATTCCCTAAACATTATTATATTCTACCCTACCTAAGGCTATTCTTGCCAAGTTCAATTATTTCTAAGGCTTCTGACTAACCTTCTCATTTTGCCAATATACGTGTTGTCAAAAGGCAGCGTAAGGAGGAAGAAATTTTATTTGCGAAAATTCGCGTTTTTCCTTACTCACAGTGTTGAAAAAATGAAATAAAAACTGCAATGCATCATTTCTATGCTGGGATAAATTATGGGGATAAATGAACGAACGAATGGGATAAATTCGTATTATCACATCATGAAACAATCCTTAGCATAAAAACCTAATCATAAAATCGTATGGGTGTAAAAGAAATAAATTAAAAATAAAATAATAATTATATATTGTGGCCTTTATTTAAATTTTCACTTAGCTATTTATTTTTT
The DNA here is from genome assembly GCA_911387785.2 of Aelia acuminata. Lineage (NCBI taxonomy): Eukaryota > Metazoa > Arthropoda > Insecta > Hemiptera > Pentatomidae > Aelia > Aelia acuminata. Next base: position 94,267,071 of record OU426981.1, on the reverse strand, counting down.
GGCTTTTTACCAGGTATTTAACTTCGTCTTCACCACTATTTACTACAAGGAACACTCTTTAGAAATCACACCTCATATAGTATAATACTGTGGGCCTTAGTGTAACCAAATTTATAATTATGGCAACTTTTGAACAACATGTTAATTTTACCAATACGACACACAGTGGGAAAATTTTGTCATTTAGCGGCCAAAAATCTATAACTCCTGACTATATGACGATAATAGAATAATTCTTTTTTCATTAAGGAGCATGGGATTCCCTTTATCAGTGAGAATAAAACAAATAAAAATAACATCGCTCAAAGTATTTCAAATTAATTTTTATATGCATCCTTTCTTCACTTAAATTTAAATAAAATAGTTTATTAGGTACAGGGTTATACATAGAGAATGAAATGAGTCAGTATTATTATCTATTGAGCTTTCCTCTTATATACATGTCTTTTTCAGGCACTTGCTCCATTTGAAAGATTTTTAAATAATTATTGTCTAAATATGAAAAAATAAAAAAAAATAAATTAAAAATACCCCATTTTTCCGGAATTTTTATGAAAAAAAATATTGTCCGATAATTCAACGATAAGTATGTTCTATAATTTAGTCTAATTCGAGGCCGAATATATATTGAAAGTTCAAATATAGGGATTTAAATCTTAAAATCGATATATCGTCGATCGATCGCATTTGATCGATCAAATTCTATTATGGTATTTTAGCACCCTTCACCCTCTACCAGTATGGAAAAAATCAGAACCAACTATTACCAATAATAGAAGTTATATCAATTTAAAAACTTTCTTTTCATAAATTGCATAGTCAACGTGGATGAAATCAAAACGCATATTTATCCAATAATTTTAAAGCCATTCGTCTTATTTATAAAATATATTTTGTGCTATAATATAAAAATTGAAGATTTATAGGGAAAAAAAATAATACCAGAGAGATGAGCATAGATTTTGAACTTTCAATATATATTTGGCCTCGAATTAGACTAAATCATAAAACATACTTATCTTTGAATTATAGGACAATATTTTTTTCCGTTAAAATTCCTAAAAAATAGGGTATTTTTAATTTAATGTTTTGGATTTTTTCTTATTTAGACAATAATTATTTTAAAAATTTTCAAATGGAGCAAGTGCCTAAAAAAGACATGTAGGTATATAAGAGGAAAGCTCAATAGATAATAATACTGACTCATTTCATTCTCTATGTTTAACCTTGTCCCTACTAAACTATTTTATTTAAATTTAAGTGAAGAAAGGATTAATAAAAATTAATTTGAAATACTTTGAGCGATGTCATTTTTATTTTTTTTATTCTCACTGATAAAGGGAATCCCATGCTCTGTAATGAAAAAAGAATTATTCAATTATCGTCATTTAGTCAGGAGTTAGAGATTTTTGGCCGTTAAATTGCAAAATTTTCCCACTGTGCGACAGGTGATGGTCTTCAAACAGTGAGACTGGAATCGAGGATGGATCTTCCATACATTTTTCCAAGTGTGTAAAACCGCTGTGTAAATTTGTATTTATTTATTTATTTTATTTTTTTAACCGACTTTGAACGAAAGAGGAGGCTACTCAATTCGATACGTATGTGACTTTTTTTTTTTTTTTTTTTTTTTTCTTTTTTTTTCTTTTTCTTCTATGTATGTTCACCGATTACTCAGAGATGGGTGGACCAATTGGAACGAAACCTTTTGCATCTTGTAGAGTATTTTCCCAAGGTGGTCCCATTCAAACCTTTTTGGGGTTCATAATTTATTTAAGAAGTTATCGGGAAAAAACATGAAAATAATTATTTAATTATCGCTCAAATTGTTTACTTATTGGAAAAACATATGGCATATATAACATAAGGTATGCTCCAACATGCTATTAAAACTAATTGATAACTAACAAATCCAAATATTGTATTACTGCTGGATGAATCAAATGGGAAAACTAACCAATCAAATTCAGAATCAAAAGAGTGGGGGGAGAACATAAGCAGTCTGTTAGTTATCGATGTGTTTTGCGTGCTCTTTGGAACAAACCTACACATAACCTTAACTAATTTTTCAACATTAGATTTAAGTGAAGATATAAATATCAGCAGAATATAATATCGCTGTCGTTTTCTGTAGCGATATTAGTATAAATAATAGATTGATGTATATTCACCGATAACAGTAAACCTCCTTAATTTAGATATACTCAAAGGTTGGACACCATAATCATAAGAAAACAAAATTCGTGGAACTCCAAGAAAGACTGAGTATTGGTAATCGTTTTAAAGCAGAATTTAAGACTTCTTCAAGTTCCCGAAGGATCGTTTAAATTTAAAATCGTAGCTATTATTGATTTAAATTAGATTTTGATTTCTATCTTTTATTGAATATGCACATTAAAAAAGAATACAATAATTCCTGGAAAAGCTCATTTTCAGTTGACTTAATAAAGGATTCAGATACCTCTGTCTTCTTCCGGATACACTCGGTTACTGTTGAATATCTTGCCGGAGGTCTTGTGCCGATCCTTTAAGGGTGACACTTCTGTTATTTTATCCGGATTACTAGTATCGGTTTTTAAATTTGTTTCTACAACTATCGAGGCTTTTGCTGGTGTTCACCCATCAATAAAAACTACAAAATAAAACTTGATAACCACCCGAAAACAACCTCATTGTATGAAAGTCCCCTCAGCAAAAATTTGGCAGTCATGGAAATGATTGTTAAAAATGATGATAAATGCTACGCCACTAGAACTGAAGCAACATTGTTTAGCAATTTATTTTCTGAATAATGTTTTATTACGAAGGATATAATTCATAGTACTTCGGTAATAAATTTAGTCAAAAATTCATCGAAAGGAATTACGAACATAATTGAATCAACCTTTGATATTAAGTCAGTAGTCTAATACGGAGAATAATAATATCCTTCGTAATAATAAATTAACCATATATGAGTCCCAAACCCTGTTGCTTCTATCCTAGCGGGGCAGTCTTTTTGATATCGATAAATTTTATGGTTGCCCCTTTTTTTGCAGGTACTTCTATCCAATGATGTAATCCAATGAAGTCGTGTATAATATCGCCATAGTTTTCAGAAGGATATTCAAGCAATCAAAATTTAAAAATTACTTTCAAATTTACTATGGGTCATATTAGCATCCTCATCGATTCTCCATTAACGATATCATGTCTAAAACCGGCAAAAATCTCGACTGTTCAGTGACTTATCTACTTCATCTTGGAATGGCCGGATTTATGTATTTATGTATATTTAACTCAACACGTCTCGGAACACTGATTCTCTACGTAAATGACAAGTACTGACGACATTTAGCAAAGGAAAAATATTGTCATTGTGGAAAAACATTTTATGTGTTCCCTTCCCAATTGAACATTGATCTTTTTTAAAAAAAAAAAAATCCATTTATAATCATAAAAGTAGTGTGTTGAAAGTTGTATAATACACGCACCGCTTTCCCACTTTTCTGTCTGTATTCATAAAATTAAAAGGTAAAGTGTATTTCATAATAATTTTATACAATTATTGTATAATAAAAAGACCTGGGAAAGACAAACGTGGTAGAGCGTAAAAAGATTTCGAAATTTTTAAACCAACGTTTATTTTATCAACGACCAATTACCAACGAAATTTTTAAACCAACGTGCGGTTTTCTACATTTGTTATCTTCTCCAACTAAAAATTGTGAAATAAAAAACATTTTATAAAAAATATTAAACCAACTTCGAAACCTAGGAACCAGTAAAAATAAATTCACTGAAAAGTATGAAATAATTACCTTCTGATTTTTATGAATACACAGCAAAATTGAAAATGGTATAAAAAGTGGAAAAGTGCAATAATACGAATAATTTTATTTTGATTTGTACAAATACACACTAATTGTTAATAAAAATTATTAAATTTAAATATTAAATACTATGTTCAATACAACACAATCTTTTCGGAGGCGGCGCAAAATTTAAAATTTTTTACACTAGACATTATGAAAATCTTCTAAATGGATCTTCTCTTCCCAGCTATTGATTTCAATGTCTAATAATGGAATTGTATCGGTAACATGTCATTTATATTTGCGCCGCCTCCGAAAAGATTGTGTTGTATTGAACATAGTATTTAATATTTTAATTTCACAATTTTTAATAAATATTAGTATTTGTACAAATCAAAATAAAATTATTCGTATTATTGCACTTTTCCACTTTTTATACCATTTTCAATTTTGCTGTGTATTCATAAAAATCAGAAGGTAATTATTTCATACTTTTCAGTGAATTTATTTTTTGGAATAAGAAGTCGTCCATTTTATTTGGTAGAAAAACAATTTGGGGTTTGAAAATCACAATCCACAATGCACTCGATATCGTTGGCATATTGACACACCATGTAGGCGCTGCCTTATTAAGGCCAATTCCACGATGCTATATATTATCACAACTTTAAGCCACTGTTATATAATTAAGGAACAATAAGACAATACGACGGGAGACACGGAGACAGGCAGACTGGCCAGCTTCCAGCACTATCTATATTTAGTTCTCGTTAGCGCCTCCTGGTAGCTATTCTTGTTCAGGCCATCTGTGACCTCCTTGTGCGGCGTCCATCCTCTGATGGTTTGTAAACATGCAACTCTTCGGGAGGCCGTTGTCCGGAGGCATCGGTTGCGGAATAGACTTAGGCTTCCAGGCTTTGCGGATTCCTTCTAATATTGGAACCAGCGTTAGGGAAGGCGGACGCTTTACGGCTGCGGTTTGGAAATAGAAATGCAGATTCGGGTCTTGTTCTCGGAAGTCTATAACTTGGCAACGTGGGCGGATTCGACTAAGCGGCTTTTTTGTACCTAACAAAATCAGTCTAAGAAATTCTAAAACAAAAAAAAAAAAAAGAGCAACACTTTATTAACAAGAGGAAGTTACGGATATGGATATCGCTAACTGTAGTCGCTTTAATTGTAATTAAGCATCAGTTAAATGTAATTAAACTTCCTCCAAATAACCTTCCTGGTTAAGAAAAAAAAAAAAAAACAACCTTACTTATGAAAAAATCTGTTATAACAGTTTAATATTGAAACATTTATACTCAAGAAGCAAAGTGCTGTATGTGTTTTCATGGAGAAATAAAGATGATATTTATTTTTCCCTTTTAAAAAGGCCCTTAAATAGGTACGAAATTAAGACGGAATCGATTAAAACAATTATTTGCTCAAAACGTTCCAATACTACCATCTATATTTTATCGAAACCTTCAAACAATTTGGCAACTTCAACTTAACTCTATCATTTGCCCGAAACTGAGATGGTAAACTATACGAACAAATCAAATCTCAAAAAAAAAAAAAAAAAAAAAAATTAGAATTAGCGATATAATTTTTTTTATTTTATGTTACCACCACGTACCATGTGTTAAGCCCTTCCTTGTAATTCATTCGGAGACTATATTTATTTATAATTAAAACTTTAATCATGAGGAGGAAAAAAGTCCTTTCGAAGTTAAAAACAGTAAAATGGAGCTAATTACTGCATAAGACCCATCATCTATAAAAAAACTTAAAAAGTGCTGTATTTGTTTTTTTTTAGTTTTAAGAGAAAATTGGTCTTGACTGGGACTCGAACCCGGGTCTCCCGCGTAACTTGCGTGATATGTCCCATCACACCACCAATAGCACGATTCCAAGTCAAGTCCATCCCTTTTTTTCACTGATCCCCTTCCCATATTTTACAACTTTTTTGCAAATTAAGGGTGGACTATTCGTCCAAATAGGGAGATTCCTTTTGGGCTATTCCTCCTCAAAATAAAGATATTTAAAATAATAAGTAATTTAGTAAACGTGGTTAGCCACAAAAACTAATTCAATTAATTTATAAATAATAAAGACATCCCTCTGTTTAAACGAATAGTTCACCTCCCTTATAAATTCGAAAGAAAATTGACATAATTACCGATGGGTAGTTTCTCAACAAGTTTATTCATGTGATTTTTTTCTTCACATTCAATAGATAAATTATTTCATGAGACTATTATAAATATCACTACGTGCTTAAAAAAAAGTTTTATTTTTCCATGTTAATATTCTAAGTGTAAACTATGTAAAATTTGATGGTCTGTACTCCCAGCAAAGTAATTATGACCAAATGCTTGCATATATATATTAAGATTTTTATGTTTCATATTTCAATATGGGCGAGGAAAAGAGGAAAGTAATTTTCTACATTAGATTTTACTAAGATTTTCTACATTCAACAAAATATGAAATTCAGAAAAAGATGTTTCACCCTTTTATTGATTTGGGGCTATTTAACTTATTTTAGGATATTTTTAATGATTACTGAAACCACAGATAAACTATTTTACACTGAACCATCGCTGTTATACTACAACTCTGTCAAGACCAGCCGGTAAACACTGCCAGTCATCCTGGCTAATTCCCATTCTCTTCAATGCCAAGGGCTGAGCCCTAGAGAAGCGGACAATGGAGAAGAGGGTCCAGATGAAACGGACACCTCCTGGAGAAGACAATGCTCTCCAGCTCCAGCTCTAGCTGAGTGCTCTTCCAGGAAGGTCCTTCGTCCAATTTCACGCCCGTTCCAACACGTGGGGTGTGGCGTGTGTTCTTACCAGAGGTGCCTCTTGAACTAATTAATGTTTCTTTGCGAATAGCTTTCTGGCCTCTTTATTAAAATAATTTTTCAATAATTAACCTATATTTTTAAATACTAAAAAATAATTTGTGTATGGAAGCATATTGTAACGCTATTATGGGTTTAAATAATTCTTATTAGAAGGAAATAATAATTCAAAATGTCGGTCAAACAATAAAAACTCAAATTTATTAACAAGGATACAAAAAGTATCAACTTGTAACGACACAGTTACAGAAAAGTAACCATATGATTACTGAAGTGTGACCATATCTTCATAGCAAGAATAAGACTGCAGTCCATCCTCCATATATTTAGTCTGAATTAGAACATTCTAGAAGGTTCTGGAAAAGCGTAGAAGATTGTCGAACTGTTCCAACAAAAATTCAAGAACTCTTTTCAATCATATTTTGTTGTTTTTTGTTTCACGTTACAATATATTAATTATAGTTAGAAAAATCAGAAAAGTAGAAAAAAAAGGACTATGGAAAAAGATGAATAAAAAAAAGTATCAAAACTATACATAAATATGAGGATAAGAAAAAGGAAACATGTTTCATAAGATACTTATAGTTGTATAAAATATTTATAATACTTATCTAGAAATTAGCAGAGAGACTATATAACATAAAGAAAAAGATAAATTATTATTTTATAATGTTACAACTGTATTTATTTAAAGTGTTAAATTAAAAATAATTTGTAATATTTTATTGATGATAATGATGATAAGCTGTAAGATGACCTTCAAGTGGCTCAGTGATAAAAAAAATCGACCCTTATTTTAAGATGTTAAAAAGTTTTATTAGCGGAGTTTAATGACGCCATCAAATAACACTTGCCTTTTAGAACCAACAGCAATAAAATTTGGCCAGGACCTTCTTGAGCACCTCCCACTCCAGGTAATAAATTCTGGAAAGGGCAGGGTTTTTTCGTTTTTACTTTCTGGCATCTGACGCCACCTTGACGAGGGCAAAGAAAAGAACGTAACAGTTTACATTGTAAGACTGATTTGCAGGACTTGTTTACAAAATAAATAAAGAATACATTAAAAAAAAATGACCTACTTAATCACACAACTAGATGTTCCCCCATGATTTCACAAGGTTATGTTAATAAAAAAAAAATAAGATGATTATATGAATGAATAACTGATTAACTAAGTGAAAAGAAAAGTCAATCAATAAATAAAATACTAAAGCCATAGAAACCCAAAAAGAAATTAAAACAAAAATAGAATCTAGTACACAAACCGCTCATAAAATCATAGTGGTTTAAAGTAATCTATTAAAAATAATTAAATAAACTAGAAAAATCAAATATATGGTATACATATATACTTATGTGGAAATGGTGATGAAATACTACTGCATATTCAATATTTCAACTGTCATACACTGACATCAGTTTAACATACTCACTTCATATTTATTATTATTATATTACATTTCTTTTTTAACTTCAAGCTTGTTATTTTCAATCGTGTACCTCTTATATATATAATACGACAATAGTTTTACCCACTTTACTTCATCATAGCCCTGAAGGTGATCTTCAATGTAGGAAAAAAGGCTGGAAATAAACGAAGATAAATGGATTATTTTAATTTTGTATTTGTTTAATTAACCAAATCCTTCTTAATCATCCAATTTATTATTTGTCTTTCTAATATGTTTCCTTTTCTCCATCTAAAAGATATATCATTTCTATAAATTATTTAAAACCTTTGTTAACATTTATAAACGGTTAATAACCTCATATAATATGCAATAATTATACATTGTAACAAGAAATATTATTAAATTATCATGTGATCAATAATAATGATTTGTTATTTGTTTAACGTCCCTTTATGCTACTAAGGGTAATCGGATGCTACAGTGGGAGTCCAAAATGTTGCCTATCCAGATATGTAGTACTTCAACGAGTACCTGACATCGTACATGCTCGGGACCTCCATTTTACGTCTATCCGAGGGACGGCATAGTCAAGGATTTTCTTAATCCCTCTAAAAAAATCCTAGGGCCACCGCGGGACGCGAACGCGCGACCTTTAGTACTGTAGGTTTCTATGCTAACAATTAGACCACAGGTGAACCCATGATAATGATTTGATTCATTTTTAATAACATTCGTTCCATCATGCTATACATGCCTTATAATAAATAATAATAATAATAATAATAATGCTTTATTATTGTAAAAAAGAAAATACAAAATTTCATTTAAGCATTTACGGCTTGGGACGTACCGGTCAGCCGGTACATGCCTTATATATCATTGCGATGCTGCAGCCATCGAATTCGCTGATTGTCGCAGACCGCTGACAGGTGCGAATTAATATTTGAAGACAAAAAAAAAAAAAACTAACCTAACATTGTATTGAAAAATAAAATCGAAATTAAATAAATAGATAATATTAATAAGACTTGTCCCACTTGAATTTTAATTATATATAATAAATACCATCTTCCAACCAGACCTTAACTTTTAAAACTGTAATTTATAGGCACTTAGACTGTTTTGCCAAAAGTTAAATTTATTAACAAAGAGTCATGACTTTACAACACATGTTTTAAGTAAAAAAAAAAAAAAAAACCTTTTAGTGGTCATAAAAATTTAAAACTATCAAGAACTGAAGGCCATATAAAACGCTCGCTTAGATTGTGACCATTGAAGAGTGTTTAAGAACATTCAAATATTAATGCTTTAGGAGTTATTATATTTTCTCAAACGTTTCGTTTATATCAAACAATAAATAATATAACACGATATAATAATTTAATTTGTAGTTGTATTCGAAATTAAATAAGTTGATAATTCAATTTAATTATGGTACTTTTAAAATTACTTCAGTAAATCAGATACTGTAATGATAGTACGTATACTGGTAATGTCAGCCGTGGTAGTTATTATTTTGTTTTTTGAGTCATGGAGAGTCATGGAAAAGGCTCAGTGAGTCTAGAAATCAGGTAATCCGAATTAAATAATCATTCAAAGGAGATAAATTGGCGGGTGAGCGAAATCTAGGTAAAATCAACTTACCACACAAACGCTGACCAAGAAACAATGTTTCCTTACAAGGTACTGAACACTAATTCCTCCAAGGATTGTAACGGAACATACACATTATATAATAGTTTAAATAAAAAATAAGGAAGGATATTTAACAAAGAAATATTTTGGAGCTATTAGAGGAACATAAATATGACATTCGGTAAGTTTTAAGATATATTTAGAGGTCTAGTTGGTGTTTAAATGTTAGGTATTGTTACATGGGAGTATTCAGAGGATGGCTAATTTGGACAAAAACCTCATCTAATCTGATAAATATTTACTTAAAATTTAATTGAATATAAACAACAATCTATATAAATAAAGATGAAATTCTGTTTGTTTGTTTGTTTATTTGTTCTTTATAGAAATCCATATAGTTTGTCCTAAATTCTCCTAATTTCGCTCAGTGGTTCTTTGATACCAGGTGCGAACACCCGTCCATATTGCATAGCTTCAGCCAATCTCTGGGTATATTCTTCATTGTTATACAATTCGTCATGATCTCCCTTTACAATGATTTTTTTTTACGAAATCGACCATTTGAGTCGAAAAAACGGCCTTAAAATTCATTTTATAGATTTTGAAGAGGCCAACAAGGCCCGGTAAGACCGTCCCTTGGCAGGCGTCGAGTTCTGGGATTTTTAAAACATATGTTTTTTTTTTTTTAACATTACAATACGTTTATTCACATGTATGGTAAATTAATTTTTTAAAAATGCCTCCTAAGAAGCGAGCTTCAATAGGAGTTGTGAGCTCAAAAGCTAATAAACAACGTTAAATACGAGCAGCTGAAACTCTCGACGAACATGAAAATAGGATTGAACAACAGAGCCTTAGACAGGCAGAATCAGGGGGAACTGAGTCTACCCAGGAATACGAGGCCCGCCTTGCGCCACAGAGGCTTAGGCAAGCCGATTTGCGAGAAGCTGAAACTTCAGGGCAATATTTCCGTTTGTTTGTTGGTTCTTTACAGAAATCCATACCGTTTATCCTAAATTCTCCAAATTTCACTCATTGGTTCTTTCATACCAGGTGCGAACACCTGTCCATATTAAAATTGCATAACTTCAGCCGATCTTCAGCTGATATTCTTTATACTAATAAAAATCGTAAAGATCTTGCTTTACAATGGTTTTTTTACGAAATCGACCGTTTCATTAGAAAAATTAAATTTCCCGGGTTAAACCGGGATATACAGCTAGTATTGTGATAATTTGATTACCAGTGACAGGTGTTATTTAAACATTTTAAAGAAACTAATTACTGGTTCCTTCAATCTTAATCAAATGCAACCCACTTTTTCCGCATTTATTACCCATAAGCCCTTAATTTTTAATCATAAATGGTTAACTCAGGAGCCAAAACATACAACAAACAAAAATCGCCGTTAATATATTTGTTAGCAGCAATTAATTAAGGAAATTAAAACAAATGTCCCTTTGAAATAAGAATTGATAGATACTGGTAAAACAAATTATTTATTTCTGATGAAGTAATATTAAAAATTAATTAACTTAAATCCTAAAAATAAATATTTTAAATTAATAATATCAGGACAGTGGTTTCAAAGAATCTCTTGCCATCAGAGGAACTTTTCTTAATTCTATATGGCTTTGTCTAAGCTACATATGAAATATCAAATTGTCAAAGCAACCTGTTGATAGACAATTTTATTGCTATATATTTTATTCCCTCTTCCAAGGTCTTGTGGAATGATAATCAGATGATATCAGAGTTCGATTATTTAATATGAGAACTGCAGTTATTCATACCTAAATCGCAATATTTCTACGTTTCTATTATGGAGGTGAAATTAAAGGATAAATACGAGTTGGTAGACAGTATGCCATAGCTCTTTGAGGCATATATCTTTAAGTAGATAAGCAGGTGTACTTAATTTTTATCTAACATTAAATTTTAACTACTAATAAAGACCACTAATTCATCCATTTGTTTATAGTCGTTCTTTTTAATCTGAAATCTGATTCTCGATGAATCCTTCTATGGAACAATTTAATTAAAATGAAAATTTTGACATAAATTTATTGGGGCGTGTTTTATGGAAGTGTGGACGTTGCGTATAGTGATTTATCGTCATATAATCTCATTTTTCATAATATCTACTATTCAAAGTATTAGTATAAGTATCTAATTAGTTTTATGTAAATTCAATATTACTTAAAATCGTATTTTTATCAATGAAAGTAGCTTTTATTGTCTCGAAGTTGGTATGTATGTCAGGTATATATAATGTAAAGTAAGGGGTGATAGCGTCTCCTTACTGTATTTCCTTACTCCTGCCAACAATTATAGAATCTAAGAAATTTCAAAACCTTGTCGGATAGAGAAAAATCAATAGAAAATGGGATTTTGTATCTATTTTCTGTTTATTTCAACAGAGACAATCATCATCATCATCATCATCTAATGGCGCTATGGTCCTTGCAGGACCTTGGCCTCCTCCACTATTCTTCTCCACTCAGACCTGTCCTCTGCAGCCCGAGAGTCCGAAGGTCATCTTCTACGTCCTGCAGCCAACGCAGTCTCGGCCTACCTCTCCCTTCTCTCCCCAACAGAGACAATACTCAGACAAAAATATTGGCCACTGTTTATGACAAAAATAAAGGAAGGACAAGAAATGCCTCGATAAATGGTAACTTTCACAAAAGGTCTCAAACATCCATTTATGCTTCGAACTCGAAATTTCCTTGATTCGGCACGGTACTCCGATCCCTTTAGAGACGAGAGTGACACTCCATTAACTAGCTATAAGAGCGGACTGGTGTTCATTGAGCCCACGTTAGGAAGAGAGGACAGGAGAGTACCTAAGTGGGCGAGCACTTGAAGCGGGAGCCCGGCGGGCAGTAAAAGGTTCCAGGTAGTCTGGAGGAGGTAGGGGAGCACCACAATGGTGTCAGGTAGAGGTGTGGTGCGCTATTGTTGTGGTGGCGCCAACGTGTCGCCGCATCTTCTTCTCTTCTTGTCATTAATGTCCTCCCTTCTGAGGGATATTCGATGGGCATCAATGGCTAGGCAGATATTCACTCCTTTGACATCTTACCTTGCTGAGGAGGTATACAACTCTGTAAGCAGGTGCCTCGAAAAAGGGGGCTGGGATAGCCGAGCGTGTAGGAGCGCGACCCGCTGTTGCACGCTCGAGCCGAACGGCGGCGGTTCGTATCCGCCCTGGGAGGGTTGACCTTTATTTCGTGGAGGCCTCACGAAACAAATCTCGACCCTCCCACCATGGTTAGAATAGGTTGGTTACACCTCTAGAGTAACCCCCGTATGCCACACATGACCAGGTAGGGGTACCGAAAAAGGGAAAAAAAAAAAAAAAAAAAAAAAAAAAAAAAAAAAAAAAAAAAAAAAGGTGCCTCGAAAAACTTTAAAAGTGTACATATACACTTACGGCAAACAAAAAATAAAATTGTGAAACAATCATCATGACTGAAGTAGAGGTTTTAACACTGATCGCATTTGCTTTGACCTGTGATACTAATAAAAAGGCAACAGAAGGAGAGATGAACTAGAGTAAGCCGTAAGAGTAAATGGAGTACGATGAAAAGTAATCGAAATCGACCGATGTTACCGCTATGAACAGGTTGGGAAACAGACAAAACACCTGCTGCTTGTTTTAGTCACTGTAACAAACATGAGCACAATGATGCTGTGCATCTAAGCTATACGCATTGATATGCCATGTTTTCTTTAAATTTAAAGGCAACTTTACTCATTTTGAGGATGAGTGTTTTCGATTAAACAAACATAAAGTCAAAGGTACGATTCTTTTTATTAAACAATTTTCAAATTTAAAAAGTTAATTTAAGAAAATACCAATAATATTTGAAAAACTCCCCCCTATTGAAAAAATCCCTAACTCTTTTTTGTTCCACATTAAGCGATAATCAGTCCGAAATAAATGTAGACAGTTATGCTAGTAACGGTTCTGGAAAATATCTTAATAGGTAATAAAAAATAGAGGGTAGAGACAACAAACGTTAAGACTTAGTGGAGCAGACTGAAGACAAGAATGTTTTCCACTGTTCAAATATGTGTTATGTTAAATATCAGTTAAATCGATTTACTGACAAAAGTCTGCCTATTCCGATTGCTAACAGACTGCGTAAGCTTATACAAATTTGACACTTACGACACATTTGGCTTACCTACAGATAAATGACAATAAGCCCTGGACAAACATAAAAGGTACTAATTTAGGTACTAAGAAATTTAAAAATTCAATTGATTTTTTCGCCAAGAAGCGGCATGCCGACACATTGCTTAAGCCTGCGCACCATACTAATAGCCTACTGACTCAGCTCCTACTGATCTGTATTCACCACGTATCATCCCGTTTACTTTTTGGCCCTTTGGCAATGGACGGGGGACTAATTCGTAATGAGAGGGTACTCACTCACACCTGGCCTGGGACAGGCCTCTGCCCTGAAAAATAAAACTTGGAATATAGTAACTTTAGTTCTGAAATTTTGGCCAGTTCTAATTTTTTTTCTTTGTTCCAATTTCTTATTTCTTTAGGGACTGCTTCCGCTTAAAGGAAGTTTATTTTATGTTCTATTCTATTCTAACTGTTAAAAGGGAAGGATCTGATGCATAATGCTTGGAGTGTAAAGGTTTATAATTTACCTTCACTTTAAAAGAAGGAATATCATACTGACGAAAGACTACATATTGTACTTGCCAACCGACTGCGTAAGCTTATACACATAGGACATTTACTCCACATCTGGCTAACCTACTGACAAATGACGATAGTCTCTGGGAACAAACTAAAAAAGGTACTAATGGTTAGATACCACCATACAAAGACTCTTCTCCATAAATCTGACACTTCACGTGCTAGAAACGATAGAGAGAAAGCTGAGTTATTCGCCTCCCATCTTACTGAACTATTTCATTCACATGACTACTTGTTTGATCCCCAACACTTCTTTGACTTTCAATGAATCCTTACTTCTCCTCTTCCTCTTTCTCTTCGACCAGCATGGATGTATTCCACAGACCATTCAAATCTTCCAATTTTAATTTATCCGATATACCACTTGCTGCCCACTTGACACTACTAACAAATCACTACTCTAAGACCTAAACATACAACTCACTTACCTAGGAAACATCACAAAACTTTTAATCAACCAAACAAACTCACTTGCTGGATATCTCAACCCTCTGGTACAAATAATTTTGTTACACTAACTGCTACAGAATCCAACAATGGGGCTGAAACGTCTCTGGAGCAGGGACCTGTTACTGTAGAACTGTATCATGACAGGAGTTCTCCAAGTTCTGAGACTGGGAGGTTTCTCCAATCAAGAATTCATGATAATCCCCTAGGGGGAATAGGCATTCGTAAAATTTTAAAATAAATATAATACTTTAAATTAAAAAAAAAAAAGTTAAAATGTATATTAAAATAAAATAATTCTGGCTGCAGCCACACGTTTTTGATAAATAAGACATAGAAACCAAAAAGATTTTCTGTTTTTTTTTTCTTTTATGCTGATAAGAGAAAAAAAAAATCGCGCTATTTGGTGTCTTAAATGAACATCTGGTGATATCTTATTTTGTTCTTATTTTACATGCATCCGGCAGACAAAAACCTATTTAGATTTTTCTGGTTTTAATTGAAAAATAATAAATTGGTAATAAAGACAAAACAGCCGTACATTTTTTCGGTCCATTTCTTTCTTATGATTGGAAGACGAAATACACTTTCTCAAAAAAATGTGTATATGTGTTTTCATAATAAAAAATAATTGGGAAAATTTATTATTATATAATGTTCTTAAATTTCCTTTTTTATAATTTTAATTGAATTCATTTAGTTACGTTACAAGTATCGAAACTGTTCAATCAACACGTTTGGATACTTGGATTTATTCACTCACCTTTGGCGGGTAATGTTTTAACATATAATATTTATGACATCATATTTAGTTATTACTTAATAAATAATGTTACATGAGGACTGAGCAATAAATTTTAGTAAAAGACAAAAAAATGTAGGCTTCGTACATGAAGATGGGGCCGGCCCTAGGATTTCATAGTTTAATGATCTTGGCTATATTTTTCGGGAATCCTCTTTAAAAATAATGGGACCTACCAGAACATTACAAAAAATCTTTAAAGCTGTTATTTGTACCTCTACTAAATTTGTAGGTTTCCAAGACAAGTGGAGAAAATTAAGTAGGAGCCGAGGTAACTTTTCCCACGGTCTGCCGACATTAATAACACGGTTCTAGCTTTCGGCCACAAAAGTAGATACCCAATCCATCGGTTATCTCTCTGACTCATCTCAAATTGATTTCTTTATTTATGATGGATAATTATAATTAATATTACATATTATTATTGACTAAAGATACCTAAAACTTTTATTATTAAAGAGAATTAAAATTATATTAAAAAAAATTAACAATACGTAAACAATTAAGAAATGAAGACTAATCCACATGAAGAATCAACTTAGCATTGCATGGGTCCTACGTCAATATTAAAATTGAATGCAATAATGCGAGCGGAATATTATGATTCAAAAATTTCTGTATTCAAATTATTTGTTGGAATATAGAAAAAAAAAAAAAAATAGAAATTTTTTTTGTTTATTTCAACCATGGTCAATATTATTGTGTGTATCGATATAAATTGAAAAGGGAGGGAAATATACCATACCTTGATACGAATTATTTTGGTAGGATATTTGATGTACATTTGCAGGCATCTTCTTTTTTCTCTAGATATCCAGATCATCCTCTACATCTTAGTGTGTATAAATATCTAATTAATCCTTTTCTAGTTAGTTATTCTAATATGAAGGCGTAAAACCTGGTGGTCATATATTCCAATGTTTATGTTTATATTTATGTTATTTTGAATATTTCATTGATTTTAAGATGTAAAAAGCATTAAGTTGGAAGGGTTTTCAATGAATAGAATGGGTAATAACATATAAATAAAAGTATAATTTAGATTAAGATTAAGAATCAGTGAATAGAAATAGAATCTAGTCTTGAAGCAAAATAAAAAATAATAATAATTATTATTCATAAGATAATTTATGAATAACAGTAAAATAAAAAATAAGTATAATAAATACTGAAAAATATTTTGTTATTTTGAATATTTCATTGATTTTAAGATGTAAAAAGCATTAAGTTGGAAGGGTTTTCAATGAATAGAATGGGTAATAACATATAAATAAAAGTATAATTTAGATTAAGATTAAGAATCAGTGAATAGAAATAGAATCTAGTCTTGAAGCAAAATAAAAAATAATAATAATTATTATTCATAAGATAATTTATGAATAACAGTAAAATAAAAAATAAGTATAATAAATACTGAAAAAAGTTTTAGATCGTTTCTATAAAGATATCAATTTATTAATATGTGACTATTATTTTTAAGTCACTGGTATACCTATTTAATTAAAACTATCTAAACTGGTGCACCATAAAAATCAACTAAATTTAAAGATAGAATCGTAAAATATTTATTTAAAAATTAATATAAATATAATATTAAAATCGGTATACGGCAGGGGCGTTTATAAAGTAAATAAAATTTGGGGGACCGAACTACTGGTGATCACCAGCTGGTGATTGACCTGTCATATTAACTGACAACCAAGGGATTTAATCGATTTTGCTTGATTCAATAATGTAATTTAGATTACGAGTCATAATTATTTTCTTTATAATAGTAATTTGAATGGAAGGGGGTTTGGCCTCTGGTATCCATGATCTGGTCTGATATACACCCCTGTTACACGCGGTAGTACGAGCCCCTATTCTGGCTGCGATGTACATGTATTTTGATGAGTGAGGTATCAAAGATAAGGGAACCAAACGAAGACGAGACGAAAGGCGTTAAATAGCGAAATATTATATATATATAGCAGAGTTATTTAATGACAAGAAAACGAAAAGTGGCTTTTGATGGACGAGTAAACCCAAACAAAGCTATGCTCCTAGAAATATTTCCCAAAGTGTCTGGTCAAATTATTTTTTTGTAACTCAGCTACTACTACTATAGTATTAGCAGCTACTACTATTCATATACTATTTTTTTCCTGAGATGGGAATATATTCATAAATTACATTAAATAAAATTATGTTAAGTAAAGAACAGTAATAACGAATTTCCTAGAAACCTTCGTAGATTCAATACAGTCGGTGTTGTTGACTTCATTTAAACGAGCCTATCAGTAAGTTGATGTAGGACGTGAAGTACAAGGTGGCTTTGACCTCCACAGCTCTGCTAGCGCAGTGATGAGGCCAGAGAGGCCGGCCAAATTACGACACCTCTCGGGAGATAGCGGCTATAATTGCCTCTCGTAAGACGGAGGTCTCGAGCTCTTCTTCTTTTTCGGCGGCCGGGCATTCCTCCGTCGTACCCTCCCGCATTCCCCTGAGGACCGCCAAGAATCTCACTCTTGCGGAATCCCACGCAGAATGCCAATTAGCCGTGCTATCTTAATGGGGGTGTATCGGACCGCTATTTCATAAATTGGAGGAGGATTGACATTGCAAGGCTCTTGCGCTTCCACGTCCTTTACTCTTTCCCCCCTTTTTTTTTCTGTTAAGAGCTTAGACTGCATGATCAAAACAGTAAATGAAACATATGACCATATACATGAGGTTTGCTTTTCAATCTCTAACTATACTATTTATTTTATTTTACTGTGCTATCTAAGAGACAAGTTATCGAAAATGATGAATACAAGGCAAAAGATATTAAAGCTCAAAAAAAGGCTGGTTATCTTCAAGTCCGCGATTACGGTGTCTAGGTATTGGGTCTGGTATTAAGCGCGCACATCGCCGAAGGTGCCTGTTCGGGTACTTGGTTTGACGCTGAGTTACTCTGGAGTAATATAAAGTTAACAATGTTTTCGATCTCACTCCTCTAATAAGTTTAAAAGGTTGTCGAAAAGTTATTTACAACTTATTTTTTAAATTGGTTGAGAATGACCATCCTTTCCTTGATGATGAAATAAAATAAAATACTCTAGTCTTTGCAGGGATTTTTGTATGCACTTGCTCATTGGACGATTTTTATCGATTGAACCGTCGAGGCGGAAGAAAGGGAGTGGCCATGGACTAAGGAGGAAGGAGGAGTAGGGTGATAAGATGCGTGGTGCTGGACCCTGGATGACCCTAACCTAAAAATACCAGAGCTGCATTGTTGGCATGAGCCCCCTGGCCAGCCACCAGCTCACATTAATATTACCTTGAACGGAACCTTAAATATATTAAGATATCACTTATAATTAGTGATTAGTTGCTAATACTTCATCTCCTGGTAGGCTTCCTCGTAAGGTAAATGGAAATGAAGAGGTTCTCTACCACGTTCTTCAGCCTCATACAAGGAAATCGATTATGATTAAATAATTATTGTATATATTTCAGGAAAAGTTCATTTTAAGGTAGAGTTGACTCTGCCTAGGTTGATTGGGAAATGTTGAAAAGTTTCTTGTTTATTTTTAATTTTAAGTTTAATATCAATACAGTAAGTCAATATGATATAAGTAAATTAATGACATCAAACGCCGTCTGGAGAGACTACCCATTGGTAGCACTCGAACATTGTTTTAATGTAGTAGATCTCTAGACTATCTTCTTTTCAGACGGTTTGGAGGATTGTCTGGGATTGAGGGGTAAGCATGTTTGGTGACAAAAGGGTTGAGATGAGTAAGGAGTTTACTGTGAACGGTCTGGTATCTGGATCGGGCCAAATCGGTGACATAAGGAACATTGAGGCTGAAAAATTAATTCAGAATAAACAGATAAAATTTCTGTAGGTAGATTTATAACTATGCTTGCTGTAATTTTGTAAAAGTGGATTCAAGAAATTCGGACAGCTTCGTGTGGAACCGACCTAAACGGAAAAGGACGCCTTGGGGGCTTATTCGTCCCTTTTGAGTGAGCGAAAATCGAAAACTAGGATCTAACGAAGCTGATAATGGCCTTTTTTAATCTAAAACGTACGTGATGTAGCTTTGCAACTCGTCAAGACACGAAGTAACATTGCAGTAGTATTACCAAACAAAAATATGGTTTGCAACTCAAAGAGCTACGAATCTTTACCTGGCTTTAATAAGTAATAATCACGTGCATCTCTCTTTATACAATGGTTTTACTTTTTTGTTTCCTTTTTTATTTGTATTAGAAAAAGTTTCTAAACAACTTACCAGCTCAAGGCAGCGAGATTCTGTATACTTTACATAGTCAACTCTTACAAATCAATATTGATCTAAATTCATCTCTTTTCTCTTTAAATCAACTTTTACTAAAAAGACCATTAAGTCGTCTCTTCCTAGGAGGTAAGTCAACTATTACTGGATAACCTACTTTTCCTGTAATATTTATATGGAAAAACTATACGAGTATGTCTTAAAATTTTTGTAATGCCATTTGTGGCAACGAACTTAGAAGTTTATGATATTTTTCTTCAGTATTTTTTTTTTTTTATTGTTTTTTACAAATTGCTGTCACAGCCAAATTCCACTGTGTTTTATAAAATTATTCTGTTAGATTTTTTATTTTTTTCTAGAAAGATATTTGATACTCCAATTTAAATCATTCTATTGACATTTATTTGACTCGTAACTTTTGCTTTGAAAATTACTTTGCATAAAATAAAAAAAAAATATTCGGAAACATACTGGCTATTTCCGAATGGTTATATACAACAAAAGTTTTAAAAACTTCGTAGACAGAACTGCAATCACTGAATAGTACAATGAGTAACAATAATGCTATTATTCGAATTTAAAATAGAATAAGATATTATCATAAATAATGAAATACCTAAATTAATTATTACAAAACCTTTCCGAAGGGCCTTGTTATCATCCTTCCCTAATTATCTAGAGAAAGAAAGTCTTCTTAAAATTTCAGTTACCCTCTGGGCCTGATTTAATACTTAACAAAGTTTTAATTACGCCTGTTATCTTAAAGTAAAACGTTTTTTTTTTTTTTTTTTTTTTTTTTTTTTTTCCAAAGCGTGAAACATTAAGATATTAAGGGCGTTATAAAGTATACCAAACCAGTAATGTTGGCGTGTGCACAATGAGACAGTGTTTCCTTGCTGAGGTTCCTATTCAGTATTAGAGTAATTAATTCAGTTCTCTCAGTAGATCTCAGAAGACTTCATTGCGCAAATTTTAGATATATAATGGTCTTATACTATAGCACGTTTTATTAAGAGGTGATGATAATAATGATCGAGCTTATTTATTTATGTATAATAATCGTATTCTGTATAAGAACAGGACTCCCTTGTCTCGAACTCCATTGTTTACATCTGTAAATATATTTAAACTAATTATATTAGAAAGATTTAAAAAACAAAACAATAATTCTTGCTACACAACTCGTAGCGGAATTCAAAGGAAGAATAATGAAAATATAAGAAGAGTATTACCTTGACTTATTTGCTTACTTATGAAATACTAAACCCTTTAAGTGATCAATGACAATATTAAATATGATGTTAATATTAAACGAGAGATACCGAAAGAAAAATTTTAAAATCCATAAAACAGTTTGTTTTTTTTTGTGAAGAAAACTTATCAAAACGTGAACAACCAATTTTTTTAAACAAATGTTTTAAACAAAAATTCATTACATAAAAAAAAATCGTGTGCGATGCGCGCAACACAACTTTCACTTTCTCTTTAAAGGGCACTAATTTTTACTTTCACTTACCTATATATGAAATATATACACTTACTAACAAAATTCTCTGCACACCTCCCAGCTTTTTTTTTATTTTACCTAAAGATAAGTTATGAGCCAGATATTGGCAATAAAACACACATTTTTTACATAATTTAATCTATTTTAATTAACAATAATCAAAATTAATAAAATTTATTTAACTTATAATTTATGAGGAAAATTACATAAAATGTCAGAATATTGATGCGCCAAAAGTCCCTGCACACTTCATTTTTCTTCAACTTGAAGCTTAATTATTGATGCCAAATTAACTTTAATAGGTAGTCGTTCCTACCTTATTTCTTATCACTTCTCAAAATCTATTTGGCATGGTGTGAACTATTTTTTTGTAGTTTCTGGAGCAATTTTACCCCACAATTCCTTTAGTACTCTTTTTAAGTGGTCTTTTTTCTTTATTTTAATTTTTACTTTCTGACGGCCTAGTTGATCCCTCAGATGTTGTATTGGATTAAGATTAGGAGATTGGGGAGGTGTTTTAAGTTGCTGTGGAGCATTGCAGAGCAAATATTCTTGAACTTTCCGCGCTGTCGTTATCTTGTTGAAAATTTTTTCCTGGAGATCAAACTTCATTAAACTTTCCGGTAAATTACTCCTCAAAATATTTATATAAACTTGTTGGTCCATTATTCCGTCGATAAATTTCAAATTACCAACTCCAGCAGCACACATACACCCCCAAACCAAAACACTCCCTCCACCATTTTTTACAGTACCAACTACGTTTTTTTCCAGGGGCTCTTTGTTAGGTTTTCTCAAAACTTTCCCCCTTCCATCTGATCCATGAATGTTAAATTTACTCTCGTCAATAAATTAAACACGTTCCTAGAACGATAAGGGCTTGTGTACATGTTCCTTTGCGAACTGCAGTTTCAATATCCGGTTCGTTTACTAATGAATGGCTTACCCCTAGGCTTACGCACATTATAGCCAGCTTTCTTTAGGGTTCTTCTAATCGTTTGTGCAGATACCCCAATCTGGTAATTTTCATACACCATACCTGCTAAATTTAGAGCACTTGTGTGGGGTTCTTCGGCCAAAGTCCTTATGATAGCCCTCTTGTGGTGAGCTTGGAGTACGGGGGGCGGCCAGTGGTATCTACTTTCCATTGTACCCAGTTCTTCATGCCGTATTATAGCCCATGTTGACGATTTGTCCTATTTACCTGTATGAGTTGTATGAGTTTCCTCAAATTTACAATTTGGTCGGGAATCGGTGTTGGAACCTCCATTTTTTATTACACTCGTAACTGTTTGGGCTCAAATTAACACTGGAAAGTTAGGATTAGCCGAAGGATGAATGGGATAATGTGCAAACTGTATACATATCAGTATCTTGGCTAATTCCATTGCGTGCAGAGACTTTTGGCGCATCAATATTTTGACATTTTATGAAATTTTCCTCATAAATTATAAGTTAAATAAATTTATTATATTTATTATATTATATTAATTTATTATATCCTTATATATATATAAATCTCGTGTCCCGATGTTTGTCTCTCTATTTCTCAGAAACTACTCAACCGATTTTAATGAAATTTGGCTCAATGTATATAGTTTTGGCCAACTTACCGGACCGGATAGTTTTTAACTGGATTAGTGATCAAAATAATTCTTATATAGCGAATTACTGCAAATACAGTAGGTCGTGTTTCGATTTATTAACATGGCGTCATATGTCGATTTCATAATGTTTTTGTTTATAAGCATGCTATTGTAATACAGGTTATCATTATTATAATTTTGTATTGCGTTATGTGAGTGCAGTTATTTTTCCTATATTATTATTTTCCACAAACAAATAGTAATACAAATTTGTATTTATTGTTAATTTTCATTAAAGAATAAATAAATCAAGAAAAGGTTACAAAAATACTCAAATGTGTAGGTACTTTTTCTTCCTTTTCCTTTTTTATTTGTATTTAAATTAAATTACTAGCTAAGCGCTGAAACGCTTTGCTGGGCCCACCCTGATATCAACTTTTAGTATAGTAAATGCATTTTAATAATTTAAATTAGGCTATTATTTGAAATAATACTCTATAAATGTTGTAACAGCACCTACTGTCATAGGTGTAACCTAATAGAAGCCTGACTTGGGGAGTCAGTGTTGCCAAAAATTAGTGAAAATTAGTCAATTGGCTACACTGCGGATAACCAGTCGTAAAAACTCCCTCTCAAAAAGGGTGTGTTTTGATTAGGTGTTGTGGGATACTTTGGTGATTTGCTAAAGAACTGCATAATTAAGACTTTAATATTATATTTTCAGTTAATTTATTAAACAGAAGTTTCTTTATTTTCATTATTCGTTTTGTTATTATTTAAATACAGTGTTTTTTTATTTTACCAAACCTTTTTATCATTTTTATCCCGAGATCTAAAATGTAAAATTTAAAAAATGTCAGTGAAGATTTGTAATTCCTCCTTTATCAACAATAATTTAAAGTTGGGAAAATTTAATCCCAATCGAATAGAGGCTGTTACTTCCTAAGTTGTAATTATCTTTAAATGTAAAATTAAAGAAATGTTAGCGAAGATTTTAATCCTTTCTTTAATTTAAAGTAGGCTATTATTGGAAATGATATTTACTTATCTTTAAATTATTGTTGATTAAGAAAGGATTACAAATCGCGGCATTTTTTAAATTTTACATTTAATGATTATTACACCTCTACTGAACAGGAATAATTGTTATTTGGGTAACCTCAAGTTTCAGATTTATCCGCCATAAATATGAGAGTACTACTGCAAAATAATCCATCGGCAGATATATTTTTTAAACAATTGCTCTATATTGGAAACGGTGAAATAGAGCTAGCTGTATCGAAATTCAAAATTTATCAAATTACCAGAAAATTTCTGAACTGTTGTAGAGACGAAAAATGAACTGTCTACGAAATATAAAGTGTCTTTCCTGATATTTTGAACAATTATTTGGACTATAAGTGGCTGGGTAGTCGTGCTATTTTGGCAGCAAAAAATGTTGATTTCGATGAAATAAACTTCCAAAATAAATTGACAATGTTCTAGATGTGAACGAAGCCGTAAATTTCCCATCTGAATTTTTTAATTCCCTGGATATACACCCAAACAATCTCCAGTTGAATATTGGCTCACCGATCATTCTTCTTCGTAACTTAAATCCATCTCAATTGTGCAACGGTACACGTTTGGTCATTAAAAAGATCACAGGAAATGTTATTGAAGGAAAAATGTTACCTGGAAGGTTTACAGGAGATATCGCCCTGTTGCCACCTATTCCCTTGGAACCGACAGAATTTTTTAATAAAATTTAAAAGGCTTCAATATCCTATTCGTTTGGCTTTTGCCATGACCATAAACAAATCCCAAGGGCAAACAATGTCCACTTGGACTTTGAAAATCCGTGTTTTTCCCTAGGGCAATGGCATAACTCATGTGGGAAATGGGTATCGCCTGCTCACGTGTGTGGAAACCATCAAATCTTTGGTTTGTGTTAAAAAAAAAAAAACAGGTTAACCCAAAAGATTTTGAACAAATTAGTACTTGAATAAATAAAAATTCTTAATTGTATTATGTAAAAACCTCTTTAAGAAGAGATTTATTATCACTCAAATATATTGTTAAATTAAAAGCTTCAACACACCACCCTCCTACCGAACACTTATTAGCCGAAGGGTTGGGAAATCGAGGTCTCAAAGAAATTGAGAAAAACGCCTATCAAAAGGACATATATGACGCGTTAACCAAGATTGGCATGACCCTGAGCAAAATTTAACCCGTTGTTAAACTAACAATACCAAGTTGAAATAGTGTTAGGCCAATAATCAATAGATCAATGGCTGAGGTTATCAAAACTTACTTCAGTCATCCTTTTTAAAATTAGTGGAAAAATATAGCCATTTCGAGTTAGTTTATACCGATCCATAAAAAAAGGGCGATAGTGTTGGCAGCTCTGTGAGTCGTAAACACAACCAGCTCCTTTTTAATCATCAAACTACATTGAAATATGAGATGTAAAAAATAAAAACTTTAACTTTCTTATATTCTTTACCAAATACTTTTAAATGGTGTAATGGTCTATTCTCAATCACGTTGGATTTTGATTAGCTGAAAGGTTTTCATCTTTATCAATGAATATTGGTATTACTGTATTTGTTTAAAAATATTAGGATATAACTACTGAGCCACAGCAACGCGTGGCCGGGTCTGCTAGTATTAAATGTAATTGTTGGTCATTAAAATAGATAAAATTATGTAAAAAATATGAGAGTTTCGTTGCCCGTATCTGGTTTATAAGGTATCTTTAGGTAAAATAAAAAAAAGGCTTGAGGGTGTGTAGAGACTTTTGTTAGTAAGTGTAGTAAGTGGAAGTATTGAGATCGTGAAAAATTTCGAATTCCGGTTTTCACCGGAAATACACGTTTTGGGGTCCCCTGAGTCCAAATAACCAAGTGCCGCGAAATGGTCTGTGTGTGTGTGTGTGTGTGTGTGTGTGAACAGAGTAGCTCAAGAACTATAAACCGTGCGAACATGAAATTGGGTATTTAGTGTGTGTATATGCCCGAGATGTGACAGCAAAAATTTCATCAAAATTGTTCAAACGGAGGGGGTACTTTATTTAATAACTTTTTAAGTTTTTTCCGATTTTCTCAAAAACGGCTCTAACGATTTTGATTAAACTGAGTATTTGATGTAGTAATGTGCCAGAGATATGACTAAAAATTTCATCAAAATTGATCAACCGGAGGGGGGACTTTATTTAATAAATGTTGTATCATTTTCACGTGTTTTTTTTATTTACTCAAAAAAGGCTTAAACGATTTTGATCAAACTGGGTATTTGATGTATGTATATGCCAAAGATGTGATAGCCAACATTTTATCAAAATTGGTCAAACGGAGGGGGCACTTTATTTCATAATTTTTTTCCAATTTTTACCATTTTTTCGATATCTCAAAAACGGCTTTAACGATTTTATCAAATCCGTCATGTTTAATGAAAATTAGGTGTTATTTAATATCAGGTAAGCTTTATAATTATTAAAATGTTCTGAGGGGGCTTAAATAAGATAGGGGCCTTTTTTGTTTGTTTGTTTTTTTGTTTCCTATAAAGTACCTTTGTTTTTGTTTATATGGAGAAATTAACTGTCTCTCCTATTTACGCCTAAAAATAAGAAATGGCTAAAAATGAGATAAGATAAAAATAAAGAAAACATATAGAGGAGAAAAAAAGAAAAATATTCAGTCAACTCATAAAACTCGTTGAGCCCACGCCTTTAATGACGACCATTGTTCATAATTAAAGCCTTTCTGTTCATTTGAGAATTTGCAATCAACAAATCGCATTAATTTCTAATCTAAGTAAGTTGGTAAGTGAAAGTTGTGTGTTGCGAGCACGCACCAGATTTTTTTATTATCAAATAAAAGTTTTTAACCCTTTGTTACTGTCCTCGGGTCAAAATGACCCGGTGCCAACTTTAGATCTTATTAGTTTATTGTGATTATTAAGTTTTACTATTTCACCTCAGTGTAATCTTCTGGTTTTCGTTGGTAAATATATTATTTTAATATCGGTAATATTTTCAAAGATATATACACTTTGACCCGAGGCCTGTGAAACAAGACGATTCCCGGATTGACCCGGGGAGAGTACATGTGCACTGGCTTTTGGTGTCGAAAAGACCCGGGGACAGTTCGTGTGCTTTGAGATTCACATGGTCAAGATCCTTCAGGAAATCTTAATATAAGCTCCCTACACAGCTAGGATTTCAGTAAACAAGTGGATCTGTAAGTGTTCACATCGCCTAGGATCTTCTGTATACCGAAATAAGTAGTTTTAAATTATTTATAGACGTTTTACATTTTTTTATACTCTCGTGGAATTATGCATCAGTTTTTTAGAATTAAAATTACATTAAATGTTTCCAGAATGACATCTAGATTGTTTTATACTGAAGATGAAATAAGGGAAGAGCTTGAGAGACAACAAAGCGAAGATATTGATGAGGAATTATTTGATTCTGCAGATGAGGATGAAAATGATAAAGTTCTTGAAAGTGATCATCATACAGATTCAAGTCAATCAGGTGAAAGTGATGATGAAGTTGACAACACAGGTAATAAGCATAATTTTCTGTCCAAAAATAACCAAATTAAGTGGTCACCGTGTCCTGTTAGAAAAATATCGAGAACAAGTAAAGAAAACCTTTTCTCCCTAATTCCTGGTCCGAAGCTACCTTTCCAGAAAACCGAAAAAGAAATTGATTCTATTTCTTTATTCTTGAGCAGTAGTATACTAGATCTCATCTAGGTGGGGTCGATTCAAACGATCAAATGTGCAGTAACTACAATGTAGGAAGGAGGACCAGTAGGTGGCCCATGGCTCTTTTCTACCATTTTCTTAATGTAGCAAGTATTAATAGCTACGTTATATTTAAGCAAAATAATAAAGAAAATCTTGGGAATTTTTACAGTAGAAGAAATTTCGTAATCAATGTTAGCCATCAATTGATACTCCCTCACATGATCAGAAGGTCCCAGAATCAACATATACCAAGGTCCCTCAAGATCAAACCAAAATTATACTTAGAGGAAGATGGATTAATGATTATGGAGTTAAAAGATACAGGAAATGCTTCCTCCGAACCTTCATCAAGACGTCAAAAAAGGAAAAGATGCGCTTAGTGCCCAAGTTCCAATAATAAAAAACATCTTCACAATGTTCAACATGCAGAGTATTTCTTTGCAAATCACTCCAAAAAAGAATATGCCAGGACTGTATTGATAATTAAAACCGTAAAAAATTGACTAAATAATGTAATTATACATTTTTAAAAATGATGAAAGAAATCTAGTGTCTAAAGTTAGACTTGGCAGAAGAAAATTATTTTAATCATCGGTAATTATTAAAATTATATTTTTGTATGTTACACTACTTAATAAAGTATTAAAGATTTAAAAAAAAATATTGACTCCTTAATCATCTCTAGTTCACTAATTTTTAATTAATTTTAAAATTTCGGGTCATATTGACCTGAGGACAGGTTGAGTGAGATTAAATGAAGGCCAGTAACAAAGGGTGATAATCCGGCAATGCAAGCATATTACTCCATCGCGTCTGATTTTATAATTCTCGATGTGGTTGTTAAAAATTCATGTAAATACCATGAAACAAATAATTTTCATTAAATGAAAAGAACGTCTTTAATTATAAACAATGTCGGTCATTAAAGGTGTATTGCGCATGCGTAGGCTCAACGTGTTTTATGAGTTGACGGAATATTTTTCTTTTTTCTCCTTTATATGGTTACTTGATTTTTTGCATACTTCATATTTTGCCATTTTTTATTTTTAGGCGTAACGAGAGGCAGTTAATTTCTCCATATAAACCAAAAGAAAGGTGCTTTATAGGAAAAAAAAAAAAGACCTATTCCCCAAAAAATCATCACAGAACGTTTTAACAATGATAAAGCTTAGCTGACATTAAATATTACTTGATTCTCAATAAACATGACGAGTTTTATCAAAATCATTGAAGCCGGTTTTGAGAAACTCTATGAAAAGCTAAAAATAGGGAAAAAGTTATGAAATAAAGTGCCTCCTCATTTGATCAATTTTCATGAAATTTTTGCTGTGATACCGGGGGCATATACGTTCTCCAAATACCCAGTTTAATCAAAGTCGTTAGAGTCATTTTTGAGAAAATCGTAAAAATGAGACAAAATTAATTCAATAAATTGCCCCTCCGTTTGACCAATTTTGATGAAATTTTCCTGTCACATCGCGGGCATACACATACACCAAACACCCAAATTCAGATTCGTACGGTTTATAGTTTTTGAGCTAGTCTGTTCACACACACACACACAGACCATTAACGCGGGACTTGGTTATTTGGACTTAGGGTACCCCAAAACGTGTATTTCCGTTGAAAACTGAAAGTTACTATATATATTTCATATGTAGGTAAGTGAAAGTAAAAAAATAAATAGATAAGTGAAAGTAAAAAAAATCACAACAGCCCATTAAGGTATGAAGATCTAGTCTATGCTCATGTATTTTGGAGACTTGCTTGTCAGAAATGCTTTTTCAACACCTAATTTATATGTAAAAAAAAAAGTCCCTGCATGGCATTAAGAATTCCTTCCTGATATAACCCAAGATATTTAAATGTATGATCGTCTAGTATAGTACATATTGACTCGTCTAAACTTTACTCAGATTCCAAGAAAAGAAGAATCGGCAAAACTTGTTTGAAATTCATAGGAGATCTTAAAAAGAAAATTAAAACCATGTTGAAACAATCGAACGAAACATGTGCGGAATACTTTCCGGACCGCATCTACCGGAAAAGATTTCACCAGACCATATTCTATTGGAAAATAATAAAATAGATACTGTATAAAAAAAAAAGGGAAAATAAATAACTTAAATGGACATTATGTTATGTTTTTAACTAATATTTAAAAAGTAGATAAAAAGATAATTCGCTTTTAAAGATATTCAAATAATTTTATTATCCGTTTCAAGGTAAAGGCGATTTCGAGAAAATTAATATAAAAATGTTTTACGCTATTTATCTCTTTTGAGTCAGCAATGCCAATCTGCTAAATCTTATTATACTAATCCTTTATCTGTGGTGCAATTTGCGGGAATGTAAATTCCTTGACCTTGACTCACAATAACCTTATCAAAATTACAATAAGAGATAAGTCAGCACAATTAACAATGTTTTTTTCAGTAAAGAGTATAATAAAATTTATTATTGATGAGAAAAATGAAACTGCTCTTAATTTACTTTCTATCAGTAAATAATAATTGTTTTGTTTTTGAAAAAAATAATAATTTGTATGCAACATGTTGCACATTGGGATTGTGAGCATACAATTTGACCTCTCAGGATTTCAGTTTGTTAGCTGCGCCGATCTCACTGATTGCCTTTAGCTCACTTGAATTTAGTTCTGTTGAATCTGTTATTTTATACAACTGCACTTTAATTTTCATACGACATCGCATGGTTTTCTTTAATACATTTTGTATACTTAATTGACTGAAAACTTTGAGAGAGAAAAAAATTTGATAGTGACAGGCAGGGATGTGCCACGTTAATTATATCGACTCTTTGCAATGATTTGAATTAGTTTGGTTAGGAAAAGCCAGCGATGGTTCGGAATGGTCAGAGTTGGTTTGTTGTGGTTAGGTTTGGGTCTGATTGGGGTTGGTCAAAGATGGTTAGGAAAGGTCACATATGGTTCGGAATGGTCAGCAATGGATTGTTGTGGTCTGGTTAGGGATGGTCAGAGATGGTTTGTTGTAGTTTGGTTGGGGTTGGTCAGAAATGTTTCGAAAAGTACAGATATAGTTTGTTTTGGTCTGGTTGGGGTTGGTCAGAGATGGTTAGGAAGGGTCAGATATCGCAATATTTTTCCTTACTAGATGTATATTTCGTAAATAATTAAATACAATTAAAAATTGCATTGCAACTATCTCAAACGTCACTAGTTCGGAAACAATTTAAGCAAAGTATATGTAAGTTAAAAAATAAGTTATAAGTTATGTTGATACTGTCATAAGGTAAAAAATATTTTTTTTTTTAAATTTGAACAAGGAATAGAGGTTTAATGAAGAATACACAGATATTATCTTAATTAGTAAGTTAATTAACACTTATTATTAAATAGGACTCGTTCTTTATTTCAGAAAAAAATAAAATAACTTTGTATTTACTCTTTATTGATATGCCGTTTTTAAATTGTCTTAACATTGGCCATCTCAAACATCACATTTTACCGTAGACCACCACTTCTCTTAACATCTTTTTTATCAATGGAAAAATAAAATAAAAATTACGTGAATAGAACTTGACGATTAACGAATAATTCGTCAAAGGAATACAAATATATTTGAAGCCATACATTTATTAATAAACTTTGAATTTATTTCCTCTGGGATAAATACTGAGTCCTATCTATTAATCAATGATTAATCAGATTACAAAACGGTTTAATATCGTGGATGAACTAAAGAATAACATAAAAAAAGGTTATTGTAACGAAAAAAATAATTTATACCTTGAAGCAAAAATGTTTATTCTTTTCGTCTATAATATTGGAAAGTCATCGTGGGCTACTGGGGTGGTGACCAACTACAGCTTACAAAAATATTTTCCCCCGAAAACCTTTTTGTCCAGCACAGTATGGATTGCTACTTGCCACGTCACTCCTGTGACCCACAATAAAAGCTTGGAGTCTAGATAAAAAATTAGTGACACAGCTTGAAAAATATTTTGACAGGATACCCCATTATATTAGATAGCGAATAAATAGATTTATTTTAAATATACATCGATTCATTTTTTGGTAAAATTTATTTTATATACTCTTATGTATTCTGCAATACCAAATATTGTATAACTGTTTATGGTAATCTTCGATGCTGCTCTTTATCAGAATAGGGATAAGAAACCAATACATGATCTAAACAACTTATACATGGAAAAACAACTAAACAACTTGGATAATCTATTGTCTTATCTCTACCATAATAGTGTACATAGACTTATTATTCAATGACCGTCCTCAGTGAACTTTATTAATAATCATTTATTTCATCATTAATCGAGGAGATAAAGGAACATATTTATTTATTTTTTGTAATAGGGACTGCCTTACAAATGGAGTTTGCATTCATCTCACAGTTTACTATTCTTTAATTGGCATATACAGAATAAATACTTTATTTCTATAAAACTAACTTCGTATCTTCCTCACTGAAGAGATAGAGTTCGCAGAAGACCCGCACCAAGTTAGAACGACTTTGACCGCCTCTTACGGATCATTAGATATCCTGGAAGTCGGATGATAGGGACTAGCTATTGTAGCGATGACATGAGCCCTAGCTATAAGAAGTACATAACAAGACTCCTGAGGACGGAGGAGATGCCATTCTCCAGGTTCCAGGAACCAGATCTGGAGAAAGGAAGCTACTTTTTTTCCCCCACTGCTGACTGCCTCGCTCACGACCCTACACAGTTCATTAAAACGGCATCTGTTATCAAGGGCCCGAGTTCCCTCTTACGGCTATCAGCGGTGTGTCCAGCGGCTCCTTTGCAATGTCTGTCTCTGTGTCAATAAGGGCTTTCCGCGGGAGGTAAGTTACGTCGTCATTGTGTCTTAGCTAGTGGGCTCTTCAGTCTTAGCCTGACAGAATAGCTGTTAATAAGAACTTCATCAGGTCGATTTTGTTACAGGGGGTGGGGTAGCCGAGATGGCTAAAATGCGTATGTAATAGGCGTTACCCCTCACAACTTGTTGATAACCTTAAGATTACCGTTAGGGAATCCCCTGTCCAGAACAAAACTACCGTATAGTCGAAATGGTTAAGGTAGGGGAGGAATACGAAAGATCGATTTAGTTGAAAAAATATTTCAAAACAAAGCCTTAAGTATGAATAATATTTTCTAAATTTGAACAAGGAACAAATACAGGAATAAACTAAAAAGGCAATAAAAAAAAAAAAGTAAAAACTATACCTGGTAGTATTAATGAAGAATAAATGGGTGTTAATTTAATTTATAAGTCAATTAAACTTTATTAATAAATATGGATCATTCTTTATCTCAGAGAAAATAAATTATTTATCAATAAAATTTGAATTTATTTCCTCTGGTACAAATATTGAGTCCTATATATTAATCAATGACTTATCAGTTTACGAAATGGTTTAATATGCTGGAAGAACTAATTATTAACTTAACAAAACGTAATTATAACAAACAATTAACGAATATCCTGAAGGAATAATTCACTAAAGGAATTAGGTATGTATATACTGAACGAATATATTTTAAGACATACTGTTCAGGGAACCCATTTTTTTATTTTATATAATTCTTTAGTTTAATTTTTAGTTCAGCATTTTTAAATTAATTCTAAATTCAATAATTAATAAGTTGTAAATTCAGTAAATAATATATTGTCGTTAATTTATTAATCAAATTTAACATTGAATATTATACCAATCGATATTAAGTATTTAATTAGCATTAGTTTATTGTTATGTGCGTGGGCGTTTTTGATTGGTCGAAGGCGCTCTGAGACAAACAAAAGACGCTTCGCCAAGTGAGTCATCTGTTAATTCTCGCCAGCCGAGTATGCATTACCCTCTCACGCTTAAACATTCATTAAAAACATCTTATGAGATTCTCGTACACCCAGGGTGTTCAGTTGTGAATTGTGCACATTTGCAGACTTTATTTTAGAAGACTGAGCGAAGAGGAAGATGATGTTCCTAGCGGGATGGACATTTAAAGTAAAATAATTTCATTATTATTTTTTTAATAATGTATGAACATTACATATTGTTTAATCTTCAAATTTAAATAACCTTAAATAAACATTGAACTTTACCCTTAACATTAAATCAAATTGCTGAATTCAGTTTATTCATTATACCTATCTATGTATTATAGTTATTAATCGTTTGTTTATTGCTTTACTCTATAGTTCATCAATGGCCATTCGATTAAAGCATATTTTTCTCTATAATAGTTTATAAGTTGTATTTCATTTCCATTCAATAATTAAGTTTCATTCTTATTTAATAAATTGTTTGTATTTAATAATTTTTTTTATATTAATTTAACCATCATTGTGGGTGACCATCTATTTTTTAAATAATTTATTTTTGAAGAGAAAAGATTTGGCTCCACCGGGAATCGAACCCGGGTCTTCCGCGTGACATGCGCGGTATGCTATCCATTACACCACGGAGTCGCTTCCAAACGGTGCCAAATCCTTCCTCTTCATTGACACCTCCCCCACGATCTCGCAAGTTTGCGAGTATTTACGGGAGATGGACAATTTGTCCATCCTATGGAAAATCCAACAACAAATATGGAAAATCCAACAAAAATAGGTTGGACAATTTTGTCCAATTTTGGGCATCTTCTTGACGTTCGTCCATTTTTTAAATTATTTTATATTAATTTAACCATCATTGTGGGTGGCCACCTATTTTTTAAATTATTTTAAATAATTTATTTTTGAAGAGAAAAGATTTGGCTCCGCCGGGTTTGCTATCCATTACACCACGGAGTCGCTTCCAAATGGATAGCATACGGCGCATGTCACGCGGAAGACCCGGCTTCGATTCCCGGCGGAGCCAAATCTTTTCTCTTCAAAAATAAATTATTTAAAATAATTTAAAAAATAGGTGGTCACCCACAATGGTGGTTAATTTAATATAAAATAATTTAAAAAATTGACGAATGTCAAGAAGATGCCCAAAATTGGACAAAATTGTCCATCTCCCGTAAATACTCGCAAAACTTGCGAGATCGTGGGGGAGGTGTCAGTGAAGAGGAAGGATTTGGCACCGTTTGGAAGCGACTTCGTGGTGTAATGGATAGCATACCGCGCATGTCACGCGGAAGACCCGGGTTCGATTCCCGGCGGAGCCTAATCTTTTCTCTTCAAAAATAAATTATTTACAATAATTTAAAAAATAGGTGGTCACCCACAATGGTGGTTAATTTAATATAAAATAATTTAAAAAATTGACGAATGTCAAGAAGATGCCCAAAATTGGACAAAATTGTCCATCTCCCGTAAATACTCGCAAAACTTGCGAGATCGTGGGGGGAGGTGTCAGTGAAGAGGAAGGATTTGGCACCGTTTGGAAGCGACTCCGTGGTGTAATTGATAGCATACCGCGCATGTCACGCGGAAGACCCGGGTTCGATTCCCGGTGGAGCCAAATCTTTTCTCTTCAAAAATAAATTATTTAAAATAAATTTTTGTTTAAGCTCTAAAGTATCAGAGAATTTTATTTATTTATTTCCTTTCATTCATGTTATTTTGTTCATCTTATTAATTACGTTAATATTTTCTAAATTTCAAATGTCAACTTTATGTTAAATATCTTTCATGTTATTCTTTTATTATTTAAAACCTTTTAATACATTAACCAACAAAACTAAGAGCATTGAGCACCGGCCAAACTTTATTCATCAGGGAAGCGAAAGGTTTTTATTATTAAAACCTAACTTGCCTAAACACACACCTACATTTATTATTAAAAAAAAAAAGTTTACTTATACATTCCGACTGTATGCACTAATAGAATAAGTGCATACTTACAAAATAACAGTGATGTGTCAATGTTTAAATTTAAAGAAATGTTTCGCCGAGTTGGCCCGAACCAGATAGCTGGTTGGATGGTTCAAACGTGCTAGCTAGACGTCTGAAAAAGATGTGGCTTCGGAACATCGATTCCATTACTATTATTTGTTCTATATAAATAGTTCATTTTGCTAATACTCTTGTTTTACCTCATACTTATTTGTAATGTGTACATGAAAAAATAAATGCGTATATGAAAATATAAAAAGCCATTATGGAGTCGAGTGAGTGATATATCGAGAACATCTATTAACAACAGTCAGTCACTTACCTATAACCCGCTCCCCCCCCCCCCCCCCCCCAAAAAAAAAAATACAAACAGAAAAACCACTTGCCTAAAAAATTTAATATACACAATAATTACAACTAGTTTATATTACCTGCTAATTATTATTATAATTTATTTATAAATAAAATAAATTTTAATAATTAATTATCATTACTCCCGAATAACTTCCTCTACAATTAGAAACATTGTTTTCAGAACTTCGAAAAGTATAAAAATTCCAAGACCAATTTAAGCCGTGTTCGATTAAAAAGATGAACCCATTCGAAAGCAATAATTATTAGAGACGGAAATATTAAATTTTCAAATGATTTAAAAGGATCGAAGATTTACTAATTTATAAATGAGAATACCCACCACAAATTATTTTGAATAACTCCTTTAGCTCATGGTTATTTTTGAATTACATTCCGCTCCGTCACAGTAGTACTCGAAACTATTTTCGAATCATTCTCAAAAAAACCCTGACCAACAGATAAATCGAGACAAAGCTTATATTTATTTTGGCAGATACCCAAGATTTAGCGGCGAAAACTGGTTGCCTCAGTAAAAAAAAATATATATCTCAACTTTATTGTTGTAAGTTACCTACTTTTCCCCGTCAGTGTTTGGACGATAGCCAGGAGCACTAAATTTCTTATGATTGATTCGAATTTCTTTTTTTCTTTTTTTTTATTATTTTATTTCTTCTTTTAATATATTTTTAAATCCATCTATAGCGGACACAAAAGCCGTTTCGGAACTTATTTCTGACCTGTGGCAGTAGAGAATGAAATAGAAATAACGTTTTTCGAGGATAAATTGTAAATAAGAATCGATAGAAAGGGTTCATCACAAGGGCCGATATTATATTGGAACTAAATTTTCAATCTTTAGCACCTTTGTATTTTTCAGGAAACGACGGCGATATTTTATCCTTCTAAGGCAGTAACATGCTTAGTACGCCTTGTCTTACTCCTAGCAATGAGCAGTTAGTAAAGGAGTACTGCGCATGCGAAAGTTGCCATCGTGTTTTAAATGCTTGTTGGAACATACCTTTGATTCATTAATATTCGCCATATTTTTTTCCCGATCGATAACATTTTTAAGAACACGCTCTTCGCCTTTTCTCACAATGTTCTCTCTCGCCTCTTTTCTAAACAGTTCTGTTTGTTTTTCATTGTAAAACCAAATCAAAAAGGTTCTTTGTAAGTTTTGAGTAAGTTTTAAGGCAATTGCGATTAGTGCCGTGGAAACCAATAGTACTTATGATCTGAAAGTAGAAATTATTATTTTTGTGGTACTCAAATATTTCGCTTCAGCGAACTTCCGCCATATAATAAATATTAATATTATTTCTTAAATTCCAAGCTTTCGAACGATATGTTATACAAAAATATTACTACTAATATTAATAGAAATTGAAATTTTGGTAAATCAAATATTTTATTTGATTATTAAATAATTTAATAATAAAGGTACTTTAAAGGAAGATTTTTTCCTTAGCAATTGAAGCCCAATCCGACCTAATAGATTTCGATAAAACCTACTTCATATTAAAGAATATTTCATTTAGATTAAATTTGAAAAGTTTAATCAAAATCGTTAGAGCCGTATTTTGAGAAAGCGTAAATAGAAAAATAGACGTTCGGATAGTGCTCCCTATTTTTACTTTCACTTACCTATATATGAAATATATTGTAAGGGAAAGCATTGCGATCGTTAAAAATTTCGACTTCCGGTTTTTAACGGAAATGCACGTTTTAGGGTCCCCTGAGTCCAAATAACCAAGTTCCGCAAAATGGTCTGTGTGTGTGTGTGTGTGTGTGTTTGTGTGTGTGTGTGTGTGTGTGTGTGTGTGTGTGTGTGTGTGTGTGTGTGTGTGTGTGTGTGTGTGTGTGTGTGTGTGTGTGTGTGTGTGTGTGTGTGTGTGTGTGTGTGTGTGTGTGTGTGTGTGTGTGTGTGTGTGTGTGTGTGTGTGTGTGAACAGACTAGCTCAAAAACTATAAACTGTACGAACCTGAAATTGTGTATTTGTTGTATTTATATGCCTGCGATGTGACAGCAAAAATTTCATCAAAATTGGTCAAACGGAGGTCAAATTTTGTTGTCTAATTTTTACGTTTTATGCGATTTTCTCAAAAACGGCTACAACGATTTTGATTAAACTCGGTATTTCATGTATTTATACGCACTCGATTTGAAAGTTAAAATTTCATCAAAATTGATCAATTGGAGGGGACACCTTACTTATTCAATTTTGTTTCATTTTCAGGTGTTTTTTTATTTACTCAAAAACGGCTTTAACGATTTGGATCAAACTGGGTATTTGATGTATGTATCTGCCAAAGCTGTGACAGAAAAGTTCATCAATATTGATCAAACGGAGGGGGCACTTTATTTCATAATTTTTTTTCGATTATCTCAAACCGGCTTTAATATTTTTGATCAAATGCGTCATGTTTAATGAAAATCAAGTCTTATCATTTATCATTTGTCCTTATCATTACTACAATATTCTGAAGGGGCTTAAATGGTGCTTATAAAGTACTTTTGTATTTGTTTATTAGGAGAAATAAACTGTCTCTTGTTAAATATGAATATGAAATATGAAAAAAATCAAGTAAATATATACAGGAGAAAAAAAGAAATATTCCGCCAACTCATAAAACGCATTGAGTCCACGCTTGCGGAGTACGCCTTTAATGACAGACCGTTGTTTATAATTAAAGCCGTTCTGATCATTTAATGGAAATTATTTGTTTCATGGTAACTAAATGAAGCTTTCAACAACTACATAGAGAATTATAAAATCAGACGACTTAGAGTATTATGCTTGCATTGCCGAATTATCGCAAGTAAAAACTTTTATTTAATAATAGCAAAAATTAGGGTACTTTTGAGGGCAAATAATAACAAAATTAAGAAATTAATGTAGAAAATAATGTGACTTTGAGAAATGGCATCTAACAAAACACGTCAATTTCTAATCTAAGTAAGTTGGTAAGTGAAAGTTGTGTATTGCGCGCTCGCACCAGATTTTTACTCGAAGTAGACGATATCTTTGCTGTCACTTCGCGGGCACATACATACCTCAAAACCTTATTTCAGTTTCGTTACTGAAGCAAATCTGTTCACACACATACAGACAGACAAAAAGAAATTTTTCACGATCGCACCTATATATTTCATATATAGGTAAGTGAAAGTAAAAATTAATCATATTTGTATCGTTGAATTCCTGTTAGGTTATTTACCAATGCATTACAAATTAGGTGATGAAATGGACACAATGTCCGAAGCGTCCACCACTCTGTAGACATTAAAAGAAATTTGAAACTGAAGTTGGTTTTACTTTACAGTCAAATGAATAATTTGAACAAATGAAAACAGTCTACCAAGATAATATATATATAAAAAAAATAACATTATTTATTTTGATGAAATTATAACGTCGATATACCAACAAAATGAGAGAATGACCCACGTATGAATTAAGCGCGAAATTCCAAAACAGTATATTCCATTTTTGTAAATTATTGACAACGCTGATGCTCATGGGTACAGGTGTTATGATCATTAATTTTGATTAATCAGAAAAAAAATACATACTTAAAAAAATTAAATTATATGCATCTGGTATTGGATTGTCATGAAATTCGGATGACAATTAAAAATATATATGAATGCGACATAGAATAATTCACATATCATTAATCTAACTAATGCTTTAGGTAGTATCTGTTTGGATATGTTCTTTCAACCCTCATATCATTTAATTTTCCTTAGCTTTTAATAATTACTTAAGTACATGATAATTCAAAACGAATCCTGCATCGACAGGGAGCAGAACTGTGCGATGCTCACTTCCTTCTATTGTGACCATTGCGTTTGTTGCTGCAGCGATTGCTATCTACAGCACTAGCTCTATGCCTGATTTAATCATCACGAGTGCTCTATTTTGAGAGCTTACGTTTTATAATCACATTAGCAGATAGCACGTGCCCGGCCATAGCTAAGCCTTACACACCATCCTGCACGGAAGTGTTAATATTGAATGCCTGACATGAGAACGATATTTGCATGTGGGCTAAGCCATCTTAACGTATTAAACTTCATTACTTTAACGCAAATATATTTTGTAAAATTCGTGTGGGCATAACTGAAACGATATAAACACACCATTAGTTCTCTAAGTGGTGATAACAAGCGAGACTTAAAGAGCAATTCAATAAAAGCAATTTCTAATCTGATAAGTTGGTCAAAACATCGGCTTATACAAGTGATTGAATCAAAAATAATAAATCAATTCATTTGTGAGCTGTTTTTTTTTTCATTGGGAACTCAGGGGAACTCCCCTGAGTACCAATAGAGGGGAGGTCGTTAGGTAAATGTGATGAAGAGGAGATCAAGACCATGCTTTATTACTTTAAATATACAAGAGTAGATGACCAATCACTGGTGACTAAATAAACATTCAGAACAACTAAAACACTTGATTTAAATTAAAAAAAAAAATGGGGTTAATTAACATGTAGAGGAGAGCAGTTCATCAAGTAGTCACCCACGAGCAATTACTTTAACTTCTTGCACCAGAAAAAAAAACTTTATTGTTCAATTTCGTTATTACTGCCGATGTTGCACGGTTCCATTTAGATACCAGCCAGCTCCATTTCATCCTAATATAGGATGCCTACAAACTCTTTCAGAGACAATGCCGTCGCAAACTGTCCTCTGGATTTGGCAAAGCACAGAGGGGAAGCAGGTTGTTATACCGTCCTGAGTCAGATCTGGCCCATGTCCAGCCGAGTCTAGACTGCAATCTATTTCCGGGCTTCCTTGTAAACAGAGCGGCACGTGGTCCTCTACCTCTTTCATGACTCCTTTATCTATTTACCTGTACAGCTGTTCTTTGGACCTCTTGCCAACTATGTTTAACAGCAGAAATAGAGTTGGAAATTAATTAATCAGGGATGAAGATTAAAATACGCCAAGGAAGGCAAGAACGATAAGATTGAGAGATATACAAACAGGCAAGAATAATATGAAAGATATCGATCAGTGAGAATTCTCCAACTTCCGATTTAAAAAATTCACTAATAATTTAAACTCACCGATTAAATGGATCTAGTTTCGGTAATTAATATGATGAAAAAATAACATTTAATAATCATAATACAGATTTCTCAGAATAATGGCAGCAGGTAATCATTTGTAGAGCAGCATAGGAAGATGGGCCATGATTTTTAGGATTATTTCGTCCCACAAAACAAATATCTTAGCAGGAAGTAAACGCTACAAATACTTTAAGATTTATTTTGTTATAAAATTAAGGAGTTCGCCTTATGCAGAATTTCATATTTTACAACACTTATCACAATTACATATTACCTTTGTATCAGACATTAAACAAGTTGCAGGCGTTGGAGCATGAGCGACTGTACAGATTTTAGCTTCTAGTATGTCAGTCGATGCGAAATTTCTTGCTGTTT
Organism: Aelia acuminata; assembly: GCA_911387785.2. NCBI lineage: Eukaryota > Metazoa > Arthropoda > Insecta > Hemiptera > Pentatomidae > Aelia > Aelia acuminata. The sequence goes on along the minus strand of OU426981.1, from coordinate 94,225,676 downwards.
CTTTTATATGAATACAAAATTTCTGTGGGATGTAAAAGTACAAGTAAAAAACTGAATAAAATTCTCTTTGATACCCCTCCCAACAAAACCCGGCGCGGAAATTCAGCCTGTATTAATGTATTTTTTACCTAATTTTACAGTACTATATGGTTTGGTGTGCCTTTTGACTAAAAAGGAAAGGTCTATTTCATCAATGAGTATAAAATAATTTAAAAAAATCATAGGTTTATTTCATCCAATGAGTATAAAATAATTTTCCCAGATTATGAACCGCAATGGAAGAAGAATGAAGTCAGTGTTTGTGTATATACTAAGAAAACCTTCCTACGTTATTTGATACGATGAAGTCCTAACGAGGAGGGGCAGACAAGAAAGATGAACGATAGCCAAGGAGATGAAGAGGAGAATATATTTGATAGTTGAATGAAAAAAAAGGCAATGAGGGCATTGATTCGCGAGTGATGCTGATTCAAAGAACTATTGTGCCGGCTAAGGAGCCCTATTGACTCGGCGTACTATTTAATAGACTTTAAGCTGACAATAGATAGGCTCCTATTGTGAGCCGTCTCTTACAGGCCTCCTCCTATTGTCGTCCCAGCGCCTCTACCAGCTCCGAGTCTTAACAGTCCTGGATCATCTTTTGTCCGAAAATATGTCTGAGTGAATGTTGAGGTTCCGTAGCCAGCTATAGTCCGCGGCGATGTCTTCCCAGAAGACCCACAACAACACTGGGGGCGGCCACGTGTCGAATCGCGGCATCGACCATGCTCTGCCTTCGTTTCATCGCCAGGGAAGAAAGGATCCTAAAAATGGACGAGAATATGAGGTATAAAGCCGGTAGTGGGTACTACGATGAGGGGATCGGTTCCGCAACGCTCGAGGATTTAGTGACGCAATTTATGGCAGGTAGCAATGACTGCATGGCGGGTCAACCGACCTGATGATACACTATGGGTTAATCTAAAACATCGCACTGAAAAATGCCGCTTTCCAACTATAAGTAGCCAAACTTTGAAGAAGCCACAAGTACAAAAGAGCGAAATCTACGGAAGTTTAAGCTTAGTTTAATATCGATCTTATGATGTATTCTGTTTAAAATTTAGAAATATATGTGTACACGGACATATATGTCTAAATTTTAAACAGAATACATCATAAGATCGATATTAAACTAAACTTAAACTCCCAGCCTGGTAATTACAAAAAATAAGGTGTATCCCAAATCCATAACCCAGTAAAAATATGTCTTCCTCTAAAATCCAGTAATCCCTCTTATTCTTGCATTATATCTCCCCTTATTTTTGCATGTAATGATATGATTTTTTTGATTATATTCAGAAAAATTCAGTTTGTTAAGAATATAACATAAATGACAATAAGTAAAGGCAGTCTTTCTCCTAGCATCCATCAATTTTAGCTTATTTTTCTTTAAAAAAAAATTGAATGGATTGTATACATAGTTCGTCGGATAACCATTAACTATCCTATGTAAAATAACTGTCCTCCAAGGTTTAAATTTTATCCAAGACTAAATGAGGCTTTTATGTTAAATTAGCCTGAATGAGGCTTGAATTTAAATTCTTGAAATTTTACAGGAGAGCTAGAAACTGAAAATTTTACTCTAGCGCCACCCGCTGGGCTATGAATTCAGGACCTTAGGTTTAGTAGTCGACTATGCTGTCCAGTACAACACAGGCGACCCATATACATTTTTCAAGGCGACCCATATACTTCAGAGGATTTCAATACTTAAAAAGAAATTTTAATAATGAATTGAACGTGTTTATAATAACAGGTTTTAGACCCAATATAGGTTATAATAACAGATTCAGGCCCAATAAATATTTAGCTGCGTTGCTTTCATAAGGTTGTAAGTCCTCCGACCTTGATTTTAGAAAAAAAGACATACAAAAAAGTTTACTTATTTGATTTGCTTACACTCTTGTGGTCATAAATGAAATGTTTCCATTTTGGCTTAATTTCTTTTTATAGCATTGATCAATGTATGAAAATTGTTTAGAAAATAATAATTATCATTAAACATATATTTTATATGAGACATGTTGAAATAAAATTAAAATATTGTCAAAGATAAAATCAGTAAAAACGAAATTGATAGTGATTAAAGTGAAGTTACTTGTTTTATAAAAAAATATAAACGTTATCTTTGAGTAGAATCAGAAACACCAAAAATGTCACTTTTCTAGTTGTCAATTCATGGGTACCAATTTTTCATGAATCAAACTACCTAAATAATCGAGAAGTACGTGAAAGCAATTATTAAGGCTTTATTGAAGACTATCAGTTATACATTCATTAACTAATTACTCGATCATTCAATTATTTTCATGAATGCGGATCCTATGCGATATATAATTAAGGTAACAGTTGCCTGGTTGCAGGTAGATAAAGATCAGGCCGTTAATCACGAAGTTGTATAGCTCAACAAATGGCTTGCTGGATAAGTGCTTTGTGTCCATATCACTTCTTTACATTCGCCACTTAACGACTCTTAAATATTAAGCAGTAATGATTACGGCTGCAAAATCGTTTGTCTCCAGGTTCACGAGCATTTTTCTTCGGCTGCATTTACATTAATCCATTCGTCCTATCTCATAAATATTCAAGTGGAGAAATAGAGATATACCTGCAAATGATTAATGGTTGAAAGTTTCGTAGAATGTCGTTGCAAGAAAATAAAGTCGAGTTATTTAAAGTTTGATGATTCGAGTGGAGTTGATAAAATTTAAATTGCGTGAACCCACAAATTAAAGCCAGTCATGCCAATCTTTAACAATTATTTACTTTTTATCCAAAAAAGGTAAGGAGTTCCAGTAAAACTATAAATCAATTTATAATATCAAAGGAATTTATATTGATTTGATAGTATGTGCAGAGAACGGTAATTGCGAAATATAATAGAAAAAAAATCATAATATATGCTTAAAGTTAAAATTTTAACTGTATTTAAAATAAATACACTCAAATGTTTGTAGAATTCTGATATTGATAAACTCTAATTTATCTTAACTTCTTGTAAACACAATTAAGCATTAATTTAATTTAATATTTAAACACAACATTATAATTCATCCTTTACTTATAACTTTTTAAAGAAGAGGAGAGAAAAACAATATCGAGGAGATAGTGGCCGATATATTTGGCAGGTATGGCCCTAGCCATTTTGACTGTGGCAAGTAATTATTTTTTAATGTTAAAATAATTTTAGATAAAGTTTTTGATTTACGTTGCCATGTTTTGGATTTAATAACCAAATGCTAAAAGGACGGAAATTAACATGTTTTTGTTGATCCCACTTTATTTGCTTCTGTATATGGAGATTTGTTAGGTACATTATTAAAAGATAAAGATCCTCCCATATATTGCAATTCTTAACTTAAGAAGACATAAGTTAACCTTTTGGGGTAAAATTGTCCCATGTTGGATTTAATAACAATATTATCTAAAAAAGAATTAATAATATAATGATTCGTTATGATTCATCAATCACTCTCATCATACCTACTGCATAATTTCAATATCAGATTTAAAAAAAAAAAATCGGGACTATCGATTGTATTTAGAAAGTCAAGAAGGAAAGAAATCATTTTATGTCGTCTTCGCATAGGCCATTGAAGCTATCGCATGGATTCCTCTTGAAAAAATTAGAACAATCCATCTGCAGAGAATGCTCCTTAATAATTACCGTAGAGCATATTTTAATGGATTGTCCCAGATATTAAGTAACGTGATTTGGCGACAAAATTGAAGATAAACTACACGATCTATTGAAAGGCGAACAACGTCAAGGTCCTTAAATTTTTAATAAAAAGGGGATTATATCGAGAAATATAATATAATAATTTTATTTCTACTTTTTAAAATTTATTTACTGGTGATTATAACCATTTCACTTTTTTATCTGTGTCGGTACCATTGACGATAAATATCGGTGTGACCTTTGACAGATGGACAATATTAGCGATCATCAAAGGTAATGGTCGGCAATAAAGGGCAGTTAATTACAAGAGCGGTATATATCGTCATTAAGCGCGTGACGTCATGGGTATAGATAAAAAGAAACGGAAGATGAGACAAAGGGCTAAATGAGGCGCCCTGCGAGATGCCATCATGGCCCCTGCGGTATATTAGTTATATTGCTCCATCTATCCTCGGCTCTTATGATCGTTAGCGCCGTCTGTGAGCAGTCTTAATATCCGTGACGTAAATAGAATGATATATCGCGGACGAAATATAGTGCCAACCCCAAGCTAGGGGCTACGGCTTCTGTCTAGAAAAAGGTAACTGCTGACAAATTGAACCAAAACAATTTTTACAATATTATATTTTATATAAGAATATTTAATGTTAGTATTTATTAATTTTGTTTTAAATGTATAAGTAAATCATATAAAAATATCATATAAATAAGTAGATTATATCTCATCTACTTATTGTCGCAGGCAGAGCGACAGGTGTGGATTAAAAAAATAAAAGTTAAAAAAAAAAATATAATAAGTAAACACAATATATTTTGACTAAGATTTTTTTTTTATTTGTTACGTTAAAGTGATTCACTACAATAAATAATTAAACACGAAATATGTACAAAATTCATTAGCCTGTAATGATATTTTATACTTTAATGATGATTATTTTAATTATAATTTAGGGTCTCTTTTTCTTTATTTATTTTTTCTTTATACCAACATATCCCCCTCTCCAGAAACGTTTTTCTGGGACTGCGGCTGGCCTTAGTATTTATTTGACTCGTGTTTTGTTTATAAAATAATTCTTAAATTCGTTCATCACAAATAATACAAAAGATCTCCTAAGTGGAAGGTTGGAGGTTGATAAACTCACTGTCTTCCCATCTACTGAGTCTCATAAAAATCAAATCTACGTTGTTAGGCCAGACACGATTCTCCCATTTTCGTTTGAGCCGACCCCTAGGACGTTTACCTCTGGTCCAGGCGATGGATTATCGTTGGCATTCCTTTCCGAGAACTTACACGCTCATCCCAGTAGCTATGATGTGATCATTTTAATTGTTTTTAAAAATCATTTTAAAAGGTCACACAATTCAACCTTAGCAGTTGATGGAACAAATATCATTTTATTTTATTTTCACCAAATATTGCATCTTTCAGATTAGTAAAATCAATAATGATTACATGAGAAATTTGTGCTTCGGATACATTTAGATGATACCATACGACAAGGTAAAGCATATTTTATGCGAATTTCTTGAGTGTATTTTGTAAACATACTATTTTCCACAAAATTAACTCTGTAGTATTATTTAATTAATTAACCAGGGCTGGGTATTAGTTAATATTTACATGCTCCAATGATTTACACATAATACATATACTTTTATCAATATTATGACTACTATTATTGGTAAAATAATTATATTTATATATTAGGAATAAAGCAAAGTTAAGGAAGTAAGGAAACGCAGCATGCCACACAAATACGAACCACAACCTCTTGAGGAACATTTTGTCTGATAGTAAAGATTAACTTCAGAATCCATTCCATCTATATGGTTTTTTTTTTTTTTTTTTTTACCATTAATCAATATCAGTAATTCAAAAAACTCACAAAACATACATAATATTTTTAATTTAGAATCGGGATGATAAAAAGAAGTTACCTTGCCAGCAAATAAATTAGAAGGCTAATACGAGAGAAATCATTTAGGATATCAGAATAGTCCGGTTGTGGGTAAAAAAATCTACAAAATAGTTTATACTATTTGTAGATTTTTTGAGAAATCATTTAAGTTGTGTTAATTAATGAACAACCTCATGCCCTATGATATCTTAATACAAGTTCTCATCATACATAATAACAACCATTATCATTATTACTTAACATCAGAACCGTAGAACATACTTAAGTACTAAAATAAAACATATGATTATTTGTGTTACATTGAACAGAGTTCTGGACCTTTCTGGAACCGTTACATTCATGTATTGGTACGTAGTAACTCCAACATTTTGGTATGATCTAAACTTTTCTGGATTGTTCTATTTCAGACTAAATATAAGAAGCGATGGGCTAGGTACTTATTTTTGCGTTGAACATCGAAGCAAATGGTTACTTTTGAATCGCTTATAGTTACTGATTAGAGTTTTTTTTATTGCCATTTTTCTATTATAATTTTAAGTTAAAAGTTGAAATTATTATTTAAAAGCCACGTTGGTGTTACGGTACTAAAGTCATAAAATTAGAATTGCGATTACTAATGCTGGGAAAAGCCTGAAAAGTATTCGTACACACATTTCATTTCGGATCTTTAAAGTATTTCTTATTATAATAAGTATTTTTGACGCGATTGAACTAAATCGAACCTTATGAAAGGTTAAATAATTTCCTACTTTTAACCTTATTTTTATTTCGGGAATCACTCTCCGTAAAGACATTGTAAAAACCCATTCAGTCGATTTTAAATTATATTTATGGTCCTAAAACCTATCACATTTCTTTTTTATTTTTTTTTATCTTGTGTTTTCGCCTCTACCCTAAAGGGTCATTGGCGTCTAATGGTGGTTTATACCCATCCATGGAATCCCGAATATTTAAGGAACTTGAATAGAGTTGTGACTCTCTCTTCGTTGTCTTTCATAATTTCTTTTAGAGAAACAGAAAGTCAAACTTTTTTCCTAAGCTTTTCAAATTGTGGGCACTCTAACAGAAGGTGTTTTACTGATAGAGGAACATTGTCACATTTTTCGCAGGTTGGAGCTTCTAGCCTCCTAAGCAGGTAGCTGTGTGTGAAATGACAATGTTCAATTCTTAGACGGCACAGCATTACTTCCTCTCTCCTTGAAGTTCTGTAGCTAGTATTCCTTCTCCTACAGTCAGTTTTTACCTTTGTTAATTCTCTAGTTTCTCTCGCCCAACTCTTCTCCCAATTTGCTAATTGTATTTTCTTTGTTTGTAGCGCCCAGTCTTCTAGGGTAATCTTATTAACTTTACTAATTCCTGCCCCTTCTTCTAGTCTTGCTAAATGGACTGCCTGGTCAGCTCTTTCGTTGCCTGGAATGCCGCAGTGGGCAGGAACCCAGACGAAGTTAATGGTATTGCCATTGCTTTTTATATCCCACCATTCATTGAGGATTTCTATTATTAGCGAATTTCGTGGGTTTGGACTATCAATGGCAGCCAAAACGCTCCCTGAATCCGTTACAAACGCCCAATTCTTTTCCCTGGATTCCGCTATCAAGCAGAGAGCATTTAGGATGGCTGTGGCTTCCTCAGTGAATATTGTGCTTCCCCCTGGTAAGTTAAATAGGAGCTGGATGTGTTTACTACTCACAGCGCAGCCAACTGTATCGCCCACTTTTGACGCATCTGTATAAAGTATATCGCAATGGTTATATTTTTCCATTAATCTTAATAACGATGACCGAACTTCTATCGGGTATGTTTTGGTGACCTCAGCCATTGATCTATTGACTTTTGGTCTAACTCCACTCCATCTTGGTATTTTTAGATTCGCTAAGGGTCTAATATTACTTAGGGTCATGCCAATTTTTGTTAATGCCTCGTATATGTCCTTTAGATAGATGTTGTTGTCAATTTCTTTGAGACCGCGATTATCCAATCCTTCGGCAAAGAAGTGTTCGGTAAGAGGATGGTGTGGACAAGCTTTCAATTTAGCAACATATTTAAGAGCTAAGAAGTCTCTTCTTAAATGCCTTGTCCAAAACTGGTTCATTATGGATGATGAAAATTAATCGGACCACAAAACGATTAGATACAATATTCATACAGATATTTCTTCACCCCAGCAATCTGAAATAAAATATTCCACCACAAAAGCTAATTGGGAAAAATTCAGAGAAACGTTATTTAAACAAATTAAATTACAATTTAATCATGGGAATGGGGATGAAATTACAATCGAAGAATTGATGATCACTTCACTAGAAACCACAGGCATTGAAGAGACTGTTGCTAAGTTTAACAGTTGCCTACGCAAGACGTGTAACAAACTGTTTTGTAAAAAATCACCAACAAAAAAGCAAAGAATTGTGCCATGGTGGTCTGATGAACTAACCCAACTAAGGAAACAAACTAAGAAGCTTAGAAGGGTTTATCAAAATACAACCAATGACGACAGCTTATGTTCAACAAAGGCTTTTGTATAAGAAGACAATAAACCATGGTCGTTTCCTTACAAATATGCTACCGATAAATTAAGATTAGCAGCAATATTAAAAACAGTAGAAAAAACCGATGGTTCTCATACAACTGATTTACAAGATACCCTTAATTATTTAATCGATAAATAACAATAATAATGATAATACTGACAATCGAGATAATGAGACCGAACATCACGAAAACGTTAGATTTATAGCTAATTCAATTCTCGAAACTGTGTTAGACGATCCGTTGACTGATTTGGAAATCGAAGAGGCTATAAATGATCTAAATGATAAAAAATCACCTGGAATTGATGGGATCACACCGATAATCATGAAACAAACTTTCAGCGCTCTTCCGAACTTTGTCTCAAAGTTATATAAACATTGCTTTACTACTGACGTTTTTCCAAAACCATGGAAAGTTTCTAAAATAATTCCTATCCCTAAAGGATCCGATGGTAAGCAGTTCAGGCCGATATCCCTCATCCCCGTTGCTGGTAAAATTATGGAAAAACTTATCACCTCTCGTCTGTCATTGTACTTATCTAAAAACTTCCCACTCAACGTTAATCAATTTGGTTTTATTACGCAAAAAAGCACAATAGGGGCTCTACATAAACTAATGAATTTCGTTGAAAATTCGTTCCAAACGAAACTGAATGTACTAGCTGTATCATTAGATATAAAAGCTGCATTCGACCACGCTTGGTGGCCTTCAATTCTAAAAGCATTGCACGATAGATCTTGTCCACAAATCATTTACTTGTTAATAAAAAATTATTTATCAGAGAGGAAAAGCCACATCCAGGTAGGGGACAGAGTTTCCAGCAAGTGGCAACGTAGAGGCACACCGCAGGGTTCATGCTGCTCTCCCCTTCTCAGGAACATTAGAATGGACGACATATTTAAGATAACGGATGAAGCTGAAATCATTGTGTTTGCAGATGATATCCTAGTACTTTTTAGGTCAAAATACTTTTACCAGCTACAAGTTCAGTGCAACGAAGTTCCACTGACATAAATTGTCTACTTGGGGACAAAATAATAAATTGGCTTTTCAACCAGAAAAAAACTAAATTCGTTGTATTCTCGAAACAATACCACATCCCTAACCTAAATATTCTACTAAATGGAAAACAAATCTGCCAAGTAAAACAAATCAAATATCTTGGGATAACGATAGAAAGAAAATTAAATTGGACACCCCATATCACTAATCTCAAAAACAGATTGTTAAAGATCGTTCACGGGCTCTCGAAAGCGGCAGCACTCAAGTGGGGTTTGAACTCGGAAGTACTAACCACCATATACAACGCGGCTATTAAGCCAACAATGACGTATGCCATAGAAATATGGCAAAAAGGACTTCCTTCTAAAAGGAACTTAAAAACTCTCGAGTCCATTCAAAGACTGATAGCCATTAAAATCATAAAAGGTTATAGGACTATATCTTATGACGCATCTTGCATACTCGCAAACATCGTCCCGATTTCTATCTTATGTAAAGAAATAGTAAACAACTTTAAAATAAAGGTTCTGAAACAAAACATTTTGGACTTCCCGTTAACTGAAATTGACGATAGGACTCCTTACGAATCTTGGATACACCCTAAAGAGCTTATAAAGCCAGATGTGATAAATGCTGAAAGGAATCCGTTCGGTTACATTTTTACAGACGGCAGCAAGGACCAAGACAAAGTAGGAACAGCCATCGTAATATTCGAAGGAGACCATTTGATCCACACAGGATACTTCAGGCTCGGACCATATTGTTCAAATAACCAAGCAGAACTGTTCGCCCTCTTACAAGCCGTAATATACGTTCAAAACTCAGGTATTAAGACATATTGTATTCATACAGACAGCCAAATCACAATCAGCAAATTAAAAAACATAAACATACATGAAAACCTTGTTGAGGAAATCAGGCGATTGTTTATCTCTTGCTACAGCCAAGGTAAGGTTATTTCCTTTAAATGGGTGAAAGCTCACGCTGGTGTGCTAGGAAACGAGCTAGCGGATGAAGCAGCTAAGGCTGCGGCAAGGGACACAACTCTCCCGATTATCTTCAACAAGGCACCGATCAGTGCAATCAAACAGCTTTTGAAAACAGCGACCAAACAGGCTTGGAACAAAAAATGGGCAACATTTACGAATTTACGAGAGGTAGGTATACCTATGAGTACATACAAACACTAAACGACAGAGCAGAACTCAAAAAACTAACTCACAAACTAACACAATTTTTGACAGGACATGGAGCAGCCAAAAGTTATTTGTTCAGATTCAAGCTAACTGACGAAAAAAATTGCAGATGCGATGGAAAAAGCGAGCAATCCTACGATCATTAATTTTTAATTGCTCTAAACTGGACAGATACAGGCACAAACTGGTCTCAGCAGTACTATTGAACGGTGACAAATGGCCGCCTTCAAAGAAGGATCTAATAGGGAAATATTTTTCATACTTTGATGCATTTGTGGACCGGATAGACTTCACCGAACTATAACACAAGCAACCATACATGGTGCATACACGCATTATATACATGTTTATTCTATGTATGTATGTTTATGTTTATCGTGTGTATGTATGTGTTGTATGTATATATGTATTGTATGTTTATGTTAATTGCTATGTTTATTGTTTGTATACTTATGTTCACTGTTATGTTCATTGTTTGGATGTTTATGTTTGTTGCTATTTCTATGAAAACATTATAATGTTTACATTATTTTACGTATTCTATTAATACATGCACGTCTACATGTATACTTTTGTATGGGTATTTATGGGTACTTTATGGATAGTATGGGTACATAGTTGCATACTTTACTACTATACTTGTACATAGTTATATACTTTACTATGGTTTACTTATATATTACTTATATATTATATATATAGTTTTTCATTCTCCTATTTATATATCCACATATACATATATGTTATATGTTATATGTTATACACTTATTTCTATACATGAATGTTATACGACAAATTATTATGTTAATTGATTATGTATATATGTAATTAAATACGCGTTATGTCGTAAGACGGTAAAGTTACTCGTTACAGGGTTACTGTAATGAGAAAGCAAGAAAAACCATCCAAACCCACTTGTTTCTTCTCTTTCTTCTCAGTTACCCGTCCAACGAAGAATAAAAAGACAATGACCGAGAGATCGGCTCGAGCAAATAGTTTAAATCAAGCAAATCGAAGATAAATTTCCACTCTCCACAAATTTGCTAGATGCGCTAAAGCGCAGGCTCAAATGACTTAAAATATAAAATAAAAATAAAAATATTATAATAAGAAGATAAAAGATTGGCCCAGAACGGGACTTTAATCCGGATTTCCATATCACAAGTAAGGCGCTCTTGCTCCTTGAGCCACCAGGCACATATCCCTGTCAAGTCATTCCTTTCTCTTCACTGACCCCTTTCCTGCCGATCTTGCATTTTTTGAGAATTAAACGAGGAAGGGACAATTGGTCCATTATGTAAGGTCTCTTGACCATTGTCAATTAGTTATCTTGTTATGATAACTTGAAAATTCTTATTTTAATTTTTAAATATATTTATGACACTTGTGTGCTATCAGTTAATAATGATCCATTTATTGCATCTTAAAACCTTCAGGCTCATATAACAAATCTTGAACATTGGTGTAAAAAATGGAGAATCAAAATCAACCCCAACAAATCCCATCAAATTACCTTTACCCTCCGTCGAAAACCTACGACATCCTGTCCTACTGTATCCTTTAATAATTCTCCACTTGTCCCTGTTGAACAGATCCGTTACTTAGGACTCCACCTCGACAAACGCCTTACTTGGAATCCCCACACAAGATTCTATTACAACACTTACTGGACCAACGCTAAAAACTAACAATCTAATACAAAAGGCTTCCTTATATGACACTAATAAGACCTATTTAGGCTTACGGAATCGAGCTTTGGGGCTCCACCAAACCTTCTAATTCCTCTCGTATCCAATCTTTACAATCCAAAATCCTTCGAAAAATCCTCAATGCTCTTATATTTTGTAACAAATAAACTAATCCACAAAGACCTTAATGTTCCATATGTCGCCGATTTAGCCCGATCCGGATATCAGTCCTTTCATAGTAAACTCTAGACCCATCAGAACCCACTCGTATCCACCCTCGCTTCCACCTCTATTCCAGACAATCCTCCGAGGCGTCTGAAAAGAACATGGCCTAGAGATCTTTTAAGTTAGATGCTAATTGAGCACTATCAGTGGATAGCTTCTCTACCTGCTTATTCAAGACATTATTTTCTTTTTTTTTTAGCAAATTTACTTAATGTATTATATGTAAATACAGTTGTAAATTTCAATAAATAAATAAAAATATATTTATAAGAAGAGAAATTTATATGAATAAAAAGCCTTGACCGGAATTTGAACCCGGATTTCCGCTCTTGCCCCTTGATCCCGGCCAATGCAAAATGCTTCTTATAAAACATATATAAAAATTAAGATAAGAATTAAACTTAAGAAAGTTATCATAACAAGAAAACTGATTTAATATTAAATGACATTTGTCGAATGGTCAAGAGAGGTCACTAAATGGAATAACAAATATTTAAAAATTAGTTCATAAATGAATCTTTAGTGTAGGGACATTAATTCAAACGGTATTTAAGCATGTAAAACTACTATCTAAATATTTCTATAAAATACTTTTCGTCCAAAAAAGGGTTAGAATCTAAAAGAAGAATCCGACTTATTGTGGTTATATAAAGTACCCTGTTGACATTTGAAAAATCCTTGCTCCAATAAACTTACTTGGAGATTAAACTGCTTGTGCATTGATTTCGAAATTTAAACTGTCATTTATATGTTTTATGCTTTCAATCGTACGTGGAATGGTGTCATTCTCGGATATGGAAGAAGCTGGTGATGAAAAAAAAATAAAAATAAGCGGAATAAAAGAACATAAATTAGAACTTCTCGACATTAACGAAGGAATTGGAGCAGTTTTGAAACCTACTGTTAAAAAATTATTTATTTCATAAGATTCAGCTAGGGCTGATCCCACTATCATCCTATAGCCGGAGAGTGGGTGTCAAAAACTTTGGGTCGTTTGTTTTCGAATATTAATACGTTGTTAGAAAGGAAGGTGGGAAACTGGTGCTTAAAATTTATTCGAGTGTTACGGAGTTACGACACCCGGGTGAGTCTTTATGGCGATAAGGGGAGTTTAAGGCGCCCCCTAAGTTGGATTCGGTCGGAGGAATGTCTTCACTGATGCCAACTGGCATCTCTATCCCCATCTCAATTTTCGTTATCTCCTGTTATAAATTCATCTCCGATTTTGTAATGCATAGACTTCGATTTTTTAAAAATACACATCAATAAATTATATACTTGTAGTTATCTAGCTATGGGAGTGTACTAAAGAGCACAAATGTGCGTCTACTAACATAATATTAGACCCTCTCGTGAAAAAAATCCGAAAAGATTTTTTTTTTTAATTTTAAACGGCCCCCTTCTCTAAAATTCTAAGTGGATCTGTATTAAATAGCCTTAGTAAAAAAAAAATCGTGTGAAAAAAATCTGAATAGATTATTTTTTTTTTCAATATAATTGACTAGGAAAAAGTTGAAATTGAAATGGAAAAGGTTGAATTTGACTTGGAGAAGGTTGAATTTGACTTGAAATGCTATTGTGAATATACTAAATGCGAAAAATACAACTTTTTAAAAAAAATGTTTAAGATTTATTACAGCAGTTTCCTTGCTACGGACACCCGGACAGCATTGCTACAGCTGAAATGTCCTTAATGAGATTAAATAGTAGTGACTTCTCATGAATTAAGGGATTAATTTCATGTCCGGACATAGATGCTGTTAGAAACATTCCTTCGGCTGTGGATTGTAACTAATTTCCTACCAGGTGCGAGCGGAATTGTAAAGAAAAAAAAAATGTATATTTCATGCAATATTGAAAATAAAATCTCTACGTGTTTCCTAAGTGGGAGCTCTGAGCAGTTGAAGACAAAGCAATCAAAGCTCAAGTTCCGAGAGAGGAGTCGGCAAAATCTTTGCTGAGTTAGCTTTCTTCAAGGACTGACCCACTGCCACGTAATTAGTCATTCACTTCAACTCAGCGATCTTTGGCAGCTGATTTTATTTTTATAAAACGTTATCATCATTATTATAGAACACATAACGATGATAATGATCCACAGAAGGAAAAATTTGGGATTTAGTGGCCTAAGTTCTATAACTCCTTATTACATTACGATAAATGAATAATTATTTTTACTCCCACTTACCTATATATGAAATAGAAATATAGTAACGGGAGTATTGTGGGCGAGAAAAATATACTACCAGTTTTTTAACGGAAATACACGTTTTGGGGTCCCCTGAGTCCCGCGAAATGGTTTGTGTGGAAACAAATTAGCACAAAAGCAATGAAACGTAAGAACCTAAAATTTGGCATTTGAGGAAGGTATACGATCGTGATATGATAGCAAAGATTTTAATCAAAATTGAGTTAACGGAGGGCACTTAACTCAATAAATTTGATCACATTTTTACGTTTTTTATGATATTCTCAAGAACGGCTCCCACGATTTCTTAATACAAATATAATTTCTTTTCATGATTTCTAAATAGAAATATAATTTCTTTTCACAATTTCATAGTACAATCTACCATTGATTTTGTTTACATGGAAAAATGAACGGTCTTATTAACATTATGCCTAGAAATTAACCATCCTATTAATATCTCATTATTCTATTTATATTTATTACTAGCTGTATATCCCGGTTTCACCCGGGGGGAATTTCTACTCATCTCCAATTCAATGCGAGATCATAACGATTTTTACAACAATAAAGAGTATACCAAGAGATTGGCTGAAGTTACGCAATTTTAATATGGACAGTTGTTCGCGCCTGGTATGAAAAAACTACTGAGCGAAATTTGGAGAATTTAGGACAAACGGTATGGATTTCTATAAAGAACATACAAACAAACAGAATTTCATCTTTATTTATATAGATTTTATTTTTATAATTATTTGTTATATATTATTAATATATTTATTATTATTATTATTGGGCGTAGCCATTTTTAGCCAGCACGCCCTCAAGTTTTCACAATACTTCTGATGAATAGTTACATATGTTACAAACATGAGTATGTGTATAGGGGTGAGCTTATGAAACCTAAGATTAAGGCTTGATGTACGATATGCGAATCCGTATGTGATCCAGTCGAGTTAGAGGATATTATTTGCCTTTAATTAGGCCTCATTAATTGAAAGTTTTAGTGTGCCTCGTTTTGCATTGTGACAAGAACAATAACTGCGTCGTGTTAGAAGACAAAAACGAAACAAGAATTTGAAACTTATACTGCGGAAGTATAAAGACAGTTGCAAATATTTATTATTTACATTAATTTATTCTAATTTTTCTCAAAAGAATGGCTCATAGATTCACTGGCGAATATATATATATATATATTTGGCGATTGACAAACCTCTCGTATATTAATTTTCGGGCCGGCTAAGACAATGAAATTAATGTCACAAAATATTTTTGTCGAAATTCAATTTTTGAAACTGTATCATTATCAGGAGTCGTTGCTATGTTGAACTTGAATGCCTAAGAACGAGAGGGATAACAAAAAAAAATATTAACAATTGGAAGTTAACATATTTGGTAACACTATCTAACTGCGGCTTCTATTTCATTGATGGGAAAGATTCCATGATCACCATCAATGCGGTTATGTCCTAGTATTGATGGATGTCAATATCGATCACTTCCTTTTCAGTTGAAATGAGGGCCAGATTAAACAGTTCGGCCATCTCCTCCGTCTACTCTAGACCCACTCGGAAAATTTCGGTATTCGGTCTAGAGACTTATGGCTAACTCATTGGCTAATTTAATAAGGAGCAGCCGCACTTCTTCTTACCACATATTTCTTTTTAGGATACGAATAGTAATAATACCTCAGATATCTTCCTCACACTGGCTGCTTTAATTTTTTTCGACTTGCCATTCCTAAAAGCATAAACAGGCCGAACCCAAGCATACTAATGTGAAGGAATGTAGCAAAGCAGGTCAGTTGAGCGTAATCCCTAGCACATTATCCTATTTATAACTTAACGATGGTAACGCGGGATAAAAGGCCCATTTTAAGCCGAGCGTGTCTCACTGTCGGCCAATATTCCCTACACAATAGCCTCCATCCAAACTCTCATTTACCGACCTGAATCAAAATTTGAAGCTGAGAAAATTACTTCGTGGAGGGCTGAAAAAAAAATTAAAAACTTCTTACAATAAACATTTAGAAAGGTAGGAGAGTAGGAGCAACAACCTTCCGAGAATTTCCTGTTGGAGAGCTGTTGAAAAAAATATAGAAAAAAAGTGTTGGATAATGGAAAAAATCTATGAATGATAATTATACGACGCTATCCTTTAACTATGGGATAATGGTACAATGGTAGGCTTAAAAGAATATTTTTTCCCTTTAAATTAAACGGAAAATGACATATTGAAATACATCACAAGCTTATATCATACTAAATGTTTTCTTCATTTATTATATCACAATCCTACAATCACATTTTCAAACTAACCTTTAATTAAAACCAAGGTTAAATGCGTTTTTCAACTTTTATTTCAATACCCAACCAATTCGCCAACATACTTGTTAGGAGAAGGATAATTTGAAGGATTTGGTTTACTTCGTTTAACCAACTAGGACTTTGAGAACATTTGATGTTAGTGCTCACCGGTGGCCCGCAGTGGACTGCCGCATCGGACACTTTAGTCAATCACAAAACTTTCCACGACGATGTATAACGAGGAAGGATTGTATTGTTTATTTTATTTTTGTTGGATGGTCAATACTGCATAATGCCTTGGAATAACTCCCGTCCGATAGAGTGAAAATCATTATGCTCAGTCGCTAATGGTGAAGGAAAAGTGTTAAAGGAACTTAACTTTAATTGGAACTATAACCAAAAAGAAAAATATATGTAAACTAAGAAAAAAATAATTGATAATATTATTATTTTCTCATTTGCTGATTGTCAAAAAATTTGTTTATTGAAGGCATTGTTGTTATCAATAATATCAAATTCAGTTTATATCTATGTTTAATTGGGCTTATACTTCTTCAAATCAACTTATGCTTGGGTAAAGCATCTGCATCAGTATAGAAAAAACGACCTTTTTTTTTCTATTTACAAGCAGTAACTACAGTGAAGGAACAGTGGCTCAAGAAACAGTGACTAGTCAATCGCTTCTTATATTAAATCCTAAATAGGCCAACCCAGAAAGTCCTAGAGCATTCCAAAACAAGTGATCACATACTAATACATTAATGTAACTGTTCCACAAAATTCTAGAACTCGTTAAATATAACAGAAATAATCATCTGTTTTGTTTCACTTCACAATATTGCATATTTAATTTTATCTTAAATCCATTGTGCGGTTATGGCCTGCCAACCACGAGCGAACCAGAAAATATTCTTGAATAAAACATTTTTTTCTCAACAAATATATGAAGTTTCAAGGTAGAATATTTATTTAAAAGCTGTGAGGGCCCTCGGTGTTATCGACAAGTATGACGAAGTAACCTCTGCATTTCTCTGGCGTAAACCTTTACTGTTATTAAACTTCGGTAGGTAAAATAACATTTTAAAGATATATTTCTGTTAAAACCACAGGCATCGTTTTTGTATATTTACAAAATGTTCTCTTTGAAAAAATATTTAGCATAACTTCAATTAATTCAATTTTTCTAAGACCAACGAACGTTAACAAATAAATGTTTGGATTTCCGGAATCACTTGATATTACAAGATTGATCTGTAACGTTCCTTATCAAAGTGTTTGAGTTAAAATAATTATTAAAAAAACAAATAAAATAAAGCAAGACCGAAATAAAAAACTCAAGAGATGTGAGAGAAAATATGCGATATAGAAAAGGTCAAGAATTATTTCAAAGAAAGAAAGTGTCTTGCAGAAGTCGAGACACTTCTTAAAGAAAAAGACCAGCCGTGGAAAAATAACTCCGAGCTAAAGACCAAGAAGATTGGTCCAGATAAAAGAACAAAAAGATGAAAGGGAAACAGGCGAGAGGTGAAGTAGAAAACATGGTTTGAGCAAGTGAGTCGAGTAACAAACTTACAATAAGGAAATTGGAGACATCGAAATGTTTTAGTAAATAGGCTTCACTATTTGGAAATCAGCAGATTTTTCTTAAAAATAGTTAATGTGGCGTGACACATCGATTATTCTATTTTTATATATTCGTTTGTTTGTTTGTTTAACGTCCATTTATGCTAATACCGCTAATCGGACGATGCTACAGTGGGAATCCTAAATTTTGCCTAACAAGATATAATTAGGATAGAGATCTTTAACGAGTACCTGACATCGTACAGGCTCGGGACCTCCATTTTACGTGCTATCCGAGGGACGGCATAGCCAAGGATTTTTTGCTCCCGTTAAAAAATCCTAGGGCCACCGCGAGACGCGAACCTGCGACGTATAGTATTGTATGTTGCCATGCTAACCACAGGTGACCCCAGTAAAATAAATTAACGTGAAACCAACAAACCAATAAAAATCAACAAAACAAAAAACGTATCATCTAAAAGAGTTCTAGACTATTGTTGGGACAGTTGTAACAAACTATTCTACTACATGTTCGTTACTGTTCGAGTACCTTCTACGCTTATCTGGAACATTCCGGAATGTTCTGATTGAGACTAAATATAAGGAGCATCGAACTGGAGAGTTAGTCTTGCTCTGAAGATTGATCATATGGTTATGTTTGTGCTAAAGTGTAGTTATAAGTTGATACTTTTGCAACATTTTTGATTATTTGAGTTCTTATTATTTGAGTGGCACTGTAAATTATTATTTTCTTCGAATAAAAATTTAATCCCACATAAGTGTACAATACATATTATTTTTAAAAAATTATATTGCTTGTGCATGACTATATAACGTATGGGGATCTTTAATGAGTACCTAACATCGCACATTACGTCCTATCCGAGGGATGGCATAGCCAAGGACTTTTATATCCCCTTAAAAAATCCTAGAAAAATCCTTTATATCCTAGAATGAAAAAAAATCCCACCGCGGCACGCGAACTCGCGACCTTTAATATTTAAGGTTGCCATGCTAACCACTACACCACAGCTGACCCCCTTTTAGTATATTCAATTACGAAATGTAAATATTCCAGTATCTAATAAATGGAAATATTATTTTGGTAAATAAGACATTCTCCAAAGTAAGGAGTGCCTACCGCCAAGTTGGAGGAACTTATTCTTTGCTTTGGAGTAGCAGGCAATGCGATTACAATTGGTATTCACAGTTATTCAAAAAAGAAGAATTGTTTTATTTATTTATTTTTTCACAGAGAAATACATATTTTACAACAGTAGTGATATAATAATTTATTCGATTAACAGAAGAAGAGGAATCAAAATGAAACATCCTACTCACTTCGATGAATCAGAAATATCATTTATTTTGTTGCTCATCTAGCTTATTATTATAGAGCCAGATGTAGGAGATAACTACCTAACAGACGATTGTATTCGGATGGATTGAATGCCGAGAGGGAAGTATAGTATCGGGGAGTATAGTATTGGGTAGTATAGTATTGGGTAGTGTAGTATTGTAGTAGTGTAGCGTAGCGAGGTACGGCGCAGGTAGCCTGGAGGAGGTCGTGACAAAAAGGCAACATTACGGCGGCCCTCTCATAGCCCAGGAATCCCACTTATCTTCAGTCCATCTCCACGGCCCTTATTTATTTTTAGTAAGTCTTTCTTATACCTTGTCTTATCTACTCTGCCTCCCTTCTTCTGGAAAATGAACGTGAGTATCTCACAAAATTGGATAACTGGTCCTGAACGCTTGGCCGCCTACCACCACTGACTGTCGAGGAAAAAAAGATTCATTAATAGTGATGATCAATATTGCACCGGCCACTTTCTAACGGGCAGATGGTTCATTTGATGGTCGTTTGCATTAATTTATGAGAAAATAACGCAATTAAATTAAAAGTCAATAAGCTAGGTACTGCTAATTTTTGAATAGTGTTTTAAAAAAAATTATACTACCAATTTTCTCTATCAAAATAATAATGCCCATTAATGCTACATACATGGATGCCTGTTACTTAATACAACAAATCAGTTCCATCAAATGCATTACATGGGGCATTGCACAAAATTAAAAACAGAACAGATTTTCACTCCCCGTGGACGATAGTTCCTCACACAGCCTAGGAAACAAACGAGTTTACATCACTAAATTAATTGTATGGCATTCGAAAATTCGGGACAGAACTTTCCTTCCGCCAAACTGTGATCATGCTGTTTAAAAAAAAAAAAAAAAAAAAAATCAGCATAATACGAAATACTTCCCTGATACTAAGACATCTAACAGTTCATTCGACAACAAGTCGCCCAAATCCTCTCGTTCTTTCAATATTCCCTGGTAGGCCAAAACAAAGGTTCTTCCTGCACTAGTCACCCATTTATGTTTATAATATAAATTGAATAAACGAAAACATGATATTGAGACTAACTCAGACATTTAATCGCGTTGCTGTGCTTGAGACGATCATCAAAAATTGAAGGATAAAATTTAGCTGGAAAACGGCGAACTTTATAGGAGATTACACTGGTAGGGATATATAGTATTCAGATTTATCGCATATTTCTAAGTAAAAATGACTAATGTTGAAAAATTACATATTAAAGACCAGTATTACACTTGTCCTTGATTTTATATTTTACAAGACATGTTATTTTATATCACATTACCCATGAATTTATATTTTATAAGACAATTGATATGTGCTTTGCTCCTATAAATTTCAAAAAACTTTCTATAAAAACAAGGAAACAATAGCTGATAAAACAGTTCTGTTATATCAAATTTTCCGTCCTCCGATGACTTAACAAAATAAGAAAAAAATAGGAAATTATAATGATAAAGAAAAATTGATAGAACAGAAATTTTATACTAAAAAGTTTATATTAAGAGTAGTTATTAGATAGGCACTTGAGTATTTTGACTGTTACTCTGACCGACCATCTTCTATTTTAATTTATAATATATATTTTTATACGAGATAGAAAAGGATATATATATAATTAATTTTATAACTTTGATCATATAACAAGCAGTTTGCGTTAAAAAAATAAATCATTTAGTAACCTTGATTATTATTTTGTGGCTTAATATAAGCAAAAAAAGTCAACCCTTGTCAAGTGTTGTGTTTTTGCTAAATACATTGATCCGTCATTCAATCAATCTTAATAAATCATTTTCTGAAATAATTAATTCGCTAAAAAAACCTCTGTATAGAGATGCCGCAATCTTTACGATATGAATTTTTTTCTTCCATTCTTCAAAGAACTCGGGTAATGGCAGATAGATTACCAGGAAGTAAAAGAAGCGTTGACAAAATAGAGATAAAAAAAAAATAAAATGAAATAAATACAAGAATAGTCCGGGGTGGCGGTTCATCTTCAAATAGTATTAAACTATATTATAATTATATAAATAAATTTATAAATTTTTCGTTTGTGTCTTGTTGATTTAGCCCTGAAGAAGACCTGAATTGTTGGGTCGAAACTTTGGCTGCAATAAAATAGTAATACTATTTGTAGATTTTTGATCACCACCCCGGAGTATTCTTATATTTATTCAGTACTCGTTCAACCTAAAATAAAAATATGATTTCGAATTAAAAGTATTGCAAGACATTTTTATCATTATAAACAAAAAAAGGGCACATACGTACCGAATTGAGTAACGTCCTCCTTTATTGAAGTCGGTTAAAAAAAATTAAAAGCTTACAGCGGTCTTTATTAATTAACTGATTTATATAGGTGTAGTCTATAAACATAAAAAGTAAACCATGGTGATAGTTTGTATTAGTTAGTATGATATCAGGATGTCTTGATATCTATATACAAAAACATTTTAGCTTTGAAAAATTGTTATTTCATAAGAATATGTCTAAGTACTCTCATTTTTATTTATTTAAGCTAAGGAGGTTCAATATATCGTTCACTCCTTTCAGCAATGTTATATTTCAACAATCGACTGTATTATTTAGTTATCTGTGTTTTCAGGATGCACTGAAAGAATAGTACAAACTTGCGAGATCGTCAGATTTTTAGCTCAGTTCAAGCAACAATTATGAATTTTTTTACGGGCCTGTTTAAAATTGAATAAATATATTTCGTCCTTCAAACAGAGAAAATTGTGCAATAATCTAAAACTATCAATTGCATAGTAAAGTTCAATTGAAGGCTTACTATCTGTTCTGAAAAAAAAAATATTTTACTTTTAAACTTTAGATTAATTCTCCTAAAAAATTATGTTTCTTTAGATATGATGATAATGAAAGGAATGAGCGAGATGTCCCATACTTATACAAGAGGCAATGAAAGGATTAGAGGATTTGACAGAGGTTCAAAATCAATTCACGGTTTTTTTTTTTGGTTTTTTTTTTACAGCTCCTCCAGAATCCACTGGTTTGACTACTCTTCGTGCCATTAAAAAACGTTCTTTGTAATAGGCACCACACAAATATAAACAGTTGTTAAATAAATAAAACTAAAATTTTTCGGGCATCAGCTTGTTTTATTCTTCTCGCATATGCCGAAATATTGTTGGTTTTTATTAAACAGTTTAAATATATGATGTTGGCAAAATACTTTGCCAATATGTAGTTATCAAATAGAAGAACCTTACCGTCATTTCTTTCAATGATTATTATTATCGTATTTTTTTATACAATTTACATGTTGACTGCCGTCAAGACAACCTGACTAAATCATATTGTATTATTAAAAAATTATAATAAATGCTCACAAAATCTCATTTTAGTTTTAAGGATATGGCGCCTAAACATTTGCTAGAGCGCCATTGTAGATCGAAATACTATACGAGCTATTTGGAGAGTTATTACGAATTATTTTCACAATCAATGAAAGGTTATCAAAAGTGAATTAAAAATGCTTCGAGAGAAGCCATCAAGTGCATGATAAATAACTCTCAAGATCCAAAGGCTGGGACGAGAACACGAGCAGCGGGGGGTCGAGGGTTGAGATCTGCCAGGGATGATTACACAGTCAGCTCCCAGCGATTGTCATGTTAAAGTGCCCGTCTATACCTGCTAGGGGGTGGATCCACTATACCATCGACAAAAACCAAAAGAGGAAAATATGAACAAAGAGTCAAGTGGCGCTAGTTTTTGTCCCGGTTGGGAGGCGGCCAGGTCGAAAACTTTTGCTACCGCCACAAAAAGGAAAAAAAAAAGACAAAACATCTGTAACAATATCAGATAGATCACAATGGGCTTAATGACACGTGGTCTCCCTCGGTGAAAAAAAACATAACAGATTGCGGGTCCCAGCTCATGTCAAAATGACCCACTTGTCTTCGTGTGGCTTACCGGCATATAATAGGAAAGAGTAGAAATGTAGCTACACTCCAGTTAGAAAGAAAAACTTCTGCAAAATCATATTAGCTACCCTTAAAAAAATTATAAATTTATCATAATAAATTAATGAAAAAAAATAAGTACTTATCAAAATTAGTATAAATAAAAAATTAGGCGTTTAGTTTTATCTGCTTCAATAGGTTAATAGGAATTTCAAAAAGCATTCAATAATTCATATGTCGCCGCTTTAGCCTAATCAAAGTTTATACTAGATCTCATACATATTTCAATGATGGAATATTGAATATGTATGAGAATAATCCTGGGCGGCGGTCAAAAAACTACAAATAAATATATTTACTTAATTATGAGAAAAAACTCAAAATATTAAATAAGGAGTTTCTAATTTGAATCTATTCCGCGCTTTTTTATTTAAGCTGTTTTTATTTTATTAAAACATACACCAGTAATTACTACTAAATTTATAAAGTCCTGGAGGCCAAATTTTCAGAGGCTAAGTGGGTAATCAGAAACTGAGGAGGAAGAGAGGTTACAAAAAATTATAAATACATACTTCATATTCTTTGTCCTCTGTATTTATAATTTCTTCTGTGTCTTGTCATTTAGCCCTAAAGAAGACCTGCATTGTTGGGTCGAAACGTTGGCTGCAATAAAATAGTTTAATACTATTTGCAGTTTTTTGACCGCCACCCCGGACCATTTACATATAAATATTTATAATATATATAATTATATGTATTATAAATATTTATAAACACTCTGATAAATATTTATAATATATATAATACATATAGTCCAGACCCATCCGTACCCAATTCCTTCCATCTGCTCTTCCTTCTCAATTTATGATTACCCACTTAGCCTCTGAAAAGTTGGCCTCGAGGCCTTTCTAAATTTAGGTACTTGTATTTTTATTTAATATTGTAGTGGGCCATTCCACGTCAAATCATCCAGCCAAAGTTCAAAATTTTACCTCCCCCCCTCAGATTTTGATAAAAATTTATAGGTATGAAGTACATACAGAAATAAGAATGAATGCCAAATTTTACCCAACTTTCCAACAAGTAGTTTCAAAATTATGGTCATTTGAACTTTTGAGATATTTGAAGTTCCGATGACGACTTGAGCACAAATCCAACTTGTAGGTGTTAATACTTTCCTCTGTAGAATGGGCATTAATTGAACTGGAGCTTTCAAAATTTATTCATTAATTCTGCATTTCATACAAAATCGGGTGATACCATAAATATTAGAGAGATCATTTTCCATCATGGAAAAAAAAATTCTTAACATAAAAATTTAGATTTTTCCCAAGTTGTAAAACAGTCATCAAAAAATGCCATGGGCAAAAATCTCTCTCCAACCAGCCTAACAAACTATATATCAATAGAAAGAGGATAAAATTCTCTATCTAATGATGAAATAATATGAGTGGCTCTTTGACTTGTTAGGATTTTATGTAGATTTGAATCAAATATAGTAAAATTTAATTTAAAAGTGTCACATACAAATTAATACAGTTGAAATATCTCTAAAATATCCTCATTCCCTTTTAAATGATATAATGATATTGGTGGGCTTTTGAGTTGGAAGTGTTTTATTACCATTTAAATCTAATAAAATTAATTTAACTCAGTGTGATGTACATTTCTGTATGGCTAAAATCTCTCTCCAACCCTAATAAACTATTATATATCGCTAAAAAGTAGATGAAATTCTCTATGTAACGATGAAATAATATTAGTGGGTTATTAAGTCATAAGAGTTACATTTCGATTTGAATGTAATATAGTGAAATTAACTTTAAAAGTGGTGCATACAAATTATTACAAATTTAAGAATTTGTGCGGGCTTTTAAGTTTAAAGAGTTGTTTTATAAGTAAAATTTAATAATATGAAATCAACTCACAACAATGATAGGAACAGATTGACTTCGTCACACCAACTATTGTTTCTATGCAAACTCATGAGATAATTCAATAAAAATTTTCTAAATTACAACTTTTCTTTGTAAATATTGAATTTCCACTAGAAGAGTTAAAATATTTGCCTACTCTACAAATAAATTTCATTCTATGCTCACCGCTACACGCCATAATTTCAATGGTTATAAGACTAAACGGTTTAAGCTATCTAACACGTCCATAAAATTACACAATATTAACGAATATAACTAAATTAAACGCAGTAAAAAATTTAGCACTTAACAAAAATCTTATGGCTGAATAAGATAAAAAGATGTTTGGAAATACTCTTCTTGTGAAAATTCAATATTTACAAAGAATAGTTATAATTTATAAAATTCTTAGTGAATTATCTCAAGAAAACGGAGAACATTTGAGTTTGCGTAGAAACAATAGTTGCGCTCCGTCGCGACGGAGACAATCTGTTCCTTTCATTGTTGTGATTTGATTTCATATTATTAAATTTTACTTATAAAAAACTCTTTAAACTTAAAAGCCCGCACAAATTCTTAAATTATATAAAAAGTGAGTACTTATTCTTTTCAGCAAAATATGGTTCTACGAGGATATTTGGAAATAGATTTTAGCTGTATTAATTTGTATGCGCAACTTTTAAATTAAATTTTACTATATTTGATTCAAATCGACATAAAATCCTTATAAGTCAATAAGCCACTCATATTATTTCATCTTTACATAGAGAATTTCATCTACTTTTTAACGATATATAATAGTTTATTAGAGTTGGAGAGAGATTTTAGCCATACAGAAATGTACATCACACTGAGTTGAATTAATTTTATTAGATTTAAATGGTAATAAAACACTTCCAACTCAAAAGCCCACCTATATCATTATATCATTTAAAAGGGAATTAGATGCCCTTTTTAATAATATATCTTCGTACGAGGATATTTGGAAATATATTTTAGCTGTATTAATTTGTATGCGACACTTTTAAATTAAATTTTACTATATTTGATTCAAATCGACATAAAATCCTAATAAGTCAATAAGCCACTCATATTATTTCATCATTACATAGAGAATTTCATCTACTTTTTAACGATACGATATATAATAGTTTATTAGAGTTGGAGAGAGATTTTAGCCATACAGAAATGTACATCACACTGAGTTGAATTAATTTTATTAGATTTAAATGGTAATAAAACACTTCCAACTCAGAAGCCCATCTATATCATTATATCATTTAAAAGGAAATTAGATGCCCTTTTCAATAATATATCTTTGTATGAGGATATTTTAGAGATATTTCATAAAATTTTTATTGAATTATCTCATGAAAACGTAGAACATTTGAGTTTGCGTAGAAACAATAGTTGGTGCGACGAAGTCAATCTGTTCCTATCACTGTTGTGAGTTGATTTCATATTATTATTCATGGCTACCAATGGCGATACCAGGAGGCTATTGGAGATCTATCCAGTCTCCAAATAAAAAATAAAAAAATCTGGTGCGTGCTCGCAACACACAACATTCACTTACCGACTTACGTAGATTAGAAATGAATGCGTTTTGTTAATTACCACTTCTCAAATGAACAGAACTGCTTTAATTATGAACAATGGTCTGTCATTAAAGGCGTACTCCGCATGCGTGGGCTCAACGAGTTTTATGAGTTGACCGAATATTTTTCTTTTTTCTCTTCTATATGTTTTCTTTATTTTTATCATATATCATATTTAGCCATTTTTTATTTTTAGGCGTAATCTGAGACAGTTATTTTCTCCATATAAACAAAAACAAAGGTACTTTATAGGAAACAAACAAACAAAAAAGGTTTGACTCAGGGGACCCCAAAACGTGTATTTACGTTGAAAACCGGAAGTCGAAATTTTTCACGATCGCAATACTTCCACTTACTATATATTTCATATATAGGTAAGTGAAAGTAAAAAGTGTAATAAATGTAGGTATGTATGTACATGACTTTAATAAAGTACCCATGCTTTTTGTAAGTAAAAAGTTATGCTGTTTAATGTAAATATGGTATTAAAGCTTAAGACTGTCCATATTTTAATTTTTTTTAATCCTTTATTAACCACAAATAGAAGCTTTCTATTTGTGGTTAATAAAGTAAAACTATTTTGAAATATGAACTGCCTTAAAGTTAACTTGCCTTAAAAAGCTCAATTTTACCTAAAATACTGAATAATAAGTATGCTCTTTTTACACTTAGTATGTTTTTCTACCGACCATACTCCCACCTTCACCACAAAACTATTTTTACCGGGCTGCTCCTGAAGTACCTACTACCTACCAAGTCAGCAAAAAACTTCAAGGCCCCAAAAGAAGTTGAATAATGGATTTATATTTAAGCCTTAAACATAATCGTTGTAGGTGTTTCTTCTTAATCCTTATCTGATCAAATATCTTACTTTATCCATTCAATTGTAAATCTAGAAGGTTTTAATTAATTATTATGTATGCTTAACAATGGTAATTTATGTAATTATATATATTAAATCAAGAAATATTCATTTTAAATAATTAATTTAACTCTCCCGTCATTGTTGAAAAGTCATAGATGAAGTTAATCCAGGTTACTGGAGAAGAGGTGACATGGGGGGAGGACTCTAACCACTCTCTGATGGCCCGGTCGATACAAACCTGACTGCGGCATCCTCAGTTCATCCTTGGTCTTCATTCTTCGACAATACCTAACAGTTCCTTCATACACTCAAGCTAGAAACCGTTCGCAACACATGAGTATCTTTATAAATAAGTTTCCTGAACATTAACAAGCTCTTTAAAAAGAATATAATTCATAAACATAAATGATGAAGTGGCGAAAAAAAAAAACATTTGAAAAAATTGCCTGGCGATAGAAGAAAATTGATTTCCAAACATATTTGAGCTCTAATTATTCAGAAAAGAAATTTTTGGGAAAATGGGAAACATGCATGCCAATTGGCGTTAGGCTCAAATCACCATTGGACTTAAAAATTGTTTTTAACCGACTTCGAACGAAAGAGGAGGTTACTCAATTCGATACGTATGTGACTTTTTTTTGTGCCTTTTTTTTTTTTCTTTTCTATGTATGTTCACCGATTACTCAGAGATGGGTGGACCAATTGGAACGAAACCTTTTGCATCTTGTAGAGTATTTTCCCAAGGTGGTCCCATTTAAACCTTTTTGGGGTTCCTAATTTATTTAAGAAGTTATCGGGAAAAAACAGGAAAATAATTATTTAATTATCGCTCATATTGTTTACTTATTGGAAAAACATATGGCATATATAACATAAGGTATGCTCCAACAAGCTATTAAAACTAATTGATAACTAACAAATCCAAATATTGTATTACTGCTGGATGAATCAAATGGGAAAACCAACCAATCAAATTCAGAATCAAAAGAGTGGGGGGAGAACATGAGCAGACTGTTAGTTATCGATGTGTTTTACGTGCTTGTTGGAACAAACCTATACATAACCTTAACTAATTTTTCAACATTAGATTTAAATGAAGATATAAATATCAGCAGAATTTAATATCGCTGTCGTTTTATGTAGCGATATTAGCATAAATATTAGATAGATGTATATTCACCTGTTAAGATATGTGGTATTATTTGGTATCTTAACATAAAAAAATAAGGATTACTGTATAATACTTTATTTTAGAAATAATAAATCAAAATATATAAATTGTAGGTTAGTTTCAGTATTTACAAGTAGCTTTATTTCTCACCCAAAACTCTGACGTCTTCGTGGTTACAGAAAACTGAGCCCCGCTTACGATCAGAAATTGACGGTGTTGTTCCCGTTCTTGTTATCTGCAGCAGAGTACCGCTATAAGGAAAGCTCTAATGCGTATGGGGCACTTGATAAGAGTCTATGTGTAAGGTTACATTAATTTTTTAATTCGATATGGTTATCGAAATATCGATGGTTACTATCTTACGATAGCAACCGCTACAGGATTCCCCTCCTAGACGACGGAGTCGCTGAAGTGGACTTTCCGCTTCACTAAGCGTCCAGACCGAGTTTTGTAGGCTTCGGGTTCATGTCCGCTCGGTTCAGGTTCCTGTGAAGCAAGTCGAGTAGTGGTTACCTGACTTGATTGTTGATGGGCTGGAGAAGTCTGGTCGGGAGGAAGGTCGTCAGAGAGTAGGTAGGCTGGCTTCAGGCGATCTAGTGAGATATTAGACTCACGTCCCGGTAGCTGGACGAGGTAAAATTTCTCCTGTCGTTCTAAGACTTTGTATGGCCCGGAGTAGGGTGGTGTCAAAGGCCGTTTAACGTAGTCATCCCTAACGAAAACGTGCGTGCATTTCTGTAGGTTTTCATGCACAAATGTCTTCCTGTTAGAACTTCGAGCTTCGGCAGGACGTAGGTGAGACAGTTGTTCCTTCAGTTCTTGGAGAGCTGTGTGTGGGTCAGGTGGATTGTGATGGCTCTCAAGGAATTCGCCAGGTAGTCGTAGAGGGTGTCCGTAGAGAGCTTCAGCGATGCTTGAGGAAGTATCATCACGTAAACTTGACCTCAGACCAAGAAGAACAGTAGGCAAAACTTTAGTCCAGTTGGCAGAGTTCATGTGTGCTGTTATGGCAGCTTTAAGTGTTCTGTGCCAACGTTCGATGCAACCGTTTGATTGTGGATGATATGCCGTTGTACGGTTACGCTGGATGCCTAGATGTGAGATGAGCTGGTAAAATAGTTGTGATTCATACTGGCGTCCTTGATCGGTGGTTATCCTTGAAGGCACTCCGAATCTACAAACCCAGTCCCTGTAGAATGCTGACGAGACCGTTTCTGCAGTGATGTCTTGTAGGGGAATTGCTTCTACCCATCGAGTATGACGATCTATCATGGTTAAGCAGTACCTGTTACCATCTGATGGTGGAAGAGGTCCAATTAAATCTAAGTGCACATGTTGGAACCGGGCAACTGGCTGGAACGTTCCTGGTGGTGTAACCGTATGGCGATGGATCTTCGATCTCTGGCAAGGTATACACAACCGTGTCCATTCCGTAACCTCTTTGTTTAGATTTGGCCAGAAAAACCGCTGTGCGACCAGTTTTCGTGTAGTGCGTATACTTGGATGGCTGAGGTTGTGGATCTTCAAGAATGCTCCGCGCCTGAATTCAAGTGGAAGATATGGCCTTGCCTTTTTTGTGGACATTTCACACAGTAGTGACTTGTTGGAGCCAGGAATTTCTACAAATTTGAACATGAGATTCTCTTGCTTCTTGAGTTGTTCAACGTGAGGGTCTTTCTCCTGGGCGAGAGAGAGTGCAACAAAATCGTCTGGGGTATGTATTTCCTCTATCCTCGACAAAGAGTCTGCAACAGTATTATCCTTCCCAGGCTTGTAGACGATTTCTGTCGAGAACTGACTAATGTAAGAGAGCCAACGGATGCGGATAGGAGTAGCAGTCTCGGGTTTCTGGGCGAAAGCATGGACAAGTGGGCGGTGATCTGTAATAATTGTAAAGCTTCTGCCCTCTAGTAACGGCTGGAAATGCCTGACGGCCTTGTAGATTGCCAGAAGCTCTCTATCGTAGACTGAGTAGTTCTTCTGTGCATTGTTGAGTGTTTGAGAGAAGAAACTAAGGGGGAACCAATTGCCATCCTTCTTTTGTTGGAGGACTGCTCCTAATCCCGTGTTCGAAGCATCACAGCAGAGAGAGAGTTCGGCTTTTGGGTCCGGGTGAATAAGCTCGGCAGCTTCTGCAAGGCTTTTCTTAGTCTTTTCGAAGGCTTCCATAGCTTCATCAGTCCAATTGATGGGGCTTTTATCGTTTTTCTTCTTGTTGTGAAGCAAATTGTTGAGAGGCTGTTGGATAGTCGCGGCGTTTGGAAGATTTGGTCGGTAAAAATTTACCATCCCCATAAATCTTCTGAGTTGCTTTACATCCTTGGGTGCTGGAAACTCAAGAATAGCTTTTACCTTATCCCTGAGTGGTGTGATTCCTGTGGTTGTGAGGTGGTGACCGAGGAAGTCGAGTTCAGGGACACCAAAGATGCATTTGGCCGGGTTGATAGCGATTCCATCCCTGTCGAGTCGTCTGAAGACCTCTCGAAGATGAGCACTGTGTTGTTCCTCATTTTCCGAAGCGATGAGAAAGTCGTCCAAGAACTTGAAGACGAAGGGAAGATCTCGGAAACGGTCGTCGACGAATCGCTGGAAGCTCTGACCTGCATTTTTGAGTCCAAAACTCATTCGGTTGTATTCGATCAATCCGAACGGAGTGATGATCGCAGTTTTCTCCCTGTCTTTCTCCGCTATTGGAATATGGTAGTAAGCTTTGCGAAGGTCGATCTTGGAGAAGATCTTCTTTCCACTAAGCTCCATTGTGAAATCTCGGAGATTGGGAATTCCATAACGATCCGGGATTGTTTGTGCGTTCAGCGCTCTGTAATCACCGCAAAGCCGTAAGCCGCCATCTTTTTTCTTCACAACGTGGAGCGGGCTAGACCAGGGGCTTTTGGAAGGTCGACAGATCCCGTCTTTGATGAGGCTTTCTATCTCCTTCTTGACCTCCTGATAAATTCCAGGGGGTAGGCGACGGCATTTAGAAGATATCGGTAGGCCCTTGGTTTCTATATGATGTTCTACAACTCCACTGGTTGGTCCGCGGATAGGTGTTACTTTTGTAAGTGTGGGAAACTCGTTGAGGATCTGAAGAAATCGGTTATCCGCAGGTAATATTGAATAAACTGGAATTTCTTCGCACGAGATACTCCCAGTAGTGCTGCGTCCTGTGTTCTGATCGACGAGTCTCCTGTTTCTAAGATCTACCGTGAGTTGGTGCCAGTAGAGAAAATCAGCACCGAGAATCGCCTTACTCACATCAGCAAGAATGAAAGCCCATCTTAGAGGCTTTTTAAGACCTAGGTCCAATTCAAGATTAGCTTCACCATAAGTTGCTATTTTGGAACCGTTAGCAGCAATCAGGTAAAAATCAGATGGAATTCTGCGACGTCCTTTGGGGGCTGGAAGCAGAGAAATTGATGCTCCTGTGTCAATCAGAAATGGTCGGCCTGTAATTCTGTCCTTGATGAATAGGCGGTGGTGCGGTTGAATAGTGAAAGTTTCCGCCTCAACTTTCACTTGTTGGCGTTTAAATCGGCATTCTGTGTGTTGCTTGCTTCCCAAGTGCAAGGTTTAGTGCATTTCCGTGCCTTTTCTTGAAATTTTCTGTGGTAGAAACAGATACCCTTATCTCGTGATTTTGATCTTGTACGGTTGTCAGGCGATCGTCGATTTTGGCTTCTACCGCGACTTGTAGAGTTTAACACGCGAAGGATTTCATTCACATCTTTACGCAGTTGTCGAAATTCTTCAAAGTTCCACGAAGTTGTTGTAGAGGTATTGGGTGATATCTGAGGTTCGGTAATGGCAAAAGTCTCAGTCGGCGGAGAAACTTCGTGTACCTTATCCGCTATCTCTGCAAGTTTGTTGACATCGTCATGTCCAGTTGCAGCAAGAATAGGTTGGTACCTGCTAGGGAGATTCTTCAACCAAAGTGTTCGAATGAAGTCATTATTTACGCTGGTACCGGCGAGCTGCTTCATTTTCCGAAGGAGTTGTGAGGGCATCTGGTCTCCTAATGGCATATCCTCTAGCAGTTTCTTTATTCTAAGCGTCTCGGACTCTCCGTATATTTGCAACAATCGCGACTTGAGATTCTCGTAAGTTTGTTGAGAGGAATCGGTCATGATATCTTGAACCTGCACGAGGACATCTAAATCAATGTTGGGTAGGAGAAGTTGAAACTTAATCGAACTAGAGGTTATTTTTGAAGTGGCAAAAACAGCCTCACATGTAGCGAACCAGAGTGCTGGGTTGGTTTTCCAAAAACGTGGAAT
Source organism: Aelia acuminata (assembly GCA_911387785.2). Classification (NCBI taxonomy): domain Eukaryota; kingdom Metazoa; phylum Arthropoda; class Insecta; order Hemiptera; family Pentatomidae; genus Aelia; species Aelia acuminata. Next base: position 94,192,202 of record OU426981.1, on the reverse strand, counting down.
TCGAGAACTTGGGCCATGGTACAAGTCTATTTGAGGTGGTTGTATTTCAGCCTTCGTATTATCTGAATTATTTCCTAGCGACATTATACAGATTTTTTTTTTAAAATATTATACAGTAGGATCACGTCGGGGTCACCACTTGTTAAGATATGTGGTATTATTTGGTATCTTAACATAAAAAAATAAGGATTACTGTATAATACTTTATTTTAGAAATAATAAATCAAAATATATAAATTGTAGGTTAGTTCCAGTATTTACAAGTAGCTTTATTTCTCACCCAAAACTCTGACGTCTTCGTGGTTACAGAAAACTGAGCCCCGCTTACGATCAGAAATTGACGGTGTTGTTCCCGTTCTTGTTATCTGCAGCAGAGTACCGCTATAAGGAAAGCTCTAATGCGTATGGGGCACTTGATAAGAGTCTATGTGTAAGGTTACATTAATTTTTTAATTCGATATGGTTATCGAAATATCGATGGTTACTATCTTACGATAGCAACCGCTACACACCGATAACAGTAAACCTTCTTAATTTAGATCTAATCAACGGTTGGACACCATAATCATAAGACAACAAAATTCGTGGAATTCCAAGAAAGACTGAGTATTGGTAATCGTTTTAAAGCAGAATTTAAGACTTCTTCAAGCTCCAGAAGGATCGTTTAAATTTAAAATCGTAGCTATTATTGATTTAAATTAGATTTTGATTTCTATCTTTTATTGACTGCACATTAAAAAAGAATACAATAATTCCTGGAAAAGCTCATTTTCAGTTGACTTAATAAAGGATTCAGATACCTCTGTCTTCTTCTGGATACACTCGGTTACTGTTGAATATCTTGCCGGAGGTCTTGTGCCGATCCTTTATGGGTGACACTTCTTTTATGTTATCCGAATTACCAGTATCGGTTTTTAAATTTGTTTCTACAACTATCAAGGCTTTTGCTGGTGTTCATCCTTCGATAAAAACTACAAAATAAAACTTGATAACTACCCGAAAACAACCTCATTGTATGAAAGTCCCCTCAGAAAAAATTTGGCAGTCATGGAAATGATTGTTAAAAATGATGATAAATGCTACGCCACTAGAATTGAAGCAACATTGTTTAGCAATTTATTTTCTGAATAATGTTTTATTACGAAGGATATAATTCATAGTACTTCGGTAATAAATTTAGTCAAAAATTCATCGAAAGAAATTACGAACATAATTGAATCAACCTTTGGAATTAAGTCAGTAGTCTAATACGGAGAATAATAATATCCTTCGTAATAATAAATTAACTATATGTGAGTCCCAAACCCTGTTGCTTCTATCCTAGCGAGACAGTCTTTTTGATATCGATAAATTTTATGGTTGCCCCATTTTTGCAGGGACTTCTATCCAATGATGTAATCCAATGAAGTCGTGTTTAATATCGCCATAGTTTTCAGAAGGATATTCAAGCAATCAAAATTTAAAAATTATTTTCAAATTTACTATAGGTCATATTAGCATCCTCATCGATTCTCCATTAACTATATCTTGTCTAAAACCGGCTAAAATTTCGACTGTTCAGTGACTTATCTACTCCATCTTGGAATGGCCGGATTTATGTATATTTAACTCGACACATCTCGGAACACTGATTCTCTACGTAAATGACAAGTACTGATGACATTTAGCTAAGGAAAAATATTGTCATTGTGGAAAAACATTTTATGTGTTCCCTTCCCAATTGAACATTGATCTTTAAAAAATAATCCATTTATAATCATAAAACGTAGTGTGTTGAAAGTTGTATAATACACGCACCGCTTTCCCATTTTTCTGTGTGTATTCACAAAATTGAAAAGGTAAAGTGTATTTCATAATAATTTTATACAATTATTATATAATAAAAAGACCTGGGAAAGACATACGTGGTAGAGCGTAAAAAGATTTTGAAATTTTTAAACCAACGTTTATTTTATCAACGACCAATTACCAACGAAATTTTTAAACCAACGTACGGTTTTCTACATTTGTTATCTTATCCAACTAAAAATTGTGAAATAAAAAATATTTTATAAAAAAATATTAAACCGACTTCGAAACCTAGGAACCAGTAAAAATAAATTCACTGAAAAGTATTAAATAATTACCTTCTGATTTTTATGAATACACAGCAAAATTGAAAATGGTATAAAAAGTGGAAAACTGCAATAAGACGAATAATTTTATTTTGATTTGTACAAATACACACTAATTGTTAATAAAAATTATTAAATTTAAATATTAAATACTATGTTCAATACAACACAATCTTTTCGGAGGATGCGCAAAATTTAAAATTTTTTACACTAGACATTATGAAAATCTTCTAAATGGATCTTCTCTTCCCAGCTATTAATTTCAATGCCTACTAATGGAATTGTATCAGTAACATGTTATTTCTATTTTGCGCCGCCTCCGAAAAGATTGTGTTGTATTGAACATAGTATTTGTACAAATCAAAATAAAATTATTCGTCTTATTGCAGTTTTCCACTTTTTATACCATTTTCAATTTTGCTGTGTATTCATAAAAATCAGAAGGTAATTATTTCATACTTTTCAGTGAATTTATTTTTACTGGTTCCTAGGTTTCGAAGTCGGTTTAATATTTTTTTTTACTTCTAATTTCGAAATTCATGTATTTTAAATGCATTCCCTCATTTAATCATTTTTTTTTTTTTGCAGTTTGTTTTAATAAATTATAACATAGAGAGTACCTTTAGAGAGAGGGGGGTGCAGCTGAGTTGGTGAGAATGCAGTTCTTCAACAAAAAGAACTTGAGGGTTGCGGAATTGGACCGTCCAAACTGGGAAATTCTGTCAAGTTCAATAATCGAAATTTATTTATAGATTTTATATGCAAATATTTATCTTTCATCTCTTAATCTTTGTTTTTCGTTTGTTTGCCCTATTGTATGTTTTTTCTTTATGTGTCTATGTGTAATGTTATTTAAAATAAACCATTTATTTTGAATCGCTCAGGTGGGAAATAGGGTCATTTTAAGATGGAAACGAAAACAATGTTGTAAATTCGGATATTGCAGGTAATGCCATTTTTAGAGTTTTTTTCTCAGCTAGGGAACTCAAAGTTATTGTGCGCAGACTGTCCCGGCATTATGACCTGCCCAAGTTAGAACTGCACTTGAGATATCTTGACAAACGCCGAGAAGTTGGCGAAGAGGCTGGGAAGGGAGGGATGACAACGCAGTGATTGATGCGAGCGGCGCCCCACCTGGGCTAAAACAGGAGGCGGCAGATCAAAGAGAATAAGCTGGTTGGGTTGGTTGGGAGCCAGGGGATATAGATAGCTCTACTGAGGGGTAGAGTAAGGCTAATTTACCTGAGGATTGTCTACAAGTTAGTGGGAGGCAGTGGATGCTCTGGGTGGCCAAGTTGTTCCGGGTGGGGTGGACGCCAGAACATTGATCGTCTTTAGCTTCTTCTATGGTCTCCGGTCCATCAGGCTGATAGCTATGGAATATCTGAAGCATAATCAGTATCCAGACGAGTTTCATTATTGATACAAGCTACAAGGTCTAGTTTCAGAAATTGTTAAGAATGTAGTAATTAAATTAAATGAGGCAATTTGGATATTTCGTAATTAACCATATATAATATATATATATCAAGTCAAGATTCATAGTCAAGATCATACCAAGCTGTATCACAAGTATTCCTTGTCAACCACGATCAGACAAAATATATGGTGTCTGGCCAGTCACGCCGACAGATTGGTACCAAAGTTGCATTTGGTCCTTACATGTTTGACCAAATATCGGAATTCACTTGGATCAGAAGTGACTGGCGACAACAGAATTTTGGCATAGATGCAGAAAATAAAGTCAGCGACTCGTTATCATGGACTACGCAAGCAACTATCTGGCAACGCAGCACGGTAATTCCCTACAGACCCTCAAACGCCCTGTTCTAACTAAATTTCTTCCAAATTAATTAAAAATAAGAATTAATTAAAACAATTGAAACCAGGGATCCTGTGATTATCTTTTTCTCTCAAATAAATAAAACCTCCATGCTCGTTTTGGCCGTTTAATCACAATTTTTTTCCACTGTGCGACACTGTCATTATCTTGATATGGGTATATCATATTGGTTTGTAAGGGATATCCTGTTTAAAATTCCCTTTGGGAGGCTAAATATCCCCAAGGACAGGAAATGTCTAGTAACATCGTCACAGATTACCATCGATAATCTATTTTTCGGTAGGCGAAATAGGCTTAATGAGACCTTTGACCGGTCAGTGTGGGCTTCTTAAAGACATTTATAGTGCTTGCGAAAGCATAGTTGAGCCAAAACTCAAGTTGTTCCAAACCATGTTCTCCATGTTACTAAGCTCCCCAGCCAATTCCCTTGGGTCTATTCCAGGTCACCCATCCACGTACTAACCACGCTCGAAGCTGCTTAACTTGAAATACCTATTCCAAGCGCATTTGTCCACTCGGCCATCCCGTCCCCAGTCATTAATATATAATTCGTGTAAATTTAATAGAATAAAACTATTTATTCAATAATTTAATATTATGTCTCAGTCGAGTCAATGGTCCATATTAATGGCTATAATATTGACGATTGAAAAGATTTCACAACCACTAAAAAAATATTAATAATAATAAAAATATTTTGAAAAATCCCTTTTATTGAGATGTATAAATAAATAACTTCGAATTTATTTTAATACCTACCTATAAATTTTTATTACATTTTCATAAAATTCATTGGTGACATTGAAAATATTTCATATTTTAAATCGTGAAACTGTTTCCCTTAAATAACCAATAATTTCAACGAGCAGTATTAAAATTTCAATTATTTTCAACTTGACTGTTTCTTCTTAAAAACAATGAATGGTATCAATATCCATTTTTATTTCGGGTAATCTGTTTTCTTATGGAAGCATTACTTCATTCATAGTGACCGACCCCAGGTGAAATTTTATTCCTGGTTCTAAGTCTATTAAGATGATAAAAAATGACTTTTGAACAGTTGAGTTATTTATTTATAATTTATTATAGCTATTATCAAGGGGCTATAAAATGTGAATTATATATCTTTGCAGCCAGAGCACGTTTGGTTGGCATTAGGGATGGCATTTGTAATTCCGAGGATGGTCCTCAAGATGAGATGGAGATAAGGATTTCACGGTACAGGGGGCTGTAAAGCACTTGTATTCCGCTACAGACAAGAATTCAGAACTTGGGGGACCATTATAGTAATGCGAAAATGATAATCATGTCGCTATCATATGTAATGTCATAAGTTTGTAACTATTAGAGTTTTATTACTCCTCCTAACCTAGGTATTGAATAATTGTATTGTGTGATAATATATCATTCATGTTTGGGCAAAAGGGGTTAAGTCATAAAAAACATTTTTGTATCGTCTTCTTAAAATTCATAATTGACTATAATTTATTCTTTATTCATAATTTATTACAGTCTGTGTTGAAAGAACATAGTTTCATTTATTATTCTGGAATAAAAAAATACAATAAGAATTTATAATGATTTTCAATAGCTTGGAAAATCGTGTAAGCTTCACATTCGATGACTTAACCCCTTTTGCCCAAACACCAGTGATATGTAATGTAGTGTGATAATATATGAATAAATCCTGCTGAAGGGCGATTTAGCCAAAAGAAAAGTACTCATCAAACACCGTAATGACACCCATGTCAGAAATTCTTCCTAATTATTTTATTTTTTACTGAACTATTATCAATTGAAAGGAATTAAATTATTTTCATTTTACGATAAAAACAAACAATACTTATAAACAACGGGAACTAAATATGTAATAGGAGCATGACGTTAAACTCAGTGCATGGGGTTCCGCAGGGGGGCAACTGCCCCTCCCTTCTAGAAATTCTGATAAACAAAAATTACCGATTTCGTTTTCAAATTACTATAGTTATTAAACATTATACAAACACATATTTTAACCTTTTAATATCAATAAGTTTTATTTTAGCAATTAATTAAGCGTTAGAAGTTCAGAATACACTCGAGTATTTTACCAGCCTGCCCCTAAAAGAACTCCTGCGGACGCTCTTGACTCAGTGTATTGTATAATAATGATGTTGGCTCTTAAAACCATTCTTAGACACTCACGATTCTCCCGTACAAGCTATGCTCTCTCGAGCATAGAATCATCACTCGAGTCGACCCCATAACCTACGATAAAATATATAGAACCAAATACAGTAGGTATAAGACTTATCGCTGCCATCAATCACTGTAAATCAACCCCACAGAAAATCCCATTTATTTTTATATCCGATGATATTTCTTCTGCGGTCTTTTCTTCTTCCCGGGAATGGAGGTCTAGGACCAAAAAACGACAAGCAAAAAAAAAAAAAAAAAAAAAAACTCAACAAAATATACAGGAGAAGCAATAAGGTGAACCTACCTCTTGGTCTTATAACTTCTACCTGTGACCCTTTCTTTATTGCCTATAATCTGAAGATAATCTAGTCCTCATTCCAAAGCGTTCCCGGCACATCGTGGAACTCACGAAAAGAGTCGAGTCCTGTGCCTGACTACAGGAATAGAGAATTATTCTATCTAGATCATCGATATTAATGTTTAAAAAATAAGAGAACAGGAAATGATCATTTGCTAAATCCTTGGGTTTGTGTAATAAATTGCACAAATTGCTTCTTTTTCGGCTACCCAAAAGATCGGCCCAAGGCTTGCTGTACCAAAGAGTGGGGGGGGGGGTGAATGAAATAGCGGAACAGTCAAGATTTAAATGCCCCCCCCCCCGGGCGACCTCTGCTGGGGCAGAGGAAGAGAACTAACTGTGGAGTGCAGTAGTCCTGCAAGAGACAAAAGGACTTTCTTTCTTTTATCACGAGAATTACTTCAAAAATATGACGGAATAGATGGGAGGAGCTGTTTCCGCGGCAGGAGGGGGAGGAGTAGGGACAAGACCTCCCAAAAGGGAACAAGACATCATTCACAGTGGCACATGGGATCTACTCACCGATAATCATCTTTCTGACATTTTCCGACAGAATTGTAATCATCAAGCACAACAATAACAATAAAATAAGATAATGAAGACTTTAGTAACCCGATATAATCTGTTGAGTTATGTTCAAGAAACCCTGCTCATTTCCAATGCTCATAGTTTATTTCATTTTTAACAGTTTCCACAATTCCAATACAATCAACACAAATTTCAAAAGGATCTCGTGCCTCAGCATTAAGTGGGAGGCATGAAATCTATTTAGATTCATACAATTTATATAGTACTGCGTTAACCATTACGACATGACATAATTGAAAGGATGCCTGATTGTACAATATGTTAGACAGTTGTGTTTGTGTTCTCGAAGAGAGAAGTGCTCCGCTCCGAGGGATTACACAGATAAGAGCATAGCTTTTACTTATATACTGTTTTCTTTTATTTAAAATGAGTTTTTTTCTGTTGTTTTGTTTTTTAATTTAGTTTTACTCTTCTATTTGTGTTATTTCACTTCTTTGATTTAGCAGAGAAAAAGGGTACTTAATTTCTTTTATTTTTTATCTGTACCAGAGAAGGTAGGTACTTTTTATTTTTTTATTTTTTTCTCTTCTCTTATATTTTATTTATTTATCATAAATACATATATAAAATAACATGAACGGGACTGATCCACCCAGCCCGATTTTGCAGCCTCGGAAAAGAGGTCGAATGAAATCACCTCCGGACAAAATACCAATTTTATCAAACGATAAAGTCAAAATTCTACCCACATACATAGTAATCACGAGGAAAGATGAAAACACTTTTAAAAATGTCTCACCTTTTTTTATTAATAAATTCATTAATAATACAATAGGCCAGACCAAAAATATAAAGAAATTAAGAGATGGCAATTTGTTGATTGAAACATCTAATGCTAAACAAACAGAAAAACTATTAACAATTACTAACTTCGGGGGGCAATTCGAGGTGCAGGCAAGCCCACACCGGTCCTTGAATTATTCCAGGGGCGTAATTAGATGTTTTGATTTACAGTTTGCTACAATAGATGAAATTAAAGAAGAACTTAAAGACATTATCAGTGATGTCATAAGAATAAAAGTTAAAAAGGACGGCGTTGAGAAATACACTCACACGTATATATTAACATTTACTACCCCCAAGCCACCAGAAACTATAAAAATAGGTTTTTTGACCGTTAACGTGCAACCTTATATTCCGAACCCTATTCGCTGTTATAATTGCCTAAGTTTCTCCCACGGGACCAGAGACTGTAAAAAAGAATCTATTTGCGCTAACTGTGGCCAAACTCGTCATGCTTCGAATTCAAATTGCGAAAATACCACTAAATGTATTAACTGCAACGGTGAGCATAATGCTTTAGACCGCAAATGTCCAGTATTTCTTTTACAAAAAGAGTTAAAGGCTATTCAAACCAACGAAAAAGTCTCTTTTTCAGAGGCAAAAAAAATTTTAAAAACTAAAAACCCCTCAATTTTTCAAAAATCTTTTGCATCAATAACAAAAAATTCTATTAAAAAAGATGTTTCTATACAAGTAGACTTTGCATTTACATATCCTACAGTTAAACCAACGGTTACTATTCCAAATAACCAGGTTCCCAAACAAGCCGTTCGGCTTATCTCGAGTTCGGTCGGCACCGAGCTCTCTCTCCCACCTCCCCCTCTCCCTACCCCCTCTCCCTCAGGCCCCGCCCTCCTCTCCTCCTCCCTACCACCTCTCATTCCCATCCAAGCTAACCCCTCAGGTACATCTGAGGCTTCTATTCCTCCCGGTACCTCGAGTACACCTCCGGAGGTCCCTCCCGATAGTTGTCTTGAAACCGACCTAGCATCGCCTTGCCCTATGTCAATTGACCAGGGCACCGCGATAACGGACAATGAAGGCTTCCAAATACCAAAAAATAAAAAAGGAAGACCTAAAAAAAAGTAACAAGTATTTATTCAGTAACAAATTAGCAATACACAAACAAATTTAATTTATTATTTTTGGCTACGCTTAATAATATGGCACTTCTCCAGTGGAATTGCAACGGGTTAAGAACTCACTTTAACGATTTAAAATTATTAATTAACGATAATAAGCCTTTTTGTATTGCTCTACAAGAAACTCATCTCCAGCCACACAGCAACATCACACTAAAAGATTTTAATATATATAGGAAAGATAGTCCCGACCCTGATCATAGCCACCACGGAGTCTTACTAGCTGTTCACAAATCAGTTTACTCGGAACCCATAATAATTAATTCACCTCTTCAAGTCGTAGCCGCTAAAATTCACTCTGATTTCACCTTTTCCGTTTGCAATGTTTACCTTCCACCACAAGATCGTACCATAAATACCCAACATCTTCTAGAAATATACAACCAACTACCTCGCCCGGTTTTATATATTGGAGATTTCAACGGTCATAATCCATTATGGGGCTCCAACGACATAAATCTGAGAGGTAAAATAATAGAGAATTTTATAGATTTATCTAATTTATTTTTACTCAATACGGGAGATCCAACTTTTCTAAGTTCAAGTTTTGGTTCATTTTCGGCCCTTGACCTCTCTCTCTGCAGTTCAACCCTCTACCCTTCAATAGACTGGACTATCCTACCAGATCTCTATAGCAGTGACCATTTCCCGATCCTGTTAAAATTCAATAATATCAATCCTACTTCTCGCGTAAACCCTCGATGGCTATTGGATAAAGCTGACTGGGCTCTATTCGCATCCATGGCTTCACCACCTCATGCTCCCCCTCACGACCTAAGTATTGACGAAGGATGCGAAGCCATTACGAATATAATTATGCGGGCAGCGGAGGCATCAATACCAATGACCAAAGGTGAACCAAAAAGACCTCCAGTTCCATGGTTTAATGAAAAATGCAAGATAGCCATTAAAAATCGCCGTAGGGCCTATAAAAAATTTCTAAAATCAATGACCACGGAAAATCTCATTGAATACAAAAAATACAGAGCTATATGCAGGACAACATTTAATCATTATAAGAAAGAATCGTGGAAAAAATTTGTCAGTTCCATAAACTCCACAACAACCTCCGCAATAGTCTGGAACAAAATTCGTAAACTAACCAAAAACACTTCGTTTCCCCGTTTAACATTACTAGTAAATGGACGACTAACCGATAATCCTTTAACCGTATCCAATACTTTTGCCGATTTTTTCTCGCATATATATAACAATAATTCTGATACCGACACCCGTGAGGACTTAGATATCTATAATAACACGGATGACCCAAACTTACCATATAACAATCGATTCACATTATGGGAATTAAAAGATGTCCTAAATACAGTTAAAGGATCTTCACCTGGCCCTGACAAAATTCATTACGAAATGCTTAAAAATCTACCCCATATTACTCTGAAATGGCTTCTCGATTACTATAACCACATTTGGAACACAAAAGGATTCCCGAATAGCTGGCGGAACTCTCTTGTGATTCCCATCTTAAAAAATGGAAAAGATAAAAGAATGCCGAATAGCTATCGCCCTATCTTCCTTACTAGCTGTCTTAGCAAAACCATGGAACGGATGGTCAACAAGAGACTGATGTGGATGATAGAAAAGAACAAATTAATACAGCCCTTTCAATCAGGATTTCGCAAAGGCCGTTCCACGATTGATCACCTGGTTGTACTCGAAGCTGAAACACAATATACCTTTGTCAATGGTCAAAAAATGGGAGCGGTGTTCTTCGATATGTTAAAAGCCTTTGACAATATTGGTCACAAAACTATCCTTCGTAAACTAATATCTATCGGTATATCGGGACAATTGCTCGCTTATCTTCATCAGTTCCTCTCTAATCGACAATTCAGAGTTAGGGTGGGGTGTGAACTTTCTGAGATTCAAAAACAGAACAGCGGTGTCCCTCAGGGCTGCGTACTCAGTCCAACCCTTTTCTCTCTAGCGATTAGTAACCTAGGGCTTAACCTACCAAGAGGGGTAAAACCACTATTATTTGCTGATGATCTAGCCATAATATACCGATCTTGCGACGTCTCAGACATAAAAAAAAAGCTTCAAGAATCTCTTAATAGACTTAGCAACTGGTCCCTATCGATAAATCTTCAGTTTTCACCAGACAAAACCAAATGTATTTTATTTAGCCGGAGAAGAAATACTCCTCCATCTCTCGAATTATATTTAGCAAACACACAATTACCATTTACTGATCACCACAAATTTTTAGGACTCACCTTTGACAGGAAGTTAACATGGGAACACCACATAACCTCAATTAAAACATCAGCCTTAAAGAAATTGAACATAATACGTGTTCTTAGCGGTACTAATTGGGGTTCGGATAGGGCTACATTGTTGAAGCTATACAGGGCATTGGTTTGTTCAAAACTTGACTATGGGTCTTTTATATACGGTTCCGCCCGTCCACGAATCCTAGCCAAGCTTGACACTATCCACCACGCCGGAATAAGGATCTCGACAGGTGCCTTTCGAACGAGTCCCATCCTTAGCCTGTGTTCTGAAGCCGGTTTTCCACCCCTCGTATTCAGGAGACAAAAACTAGCAATCAATTATATTTCCAAACTGTACCCACAGACCGATTTTCCCACTCACAAATACATCTTCAAACCCATGTTCACTTCCGCCTTTCGTAACAAACCAAATTCAACCCTCCCTCTCGCAGAGAGAATATCATTTGCAACTTCGATTCTTAAAGACATACCGCTGTATAAAATAGAAACATCCACACCACCCTGGACCTACATACCTCCTAAAATTCACTTACAACTGTCTAAATTCCGAAAAAAAGATTCTCCAACGACTCAGTACCAACAACTATTCCGAGAACTTATTCATTCTTTACCTAACCACACAGCAATATACACAGATGGTTCAAGGTCTGAACATTCAACTGGATCAGCCTTTATTACACCTTATTCAACGCATAAAAAAAAACTACATCACCTCTGCAGCGTTTATTCTGCGGAACTAAACGCAATAGCTTCCGCTCTACATTTCTCAATGACAAATGCACAAACAGACAATGTAGTAATAATTTCCGATTCAATTAGCGCTCTACGGGGATTGAAAAACTTGTATTCGCACCACCCTATTGTCGAGCGTATCCATGAATATTTGACAATGTTAAAACAAATAAATAAGGAAATCCACTTCGTCTGGGCCCCGGGACATGTGGGGATAGTCGGGAACGAGATGGCGGACAGAGCTGCTAAAGCTGCTTTAACTCTCCCAGGCAGAGGCACTGCTATCCTAACAGCCCAGGAACTTGCTCGCCCCCTTAAGGAGTTGATAGATAAAAGATGGCAGGCAATGTGGGAGGAGAGCCCTGCCAGCAAATTAAAATATTTAAAAGGGGATGTTAAACCATGGGCAACATCGAATCGCAGTAAGCGCCGTGAAGAGGTGGCTATTGCTCGCCTTAGAATAGGACATACCCGACTGACTCATGCGCACCTCATTACAAGAGATACACCCCCGTTGTGCTCCAAATGTAATAATAGTCTAACCGTTAGACATATTTTCGAGGAATGCTATTACTATAAACAAGGATTGAACAACCTCAAAATACCATCCGATCTTAGAATTGCAATAGGCGATAACGAATCTGAAATAGAAAAAGTAATCAAATTCATTACAAAATACAAATTAATAACCGAAATCTAATTAGCCTTCCTGCACCTCTACAGATCTCCACATTGTGTTACCTCCTTACTTTACTGTTCCTTCTTCTTATTATGATTACTCTTTTTATTTTATTGATTTTTTTTTTCTTCATCATATACTTACATATTTTTTAAATCTATAATTACCTTTTAATATTATTATTTTATTTTATTTTATTTTTTTTATTCATTTTTTATATATCGTTGAACCTCTCTTATCCAAAAAGTCTTAAGGCGTTGATGACCTAGAAGTTGAACGCCTGAAAACATCAATAAACAAACAAACAAACAATATGTTAGAGGATAAACACATATTCTATAAAATATAATTTAAAACTGGTCACAGTTACACAGACCTCAAACCAAAAAACTGTTTCTGGCAACAACAGTATCAATACATCTATTTAAAAAATAAATGAGTAGTGTAAAACACTTGAGTTTTTTGTTAATTTTTATATCTATAAAATATATATATATATTTTATCTTTGTTATACTAATCATTATTATCCTATCTCTTTTATCTATATTATCTTCTCTCTCTCCCCTATTTAGCCTATTTCCAAATATCATTAAATCATAAATTTTGAATACATTTTATAACGAAGCATAGTATAGGAAAGACACCGTCTCTCACAGATCTTGAAGAAAATATATTTGATGATCGAAAAATATTTGATTAATACTGTCTTGCATGAATAAATCTGTCGCAATAATAAAATTGTCTAGTCTCAGGATACAAGTTTTCTCCATTCCAGTAAAAAGGTAGGTAATCATTAAAAGAAAAAGATCTGCAGTTTATCATTGCAAAAATAAAAAAATAAAATAAAAAATATATTCAAAGTATTATTAAAAAAAATAAGTGTGACACAATGTAATAATATGAACATTTGTGTTTATATTATATTTTTTTTTTAGACTAATAACGAATGCTCTCTGGTATGTAAATAATAAAACTTACGTACCAGTACAGGCTTACAACAACCAACTATCGAACAACACATACGAACTCTTTATTCACGCTTTTATGTAAATTTACACGGACATAATAACAGACTAATCAACAACATGACCACGACTGATATGCCTGTTGCATGTCGGCTAAAAAGAAGCTGGACGAGAGACCTGCTTACCTAAGGTATCGAGCCCGGAAAGAGGTGTTGCTGGGCCTATGTACCAGCCTGGGCCAGCCTTTCATAGTGCACAAAAAGCCATAAGTACTAACTCTTTGAAGCCAACAAATTCGCTGATTGTCGCAATTGCTGACAAGTATGAATTTAAGTTTGAAGAGAAAAGAAAGAATAATAAAAAAATATAGAGACACTACCTTTCCTACATTCCTTCTAAATACTATTTTGTATAGTGGTATCAATAACTCAAACGAAATGATATGCAACTCCTCACGGTTTACACAACATCGCACGATAAAAATGATAACGCTGATACCAGCGGATAAGATAGCCCCATTGAACTCAATGCCCCAATCTATATATTAGGTCTTTTAAGGAAATGTTAAAAAAAAAAAATGTTTTTTAATATGCAGTTCTTACTATTTATGACAATGTTTAAATATAAACTAACAGTTCCTCAGTTCATCTGTAAGTCATAAAGTAGGTATATTTATTAGCAAGGTAAATTTCCAGGATGATATGAATTTGTAGGATGGCATTTAGAATATATTTCGCAAGAAAGGTTTAGAGAACCCTTATTTATGAAAATTCTGCCACATATACCTTTTCAATTGAATAATTGACTATTGCTCAGAAAATATCTCGTTTTGTTCATAACAATATTTTTCTGATGTGCAATGTTCTAACATTAGAGTTTGGACGAGTAAATAAAAGATTCCTATCAATCGCAACTTAATTGTTTGCGGCTAATGACATTTCACTTAGATAGTTGATAAAGTGATAAGGCATATCGTGAACTCAATGCCCCAATCTATACATTAGGTCTTTTAAGGAAATGTTTAAAAAAAAAAAAGTTTTTTAATATGCAGTTCTTACTATTTATGATATGGGCGTTGATGACCGCTGCAGTTTTTCGCCCCTAAACAGCAACAAACAAACAAACTATTTATGACAATGTTTAAATATAAACTAACAGTTCCTCAGTTCATCTGTAAGTCATGAAGTAGGTATATTTATTAGCAAGGTAAATTTACAGGATGATATGAATTTGTAGGATGGCATTTAGAATATATTTCGCAAGAAAGGTTTAGAGAACCGTAGTGTTTTTTGGAGCATAAGACACTGGCTAACATCCTAATGATGGCAACACGGTTCAGGCAGGATGGACATAAACATAATTAAATTACCAGTTTATTTAGCAAATAAACTGTTCTAGAACATGTTCGTGACTGTTCGGGTACTTTCTATGCTTGTCTGTAACGTTCCAGAATGTTTAGACTAAATATAAAGAGCGACGAACTGCAGAGTTAGTCTTGCTCTGAAGATTGATCATGTGGTTACCTTTGTGTTAAAGTGTAATTACAAGTTGGTACTTTCGTAACCTTTTTGATTATTTGAGTTTATATGATTTGTGTGGCACTGTAAATTATTATTTTCTTCGAATAAAAATTTAAACCTACATAAATTTTACAATACATATTATTTTTGTTTAGATTGTATTGCAGATTGCATGATTATATAACCTACAGTGTAGTGTGAATGCAACTTCTACTTCCACGTTAACCTAGAAAATTACATTAATTCAACAAAAGGCTTTGTTCCAAAGTTCTGAGTCATAATCTGAAATTAAAAAATAACGCTGTCGTAACCTTGGTAAAACTTTTAAGATAAAAATATTTGAGGCCAGTATGCAAATGAGGAGTAAGAATCGACCCATTTTCATTGTTATGATTTATCAACAAATTTCGGCCAAGGTAATTCGTAAAAGTTAATATTCTTTTATTTGAATTAATACAGACTTTATTTATATTTGTTTAGTAAATGTAAAATAAAAGGAAAATAAATCTATCGGTTTATTTTATCTAGAGGATAAACAAATTATCGGATTAAAATAGAAATGTTTGAAAAATATACATGTGTCGAAGTATAGACATATAATATCGAGATATGTTAAAATCTATACTAAAGTAGAATTTAGAAGTCTTATAATTTCTCTTTAAAATTATAAAAAAATTATATTTTTCTAAAAGGAATTCTATAGAAAATATATGTTGGATTATTTTTTTCTAGAGGTGTTTAATGGAAATATTTTATGTTAAAGTTAAAATTTGGAAGGTTTTAATCTCTATTAGTTCAATTTTGGATTGCATCCTTCTTCTTTTTAATTATTCTTTTCTTCGTTTAAATGTTCAGTTATACAGGATTTTAATAATAATTTTGTTTGATTTTCACATTTTTTTTCTTTAACGTTTGAGAAATTTATTGACTTTGGTTTTTTAAAATGACACATACACGAAATACTCTAATAAAACAAAGATGGCGTAGGTCTTTAATTCTTTAATAAATCATCAAATATATTATCGGTTGGAAGCTGTAGAGTTTTAAAATATAATGATTCATGTTATGGCAAAAATCAATGAAACATCTAAAATTTAAAATGATTTATGTTTCTATGAATAAATAAGTAGTGTAATAATTTCTTTGAAAATTATAATTCATCATCAAAGTAAATTCCAACATCATAGCCGTTCTTCCCTAACTTATGGTGTTCCCACAATATCACAAGAAGTCTCTTGGGAACAGTGGGTAAACATTGTTACTGTTATTGGGATGTGTTCTCGCTGCTTCGGTAAATTACGATCCTCGGATAAGCTGAAAGGGAAAATATTTACGCGGAGCAAACTTTGAGCAATAACATGCGTCGTAAATGTTTACTGTAGACGAAAAATATCGCATACACAGCAGGCGCGCGATAGGAACGATTAAAAACTAATCCCAAGTCTCCTATTGCACCCTAAGTTTAACAGTTTAAATTTTACAAGCTTATAGGAAATCAGAAAATGATTTAAGCTGCTATGATCCAGTCCATACCGAACGTTCCGAATCTGAGGCGAGGAACCGGAATCCATTTAGATTATTAAGGATCAGCCGCCCAAGGGGCCTTTCAGAATACATCATTTCGTAATCCCATCTTTGCCTCTTGCTTTCCAAGCTAATTTCCTTCGGATTAAAGTTGCAGTGAAAGGGAACAGATTACTGGAACCCATTACCTGCACGATATTATGTCCCGAGGCGAAGCAGACTGACAGCTCTAGGTTGCATACCTAAATCGAACGTAGCCGTTACCTGGGGGCATCGCAGAGCGGCGGATAAATATGTAACGTTCATTAAACGGGATCATGATTATTTTAAAACATAAGAGCATCCGGGAACCGCATACAAATTGCCGATTCCATCCATTAAAAAAAGAAAGAAAACACTTCAACTAACTACTTTTATACACTAAATATCTAGTAATACTAGTATTTTCATTTTCTTCCTGATTGACACCCCTTATATATTTAAAAACTTTAATTTGCACAAACTTTACATCCAATATTATAAAGAAAACATAATCGGGGTAATCATCTATAATTTTAATTATAAAAAATAATAATTTATTTGTTACTTTAAAGTAAACGTTTTCATTGTCAAATATGAGGTTTCCTCCGGTTTATAACGTGATGAAATTTCATTTTATGGGAAGAAATTCATCGAAATTGACCGTGGTGTCGAGTCAATTCCACTATAACTTAAAATAAAGCTAGACCTTCCTAAAATATGCTTAAAAATGGCAAAACGTGAATGTTGACATAGCAAAAGGATGACCATATGTATATATTACATTTTTAAATTTATTTCTTCTAATGACTTATTACCGACTCAATATGATGCATAAAATATTTAGAATAAATTTTTTATGTTAATGTAACATATTAAAAAATAACTTGTAAAATTTATCGTTTCCTCTATTATTGGATCACAAGCGCACTCCTAATGCGGGAAGTTCGCTTTGTAGTTTGGTTGTTTTGGGGGATCAGTCAATCGCCGATAGACAGTTTTTCCTGTTAGCCCTCCCAGCCAGATTGGTACCTCGAGTACATTTGTATAACGAGGTACGTGAGGGAGAGAGAGGCCAATAGAGTCGACTTAGTACTGTATGTGACACTGAAGATGTGACACTATTTTACCATAATTAAACCATCAGCCAGCGGTTGGAGGGGCAGGTATCATCAGTCCGGACTGATTGGGCCACGGATGGTAATTAATATCACTGCATCAGTTTGTAATCTCCTTTGTCCTAGATCCTCTATAGTGTGGTACAGTTAATGATTAACTTATAACTAATTATTAATAATGTAATTTGATTTCATAATAATTATTTTAATTGAATTAAGTATTATTACTTTAATCATTTTCTTTTTCAATAGTCCCTTATGATAATATATTCAATTTAATTAAATCATTTCCTCTTGGAATAAAACCGTTTAACTGCATATAAGCGCATTTTAAGGTGTAGTGAAAAAGTACAATTTTTGCGGACTGATTCTTATGCTAATTTCTTATTATAAGGCTCGCCTCCTTAAATCCTAATGCTTAAAACTATAATTAAAAGTTAATCCAGCTTTATTTTTTGCCCATGGTTTGGTATGTTTAATAGTGGACTTGATTATTTTTTGCATTACTGTCGTTCTTACTTTTTGAATATAACTCCCTTTGACTATTTTCCTTGCGATTCCGTACAGAAATTATTGCAGCCTCTTTCCAGTTTGCTAGCTAATATGCTGGAGAAGGATGCACCGTACATTAGCACAGACCTTATGAAACTTATGATTTAAAGTATCGATGTTTTAATTTTTTTGTGTCTATCGAAGTATAAGCCAAGAGGTGTCAAGTTTGTCGACGATTTATTTATTATACATTTATAATTAATTCATATATATACATTTTTTATTTATACCGAATTCACTATAAATTTTCTTTTTGGTATGAAAAAATAATGCCCATCGTCTTAGATAAGGATCAGCCGCCCATGGTTACAGGCATCAGAGCACTCCTGTCATTTTCTGGAAATCCGTTCCCACTTTCTGCAATACTTCCTTGACATTTTAACTGATATAATATTTAATTAACTAGTTGTTACTTTAATTGAATCATTTGGAATAGTAATTAATAAAGGGGTTTCAGTCTAAACTTGTCTTTACTTGAGTTAGTCTACGTATTGGTTCGTGCAGCTAGGTCATCTTGGTAAGTCGAGAAGTGTTTTATAGAGGCCAACCAAGCTCTGTTGTCCCACATGCTTGGTTCGAAACGTTGGCAAGTAAAATAGAAAAAAATTCTAATTGAACTAACTGATTGAAACTCCTGTCTAATTAATATTCTTGGTTGATGTAATTTTTTAATGAACATACTTAATCTTTTTAAGTAAGTGCTAGTAAATAAAATAAAATAAAAATAAGTAAAATTATCTGATCAGCTCTCGAGACTGACGAGATATGCTATTTTTACTTGTGTTTAAGAATAGTTTCGCTTAGCTGCAACCCTTTATCGAAAACATAGAAGTCCTAAGTGCCGTAAACATATAATTAAATTTAAAAAAAAAAATAATTTTTCCTAATTTGTGTGTGTGTATGTATGTATAGATGTAAATTAAATTACTTTAATTAAACTATATTCAACTTTAATATTAAATTTAAATATATATTGAACTGATTGAATTATCATTTTTGTTGTCTGAATTAATTTGAATGTTGACAACACTGTGCATTTCCATGTTGGCTCTCCTTCCATATGGGAAGGTTTCAGTCTGTTTTCTGTCTTGCTTGTGGAACGTTTTTAGCCCTGAAGATGCCTGAATAGGCGAAAATTTGGCTTGTACCTGCATGATTAGATGAGTTTTTTTAAATAATTACGAGTTTGAGTTTTTGAAATAATCTGCCTGTGTTCATATAATGTGACATTTTTCGTTTATGGTGATAGAAAGTGCATATTTAGCTCATTTATTTATAATAATTATACATTAATACATTATCGATTTATACATTAAATAAATGTAATAATAATAACAAATAAATGTTAGACCCCCTCGCCATATCTCCATCTCCTTGTTCAAAATTAAATTTATAGATCCAAGTAGCTCTCGATAAAACGCTTAAAAGTTTTAATAAAGTCTTGTTTTTTAAATTATTATCAAAAATGAATAAACAAAAATAATTTCTTAGATTGAAAAGAATTTCCTACTCGGATAGTTGTTAAGCGGCATAGTATATCTCAAACGCCTGCACACATAAAGAATAATTTGAAAAATGTAACCGAGCAAACCTAGTTAAGTGTATATGGCTTATGTAACTTTTGTTTTGATGAATTGATTTAAATATTTCATGACACTCAGTGGCATGCCGGATAATAATAATATGACGCCTATAGCAAATATTATGAGGCACTCAAGTTAATGCAATATTACCATAATTTATGATCACCTAAGTGACTTTTAAATAAGAAAATAAAATTTGAACTTAATACTTTAAACCTGTTATAAAAGGAATTGATCCCCCCCCCCCCTGAGCTGCATTTCCCAGGCCAAAGAATTTTGATGAGCGGTAAGATCGAATGCAATTGTAGTTTTCGTTCATATTGCATGTCAAATGAAAAGAAAAACTATTAAAAAAATTACCGAAAATACTGAACTAACTTTTTTCTAAGTCGTGAAAAATGTCTAACTAAATTAACTTCCAACATGCTCGGCCCTCTTTATATGTTCGAAATCACTTTTTAATTAAGATCTGGATATTTTCCCTTCGCTTAAAAAATTTAATTTTTTTACTGTAGACTAGGACATTTAACCCCTAAGGAAAAAATAAAAAACAGTTATTTTGGGAGCATTTCTCTGCCTGTATAAAATCTATAAAACTAGTAATTAACTTTTTATCAATAATTGAATTCAACAGTAAGTAAGTAAACACGTTTGAATTTATTGAATTTAAAGAGCATACAGATATCTATAAACAAAACTGATTAAATTGTGGTATTTCTTTAAGTGAACTCTAGCATTACGGAAGAAGTAAAAAAGGGGCCTTTAATTGTTCTATGGGAAGGATTTTTGATTTGTGGATTACTGAAGATAAAAAATCCTTAAGGAATTTCTTAATCGTAGGGAAAGGGCTTTGCCAATGACGGTAAATATATTTAATTTATATCACTAAATCTTAATGTCTCAATGAATTTCTAATGTATACCCGAATTCCTAAAGCAAACAAATTTCTGGATTTAAACCATTCCGTAACTTATATTTTCTAGTTTTGTTAGGTATGGGAGTTTTAAATTAAATATGTTCTTACAAATATGATAAATAGGCTAAAAAAAAAATACAGAAACTTAAAGAAATAAAAACATAACAATTAGAGGTCCCCAAAGACAGTGAATCATAGTCACAGTCATATACACTTATACCAACTACGAAGAGTCTCGCATGACTAAATGATAGTATGCTAAGAAATGTCGCTTACGGCCAGTTGAGTCATCATTTCCTCAGGCCTATATTATCTCTATTGAGTGGGGGACACAATGAACCGAACAGCTTCCTAAATGTTAGCAGTATCATAGGTGAAGGCTTGGGGGCAGGGTGCCTTAAGGGGTGGCTGCAGTGGGTGACTTGAGGATGTGGACTATTGGCTTCTACTTCATCTTCTTTGGAATATTTAACGTAATTCAAACTTTGCAGGACAAATTCACCAAGAATGATTCATCTTTTTATTCACTTCTTTCTAACAAATAAACTTATTATGGTGGAAGATAGTTGACCGTAGGTGCGGTCAAAATAATTAGCAAAAATATGTGATATTTACATATTTTATTGTAGCCGACGTTTCGACTCAAATTTTAGGTCATCAGGGGTAAATGCGAAAAACCAAAAAAAAACAACCAATGAGAGAAATTATATAAACAGATACAAATGTATGTGAAACATTAAACAAAACTAAATAAGTTATATAAAATAAACATAAACATTTTTTTTTTTTTTTATAGAATTTAAAAATTAAAGCTCTTATAGCAAGGCCATGAAAAAAGTAATCAATGAAAATGAGATAAAACTCAAAATATCTTATCTGAGGTAATGAAGAGAAATATTAATCTATAGGTGAACATATGTATAATAAGGTTACAATGGTCTGTAGCAATGAAGCTTAAGTAAATAAAATGAAATGTAGTGTATAAAATACAAAGTGGTGTGTAAATCGAAAATGTAAAAACGATAAAAAAAGATCAAAAAAAGAATCTCTTTTATTATGGCCTTACTTTAAGAGCTATAATGCTTAAATTCTGCAAAAAAAAAAAGTCTATGTTTATTTTATATAACTTATTTAATTTTGTTTACTGTTTCACAAACTTTTATATCTCTTTATATAATTTCTCTGTTTGGTTGTTTTTCTCATTTAGCCCTGATAATAACCTAAAATTTGGGTCGAAACGTCGGATACAATAAAATATGTAAATAAGATCGGATTAAAAGGGCTATATAAGAAGAAAATTTCATACGTGAAATGCCTAGGAATACTTGTTTAGAACAATGAAACCGCTTTTTTTAAACCATCTCAAAGAGACAGCTGAGGTTTATATAAAGGTAGAAACTTATAAATACAACAGACGTGGAATGCAGTCAAGATAAGTTTTCCTTGTTGAAGAGAGACATAGGAAGGGAAAAACCCGTTCATTAGCTTTAAGGGGGAGGTTATAAGTCGGATCGATGGCGAAGCGGGGGCTAAACTCAACGAGAAGAGCGCTCAATGAAGACCATTGAGGGGGTGGGTGCCTGGTCTCAATGGGCCGTTCGATAGTGGTTGCCATAGCGACCCGCCATTGACTCGCCTCATTCACCCCCTGTTATATATACACCCCCGTACTACCCTTCCTCATTTACACCCACTCTTCGGCATTCCTCTTCATGTGTACTCTTCTGTAGTTAAACTTATATAAAGGACAGTTTTTATTTTCAGATATCAAATCGTCCATGAAAAATCATACTCGTTAATCTGCTGTATTGATAATATAACCAGCACTATTTCTATCATTTCCATCATCATAATTTCCATCAGCGTAATTTCCATCATCAGTCACATGAAATAGTGTTAACCTCTACCTAGAAGATTAGAATATTGCTAGATATTAGAATCACTAGAACTTCGTTGACAAATGAATCGTTTCTTCAATGATGCTACGATTCTTATGAACGAAGTCCCTTCCAAGCTAAAATTGGATCGCACAATTCTGAATCAGTCACAACAAATAAAGGACTCGGTCTGGGATGCAGTCCACTCTTGTTGAATCATTAAGGGGCCGGGAGAAAAATTATAAATCCACAAGGGTTCATATGAAATAATGAGAAATTCGAAATAGAAAAACGGACAATGAAGACTTACTTATTCTGAAATAAGAAATTAATGTCATCTATCAATGGCAATATAAATTAATGAGGTCACCTGTCGTGT
The DNA here is from genome assembly GCA_911387785.2 of Aelia acuminata. Taxonomy (NCBI): domain Eukaryota; kingdom Metazoa; phylum Arthropoda; class Insecta; order Hemiptera; family Pentatomidae; genus Aelia; species Aelia acuminata. The sequence continues at coordinate 94,169,077 of OU426981.1, read as the reverse complement.
AGTAGTTAGTATAGCCAAATACAAAACAGGATCGCGGGTTCGTAGCTCGACAGGTGGCTCTAGGCCAGGGAGTAAAATGGAGATCCCGAGCTAGTAAGATGTCAGGTACTCGTTATAGATTCACAGCAATTATACCAGGATAGAAACAAATTAAGAATCCCTCTGTAGCATTGTCCGATAAGCCATAGTAGCATACAATAACGTTAAATAAACGAACAAACATAAAGAACTTATCCTTTTGATAGGTATTGAAAAGGATTCAGCACTTCGAACACCTTGAAAACAAGAGCTATGATCGCTTTATCACCTCCATCATAACTAACTATTGCAACCATTTGTCGAAGTCATCTTCATCAAAATCGGAACAGGCATCGACATTTTTAAAATAACAACAAAAATGTCTTCCACGATAGTTTTTTTTCCTGTATTGTTTCTGGCAAATCACATACACCAGGTAACGTCTAATTCCATGACTATCAGTTTCTCTTCAAGCCTATGGGGTGACGGAGTTAATGGAACATTGCTATTTTGGAGCATTGTTGCAATAAATCGTGTACTAAATAAATATGCGGTAAAAAACATAATGTTTTTTCTTTCTATTCTACAACCAAAAACCATAGCCATTTATAAATCCATTTGGAATTAACCAGGCTATTTAAGTAATTATCTTTAATTCTTAAATTACAAAGATTTTGTTTTGCTCATGCAAATCAGATAGGTGTACAGTACAATAATGCATGTATATAATCGACATATACGTTTATTTATAGAGTCATTCATCAAATAATAGAAGCAAAAAATAGTATTCATCGGTCTTTCTTAGTAAGTATTTGTATATTTTGTACCATTAATTGAAAAATTAAACATTACTCCGGCAATTACAAACTGTACCACACTAATTTATCTATTAATTGTCACCTTTAACCTCCAGGAAACTGATGAAAAAATAATAGTTCACATTCGGTAGTCTTTCGTTAATTGAGGGACTGCTTTCAATTTTGTCTATGTATATGACTAAGGTTACCTCGGAAATTGAGTTTATTTTTTAACTTCATATTTGCAAAAAAGTTTTGGCATTTCAAGATATTGTTGTTTATGATGAGAAATTACTCATTTAAACTACCTATCTATTTCTCTCGAATTAAACCATTACGATCCGAAATCCTTTATACTCCTTATGCCGTCACAAACTAAATCATCCACATATGCATAGAAATTTCCCGATTCAAATACGATCTCTTTATAGAATTAGTTGTCAACCTAGCCACATCCTCGATTCCTGATAATCCTCAGAAACGTCAGAAGAGCAGATATCCTCGAAGCCTTAAAATTCAGGATTATTTGAGTATACAGTAAAACTTCTATTAACCGCCACTGTCGGGAACCGAGACGTGACAGTTGAGCGAATAGACAGATAACAGAAATAACATTAGAAAAATACCTCAACCTATAAATTATTCAAAATATTTAAATAACCCTACTTTTGTTATTAACACTAATCAAAGCTTTTTAATTAATTATTTTCTAAATGACTAAAAAGATTCGCAGTAGAACACATGTTTCCATGGAGCCATTTAGTTTCTTTAGTAAATTGGCATATTAAAATTTATTTAACTAATCTGGTACTTTATTTATTTAACTATCTGGTAAGCATGTCATGAAATCATTAAATATTCGTGTTACTGTTCGTAAGGTAAAGTTTTATACTTTTCTTTTTATTTGCTTCAAAAAACCAAATTAAAAGTTTAAAAAAATATTTTATTTAGTTCTACTTTACTGACGGTTAACAGAAGTTTTAACGTATAATCGTAGGCAGTTTATCTACAAGTTCCCTCATGCTATTACTTTGGTTTTCATATTTATTTTATATATATTTATCGGGTTTTTTCATACTGTAATGATACATTTCTTTATTTTTTTTAATCGATATTGTTTACAATTTTATTTGCTAGCTTTTTATTTATTTTTAGTAATTTTGAATGACCTTAGAAATTTGAGGGTCTTAATGTTTGTAAAACTAAATAAATTCTTAAGGCAGTTTTTAGTATGAATAAGTGTAATAATATTTGAAGCTGTAATAAGTAATATTTTATATAACCACTGAATGGAGAATCACAAACTCGAAGATAATCCAACACTTACAAAACAGGAAGGTTTTAAAAGAAACTTAGAGAGTAAAATATATTCTTCTTGATTATAAATAGCAGGTTATATTCACTTACTTTATGTTCCTTCTTACTCTTGCGTTGATCAGATATTGGTGAGTCATGAACTTCACGTAGGTAGGCACTTTACCTGGATATTCTATTTTACAATAGGAAGATATAAGTTTTGCTATATCTAAATTCAATTTTTCGAAAATATTTCTTAGAAATAAAAAAAAAAGTAATAATTGGGACGACAACAGAATACTAAATCCTGCAACTGGTGAAGCCCGTTTATTGTCCAGTAACCACATTTGCATTTAAAACCATTAATTAACCACGAGCTCTCGGCCGGCATTAATATTTAATTCGGTGTCGCCGGTGCCGGCCCTTCCTCTGATGGAGATCGTATAATTTATTCCGTTTGACGGAACTTGATTTCGATCCCTATCTGGCCCTGCTTGCATGTTACGTCTCCAGGATGCGCTGCCTCGGTGCGCACCTCCACTAAAATTAAAATAGAAATAAAAGAGAAAAGGTTGACACGGCTAGGATTGGTCTCACGGTTAGCTGAGGGGTATGAGAGCTGCAACGGAGATATAGAAATAGAGGGCCTGGTTTCGCTTCCGGGCCGTGGCCAATCCCTTCTCTTCTAAAAAATTATTTTAAAATTATAAAATGATAATTTCACTGTATTGTAAAATTGTAAAAAAATGGGTAATACTGCATGTTAAACGGGGTATAATGGCGCAGAAACGAGTTACTTATCTCAATCTGTTGAGGAGATAGAATTTTATTTGTTTTTATTTTTAAAATCTTACTTTTTTTCTGAAAAGTGACAGTTTTGTCTACTTCGGTTTAGCGTAGAAACAAAAACGATGATATTTTCTTAATCAGCATTAAATTTTCTAAAGGAAGAGATGGTTCTAGTTATTTGATATCTACTTTCAATGGGGCTTTTAACGCGATAAACACAAAAAAATTATTAAAACTTAAATTTTTAATAGTTTTTGAAAATTCCTCACTCTCCACTGGAACACCTTAGAAGCTGTAAAATTTCCTAAAAACTGCAGAATTTAGTTAGCTTTCTAGTGGTGTAACCCATGATACAATTGCACTTCACCTTTTGAGTCTAAAAGAAGTTTGTCTGATGAAAAACACGCTAGAGAATGTCACTGCTGGGGCATTGAGGAAGCGCGCTAGAGCCTGCATCCAACGTAATGGATGCCGAACTTCCACTTCAACTGAGTTAGAATTAGTTTTACTTTTTTAAGACTAGAAAGAACAATGTATGAATTCTAAATAATATAAAAAGAGTAATGATAATCTAAAATAAAAAAAAAGAAAATCCTACATAAAAAATGTTGAACATAAGACTGCATCCAAAGTAATGGAGGAAATTTTGAACACGTGCTGCAATAATCCATTTTAATATGGTTCTAGAATAATTATATTTTATCTTTTTATCTTTACTTCTTTTATCAGCATTTTTCAAATTTTAGTAGAAAAGAAGAAAAAAGTTAAATTTATTTTAAAGAAAGTATTTTTAAAAATTTAAACTAAGGATTTTTTTTAATTTTACATTATTATTATCCTTTTTAAATTATTAAGAATTCATACATTGTTCTTTCTAGTCTTAAAAAGGTAAAACTAACTCTAACTCATGGGAAGTTCGGCATCCATTACTTTGGATGCAGGCTCTAGCGCGCTTCCTCATTGCCCCAGCAATGATATTCTCTAGCATGCTTTTCATCAGAAAAACTTCTTTTAGACTCAAAAGGTGAAGTGCAATTGTATCATGGGTTACATCGCTAGAAAGCTAACTAAATTCCGCAGTTTTTAGGAAATTTGACAGCTTCTAGGGTGTTCCAGTGGGGAGTGAGGAATTTTCAAAAACTATTAAAAATTTAAGTTTTAATAAATGTTTTGTGTTGTTGTTAAAAGCCCCATTGAAGTTGAATTCAAAATAACCAGACCCATCTGTTCTTTTAGAAAATTTAATGCTGATTAAGAAAATATCTTTTTTTTTGTTTCTACGCTAAACCAAAGCAGGCAAAACTGTCACTTTTTAGAAAAAAGTAAGATTTTAAAAATAAAAACAAAAAAAATTCTATCTCCTCAACAGATTGAGATAGGTAACTCGTTTCTGCGTCATTCTACCCCATTCAACATGCAGTATTACCCAATTTTTTTTTACACTAGGTCTGGGACACCCAATATATATATATTTATTTTGTTATAAATATTTATATATTAAAACGTTATATTTTGTTGTTTAAAAGTTAGTTGCATTCCTATCAATGCAACTTTTAAAACTTAACTGGAGTCCTTTCTAAAATTTTCAAACCTCAAAAGCAGCCAATCCTTCCAGTGTGAAGTCTATAAAAACATAACCACTGTTTTTTTTTACGTTAGTAATTTCACATATTTTGTTACAAACTAAACTTTACGTCATGACCTTATCATCTCAATGGCCCCCGACGTTGCTCCTTCCTGATTCTCAAACTTCCATCTCATGCACCACAATCACTTTCAAGCTGCAACTAGCTCTGCACTCGTCCTCCATGTTGAAATGATTGATATCCATTCATTTTCATCTTATCTTATTTTGCTTCTTTAATTCTTTTCTATAATTATTTGAGTAATACTTCTGAACAGTAGCTCCTGTGCATGGTCTATTTTGGGAGGTTATGAGACCGTGATATTATCGAAGTCCCATCGCGTCTTTTTCAATGATAAGGGACTTGATTAGCTTTATCTAGCTTTAAGCTCCTGCTAACGCACGCTCTTCAGAGCTAAATAAACACTCAAAAGGGTCCTTTTCAGTTTAGATCGGGAATTACTGCCAAGAAACAAACGGCTAAGCCACTGTTTAGAAGTAGTTATCTTATTTGTAGGTGTATTATCATTATTAGGCATCACTATTCTTATCTTTTATTATTTAAATGTATGCATGTGTATGTAATTGATATTTAGCGCTAATATAATGAATACAGTATTTTTATCCAATAAAAAATTAATTTACAAAAAATAATTTATAACTCTAAATATGCTATTATTTATAGTCATAAATTATTTTCGTTAATTAGTTTTAATAATTCCGACAATTCACAATAAGGATAAGTACTGTGTTACAACAGTATTCCATCATTTTTTTCGAAATTCTTAAGATCCCTACAACTGAGAGATATTAATATCTCTCTAGAATTTTTCGTAACCAGATTTCAGAATCTTGCTGAAATTGGCTCGAGGTATAATGCCAGGAAAATAAGTGTTGGTGCCAAAACAAAATGACTTCTTCAAGATGGCGGATAATGAGTCGAGAAGTAATCTCAAGAAATTCGGTGTTCTAAAAGAAATTTTTAAATACCTAGGAACATAAATTTTACAGGATAAGAAATGTCTCTTCCCTTGATAACATTCCCAAGTTATTACTGTCGTAGAATATGAATTTAGTGTAAGTTTTAATTCCACCTTTTCCATCGTATTCTATCAGATAACGCATCGAATATGGATCGATCGAGGACTTCTTATTTTTGAGTACACTACTGTTTTCTATTGACATGTATTACATGGAGTTTTTAAAACGTTGCGTTTTATTTCTTTCGAATTTCCGATAGCACAATGAACTATATTTATAGGAAGAGGAATTCTCTTGATTATTTATGAGTAGTAGCTGTGTGTGTGTCATAACAAAACTAAATCATATGAGTTTGTCAAAACTCAAATTAGGTATTCTGTGTAGATCAAAAAGGTTAGGTAGTGGTGAAAAAATAAATAAAAAATACTTTAAAAGAACTCTAAAAATATCTTACTTTAATCACTATACATATGAATTTTTGGTTATGAAATGAATTTTCGCCGTACTTATTAACTCTATACCTTAATGAGAATAAAAAAAAATAAAAAGAAGTAAATAATTGTGGAAAAATCTATATTTTGTTGCTAAATGGCATTTTATACTTAATCAAAACACGTCATTCCAACTCGAAGTAAGTGGGTACGTGAAAGTTGTGTGTTGCGAGCATCGCACCAGGTGTTTTGCCTTAGGTGCGTTTTTAAACACCAAATCGATAATATAAGGTTTTTAAAAAAGTTTAGTATTGATTTTAAATTTAGAAGAATGAGCCATCCGAACCCACTTGTTTCGAGCCTTGCTTCTTCTTCTATACCTGAAAATCCTCCATGGCTTCTAAAACAACTCCGGCCTCGGGCCTTCCAGTTAGGTATATTAGTTGAGTGCTATCAATGGATAGTTTCTCTTCACGACTGTTCATGACATTACTTGTTTCTACTACTTACGCTTGTATTAGATATATTGATCCTAAAGACATTTGTAAATTTCGATAAATAAATAAACATAATTATAACAATTATTAGAAAAATCTAAGAATTTAACAAGCAGAAAAAAAAAAAAAACATTTTAAAGATTGAATAGTGTAACTCCTTAGGAATTTATTATTATCTTCAATGCAAATATTCTGTCCTAATTTTTATTTTATCTTTACTTAGTAAGCAAAAAGAGTTACAAGATAAAAATATTTTTAAATATTTTATCTACAAAACAATTAAACAGCTTTTATTGATTGATTATGAGTTAAAAGAAGGGGAGGCAAGATTAAGGGGGTCGATAGAGGCAAAAAATTGATAAGAAAATGGATGATAAAATTGAAATCATTACCGATGAAATAATTAAGACAAAAACAAAATTAACAAAATAGGTAAGTTCTTCGTGAGTAATTCATGTGTTCAATGCTTAACTTTACGTTTTAGTTGTTAACCTTCTCACAAATCACTTATTTATTACATATAGCCTATTATTTTTTAATAATTTTATGGATTGTATTGATTATCAAAACACGTCCTATAAAAATTTACAAATTATACATAATAACAAAATGAATTCTTCTATGGAGTTCGTAGTGCGTAGCATTATAATATCGAGATAAGAAAAATTATAATAGTAGCATAGGTTATGTGACATAATTTATGCAATTATTACTACAACCATTTTAGTCCAAAAAGATACTTTTATTATGCGTAACTGTGCTTTTAAGGAAATTATCATTTGTAATTGAAGATACAAAAGTATATATGCATAATCCAATGAATAATTAATTCGAATTTTAATATGAAAAGAAGTTTATTCAGTCGGGTTCGTATAATTTTATGTAACATAAAGGTCGCAATCGCCGCAATGCGTGGTTTCACAAGAAAATTAGAAAGAATACTTAACTATGGGAAAAATTACTTAAGATAGCATTACTAAAGTCCTTTTTATTAGTTATAATAACGCGATTCTCTTTAGTAAAATAGTAAGAGAAAAAATTTAAGAGCTACAAAACACTATCTAAATGTTAGTATTATTTTATTTAAGAAAATTGAAAATCGAATGTTTGTTTAGCTGAAGCATTAAAGCTCGAAGTTTATTAAGTAGCATACAAATTTATTGTTTACGTTTTAAACACTTTTAAATTAAAAGTGTAAATCACTCTAGTCCGATTAGCAATGCAGCATAAAAGATGCGTTTTGCCTATCTAGGAATAATTAAGATGGGGTTTATTACGAGTACCTGACATCGCACAGGCTCGGGAACTCCATTTTACGTCCGATCCGCATACTCCATGGCCTGAGGGCCCACTACCCTGTTTATGGTAGTTGGCTACGCTAATCATATCATTTTTTGAACTAGACCAACAAAAGGTGGTGTAGATGATAATATATCGGCGTTTTTACCGGTTTGCGATCCGGTGTGGAATTTAACATGAAGTATGAAGATTAGCCTTAGTATGAGCCGACTTTTTATCATAGGTTGTAGGACTTGATATATTTAATAACATACTGCATTTTATTTGGATTATCTTGTGTGACAAGTGGCCCCAAATATGTGAACTGGGCCACTTTCTCAAAGTTGAAGGAGCCAATATTGAAGGTCTCACCATGACGAATGTCCTCTGCTGTTACCATGTATTTAGTATTTTCTTCGTTTCCCTCTAACCCTAGTACTCTGGCGGCCCTCAGCAGAGCTAAAATCCCTCTAGGACTGACTTCGCCGATCGCCCCACAATGTTTACATTATCTGCGAAGAAGAGCTGGACCATTCGATTGTAAATCGTTCTGTTAGTTTGCAGACCAGCGTCCCTCACTGCTTTCTCAAGCGCCAAGTTAAAAAGAAGGCACGCCAGTGCATCTCCTTGGCGAAGTCCTTTTCTTGAGGAGAACTTATTCGTCCTTTGCCCAGCAACCTGCACAGTGCACTTCACATCCCTCATGGTCAGCTTTACCAAGCGTATTAGCTTCTCTGGGATATTAAAATCTTCTAGTCCCTTGTATGCCTCTTCCCGATTAATGCTGTCATAAGCTGCCTTGAAGTCCACGAAAAAGTGGTGTGTATTAATTTGATATTGATTTCCCCTCTCTAGAATTGTTCTGTGGCAGAAGATTTGATCTGTAGTAGATCTATTTCGTCTAAATCCACACTGGTGGGTACCAAGCGTTTAATAGAATCCTATATCCACAAGATAGAAGAGAGATACCCCAGGAGTCTGTCTCCTTTCTTGAAAACAGGGCATATAACTGCCTTTTCCCAATCTTCCGGCAAAATCTCTTCCCCCAGATGCACAAGATAAGATCTTGTAATCTCTTTGTTAGCTGTTCACAACCGTGCTTGATGAGTTCGGCGGGCAGTTCATCAGCTCCAGGTGCCTTATTATGAAGAAAGAAGTACTCATACATAATTTCTCTAAAAAAAACAACAAAAAAACAAGCAAGATCAAAACATATAAAAATACCAGCAGTGAAACTAAAAAAAATGAGGAAATAGGTTTAGGAGAAGTAGGATTACTAGAAATAGGATAGAGAAAATATATCAGTTCATTTTGGGATAAAATAGAAAAAAAAGACATGGAAAAGTTTTACGTTTACTTTTAGACAGGTTTAAAATATTCTCCATCAATGTAGAATCTTTACCTTGCTGAATATGTAATTGATAAAATTTTTGAGTAGTTGCTTTTTTTTTTACCAACTCGAAATGAATTCGGAACTTCATATATCATGCACTTATATAAATCACAATTGGTCAATCAAAAAGGATTTTTTCTCGCTTTAAACTCGAATTGCAAGAAAGAACGATTGTTTATGAACTAATGGCTCATTTATCGAAAAATTCTAATATTTCGGTTTTTGGCAATGGCCGCTCCTGCGTTCTTTGAGACTCTCGGTGATCTGATAAATATAAAGTATTTGATATTATTTATTTGTTGCTCATTACACCAGATATCATTAAAGACGCCACACTTCTCAGAATCTGTACGTCTGCTACGAGACATTGACGTATGATCAAACAAGAGCGATCTGTTATCTCAATATAAATATCCAGAGCAGATATCTTATTGACTGTTATTCCTTTCCTCCGTTTGCCCGGGAACAAGGTTAACTTCGCTTCATTTGTTAGGTGGTTGATAGTCAAATCGCTTTGTATTTTTATTTACAGGTCGTCGGTTAAGGCCTTGACGCTCTCTTGTCTTGATCTAAGATTATCTGTAGTGTTCGCTTCTTGTATGAAGAAATTTATGCAAAAGCGCTTTTCATTTTCCTTATTAAGAATGCGCTAATGCAAAACAACAGGATGCTACGTAGCCCAATAGGGCGATATCACAATGGACGGACATAGGATGTGCAAATGCGTTATTTATTGTCTTAGGCTCTGTATTCACATTGACTTCTTGACATCATATTGTTAGATGCTTTTTAATTTCCCAACCACCGGTACAATGACTTGCTCTACAGAAGTTCAATTTGATTTAACTTGATTTAGTTCATTCATCAGTCTGCTTGCACCTGTAGAAAAATCGTCTAGCTTAGCTAATCGTAATGATGACATATCAGACAGGTAGCAGGAGGGCAGTAGGAAATATCTCTCCCCTTCCTCGATGAGAAATTATAAGTCCACAATTAGGTATTAAATAAAATAGCAGACCAGGAATATACTTGTTTATTTCCCCGAGAGGAATATGCATTCATTAACTTTGGTGTCAAACACAAACTAAATTAATTTCTAACTTAGTTTCCGTTCCTAATGTATTATACTATTTCCCACATTATTTAAAAAAAAAAAAAGCAAGAGGATTGATGCCACGTATCCAGGTACATACTCTTGTAGCAATTCAAAGTAGCTATATTTATTACAGACAAATATATAAACTATTGTTATATTTTGAGAACTTTTGAAATATAAATCTGGTCGAAGGACGTAATACATCCTCCATCGTTAACTAAATAAGTTTTAGCTCCTCAATTCAGTTAGTAACACAATCGGATGCAGAATATGTGGATAGAGTAGACATTTTGTTAAATCTAAGTAACAGTTGGAACGATGCACACAGGAGTATTTGGCCATAAAAGCTGGCCAAAACCCATTTTTTGAAGTTTGAAATTTCAGGTAAATAATGACTCGAAGTTCAAGTAGAGGACCTGTTGGATCATGCAACATGATTCTTATCTCTTCCAGGCCCTTAATCCAGCGGCTATTCTAATTCAAATCTGACCTTATCCTTTAACTCGTCTGTGCTCATAAGTATTGTTATACAAAATATATTAATTTTCTTTGTTCTTACTGAAGTATCGGCGTTATCATATGATGGATAGTTCGAGGCAAGGTTTGTACTTGTTATCCAGATAGTTATATTTTTTTTGTATTCAATACTAGTATCAATATCTTTTTGTTTTTTTAGTAGGTATATTTTAGAGCTAAAAATTAAATTTGAAGGTTAAAAAGTTATACTTCTGGGCATTTCTGGGCAACGAAATATTTTTTACGATAATGTATAATTATCGTAGATTATGTTTCTTGAAAAACATTCTGCGAATTTTTTATTACTAAAATGTCAATTTCATTAAATAATAAAAAAAAATACAATTTTGTTATATTTTCATTTATTTGCATTTAAGGATCTTCTGGAAGAATAACTGTAGCCGAATGGAATTATTTGACATATTTTTAAAGTCAAAACATTAGCTTTTAAAAAAAATAAGGAATTTTTGGTGTCTTTTCTCATTGGGAAATATTGTAATAACCTAGAGTATGTGAACGAGCTAAAACAAAATTATCCATTTTGAGGCATGATTTCCAAGTGAGATAGAATGCTTCTTCAAGGAAAAGAAATGTTTTTGAAACAGCAACAAGAAATGGCTAAGTGGGACGATATCAATTAAAAGCTCAAGATCTGGTGGACGCTCTGAAAAATCATTTGTTACTTTAAAATTTACAACGGATTTATCAATTGTATGCTATGACACCATCTGTTCACAAAATTTTAAGAGATGGTTTTGAAGTGATAAAAAGCCCTCTGCTTCATATTGGTCTTTTATCTGAGGAAGCAGCAGAAACTCGAAATAACCATTTCCGGGTTTATAGAGAAAATAAGACCAGAAAATTTTACCGGATAGAGTGCAATCAGGATGTAATTAATAGATTAATATTGACATCAGATTCAGTTATCACAGGTATGAGAAGTTCGAGAAAAAAGGTATCAGGTTTTGTAAGGAAACTTTAGAAATGTTGTCTCCCCCAACCAACTTAACCGATAGTGGTGATTCCGAAAGTTCATTAAGTGACGAGGAAAGTGAATAATGAATAATTAAATTTAATATGCATTTTTAAGAAAGGTTGGTGCGTTTCTTCCTGGGATATAAGTTGTGTTTCGGAGAGGTATTAAACAATTCTTAATGAATTAGGAAAACACATTTTTTTTCTTTATCACCATAACTTTTTATATTCACCTATTTTACACTATAATCATTTTTTAAAAATAATAGTAATAGGTAAATGATAATAAATCTTTAATTAGTTACAAGCAAATTTCATGGGTGCAATGCATAAAGAGAAAATAATATGAACATAAATTTTAAACCCATGGATGCCTATTTCACAGTCGGTGGATTTATGTAAAAATTTATTTTATGAAAATTTTCTCCTTAGAGTATTTTTTTTAACTGCTAAAAAAGCGTTTTTAATGTCTATAACCATTTTGAGGACTTTTGAATTAATAAAATGGAAGGAAATAGTTTTGGCCAGCTTTTCGGGTCAAATACCCCTGTGTGCGATGATGGAAAACAATTATTTTATTTGAAGAAACGGCATTGAATAAAACCTAAAATTTTTCGCATATCATTAAGTTCGTTGGTAGACGAAACCTTTTGTACTGGGTAATGGTGGTTTATGATTACATCCATTTCTACTTTCCGCATGTTTACGATAAACTACATCATTATACCAAACAGCAAAAATTAGATATTGCTGATCCACTGTGAAAATTGGTTTCAAAGTGATGGGTTTGTTGCAAAACCAGCTCCATACAAGTTTCCTTCCCTGAAAATAACAGGTTAGAGGTTAAACCGGTTATTACTTCCTGAAATATGATTGATGAAACGGTGATATGGGGGGAAGATACTTCTGAATGCTCCTTAGTATTCTTTATAATGAAAAGGTCCTCATCCGTTGGTACGTTGCATCTACGTAAATTTACAAATGGTAATTAATTATCCAATTTCCTTCAACACCAACCAAAATTTCCAGATAGATAGAGCTGGTTTTGAAACTACAAGCCTCAAATAAAAAAAAAAATCAATTGGTTTAAACTATCAGAAACTGAATTCAATTTAATTATTAAAAGCTATAGTATTATTGTAATTAAAACTTGATGCCTGAAACAGAAACAAGTTGGGGACTGAAACTGATACAATATTTACTGAAGACTACTTTTTCTTCTTCTGTAGTCATTTTTTCAGTTCTATTTCTTATTGTCATTAGAAGAATCACCCTCAATTAGGGATAAATAGTGTCTGACTTCCACACTCTTTGTCAAGTGGAATGCCCAAGAGATACGCTCAGCGGAGCGGAAAATTCCATGCCGTGTGTAGTGTCGTCGAGAACGGAGTAAAGTATGGGGCTTGTATCTTTAACTAGCTTATATATTATACTGAGACATGAATTAATACTTATAACTTGAAGAAATCACAATTAAAGAACAGTTCGAGAACGAAGGGAAATACAATTGCAATGTTCACGTCAAGCAATTTAAATATTATTTCTTATATGATCTTACTGACTATAGCTCGTTAATCCAATGCAAAAGTGGTCGGACTCAAAATCACATTTTTTTCCACCTAATTATACTCCAATTTTCCTCTAATATCTCTTTGCAAGACACGATAGTGAATATTTTAACAATCGGATAAAGCAGGCGAATGATATCGAAGTAAAGGAAAAGAAGGAAATTTAATCGGCTCTCCTAAAAAATCACTTTTTTTTTTTAACTAAATCATTATTATTTTTGTTGTTAGAGCTGTATTGCATTGGACAAGCGACTTATGGTTATTCCTGCAAGGTTTTCCCCGGAAACAAAAACAGATCAACGCCACCACGTACTGCAGGTATCGCCATTACTTAATTCCAACAAGCAGAGATCATCCGAATTCAGTTTAATAACTTTAATAAATTTTGTCAATAAATACTACTTTGTTTTTGGAAAGTTTCGCTCGATAGCCTTTTTGCCATCGAAGTACAAAAAAAAAAAGAAAAGTTGAGTAATTAGCTTGGACCTTGAAATGGAAGAGATACATAAATATTAATCCATTAAATGAGCACATTAGGTTCAGAGCATTTAGTTAAATATTCATTATGCTATTAAGACAATAGCATCAATGTTCCAATTTTTTGCATCATTTGATTTACTAAAGCTGAATAAAGGATCCTGTTTTTTTTTTTATGAATAAAGCATGTCATGGTCAAATTTAATTAATGAAAGAACAACGCAACGCTCAAGTTTAATAATAGTATGTTGTTAAAAAAGTACTTGTGCATAAGTACAATTTTATTTCACAATACAGGATTCATCAGATAATTTAAATATTACTGAATAGTATTCTTGAAATTAAAGCTCCTTGCTTTCGACCATCTTTCTCCCAGTAATGCCGGAACAACTCTCTTTGGTATTGAGGAAAATAACGCTTCGCGTCCAGTGTTCACGTCCTCGTAATTATAAAAGATCAGACCTTCTAACAAATAAGTCATTGATCTAAAAAACAATAATCTGACGGTGCAATGCCTGGGTAATACTCATTCATACTCGCCTTGAGGGAACATGTTTAACACGTTCACGCTGGCGTGTACCACCGGTGGTTCACACTTGACTGCCTCATCGGGCGGCGTGTACCACCGCCTCTGCCAAATGATAAGATCTTTAACACTTTGACTGCCGAAATACCTAAATACCTGAGAGTCACGCTCTCGTTTCGACACAATTTTAATATTTAATTCTCTGAAAAGAGAACAGTTACTCGTTTTCAAGTGATATGAGAGCCAAAGTGTTGAGAAAGAAATAATTTCTATATAGCTGAAAATTAAAATAATGAAAATTTAATGTAAATTCATTTATTTTCATATTTACTGTATTTATATTCACATACTTATAAAGTATAAACATTTATTTTTTAATAACGATTATAATTAACTCCGTGTTGTAACACTTCTGTGGGTTAACAAGTATTTATTAAACTAAAATATAACAATATCAATGCCAAACGAATTATCACAACATAAATATTCAAGCAGGTTACAAAAATGATAACGTTTTAGCACACTAATCATATTACTTGAGCTTCACAGTCAAGACACAGACTAAGACTGTTCAGTCAATCGCTCCTTATCTGTACATAGTTGTAAGGAGGGTCTAGAACGTTGTCTACCAGGTGTGTAAATATGAAACCGGAATTCGCCAATGATCGGAGTTAGCAGTCAATATAATCTTCTAACTAATCCGTCAATGGTGTTATCTGCTTTTGCCTACATGTAATAAAGAGATCCAATTGATACCAACATCAGTTTCATTCTATAACCGTGTTTTTAGTGGCGTTGAACATGTCGACTTTTGTGCCAACAAATCAAGATTTGCGGACAGCATTTATTTTCCTGAAAAAAATTGGAGCCTTATCACATAGGATGCTTGTTGAAGCTTACGGGGAGTATGCCCTAGGCAAATCTCAATGTTTCGATTGGTTCACAAAATTTAAAGATGGATTTCGATAATAGAAACAAAGACCGTGGAAAATCACAAAAAAAAAAATTTGAAAACGCTGATTCGGTAGCGTTTGTTGGACAATTATTACATGTGACACCGTCTCCATTTGTTGAAAGGCATGGAAAAGATCCAGAAGGTCGGAAAATGGGTACCTCGCCAACTGAATGACAGGCAGCAGGAAGCTCGAAAAACCTCATGGCAAGTGCTGCTCGCCAGGTACAGAAAAAAAGTCATTTCTTCATCAAATTGTGACTGGTGATGAAAAGTGAATTTACTTCGAGAATCCTAAGCGTAAAAAATCCTGGGTAACTCCTGGTGAACCATCGGCATCGCTTGGGGAGGAAGAAAATGCTCTGTGTCTGGTGTGATCAGATGGGTTTACCTACTATGAGAGGCTGAAACCTGGGGAAACTGTTAATACGGAACGCTAACTACAACAGATGATAAATTTGAATAAATATTTGCGCCAAAAAGTCCCAAATATCAAGAAAGGACACACAAAGTGATCTTGCTCCATGACAATGCCCCATCACATTCGGCTGAACGGACCAAGGAAACGATCCCAGTGTTTGGTTGGTAAATTCTTCCGCATGCGGCTTATTCAACAGATTTGGCCCCATCCGATTACCACCTATTTGCTACGATGGTACACGCACTAGCTGAGCAGCGCTTCACTTCTTATGAAAATGTACGAAATTAGTTAAGTGATTGGTTTGACTCAGAAGAGGAAGCATTATTTTGGCGGGGAATCCACAAATTGCTTGAATGATGGGAAAAATGCATATATAGCGAAGGACAGTAGTTCGGATAAAAAAGTATGTATCATTTTTACACAATCAACTCTTATTTGCTATTTGAAAAATTTCAGTTTCATATTTACACACCTGGTAATCTCATGGAACGCCGTAGATGGGGCTCGAAAAATCTAGACCTAAACTGTTCGCTCCGATCGCTTAGTTTGTTCCAACAAACGGTCTGGGTTTTCAAATCATATGTTTCTTTTATTTAAAGATTTAACGTTACAGTATTATAAACATAACCTGTAGGATAGTATTTTTTATTGTTGGATTTCCAATACTGCATAATGCCCTGGAATAGCTCCCGTCCGATAGAGCGGAAAGCATTAAACAGTCCCGGTGTGAACGTGTTAATCCTTGCGATGATTTCTTCCTTGAGTGCAGAGTCATTCTCACAACATGTTGCAAAATGGCACGGTTTCTGTAGACCACTTACTTTGAAATCATAACTCCAAAAATTCTGCCTAACTGTTTACAATAATGGTTTCAGTTGACTTAGGAATATGCTCAAAACTCCTTCGAACTTCCAACAAACACGAACTCATCTCACTAGGAATTAGTTAAAGTAAAGAAGGTAAAAATAACAGGAGCAAAAACATTTTTATAGGATAAATTTTGAGAGTTGAAATCGAAGGATGTTTTAATGGACAAAGGTTTTTTTTTTAACAACTGAGTCAAAAACAATAATAATAACAATAATGAGAATGGAAAAGCTTAGTGTACCTTGAATACTTATCAGAGTTATACTATTTTAAGACAGTTACAAAGCCAATACTTATATGTGGGGTCTCCAGTGGTTTAGTAATTAGCATAGAAACTTACAGTACAAAAGGTCGCGGGATCGCGTCCCGAGGTGGCCCTAGGATTTTTTAAAGGGAGTAAAAAATCCTTGTCTATGGCGTCCCTCGGATAGGACCTAAAGGAGGCCCCGAGCCTGTACGATGTCAGGTACTCGTAAAAGATCCCTGTCCTAGTTATATGTGGATAGGCAAAATTTGGGACTCCTACTGTAGCATCGTCCGATTAGCCTTAGTAGCATAAATAAACGTTAAAAAATAAATATATAAAATAAACAAACTAACAGCTTATATGTCATTTTTAATACAATCCTTGTTTTTATTCATATTCAATCTCAAAGGTAATCACATTGTTTTACTTAACTTGTTTAAAAACCTTAAACTGTGAACCTACAATGTTTCTCATTTGCTTAGAATTCAATATTAAATTTTAATTAGTATAATATATTTTAATAAGTACAGGCTCGGGGCCTCCTTTAGGTCCTATCCGAGGGACGCCATAGACAAGGATTTTTTACTCCCTTTAAAAAATCCTAGGGCCACCTCGGGACGCGATACTTCTATACGTTTCTCCACAAGTGGTTAGATACCTTTATTTTTTCTTTTTCTAAATGCTCATAACTCCGTTTCAATGGAAGAGTTGAAATCAGTTAAAAAAAAAAAATGAAATAAAGATCGCAAAAAGTAGTGTTTGGATTTGAACTTAAGAAGTGGATCAACAAGCATTTTGAAAACTTTTTTGTTTTAGTTGATGATACCATAGTTATAGATTAATCATTCGTTGCGTGTTTGAGAGTTGGTCGCGCTTTAATAAAGGTGTTATATATTTTCTCAGAAAATCTAGTGTAGGTGACGTGTTTACCATATCCAACATTAGTCGTCATGGTACACCAGATACACTATTCTGTGTATTCATGATCAAATCCATGAATGGGGTTCCCAGATCTAACGATTATTGACATGTTCGTCCACGAGTATAATCTCACCTCATTTATAACGCGATTTACCACTTTTGCAAACTTCGAACGGGTCCATTCCGGTTTAAGTCGTGGCCACACTAAGCGCTTCGGTCTAGTTCTTCATCTCTGTCTCCTTCTGATATTCTTGGCAATTTTCGGTTTATTGAATCTTGACACATCTATCATGGAAAATTGACACTTTTTTTTGTATTTCCTCAACATTAAGTATTGTTTTCGAGATTTATCTCAGGTTCAGTACACATTTATCGAAATGTCAGAATGTTAAATATGAATTTTCTAGGCAATTTTCTAGAATTATTCGGAATTATTAATATTCACAAATATCAGTTTCTGAATTTGAAACCGAGATGTTTTTAGTTGAACCTACTTAATGTAAATGGATGGATTATTATTTATTTAGGTGCTCCCGTTTCCAAGGTCCCACTTAATCGCTTTATCGTATAATAATGTGAGATTTAAACGTCAAACGACATATATTTTAAGAATAGGTATTAAGAAATCCAAGCATCATTTCAATCGTATCAATTTTAGTACATTTAATGACCTATTGATTATAACGTAAGCTGTCTCAAGAATTCTGAGAAGGGGTGTTACAGCACAATTCGCACTTAGAATATTTTAGGGGAGGGGGTGAATTTTTTACGGGATTATGATTTTTTTTTTAAACTGAACGTTTTTACATGGTTATAAATTTTTGGAGGAAGCCTAATTTGTGTGGATTTAATTTGGTGGTGCTTCAAAACGGGGAACAAAATGAAAACAAAGAGCATATCTCAGCCAATGTAATTGTATCTAAAATGGACCAAAGTAAATTTTAAAAAATGCAATTCAACTTACAAGCATTACTTTTAAGCAGTGATTAATACATTTCTTGATGGAAATAGCTTAAGGTAGGGTATTGGGATGTCCAGGAATAACTCGGTAATAGAAGTTATTTAGCTACTTTGGTGGAGTAACAGACCTTATCGAAAACTTAGTTTCTATGATAATGGAGATTTAAATTTTAGTTCCTATTCGTATTAATATAATTATTTAAATCAAATTTTATTATAATTCAAAATTTTACTTATATATCAATACTTATTATTTTTACTTATTGTATTGTCCGATCGAAAACAAATTTTTAACCGAAACGGAATTTCGGCCACAGACCTGGCCGAAACCGAAACTGAAACTTATTTAGGTGGGCATATAAGTGGGTGTATATATATATATATATATATATATATATTCGAGTGTGTAAAATGTCTAGGTTAGCAATAATATCAATGTAAGCTTGACAATGAAGAATGAACAATGAAGAATGACAGTAATTTAACTTAATTATCATACAATACGTGGGATTAGTATTGAACAGTGGCTAGTGCACTTATAAGGTTAGTTTTATTATTAATTTTCTTTCGCCATTACTTTGAATCTGTGGACACGTCGTTTTTCTCCAACGACTAATTCAAATTTAAGTATTTAGAAAATTTATTCTTATTTTTTTTAGAAATAAAATTGCATTGTTAAATGTAAAAAAAGTTTATGTAAACTCAAGGTAAAGAATACAATTCTTTACACTCAATGTAAAAAATTAAGCATGAAAAGAATTCTTTCTTTACATGTTAAGACGATGTAATTGTGATGACGTGGCTCATCCCTGTTGGTCACTATCACATTTTTTTTAACTTACCTTACTCCAAGTATTTGATCAATTAACGATAAACTTAATGTCAATATATGAGGTTCCTCAAGATCCTACCCTTATTATTATTTAAGTCAGCAGTGGGAAATGAGGTATCGTATAGCATACAGTGTACCCCCCACTACAAACTATTGGCGAAATAAAAACCACTATATAAATTTATGATTATTCAATATTACTTTGCATAAATTAGTAAAAAAAATATTTATTATTAAATAATTATTACTCACAATGCTAGACGAGCAATTAAAACTCAAATAATTAACAATGCTCAAAAGTATCAACCTGTAACGATAAAGTAACCATATGATTCGAACTTCAGAGCAAGACTGGGGCTCCATTCCATCGCTCCTTATATTTAGTCTGAATTAGAACATTCTAGAAGGTTCACGACAAGCGTAGAAGATTCACGAACAAGTACTAGAACAATTGGTACATTTTTCAACAAGAAGTCTAGAGATCTTTTAAATTAAATATGTTTTTTGTTTTACGTTAGAATATTTTTCATTTGTCCTTTCTTTTTTTTTTTCAATAAATAAACGCCTAGCGCTCTGGATAGTTCGAATTCGAACAGGAAACGATCAGGTGCTAGGGCGGAATTCACGATTTCATTTACCAACCTGTGTTTTAGGTGTTGTTGGAACATAGGCGCTTAATATAAAAGTAGAAATTAAGAATGTTTCATGCATATAAATTTTGCAAACTTTATAAAATAAATATTATTCTTTCTGAAGTTCTCAGCTTTCCAATAATATATTGTAATGTACCGTATTACTGCACTCATTAACGGAAATAAATTTCAATCTTGGCGATACATTTTACTTATTTTCTCCTGTGTATGTCAATCGATTTTTTCTATGTTTCATAATTAGCCTTTTTCTATTACTAGGCATAATGAGAGACAGTTAATTTCTACTTATACAAAAAATCAAAGGTATTATATAGGAAGAAAATGTTCCTTTGCCATTTAGCCACATCATGATGATACATTCTACCTGATATAAAAGAATACATGATTTTCATAAAACATGATGTGTTTAATTGTTAGAGCCGTTTTTGAGAAAATCGAAAAAAAAAACCCATAAAAATGTAATAAAATCGATTAAATGAAGTGCCCCCTCCGTTTACTCAATTTTGATGTAATTTTCGCTGACACATCAGGAGCATATACCTTGCTCAAATACCTAATTTCAAGTTCGTATATCATACAACATACACACGAAAACGTGTGATTCCGTTGAAGACCGTTTTCACAATACTTTTCGCAATTCTTTCCATAACTTCCATAACTATATATATATATATATATATATATATATATATATTTTTTTTTTTTTTTTACGCCAAATATTCCCCTTCCCCCAATTATAAGTATATATAAGTAATATGTACGCCGCTAGATCGTTCATTCATCGTATTTGATGAAGTATTATGAGATGTATATCGAGTAACAATAAAGCTGATTTAAATAAATAAATTTTTGAAAGGTTTTGGTTCAAATTTACAGGAGTTGTTTAAATAAGCCTCCCGTTGGTCTAGTTTGACTGAAAAAAATGGTCTTTTTCCTTGGCTATCATACTTCATATGAATTACAAAATATATACTTAAATCACCAAATAAAATAAAAAGCAAATCTTAAAATTTTGAGAACTATAAAATAATTATTTTATTTTTTTAAGTAAGCCCAGTTTTGTGCATACAGAAGCCGTCCCGTCTCATTTTCGCAAATCTTCTCTTGAGTCAGCTTTCCTCTTCCAGCTTTTTTATGAATCAAAAACGTATATATAAAATTTATATAACTTAATTTTGTATTAGATTAAATAAATTTTATTGTTAATCACTAATCATGTACCACTGTATAGGTACAATATATGTACCCAATAGGAATGAATGATGAGGAAGCAGTTCCGAACTTACATGCTGGACTTTTCTTTCTATTTTATATAAAAATTTAAATGTTTCAATCAATAAATAATATTAGAATTGGGTGAGCGAGAAATTCATGCCAAGTTCATGTAGTAATCGACGCCTTGTTGATATCGGAGATTGAATGTACGTTCAATGGAGCGGATTTCAGAGGGATAACAGAGGTCCCTGTTCAATGAAACGGATCCTAATCAAAGCCGATTTGAATTGTAAATACGATTGTGCACCTTTGTAGAGAGAGTCAACTATCGCTCTTGTAGAATATTTTCAATTGAAAACGTCATGAAGGTGCATTATCATCGAGGAGGAAATGGCTATTCGATTCCGAAGGATACAATGGCATTAAAGGTTAAGCATTAATTATCCCTAGTGAGAACAGTTATTCAATTACATATATTGTTTGCCTGCAGTTTTGGTGAAGAACTATAACTTAAGTTTGCTCACTCATTTTTAATGCATAGCTCGAAAAAAATATTTTTTCCTGAGAGATTATTATTATTTATTTAACTATAATTTGCTTTTGGGGAAGCACCCTATATGAATCGAGTCTATCAAATATAAAATACTTATATTCATAAATTATTAATTTTTGATATAACATAATCATCTATCCATAATCAGTTAAAATTGTAGGTTTAAAATATTCTCAGGATTCGGTGCTAAATGATTAAACATTAATATTTAATTTATTATTCCAACTTTGGGAAACTGTAAAAATTTACATCTTCTATTGTGATACATAGAAATATATTTTTTAATTCAATACAATATTCACAACGTTTCGAGGCTTTAATGCCTCATCTTCAGGTGTACTCCTCTCTAATCCTAATTACCAATATTTTAGTTAAACAATACACCAATTCCTTAAAAATCTCGTCAATAAATAGATATGTCAAATTACACTCCCCTCCTAGGCCACCTCACTGTAATATTTAATATAATATAGATTAATCAGGAACCAATAAATTGACAATTTATATATCTGATGTTATGTATGAATGTTGCTATATTAGATTTATCTTACCAGGTCTCTATAGTTTAAAATATTGGCTATAAAATAGACATTAACAAATTTTAAGTCAATAACATTTTCCATTGTAAAATGCATGTAGAAGGTGATAAAGGTGACAAATTCAATTTTATTTGAGTGGCAGCAGGATTTTATTAGCATTAATGAATTAAATACAGATGGGTTCTGCTATTGGGAATTTCGACTTGGAGGAATAACTAATAATTTGCTAATCTGACTGGTTTTAAACATTAAATTCATGGTTATTATAATAAAAACATAGATGATAGATGATTGTGGTTTAAATTATATAATGTTATATCTAAAAAATAATATCAAACCTCTAGGTTGAATAGGCACCCTAGGCTCTAGTGGTTTTTTGGCCTCGATCAGTGCTACATATCAACAAGTCTGTATGAAACGTTTTGACCAGTTGGAAACACCAGGTATATATAGGTAGAATAGGATTAGATGAACATAATTTCGTAACGCTGGGAAACTTATTTTAGGATATCTCCACCATTTCGAAAAGTCTATCCAAAGCAGATTATATTTGACATCAATATATGAAGTACCTTTAAAATATAATAAATTTTTAATAGATAGATTTCCTTTTGAAGCCAATGGAAATCTAAAATATGACATAAGTCCCCAGTAGAATATTATTCACCTGGCCGTCCTTTAACCCTCACCTGCTCAGGAAAAGGGGATAACCAGAAACATAGCAGCTTTCATTTGCAAACCTTTAAAGTGAAACATTAACAAACTTTCGGTTTATCTCACTGCAAATAAATAAAGACAAAAATAAACTCCTGTGGATTTCTCAACTTTCTTGGAAATGATTTCCTTCTCCTAATTGGCCGGCAAGCGGGGCTGTCTCTATCCTCAACAGCTGTTCTGGATAACTGATATAGAAGCTTTCCCACGGTATATGAATAAATGAGGAGTTTGGTAAGTGCTAAGACCTGAAATCCCTTAAGGATAATCGTCTAATGAAATAAGTTAGGAACAGAATAAACTGTTTGAAAGTGCAACATCAAGGACGACGGAATTCATGAGGAAAAAGTACATTCATTAAATAATTTACTCTGACTAAACCTAAACATCTAAAAACACACGAAGAAACCTGTAAAATTTATGTGGGTACGTGCCACGTCGGTATCAGGTGGAACGAACGAACTGATCTACAGAGACGAAAGAGATACGCTAGCGCACCCCTGGTCCAAATGGCCTATTTGGACCAGGTCAGGTTTAAGTAAACCTCCTAAGAAAGATTTTGCAGGATGGCGATCCATACGGGACGAAAGCCCAACTAGCAAGCCAAAATGTCTAAAGAAAAAAAAGTAAAGGCCTGCTGTTCCTCCAGCAAATTCCGTAGGGAGTTATTGACTCAACTCATAATTGGACAAACTAGATAAAGCAACTCTTTAATCACTATAGGGCCGACACGAAAGTCAATATTGTTGTTATTGTCAAATTTTCTAAAAATGCCACTTTTTCATCTCGCAACTGAATTTATTTAGAGTTATAAATACTTTTTAGCAAATTTGAATTGAAAAATAGAATTTGACACAAATTCTAAAAACGACATAACGATGGTAGAATTGGTCGTATTTTTTTTTTTAATCTAACAGGTATTTAACTTGATACTGTAAATATATAAAAAAAAAACAAAAAAAAAAAACATACTGGATCGAAAGATTAAGAAAGAAACATAATAATTAACCACATTTGTACGATGCGCGTAACACCCAACTTTCACTTACAAACTTACTTAGATTAGAAATTGACGTGTTTTGTACAATGTTATTCCTTGAAGACACATATTTTTCCACATTCATTTACTTATTTTTGTTTCCATTTGCTCTCTGAAGTACAATAATTTTTTTATTTTTAAATAAAAGCTTTTACTTGTGATAATTCGGCAATGCAATTCCATCGCTTCTCATTTTATTTACCATTTAGTTACCATGAAACAAATAATTTCCATTAAATGAACAGAATGTCTTTAATTATAAACAATATTCTATCATTAAAGGCGTACTGCGCATGCGTGGGCTCAACGTTGACAGAATATTTTTCTTTTTTTCTCCTGTATATGTTTACTTGATTTTTTTTTATATTTCATGTTTAGCTTTTTCTTATTTTTAGGTGAAACGAGAGACAGATCATTTCTCCATATAAACAAAAACAAAGGTACTTTATAGGAAAACAAAAAATGCCTCTTACCTTTTAAGCCCCCTCAGAACATTTTAATAATGATAAAACTTACCTGATATTAAAGAAAACTTGATTTTCATTAAACATGACGAATTTGATAATTATCATTAAAGCTGTTTTGAAAAAAAGTTATAAAATAAAGTGCCCCCTCCGTTCCAACAACGTTGATGAAATTTTTTCTGTCTCATCGTGAGCATATAACTACATCAAATACTGAGTTTTATCAAAATCGTTAGAGACGTTTTTGAGAAAATCGAAAAAACCCTGAAAAGTTATTAAAGAAAGTATACCCTCCGTTTGACCAATTTTGATGACATTTTTGCTGTCACATCGCGGGCATATACAGACACCAAATACCCAATTTACCTAAATACCCAATTTATAGTTTTTGTGCTTGTCTGTTCACACACAGACACACTCACAGTGTCCATTTCGTGTCCATTTCGCGGGACTTGGTTATTAGGACTCAGGGGACCCCAAAACGTGTATTTCCGTTGAAAACCGGAAGTCGAATTTTTTCACGATCGCAATACTTTCCCTTACTATATATTTCATATATAGATAGGTTAGTGAAAGTAAAAATTAAAGCAATCAGAAATGAGCGGTGTTTATGACTGTTATACTTTTACGCAAATAAACTGAAAGAAACAAGTAAAATAACTATTTTAAAAACAGGAAAAAAATAATAATGGCATTAAAAATTTTGCAAAGGCTTTTTACTTTCACTTACCTATATATGAAATATATAGTAAGTGGAAGTATTGCGATCGTGAAAATTTTCGACTTTCCGGTTTTCAACGGAAATACACGTTTTGGGGTCCCCTGAGTCAAAATAACCAAGTCCCGCGAAATGGTCTGTGTGTGTGTGTGTCTGTGTGTGTGTGTGTGTGTGTGTGTGTGTGTGTGTGTGTGTGTGTGTGTGTGTGTGTGTGTGTGTGTGTGTGTGTGTGTGTGTGTGTGTGTGTGTGTGTGTGTGTGTGTGTGTGTGTGTGTGTGTGTGTGTGTGTGT
Organism: Aelia acuminata; assembly: GCA_911387785.2. Lineage (NCBI taxonomy): Eukaryota > Metazoa > Arthropoda > Insecta > Hemiptera > Pentatomidae > Aelia > Aelia acuminata. Next base: position 94,143,429 of record OU426981.1, on the reverse strand, counting down.
GTGTGTGTGTGAACAGACTAGCTCAAAAACTATAAACCGTGCGAACCTGAAATTGGGTATTTAGAGTATGTATATGCCCGCGATGTGACAGCAAAAATTTCATCAAATTTGCTCAAAGGGAGGGGGTACTTTATTTAATAACTTTTTAAGTTTTTTTCGATTTTCTCAAAAACGGCTCTAACGATTTTGATTAAACTGAGTATTTGATCGATTTATATGCCCGAGATATGACTGTAAAAATTTCATCAAAATTGATCAACAGGAGGGGTGACTTTACTTAATAAATTTTGTCCATTTTTTACCTTTTTGATCGATTATCTCAAAAACGGCTTTAACGATTTTTATCAAATTCGTTATGTTTAATGAAAATTAGTTGTTATTTAATATCTGGTAAGCTTTATCATTATTAAAATGTTCTGAGGGGGCTTAAATGGGGAAGGGGATTTTTTTATTTTTCTATAAAGTACCTTTGTTTTAGTTTATATTGAGAAATTAACTGTCTCTCATCACGCTTAAAAATAAGAAATGGCTAAATATGATATATGAAGAAAATCAAGTAAACATATACAGGAGAAAAAAAGAAAAATATTCCGTCAACTCATAAAACACCTTGAGCTCACGAATGCGCCGTACGCCTTTAATGACAAACCAATGCGTTATAATTAAACTGTTCTGTTCATTTGAGAAGTGGCAATTAACAAAACGCATTAATTTCTAATCTAAGTAAGTTGGTAAGTGAAAGTTGTGTGTTGCGCGCACGCACCAGATTTTTTACAGTTTGGATTAGATTCAATAGGAAATTATGATTTCTTCGTGCCCCAAATTCAATTCTGTAAAGCCAAACACATCTTGTTATAGTCGTATTAATTAGCCTAAGAATTATGAATGAGTTATTTGAGTACTAATTGTCAGGAGCATGCATAGCTTATTTAGGAATCTTATGAAAGTACAGCTTTATAGGTTTTGATTTTTCCATTTTCGAAAATCTTTGAAAAAAAAAGTTTGAGTGAAAAGGTTGGGGTGAAGTTGGTGAGTCATTATTAAATGATACTAGAATGTCATCGTACGCGGATAAATAGAAAAATAAAAATCTCATTAAAAAATTAAACAAACTATAAATTGCTTTTTTCTTAAAAGGAGATTAAAGCCTTGTGCCGAATAATCCAAATAAATAAAACTGGAATAGAATTTTAGTAAGAGGATTTTAAGTAATTATCTAGAAAAGAAAGTTTAAATTATAAATATGAAGGAAGTTAAGAAGACCTAAAACGATAAACCTTGACTTTTGGATTAGGGTTTGGAGTATGAGGTGAGGTCAGGAGGAACCGTTTATTCCGGCAATTTATCCACATCAACGCCCTCTCTCAGATAAACTATTTCCCCTCCGAGGTTGGCTAAGCCCTAGGTTCAAGCACCACCTCCATTACTTATCCAAAGGTCGAGGAGTCGTGAGTGGGAAGGTGGGGGTGCGATGAAGACATTCATTAATGAATTTAGTTTCCAAAAACATGTCGTTATATCATAACTTTAAACAAATGAAAATAAAAACTTTAAATAATAAAAAATAAAACAATTAAATTAAATAATAAAAATAAATAAAACAATTACATTAAATCTATTTAAAATATTTAACATGAATTTTAAAAAATCATTAGTAGTTATTTTATTTTTGCTCATTAGTGAAAAATAAATCATTATTTTTGATTAAAAAGTTTACTGATAAACATAGTAATAATTTTTGAAAGATACTTTTTCAAGCAGAAATATAATTATTTTTCATATTCACCACGGTATATTTTGAGTCTGATTTGCTATATGTTCTAAAAGGTAATTTTTAGTTTTTGATAAAAATTTTTTATTTCAATTTGATCATTATAATTTACTTAGGACGGTATCACTGAGTAAGTAATAATTATTTTCATTGAAATAAATAAAAGTCTGAGATTTTTTTATGGATAAATTTAAGCATTATTTTAAAATTAAAAATTGAATAACCTTATAAAGCCTCTTTTTAGCCTTTTACAGCAATTATCAAAGGTCGCGCAAGGTGGCATACCCTCATGCCCGATAACCGCTATTGAAAACTAAAAGAGAGCCGGTGATTTCCCAGCCTCTGTGCACGCGTATCATGCCAATATTGTCTCCTAATTTCAGCGAATTCACTAGTTGTCTTTCAGTTAAGACAGGAGTGAATATAGAAATAAATATTAAAAAAAAAAATCAAATATAATAACTAATATATTATTTAAAAAAAATATAGATTTCAAGCCCTTGCCATATTATAAACAATATAAACACGACTAGCATGCATGGCTTACAGGAAAAAAATTAAAAAGAGTTGGTTGAGAGATCTCCCCTGAATCAAGAACGGAAAGATATGGTCTTTACTCAAGCCTAAAAATGCCAGAATTAACCATACCCTCAAATTTGGTTATCGTCATCTAACAGACGCAATTAGCTATAAGGTTTAAAAAAAATAATAGACATGATTAATATGTTTGAGAAGAAACTTGTTATCTGAAATGATAACCCAAATTGATTATGACTGAATCCATGATAAGATAACTTCAACTATAGGCCCCCTCAGGTACTTTACCTATCTAGCCTCAGGAATGTGGAAATCAAAATCTATTTGGGTGGAGTAGACTGATAAGAAATATTGAGGGATTTCCCTTAAAAAAAACACACGCACAAAGCGGAACTATGTATCGAGGATTTATATCACAGCAGTAAATATTTTTATGTATTACTTCATAGCCAATGACAAAGTACTATCGACATAACATCATTGAAAGAAAGAATAGACAAAATTTTCATGTTTTTGATCCTCCGTCATTTTTAATATGATGGTAAGTAAATATCACCGACGGCGTTGACAGTTGAAAAAAATATAAGCTTAATTATTTAATTTATACTGAGAAAGAGTTAATTAGTTGCTTTTAAAATTTTGAACACTTTCCATCAGCTATTGCTGTCAACAATGCTTCTAAAAATATTGATATCGTTCCTTAAAAATTTTTAGTTGCTATTTTCTTCCATGTTTGAAGAGCTATTTTATTTATTATGATATTTATCAACAGCTAGCTAAAGTAAGAAATAACTAGGAGAGTTTTTGATTTCTAATACTTTTCTATGGAATTTCTGAAACTTTCAGTGACATGGAATCTCCTATTGAAAAAATTGAAACACCTATTTGATTGAATAGGTTGAATATATATTGAAAAACCTATTTGATTAAGTTAATAATGTTTAGGATTAAATGAGTTAATTATGTTTACTGTCAATTAAGTCATTATGTTTACTGTCACTTAAATTAATTATACTAACTGCGTCTCATCTTGATTAGTGTCTTCAATATTTGCAAGTTGCGGTCATACATTCTTAAAAAATTCAAACATATTTCATCGCAAACATTCAGATCCCATTTCAGAGAAAACGCTCATGAACAAACACACATTCCAGTGGAACAAAAGAGCATTATCGCACATCTACGATCCATCGAGTGTTGGCTTCACAACTATATAAGTAAAGAGGTACCATTTCTTTGTGTTCTGAGAGTGATATTAGAAAAAAGGTTTTTAAATAATTTCATTTAATCACACTCACTATTATAAAGGTTGAGCCGATAGAAAGGTCGTTCTATGACTGTTGTAACAGATAAAAAAGTACCTGTCACAGCCGGGACTCAAACACGAAGCCTTGAGCATCGGAGTTTATTAGTCACCGAGCTAATCTGCTGCCGGTATAAACAGAAAAGGCAAGAAAATAAAACTAATTTTTCAATTTATAATCTTCCCGAAGGTTACCAATCAAACCCATTCACTTTTGAGATACTGACTATACCATCTGTGAACATTATTGGGTTCAAGACCTGGTCCAAATTATTCGAGAATTTAGTCGCAGAATACACCGATCGACTAGATTTTCTGCATAATAGGAAATCGCTGAAGCTTTTCATTGGTCTTCGACTCGAGGAACATTTCACAAATGACATTTTTATTTGAAGCCTCCATCCCACGTAAGGGCTCGGCCTCCAACTTTATCTTCGCTCTTCATATCTACTCGCCTGAGCCAGTTTGGGAGAGGTCGAAGAGCATAAAAGGCTTCGTTAGTGGATCTCTCTGACTATAAAATATGACGGCGCACAGTGGTTGAAAGGCGGAAAAAACCCATTTTTTGAAGGTATTGGAATATTCTTTTTCTTTTCATTATTAATTAATAGAATAGTTACCTGACACATTCCATCAATTTATTCGGAGTATTCTGCTTTTAAACTTGTTAGCACCGTTTCAAAATCGATCAATGAAAAAGATTATTTTTCAACGGAAAAATTATATCACAATAATAATTTTTACAACTCGCATATTTGTTTCTTAGAGCGATTTTCCTTCTTAATCATGAAAAGCGATCTCACATATTATACCAGCATAAAAATGATGCTATTTGGTCTATGTTTTAACCCAGAAATAAAATCCCGAATAAATGCAATAAAATTAAGACAAAACATTTTTTTGGTAATCCATATTTTTCAAGCGCAGCCGAGCGCAGTTTTAAAATCCATTTTTTTAAGAAGAAGATACATTCAAGAAAATATTAAAACATATTCTAGCTGCGTCCACTTGCGTCTGTACATGTGGGATTTTTTTTTTATTGAAATACCAAAGCTATTTCGTGCAGTTTATTCGCAATGGAGCTTGTGCTTAATCGTTTAGTAAAAAATCATGCCTTACTTACCAGGTCTGTAGCATCATTTATAAAGTCAGTCTGAATCGTTGTTAGGTCGATAATAAATCAACTTTTTCACCTACCGTGATTTTAGAATGAATTTGGAAATTATTAATAATAAGTTTATTAACATGACCTCCGATAACTTAAAGGCTTCGGCACTTTTAATTTTTAAGCATCCATTTGTTTTTAGAAGATTGGTATTAAAAAAAAAGGTTCAGCTATTATTTAGCGTGAATAAGGGAACTAAATTTTCACATATAGAGTTGCAGTTATTAAACCTACATTGAACGGTCAATCCCACCATCTCCTATCAAAATTATATTAAAGTCGTATGACCCAAATTTTATATATTAATATGATATACATTTAATAGTTAAGAATTAAAACATAACGACAAAAATAATTGATAGATCCTATGTATGATTTTTTTTTTTTTTTTTTTTACCTAACTTGAGTGTTTTCATGAAATAAAATTATATTGCAAGTACTATCAATGATATTACTAGCATAAAACAGCAAAAGTGTTTAAACTAGCCGATTTCGAGTCGAAAATTGATGTATAATTTTTTTTCTATTTTCCTTACACTGCCGGTTAATCCGAATAGACGGTTAAGCGGGGCTCGAACCTATACATTTTATAGGAAATTTAATCGTGGTTATGATAATATCAACTTTATTTTTTTGCGGCTTACAGATCGGGTTTGACAAGGTTTTTTCCGAAAATAGTCGATTTTCAACCACTGTGCGCCGTTAACGAATCGGCTTCCAAAAGTATGTTAACCGTTCCATGCGCTATTGAAGATTACTGGACAAAGATAAGAAGAATATAAAGAGCCGTTAAACCAAAATGAATAACCAAAAAGAGAGAGAAAAATAGAAAAGCCATTGTTAAATTATTTTGTAATTCGGTAAATGGTGTTAGGAGCTATATTCATTAAGGAATGCTGCACACAACATACCCACCTTGAGAGGCCTACATAAAATTGATCTTTTGGAAACTTAGTTGAACACATTAGATAAATCATTAGTGACATATAGAAAGGTCCTGATAAGTAAAGAAAAAATTAACTTTTTTTGTTTTTTTTTGTTGGTTCCTCGCCTTGTAGGCTATATGGGATTTTCCGGGCCAGGGGAGAGGGTGGGGGATTGATGCCGAGATTAATTTTTGACTTGTTTTGAACTTGCTATCTACATGTTTCCAAACAGACCATGGGCCATGGGCAAAGCGTATTTTCTAACGCGTTTGCCCACTCGGCCATCCCGCCACTCAAAAAATGACCTTATCGTTTCCACAAAAAATTTCATTTAAAGTTCTGATCCAATAAAAATTTGACTGCATTTTTTTCGCAAACTAAAACTTTATATCACTCAACAGTATTAGGTACTTGATAAAAATCTCTTTAAAATCTAAAAAGCTGAAGTATATAAATATATTTATTAAAGTTTAGAATTCTTTTGGATACTAACTACAATTTTTTATGGAAAAATCAGAAAAGTATCTTTTAATCGAAAAGACAAAAAAAGCCTATGCTGTATCTTTATCGAAACTTTTTGCCGGAAAATTTACGATGCGTCCTGTATTTTTTTTTTCTGTATTGATTTGGAACTCAAGTATACCACACAAGAAACGAAGAACTATGATAAATTAAATATGGGTGCATCCTACCTAGAAAAATGTAAAAATAAAAACAACTTAAAATTCAAGACATTAAACTTTCGAAATATCCAACTAAGATTCTAACGTTTCCACGATTGAAAATTATTGGTTCTTATACAACATTGGATAACTACTATTTTAACATTACGTGTCTTTACCCAGAAATGAAAAATAAAAGAAACTATTGTTTGTTCCAGAGATTTAAATTTTGGTTGTTGAGCCAGAAGGATTCTTCCTATCCGGTTAAACTAGCAAAAGCTCTGGTATGTTTGTCCAAAGTAAACAGGAGTCGGAAGTATTAGAGCAAAGCGTCTGTCTTTGTTTTTCTCCTTTTGTGTTAATGCCCATCCATTTCAGAAATGGTAGTGGACAAATTTATAGAACAGTCCAACAGGATGAGTTTCCCATCAAACCCAGAGCCCATTCAAATATTTTTATTCCTTCTTTTTAGAATATATTTATTGAAATTAACAACCGTTTAATAAAAATATAAAAATTGCCTAAATGTTATATAACAAGAAATATTGCGTGAATAGGTATGTTGAGCAACTACCCATTGGTGAAGCACTCGAATATAGATTTTAAGTTTGAAAAGATCCCGAGAATGTCTTATTTTTAAGTTGACTCGGACGATTATCAGGAACAGAGACGAAATAAAGCATTGAATCAAATGGATTGGAATGGGAATGGAGTACATTAGAATAAAAAATATAGATAATGAAAAACCGGGACATTTTGAAAAAATTTCCATATAAATATCTACATCTATCTATATTTTCGAACAATACAAAACATTCAAACGTAGGAAAATGTAGGATCACGCAATTTTTAATTTTTTACTTTCACTTACCTATATATGAAATATATAGTAAGTATTGCGATCGTGAAAATTTTCGACTTCCGGTTTTCAACGGAAATACACGTTTTGGGGTCCCCTGAGTCAAAATAACCAAGTCCCGCGAAATGGTCTGTCTGTGTGTGTGTCTGTGTGTCTGTGTGTCTGTGTGTGTGTGTGTGTGTGTGTGTGAACAGACTAGCTCAAAAACTATAAACCGTGCGAACCTGAAATTGGGTATTTAGAGTATGTATATGCCCACGATGTGACGGCAAAAATTTCATCAAATTTGCTCAAAGGGAGGGGGTACTTTATTTAGTAACTTTTACGTTTTTTTTCGATTTTCTCAAAAACGGCTCTAACGATTTTGATTAAACTGAGTATCTGATCTATTGATATGCCCGAGATATGACTGTAAAAATTTCATCAAAATTGATCAACTGGAGGGGGGACTTTACTTAATAAATTTTGTATCATTTTCACGTGTTTTTTTAATTTACTCAATAATGGTTTTAAAGATTTTGATCAATCTTGGTATTTGATGTATTTATATGCCCGAGATATGACTGTAAAAATGTCATCAAAATTGATCAACAGGAGGGGGGACTTTACTTAATAAATTTTTGTCCAATTTTTACCTTTTTGATCGATTATCTCAAAAACGGCTCTAACGATTTTTATCAAAGTCGTTATGTTTAATGAAAATTAGTTGTTATTTAATATCAGGTAAGCTTTATCATTATTAAAATGTTCTGAGGGGGCTTAAATGGGGAAGGGGCTTTTTTTGTTTTTCTATAAAGTACCTTTGTTTTAGTTTATATTGAGAAATTAACTGTCTCTCATCACGCTTAAAAATAAGAAATGGCTAAATATGATATATGAAGAAAATCAAGTAAACATATACAGGAGAAAAAAAGAAAAATATTCCGTCAACTCATAAAACACCTTGAGCTCACGCATGCGCCGTACGCCTTTAATGACAAACCAATGCGTTATAATTAAACTGCTCTGTTCATTTGAGAAGTGGCAATTAACAAAACGCATTAATTTCTAATCTATGTAAGTTGGTAAGTGAAAGTTGTGTGTTGCGCGCACGCACCAGTTTTTTTTTTTGTTCAATCGGAATTATTTTAGTTACCTGCTGTTTAAACATAAGTATAGAATTATAATTTGATACCTTCATTATAAGTTACCTCAGCTGGTGGCTTATTTTGACATTAATGAATATTTTTATTTTCAATGGAAGCAATGCAAGTGATTTTGTTATTTAATAAGAATAAATAATTTCATAAGAATAAATTAAGTTATTTAATTAGATGATAAAAGATTCGACCACGGCCGGTTATACGCAGAGGACTTGGGTTCGATTCCCGGCCGTGATCGAATCTTTTATCTTTTAATTAAATAGTTTATACAAATTATAAATTAATTATCTAACGACAACTAATTACTACACAACAACATAGATTTTCCTTTGCATCAGTTGCAAAATATTTTTACATTTTGGCGCAATGCAGTTTTTAAGCAGCATATAAGCAGTTTATAATATAATATTGATAAATTTGCAATAAATTTCTTTGTGTTACAAAATTGTATCGTTTGCATTTATTCTTGCGGATATATTTCTATTTTCTCATACGACCAACACCAATATTTAAAGTTTTATATCCCCAAGGCCTAAAAATTAGCGATAGGACAATTTTCCTCCTTTTTTAAATATTTTTTACCTTATCAGATCTTAATTGTTATTATAATAGTTACCTACGTAAACCAAAACAAACTGACTGAAAACATTTTTTTTTTTATAAAGTATTGTTTCATGCAAGGAATCATTTCCTCAATAGGTGAGCTTTTGGAATTTTTTATTATCCATCTCCTTATAATGAAGATAGGTGGAGATTATTACTCGTGTATCCCAGGATCGTGCGGCATAGTCCGGCAGGGCCGACAGGTTGCCGAATTGTTGAGCCGAACAAAGCCGAAGTTCGCCGAACCCACCCCCCTCCACAATACTACGTTACTACTAGCTCAGTGCTCTCTTAGTTCTTCTTGTGCAAGGTCGTGCTCTCTGTGTCACCATCATCTCGGATTAACACTAACGCTAACACCACAGTGAGTGATTATGTTGCATATAGAAATATATTTTATTGTTTTATAATGGTTTTTAATATTTTTACCTGACTTGATGCGGGTGTGTTTGGTCGTGCGATGACATTTCGGTGTTAATGAACTTTTCAATGGGGCAACTTTGGTTCGGCGTCTGCTGAGGATTTCATCAATTCGACTTCAAACTTAGTAAAGAACAATTTGAAATATTCTTTTTAAACAGATTAAAATATATATAATAAAACAGATTATATTTTTTTATAATTGAAATTTTAAAATATACCATTCACAAACCTTGCTTATTGTCATTATAGTGTCATTTTAAGGAAAAAAGTATTTATTTATCTTTTTTTTTAAATGATGTTTTAACACATTTTTTTCCAATTTATTTTAAAATCATGTTTAGCCATTATAATAACAAACAATATGATACATAATATATTATTACTTGAATACCTGATAAGTTTAGTTCACAAAAAATGTATTATTCTCATTTTAATATGTTCAGATATTTACTACTTTGATTTAAAATTAAAATAATATCATATTTAAAAAAATATAATATCTTAAAAAAAATAATTATACCTTAACAACATGGTTTACTTGTTATTAATATATCACAAAGTCAGGTATGAAAAAAAATTAAATGGTCAATTCAAACTGTAGATATTCATTAAATACATGATTATGCATTTTTTTTTTTATATACACCGTTTGCAAAAATATAATTAACCACTACAATCCAATAAAACTGTGTATATTGTATATGCATAAATATAAATATTACAATTTGAGAAAAAGAAAAAAAAAATTGTAAGAGAAAAGAAAATCTTGGGAGTAGATTACTGTTTTAAGTGCCCAGCAAAGATAAAGTTGCTGTACCTACTTCGAAATTGCCAGAGCATTCTCTTCAAGTTCTGATCTGATAGATTGAATCCAACCAATAACTTAATTAATTATCGATTATTTTTTAAATATAATCTAAAACTGGATTTATTAGTCATTTATTACAATTGTTTTGGGTTTAACGTTTATTTAACAATTTTACTGGCTAATTTATCTATTGTACTGTACTCAAAATAGTTATGTACATTTTAATAAATTAAATTAATAAATTAAATATTCATAAAATACCTTTTAAATTTGAGTAATATTTATTCAAAGTAGTAATGAAAATAATATATCTTAGAGCGAAATAAAAGATAAGGAATTCAGAACGGACATGGTGCTAAGACCACTCCCTTGCCTCGAAATTATTATATTTTTTTTTTATGAAAGAAAAGGAAGAAGACATCCTATAGCCTGCCTGCTGCCTTTCGGTTTTATTTCATCATAAAATGATCGCAAATGTTCCGAATATTTAAATATTATCAGTATCAATAAAACGGAATTAGGTGTAATTATTTTACTTACAACTTGTAAACATAGAGAAAAAGTCTGGATTTTTTTTAATCGTGTATTTAAAAATTGTTACTTATGAAATTGAATAATAAATGCCTAATAAAGAATACATTGGATTCTCCCCACTTGCATGAAATATGCAATTTCATGGTGACGTTTCTTTTTTCTTAATTTAAAACTTTGAAATATTAATTTATTCAGATTACCAACAGGAAGCCAACATGTTTAATTGATCATATATATATTTGTAATACATTATCTGTGAAATGAGTTTAAAAAAAAAAATATATGCACAACGAGCAAAAAAAAAAAAAAATCTTTTCACTTTAATAAACTTCTAAAAATGTGTATGTGCATTATAATCATTTACTTTTATCATATTATGTCCTGCTTTCGTTTCAGTGTATTTCACAAATTGTTACATTTAAAACTGCTTGCTTTAATTGAAATTGCTTGAATAGTTCGTTGGGTATGGTTGTCACTCAATGTTTCGTGTGTGTTACGAATTATTAACCATATAACACATTTAATTTTTTATTATTTTTTTTAATTTTACAAACCTAATGATTTGACTTATTTATTTATTTATTATTTCTAGTTTACAATAAATAAATAATCTAAATAAAAAATAAATAATAGTGATATGTTTGGCATCTTAGCTGAAACCCGAAGTAGATTATGAAAAACCTATTCAAATGATTATTAGTTTTAAATTAAATTTTATCCAAATTTTGCGACCTCATTATATTTGACAACAATATAGAAAACATTTTTTCTTCTTAGCGCCATACCATGTTTTGTGTATGAATAGTGCTTCTTCTATCTTATCTTATTTCGTTGCTATAAATTATTACAAGTAAATAAATTAATTATAACAAACATCTTATCATAATATACTGACAAAATATTAAAATCAATTATTGCCTGAAAATCTGTTAGAAAAATGGGTCAAAGACATTTTTTACTAGAAAAAACGATTTTCCAAAATAAGGCATAGGTATAAGGCAAAAAAAAAAATTAAATAACCTTATATCCTATGTTTTTTTCTCTGTGTAAACGGTTTTAATTCGTAGTAATTACTGTAAAATACATTTTATGTATTTATTAGAATAAATGCGATATTAATACAATTAATTTTCTTTTCCGAATCAAAACAAATATTCACTGATAAAGATAAAATATTATTTATTATCTGTTTTATTTCCTGGTTAGGGGATAGCGTGTATTATCTTAATCTTAATAATTTATTTTATAATATTGCTCATTAAAGACTGCATTGGACCTTATCTTTCCCTATCACAGCTGGATAGTGAGCTAGAAGAAGCAATTTGTCTTTTATGTCACCAATCGCTAATTATAAAGATAGTTGTAATCTGTCAAGAGTTGAGTCATTTGAAAATATCGAGAAATAATAAAAATATATCTATGCTAAGTCAGCAAAATTCCTCCCACCAAGAAAAAATTAAATTAAAATAATTATGCCAAAATCTAACGAATATAAATTATTCTATACCGAACATAGTGAAGTTAAAATGGAGGCCCGTAGGACACCTCTACTTCAAGGGCATCGGATGACTGTCATCATGATCCCGAATAGTGTCAATGAATAGGCTAAGCTAATCATCATAAGTGCAAATGAGACTGTCTTAAAAGTGCATTGGTCTCATGATGCATAAATGAAGATTAATGTTTTATAATCCTTCGAATACATAAATAAAATTTCTCAATGGGTATGCAAATGTATGTGTATTTATTCACGGAAACGAACCCAGTTTTATGCCTTACCACATTTTACTTCCTTTAAGTAACTTTCGTACAGAAAACGGAATCCATACATATGGGAATCCATACATACTCTGTATAAGATGAGGGGGGGAAGTAAAAAATTGATTTATATTTATTGATTAAATTTATATCATCACTTTTTTTTCTCTTTTTTTTAAACTTGTTTTTCGAGTGGAATATTTATATTGAAGAATTAAAGATAAGTTTTACCAGTTACTTCGTAACTCGTTCAAAAATCGTAAAAATCGTATCTGTATCCCGTTCACAAAATTACAGATGTTCATTTTTACTTATTACAGAAATTGAATATACATATACATATACATTTTGCGTAGAAAACCTGACCTAAAAACTAAATGAACTATATTTTTATCATATGAACGCGCACGTTAACAGTCATTTTACTGATTGAGTTGGAACGGATCAACAATTATTTAATAATCTTCTGTACCCAATATTATGAGTTTGTTGATTAGGTGTCGTGAGCAGCAATATTATTTTTACAATTAACAAAACTATCAACTTGAAATTGAATAGTAAACGAAACGAAAGATCTTATGCCCACTTGAACTCTCGACTTAGTCATGTTGTGAAAAACAGAATTGAAAAAAAATCTCTAATATATTCAAAAAATATAGATAAAATAATGATTGCCAATTTAAGTAAAGTGTATATTAAGAATAATACCTAATACTGATAAATTTCATTTAATAATTTTTTTATTTCTATTAAAAAACAAAATTATCCATATCCCTCCCATTATGATAATACATGTCCACATCAACTATAAAAAAATAATAATAATAATACTAATAAAAAAGAGGAGCTAAAAATAGGCCTTCATAGCTTACAATTAGTTTTTACACAATATTTTTGTAATTCTGTAATATCATTATGTATTTTATTTTAATGGATTATATGTACCCATCATTGTTTCTTGTGTGCAGTGAATGTATATAGCGCTTATGCAATACATAAGTAAATAGATTTTGTTTTTTTTAAGTTTCTAAAAGTGTTTATAAAACTTTTATTTTTATTTTCTTATAGTGGTAGGGAAGGACATTAACTATAATAAATAAAGAGTTGTGGAAACGTTTCTTTTTTCAATATTTTGTTTATTTATTTAGGAAATGACTCTATAACGCAAACAGATAATAGTACTACAATATCGTCTCTTATTTATGGACCAGTAGACCCATATGTTACGTACATATTGCGGTTCACATACACAATCCAGTGTTGTCCTCCGGAATCAATGAAATAGTTGTCGGCGGATTGCATAATTTATTATTATCGTAAATATTTACACTAGAGTGAAAGGCCCGATTAGATAGTGATCGAAGCTCCGCGACGCCAGTTCGTGGGGGGGGGGGCGATGGTATGTGCCCGGGGCATTAGCATATTGAACCTTGTGATTTATCTCGCCGTGGGCAAAAAAAAAACGGCCCAACACCTGGCGTACCTGTGTGCCGAACCCTCATTCGACAGGTAGGCCCCGCCCCCACGTCTGTAATGGGCCAATCAGGGTCCTCGTTATATCTCAGCAGGACTCTATAGTAAACAGGTAGGTGTAGGTGGAAAACAATATGCCTTCGGAACAAAGCCGGGATGAATTATCCTCTCCAGATCTCGAGGACTGATAGTGCTCGCTTAAGGTCACGGATAGTCGGGGGAAACTGCTCAATAAAAACGGAGCGTAAGATTACTAAATGTCAGATCTGGGAGGTTTATCGGAGTATTGCGCCCGACATGGAAACGAAAGAGTCTTGAGATCACTTTTATGAGAGCTCGAAGAATGGTTTTCACGTCGTAGATAAAAGTATGGGGTCGTAAAATCGAGAAACAATGAGGGAGCCGATTTGTCGACTACTCAATCCTAACTGATCTGCTAACATTGCCAAGTGCCTATAAAGTCGTTGGGTCCGTCCGAAACTACGGTTGCTGTCCATATTATTTATGTCAAACATTATTTCGTTTTTTTTTTAATTTGATATACTTCTATGATTATTAGCATTAAGAGATAACAAGAAACAAATAATAATAATGATATATCCACCATCATCAATACTTTTATTGATCCACCTCTTTTATTTAGTATTTTAATAGGTTTTCGTATTATTTGCAATTATAATAAAAATGAATTTTAGATAAAAATGTTAAAACACTCTCAATAAATAAATACCTGTCAAATTTTTGCCCAAACATTTATAATCAAAACGGAAAAAGATGATTTCACTTATAGCAGGTAAGAAATCGCGAGTAGGTACATCTTACATCGATAATCCAAAACAAAATAGCCAGAGATAGAAAATTGGACTTTTCATTATGATCATTCAACAATTCCACGGCTTATATCTCAAACCTTAGTAATTTAGTTGTGGCAATTTTTGTATGCGTTGTTTATATAGAATGCATACAAAAATTGCGTCTATATCTATCTGTTTAATTTTTCCTGTTCCAATGTTTACTGAATTGAAAGTTAATATCAATAATAATCTAACAAAATATAAGTGGGGTGATTACTTTTGTCCGACCTTAAATATTTTTATGTTATATTGTATTTAATTTTATATCAGTAGAGGTGGCCTGGGTACTTTTAATAAATTAAGTGGAAATGCTGACGGTTGAGTGTGATTTGAGTAACAACTAGACCAATAAACCGTACTTCACGCATAAGATCCTCTATAAAACCCTATATATATGTATATGTAAAACCCTATCTGTATATGTTTAGTTTTGATGGCAGAGATATTTATATTATGAGCAAAGAACTAGTGGTTTCAAGGGCCCACAATTTCTAGTTATTTATTTATTTTTTATAATGTTTTCTCTATTTTTATCTGCATTTATCTATAATTATTTATCTGTATGATGTATTTACATATATGATTTTAAATAAATAGGTCATGGCATCGGTTAGCTAGATATATAATTTTACAATAAAATGGAGTGTTTTTCTGCAATACTGTCAAATCTGGTTTGGTAGCGCCCATTTAAGTACAGTTTGATTGCATTGCCTTGGGAAGACCGGTTTTCAAAACCGAGTGGGATTTTTCGATACCCATCGATTAAAAGCAAAGTCCACTGATCTTGGGAAAAAGTCAAACATTTTCTCCCTTGCTTAAGAGTGACGATAAGGGTTTTAAAAAATGTTCTATGATGGGTGCAACATTTCGGATTAGGAAACCCATCGACATTGCACATGTTTCACAGATTTCATTTTAGGCATTAGAATATCGTTCAGGTTTAAAAAAAACAATACAAATAATCTTCAATTTTTTCATAGAAGATTCCTGAAAAAAATATGTATCATTTCTGTTGTATTAGTAAATAAATAGTTAGCGTTGAACATATTTATTAGAATGCAATGTTAAAAAAAGAATTCAAACCACTTTTGCAATGATCTACCCTCCTTTGCAAGATATTCAACATATTAAAAAAACACGAAACGAGTTTTGTATGTATTTAATAAGCAGGAAACATCTATAAACCATCATCGTAACACCAAGACCAAAAAGAGGACATGAAAATAGAAAAATATTTTAATCTAAACATCACAATCTATAATCTATTTTGTAAATCAGTTTATTTGTGGTATCATTTGTATATAAATGATATAATTTACTAATATAAATATTTATCGCTCTCAGCTTTCTATCCGTTTGATAACAAATTATGGTGACAAGTCATTATTTCCACGATATCTAGTTTTTTCTAAAGTTGAAAACTATTACATTTGGACTGGGTAAATATAGCTTATTCCAGCATTTAACATTAGTACTTATTTAAAGATATAACCGGATATGATAGGATTCTTCTGGCGCCAGTAGGACACAGATGCGACGTCTGCTCGTACTATCAACAACCCAGTATCTCACTTCCTAAGGAACGTTGAGATGCAAACCTCATGTACTTCAGATTTATACATTCTTACGTAGTATATATATATTTATATAAAATCCAATGCCGATGTTTTCTAACATCTTACAAAATATAATATATAGTATTATGCATAGTTGTGAAGATTCTGGTATGCACTTTTATTGTTTTCTGTTCTGATATTGATTGAATTGCAAAATACATAAATTATTAGACTATCGTATTAATATCAATATTTATCTAACAAAACATTGTTGGGAGGATTACTTTTTATCTGACCTTAAACCTTTCAATGTTTTATGGGTATTTAGAGTGAGCGGAAGAACGTAGGTTACTCTTACTGAAATAAGTAAACAAAACAAGCGGTTGAGCGTGATTTGATCAAATTCACGTCCTTGCACATTAAGTTTTGTAAAAAAAAGAATAAAAGAAACTGATTTGAGAGCTTCAAGATCTGCCAAGGCCAGATAAATTTGAATGAATTTCACTGAAAACATGACTCATTCACCAATTAAGTCTTTTTCCCACGTACAAAATCTAAAGTTTTCTAACATCTTACAAAACTCTAATCGTTCCTTTTCCACTCAGGTAGAAAATGTTTGACCTTTTCCCAAGATGAACGGACTCACTTTTTAATTGATGGGCAACGAAAAATCCCACTCGGTTTGAAAAACCGGTCCTCTCAAGGCAATGCAAGCAAACTGTGTTTCATTTGGTGCTACTAAACAAGATCTGACAGTATTGCAGAAAAACACTTTATTCACATTCATATACAAAGAAAAACACTGTCCCTGCATACAAGTATAGGGATGCTAAGCACAAAACGTATAAAACAATCGATACATGACATATAATACGGTAAATACATTTGTTATGTTTTTCCTTTATTTTGTTGTTCTTTTTTTGTTTTTCATATTTTACTGTATTACTACAGCACTCTTATAGTTTAGTAATAATTGTACGTATAATAATATATCCTTCAGTTTTACATATAAATCATCCAATTAAATTCATATATAATTACACATTACTCTTTTGCATTGAAGCCAAATATAATACATTTTCATGAACTCAAATGGTATTAAGATTAATATCTATCAAATTAAAATCACGCACTTACAACATTTAATGTACCTATACGAAACAAAAAATTGGAATAAATCAATAAAATAAATAATAACAAATAGCCAGCCTATTATTGAATAAATATACTTAAATATGTTCTCGAAATATCACTTATAATAAATACAAGAATTCTCTTGAAATTTTTTGTTTTTTTGGAATTGTTCCTCGAGATCGAAACCAGAGGCCTCCGATGGTAAACTCGTTCCCCGGAAAACATCTTGCGGAATTTATCTTATGTTACTTAAAAATACAAAATATTTAGAGGTGTGGGCATAAATAAAAAAATAAATATATGTATAATAAAAATAAATTACACACCTAGTATTCTGATATGTTATCTAAAAGATTATTATTATTCATTTTGTAATAACATATTTTTATTTAATGAATGATACTGATGAATATTCAGCCTGCTAAGTCACCCTCCAAAATCTGTGACCATGAATAGATATATTCCACTTCGTTGCATTACATAATGCCATTGGCAACGCTAATATTAATTAATCGATCTGAAAGTTTTATATCATTTCATTTTATTTATTCACTTAATTTCATTTATCTAATATCTGTAATGTTAAAACAAAACACTTTGAATTAACAGTGCAGGAATTAATTCTGTAATTTTTGTTTGAAAAAGGAAAAAATTTAAAATTTTACGATGCAAAAAAAAAAAAAACTAATAATATCTCTCCCTCTATAATAAACAATAATAACTAAAATAATAATAACAACCACTTAAATCACGAAAACATCAAGAAAAACACGAAAGTTAAAAATTTAATAATACCTAACTATATTTTGGAAAATTATCATACTGGAAAAAAGAAAAAAGTAATACGAATAGGAAACATTTTCATGAAAAAGAACTTAAATTAATTTTCAATAAGGAATTTAAATTTATATGGTTTAAGAGTCGAAAAACCAAATTAAACATCACATTATAATTTTTAATACTTTTAATTTATTTTTCAAATTTAAATGTTTTACTGTTGGTATATATTTTAAGAAAAAAAATACAGTCTGCTGATAGACTTTTTAAAATAATAATGTGTTGAAGTATGTTTGAGGGAGGTCTAAAATAATACACACCAATATGAAGATAATTATAGTGATAGTCATCCAATATTAATACTATTATGCAGTATAAAATTATAAATGTAATTGTTAATTAATCTTGTAATATGTGAAATGTTTTAAAATCTGTGTTTCAATTATATTTAATTGAATATATAATTTATCGGTAATATTTCTTAATGTATCGGAATCAGAGAGCATTTCAAAGCCTTCTGTATCAAGAAGCACATAGACGCTAGATAGTGACATCCGTCGGAAAAGATACAGTGTGATCCCAGACTGACATTTCCCAAGAGCAGAGGAAAGTCACAAAAGCTTATTCATTACATATATTGTGAAACATATACATTAACCTTTTATGAAATAAATAAAAACTAATTTGATAATAAAAACAATTGTTCTTAGCCATATTTATTAATTTTTTTAAATTGAAATTTGTATAAAAGGGGAAGGGGGATGTTATGTTGAAGCATTGTTTCAATTGTTCCGTATTAAAATGTTTTTCTAAACTCAGATCATTTCTAAGGATCGGAAGAACATAATTAAGTCATTATATATATCATATCTTTAACAATCTCCCATTAGTACAAACTTCTTTGCTAAACTTCCATTAACATTCATTGTGGGAATCTTAATGAAATGTATTCGAAATTTCTTTATTAACTAATAAAACTAATATTTCAATTTGTAGTAAATACAATTTTTACAATGAATATTGAAATTCAAATAATTTTACGAAGCTAATTCAAATCATCAGGAAAAAAAATCTCCATAAACAAAGTATCAGAATGAAGCTCACCTAACGAAAAAGGTTGGACTATATGTGATATAATTTTTATAATTTTATATCATCCCCTAAATATTAAAATATAACAATTGGAGAACATTTAGAACACCATAGCTTTGTTCATGCCACAGTTGCAGAAAATACTTTTGTCCAGTTCATTGACCCCAGCTGCTAAATTGCTGCGTTTATTAACTGACAAGGGCCTCATTGTATTTCTGTATTATATACTCGTCCAGGTACAGTCTTCCTGAAGTATATAACATATTTCTTTGTGGAATATCTGCGATTTTGTCACCAATTAATTGAATCTAGTAATTACCAAAATTATTTCTTTATACCTTATTATCAAATTAAAAAACCTTGACTATATCCATTCTAACATATGATCCTTTCAGTTGACAAAACTCCAATTTCAACATTTTACAGGAAAGCACTTTAAATAATAGCTCTCTTTGGGAAATTTGTACTTTTTTATTTTGTATGTATATTTCATTCAGTAAACTGCTATGTCTTAATATTTCTGTCATACCTACTATTAAAAAATAAAAAGATATGGATTTTTCTAAGAGAAATAATATTAATATTGCTTACTGAAAAATGTTGAAATTAGAGTTAGTCGTCCTGTCAACTGAAGTCTAATATATTGGTATTTCTTTGAACGAGCTAACCTCCGGAAAAAAATCTTGTTGCATCGGATAGGTCGTTAATTGGTAATGACCTCAGGCTTTATGATATCACGGTACGATCAATATAAAAAGTTTTTTCAAATATTTGTTTTGAGGAGCTTGAAGAAAACGTCGTCCGTTTTCCTCTCATCTAAATATTTGAATTTAACAAAGTTCCTATTTTTTTTTAATAAATCAAGCATGCTGTTAATAGGCTTTACATGCACTTTTTTCTACGTACTTACCCCCCCCCCCCCATCTTCTCTTCCCTCTAAACTTTTTTTTCGACCGCTGCTAGTAACAACTATGTATAATATAGTAGTCACATACAATAATATAGTATACATAAGATAGATCTATCTATTTATCTTAGGAATGATGATTTTCGATGAATAAGCTATTAATAAAAATAAAAAAAGGGAATTTCACAGAGACGTGACGAATCATAATTTCGATTCTTAAATACTTTCTAGAGCTAAAATAAAAGCATAAAAAAAAAATGGGAGTTTCAAAATTGTTGGCATAATACATTAAAAGGATCAGATTATTTTATAGATTTTCGGAAGATTACACTGTTTCCCATATATTTTATGTCTCAAAAATCAACCGTTTCCGATAAAACGCTTGAACAAAAATCAACTTCGAAATAAAAGCCTAGATCCCGCCTGATTGCTGATAAAAATAGGAGCTCAAGCGTCTGATTATACTGAGCACTTTTTTTTAGAAGAAAAAGGGATAAGGATTGTGATGTGAGAATTATTTAAGGGCTATAGTAGCTATATTATTTATATTACATTTCTGTTAAATAAAGTCAAATCTAATAGGTACATATTACATAAAAGGATATCGCCGGGTTCACTAACACTTTAAATTCCTGATTAAACAGCTATTGACGGCAACTGGTTCCTTATCTTTTCGATTGCTTCCAATGCATTTTTATCTTAGATTGTTATTGTTCGATTATTTGCCAAAGCCATTCAAAATTCGATGTATACCAAAAATTATTTTAAGCTGTTATGCCAATTCGATTTTATTGAACCGTTTAATTTGATAAGAAACCTTATAACATATTTTGTATATTGCAGAAGAGATTTTTGGAAAATTTTTCCCTCATTCAATACTTTACCGAATAGTTGAAAATTATATGCATATTTCAAGTAATACCCAATGAAATTTTCTGTCCTAAAATACGTCATACAATCTCTTGAAATGGGGGTATTATTTTTGCTTTTTTAAATCTAATCATTTTTAGTAATATTTTAATGAAATGAGTAGAAGACATATTAGTCTATTTTAGTGCATCACGGAAGCTAGAAGATTCTATCAAGAATCGGAACTGAGTAACTGCGTTAATGAAAGAGAACCGGACCATTTTAATAAAACAAAAACTTGGTTTATTTTTGGCTATGGCCTTGGTTAGTAAAAGCTATTTTTTTCTTTTTTCATAAACCTTTAAGAAATTATGTAAGAAACCTTTTTCTTCAAATTTCAAGCTACACTGTTTGCAAACTACAATAAAATTCATCGTAGCCTCAGATGTTTTAGATTGGCCCTACAATACCTGGAAAGACAGAATTTTTTTTTTTTGTAATCTCAATCAAAGGGTACTAATTGAATTGGTCAATAGTATAGTTTGTCAGGTTGACGGATAGGCAGAATTCATATTCAAAGTAAAGTCCAACGTTCATTCAGGGAGGCAACTCCAACCCCTAGAAATTTTGACTATTGACCAACGAAACGAAAACGAACCGAACGAAAACTACCAAAATAAATAAATTCATATTGATTTACTATCTCTATTAAGCATTATATAAACATTAAGCTATTAAGCATCTCACACCTAGTGTTTCACGAGTATTTTCAAAACTTAATTAAGTACTTACTGTATAATTTTACACAATAAACACATTTCTGTTTCGGGAAGTTGAAAGGTAATAAAAATGTTAATTTTTTTTAAATATTTAATACCCTGTATAAAATAAGTTCTTATTAGCTAATTGTAATAATATCATAACATCTTTCAGAATTTTTTTAATTCGATTGATTAATTTGATTAACGCATTAGTGCCGACGCGGTTTCCTGCTGGTTGCGGTTTTCCTGGATTACGTTTTCGGATGTACCAATTATTTTCTATAAATTTGAAATATAATTAATTAAAATTATCAAGTTTAAAATATGGTATCGTTTGAATAAAAATATATTATTTGTGTGCTGTATCTTAACTTTTTTCTACATACTTCAAATTTAACTTTGCTTTTTTGTGTCGATTTTCCGGAATATTGTATAGCGTACCTGGTTTAAATTTTAATTCATTAAGGACAGGAAAAAGGAAAAAAATGACTGCAAAACATCATTTATCAGGTGCATTATTGTCCCTCTTCGAACCGATCCAATTAGGGGATGGACGTGACAATGATGAGGGAATGGTTTACGGCGGGTCAGCGGGACCGATGGCGTTACTCCTTTACGACCATCGTAAAGAGGGGCCATGCCTGCCACCCTTGGATTTAGCACAACTGCTCTCCTTAGCGACCTCTGCCGATCGTTAATCATACCCCCCGATCCTCTCGTTAAGGGCTGTCCACGAAGGATAATGGGTTCTCGTGGTATCGAGGTGTATTGGATGGGATTTGGAGACAAAAAAGTGGATACCTACTTTAGATTTTTAGGTCTCCTACTTTTTGGTTTTTAGCTCGGGTCTTGCAAGCGATAATTATTAACACGCCGTTGACAACAACTAAAGACGTAGCAGTTAGCGGATATCCCTTACCTTTCATTGACACAAAGGCTCGTTTGGAGTTTAAAAGCGCCTATGCCAAGGTTGGTCGAAGGAGATACCACTGCAGATCAAGGTCCTCAACGATTGCCATGTTTGCTGTTCTTCTTGTCATTGGCCAAATCTCATTTCGTAGCAATGATGTCCGCTTCATTTGAATTTCGAAAGTAAATCCATACTTTAACAGTTACCGAAATTTCAAGACGAAAAAATATATGCAAAACCTATGAAGAAGATATTGGTGAAAGGTTACTTTTACATGTCTGAACAAAATTTGGATTTATAGTTTATAGTTACGATCTTTAAAATTCAAAAGATTGTTAATTAAGTACTTAGAGACCATTTTTAGAATAATCATAAACTGAAATGACTGATTGCAAAACTGCATTTTCTTTATATGGCACTGTTGCTTTTAAAACTGGTAGACACAAGTCCGGCCATTGGGTTTATTTTCCATAAATCGTACCACAGGAGGCATATTTCCTCCATTTCACCTTTTAGTTCTCCTAAAAAAGTTCATAAAGGATGAGAATTGATAGAGGAATACTTCTGTTCTAGGATTCCATCCTAGCCCAATTGTGTGTATTCAAGCGGAGTGACATATTTCATTATCAACTATCCATCCTACAAATCTTAAGATGTAGGTCCCCTAATAATTTACCCTGAATTTCTATTCAGGTTTTGCACCTCCTTCTTAACAGCAAGAATTCTAAAAAACTATATTACATCGTTTCAGCAGTGAAAATAACTAAGTAGAATAGTAATCTAAATATCATCGAAGTCGAAGGTTTCATAATTTCAATATTTATTCATGTAGTGACAGGTACACACTACATGACACTTCGGCCGATTCTAGGCATTATAATTATAGTGTTGTCAATAGGATCAATTATCTTATTGACATATAATCTTCATTTACATACAATCGGTATTTATTTAGAATAAATTAAAACGATAAAAATTTCTGATGTATTATAAGCTCAAACAATAATCATATTTAATCTCAAGACGGCTTGAATGAATAGTTATAAAACCTTTATTATTCAAATAATATAATAATTGTATTTCTTTTTTCCCCTTGAATACCTGATATTATTTCGATAGCATTTAGTGGAATATAAGAAATTAAAAAATCAAATCAGCCTTTAAAGGGAATCATGGTGCGGCTACCCGAACCGAATGCAACTTCAGCAAGCACGTGTATTGGACAGTGTTTTAGTAAAACGCTGGCTAATCAACTAACACGAAAGAAAAGATAGCTGCTAACGATTGATCGAGATTGAATTACGAACCGTAAATATTAATGTAGCTCTCGGTAATTAAAAACGCATGTAATTAATTACTTTAACTATAATAATATGCTGTGATGATTTATATATAAAGTTAATCAATAATTAAATATAGGGTAAAGATATAATTACTAGAATTACCTATTATATAATTATTCCTGTTCAGATTCACTACACTCAAATAACATAAATAGTAACTCAAACTTATCGAGCTGGAACAATTGCATATATTATGTATTCGTTGATGCTAAGCAAAGTATTCAACCGCTGAAAAAGTAACAAGGTTCAAAATTGTCTTTCTTTTGTAACCTGAAAATAATGGGACACGATAACAGTTCATGCACCGCCTTGCTGCTTAGGAAGACTTCTCGAAAATCAGAGAAAAAAAACGTATTGACGTTGGTTACTTGAGATAATGTTCAAGGCGAGCTGTTATTGAGAAAGTTCAATGCCCAAGTTAATTATTGTTCTAGCCTTGAAAAGCTTTCTCACAAATTCTCCGCCTTGTAGTCTTCAGTAGGAAAAGTTTAGAATGATTATCATCTATTTCTATTAAGTTAAAGGAAGTACGAACACTATAAGCGCATCTAAATCAGCAGTGTTGCGAATTTCGTCAGTGCTGCGAATACTATTTAGTGTAAAAGAATGTGTAAATCGACCTCTATAAAAGACCTCTGACCCCAAATGTTCAAGATACGCCACCGCCAAAGCCTTTCCTAGCCATTAATCATTTATGGGCTATTTCGGTAGTAAATTAAAAAAGAAATACCCTTAAATAAAACATCGTCCATACCTAGGATTGCAAGTAAAACGATATTTGATACTTGAGTTTTATGAAACCTGAAATATCTTCCATAAAAGACAATCTAAGCTACTGGAAACCTTTTACGGGGTGCGGTTCCAGATTCCTGGACTCCATTGTCTATTGTCTGTTCCCTATAATTGGATTTATTTTTGAATTCTTGTGCGCAGTACGTCAGCCGCCGTCAGGGTGAGTACTTCGACAATGGTATTTTTTTTCTTATTAACTTGGCTGGAAGGGGGTGAATATCGAGAGGGGACTCAGGTTGCCCTTGATTTCCTCAAGGCTATCTCCATACAATCATCAACCGATAATTCTCTACCCTTTTTAGTTCTCGTTCCTATCAAATTCCTTTCAGACTAGAAATACCCAAAATTTCTAATTTTTGTTCTCTTAAACTCCTATTCACATGTGTCAGCAATCGATCGGCAAATTAATATGTCAGGCTGTTTTAGCATGAGGAAAGGAAAGTGCCAAGCAGCAACTATTTTTGAGCTTGATAATTCAGGAGAGGTCTCTCATCCTACTTCATTTTAGCCTCCTTTCAACCGGAATATCAGCTATGTCGCTAATTAATCTATTATTATGTCCGTGCAATTTTCTTCCATTAAAGCGTGTATAAAGAGATCGCATGTGTTGGTCGATTGCTGGCTGTTTTAAGTCTGTATGTAGAGTTTTGTTACTTATTTACCAGGGAGCGCCGTTATTAGTATGAAACATTTTAGTACGTCCTTTGATTTTCAATTTCGATGATTTGGTAAATCATCTATCTTTTAATTGAGGCATGTGGGCCCCAAATCATCCTTCAATGGAATATTAATCCCAGGTGGCGTACTGAGTCCGTTTCAGGAATTTGACTGTCTCCAATATGAAGTGTTGGACATGGGTCGCGTCGAAGTGCGAATGTTATATGTTCAGATTGTATTGTATTGTATCAATTGTATTTTGATTTTCCTCCGAATTTTAAAAAGAATTGACAGTTTCTATTTTTGTAAGCGTTTATTCAGTGAATTAATTTGGAGTGTTCGTCAATGGTAAATAAAAATAAGTGATAACCATCCAATCAGGTAATTATCAGTGCAGCTGATTCATCGATAATATATTGGTTGGACCCAACCTATCCATTAGGTCCAACGCCAGCAACCGTACAACATCCATCCAACTATAGCCCGTTCCCATAGAAAACGCAATTACTAACCATAGAAATCCTCTTAATTAGCAGATGGAAGCCCTTAACGTTTCCCTCGTGATCGCTATTTATCCCGGCCTAAAAATAGAAGAAGAAGGAGAAGATGTAATAAGAAGAAGAAAGATGCCGAAGAATGGAGCTGTTGATGATGCGGATGGTGAAAGTGGACAAATAAAGAAACGCCCAAGGCCACTCGGACTGGTGCTCGCATGGCTACCGGCCCGGTCTTCTCTCTTTCGGCAAACCTGTAATTATGTCATTACTATTTTTCTTATGGCTCACAGAAAATTTTCTTGTATCTTATTGTTGTATGACTACTTAATTCATTTTTGTCTTCTTTAATAGCCGTTTTACTACTGTTAATCACTTCCCATCCTCGCATGAACCGTAGCAGCTGTGGCATCTAAACATTGAAGAAAATCCTTAACGAACTAAGCAGTGCGAAGTCGACAAGACACCAAGACATAATCTACGATCGGGTTCGGGGGCCTCAAAAATAAATCCGCCCCTGCCTCCGAGTTGTGTAGGTTACCCTCTTATCCACAGTATCCTTCTTTACTTTTGTAATTCAGTGCCTTTAATCAATACCCCTTTTTGCTAAATTTACTTTATTGCCAAAATCGCATACTACTTGAGGTGAGTTTCTTAATTCCATTAGACCTTATAACTTTCTCTTAATGGCTAAGTCCGTGTGGTCTTTACCGATCTTCGTGATTTTTACCTAATAAAACACATTCTACACACCTGGATTACTCAAATACCCTTCTAGCGTATCAACTTTTTAAATTAGGATCTATACTATTAATAAAGAAAAATTCACATTGATGCATAATTTTTGAAGATTGGATCTCCCATTTCAGGATTTCTTCCCACTATAAAATCGGAAAGGTTTAGACTATAATATACTGACATGTTTATCTTGTACAAGACCCTTATAAAACCAGTAGCCGCTTACTGTGCTGAAACATAGACGCTTAACAAAAAAGACATAAACCTGCTAGACAGGTTTGAAAGAGTTATCGAAGCGAATTCCAGGACCTTAGTGGTCAGAATAGCGTTTTGCCAAGAAGGAAAATCAGTGAACTCTTTCGGCTCTACAAGGTCATCAGGATGAACTACAAAAGATTTTACATGAATTTTGAACAGGCGCAAATTTATCTAGGATATTTCCATTTAAATTTTAGGGGGTTTGAACATAAATTCAACTTGTTTGATTCTGAAAAAAACATTTTCCATTTAAATCCGTACTTTATTTTTAAGAGAACTAATTTTTTTTTCCTCAGCATTTTGCCTTTGCGGGTTGTTAAATGGCTCTATAAATGACGTACTAAGCAATCTCTGATATACAGTACACTTTATTTGATTCGCTCAACTCCTTGGCCGTCCTCTTTGAGAAACAAATCGAAAACTCTTGATCTTGGCCAACCACGTACTCTCACAGACTATTTCCAGCGACATCGGAAATAAAACATGAATTCTATTCCACAGTGGATTAGAGAGCCGCTATAAAAACACGGACGATTTCCATGGAACGACGTGCGCAGACCGCAAGCACACGCGGATGGTAATCTATCTCTTGGTGGCGGAGCGTTTTTTCTCTATGCAACGACAGTATAACTTAAAACCAACAACCAGCTATTACATTTTTTTCTTCTTTATTTGTTTGCCTACATTGTATTGTGAAGCTTACTTTCTGGAAAGTAAATAGCTGTGGTTACAGCCAATCTGATAAAGAGTGGGTTTTCGATATCATTATTATTTACATATTTTTTTAAAAATCACAAATATATAGAAATATATACATCGTCACCAAAAAAGGAAAAGGCTGTAACCCACAATTTGGAAATTCTTAGCAAATTACTATTTCCTAATTTTTTTTTTTTTTGACTTTATCTTAAGAAAAATTTTGTTTACTCGTAAGTGAAGGTTGGTATTCCCTTACTGTATTGAAAAGTATATATAATCCTATGATTAAAATTAGTTAGAAAATGTGGATACCTAGGTAAATGAATACCTAAAAAGTCTAAACGAAATACAACAAAGCTTTTATTTATTGGTAGAAGTTTAAGCTGTATCAGATCACTATCCTGACCTGACGTGAATAATAAAAATATTATCAACAATAAACGTTCACGACTAAATATCTGAACTTTTTTTTATGTAAGCTTTCAAAACACTTTGGTATCTCTTGTCTTTGCCATACGCCAAATACATAAAGGTCTTTTTAAGCATTCCCTTACATAATTTGTTTTTTAAAGTTCTTTAAATTGTTGGTATAAATATGCAGGTATTATTTTCTTCAAATTCAATTATTCTAAACTTTATATTTTCTCACAGAAATAGTATTTATTTTATAGCTTATTCGTCAAGTTTCCCCTAATCTTTTCGTTTCAATAAATTTAAGATGAAAGCATTTGTATGAGTCGGCAAAGCTATCTTACAGTTCTAGATTTTCCATTTATTAATAATTGACACAAGTTGTTATGGTTTAGCCCATTTATCAACACATATTTCAATTCTGTTTTTAAACTATTAATTTTGATGCTGCATAGCTAAGTCATGTCTCGTAGAATTTGAATCCTCCAAGTTGCAAAACTAAGTCCCAAGTAAAACTTTCGCTGACGACACTCCTTCCTAGTAGCTGCTACTAGCTAGTAGGAACGGATGAGCTACGACTTTGGTTACTCGCTGCGGGTGCTAAAGCGAAGACATGGGCGGGCGGCCGCAGGGGAGGGAATGCGACCGTCCAAGACCGGTCCTCGACTTCCTTTTTCATTCCCTCCGATCTTGGCATTCCTATCGTCCGGATCTGTCGGCCCCGTGAGATACCAACTCCGGGGTCTTTGGTCTGTGTGTCATCGCTTCTTAGTTTATGGTATCTATTTCTCTAGGTCTCAGATTCAATAGCATAATATTTTTTCTGCCTTCGTAATTTTCCTGTATAGATTATGCCTATCGATACTTTAGATGGCATCTTCAACCAATTAAATATGCCTCGTAATAAAAAATCTAGTACTGCTATCTAATCGGAAATATATCTAACTCATTTTATGGAAAAATGAACAAGGCCCAATAGACAAATCTACAAAATTTAGTAATGGTAAGATGTGAGAAAGTGTTTGTGTGAATAAATAAAATTAACTCTAGGATTTTTGCCCTGTAATTCTAGTAAATGTTTTTAGGCCATTCGCGATGAACATGAACAAGTAATTTGGCTTGTATAAAGTACATATGGGACTTACACATAATCCATTCAGAATTAATAGGGCAGGAGATAAGGCCATTTGTCTAGAGGGTTCATTCCCAGAATCAGCTCAACTCTATTTCAGGTTTTTGAGAAAAACCTTACAGTTGTACAATTTTAACAATACAACTGTATTAAGAATTCTTTATTTTTTTTTTTTTAATATATTAAAGCAAAATGAATAAAACGAAAGAAAAAAAAATAGATCCTTCGGAAATTTAATGGTACGCTGAATTGGCGCTTTGTTCAGGTAACCTGAATATGACAACCTATTTGCCGGACAGTGCCTAAGTAAAAAAAAAGAAAAGAAAAATGGGACAACAAATTACGTTGCTGCATGGCACATTTCTTTTATTGTTTGGTATAATTATATTTTTGTAGAATTATATTAAAATATTTTCTAGGTTGAACTCATGCATACTAACAGATGATAAAATATATTTTAATATTAAAGTTTAATATTTTTCAAGAATTTGTAATACATTTGTAATTGTGAGATCTTATTATTATATATTTTTTTTTGCAGGTAAGTTCAGAGGATATTGGAGAGAGTTAGTGAGTATAACGTTAGTATTTATTTTATTTTTATTAAACGAAGACCTCATTTTCTTCAAGATTATACCAATAAATAAGATTTTTAATTTATTGAAAAAGTCTGAGTGGAAATTATTTTCTAAAATATTCTTTTGTGTGGAGTTTCACTTTTAAACACGTGTCATTTTCAAGTCTAGTAATATTTGTAAGTGGAATGAGCTCTATGTTATTATTAGAATTAACTGTTTCTATAAATATTTGATTAATTTACAGCTTATAATTAATTAAAGTATAGCATCTGTTGTCTTTTTCGTTTCATTTTCATATGGGACATTTCTTCTGTCAATTGAGACAAATTCTTGTTTTCTAGCATCGATAGTAGCGAAGATATGAGCGTTAAAAATTTCTGAAATTCAGTTAAATAACATTTATCAAATTCGTTGAATATGGCGTGCTAAGTTTCATTTCCATGTTCCAATGTTCCGCGCGAGGTTAGCAGTTGTTCTGAATAACTTATAAATAAAAAAAAATAGTATAATAATAAGCGACAACATCAAGGCATATTAAACATTCGTTTCTATTGGTGAAATTATGAATATCCTTTCTTGTACAAAACGTGATAAAAAGTTGCCTGGCCTAGAAAAAAAAAATTAATTATTTGTGCGTTATTCCTTGCCTTTATGCAATAGGGGCTTTGGCAGCATAACAGTGCTGAAACAGCAGTCTAGGAAAAAGTAAAATTAGGTAATTGTGATAAATTTCTTTTGCTCTTTTACCTATGTACCCTATTATAGCATTAGTTGTATTTCCCGTTATGAATAAGAGCAGCCACGAATAATCGCTATTGATCTCTTTTCAATGCCAAATTCCATGATGCCAAATTGTAATCCGAATGGTCACATTCTTCATCATTGATCTCGTTATCGTGCACCATTTAGACTCTATAAAAGCGCATACTTTCGATTGAGTTATGCTTCCTTTCGATATGACTATTCCATTTCATGTTGTTGAACAATACATCTATGTACTTGAATTACGTCTTCTCCTAATGCTTAAATTCAGAAAATATGCCAATATCCTTCCCAAACATCTATTTATAAGTACTAAAAACTGAAGAGAAATTCAATTTAAAACGACGCAATTTTATAAACTAAGAGAGCACGAGGAACAGAAGAACTTTCAGACGAGGAATAATTTTAGAAATATTCCGCCGTCTTTGCGAATATTGTGTGCTATAACTTCTTAAGCTCCTTCATCATTAACAACGATCCAAGGATAGAGGAATGACTCGATTTCGTCGAGGTATAAGTCTCCACATATCCGTTTTAATTGTACTTACGTTTATATCTTTGATTTTTCGTCTTTCAATATTTAAAAATTCGTCGTATCAAATATTTTAATTTGCAAAGGATTTGAATAAAACAGATTCACGAAGAAGACACCTCTTTTGTTGATTCACTTTAGATTAGATTGTTGAGAAGCGAACACTCACGTTGGAATTATTAGAAACACAAAGGCTTTTATTTAGAACCGTGGCGAAACAAATATATTTTGCGCCAGTATCATTTAATTATTCCGGTATGAATCATTTTGAGGATTGGGCACCGCTGTTAGGCTCCTTGCCCAGAGGACATTCGTTATGAAACACTATCTCGTCCCAACTAACTATGGAGGGCAAATCCTCGTGACTAAGGCATCTGGCGAGCACAGGGCATCTGTGAAAATATTGCCCAACTACCCTAGGAATACAAGAACAAAGATGGTACACATAACTATGAAAATATTAAAATAACTCTGATTAATGAATAAGATCAAATACGTGAATCATTAGATCTATAAAAACATAAATTATTTATCAATTTGCCCTTTTATACTATCGGATAATCTCACACAGAGGCGTATTTCCATCTTTGAGTCTTGTTGCGGGTTTTTATATGAGATGATTATGAAATAAAAAATAAAGCATTACCAAGTTTAACAATCCCAAAAGTACTTGCCTTAAATGGAAATATTTTTGTGTAACCCAAAATAAAAGAAATCGCTTACTAAGCTAGTTCAGATTTAATTAATATATGTGTTTATTTTTACGAGATACATATTTTAAAAAATTATTTGACTTGCTCATAGTAATTGAAATTTACATCTGTAACAAAAATACAATTAAACCTCAGCAGAAAATAAAGCTAATGACATGAAAATGCTTGGTGTGAAACTCAACCCATTGTAATTAAACATGGATATAAAGAGACAGATTTGGACCAGTATAAACTTTCTGTATGTATTTAATTTCATATAACATGAATATAATACACGTAATGGTTTATCCGATATCCAGGAAATACCAAGGTTGGTTTATTCATTTGATGTTATGCTACTAATGCTAATTAGACGATGCTACAGAGCGAGTACTAAATTTTTCCTGTACAGTTATGGTTATGGTTAGGTTAGGAATCTAACGACTACCTGACATCGCACAGGCTGGGACCCTCCATTTCACACAACCAATCCTAAGTACTACATGACCCAGGATATCTAAATCCTTTTAAAAAATCTGGTGCGTGCTCGCAACACACAACTTTCACTTACCAACTTACTTAGATTAGTAATTGACGTGTTTTGCAAAATATCATTTCCCAAAGTCACACATTTTTCTACATTCATATCTTATTTTTGTTAATCGTTAAAGCCGTTTTTGAGTAAATAAAAAAACCCCGTGAAAATGATACAAAATTTATTAAGTAAAGTCCCCCCTCCCGTAGATCAATTTTGATGAAATTTTTACAGTGATATCTCGGGCATATAAGTACATCAAATACCAAGTTTGATCAAAATCGTTAAAACCGTTTTTAAGTAAATAAAAAAAACACGTGAAAATGATACAAAATTTATTAAATAAAGTCCCCCCTCCGGTTGATCAATTGTGATGAAATGTTGGTTATCACATCACTGGCATATAAATACATCAAATACCAAGTTTGATCAAAATCGTTAAAACCGTTTTTGAGTAAATAAAAAAAACATGTGAAAATGATACAAAATGTATTAAGTAAAGTCCCCCCTCCGGTTGATCAATTTTGATGAAATTTTTACAGTCATATTTCAGGCATATAAATAGATCAAATACTCAGTTTAATCAAAATCGTTAGAGCCGTTTTTGAGAAAATCGAAAAAAACTTAAAAAGTTATTAAATAAAGTACCCCCTCCCTTTGAGCAAATTTGATGAAATTTTTGCTGTCACATTGCGGGCTTATACATACTCTAAATACCCAATTTCAGGTTCGCACGGTTTATAGTTTTTGAGCTAGTCTGTTCACACACACACACACACACACAGACACACAGACAGACACACACACACACACACAGACCATTTCGCGGGACTTGGTTATTTTGACTCAGGGGATCCCAAAACGTGTATTTCCGTTGAAAACCGGAAGTCGAAAATTTTCACGATCCCAATACTTCCACTTACTATATATTTCATATATAGGTAAGTGAAAGTAAAAATTCTAGGGCTCCTTGCCGAGCTACGAATCATTAATCTTGGATTAAATTGCTTTTCATGCTAACCACAATACCATAGGTGACCAATTCAACTCATATTTACAAAAAAAAGTTCATTCAATGCATGTTATCCTCTAATCATTGAAATAGAAACGGGAGGAAGCGGTAAGACAAAAGTTTATATTTCTTTTTATTTCTTAAGTTCCCCCCCCCCCATTATTTGGTCGGGGTAATGCCAAAGTAAACCAAGTACCAAATTCCATATTTTGAAAAAAATGAAGTTAAGGTTGTGTTTACCTCTTCTATTGCTTTTAATTTTAATTTTTAATTTTATCTTATTCAAATATAAAGAGCATGATTAAAAAAAAAAAAAAAAAAAAAAAAAAAATTTAAAATTTATTAAATTGGTTTGGCTCTTGGTTGACTATGGTTATATACCGACGATATAAAAATAATATTCACAGAAAACTAAGTGATGAAATTTGACTAAGTGATTGTTATTGAACAAAAAGAAAAAGAAAAATTGCATAGCATTATTCCTCAGACTTGTGATTTTTTCAATCAATTTGGGCCTTTAGATATATTTTATTTTTTACACTGGCATAATATACATCTATTTGTAATTATAATATCGGAGGTCACCCTCTTTTCAAGTAGGTATTGCTTGCATAGAGGATCACGCACGATTAGCCGAGCACTAGGAAGCCTAATCAGCTTTCCTCTCATCCTCTTTACGCTCGAAAGGTATTCGAATTTATTTATTTTTATCGCGATCTCCCACCACGGGCGAGTTGCCGTTAATTTATTGACGGAATCAAAAGAGCTTGGCCGGCTTCCATCCAATTATATAGTAAAATAAAAGCTGGTGGCCGGCCCAAAGGGGATCATCCCGTTGTTTTTTGTCAGATTGCATTAATGTTGTAAATATCCCGAGTCTATTTGTGAGGGGTTGGAGCCTTTGAATGGGAGGCCCTTGTAGAAATAGAGGACAGCGCCGAGCCGCCCAAAAACCCCGGCGTCCTCCTCTTGTCTTTGTTTGTTCTAGAATACAGTTATCTTTTAATAGCTCTATTGTCTAGCTCTCCTGCCAAAATGCATTTAACGTGTATTCTAGTCCTTCTCGGCCTCTACAAAGTATGAGCTTGTCATTCCAACTGCGAACCTAGCTAATTCCTGATCATTTGATATTTTTTGTACGGTAACGATGAAGAGCAAAAAACTAAAAAAAGTAGCACCCCGATCGAGTAGGTGTAATCAAAGTTCTGATTTGACGTATACTGGGTGTCCCAGACCTAGTGTAAAAAAAAAAAAATGGGTAATACTGCATGTTAAACGGGGTAGAATGGCGCAGAAAAGAGTTTCCTATCTCAATCTGTTGAGGAGATAGAATTTTTTTTGTTTTTATTTTTAAAATCTTACTTTTTTTCTGAAAAATGACTGTTTTCTCTGAAAAATGACTGTTTTCTCTACTTTGGTTTAGCGTAGAAACAAAAACGATGGTATTTTCTTAATTAGCATTAAATTTTCTAACATATGAGATGGGTTTGGTCATTTTAAATCCACTTTCAGTGGGACTTTTAATACGCCGGGAGTTTATATAAGTAAAATCATTAAAATTATTTGACTTTTTTTTTTATTCAAGCCTGAATAATAGTATTTATAAATATATATAAAAATAAATTCCAATTAATAAATAATTAGATGATTTACCTTAATGAAATTGTAGTTAATTATTAAATGTTTTTCAATGAAATAAATTGTTTTATTTGTCAGCTTTAATTCACACAAGGCATTAAGGAAAGCTTGGAGGAAAATTACATAGTAATTATAAGAGAACCTTTTTTTAAAAAATCCTAATTTTTAAATTCGTTTTTACATATCATGGATTAAAATTAATTCTGTTAGCGTACTATGAACTGGTAATTCTCCGTCGATTGCTCATAATTCTTCTGAATTGTTCTTCTCGCTTTTCCTTGTTAGGAATGTAATAGATTTCCGAGAAAGGGTAGCCATGAGGCCAATACCCTTCAGGCAAAAGTCTAATCGTTTGTATTTGCATTTTAAATTATTTTAATAAATTTACCTAATACCTTTGGGAATCTTATTGTAATGAAAAGTTCACATTGAAGTTTATACATATATTTTATGAAAGCTTGAATGAAGAATACCTTTCAGTTTTTTTCCTTTCGTTCATATGTTTGTACATACGAATAAATTTTCTTATAAGTTAAAATTAAATTTAGTGGAAAATAAAGAATTCTCGCCAGTTCACGTTCTTTTAAACATTATATATGCATGCATATAAAAATAAATTTTCGAATTGATTGCATCCTGTTGCAGTGTCAGAATATATTCAGTTATGTTTTTACATTGCGGCGGATATTTCGGACAAATGTGTCCATTTTCATCACCTAAATGTACAGTGCATAATTAATTTTATCATAGGATGCAATCAATTTAATATTTTCAAGTAAATGAAGCAGTCGACCAAGAAAACATAACTTTTCTTAAAAATTAAATTTAGTGTTTTCTGGGATAGCAAAATAGAAATACTACTAGAGACTTTTTCAACATAAACTGATAAATAAATAAGCTTCTTGAAATATACTTTTTATAGTTTCATCGAGTAAGGAGCATTTTCCCTTGGATTTTTATAAGAAAAGAGTTGTAATAAAAAGTCAGCTAAATAATATCTCTTGATCTTTGGCCATCGTTTTAGGACTAACAGCCTGGATCACGAACAGAAACAGGAGTAGAAATACTGCAGCACGTCGTCGTGCATGTATTTCATATATATAAGTTTAGGGCATGCATTAAATTTACATAAAAAAAAAATCTTTTCAATGGTTCTTGAGGTTTTCAAGTATTATATAATATTTGTCCTTAATGTAGGTTAAATGATGTTAAAATATTGAAAATCTGGTGCGATGCGCGCAACACACAACTTTCACTTACCAAATTAATTTCATTAGAAATTGACGTGTTTTTTTTAAATGCCATTTCTCAAAGTCATGCATTTTTTCCATATGTATTTACTTATTTTTGTATTTGCTCTTTAAAGTAGACTAATTTTTGTTATTATTCAATAAAAGTTTTTACTTGCGATGATTCGGCAATGCAAGCATAATGCTCCAAGTCGTCTGATTTTATAATTCTCTATGTGGTTGTTGAAAACTTTACAAGTTACTATGAAACAAATAATTTCCATTAACTGAACAGAACATCTTTAATTACAAACATCGTCTGTCATTATAAAGGCGTACTGCGCATGCGTGGGCTCAAGGTGTTTTACGAGTTTACGGAATATTTATCTTTTTTCTACTGTATATGTCTATTTGATTTTTTTCATATTTCATATTTAGCCATTTCTAATTTTAAAGCGAAACGAGAGACAGATAATTTTTCCATATAAACAAAACCAAAGGTGATTTATAGGAAAACAAAAAAGGCCCCTTCCCCATTTAAGCCCCCTCAGAGCATTTTAATAATAATAAAGCTCGACCATATGAGACCCGGTATTTATCAATAATTGCATATCGTCCGCCACGTCAGTTCTTCTTGAAACTTTGCATTTTTATCTATAAATATATTGGATCTCATATCGAATAAAAAATCATTCCCTACTTATTATATTTACGCACATCCAAAAAATAATATAAATACAGTTTATATAATTTCTCTAAATTTATTTTTATTTTTATTTATTTTATCATACCGTTTCCCGCAATCAAATTTGTTGTTATAATGACGTTTTCTATTAGCACATTCCTTCCCCGACTCACTGAGCAGCTGGCAGCGCCGACCGGGAGCCGGGCTGAGAAGAGAGGCATTAACGAGGATCTGATAGAGAAGGATCTAATTGCCGCAGAGACAATGGGCTGTGGTTTTATAAAAAGACCGCGGAGGGACACATTACAGCGGCTATTCTAGGTGTCATTGTGCCAGCTTCCCTTTGTTCTTCCTCGTCGGGTGTCTTCCCTTGGCATGGCTCGTGTCTCTCGGCGGGAGTTATCGGGAGCGAATCGCTGGGCTTGGTTTAGGCGGCGGAGGTTGTTTCCTTCATAAAAAGGAGTGAATAAATTGTTTATAAAGTCAAAACTTTATTATTACTTGTTGAGAATATTTAAACAACTTTTTGAGTCGGTGAGAATTTTACCGGATCATAAAAATTTAATTTTTGTTACCATTTCTGAAGAGTGGCTCATAGGCATGGCCTATTTTGAGAGGTTATTTGACGGTGATATTATCGAACTTCCATCGCATCCTTTTCAGTAAAATAGAGTCTTAATTAAGTTTATTTAATCCAACCTTTGAACTCCCGCTCTCTAAGCTCGCTCTTCACAGATTAATAAAACCCCAAATCGGTAATTTTCTGTTAATAATCGGGGTGAAGTGCGCCTTACTGAACGGTACCCGAGCCAATTTTCAGGAGTACTAATTTTTTTTTGGTGGGGGACCGTATTTTTTATTAATTTTAGGTTATATGCTACGTAAATCTTTTTTCTTTATACATTTCTATTTTGTTACAAAAACTGTGGAGAGATCCTAGAGAAAACCACCTGTAAACATACAGAGCTCTATAAATGTTCATACTTTAGTATTCTGTAATAATCCTCAAATTGTTTTTATGAATTTTATTTCAGCGGTATAGTTTTTTTTTCCTAAAAAAAGGGAACTTTCCCGTGAAAAAAATTGTCACTAAACCTCAAATTCGTATTGAGCTCCCCCGAAAACATGGGAATGCAAAATATCAAAACTCAAGGTGAACCCCTTTCGAGCCCCTATACCCAAATCGTAATGAACAATTTTAATGATCTTGATTATTACCTAATTTCGAACGTTACAAATTATTAAATGGAATCATAATTTTTTGAGAAAAACATTATGCCTCCCATTTAAATTAAAAGAATAAATATTTCTTTACTTGTGATTGATATTAAAAGTGCCAGCGGTACACGTAGATATTTTAACTTAATGGGGCTATTGTGGACACAAACCTGTTGAATATGGAATCTTATTAAAGCTGACGATGGTGAATTTGACGATCCTAAACTAACTTTCCCACGACGTATTAGGTGCGCTTTGGCATGAATGGCAATATCTGCCGCTTATCCTATCAGTTTCAGATCAGAGAGAAATAAATACGTTTTAGAAAATACACGACGTTTTATAATTTGAAAATAAGAAAGAAGATTTATAATGTAAGATTTTATCAAAATTAATCTATTACAAATCGAGGTTTTAAAACCAATATAAGCTTTGGTAACATGGTATTATTATATCAACCAAACATAGAACTGAGGAACTAGATACTCAAGAGAGATAAATCTATATCGAGAAGTATACTATAAAGGAAAGTAATATTAGCAGAGAAGGAATAATATAAAAGATATAAAGAATCTCAGTATCTCTAATTTGTGTCAAGAGGAGACGGGAAAGGCTTCGAACAGAAGTTATAAAAAACAAGATGGTACCAATTAGCAATAAAACTATTTTATTCACTTCTGACAAGATCTACAAATTCGAATGGCAGATACATTTTAAAGACATGTCTTTGAAAACTCTCGCCATGATGAGCAATATTTTCTGACTATAAATCCCATGTATGGTGGCTAGGAATCTATAAAACACGTCATACCTGTAGCATTCTGTAACTCTCATCATTAACGAACATCCTGGTTTATTTATTACGGCCATAAGTTTCCTTCGGAATATCACCAAAGAGGAAATATATGGAGTCCTCGCGAAATGGATGGCATGATCTTTAAACTAGACGCCAGTCACGGAAGCATTGTTGCTAGGCTGTTGCAATTCCTTTCGCCTGTTATAATGTCACTTCAAAAGAGTTCATCTTCTTCAAAATTGCTCTGATCAGTGTTTGTTTGTCTTACACCTACTTAATCTTTTTCACCTATGTTAATGTGTACATGTATTCTTTTGAAAGATGCCTAAGAAAGGAAGAGGTGATGTAGGACGCTGAGGACGAGAGAGATGGTTTAGAAAGGTCGGTAAGAGGAGACCGGAGCGCCCATCTGTCGTGTGACGTTTGACCTTTGGGGCCGGACCCCACGACGCCCTTGATCCTCGCCAGTCATCCCCCCCCCCCCCCCCCCCCCGAAGGAGTTCAAGACTTGACGGGGCAGTTCCTGGGGTAATTGGGGCTGTTATCCTCCTGTCAGATCTGCAAGCGAACTGTTTCAGTTATTGTTCCTTGAGAGGAACAATAAGGAATTTCTCTGTAGTCAGTTAGGAGATTGACGTGATACCTCCATTTACTATAGGGGCACTTCGTTAAAATGTTGAAGACGTTTCGTAGGACTTCAACCTGTCACTTGATTTTGGCGTAAAAGACCATTTACGGAACTACTCTAAAGTGTACTTGGACGCTCTCTAACTGCTACTATAATGAAGCTTGGCTTTTCCAAAAAAATCAAATATATGGTAGCATGCCAACACTCTTCCTACATTTAAATCCCGCCTGTACAATCACCTCCTATCCACCCAGTTTCCCTAACGATTGTAAATAGTCTTCATAAATTCTCAATTTTAACTTTAAATTGGTGTAGGCCTTTACGAGTTATTTATCTTTAAAATATAACTTCAATTAATTTTATTTGCAAATAAGTGTATATATGTACATATTGTATGCTGCACAAACTTACTTCAATTTATTTTATTTGCAAATAAGTGTATATATGAACATATTGTATGCTGAACACACTTAGTTATTTTCAAGTTAAGTCAAAAAGGATATTATTTATTTTTAATTTTTTCATCACAAGAAAATAATTTATCATTTATAATTTTTTCTCAGCTTTTTTTTCTTTTCTTTCTGTTTCATTTTAATTTGCTTCATTTATTTATAATACTCTAAGGCACTAAAGCCTATTATGTTTCTGTATAATTTGTTCCTAAGGGACTAGTTCTCGGGACAATCAATGAAGAGTTTATTATTATTATTATGCTGAATAGTTTACTCCATAAATAGAGAAATTGGCATCGGTTGTCAATAATGAACTTTAATGAGGGAGCAATTGTCGCCATTTTCAAAAAGTGAAAAAAGTGGTACCCATGTAATTATTCCGTTTAGAGAAATCCGGTAGGTTTAAATTTGTTATGCATAGGTATAAGAATAAAATTTGCCAACTACTGCTTTCAAATGTTGTTTATTTTACATGGAATTTAAAAGCATGAACATTTGACAATTTTCGGATCCAACAATATTTAACAGTATTATTTTAGATATATTGTTCAATAACGTATTTGTATTGGTTTTTCCGCTACGGTAAAACTCCCATTAACTGGTTACTCATTCATTTTATGTTAATCGTCAGTATAGTAGAAAAAGTTAATACTAAAAAAAATGCAGTGAATCAAAGAATAATTTAATAAAATCATAAATAATTATAAATGTATGTCTATATTTACCTTTTTATAAACTATCCGAGCAATGCGAGTTTAAATTTAAATATTACTGAGAAGTATGATACCTTTGTTGTATACCTACAACCCCCAACCCCTGACGCTATTTTTAAAGTAGCTAAGCTGTTAAAGTCCTACAGTTTCTTCAAGTAGTTGTTTTTTTAACGATCTAATCACTCATCCCTCTATAAACAGTAGAAGAGCTAAACTTTGCATAACACGCAAGAATTTTATAGAAATCTGTAAAATTGTTCCTTCGTAATTTATCGTATACAATTTAACGGGCCGTTATACGTCTGGAGTCCTTCCAACTCTACTATAAAGATACAAGCTTCACTTTTATTCCTCCCTGGCACGATATGATAGATTTGTTTTTGAGTGGGAATATGCAACAAGAGTTATTTTTTTATTTATTTTTGTAAAACTATTCTTGTACAAAATCAATTTATTATACTACCTATACAATCAGTTCCATTCATTATATTTAAATTTACTACATTAACCGTGTTGAAAATTTTTTTCAATCTTAATGTGTGTGTGCGTGGAAAATTGAAGTGAAATAATATTACGTTCACTACACATATCTTCTCAATTAATTTAGTTTTTATGCCATAAAAATTATCTTAAATTAAAAAATTTGCCGATTAGTACTGAACAAAAAAATACTGCAACATATCTTCCTCTATTTTGAAAAAAGAAAATATCTTCCTCTATCTGTGAAAATTGATAGTGAAAAAATAAATTATACAATATTTGAATTAAACAAATAAAATAAATTTGTTGTATGGCCTCTAGAGGGGAAGGGGAGCATTTTGAGAAATTTATTTAAAATCGATGATTCAAAAACTTTGATTTACAGAACGTTGATTTTCATATATCTTAGTCAGCACACAGTTAAGTTTTTTTTTTTTTAAGTTTAATAAATTCTAAAAAAGGAATAAACTTGGTTATTTAACTTGTTACGGCTGTATTGTTGGTTACTATATATTTTTTCTAGTTCTGCCCTAAGATGGCAAAAAGTCTCATGTCACTTTTTTCGTTTTATAACGAGACGGCATTAGCCGGTGGCTTTTGACTAATTGCAATTTTTCTTAAAAACAAAAATAATATATCAAAAGACTTACTATTTTGCATCCTTATAAACAATTAAGAATAATGAATAAGACTTCAGAATGTGAATAAACTCGCTTGTTGGTAAAAGTGGCATATATGTCATTTAGCCATCTGAGAGCCAAGTTACTATTTCATGTTAGCAGAATCATAATAAGCCTATTTGTAGGATTAGTTAACTAGTCGCTAAACGATTTAACGTTTGAAAAATAATATAATGCTTACCATTAAATCATTGTGATTCTATGCTGATATTAAAAGGGAATACTCTGACCATCAAGATATATTTAAATTGTTTCGGAAGAACTGTAGTTATTAAATGAAAATTAATCCACTAAATGTAGAAATAATATAAAAATAAAATATATATTTGGTTTTTTCTTTGACAAAATATGAATGTAAACAAATGATTGGTGAATAAAAAAATTATTGCCGTTCGAGAACCCTAATTTTTTTGTTAGTAACACTGGAACATTAAGGGGTCAAAAGCAAAAAATAAATGGCCCCAATAATTCGTTTTATTATTACATTCCTGACGATTATAAAAGTTTTTCGGATAACCATTCAAGGATACATTTTTTTTTTCATTTTTTTTAAAAAACATTTAAAAAGTCGGGATAGGGTGTAAATGAATAAATATCCAC
Source organism: Aelia acuminata (assembly GCA_911387785.2). NCBI lineage: Eukaryota > Metazoa > Arthropoda > Insecta > Hemiptera > Pentatomidae > Aelia > Aelia acuminata. The sequence continues at coordinate 94,100,871 of OU426981.1, read as the reverse complement.
TTAATCAAGGGTAGACATACAAAACATTCTAAAAAATTATTTTATTCATGAGACAGCAATAATTTTGTGTGATTTTCACAGATCTGAAGTTTTCAAGTTAAAAAAAAAAAAAATTCTACAAAAACGTAGTACAAAGTTTAAGTTTTGTTTGACATTTAAAAAAGAAATAGAACCTTATACAAATGAAATACATTATAACAAAAGTCTCATTATACTGAATATAATATTAATATTAATAATGCGGAAACGCATCTCAAGGACAAACTTGGTTAATGCACTAAATTAAATTACTGATGCATATTAATTATGTAGACGAATTAGTAATTAATGAATAATAAAAATAGTCAACATAATAACGCCGACCAGTACATTGTTAGAATAACAAAATACAGTACTTTATCTGTCTTAAAGTCATTAAACGATCTGCATTTTGCACCAGAATAACCAATGCCATCCTTACTACATTGCCCTTCCAACGTCAGTGGACACCATGACGTCAGCACCTTCTCCAACTACTATAAATAGACATGCAATCGACTGTAACATATTGTTACAGTTATAATTAAATTTATCTCCTTGTAATCGATAATATTTGAAATAAAGCATAATCTGTGAGTGTAGTTAAATAAAAAGACTAAAGTTCAATGTAACAATGTATAAACAGAATTTTTATTAGCTGTCGGGTTAGGGTGTGAATATGCGACCGATAGCTAATCTAAAAATAGCTATAGCTATAAAAATTCCGTTATTAATAATTTATATTTAAAAAAATAACACGAATCAAGCTGATAAATCGGATCCTGGAATGAAACTAGGGATTTTCTGAAACACTAACAAACGTTTTCCTCTTAAGACAACAAGAGAACTAGAAGAGATTTATACTGACGTAAAGAGGAAGTTAAAAAATAGCAGATAAACAGTTTATCCAAGTGTAGCCGTAAAAGATATAAACCCATTTCAAGTTTATACTGAGCAGATGGGTTCAATGTTCACAGTGTGCCCTACCTACCGAGCACATCAGAAGGCATGGAATATTACTGATGTATATATATATATAGACGAAATTATGTATTTACTTTCTAATGCTAACTAAAAAGCGATCACTTCCAATTAGGATTGGTAAACTCTCGATATACGCCAACGAAAAAAAAAAGAATATATAAAAAAAATTAATAATAAAAGTAGTAAGAAGTAGTAGTAGTTGGAAGAACTCTCTCATTGCTTATCTATTTTTTTATCATAATTTTTTTTAATTCAAATATATTTAATATAAAGAGCGGATTTTTTTTCCAAATTAAAGTATAATTTACACTTTCGTTACATCGTACATAGCATAAATGATAAGTTTTTCAAAGTTTTATTCTGTGAGTAATTTGTGTTGATATACCATTGTAGTAGGTCTCTCAGCCATTTTCTTTTCAACCTGAGTCGAATCAGGATTACTGGGAATAGGAAGGGGGATATGCGAAGTTAAGAATGTTAAGAAATAACATGGTACATCTCAAATCACACGATCCACCAAGTCATGGACGTCCCAACAGTAAACTTATACATAAAAGAGAAATACATCAAATTTTACTCTTCGACCTAAAGTCACCCAAAACCACTCGCCCATGTTATTTCTTAACTCCTAGTGTTTATTTAATTGATTGATTTAATTTTTAAAAAACTATAGAATTGGTTAATTAAGCAATTTGTATGCACAAAATATCAATGATAAATTGTTTGTAGTTACCAGCAAACTAGGAAAATGTATAAGGTTTGTACAATGTTTTTTGTCTTTTTCGGATTAAGATGTATTATATATATGTAATGTAACGACAATATGAATAAAAATAACTATAAACTGATGTATAGTTGTAAACCATCATTAGCGAATATGAAGCTTACAAAAAATGTTTGGAACTCATGTTATGAACTTTTAAACAAGTAACATTTTATTAATAAAAAAAAATACTCGTTTTTCCGGTCTTAAGATGAAGTAATTTCCTAATCAGTCGCTAAAGCGAGATTTTCAGTTGGGATATGTAATCATATTTCTTTTTTCTTTCGAGAAAATAATTAAAAGTTATACATGTTTTTTTTTTTCTTTCTCCTCAGAGCTGCTTTTAAATTAAAAAAATATTGACATTTCATTTTTTTTGTTGTTGTGGGGATATAACGAATGTCAAATTATAAAATCCTTGACTATTCTTAACACCCGATTAAACAGCTTAATAGTAATTTGAAATGTGGTTCATATTTTTTAAAAATAAATTGATGCTGTAAGTGCCAAATAATTGATTTTGGGATAAACAAGAAAAAAAAAAAACTAGTATCTCAGTTCAAATTAGGTTACGGAAATAAGAAATAATATCAGAGACTCGCCCAATCATTAATATCATTCTGCTAAATTATTTCAATATTAGTTTGTTCCATCTCCAATTTCTTCTATGACGGGTGATTAGCATATTTTTTCATCAAGCATCGAGAGTTGTTTTTCAATAAAATCTAGTTTGGATACGTTAGGAAAAGTGTCTTATTGAAAGAAGAATAGGTTCTTCAGTGGTTTCATAACGCCCATAATGGGCACTTACAGGGGTTGTTATAGTAAAACATACAGCGTTAGTGATATCTGTTGCAGTTTCTAGATACATACAATGATCTACAAGATCGACGCTTGCTACTGATTCCATTAAATTTGCGATGAATTTATATCATTGTCCAATTACTTTTTCTTTTCTATTTTTCTATTTTCCATTTAAATGCCTCATTTATAAAGAAAAAATATTTGTTGAATTGTTTGCCAGTTTTCGTTATAGCTTATACTCACCATAGTGAGGGGAGGTATAAGAAGATTGGGTAACTTGCAAAGAAAGAGAAATGAGAGGATTTCCAAATTAAAAATGAGATTATAAGAAGAAAAAAGAGAGCAAAACCAAGATTTTGATTCGCAGTGTCGGAGGGCGTAAGAAGGTCCATTCATTATCTATATCTGATGATGAAGGAATATGAGAAAAGGTATGGAAGAAATAATAAAATAAGTATTTACTGGTCACTTCTTAAGATATTAAAATGTTACAAGTTTGCTATCAATTGCTTTATTTATTGCACATTGGTGCAAATGCAAAAAAAGTTTTCAATGAATAATCATCATACAATGAATAAATACCAGACTTCTTTTGGTATCGACTTTAATTGAATTCAGAACTGTGACGAGCGTTTTAAGACTAGTAATTAAACACAATTGAGCCATTTATTCGACGAAGGCCGGGGTGGCGGTAGAAGCGGCACAGAGGTAGGAACAATAAGAAGAGGCGAAGATGGGAAAAGTGAAAAGAATAAAATAAGAAGAGCTATGAAATTGAAATGGAGAAGGAGGAAAAGGGAGGGGGTAGGAGGAGGTACCTCTACCTGTACCTGTATCGGCACCTCTTCGCTGTTGATGGCTGTCGTAAAACCTAGCCAGGTAATTAGTGAGCTAATGGCTTCTGCTACCGTCTCTTATCTTATTGTACTTCCATCTATAGTATTATAGTACTATGTAGTACTACAGAACTTCAGAAACCTTATCCAATGTCAGAGTGACATGTATTATATGCATGTATTATGTAGTTGTGGAAAAACTATTTACAGTATTATCGAAGCAACCATCGATTCCACTCTCGCCCTCCACTCACCACTCTGACTGGCATACTTGTTACATGTTTAGATATATGCATATAGGCATTTTCGCTGAAGTTTTTAATAATTTTAAGACAAATCGTGCCTTCGTGGGTTTTCAAAAAGTAGAAACTTTCAGACCAAGGAGAAGAACTAGAGAAAAAGTAAACCGCTATTTTCCTTGATTCCGACTATGTTGGAATACGGGACTGGGTGTCATTATGAATTTTACATAGAAGAGAAAAGGAGATTAGTGACAGGCTGGAGTTAATTAAGATGTTCTATAAATTTTATCGTAACCTTAAATTTAATCATCCAAAGGATTTATTTTATTTTTTACGGTGGTAGTCAAAGTGACGCAGTCCAACGCCACGATGTTATCAACCTTCCCTCGATATTGTCATGCTATGAACAGACGCCTTCATTATAATCATCAATAGTCGCACGAAACATATTATTTTTACAAAACCTGTCTTTAGAAGTGAGTGACTGTCATATATGATATATAATTATTACATGGTGGCATTATTACATACCGGCTTCTAATGTTCCAGAGTAGAATTCCCGCACGTAAGCTTAACCGAACATATTACATTTAGCTTAAATTTATAATTTAAACTCACTTGAAACATTAAATCTTCAAGAATATCCACTCCGGCATGAGTGACAAAACAGCGGTATCGTGACCCGCTTCGCCTGTTACCCGATCCACTTCACAAATCCATGTTGCGCTGGCAGTCCTTCCTTTGCCACTTCGACCGACATCCCAGTGACACCCGCGACTTGCCCTATCACGTTGTTGAGTAACGGTGACTCCTCGGTTGTAGAGGCATCGGGTGTCGTCCACCTTTGCAATAGCGATTACTTTCATAGCTCATTGCGTAACAGTTCCAGCCACTCTAAACGGAAATATCAGTAATTTACCATCTTGTTTTGCAAAATTGTTTTGATATAGCATAACAATCATTTCGGTAATTTTATTTCGTTTAAGGACAAATTAGGTGATTATTCGGAAAGTAATTTGGAAATATTATATCTTTTTTATATGTAATTAATGAGAATAAAAAGTCTGGAGTTTAAAATATAAAAATATTACTATATAAATATACATTTACTTAAAATACACACTCACACACAGACTATTTCGCGGGACTTGGTTATTTGAACTCAGAGGACCCCAAAACGTGTATTTTCGTTGAAAACCGATGAAAATTATTAGAAGTCGAAATTTTTCATGATCCCAATACTTTCCTCGTACTATACCTTTCTTAAACCGGTAAGTTAAAGTAAACTTCACTGATCATTTAAGTTTAAGTTTCATCAGAGCACGCACGGTTGTTTACCGTCACAAATAAAAAAATCTGGTGCGTGCGCGCAACACACAACTTTCACTTACCAACTTACTTAGATTAGAAATTAATGCGTTTTGTTAATTGCCACTTCTCAAATGAACAGAACAGCTTTAATTATAACGCATTGGTTTGTCATTAAAGGCGTACGGCGCATGCGTGAGCTCAAGGTTTTTTATGAGTTGACGGAATATTTTTCTTTTTTTCTCCTGTATATGTTTACTTGATTTTCTTCATATATCATATTTAGCCATTTCTTATTTTTAGGCGTGATGAGAGACAGTTAATTTCTCAATATAAACTAAAACAAAGGTACTTTATGGAAAAACAAAAAAGGCCCCTTCCCCATTTAAGCCCCCTCAGAACATTTTAATAATAATAAAGCTTACCTGATATTAAATAACAACTAATTTTCATTAAACATAACGAATTTGATAAAAATCGTTAAAGCCGTTTTTAAGATAATCGATCAAAAAGGTAAAAATTGGACAAAATTTATTAAGTAAAGTCCCCGCTCCTGTTGATCAATTTTGATGAAATTTTTACAGTCATATCTCGGGCATATAAATAGATCAAATACTCAGTTTAATCAAAATCGTTAGAGCTGCTTTTGAGAAAATCGAAAAAAAAACTTAAAAAGTTATTAAATAAAGTACCCCCTCCCTTTGAGCAAATTTGATGAAATTTTTGCTGTCACATCGCGGGCATATACATACTCTAAATACCCAATTTCAGGTTCGCACGGTTTATAGTTTTTGAGATAGTCTGTTCACACACAGACACACAGACACACAGACACACAGACACACACACAGACCATTTCGCGGGACTTATTGGACTCAGGGGACCCCAAAACGTGTATTTCTGTTGAAAACCGGAAGTCGAAAATTTTCACGATCGCAATACTTCCACTTACTATATATTTCATATATAGGTAAGTGAAAGTAAAATCTCATGCAGGTTTTATCAGGCAAGTCACAGGTGGCCGGGAGGGGCATGTATTCTCTAATTGAATCTTATGACTCACTCTAGAGACAAGAATCAACATGTACTGAGAAGTGTCTTTTCTCTTTTAGTGTTTTAACTCCGAAAGTGCCGTTTGTCGGTAGATTACCGTCGCGCGCCCCTTTACGGATCTTTTTTGTCTCTAACCATCCGAGCGAAGTTTAAGTATTTAAAATAAATAATTTTAATGAAAATATCTTTATTTGATATGATAAATGTTTTTTAATAATTTTATTTACCACATTGTTACTATGATCATAGGAGAAATTATTGGAGGTTTAATTTTGACAATATTTGTGTTCTCTCTTTAAAAATTTGACCAATTTTCTTTTAGGAATTTATATGATCCTAATTTTCGTACTTAAGTTTTTGTTCCTAATTCTTGTAATAGTAAGTTTTATTTCCTTTCGAAGTTAGTGATGTTTTGTTCTTAATTTTTGTGATGCTAAAATTTCTCTTCTTAAAAATATGTCTAATTGATAATTTCTTTCTATGTTAAGTTTTATGATGAAGTTTAAATGTGTTATGATAGCATGTTTTATACATGCTTTTTTTTTATACAATGATTTTTAACTTTTAAATTTTTTGTTAAGCAAGAATATTTATGACATTACTTTTGTTCTTCAATGTCATAAATGTACAGTTTTGTTGCAAATAATATTTTTAGTTTGCATGTTTTATTAATATTTATTAAACATGTTAAAAACGGAGTTTGAATTCTATTCGTCTTTTCTTCTTTAAATTATATTTCTTTATAGGTAAATGTATTTTTAAAAAATGAATTTGCAAAAAATTGAATATTTTTGGTAAAGATTTGAGGCAAAAAGGCGTAAAACTGGTGATGCGGTAAATTACCGTCATGCGGTTCGGAGGTGCGCCCGGAAAAAGTTAATTGATGGCTGAACTATACCTATTTCTTTATTTCTTCAGAGCGGAATATTAATAAGAATGGTCTAATAAAAGAAAACGCCTCATTATGTATTAGGGATGATATTAGTTAGCATTGGAGTTGTTTACTCCTTCAACCGAAAAACAGTGATTTTGGGAGAACTGAAATATCAGACGGAAAACCGAGTGAGGTGGAGTTTACCATTGCAGCCCTATATCCAACGTGAGATTGAAATCTATATTAAAATATTTTTAATTCGCAGATCGAATAATGAATAAGAAATTTTCCAATGGGAAAGTTTTGAAATCTAAGAAGGTAGCCCAACTTCCAAGCAATTTCCAACAAATGGTCATTTTCTTCTCGATGTTATGGCCGATGATTAGCGGGTCATGGCCAATACATTTCCCGAGGACGTGAGCTGACTTCGTCCTCAACTTCTTTACAATTCTTCGGCTACTTCCGTCGAATGCTCGAGTTTTAAGAGTCCAACCGAAATTAACTCTCTTTTTTCTTTTCACCTTCTCTAGGATTATATTTTTGGCCCAATTAATATTTCTTAATTATATAAAAACTGAAATTTGAATAAAGTTTAATTTTAAAACATCAAACCAGGTTTTCCCAAACCACTGTTTTTGGTTCCGTACTCTCTGGGACTGACTCACAACAGATGAGTAAATTGCCACAATAAGAGATGTGTAGTACTACTGCGTACCCCTATGACCCAGATGACGTCCGACAGACAGTAGCGGTGCACTGGTGCCGAAGGAGTTAGCCCAATTGAGAGCAACTGGTTAATTGAAGCTGTCGCTAAATAAGTCCTTGGCGGAACTGCTCCCTGCCGTAACCTCTTCCTCAACATGTTCAAGCGACAAGTGATCAGAGCCTGTGTGATCATTATTTGTGGGTTGTATATGCACTGAGTTGTTAATTACACAAAATGATTTACTGGAAATAGTTCTGGACTTATCTTACCATTTGTTAAAACCTCTATTTTTAAAAATTCAAATAAAAGAAGAAAAACAAAAATTGACGGTCTCGAATTAATGCCTGATTCATTTATCGTGATTACTTATTTTAAACATTTATTCTCGTCTGATAGAACAGTTCACAATTAATTATTAACACAATTATTAGATAATCTAAAATCTAGTCCTGATGCTTACTCAGCAGATTTCTATTTATTACATATTAAGATGGCATTTATTGGTCAATATTTTTTTTTATTTTTGTACCTAAACTTATACCCTATCCAGTCATTTTATATCATGCGCATTGCTTTATTAAAACCAATTGTATGTGAAAAATAGATTTTCTCATTATATTTATTATATTTCATTATATTTATTATATTTAGGAGCGGGACATTATATTTATTATATTTAGGACATTATATTATATTTAGGACATTATATTTATTATATTTAGGAGCGGGGTAGCCTACTGGTAAGGCAGTAGACTGCTGTGCTTAACGTCCCGAGTTCGAATCTGACTTGGCTTATAATATCTTTATTATTCGCCACAGTTCGTCTCGTGGGCCGAGAGACCCTCCTGGGGCAAACCCAGCCTCTATAAAGTGGGTACCCTTAATTGAAAAATTAAGGGGAAAAAAACCTGGCGGTTGAGCGTGATCACGGTCAAATCACCTCCTTGCACGACCGCTGACCAAGAAACAGTACTCTTCCTTACATAGTACTGCACCCAAGACCCTTTATGGGTTGTAGTGGTACAGGTTTTTTTTTTTTTTTTTATTTATTATATTTCACGGTTAATACAAAATAAGAACTTTCCATAATTATACTTAAAATGTATTTCTGCAAAGATAACCACAGGTACCTAATTTTAGACTAAAAAAAAAAAACCTCAATAAAAGATAAAAATATCACAGAAATATTTTGTATTTATTATCTTTTTAATAAATGGATGCAATTGTATGTTATGATTAAAGGTCCTTGTTATAAGTTTTTTTTTTTTTTTCTGGATTTATTTAATTTGTAATATTGTCTATTATTAAGTACTCTCGTTGCATCTTAACTTTTTAAATTTAAATATCTTGTTAAATAACAACAACAAAAATTATTGATGACTCGTTATCAGAAGAACTTCGATAATCTTCAGGAACAAATCATTATCAACGTCGCTGTTATCAATAGTTGACGTAACATCAGTCTCTGACAAGGAAGATAATCTTAAAAGAAAAAAAAGAGATACATGTTTATAGTAGCGAAATGCATACAGGAATCTCAAAGGCAATTAATTTGTTGAATCATGGGATCCCGGAATGAATGTATGACTAATTGGAAAGTCCGAAAAATGTTTATAGCTTCATTCATTACATTCGATTAACGATCAAGTTTATGAATAAATAAATTAAAAAATAGTTCATCACAAAGTAACAGAAGATGTAAATTGGTTCATCGTTGCTCGCTAAATGAACTGCTGTTTATGCAGTTGTTAATTACTGACGTCACGACATAAAACGTGCATGGCTCGTCCTGTTTTCCGACCACCATTCAAGGAACTCTTTGCAATGGTATGCACATGATCCTATCAACCTATATATATATATATATATATACATATATATATATATATATATATATATATATATATATATATCCTTTTTTTATTTAATGATTTACTTAAAAATATTTTATATAAATGTAATATTATTGTTGTTTACAGGATTGCTCTTCTTTTACGTAGGACACCTATATGTATCTCAAAAAAGGTAATAAAATAAAAATTATGCATATCTATCTATAAAATTATGTTAAAGATTTATATGAACAACCCGTTAAATTATAGTTAAGGTTCTTTGTCATAAGTAAGAAATTTGATTTTTCAGATTAATTTAAACGAACGAAATGATGTTATGTTAATTATTTCGTTGAAAAATCATAATGGAAAATTAAAGAAATTACATTAAAAATCATAAATTCTTAACAACTCTTGTGATTATAAATGAAATATACTCCTTAGCAAAGAAAAAAAAATGAGAAAATAGATTTATTACCCGACGCATAAATATAAATTTTTTAATAGCTGTAATTTTTTTTAATTCAATTAAAACATCAAATGTTTTAATAACAATCAAAAAATAATCCTATAATATATTAAACGGTTCGCCATCTTTGTTTTTTAATTGGATTACTGCCACACACTATATATGTGAGTAATGCTTTTATTCATCTTTAGGGTTGAACCCTATACAAATTGAGCTAGCATTACAGTATAGTATAACATAAGAAGGTATAAATAGATAATGTAACAATAACTGCATTATTAATTATATTAATAATATTAAAAGGTCCATTAGTATGAAGTATTTTTACTTATATAATCTATACTTACTAATAGAATAATAGACTACAAACAAATAATGTTTATGCAGTATAAACAACTATATATACATACTATAAAAAACTAAAAACATGTTAAATATAAAATGTAAACCAATGAAAGCATGTATGATTTACAATGTGATATGGAACACTGTACTATTTTAATATCAACTGTAAGCTGGTTATAATTCCTAATTCTTCGTTAGTTTGTAAATTTCAAAATCAATTTTTTATTACTCAAAATTTACTATCTTAAGTTAAATGAATTAAGTAATACAAGCTATTATAATAAGCATTCCCTATTAATTCTTATTATTTTAAAACAAACATTTCGGTGCATCTATATTGCTCGATTTAACCTATTTTAATGGTGTATTTCGTATTACTAACTGTAAATATATTGTATATTTTCGCGGATCGCTATGGGTTTTATTATTGGCACAACTTCGAATGTTCTGTATAAACTAAGAAATAATATTTTAGGAATGATTTCCTTCAAATCAGTAAATGTCTATATATTCTTAAACTTCTACTTTGATTTGATGTAGCATAATTTAAAAGCGACATTATTAAATTTTCCTTTTTTCGTTTTTTATCTTGTTTATGGAGGTAATATCCCTCTAAATCCAAAATGCCAACATTTCCAAAACGACCTTAGGAAAATCCCGCGAAGTGGAATTTAAAAACCAGTATTTGGAGGCCGCTCGCCTACTCAGAACTCTAGCTAGGCCACGGAATGCGCTCGTAGGTGTCTCTTTATTTTTTGTTTAATTGTTTGCGAAGAGCAGTGAACCTTACACCAAGGCTGGCTTTTATCCACCAGCAACTGCTCATCTGAATGGAGTGTCGTGTTTTTTCATACTTATTATGTCCAGGAGTTTCTATGTGAGTGATCACCTCTTGTGTTCGCATTTCTAAATATATGCACGATAAAAAATAAATAAAGCAAATGTTAGTAATGAAACTAGGAAAAATAAAAGAAAACTAAATGATTGATAGTATAATAATATTTTTTTAATGCTTGACTTGTACGCCATTGTGTAACCAGAGCAATATGAAAATTGGAACTCACAAGGTTAAAAGAAATTATATCAACCCACCAGGTCGAAGTTTAAGTGGTAATCATAAATCCCACTATTAAAACAAAAAAAAAAACAAAAATTGGATTTCATAAAAATAAAACCGATTCATTCATATTTATATAATTAGTTTTTTTTTCACCTTCTCCATTGGAAAATCTAGTAAAACTTTCTTTGTAAATAACAATTTTTATGTTTGTATTCATATATTATTTCTAGTAGGAATTGTGTATAACCTTGTGGAAGTTAAATACGTTTGTAATACTTTACAAAATCAGTTCTGTTTCGTTTAAACCAATTTACCATCTAAGAAAAAAAAATCTGCTAAAACTTATTAATTAACTGGATTAAAATTTTGAATGGACTGCGTTAATAGATTTAGAAATAAAAAGGTGAGGTGCAGTTTCTGTTCTGGTGGAATTATAAAATTGAGACAAATATGTTTTGAGTTATGCTATTTTGAAAGTTTCGGGGATCATGTTCTCCCCTCCACAGCATAAAAAAAATATGTATATACAATAAACAAAAATATTAAAATAAATTTATTTGAATAATAAGAGGAGACTAAAAATTGCTGATGGCAGTGTAAGTTCTTATGTGACTAGAGAAAAATAATAATAAACCAGTATGTCATAATTTGTTGCGTTATTATAATTTTTTGTTTCAATCAGGTTATATTTATAACTTTTTTTATTGGCATTTACTGGTATGAAAAACAGATTAATCGGTTTCCAAAAAAGGGAGAAGGTAAAGTTATTAAGATTTGATGCGAAAAATGTAACTAAAAGTATATACTTAACATTCATTAAAAAAAAAGAATAAAATGAAAAAAAAAAAATACTGATTAAAAATGGTTTAAGTAAGTGTGTCTCCAAACAAGAGATTACCTAAAAATTTAAATTATTGGACTACCAACAATTGTACAATGAAATGAAAAGGTCCTGTATTGAATTGTACGTAATATTGTTAAATACGAAGGTAAAATAAAAAAAAAAAAAAAAAAAAAAAAAAAAAAAAAAAAACTGCAATGAAATAAACTAATTATCGTATTTAGAGCCACTAGCCTAACTTTAAATTCGAAGAAGACATACAGTTGAAAGAGACAGATGTCTTTCTCATTCCCCTCCGAGCTGTCAGCGTAGTCATAAAAACGCTTTTAGAGTGGCCCGGGTCAATGGCCATATCAAAATAAACAATTTCTCTATTCTTCCCTGTATTTTTGGGGCCAACCGATGATGATAAACAAGACGAGATAAAGCTCGTTGATATGGACAACAAACAGCTTCAATTGCTGTCAGTCTCCTAACTGCGATTGTCTTTAATCCCAAATAAATTATTGTATTCACCATGATTTAGGGCCTTATTTATGATCGTTCATAAGGAACGCCTTACTAAAGGCTTCCTTAAAATGCACACCTTTAGCTAACCTTAACACAATTTTCATTTTATAAACGTTCCTTTACGCTTTTCTATCTTAAGGAAACCTTAGATCCTAAGGAGTTCCTATAAATTTGATCTGTTTTCCTTCCTTAATGCTAAGGTAGGTGATTAGCTACCTTTAGCTTCTCCTTAACTATTTAATAATAGTAATAAAAACTGAAAACAAATATCTGGACTTAAATACTTCCATTATCGCAATACTTCCACTTACTATATATTTCATATATTGGTAAGTGAAAGTAATAACCGTTTATTAAGAACAAAACGTCTTCTTGGAATTTTTACTTTATTTATATGAGGTATAAACAACAAAGGAATTTTTAAGGAAGCAATTTTTAAGGAAAATAAAAGTTTTAATCTTGGTGAATTATTTTTCTTTTTTTCTCCTTTATATATTATCAAATATTTTCATATTTAGCCATTCTTATTACTAGGCGCAATGAGAGACAGATAATTTCTTCATATAAGCAAAATCAAAACAAAAGATGTATTATTTTCAATTAATGCATACTTATTTAGTATATTGATAGTATTACTTAAGTGTACAACTTTAATCACAAACATTTTGATGCAGATGCTTTTGAATCTTTTCCATTTCTACACTTCTAACATTAATTATGTTTCAATAGCCAGTATTAGAGCTGTAATTGTAAATATTTGATTAGGTGGTGATATCAACATCTGAAAGAATATAAGTGAATTCATTTTTTTCTTCTGAAAGTAGTACTGTAATGAGCAATTTAATCTTAGTTATTGATAGTGAAGATAGTTTCACTCAGTTACTCATTGACAAAACAAAATCTTGATATGAAATATAGACTGAATCCAATTTGAGAAAATTAAATGTAATTTTAATAGAACCAATTTAACATTTTTAAAGTTTATTTATTTATCTATGCCTATTTTACATAAAAGGCTTTCATGGAATTTGCTGAAATTAGTTGCTGAAAGTTTGGTATAACAAGTTTTTGGAAGAGTGGTGAGAGAAATGTAAAAAGAACAAAACTAAATTAATAGACAACTTTTACTTATTATTATATGAAAATGATAAATAAATAACAGAATCATAATACACGCGAATAAACCAATTCTTTATAAAATGTCAAAACATATGTTCCTCCACTAAGATTTTTCATTAATTAATATGCTAATGCAAAATAACATTATAAAGTAAACAATCAGTTTTTAATAATTCATATAAGAATATGAAGTTTTTGAATATAAATTTCACATTATTTTTAAGGAAACTGAAGCTTTAATATTTCACATTCCCAATACACATCTTTTTATAATAAGTTGGTTACTAATTTACACATATCTAACATTTACACCTCCTTCTCATGAAGAAGGTTGGAACTACCCATCTAACAATATATATCAATATTATATCACAAACATCTTAATTAGAAGAATATTGTAGTCTCATCCCACACTTCTCATCCCACAAGCTAACCAAGAAGAGAAATAAAAGTTTGAGACTAACACTGTTTTATCACACTTTTTCACTCTCATTTGCATCTTCATCTGACAGTAAAGATATCTTGGATTGTGATCCTGAAGCATCCATTATGTTGTTTTGTAATCGGTTAAATGAAACATTGTATACATTAGTTTGTTCTTTTACGCTAACAATGTTTGCACACTATTCAACTTTGAGTGATTTCTACTCCAATTATCAAGTTCTTATAGTTCTAGAGCTGTAATTGCCACATTAACTACTTAAAACACTCTAAACAACACAGTAAACAAGAGTGAAGTTAACACTGATGTCAGGTTAGGCAGGTTACACTTAGCGCGGATTACTCTTATCAATGTTCTCTGATTGGTTGTTTAGTTAAGGTGACCTTAAATTTGCACCTTAATAAAGGCATACTTAGTTAAGGAAAGGAAGTGTTAAGGAAGGTTCATAAAATGAGAATTATCTAAAACACACTTAAGCTTAAAGGTTACCTTAACATGGGAACCAGTTTAGGTTACCTAACTGCTTCCTTAGGAACGTTCATAAATACGGCCCTTAATATCTGTAAATAAATATATTGGGTATGATATAAAAATCTGAGAACTTGAATAAATTGAATTCTGTGGACAACTTAAGTTATTAAATAAGTTCATACCCATATATTAGTAAAAACCCAAAAGAAAAAAATACATAATACTTAAAAACACCTATTAATTGTTTTTGGGCAGGCGAGTTTACTAGGAATTAGTAGCACGTAAAATTCTAGGAAACACGAATTAGTGATAAGTTTTTAATTTTACATTAGCTACAGACACGTATCACTACAGGTCTATTTAGAAAATATCAAAAGGTCTGAATGATTCTATATTTTGTCTGATATACGTCCTCGGGAAAGAGCTTTTGATAAAGTGAATGAATGAATAAACTTTATTTCTTTTCGGGGAATACCCCATACAATACTTTGATAAAATGTACCAATATTAGTAATATAAAGAAAATAATTAAGTGACGTAAACTGGATTATTTTAATGAATTATGAGAAACCGACAAAAAAATTATAAAATAACCGATTAGGTATACCGATGCTAACAGTACTAGAACACCACAAACATTCCCATGATCATCAGAGTACCTGTAATAATGGTATGGTATCTATATTAATTGGACCCCTCCCGGTCATCACCATATGCCCTTATCCCTTCCCGATAAATATTCCATAAACGTCACTGACAATAAGCAATATTGATCGCAGTAAATGAAAAAGGTATCTTTCGATATAAAGGAACAAGGTAGTTCTAAGTTTTTGAAGACTCTTTTCGGAAATTTAATGGGAGTAAGAAATGAACAAAAAACTACTATAGAGCGATAATCACTACAAAAATTACTGTCGGAGGTAACGAACAACTATTAATAGACGATCTCTGATAGGATCCTCCGTAGACAACTGCAGCAGTAAATCAGATTGGCGAACGCTAACGAGTTTGTTGCCTCCAACAAAAAAACAGCAGGGTTGTTGTAGCCGCACGACAGGTGCTCGACCTTATCTCATTGCCTATTATATGTTTTAACTGATTGATTGGTCCACACTTGACGTCCGCCCCGATCCTATAATCTCAAAGGAAACAGATAAGGCTGCAATAAATCACCTGGGCTCACCTTGTTGGAGGATAATGTTTAGGCTTGCCTCCAGTGTCCCAGTCAATGATATCTGAAAGAAGAATATTCTCATCGAATTTATACTCCAGGGGTGCCCAACCCTTTCGGCACGCCTGCTAAAATACCATACGCTGTGTTACAGAATTCGCTCGCTGTTGGGCCATTAGTTTTTAATTTTTCATCGGTTCTTGATATAAAAAAATCTTTTTCTAGAAAGAAAATACTTTTAGACTCGCATTTCTTTAAATAGGTACCAGAATTACTTCATAAGTTAAATTCAATTTTCAAATTATAAATATGGACCTAAAAAGACAAGGGCATGCGTTATATAAATCATTTTAACTTAATTATAAAATATTAATATATATCTTATGAAATTATTTCGAGTAAGATAGGAGCGGTATGTCGTTTTATTAATTGTTACTTTCACTTACCTATAAATGAAATATATACTAATGGAAAGTATTGCGATCGTGAAAAATTTCGACTTCCGGTTTTCAAAAGAAATACAGTTTTGGGGTCCCCTGAGTCCAAATAACCAAGTGTGTGTGTTTAGCAAAAATTTCGTCAAAATTGGTCAAACGGAGGGGGTACTTTATTTAAAGAATTTTGTCTAATTTTTAGGTTTTTCGATTTTCTCAAAAACGGCTCTAACGATTTTGATTAAACTTGATATTTGATGTGTGTATGTGTCCTCGATATGACAGTCAAAATTTCATCAAAATTGAACAATTGGGGGGGGCACTTTTCTTAATAATTTTTGTCTCACTTTTACGTGTTTTTTTTTTTTTTTTATTTACTCAAAAACGGCTTTATAGATTTTGATCAAAATGGGTATTTGATGTTTCTATATGCCCGCGATGCGACAGTTGAAATTTCATCAAAATTTATGAAACGGAGGGGGTACTTTATTTAATAAACTTTGTCTTATGTTCACGTGTTTTTTTTATTTACTCAAAAACGGCTGTAATGATATTGATCAGACTGGATATTTGGTGTATGCATAGGCTCACGATGCGACAGCCAAAATTTCATCAAAATGGGTCAAACGCAGGGGTACTTTATTTCATAAATTTTTTTCCATTTTTTATCTTTTTTCGAATATCTCAAAAATGGTTTTAATAATTTTTTTATATAGCCGACAGGATTCAGATCAAAAAGCAAATTTGATTAATTCATAGTAAATATTTAAGTATCTTAAATTTATTATATAAATATTATTGAGATGGATCATTTTAGTTCCCAAAAATATGGAACTAATGTAACCAAATACGAGGTAACTAGGAGTTATCTCCTGGTTCGGCAGTAAACGTGTTAAGGCTGATAAAAAAATATAAGTACTTATTAAACTTAAGGGGCTCACCTTATTTATTTTATTTATATAAATTAAATTGAATTAAAATTCATAAAAAACACTAATAATAATATTAAAATAATATACGATAACATCTTAATTTTATTTTAGGGGGGGGGGGGGGGAGTGCAAGGCATGGAAAATCATTAGGCATTTGCCACAGACCCTAATGGGGATAATCTTACCTCTTTTATATGAAGATAAGATTTCAATTTGTTTCTCTAACATGTTACTTGTAACCGAATTCGATACAAAAATAAGCAATTCATATAATTGCATTTATTATTTTAAATTACAATGATCAGTCAGCCCTTTAATTCCTTTGCTATAGGATTCGATTTTATTAATTATTCCATTTAACAATGAACTATATAAAAAAATAATAATTTCTGTGTAATGAAAATTGCACTAGGGTCATTAGTATCATTCCCATTTTTCGTACTTTCCTTGTATTTGAAAAAAAAAACATTACAGCAGTAATTAATTCTTAATTGGAAATTACTCACAAAATGTTCTTATGAAGGTAATACGTTTATAATTTATTTTAACTATTATCTTAGTATATGGCTCCTGAGAATAAGCGTGTATGACGCTTTGTATTTTTTTTTTTAAAGGATTTTTTATGTTGCGACAAAAGGTGAAGGTGTTTGACGATTTGTTCTTGTTTTATTGTATTTTTTTCCATACGTAGTTATTATCTCTCTAATTGATCAATTAATTAAATTACTAATAATAAGTAGTAGAGTAAAAAATTAATCAAATGAATCAAGGAAAAATTCTTTTTATTGTATGTATAAATAGAATTTCCATTAATGATTCATTTTGTTTTTTCTATTTCCCAAGCAAGGTCTCACTTCGCCAGTATTATAACAATTAATATTGTTGATAGGACAGGGTATAAATAAACATTTGTTTATTCAAGAAATGTGCTTAAGAGGGACTGATTGGAATTTTGGCCAGGAGTAGTCAGTTCCACCTGTTCTAAATATATTCATTGAGGAGGAGCCGCACATCATGTGATAGTGCCACATAAATCTAGTCGGTGTGGTTGGTAGCTGTGTGTAAAGTCTACTATAGCCTGTGTATCCATCCGCTGATACATCTTTATTAGGTCCCACTCGCCAAAGAGAAAAGGAATAGGAAAACCATTGGACTGATCCAATTTTTATCAGTAATATATAAATATAAACCATCGGTTATTAAGTTACCATTCCGGAATTAAAATTTTGACTGAAATTAATGCACGCATGATTTATCGATTTATAATTTTTTTATTAAAATAAATTACCATTGTGGGACGTAATAAAATTACTGCAAGAGGAACCTCGACACTACAGCAAACAACAGTTATTGGGAACTCAAATCTTAGATCTTTTAGGATCTAATTTTGAATTTGAATTAACTAATTAATTAAATTACTGTTTGTTTATGCAAAACTTCTTTATATACAAACCCATTTTTTGCCCTTATGATTAACATAAAAAGAAAGCAAATTTACTGTTTAGCGCAACTATATTGATTAGCTTTTATTTTTTATGTAAGTTCTCTTTCAATTTTGAAATTTGTTTGTATATGTACAGGCGGGTTGCCATTTATCTTGATGCTGAAATGATGAATTAAAAAATGCTTCAATGTTCTAGTATTTTTTAAAAAGATAAATCAATTATTTCAAGCGTCAACGAATTAATTTTTTTTTCCTTGTCTGATGGAGGGTTTGACATAATTAAATTAAACTTGGCAATTATTGTTTGTTTTATTGAACTACTGAATCTATTTATTGCAGAGAAGGATCACCTGGCTGGGACCTTACTTTAGTTATAAATTGCTAAACAATTGGCTGGTTTGGTGGCAGACTAGGTACTGTATTTCGCTTCACTTACTATAGTCCAATAGTCACTAAAGCTTTTTCTTTGCGAAATGTTTTTTCATAATAATATTTGCCCTATTTTTGCTATTCTCTTCTAGGTGGGGATTCTCTTAAAGAAAGGGCATATGACCACTCCATTACTACTTAACATATGGATACTTGCCTTTCCCAGTTTTTTGTACATTAGTTATAAATTTGAATTCTCTATATTCGGACAGTTCGCGAATAGCAGCAAAATGGGTCTTACCGGACTAATAGCTTTTAGCAATGTAT
Organism: Aelia acuminata; assembly: GCA_911387785.2. Lineage (NCBI taxonomy): Eukaryota > Metazoa > Arthropoda > Insecta > Hemiptera > Pentatomidae > Aelia > Aelia acuminata. The sequence goes on along the minus strand of OU426981.1, from coordinate 94,081,517 downwards.
ATTTGTCATTACTGAATTCTATAATTAAGGAACTACTCACGTTATTTTTAATATTCACAATATAATTATCAGGGAGAAAAAAATCGTCGAGCATTTATTTAGAATGGCAACTTCCCCACGAGGTCTTCCAATTACAAATGTCCCGATTAACCCACATTTCCAGCCACACCCCAAGACCTGCCCATCAATTAAAGATCACATTCATAACTAATTATTCAAATCCTCAACATTAGCTATGATGGAGGGTTTCAAGCCTCTAGGAAGTTGTAATCTTTTTAATTACTTCATTATAAGCAATAACTACTGGATCTGTCGCTCAGTCATCAATTTTATATTTATTTACGAAATTATAAAGTAACATTAACAAGTAAATTAATGATAAATTAGATACTTTACTTTCAATTATTCGTAATTTTAAATCAATTACAGTTTTTAATATCGATTAAAATTTCGTTCTATGTTAAAAACGATGGCATATCGATTTTTTAGTATTATTAATTAATTAGGTCAGTGTTGCTGACTGGTTAATGAAAAATATTGTATGAAAGCATTGGGTTCATTTTCAAAAGGTGGGGGTTTATTTTATATTCTCTTGAGAAATTTTATAACATGATCATGCATATATCGAAAGGATTTATTTTAATTAGTATACATACAAATAATCTTAAACACTTTTTTTATTTGCCCTTTGAGTGTTTTAACATGATTCCAACCCTAAAATATTCATGGGGTTTTCTCGGTTATTTCACATGTTTTCAGCCCCTCTGTATTAAATTATCGGGATATAAATTTGTATATGTACCAATTGAGATGGCATTAGAAAAGTTTCATCTTCAATCTCAAACTTCTCCCTCAACAATCATGAAGTCAGAACCAAAAAAATGCACCAAAAACATATTTCTAAATGTTGGTAAACTTTATTGGCTAAGTATTGATAAAATAATAAAATCCATTTTTGTACATTGTAACGTGAAACAAAACACAATACAAAAACATATTATTTAAAAAAAGTTCTAGACTTGTTGGAACGAACTAAAAGTCGGAACGAACTGTTCGAGTACTATCTACGCTGGCCTAGAACCTTCCCGACAGTTCTTCTTCATACTAAATACAAGGATCGATGTACAGCAGTGTTAGTCTTGTTCTGAAGCTCGTCATATGGTTATTACTTTCACTTACCTATATTTGAAATATATAGTAAGTGGAAGTATTGCGATCGTGAAAAATTTCGACTTCCGGTTTTCAACGGAAATACACGTTTTGGGACCCCCTGAGTCGAAATAACCAAGTCCCGCGTAATGGTCTGTGTGTGTGTTGTGTGTCTGTGTGTGTGTGTGTGTGTGTGAACAGACTAGCTCAAAAACTATAAACTGTGGGAACCTGAAATTAGGTATTTAGTGTATGTATATGCCCGCGATGTGACAGCAAAAATTTCATCAAAATTCCTTAAAGGGAGGGGGTAGTTTATTTAATAACTTTTTACGTTTTTTTCGATTTTCTCAAAAACGGCTCTAACGATTTTGATTAAACTGAGTATTTGATCTATTTATATGCCCGAGATATTACTGTAAAAATTTCATCAAAATTGATTAACTGGAGGGGGGACTTTACTTAATAAATTTTGTATCATTTTCACGTGTTTTTTCTATTTGCTCAAAAACGGCTTTTACGATTTTGATCAAACTGGGTATATGATGTATGTATATGTCCGAGATACGACTGAAAAATTTCATCAAAATTGATCAACCGGAGGGGAGACTTTACTTAAAGAATTTTATCTAATGTTTACGTTTTTTTTTTTACTTTCTCAAAAACGGCTTTAATGATTTTGATGAAACTAGGTATTTGATGTATGTATATGCCCGCGATGCGACAGCCGAAGTTTCATCAATATTGGTGAAACGGAGGGGGTGCTTCATTTAATAAACTTTTTCTTATGTTCACGTGTTTTTTTACTTTCACTTACCTATATATGAAATATATAGTAAGTGGAAGTATTGCGATCGTGAAAATTTTCGACTTCCGGTTTTCAACGGAAATACACGTTTTGGGACCCCCTGAGTCGAAATAACCAAGTCCCGCGAAATGGTCTGTGTGTGTGTGTGTGTGTGTGTGTGTGTGTGTGTGTGTGTGTGTGTGTGTGTGTGTGTGTGTGTGTGTGTGTGTGTCTGTGTGTGTGTGTGAACAGACTAGCTCAAAAACTATAAACCGTGGGAACCTGAAATTGGGTATTTAGTGTAGGTATGTGCCCGCGATGTGACAGCAAAAATTTCATCAAAATTGCTCAAAGGGAGGGGGTACTTTATTCAATAACTTTTTACGTTTTTTTCGATTATCTCAAAAACGGCTCTAACGATTTTGAATAAACTGAGTATTTGATCTATTTATATGCCCGAGATAAGACTGTAAAAATTTCATCAAAATTGATCAACCGGAGGGGGGACTTTACTTAATAAATTTTGTATCATTTTCACGTGTTTTATTTACTCAAAAACGGCTTTAACGATTTTGATCAAACTAGGTATTTGATGAATGAATATGCCAAAGATGTGAAAGCCAACATTTCATCAAAATTGGTCCAACTGAGGGGGCACTTTATTTTATGACTTTGTTTCCAATTTTTAACTTTTTTTCGATTATCTCAAAAACGGCTTTAACGATTTTTATCAAATTCGTCATGTTTAATGAAAATTAGAGTTCCTTTAATATCAGGTAAGCTTTATCATTATTAAAATGTTCTGAGGGGGCTTTTTTTGGGGGGGGGGCTTTTTCGTTTGTTTCTTTCTTTCTTATAATGTACCTGTGTTTTTGTTTACATGGAGAAATAAACTGTCTCTCGTTACGCCTAAAAATAAGAAATGGCTAAATATGAGATATGATAAAAATAAAGAAAACATAAAGAGGAGAAAAAAAGAAAAATATTCAGTCAACTCATAAAACTCGTTGAGCCCACGCATGCAGAGGACGCCTTTAATGACAGGCCATTGTTCATAATTAAAGCCGTTCTGTTCATTGAGAAGTGACAATTAACAAAACGCATTAATTTCTAATCTAAGTAAGTTGGTAAGTGAAAGTTGTGTGTTGCGAGCACGCACCAGATTTTTTTTGTGTTACTGTGTAGTTTCAAAGTGATACTTTTTACAACCTGTTTAATTATTTGTGTTTTCATTATTTGCAAATTATTGTAACGCATTGCGTTTGCATTTTAAATTATTTTTCCTTTTTAAAAATTGTTTAACCCTCATAAGTGTTTAAATATTATCCGAATAAAAATGTAATGCGGAGGGGGACGAAGCTCTGCCACACACGATTTTATTTCATTTTTAATAGATCACTGGATGTCTTTTCATTAAAATATGAAATTAAACCATTTTATTATGCTCTGAATATTATCATTGTCATTTGAGATAGTCAACATTCTGGTCCTCACAATGGGAAAAGTGATGAATATTTAGCTGTTGATAAGATTACTATTCACCCATTCACGTGTTCCACTGATAGCAACGACATACAATAAACCGTGTATCATTTAACGACGAATATCACATTGCAGTGAGCCGGCTCGGTTACTCAACAACTATTGAGTAACCTTGACAAGGTGATAGATTATATGTAACATAGTTGCAAGGTTGAAACTGCAATAACTATGTATCCATTCGGATTGTTCCAGTGTCCAGAAGTTTAGGCAACTCCATGAATGATTATATAGATATATTTAAAAAAAAATATTGAAAAACATTCATAAAATTTATCCTGAGCTAAAACCCATAACATAGAGAGACTACCCGCAGATCTTACTTTTGAAATAAAACATTATATTAAAGATGAACATGAAACCGTTTATTGAAGTTTTATTAATATCTTTTTAAGACTCTATTATTCAATTAAAAAAATCGGGAGTCGTCTTATCTCTCTATATATAAGAGGCTTTGTCCTGACTGACAGAATCAACGCAGAGCAAAAACTACTAATGATAGAAACTTGAAGTTCGAAATTTAGATTTTAAACGCGATGTAGGTAACCACTAAGAAAGGAATTTCAAAAATGTAACCCCTAAGGGGCTTAAATGGCGAAATTGTCGTTTAACTCTAACGGAAATCTATTTTTGAGATTTTAAACTATATGTTTTTTATTTGAATATCGATTTGAATAGACATTCACATAAAATATGGCTACTGATTATTTAAATGTTAGTGGTAATCAAATTATGCATACTGTGATTCCCATGATTGGGGATGGTGCCTGTTTATTTCGATCTCTTCTCCATGTATATAAGAGGTCCTGTTAATTAAGGCAGAGCAAAAACTATTTATGATAGAAACTTGAAGTTCGGAATTTAGATTTTAAACGCAATGTAGGTAACCACTAAGAAAGGCATTTCAAAAATGTAACCTCTTATGGGTTTAAATGGCGAAATTGTCGTTTAACTCTAACGGACATCTATTTTCGAACTTCGAGAAAATATATCTAATTAGGACTCATTTTAAAGAATTTGATCCGACGAGATTAACTCAAAAGCTCCTACGGGGCGTCGAAAACCATGTTTTACAGCCGAAAAATGAAGCGTTCACGACGAGTGTCATTTTTTTTTTCGGCGGTTTTAGTGAACTCTCTCCATTGCGCATCTTCCTCTCTTCTACCGAGCCGGCAGCTTCCCCCTCCAACATTCCACCTACCGGAAGCTCAAATTCTACTAAATCTCCTTAACATCAGTTAACATATTATATTAGATCAATACCAAGATAATGATCACAGAATTGATTTTAAAGGCTCGCGGGCGAAGCCGCGACAGGGAATGCTAGTTAATTATAAATGCAATGAAATCATAGGCCTCCATTAATTAAAATACAAACCAATATTTTAATTTTTAAATATGAATAAGCTTAATTGAAAAGTTAAGCCTTACGTAGTCAGAATACCTAGAACCCCCCCCCCCCCCTCCCCTGTTCATAAGAACTTTATCATTCTGCCCCTATACAAAATCCTTTTGGTTTTTTGAGGATGGCATTGAACCAATCCTTTATGATTTTGATAAAATTAAAGCGAGTTTTTTTAATAAAAGAAGATAAGGAGAATGTGAAAATCATGATTTGGCTTGTGCCTAGGCTTATCATGTAATAAATACTTTTTTTTTGTTCCTCGCCTTATACGGGGCTACACTATACGGGGTTTCCCGGGCCAGAGGGGAACTCTGAAGGGATTCAGAGATCACTATGCCCGTGACTGTAATTCGTATAATCATAGTTTACATTTACTGCCTTAATAAGGTACAGTAAACTCTCTATTATCCGCTGGCGGATTATCCACTTTGCGGATGATCCGCGGTCTTTCTAAAAATTTTTTTTTATTCAAGCGGTAGATGAGTTAAATGTTACAACGAAAAACGAGAACAAAAAAAAGTTTATTAAACAAGCAATTTCTGTTAATTTACATTTCTACAATCGCGAGTATATCCCACGAGGTGAAACATAAACAAGCCTCTAACTGAGACAAATAAAAATTCAGTTTCCCCCACAAAAACAGAAATTGCTTGTTTAATAATTAAATATTTAACTAAGAGGGGTTACCTCACTATCCAAATCATTTTATAATTAGAAAAAAAAGTTGGTTTACTCGTGTTTACCCGCCGTATAATACCCGAAAAGTGCATGAGTCACCACCACTCTCCGAACAGACCGTTTGTTTACTAAAGTGTCCCAGCCAATAAGTGTAATACCCGAAGACTGAAAGAGTCACAAATCTCAGAACTACCTTCCCATCCCACTTTTTCCTTTCATCATTTCATTTTCTCGTTCACGTCAGTTTTGTCAACTTGGCCTTAGCAGTTACATAGCTTGTTTTGTGATTCGTGATTTTATTTTACAATGAGTGATAAAACTTTATAAATTACATAATTATTTATATGTAGGTATGTATGTATGTAATATCTATTAATAAACATTTTGCTTTGATTTGAATTGTTTTCTTGACTTTTGAAAATTTTGCGGATTATCCGTGGAATTGGTTTATTCGCGGTTTCCGTGCCACCCAATACCACGGATAATCGGGAGTCTGCTGTATTCACGTTAAATAAAAATTACTGATATTTTCCTTTATAAATATAACAATAGCATATATAACTTATATTATTTACAGCTTCAATAAAATTCTATTTATTATAAATGTTTTAATTATCATATAATATATTATTTCTCATAGCCTTTTTTTTTATCGGTATGCCATAACTTCCTTAACACTTCATTAAATTTCATGAATGAGGCATCATTTTAAAGCTTTCCTTAACCGCTACACCGGAAAAATATACAAATCACTCATTTCGCCTTCCATTGCAAGTTATAAGGGCAAAACCGCGGTTTAGGTAATACAGATTTGCTATTAGAGGTTGCTAAATGGTGTCAATCTTTTCAGGTTTTCAAGGAGAACATTTTCGGTCATAAACATTTTTTCAATTAAACCCTTCGTTTGCGATTTGTAAGCGAAAAATTTCAATTCTCAGAGAAAATTTCAAAATGGTCGCAATGCTTCCAAGGTGTTATTTTTTTTTAGTTTTTCGAGACGAACATTTTTATTTATATAAACCTTTCAAATTTTCACCGTCATTTGCAAGATACAAGCAAAAACATGCGATTTCATACAATAGAATCAGCGCACTCGATTTCCGCGAAACCGTTATGTGAATTTAAATATTCTGTATATGCCCAAGACGCATTATACTATACTAAATATACGGTGTATACTTTAATTAATTGGGTTTTTAGTAGGTAGAGTGTGAATGCTTCACGCGGGGTCAGCTATAATATATTATTTATCAAAGCCTTTTTTTTGTTGATACGCCATAACTTCCTTAATACTATATCAAATTTCATGAATGATGAATCATTTTAAAGCTTTCCTTAACCGCCATACCGGAAAAATGTACAAAAGACTCATTTTGCCGTTGTTTTGGTAATACAGGTTTGATAGTAGAGGTTTCTAAATGGTGACAATCTTTCCAGCTTTTCAAGGAGAACATTTTCAGTTATATACACTTTTCCGATTTTCACCGTCTTTTGCGAGTTACAAGCAAAAAACATGCGATTAAATATAGGGTGTGTACTTTTAATTAAGTGGTGGTTAAGTAGTTTAGAGTGGGAATGCTTCGCACGGGTCAGCTAGTTCTAATGTTATTCATTCCATTAATTAGATATATATTTCAAAAAATGTATATCTAATTTTAAAATTAATAAATGATAAAATTAATGAAATACAAATTAATCATAATTTTAAAATACATGAAATAGTAATTGGTTACATAAATTTTCTTTTTAAACTCAATCATCAAGAACACATATTTTAGGCAGAAAGAGCACTCTATTGGTACATTTTGTAAGGAGTTCGATCTCCCTAGAATAAAATTTCTTTGATCGGGATGGAGCGAGATCGGAGCGGGAACGGAGCGAGACTGGACCGGTATTGATAGTGTGAATGATCTCTTTCTATTTCTCTTTAGAATATTTTGCCAGCCCAAGATCAAACCTATGTTTGAGTCGGGCCTAACGCAGTGGACCAAGACGATAAGTTGATTGCGGACGAGGTGTGGTGGCTACAAACCAGCTGTCGGGAGAGAGCATTGCTTTCCCTCGGCAAGGTCGTCGCTACGTCATCCCAGCAGAGAAGTGGGCGTGTGTGGACCTAGAATGGACCGTAACATCCCAGCTGTAGCAAGGAGCTGTTCAAGGATGAATATATAATATAGTTATATTTATAAATATATTCCTATCCAACTAATACATATGGGATTGACCTAGCGGAATATGTAAAAAATGAAGGTTGTGTTTGAATCAGAAACTATAAATCTTATGGAGGAAAAAAATTATTGAAAAAGTCCTTTTTCGGACAATAAAAAATAAAATTAAATTAAAAACCAGGCGATAAGGAAACAATATATAAGATGGAAACTTGAGTCCAAGGTTACAAATAAAACATAATATCGAAACTTAAAAAAAATAAATATAGTTCAATCATAAAATTTTATTTCCTCATATCTAGGATAGAGTATCTAAGAGCCTAATTCGTTTTGCTTTTTTTTTTTTTTTTTTCCAAATTTATTCGAGATAATGTTCTTCACTCAATCATTTCAATTCCTAAACTCTCTTAAATTGTCTGAATATATTATTTTTTTCTGGTTAATGGTATATACCTGGCGTATAATGATTCAACTCGTTTTTCTGATATTATGGTTTATTTTTGATCTGTATTTTGAAAAGCTCAAATTATTAAAAGTAAAATATTTCCTTCAACTGTGGTAACTTTAACTTAAGTCATTGTCCAACAAACTATAAGAGATTGTCTCTTTTGTATTACAAATAAGAAGATCATCGCTTATTCATTAAATAATAAAATCAATATAAAATGAAAACAGTTTTTCATGGAATATGTTGCTTTTTTCTTCCAAATTAAGCTTAAGATTAAACTCTTAAATTGATTCACATTAAACTATCCCGTAGAAAATATTTTAATGTCGGGTTTTCAAGAGCTGCAACCAAGTTTCCCGAATTTCAGATAACATTATCCCAAAAATTAAAACAAAAATCTTATAAGTTTGAATATTCAATTATCCTACGGTTTATATTATTGTTAAATATTTCTACAATAACTTGAATCAGCTATCATATAAATTTGTATTGCTATACCATTATTATTTGCTTTGCCTGTGAAATAAACATGGGAGAAATGGTATGTTAATAATTATAAACAAAAGAAAGATTCGATACCAGTTGTCTTCTACTAGTTCACCCAAAGGAACAATCGATTCGATATCATTTTCACAAATCGATGTAGGGATATGCACCAAATTTGAAGGAGGCTTTTCGTATTAGACCGTGACGAACACACATAAAATCCTAGTTAAAAATGGAAGTGGATTAGTGAAGAAAAAATGGTCTTAGTGAAAGAGTATTTAATATGATCGATTTTAAAGAGAAATATTTCGATTTAAATTAAAACAGACATACAAAGCAATAATTTACATAATTTACAAAAAATAAAGATTTACAAAATTTTTAATCTAAAATTTTAAGATTAAGATCAAACGCTCCTAGGTGTGTTGGTAACAAAACTCAACGCATAGACTTAAAATAGCACAAAAATTGACCTTAATATTAAACTTTATTCTCGATTCCACATCAAACTGAAAGGACACAGATAAGGCTCACTACCTCCAGCTAAGACCTCACGTGGCAGGAAGGAGTCTAAAAAGAAGTTGGATGAGTGACCTCTTCTTAATTACGAGGGATATGTTGAAGTCCGGAGTGAGTTGCTACTAGGCGCTATCTTTACCTCAAGTCTAAAATATCTCTCTCTGTGATATTCTCACATTTGCTGATTATCGCTGGGGTGATGAAAGTTATGGATTTAAATAAGAAGATAAAAAAAATATATATTATTTATTTTGCTAGAGAATCGGTCGTGATTTGAGATTCCGTAGGTGAGTTCTGCCCTATTCCAAAAAAAATCTAGCCCATCTTGAATAATTTTATTTTTAATCTCACAAACAGGGGGGCAAAAAAAAATTGTCTTGGAAGCGCCTTGTTTTGGCGTCCCTAACCAACCAGCGGAACAGTTCCAAAGATAATTGGATTAGGATACCAAGAAAGGAGTATCAAAAGTAATCGACTGATTCATTGTTATAAGCTATTTTGTTTTTGGACAATAATGTATTCAGCTCTGTTGAGAAGCGGCCAAGAAGTAATAAAAACCTTTGGTACACAGGTGTTGTGCCAGAATTTTCCCTTTGTTCTCAATACAATTGAGAGACGGTAGGGGAGGCTAAAAACGAGCAAGTTAAACCGGGAGGAGTATTATTAACAATGATCTTTCAGAATCTTGTGATCCGATTCAGATCTCTGCCAAATGAATTGTATTTATTCCAAATGAGCCATCCTGATCATCCATTGAAGGCTTGGTTACGGTTTGACCAAAGCTTTTCAGAGGAGAAGTAATTTTGATGAAGAAACTCATAAGAAATTTGTTAATAATTCATCAATAGTAAAAATGGTTATGCGAACATAATTCGTACAAAGATGATTTGTAGCAATCAAGAAACAGACATAAAAAACAACAACTGTTTATCATCGAAAATTTGTTCGGAAAAATAAAATAATAATATTGGCCTTTCTTTGATATTTTAAAACGAGTTTTTCTTTTTCCATGACTTTTCTACTTTTTCAGACCCCCTACCGTGCAGGAATTGAAAGAGGATAAAATTTTGAGTCGATTGAGTAAAAATCAGGTAAGTTGTTTCGCAAAAAACGATTATCGATTTTAGGCAATTTTTACCAATTTAGTGGAAAACTGCATTACCCTCTTGTTCCAAGGCCTGCAATTTGAATAGGGATATCCAAATGAAAAAAGTTTCATTTAAAAATTGTAGAACATCAAATACCGTATACAACGAGTACCTTCAACACTCCAGAGTTAAATATTGGATTTAAAAGTATGGATTCTTCTCAAAGTAAGATTAAGAATCATTTGAAGTCTATTAAGAAAAAAAAAATAAAGATATATATAAACGCTAATACAAAAATGTTCAAATTATATTTTATTAAGAAATAATCAATGATTAGCAAAAACAATGTTAATCTGCTTTACACTCTCTCTTTGTTCTTTTTTGGCAAAATAATGAGTCAACCTTATCTCGTTTTATAGTCTATAAAAGAAGGAAAAAAAAAATAAAACCAAGATAAATTTCAAACTAAAGCGGTGAGTAATTGAACACGTCTATATTACTAGCTAAATAGTTTTGAAAACATCTAAGAATTCGTTTTATGTATTATATTCGTATAAATACCACTAAACCATTTTATTTTTCTAACTAAGTGACTTATTGAGTTTTTCCATAAATATTTAAACTGGATAATTAAAAAAAAATTATAAAATATTATTTTTTTTTATTGGATTCCATATTTTATAATTATGTCTATTTATTATTTCTTATAATTTGGTTTTGAAGATACTCCCAACGTTATAAATATGAATGCTTGGTGTTACTTATAGGTTGTTAACCTTTCCCACTGTTGGGTGTAAGCCTGATGTTAAACAATGGGGATCTCTTATCTATAATACTACCTCTGGGCTACACGAGTAATTTTCATTCAATTCGCAATTAAATCAAATAGCACGGCATTTGTTTGCATTGTTTGAAATAACTTCCTTCACAAATAACTTGCGTCTTCCCTTATCTTCTAAAGTCCAAATTTCAAATTAACTGAAATCTAATTTTATATATATATATATATATATATATATAAATTAGGGGCATGCCGTCGTCAAAAGTCTTATTCTCTACTATGCCACGGGGATAGGATGCTCCGCAAATCATATTGAACGCTAACTGAATTTTCAACATCGGCTGATACGGCTGCAGCCCCCCTTTTGGGAATTTTTTTGTCATTTAAAAAATAAAATTTTACTAAACTAAAAGTAACGAAGTAATGTAAAGAACATGTGCAGAACAAGTAGAATGTTAGGTCTTGGAAAGGAACATAAAGGTAAAAAAGCCGATTAGCAGATCCATATGAAGGGCTTAGGGAGCTGCAGCCATCCCCCGCCTATATAACCGGCTGGATGCGCCCTTGATTTTCATAACTCATATTCATAGTTTTGGTACGTTTCTTATGCTTGTAATAGAGAGGTCCAGATGACGAATAATAAATTCTATAAATTATTTAAAATGATATCTACGGATCCAAAACGAATATTTAATCCTAGTAATTACACTTGGATCTATCTTATTAATCATGGTAAATTATTAAAATTTAAACAGCTGAAGTATTCTTATAATCGAAAAATTACCAAGAAACCACTGAGCTGTTTCATATCATGAGTGATATTAACCATATTTTCGATTGAATCAGTTTTGAAAACGAAATGCTAACTACCTTGATAATAGAGCAACTTGGATCTGGGTCATTAATCAGTTTCGAAATGGCTTTAGGAAGCTTTTTTTCTTTGGAAAAACAGGAAGAGGCACACTATATGACAAACAGTCATGGATAGAAAAGCGGAAAAACATGACTCAGCCCGGGAGACCTCTCTTTTTCTCGACCTCGATTTGTCCTGGGGTGCTACACCCCTAATGGCTTCTAACCATCGCTGGAGGAAAAAATTACTCGATAAATCCCATCAATCTGCAACGAGGAGGAAGCAGCGGGAAAGCTGTTCAAGAAAAAAAAAAATGGATGGAGAAATAAGGTTGACGCCATGCAGTCAACTAAGTTCAATTCTGTCTCTTCATTAATTTATCTACCAAATACTGTCATTTGTACTCATAAATCCAGTCTTAGAATATTTGAACAACTTCACCTTCTACAAGATTTAAAATAAAAGCGAGTGTTAGTATTGAAACCTGGCTCAGATTTATAATGAGTATACATTTATATAAAATAAATAAAAGAGGACTTTGAACGAAGTAGTAGTAGATTCAGTAGATCGAAGGAGAATACTAGTATAGATCACAACCCGAAAAAAAGTCATAAAATGCAATATTTGTATAAGTTCAACTTAATAATCCGCTGCTATTTATTTCTACATTACTTTAAAAGCAAAGTAAGGAGTGGGATGAGGAATGTTTTTTATGAATTAACATTTAGACATATTTCGTGCATCGTTCATGAATTTAAAATATAAAGAAAATGTCAAAATGAACTATCATTAAAATAAACAAATTATTTAGGTAGGACTCCTTTAAAATAAGACGATTTTCAGTGAAATAGGTACTAAATTTAAATAAGAACAGCCTTGAATGCCGTATTGCCCTTTTACACACTTCCATTCTTCGTTGAGTTTTCCTACTGTAGAAGAAGAGATTTTGATTATAGTTTGATATCAAATCGCACGTTGGTAAGAAGATTGTTAAAACTCAAAAAATTGTTTTTTTTTTGGATAATCACATGTAAATTTTCAACTGCACTGTCAATTTTACTGTGTACCAAAAAGCAGCGAATAGGAAAAACGGTCTTTGATCATGAATAGTCTATAATTGGGACAGTTTGTACCACTGGTACTATATGATCATTCCCTTCATATGAGAATATGGTAAATTGCGGCATAAGAGAACGGACCTATTAATACTATTGTGACTGAATTCTGGCATTTTAGGTTTTGTCATTGTGATTCCAACGGTGTGCGTAACTCAAAATGGATATATTTTGGGTTGTAACCATCTATTAGCCGACGTGCAATATGAATAAACATATTCATTTATCAACATATAGATGCATGAAAATAGTGTTCATAGTATTTCATACAATTTATAAAAACGCATGACTCGGTTCACATCTTAAATATTACGAGGATACATCAATCTTTCTGTATTCATATATATATATATATATATATATATATATATATATATATATATATATATATAAGTTAACTGTATATAAGACGTATTTAATAAAAATCAAATTTGTTTTAGGATAAGTTAATTATTATTAATAAACATATGTTGCTGTTTTTATATGTACCAGGTGGAAAGCAAAATAAAGTTAGTTGATTTCTGGATTTCTTGAAGTTCTGTTGTCACTTTGCTCTAGCCCCACATTTTTTTTAGTGTAACATTCAGTCTAATCATAACTTATATATATATATATATATATATATATATATATATATATATATATATATATATATATATATATATATATATTTGAGGAAGGTTGTATTTTATGCATTAAATGACGTACTTTACACCTTTTTATTTTTAATATTCGAAAACATAAGTGTAAAGTGGAATAAAATGAAGCTCGCTAAATAAGTATCAGGTATTCTGTACCCTTCCAAAGAATAAAAAAAAAAGACTCATTAGAACGGAATTATTTCCGCCTTTAAGATATTTTTGTTCTTTTTGGTGGAGGATTCTAAAGGCAATTAAACCTTCTTTCTCTTCCCCAGGCAATAAAGGGCTCTAATTTGACTGGACTCCAACCCCTCCCCGACCGATATCTCCTCTCTTTGAAATGCTTTAATTTTAATACAATGTAATTTAATGCATATTTTGAAACACTTATATTTCCAATTATCAATGGTCTGAATGTCCGCATTTTAGGAAAAATCCAACTAAAACTATCATATTTCATTATGAATCAATAACTTAAATGAGATAACTCGTGCATTTAAGCATTTAGGGTGTAGTGCGATGTTTAGAGGAATCAAGGTAATTATCAATATAAATATCTAATTAATTATTAAAACTTTATTGACTCTTTTTAATTATTGAATTGGACCTTCTAAATAGTGCATTTTCTATATTGATTCCTATTATTAGAATATACCTTTACGGAATACTAGGTATAATAAATGTATATGAAAAATTGATCATCATATCACTTTTGAATTATTAGTAGGTTTAGTTTTAATGAAAAACCTTAATAAATTATTAATTGAAGATTTTTTTCTTTTATTTCAATAATTAATTTTAAAACAACCTTTTAAAGAGATATCTTGAGTAGCGGTAATTCAGGCCCAAGGAAGAATTTTTTTTTCATATGTTTAGATAGCTTATTTTTTAATCGTGGTATAATTATTTTTTATTTAATTATTTTATCAGTATTTTTATTGAAAATGTTCGGCACATTTGTGCTTAAAGGCTCTTACACAAAAATAATACATCAATGTAACTGCTACTTACATAACAGTAACTCATTAATGCAATTATATTTCATTTGATTTTTATTAATTTATTTATCGCCAACCTTTTATATATCAAACCACAACGCACATAAAATTCATTAGTATAACATCGCCGGTCCAATGCAAGACTGAGAATCAATTATAGTTTCATTTTTTCAATAATCATTATAAAAGACACGTTGTGATTAAAAAATAAAGAATTTTTTAAAATAAAATTAAAAAAAGAAGGCTTAATCTCTTTATGTATATAATTAATTATTTAATATTAACAGTTTTTTTTTAAAGTTATTTTTGAGATTAGTATGTTTCATTTTTTTTCAAGCCATAAAAATGTTTATATTTAATTTTAATTGCTAAATGGATAAAACGACCGAACCTAAATAATCGATTTAAAACAGCTTTTAGAGAATTTTGAATATTTAATGTAATTTGAAATCAATCCGTTTGTCATTATAAGTGGATAATAGAAGACAAGGATTGTAAGTGGTGTAAGTGTCATTTTTCCTATAAATCAATTTTATAGTTTGATAAAATATTTTTATGGGGATTTGAAATGTAATTTTGTTATGAGTAACATTATGGTGTTTAAATATCTTTCCTGCATGATGAGTATAATATATAATAAACAACGATTTACAAAGCTATTGAAAATCATTATAAATTCTTTCTGATTGTATTTCTTTATTCCAGATTAATAAATGAAACTATATTCATTTAACAGAGACTGTAATAAATTATGAATAACGAATAAATTATAGTCAATTATGAATTTTAAGAAGAAGAAACAAAAAAATTGTTTTCATGACAGCCCCTTTTGCCCAAACATGAATTATAGGGTAACCGTATAGCTATTGACACCCTTAAGACTACATTTCTGTGGTGAAATTAAAAAAAAAAAACTTTTTATGAAGGGATCCAATTGAAACTTCCTATATCTCCTCTTTATCTATCCTTATATTATATATAAAGACTTAAGAGGTTTTTTTGGCTCATAAGTTCAATAGTTTTACCATATGGCAACATTTATTGTTAAAAGTGCCAAATCTAGTTATTGGGATTGAATTTAATTCTGAAATCTTCCCTATGGATAGTTTGTTAAAGTCTTACTTCATAGATGACTTAAAAGACCCTTCAAACATTTGACTCATGTATATCTTGAAATAAAATTAGGACTTGTTTACTTATTTCTTTAAGTTAAAGTTGGGCTGTCAGTAACTGTACAGTGTGTCAATAACTGTATGGTTTACGCTATAGTCTTTTCTTTTTTTTTAATAATTTTGCATTATTCATTAAATTGAATATACCTAAATATATCCCAGTCCTAGATAAAACTTATAATAGTACCACTAAATAGAAATAAAAATCATAATATAATCAAAAGAACCTTGATGATAGTCTACCAGCTGATGATCTCTTGCAAATTAAAACAGAATTTTCGAAGTATGAAAATTATGTATCTGCTTTTTGTATAAAGAATACGTGGTACATGCGTAAATAATTAAATTATAGGTTACAAAAATAAGAAATTAATGAAACCCCTTTATTTGAATTTATTGAATAGAGGTTTTCCTTCATATTAAGTAATTATAAATCAGATCTTTACAATACAAATCTTTATTCATATTACTACATACCTACTGTCTCCAAATAAGATCTTAAAACCGAAGTTATTATTAGTATTTAATTAAGATTCATTTCTTTAATATTCCCCTCATCCTCTCAAACATTATCACTCCGATCAAATGCCAAGTTAAACAAGGGAAAGCATTGGTATTCCAAGGAGGCCATGCAGCATTTTATATTTAAAAATAAACATAGAACCTACAATACTGGGATTTTTTTTTTGTTTTATTTTCACACCAGTTAGTATTTCGAACTGGGGGCAAGGACAACGAGATTTCTAACCCGGCCTGGCGCCTGCTTTCCAATTATTTGATGAATACAATTTATATCATGTAAACATATATGGGTCCTAATAACTCATAAATAAGATTTTATGGACACTCGTAAGAGGATACGTATATGTGTAAATGCAGCTTGAAGTTATGTAACAGTCGATGATCTGATCTTATACTATGATTACATGTTGTCACATCATAATTGCTATAATAAAGACAAATCATTTATGAAAAAAAAAAAATCAAATAACAATTTCAATAATTAGTTAATTAAAAAATGCAATTTTTCATAAGACTTATTACGCTAATAATACTTATTGCAGACATACCGCCTTTCTAGGGTATTGGAACAAAATCATAGAAAAATTGTCAACCTCAATTTGTCTAGGTTCTACATTTGTGTAGATTTATTTGATTTGAGCCAAAATTAATTATTTAAACTGTGAATGAATTTTTTGTTATAATAGTTATACAATTAAATTAGAACATGACCAAAGTTTTCAACGTTTACTATTCCACCTTTTAGTTACTACGTGGGCGGGCCCCTAAAAATAGGTTTCTTTCAATAGTAGATATTCTGAAAGCGAAAGAAAAAAAAAAAAAAAAATTATTTAGAAATCAATTTTTATATACATAAGCTTAAACAACGATTTAGAAAGCTATTGAAAATCATTATAAATTCTTTCTTATTGTATTTCTTTATCCCAGATTAATAAATGAACCTTTAACAGAGACTGTAATAAATTATGAATGACGAATAAATTATAGTCAATTATGAATTTTAAGAAGACGAGACAAAATATGTTTTTATGACTTAACCCCTTTTGCCCAAACATGAATGATAGGGTAAACCGTACAGTTATTGGCACCCTTAAGACTAAATTTCAGTGGTGACATTAAAAAAAAAATACTTGTTATGAAGGGATCTAATTAAAACTTCCTATAACTCCTCTTTATCTATCCCTATACATACTCAAGAGGTTTTTTGGGTCAAAAGTTCAATAGTTTTACAATATGGCAATATTTATTGTTAAAAGTGCCAAATCTAGTTATAGGGACCCTGTGAATTTAATTCTGAAATCTTCCCTATGGTTAGTTTGTTAAAATCTTACTTCATAGATGTCTCAGAGGAGTCTTCAAACATTAGACTCATGTATATCTTGTAATAAAATTAGGACTTGTTTACCTGTTTCTTTAAGTTAAAGTTGGGGTGCAAATAACTGTCCTGAGGGCCAATAACTGTATGGTTTACCCTACATTAGATGAAAACAATTTACTATTCAGGCTATAACGATTTGCCAGATTGTTTTTAGGCAAATTGAAATAGAATATGAAAATAAAAAATGCTATAAATAGATACCGTTTACTAAGTAAATAATCTGAATTTTACTAATTACTTCATTCATTTTCCACAATTGAGCGTCAGAGGATATTTCTCAAGCAGCTCGCAACAGGCGGCTTAACATGCTCTGAGAGTTGGCGGAGACTCTGGGCTATGAGGCACATAATATTTCATGTGTGCTGTGCTCGGTCATCAGTGCGGGAGTAGGAACATCGCCAAGTATCCTCTTCTTTATTCAAGTTTTCTATTCTCCGCTTCTGCGGAAACTTTGTAGACCAGGAAGAGCACAAATATCTCTGGCATTGTACCCTTCCCTCGAAGCGTCAAAGGGAATTTTCCAGATCAGGGATGGGATAGAGAGGACGCGCTTGATGACGAACAAGGCAGCGTCTATCAGAAATGTCAGGTATAACAATAGCTTCGACAGGGGAATTATTTTGGGATCTATCGTTAGCTGGTAGTTGGGGAACGCCAGAAATAAAGCTTGTTCCATAGTTCGTCGTAATATTTTAAAATAGATATTCTGCTAGTTTTAGTCGAAGTTATGAAAGTCCTAAAGAATAGATATATTGGCAAATAGATGCATTTATTATAATCATCATTAATTAAAAAAGAACTCTCATGTTAGAATAAAACTATTTTTTTTTTTTTATTTACGTAACGCAATTTTATGAAATAAGGCTAATCGGACAACGATACAGATGGATTCCTAAATTTTGTCCATCCAGATACAATTAGCGTAGGTTTGATTAACGAGTACCAGACATCGCACAGGCTCGAGTCCTCCAATTTATCTATCTGAAAGACGGCCTAACCAAGAATTTTAACTGCCTTAAAAAAATCACTATCTACCACGGAAATGTGCAATGTAAGCTAGAGAAGTCCAAGATAAGTATAGGCATTAATGTAAGGATTTAAGCTTGCTTAGTCCTAAATATCTTCTCCCTTTTCTCCATCTTTCTTCTCTTAGCACCTTTATCATATGATCCGTTTTAATTTTTTTTTTAATTGTAGCATGAACGAAATTTACTATTAAAAACTACCTGTTGTTATTTTGTTTCTTCCATTTTTGCTTTTCCCACCGTTCGGCTACATTTTTAACATACAGCTGACAGATGATTCCTAAGAACTGGAAAAAACGGCGGGAATCGCAAGGTTTTTTTTTCCTCGTACACCCTTCGTAGTATAGTGACCTCACGAAGCAACATGTGTTCACGTCTCCGTGTTCTGAGCTTTTTGTGTTCTTCTTTTTTCCTCATGATAGTTTTTTTTTTCTCTCTCCCCTTAATCCTCAGTGTAATAAAACGAACTACAGATCTTTAATTAGAAACGAATAAGCGCAAATAAGTATTGAAATTGAAAAAAGTATATCTTATATTCAGAATAAATAAACATTTCTATTCCATTGTTTTAATGAATTTGAACTTATTTAGCATTAAGAGGAAATTTAACGGGTATGACGCAAACACCTACTGGTAACAAAAAATATCTAAACATCTATAACAACTTGTTAATGAAAATCGAACCGGACCTTAGTAAAGTGAAAAACCAATTTATCGAAATTTTCTATGCCACCTTAATGCTTTTAATAGAAGTAAATATTCTTTTTGGTACGAAAATTCAATATTAAAAGGTATACATTAAAAAATGTAAAGTCTAACATTCGCTCTTAACAATACGGAATAAATTAACTTAGAAAAATTCCTTTGTTTCACTTATTAATTAATTAATTATTAACTTAATTTAAATATGAATAAACCTTTTTTTTGTTTTAATTTCTTTCTGTTATTTAGGTTCATTTAATTTCACGCGTCTTTACCAAGCCATTGATATGGCACGAAGAATAATTGCTTTCCGAGCTCAAAAGTTTGTTCCCTGCTATCTAATTTTACTTTCCTACTTGAAAAAAAGAGACTTTACTGTAAGTAACTACTTGACGAATTATCCAGCATAAAACGTGTTAGAGTAGGAGTTCCACAGGGCGGACTACTTGTTGATCCACTGCTTTAAATGTTTATCTGGCAGACTTGCCTCGACAGGAAAATACTTCGCTGAGTATATTTGGGGCTGATAATACTGCACTCTTCTCATCTCACAAAAACCTAGATGAAGCGTGTTTGATTCTCCAAAATCATCTTGACGATATTTCGGCTTGAGCTAAAAGGTTAGAGACTATGTTTATATTCCTCTCATTTAATCACGATTTGTGCCCTCAAGTTAATTTTAATGCTATTCAAATATCTACTTCTCAGTATGTACGATATTAAGGACTTAACCTGTGCAAAAGAATCACGTGGAAAACCCACATCAGACTGATATGGAAGCAAATAAACAAACGATTTGGAGTATTATCGAGATTAGTTGACAGACGCTCTAAATTATCCTTAACCAACAGACTTGAAATATGCAAAGTCCTATATGGACACATTAGGCCTACGTGGACTCATTGGATAGAAGTATAGGGCCCTGAAAATCCCTCAAACATCCAAAGAATCCAATCCTTTCACTCAAAGGTTTTGAGGAAGACAGTAGATGCTCCAAACTTCGTGACTAAAAAAGAAAAAAACATGATTTGAAAAATGAAAGCTATCCTGAAAATTAGTTATTGCTTTATAATACTTTTGTATCCGATCATTTTAAGAAAAATAACAAACAGTTTTTATTATTAATATTTATCATGCTTTAACCTTTTAATAAGCTGGTAGTTATAGATTATAAATAGTTTTTTACTGTTTAAAGAAGATCAAAAGTTTAAAATAAAGCTAGTTAAAAAAGTGATAAAAAAGAAGAAGAGCTCTTGTTTAAATATTCAAATATTGGGCTTGTATTGATTTAAATAATTTGAAGATCTTGCAAGGATATACTATTCTTTCAACGCATTCAGAAAACAAACATTAGGTACTCAAAATAGCCGATTTTCGAAATACCGACATTTCCAAACTTATAAATTTTTCTCAATCGACTTTGATTACAATATTTAAAATATAAATTTCTTGTAGCCTTGTTCTGGATTTTTCCTTTCTCGGCTTAGAGGCTTAACGGTTTTTGTTTCTCAGAGCCAGAAGTTAGGATGTGGTATTAATGCCGAATAGTTAAAATACCCCCAGTACTCGGGACTCGAACTTCTATATTTCAGTGATGATTATCACGGGCTAAGCGTATTAAAATGCGTCAGCCCACTCGATATCGCCCGCACTTTGCTTTGAATAATACTCTAATATGCTTAGAATAATGCTCCCCCCCCCCAAAAAAAAAAAAAAAAGAAACTAATAAATTAATAATCCTCTATAATTTTGATAACAGCGATATTTATAGATTACAAATTTGAAAATTATACAATTCATTGTTTTGTTTAGTCATAGGTTTAGTCATAGGTTCTAGCAAGTTGCGGTATTACATGAAATAAAAAAGCTGACTAAGCAGCCCATTTGGCTATAAAAGGAGAAAATATACCTTAATTTTAAAAATATTGAAACAAATTAGACCCCTCCCCCGCGTTACTTAAGAGAAATTATACTAAATAATGAAAAGCGTGTTTCCACTCTGTTCAGATTCTTGAACAACGTAAGATAATACAACAGAACTTAAACAAATGTTAGATGCCAGGGATCCTTAAGGATAGAGAAGGTAAACAAAATAAATAAAAAAATAAATACTGATGGTCAATGTACTAAATAGTACGTTTAAGATTGGTCCAGAAATTTTTTATAACAAAAACATCTTCATCAAGCCTTCATTTGTAATAAATAGATGATCTAAATTAGCGGCGAGTATAACTTACGACAGAATTTGTGTAGGGTATGGGGATGACCCTAGCGTGCGTGTAAGGCGTCACTAAAACCACGAATTTATGGGACAGGCTCTTTTTTACCAATCAATTTCCAAAAATAGACGTCACGAAGTGTTCTTCCCCGACGTGTCACATAAACGAACCGAACCTACTGAAACTTTGTCGATTTCCAATATGGGAAAAAAACATGACAAAATACTCAATTTAGTTCTCAATATTCATTTGCAAACCAGACATTATATAATATTTAATTTAAATAAAATACAGGATACAATTATACATGATCATATGAAGTATTATTCTAAAAGCTTGAAGAAAAATAAGAAATCTGAAAAATATTTTCCCTTTGGAGATTATTTTGCCTATTTGTTAAAATTTATTTGGTGGGTACTAACAATTTTTTTTTCCAAATTTATTATTGCTGCAACTAGAAAAGTAAAGAAAAAAAATGGGGGGGGGGGGGGAATGACGCACGATAAATGAACCGTCCAAACTTGCGAAAATAAATCCAGAATACTACAATTGGGTCACAAGCCCAAGAGGAACAAGTACAGAAATATATTGCGTCTATTCTATGTCTAATCCGACACTGCCGATTTACAAACCGATACCTTCTCAGATGTCAACATCTTCAGGGACTTCTGTAGCAAGATTGTTTCCTGCAAAGTGCATCACGACAAATATAATTATGGGTAAAAACTGTTACAGATGATAAATGAATAAGCGTGTTATCATAGAAATGACTTCAAATTAATCCAATACTACGGCGAAGTATAAAAATATAAATAAAAAAAAAAAAAAATATATATATATATATATATATATATACATATATATATTACAGTACCTATGACTCACTTGGATAGATGAAAGATAATTAATAGAAAAAAGGTTCAAACAGGAATGATTAAATTTAACTTATTCATAATAAGTTAAATAAAAATCACTATAAATGGAAGAATTTACTGGGAGACCCAATCACCCAGGTAATTTATACTTCAATTAATATATAATAATATGTTTTATTATATATAGTATTATATATATTGTGTAGATATACCACTGTTATACATTACATATAATACATAAATTATATATGAATATATATATATATATATATATATGTGTGTGTGTTATATATATCACTACATATAATAATATAACTTAAGAACCAACATATATTTGGTTCACGGAGGATTTGCGATATTCGATTGCTAAAGAGTTTGAAAGTTCATTTAAACTAGTTGGTTTTTAAATACAAAAATTTATTTTAACTTATCTGAAA
Organism: Aelia acuminata; assembly: GCA_911387785.2. Lineage (NCBI taxonomy): Eukaryota > Metazoa > Arthropoda > Insecta > Hemiptera > Pentatomidae > Aelia > Aelia acuminata. The sequence continues at coordinate 94,058,532 of OU426981.1, read as the reverse complement.
TACTTGCCAATTTTTTTTCATACTATATAACTAAGCCTTTTATTGCTGTTTTTTTGACATTTTATTTATTTGTTTCAGGTCAGTGACAACAAATATATATATTTTTATCCTGTGGTAAGTACCATAAAATAATTTGGATATTTTAATCAACTGAATCTTTGGTTCCTAAAAAAATATATTTAAAACGATACAAAGGAAAAAAACGATAAACGTCTTTAATAGAAGTTTCGATAAATTTTTGATATTAAAGCCAAGGACAGTTTTTATGATATTTTCTTCACCGAAAAGTGAATGTTTAAATTTTGGCAAATTACCCTTTTTCCAATATGAAGGCTAACGGCTTTTTTCCTTAAACCAGTATATAGCATACATTTAAACTTCTCTATTATCGAAAGAAAAAAACGAAACAAAAAAATGGTTAGCAATTTATTACTCATCTGTATTAAATAAATTAATGTAAAGAAGTAAAAAATAAAGAATTTCAGGGTGGCTGCATGTCGTGGGTATGTTGCAAAACGTCAATTAAGGGCTGGCTTCAAACTTAAAGTAACCTTATAGTGAATTTCGGTCGTATTTATTGATACCAAAAAGCTTACATTTTTTTTAAAAATTAAATTAAGTGCACAATATTCTAATTTCGAGGAGGGAAAAATTCATCAAATCATTTTTTGCTTCAATTGTACAATATGTAATTTGATGATTTTTGAACAGAAACGAAAAATATAGTAATAGTAGTATATTTAATAATCGAAATAGTATTATTTCGAAACAATATATTTTTTAATTACATTTACGTATCAATAAAATTCACGATAGTTTATCGAATAATTGATTATGATGTATGTAGAATCCCGGTTTTTACTTCAGGAAATTGCCGGTAACTTTATTATGTGCAAGATAAATTTTTAATTTAATTGATGTTAAACTACCTTAAATAATTTTGAAATATACTATCTTAAAAGCGGTAAAAAATATGAACGGAACTGATAGCTCATCGAGATTATAACAAGTGAAAGGCGACAACCACTCCTCTTGAAAATATAAAATAAAAACACTGGCATATATTAAGCCTAGTTGGAGAAGTCATGGCAGATGTTACTTATTTCTTTGAAAGGGCTTTTGGTTGGATCCCACGGGTTTAAAAGATGTTAATAAAATCAAAGGGAATAAAATTTATAGCAGAAAGATGTTTACAGTCCTTAGCCAGGGTTAGGAACATCTGGAGACCTGATTTATAGGCAGTCACAAAATTCTTAAATATTCACATGATATGTGAATTTTTAAGAATTTTGGACATGATATGAGAATATTTAAGAATTTTGAAATGAAATATGGACAACTACTTTGTATACCAACTGATCTGCAGTTAAATTGCAAGTACAAAGACAGTTATTCCTACAAAAACAAACTATTTGATACGATTTTTTAAGGTGAGTATATATTTATTTTTTGTCCTCCCTGCTGGCAAGGTGTTTGATAGAGTAATATTTTCCGATTTTTTTTTGTAGTTATTATTAACTTTTTCAACAACCGTTGAAATAATTTTATTTAACCCAAGCTTTTGGATTTTTTTTATAAGTGTGCTGACCCTGATATAGATTTAACATTTCATAAACTATTTTTATCACATTTTTTTACAATTCTTTAATTAAGTCATAAAGATGTTTGAAAGAATTAAGACTACTATTTTAAAAGAAATCTTTTCTTTTTTCAGTAATTTTTTTGGGAGGGGGAGGGGTGGATGAATTATACATACAGAAAATCATAAAACATGACAATATAGACTAATATAAACAATATAAATAAATATAAACAAAATAAATAATAATACAATAATATAAACAAAATAAATAAACATAATTTTATATAAGCATAATAATAAATATAAGCCCAAGAGTATAATATGGGTTTCTTTACAGGGAAAATTATTCAAATTATGAATATCTTTTGAACAGAAGCAGTCCTTGTGATGATTTCATCCTCTGAGATTTTATACTTTCCCTTTACCACCCATGGCTCATTCCTATTAATGTCATGATGATGCCTTAAAATAATATCACATTAACAGTGCAAGTATTTTTGAAAGATAGATGAATTCATCCATTTATGCTTTACATTTTAGGATACATAAAAATATAATTAAACAACACCTATACATACATAATACCTACGTACATGTTTAAATAATGGCCAGCACGAACTGGTTCATAATAACTTTTTTTTTTTTAAACTAAATGCCCATTCATTATACAGATCTGTAGTCCTTGAAGTCCTCTCATTGCCAAGGCAAAGTTGTCGATCCAAGAAGCAAAAAGAAAATTAAATATATTCTTGTCGTCAAGTAGAAAATATATAGAGAAATCTGGGAGGCTGCCAAGAATTTCGCTATCACTAGCTCTATTGTTATAATGAATATAGAATTGGGCCAATAATAATCGTTGGTTACGATAGCAGCAGGCAACGATTTTTAGAAGATAGGGAAATAATAAGCGGTTTACTTATCAGAACATTCAAATCACACAAAAAAACTGTAGGCCTGCCTTTTAGGTAGGAAAAATGTAATTTTTAAACATCGAAAAACCTAAATTTCGATTAATTCATTTTATTTTTTTTAGTTTTTGTGTATATAATGTATACAGATACCTTTGTAATTGCATTTTCTAATTGTTGGTGGAAAATTTTTATATACAGAACACCTTTATATTTAATTTTTCTCTGATTAAAGATGATTTATTATAATTATATTTAAACTAACAAGAAATGCACAGCGACTATAAAAAAAAACCTTTCATTTATAAAAAAAATCTGTCTAAAACATCAGTTTTAATTTCGCAATTAAAACAACTATGTTTAAAAAATATTCAATTAGAAAAATTCCTTTTTATTCTTAGATTAAAATATTTAGCAAATTATTGCGCGTAATAATCGCGATATTTATCGCCCTAAAACCCCTATCCTATCCTTTAGCAAATTATTATCACCATTAAAATATTTATTTTTTTTTGCTTTCCTTGCTTGAATGGGGTGAACATAAAGAGATGCGTGGTTAAAATTAGAGGCTTTACCAATTTTTATTATTAATCTGTTGAATGGATCTATTCAAATGTTCAATATATGGTCGGCCTAAACTTGATACCTTTTCTTTCTCTCTAAAAAGGTATATATAAAAAAAATGTCGCTTACAAGGAATGTGATAAATTAGAGTAATATACATTTTAATAGCAATAATGTTTTACTTTTAAAGTGGTAGTTTTATAATGTTGATTTTTACTTTTTTTATTTATTTTTTTTAATTATTCTGTATGTGGTCAAAAGAGGTCCCCACAAGCCATAATATCTGAAGACTCCTTATGTAAAGCAAAAACGGTTTTTCGAATCAGCCGAAAAAAATCAGGGTATATATAAATGGGACTTAAAATAATATATATACGTATAACCAAGTTTTTACCAATTGAGACTTTGTTATAAAAGTTCTCAATGGTATCTAAGGTTACCATTCGGTCAGGGTTTCGTAATTCGGTAGCCACTATGAAGTTAAGAGCCGTACTGGAGGAGAAAGGAAGGGCAACTAAAGCCTCATTAAGAGCCTTTTGATTAGTTAATTATGCAGCAAAGGTCGAGGTTAGTCGAGAGCTCCAACAAGCCAGCTCCGGTTCCGACCTCTTTGACAGCCGACTCTCTTGCTGCTGCCCCTTTGTCGGGGAGTCCCTTTCTCAGATCCTGGATCTCTTTGACAGCTCCTTCTGAGTTTGGAGGGAAAACCTTTTATTTTGCCACAGTTTCTGTTCTCGACAGCTGCAAAATACTTATTATAACTTAGACAATAGCAACATAACGCTGCTTCGTTGTAATTTACTTTGTAAACCCGAGAAACTACAAAACATGAAACACAGAGGAAGTGGGAATTTCATGAATATATTTGGAAGAACATCAAAAGCACAGAACCCACTCGATTCCATTATTTCTAGGAATTTCGTTCCTCTGTTCTGTAAACAGTGATATTCTGACAATGTTCTAATTCCTCTTACCTCAATTTTTAGGAATACCATTTGAACCATTTGAAGTGCTAATTTTTTTTATTTTTTTTTTGGAAATTATTGAAACTAATTGATTTCTTTCTTATTACGGTTTAATATACGAAAGTTGATCAAGAATATTTTTTATTTTTGAGCTCGTATGAAATATGTATATTAAAATATAACAAATACTGTCACAAGTACAATAATTTAAAATGATATCTATAGGTATGTAAGTAAACTAAAAAGTAGCTTAACTCGTTTTATAAATAAAATAAATTTCTTAAAAGAGAGTCAGAAGCACCAAAAATATATTTTCGACGAAAATGCCAATTAGAGCCTTATTATACCAAGATACAGATTTGATCAAATTCATGTATATGTACTCAGACTCTTAGCTAGTCTGTTCACACACACACACACACACACAGACCATTTCGCGGGACTTGGTTAATTGGACTCAGGGGACCCTAAAACGTGTATTTCCGTTGAAAAACGGAAGTCGAAATTTTTCACGATCGCAATACTTCTACATACTATATATTTCATATATAGGTAAGTGAAAGTAAAAATCAACACGACGGGGTTACAATAAGACCAAAAATATAATAAACGATTTAGATTTAAAAAACAATACAATTTTTTAAAAATTATAATAATGTCTACAATCAGCCTTTTAGATTAAAATTTAAATCTTTTTTCATGTGCATTTTTTTTTACTTGATTTCGCAATAATTATAAATGTATTAGGCACTTTACTTGACATCTTCTAAATTTAGTATAAATTAGATGTCATGAATCATATATCTGCGGTACACAGTCGTTGAGGAAATAACGTGAAGGAATAATCTTGTCAGAACATGTTAATTCTTGTCGAATACGTGAGCAATTCTGTGATGTGAGTGGGTTTGGCTTTCCTAAATATTTTGATAAATAAGTACAGCGTACATTAGTATAAACATTAGATTAAATTTATACGAACATCATTATTTTAAATTTATTCTGACCTTTTCTACTCTTTCTTTCCAGTTGTATAGATCTGATTTGAGACAGCCCTTAAGAAAACCATCCTTCGAGCCATCTTCCGATCCTCTACCCCTTGGACCCGGTCACCCAATTATCTGTTTTCGGTCTGTGGTACACAAAGCCTTTGAGGACCGGCTTTGACTTTTTTACCCCGGACATCCTCGGGAGCCTCCATTATGACGACAATGGCCGTACAGAAAAGAATAAATTTATGCCCTTAGCACGCCTATCGAAATTCGTCCAGTTCTTAGAAGAGGCTTTTACTTCGTAGCTTTTCTGGAGCGTAAAATACGGAACTATTCCTTGGAAGTTCCTGGAACTACTTACTTTATACTTGGCTCTCCTCCAGCCGTTCTCACACTCCAACCTTAATTTCGATGACAGGAAGCCCTCTTACAAACAGAAACCGCTGTTTGTTTTTTAGGCATTATTTGCGTGAATCCCTAGGCATGTTTTCTTTTCTCGAGTACCATTTGAAATTTTATTATGTTGATAATCATAGGTTATTAAGTTTCATCCAACTTGACTAAGAAGATGGGTGTTTTTAGGCAGTCCTTGATGAGAAGGAAGCCAGTATGGGCCGAGCTAAGTACCCTAGAACTATTATTCCATCAAAAAGCCATAAGCTGGAGGCAACCCGATGAGCGGTCACGTCGCTGACTCGATGAATCCCGACGTGGCTATTTAAGGAGATGACACTTGGAGAGCTCTTGTTAGTCCTTCCTGGAACGGAGGAGCTGAATCACCTTCGGAGGAGGCAATTGTTTCACTTAGTGCAATCTGCCTCTGTTTGCTTATGTCCCATCTATAAGATAATTGGATAGTGAGGCGCTCTGAAGATAAGAGATGCTTCTGAGGCACTATTTTTATGTATGAGTAAGTAGAGATTTGTTATCTGATAGTCTGGCCATTTTCATTGAACTCGCGATTCGTGGATTTCTCATTTATTTTATCAAAGACTTATCAATAAAGGATTGGGTTTCCTTAGATGAGATTTTCATCATCGTTTAGGGTACATTCTTATCGTAGCCACTGTCCCAGCAAGGACTTCTCCACTTTAGAGGTTTTTCTTGCTCTATTTACCCTTCTTTTCCCATCCGTTCTTAACTATTGTACGTCTCTTTGTTGTATTTCAAATATTTACACCTCTTTATTTGGTAGATACCGATTTAACTCTCAAATATAACTAACTATTGATGATTAGCAAACCGGTTTTTTTCAAGGAATGAATGTGATTTTTTATATTCTGTTTCCGTAAGAATTAATCATGATTTACTAATTCAGTAAAAAGAGCTAGTTGTATCTTGTAAATTTATGACTCACTAAAATGTGATATGAATTCACATTTAGCAACTTATCTTTTCATTCTAATTATGTATTACTCTCACAACTCCGAATATTATTCCCAGCAAAGTTTCCTTTTTCCTAATTTTCGAAGACAGTACCTGCTCGGCTCCTTCCTCTTCCAAACCCTAAGAGCAAAAAACCCACATACATTCTTGACCTCCTTACCCCAAGTTCGTCTATCCATCAGCTAAATACAAGATCCCATCCTACAGACTTGTATATCCCCACTCACAGAACCGCCTGTTTCGATAAATCCTTCGTTGTTCGTGCCACCCAGTTTTGGAATTCCTTACCCGGATCCGTTCGTCAAGCTTCCTCCCTAGCCTCGTTCAAACACCTCTTATTTCTCCATCTCCTGGAACATCAATCTCCCCTGCAGATGTAAAAATTATTATTTTCTTTGATGTAGTCTTGAAGGTTTGTACAAGTACTTTAGTTTTATTATTTATTTATTTTAATAATGGCACTCTTCCTTTTGTTATTTATATTTTTTACAAAGCACGTGAATACTGAAGTTACGATTTATTTTCATTTATTATTAAAGTGCATATTTTTAGTTTTTAATTTTAACAATTGTATATAGTACAGCCAGATAAAAATGCTGCCTGAACAAATTGTTAACAATGTTATTCTTAGGGGACTAAATGTCCCAGAATAAAGTAAAAATTTTTCATTTCATTTCATTTCAATAAGAATGTTTCTTTTTTAAACAGTTCACTTTCCGCATCAACACCCAATATCTATTAAGTACCCAAACTAATACCACTGACAACTGTAGTTCGGAGTTTACCTACAACTACTGCACGCGCGGCATTAGGTATAAAAGTGTTTCTGAACTCTTTCTTAACGTTATTCGGGAATAAGTCTTTTCTCGTCAAGTACTGGGTTCAAGTTTTTAATGTGAAACAATCTAATGGCCTGCCTCAGTAGAACTATAAGTACAGTAGCATTGTATAAAACTCCTTTTTTTTTATTTCAAAATACTGAATTTATATACTAATTTTAAGAGGTTCCTAAAGCATCCAATATGACTCGGTCTATCCCGATATTAGGACAATTGCGCAGTGTCCCGTTACTTGGCGGAAAGGGTGGTGAGACCCAGTGGGTATGAAATTTGAAGAGAGAAGGTTGATAACAGAGCATATAGGATAGGCACCACGGTTAGCGAAAGATCGCTGCGACAGATTGGGTTCGATTCCCAGCCGTTAATAATGTTAATTATTTTTTAAGCGTCTAGTAAACACCGTTTAGCGATGATACAGGACTGAATGATCCAGGATTAGCCATTTGGGTCCCTTGAAGCAAAAGATATGTTTTTTACATTGTTACGAATGCCATTCAAGAGTGTAAAGTCACTCAGAGAGTTCCGAAACTTTGCATAATTCTAAGCACAGTGCTATGCATATGCATGACTCGGTACACATGCAAAGTGTGAGAGGAAACAAGCACTAGAAAAGCAGAAGGAATACGATTAGTTGTAAGCCTTTACAAATACGCAAACTACAAGTAATAAAAAAAAGTCTAAGATCCCTTGTAATTCTAAATACACCTTTTTTCTTCTTTCATTAGTGCCTTGCTGCCCTCCAGGATGAACTACTCGGATTTCCTTGATGACATTTTCATCATTGGTCGATATTTGGCATTGGATATTACTTATAACCTGCCTATATGAACATCTATGTCCCAACGGAACTGAGGTTGTATTTGATAATAAGATTTCACTTTGTATCAGTTCAATAAATCTGGAACAGACCAAAGTGAATTAATTGATATTATGACTACCTCAGTTTAGCGTTTTGAGATGTTCCTTGGTCGTTAGGTACTTATCTCTAACCCGGAGGTAAACAACACCATGTTCATTTTTCACTCAATTAAATTGGAAACTATGGATTTAAATACCTTGATAATCACTTTCAATTACTTATAAACGTAATATGACAGACGAAAAAATAAATTTAAACTACTTATTTTTCATGGAATTGAAGTGTTAAATTTAATATATCTTTAATGGAATGAGAAAAATATTGTAATTATGTATTGTTAACGACATTATCTAATTAATTGATTTAGATTTAGTTCTTGACAATCGAAGACTCTAACGAGAGTGTCTTTAACATATGTTTCCGATCACTAAAGTTGCTTGCCTCAAGACTCCTTGAAGTGTTGACACGTTGGCTGAAGCATTGTAGTGTGTGTACACCTTCTCAACTAATGACATATAGCATACTACCTCGACATAGTAAGAATTGGGATCTCAGGTGTTCCGAGTCTTGTTAATAATTTTATTTTACTCCGATTATTGTCTTGATATGATTGACGATTATGTCTCTTTATCCGATACACGAAATAGGGATTGTTTAAACGATATTTACCGATCAAAACACTTGAATGCAATATTTTTATGATCGGAATAACCATTCACATAATTATAAAAAATCTAATACCGTCTATTTTTAGCATTGTATAAATTAGTTGAGAGTTAAGTTTCATTATGTATAACTTTATAGTAATAAGCTAGTAGTAATTTTTTTATTGTTTTTTTTTTTTTTTTTGTATTTGTAGGCCAGTGACAAACAATTTAATTTTTTAAATTACCGAACTTTTATTAAATTTTATATTTGCTTTTTCTTATAGGTGAAATATTTTAATGACTTCAATATTCGTTAATTGCTTTGCGATTTATATTAAATAATTTTTTCTTATTGGGAACAAATACGGGTTAAAGTTGTTTATTGCACCCATTAATGCACGTTACTCTACCATTTTGTGTGCCCATCTGAAAGTCTTCAACCTAGGTAGAAACGTCAGCTCCTTATAAATTCGCTTAGTAGTATAATGTGAAACCAGATACCTTTTTAACAAGGGGATCTAAAACCTTAAAAAACACCGCGACCCCATTCATAATTGGTCTGAAAAATATAAAATGTTCCACAATATTGATTTATCGTGAAGCTAAAGGATTATGAGAAAAAATCCCTTTTTCTTATTATTACCTATTACTAATTATTGTTATTTTTAATAGAAAATAGTAAATTTTATCATACAAAATACAAACGATTTATAGCTTTCAAAATTATCTTTTTTAATAACTACAAAATTATTACATATCTTTTTGACTGTAAATTAATTTCAAAATGAATGTAAAAATAGAAATCCGATGTATAAAGCTGAAATTACTTGTCTAGCATTATATCACCCAATATATTTGATAATACCTACGCCAGTAGCAAGCACAATGCAAAATTTATCGATTATGTTACTTTGTCATAAACGAAAAAAGAAAAAAAATTGATTTTAATTTACTTTTTAAATTATCTTTAATAAATAAAGGCCCAATAATTAATAGGAAATAATATCCCGGTATCGTTTAAGCAAAATGGTTTATGTTCCGTTTCTTAAATAGCATACCATTTTTAGCACCGTGAGACCTGAAAACAACTGATCTTTCAATTGATTCAATTCTTGCTTACCTTGATTGTTTTCTGCGTTTACTAGCTGTTCCACTGTTTGAAATTCCACCTCGTCTGCTGAAACAAACAATTTTTTTATAACTAATACGTCTGTAAAAATTTTAAATTTAATAATGAATTTAAAAATGTTGGATATAAGTGTGTCGTAAAAGATATAAGTGAAGTGTATACACAAAACTATATTAAAAACTATACAAATGCAATGTGAAAGGATATATAATGATTTGATCGGTAAATTTCTAGTTTTAATTTATAATAATGAAATTAAATATCCTTGCAAAGTCATGATTTTTTAATAAATAAATGAAAAACATTTTCCTAGTTAATAATCCTAATTATTTTAGTTATTTTTTCTGGTGAAAATCGAATATTTAAAACTTAAAAAATAATATCGTATGAATACCTACTGTATAAAACAACTGTTTTTCCAATGTTCAAACCAAACATATACTACAAATACCTTTATCATACTGCATTTGCTGATCAAGAAATTTATCTAGATTTCTGAGAACAGTAATGTGACCAAATTAATGAATACATTACCCAATTCTTTTATTCAGTACTTAATGAAAAGACAACAATTTAAATAATTTTAAGACAGGACAACATTTTAAATAATTTAGGTTCCTCCAGGACCTACTTTGAATAGGCCCTTTATTACATTATTTACATTAATATCCATTGCTTTCAAAATAATTTATTTTCAAATTAAGTTAATTAATTTATCTAAGTAATTTAATTAATTAATTTTGTTTTAATAAAACATTTTTTATTTCTTTTTTCCTTCCTCCGTAGTATTTACCATTGTACTTTTTTTTTCCTATTCCATTGATTTCAATCATACTGAAAACAAAAAGTGTAGGATCCCCTCTCCTATAAATAATTGATTTATCACTAATTAAGAGTTTTGGTGGTCTATCTATATGAATAATATAGATACGGCAATTGGTTAGTTTAGTAATGACAGTATTAGTTATTACAATATATAGATCATCCTATAATTTCGCTATTAACTAATTAATTAGAAGTAAATTATGCAAATTATTTATATTATATAATTAAAATCAATTCAATTGGCTTTATGCTTATGATAACAATACATTTATACTACTCTAGAATTGGTATAAACGACTTGACTGTTTAATTTAGATTTGTATTTTACATGATCATAATATTGAGGTCATAATAACATTTTTGCTAAAAGTTAACTAAAATCATAGTTCATACAATGTGAAAATATGGGAAAATACTTTCATAACAGAATACCAATATCTCGACAGCCTTCGGCGTTGAAGGAATTTTTTAAAAAATAATCTTCTCTTTTCAGTCTCAAGAAGGTATTTAAAAATATATGTAATATTTTCTGGGGTTCTGCCTCATCTGAATTCTTATTATTATTTATTTATTTTTTGCTTTATTATAAATTATTCCTAAATAAATTATTTATTTGTCTTGTTTTTTATTTGCCTAAAATTCCAATTATGTCACTCCATTTTATTTCAAAAACTAAAATTATAATTAAAAAGAAGTGTATATAAATAGATGAGAGCGTTGGATAACAACATGTTTTACATTTTCAAATGCAAAACTTGTCTTATTAATACAATATGGGCTTAACTTAAAACCGATAAGGTGATTCATTTTAGTAATCCAATGCAATATAAGAATTCTTCAAACGTATACAAATAAAACCTTTTGTAGCCCGTATATGAAAACTTAATCGTTTTAAATTAAAGTTATTCAAATTCAAGGAACCATTGAAGAAATGCATTTTAGAATCTGACATATGCCTAATGTTTTAATTTACGCCATGAGACATGTATTTAAAACATTTTTTGTTAATGATATAAAAAATCTTTCATACGTAATGTAGGTTTTTATGTAATATATTTAATATTTTAGGAAAACTTTCCAAATTTAACACAAACTTATATTTTGTTGTTATACTGTTGAATTAATAAACAATTTTTTTGCCTTTATAGGGATGAATAAAAAAGGCTACAATGACCTGATAAAGTATTTAAGTGCTCATCCTAAATGAACATGGACTCAGGGAGCTTTTCCCTAATTGTCCGACAATTTTTCATCAAACATTCACCGAGCCTGCGCATATCAACAACGTTGTTGGACCGGCTCAACAACAATCGGTCAGTATCCGAGTGGGGTGTCGCTATGTGGGGGGGGGGGACTCTCCAATAATAAACCCCATCAATAATTAATTCGATTAACACATAGCTATAACTAATAAATCATCGTCAATTAAACCGCTTGGGATTGGCCATCATAAATTAAACAATTTGAAATTTAACCGGTGGCTGCAATAATTAGCGAAATTTTCGCTTGGTTAATACCTAATCAATGGATTTGAATTCAAGAGGAATTCCCATTCAGTGTTTTACTTTATACATTGAACCATTGTCATTCATATCATTCGAAACTTGAAACTTATAAATAATTTATAAACTTATAATTTATAACCGTAACTTGAAGCTTATAAATAACTAGCTGTATATCCCGGTTTCACCCGGGGAATTTCGACTCGTCTCCAATGTAAAGCGAGACCAAAACGATTTTTATAGCAATAAAGAATATACCCAGAGATTGGCTGATATTATGCAATTTTAATATGGATAGGTGTTTGCACCTGGTATGAAGGAACCACTGAGCGAAATTTGGAGAATTTAGGACAAACGGTATAGACTTCTATAAAGAACAAACAAACAGAATTTCATTTTCATATGTATAGATTAATAAACTTATATTTTAAAACCATGCCAAACTATTTAGTATATTGCAATAGATAATCAAACATAATCCTTGATAATGATCTTTCACCTAAATGAACTAGTCAAGATGGCAAGTTGGTCTAGCACGAACTGGTTAATACCGACAGAGCAGTTTGACAGCCGATGGTTGTCGAAGATTGGAAAAGTGATGTTTGCTTAGGGCTAACGACTGTTTGTAGAGCAGTCGTTACTGTGCGGGAGATCCACTGCATGTATAGCAGCCGTCTCGACCGGCAGTTACTGCAGTGGTAAGATTTACTTTTTTACCGTGGGTCTTAATCAGTTTAGTTAGAGAGTCGTTTAACTTTTGTAGACCGAAAAAAATAAATATAAAAGGCTTAGTAATATATAAGTATCACCCCATGTATTACCAGTGATCAATTGTAATTTTGAAACGGTTTCAGAACTCGATGAATAAATTATTTTCATGTCAAGAAGTCAACTCAGATTCGCGAGGAAAGCACAGAGTTTCATAAAAGTTGTCGGAACACAAATTTGAACATCAAAGAAACCCATCATTAAGATCAGTTGAATGAATTGAAAATTCTAATTAATTTAGGAATTCACTTAAAGCGTAAGTTAGTGGTAATAGAGTCCAAATACTTACCGAGATTTTTTTATCTACTTATCTTTTATCTATTTAAGCTCTGCTCGGTGGGAGTTTGAATCTGTACAGATCTCCATAAATCGTTGATGAAAGACTAATCATCGGCTTACACATACAAGTCGAGATTTTCAGTTAGGTGGGTTTTCTAGTATAAAATATTAAAATCTTTAGACTGACAAAACTCATTGTTATATTATAGTTAAAAGAATATATTTTTTACTATTATTTTGAGAGCATTAAATAATTGTTTCCTAATATGTAAAAACTCAACTCAAAACTGATAATATTTGTGTTCAAAACCTTTATGTGTTTCACTTGTAAATAAGGTCATATACCCAGAACCGTTTTCATGTTTGTTTTTTTACTTTTATAATTCTTCCTACTTTAAATAACTTCTTAATACTTTTGGGGGCTTCAAATGTATAGAGTATTTTTTTCTCAAAGTTTCGGTCGGGGTATCTATTTAGGTTGAACCCTAGAAGAGAGAGGAGTTGAACCTCCCCATCGTGGTCCTGAGACCAGCCGGAGGTCAAGGGCGCACGTGGGGTTGCCATGGCGACCCCCGCTCTGACGTCAAGCGGACTTCGCTAATGCCCCTCTGCCCGACCCGCACAGGTGGAACTGGAACGGAAGGATAACCCGTTCCTTAGTAACTAGTAGAAGAGCGGAACGCGTTACTTTAACGTATTTGTTCATGAATACTCATAGATGAATTTTAGGAGCCATTCGGACTTCTAAGGATTCTCACGATTGTCTCGGAGATGGGCAACGTTGACTTAGTTGAAATAAGGTGTGTCATATAAGGGTTAATAATCTTCAATAAAGAATTAACATATAGTATGTATAACCTTTGAAGAGTAAATGTTATAAAATATACGGCACTGAATTTGATACTCTTAACAAGTTTGGAGAATGATAATCATCTCAAGATTTATTTTGAACTTTAATCAAAATTTTTTGTTTTTGTTCTTGTAATATCAGGGATGTAGAAAAATATAACGCCACCCTATAGAAGTACCTATTCAGAAATGTTGGACCCTCAAATATGCAGAGAGGAGTCGCTTATCTTCGGGCACCATCCTACCTAGTGTCGTCGGGCCCGGCCAAGATATCCTTCATTAGATAATTCCTTCATTAAAGGGGTAATAATGGGTTGGATTCCCACGCCTCCTAAAGTAACTTATTTTACTACTTATGTTTGGACATTTTAGGATATTTTAATAAGCTTATTAGGCCAAAGAAGGCTTAAATGTAAAGTACTAAACTTATTTTGCTTCATTGAGTATGAATTAAGCCATCGATTAGACCTAATGACATAACCTAAATATTAAATCAATTCACCATGGTTGGATGAACCTATTTTTATAGCATTTTTAAAGAAATAATTTATGTTAAACGATATGATTATATTGAGGATATAGAATTAGTTCAATACCAAAAAATTAAATTGCCAACACAAAAACCAAGGTCAAGACTTTAATAAAAAGCGGGAGAATCTGATTTGACTTAATAACTTCCGAAATTAATGAGGATAATAAAAATAAATAATTAAAAAGATTTAATGCTAATTTTTTAAAAAAATATAATGGATATTTTATGAACAACTTGAAGAAAAGGTTTATCTCTTCGTGATTTGAGACAATATAGTATAGTTGGTTGTTAAAACATTCCTATCCGAAATCGGCTCCAATATACACGAAAGTTTTTCCCTGCTTTTTATTTATCATGACTGCAAATGGTACATTACTAATGTTGTACTAGCCAGATTTAATGACAATTTTGCTTCGAATTCCAGCGTGATAACGGACTATCTAATTCGAAACTAAACTTCCGAGCTGGTCGTTTCGCGAATTTAAACGAACATAATCTTCTGGTTATTTTACATTTATTTATTTTCGAAAAACATATATTTGCCCTTAACGAACCTTTGAATATTTAAAGTTAAACAACAGTAAAATCACCTCATTGAACGACAGCTGACTTCGAAACAGTACTTCCTTTTTTATTCATAGATCGCAGTGTTACTACTAAATTTTTTTATGATTCCTGAATTCTCTATAGGCATACCTTAAAGGAATTTTTTCTTTAGTTGAGTTGATATTAATAACTATCCTTGATTTGTCTATTACGTTAGATAAAAAGCTACATATAAGAATTTCATATATCACGATCCAGAGTGCGCGAATTCACAAGAACTAATTCCATAAATATGACCTACTGTGTTAACGTGTTTATATAGCATTCCATGGACCAATGCCGCTGTGCCCATCGGCTTGCTTGCTATTACATAGGGGCAATAAAGTGCCCGCCTATGCACGGTCCCTATTTGCATAGGGCGCGCGTATCCCATTATACATTGTACTACCTCCCCCCCCCACCCTACTTATTGAATATCTTGTCATAAGACAAATTACAACTTGCGAGGGGTTGCCTTACCGTGGTAATGTTTAGTGTCGTGATATGTCAACCCTTTCAACACAACAAATCACCCTGCTCCATGGATTCCGTATAAAGTATCTTGGATGTATTTACTGTTGCGCGGGTTACTGTTAAGGCGATTAATATTAACTCTCAATATTTTTTCATATCGAAGGAATGGGAGTAAAGAAAAGTACTTATATTATATATTCATCTATTAAAATCACATCACTGGAAATAATCAAATGCCAAACTGAATTAAAGAATTTATAAATAAAGGCTAATATATTGTTTGTTTTAACGTCACTTTACGCTACTAAGGCTAATCGGACGATGCTACAGTAGGAGTCCTAAATTTTGCCTATCCAGGTGTAATTAGGATAGGGATCATTAACGAGTACCTGACATCGTACATGCTCGGGACCTCCATTTGACGTCCTATCCGAGGGACGGCATGGTCAAGGATTTTTTAATCCCATTAAAAAATCCTAGGGCCATCTCGGGACGCGATCCTACGACCTTTAGTATTGTAGGTTGCCAAGCTAACCATTATACCACAGGTGACCGCAAAATCTCTAAAAGCAATTTCTGATCGAGAATGAGTAATTTAAATTTAAATAGAATCGAATGATACGCTAAATTGTCTATGTCAATTTAGATAGTACAATAGGTATAATTTTTTTTTTTAATTTCAATCAAATAAACTTTTCCAACATTCATATATTATTTCCTTTTTTTTTTTTTTTTAATTCAGTGTTATTTTATTCCCATTTATTTTTTAGGTCTACATTGTTAACAAACAGATTGTTGGTGTTACCTTGGGTAACTTACATAAATGTCATTAAGTATATAATAAATAAAATTTAGCGCTTCTTTGGAATCAATAATTTTGTAAAAATGTAATTTCGAATGATTCCTTTAAAGTTTGAAACATGAAATAATAATTAATTGTGTTCGTAATAATTTTTATTAATATTATGAAATCACAGATACACTCAACATGTTTGAAGCCCAATTATCATGTTTGTTTTTTTTAATATCGGAGCTGTCTTGATCTGAGGAAGTGAATTTTCTGGATTTAAAGAAAAAAGTAGTTATTTCGATATAAACTATAATCTGATGATAAATAATAAATGATTTTTAAAGATGGTTTTCAAAATAAAATTGAATTT
This sequence comes from Aelia acuminata, assembly GCA_911387785.2. Classification (NCBI taxonomy): domain Eukaryota; kingdom Metazoa; phylum Arthropoda; class Insecta; order Hemiptera; family Pentatomidae; genus Aelia; species Aelia acuminata. Next base: position 94,041,690 of record OU426981.1, on the reverse strand, counting down.
AAAAATCGTTATACTAGAATAATTGGACAGTAGAGAAACAATAATTTTGATTATTTTTACCCCTGAACATGAGGTTTATAGTTCTTATAATATATTATCTAATTAGTATATTATTAGGAAAAATTAATTATATGTGTTCTGATTTGTCTTTATTTTTACAGGTAAGGTGATATCTGGAATTATGTTTTCCACGCCATGTTTCCTTTATAAGGTAAAATTAAAAAATATTTTAAGTATTATAGGTATATGAAAATTGTTTAATATCTAAGTAGTTATCTTGTTGCAAGAGACGAATATACAAAAATATGATGTACTCTACTGTTCACTTTAAATGCAGTTATGAATTGTAATCCTAAATTTTTAAGTTTGATTTTATTCATTTTACCAAACGAACTGAACACCTAAATATTTTTTTATAAAACAAATATAAATAAATTAAAGTTTTATTTCAATGTTAATATTAGTACCTACCACTTTAGAAGTCTGATTATTTTCTTTTTTTCATTTGATGTTTCATTCTTGACGTAATCCCGATTGTAGTATAGATATGATTCATTACACTCAAAAAAGTTAATTTATTTTATGAGTATTTTTTCATGTACCTATACCAAATTTTGTCTATCACAGGATATCAGTATTAGGTATAAATTTTTTACTTTATTATGTTTGGCTGAATCATTACTATTTTGATTAAGTACGTTTCTTATTTATGGAACAATCTGAATTCTTAAAAAAAAAAATTAAAAATAAAATATAGTAAATCGCGGTCTAATTAGCTTAGATGGTTTCAATTCTTTATTATTTTTTTTGCATCTTTTTTATTAATAAATATATATTTTTATGTTCCTTTTTCAAGCGGACGTTATCTTTAAAGGGTTTTTTATCCCGACCCGGTTGCTGGAGGTGAGCCAGTCGCTTCCCAGAAGCCAGGCTATTAACAATAGGTTTCACGACCCGTTAACCAACTTTGAAAAATAACGTTAATTTGTAAATTTTTCTATTGTCTCCCTCAGAACATCGGATATATCTCAGGCTATTTATAAAAGATCGAATAGTTGGTTGGGAGTCACTGCAACAGTCATTAAGGAAGCTAAAGAATATACATGTGTGTCATCCACTAAAAAAAAATCGGCTATTGTCAGTTATTCACTTTAAACGAATAACTATTGACTAGATAACTAGATAAATAGTTATTTTATAAAAGAAATTACCATAACATCTTAATAATAATCTTATAGTTATTTCTTTTACAAAATAACTAATAATATAGTTAGGTTAAATGATGACCAGGGTTTTCAGTTTGAAATAATTTTTAAAAAAATCATTTAACCTATCGTAAAGATTAACAGTTGACTATCTCTCACCTCTACAATTTCTAAATATTGGGAAGAGTCTTTGTATCTACCTTGACTCAGAAGCCCTGATGAAGATCCAAAAGTTTGATCGAAACGTTGGCTTTCGAATATAACATTTTTTTCAAACTGAAAATCCTTATCATCATTTAACCTATCGTATAGATTAACAGTTGACTATCTCTCACCTCTATTAATATAGTTAATAGTTATTTTATAAAAGAAATTACCATAAGATTTATTAACGTGTCCGATTCTTGTACTTACACACAAAATGTTTATTTTATTGATATTTAGGGATATACTACATAATACGATTACATCAAGTAAATTTGTACGGAATCGATAAAAATTACATGAATAAACTTGTAGTCCATTAGTAAACTTGAAACTGCCCAATAGTACTACATACTTTATATTAGTTCTAAATTATACGGTCCCTAAACCCTATTCTTTTCCGACGCTCAGGTGGATTACTCGGAACATAGGAGAAATCCAGGTTGGTAAAATAATAAATAAATCAATAAATGTGTTATATTGGTAATATTAAAAATGATAATAAATAACAATTAATTTGAAAGAAAGAGTACTCGAACACTCGCCGAACCATTTTTATCCAAGGAAATGTCTACAAAGATGATAGTCCATTTCGTTCATTCACTAAATTCTGAAATTTCTTTATGAAAAAACATAAAAATAGTCATTAGTAAAAATAGCTATTGAGGATAAAAACAGGGCGATGAGTTCTATTGAAGGACAGAGAGTTGAAAAGACCTATTAGTGGTTCCTTTTTATCCCTTTTAGGAGACAGGAAGAATAATGGCTTTGAGGAAAAAAAAAAAAAAAAACTTGTACAGTTTTTTCTAACGCTGTGTTAAAACGCTACGGATCTAGTGACATTCCTTTTTCGATGAAGATGCTATTATATCTCCGTTACAGATTCTACGATTAGTGTTGTTTTTAGTGCATAGTAGTTTAGTGGAGCTTTTAGTGTTGGTTTTCTATTTTTTATATTTATTTCCTTGGAGGATAAGATTCCCTAATTAGGAGGAGTAGGGTGGGGTGATGTCATGAGAAGTTTCTATGAAAAAACCCACAAAATATTACATTAAAGGCTGTCTTTTCTGGTTTTCGAAATGTACCGGGTGAATGTACTTCATTAGAACCCAAGAACTTACAGAAGCCGATTTTCCTATAAACATCCTAAAAAATATAATCCGATTTAATGTTTACTGAAGGTTTTGTGGAAAAATTTACTGAATTTTTTTTTTTTAATCAGTTATCACAATTTTATTTCGTATTAAAATCCGATACTATTTACGAAAATGATCTACCACGAAATTCAGAAGAAGTGAGAAATTTCTTATCAAAATTTAGGAAAAATACTTTTTTCCAGAAAAATATGAACAAAATTTGTGTATTGCAATATGGATTCAGTGTGTGAAAATAATGAATGTAATGTGATAAAAGCAATGTGACATGTTTTTTTTAACTGGATTCAGGAAGTAACCAAAGTCGATTTCACTTACCCAGTGAGTAAAAAATAAAATAAAATAAATATTAATTTACATTAATCTCTTCCGTAGTTAATTAATTAATTCACGTTGATCTATTCTCCTGAAGATATTTAAGTTCAGTGAAAAAATAGTATTAAAAGGCGTAATTCTGTTCCGGTTATCAGAGGAGACAAATTTTTGATGCGTTTGCTTATAAGGCAAAGTTTAGAGGGACTGCAAAATACGCTTATGTAAACAACGTCATAAATTACCATAAACACGAATTTAGTGGATGTAAGCTTTCGGGTCCAGTGTTATTCACAAACCTTGGACCAACTAGCTATAACGAACTTCTGTAAAAATACATTTATAGAATTAATTATTCGCTAAAAATGCTTTATTTAAAAAGTGATGAGAAGGCGGTATATTCTTCTCTGTGCTTGTAGAAACCTGATGCTTCGCAAATTATTAGAATTCAAGCAAAGGTAAATATTAAAATAGTTTTTATCTTATTTCCATATTTATACTGAGCTGAAAGTGAACTCGTAATAAAGTTTCGAATAATAAAAGTCAACTTTTGAGTAATTTAACAATCTTTGTGAGTACTAAATATACAGAGAGATCATATCTTTCCCTGTTTTATCATATAGCTTCGAGATTTCTATCTTTAATATCCATCTGAACAAATAACTATTCATTTAGTGGGGGGAGGGAGTATGCAGAAACTCGAAATGCTTTGTGGTTTTAAAAAATGCTTTACATATGTATAATGAGATTCAGAACAGCTAATATAAGCTACTAACACAACTCACTTGATGTGTTAGTCCATCAAGCAACGAATATAAAATAAAATTATGTGTGTATCCCGGTAATAAATTACAGGAATCTTTTATAACAAGATAATGAGATGCCGAAGCTAGGGACATTCGTTTCGCATTCTTCGCAAGGAGAACAGGATCAGGATCCCGAAGGAGGAGCGAGAAGATTTAAGACAACCGACCCTGGAAGAAGACGTCTCCAATATCCCAGCTTCTTTATTGTCCCCCGCGTTCTCCTCAGCTCCTTTCGAACTACACAAGGACTTAAATGATATATCAAGTTGGCCCCTTGGCGCCACATTAGTTTAATCGACGCAGATTAAGGAGGAATGGTTTCAAGTCATAACTTCCTTCGAGATGAGAGCTTAAATCACATCAAAGACTTGCCTTAGGATTTTAATTAAGATTAAAGCTTTTGGTTTTAAGTTTCCAGTTGGTCCTAGAAACATTGGCCTTTGATCGTCAACAGTCAACACCTCGTGTTCTTACCCTGCCGAGGTCCGTATAACTAATAATAAGTAATTGTGTTGGTAATAATTTTTATTCCTAATATGAAATCACAGATCTATACGCTCAACATGTTTGAAACCCAATTATCATTTTTTTAAATTTATAAAATAACGAAACGTATTGAATATAATTAAATTTAAAAAAAACATGAACGTAATTCTTGAATCAAGATCCTTAATTTCAGGTGCTCTATCCGAAGTTAGTTGTTTGGAAAAAAATCATAATAACATCAATCAGCACAGATATTTTAAAAATTAAAATTTTTATTTTGCAGAAATATTCCTATTATTCAACTTATATCAGTGCTTAAGAAAGAAGTGGTATTATTTTAATTTTTTCTTTTAAAAAATCGGAATAATTTTTTATCTTTGATTGATGTTTTGGTGGATTGATTGATTCCTGAATGGATTTTTTTATTATCCAAAGTATTATCTTATATGTGTTACGTATAAGCAGATGTGAGAAATCAAAATTATACCACTCGTTTTCATTCACTATGTATGAATGAAATGATGAAGTGAGCAACTATTGGGCTTTTTCTTAAGAATATGTAGACGAGCATATTACGTTTATGGTAGACAGCATAGCACATGAGTATTGAGTTTCCCAGGCTGAATGTAAATCAAGTATGACTGTATGATTTTTTTTTTATATTTTTATTATTGTGTTTTATTTGCCTGAGTTTTATTATAGCATGAATATATAGTGTGAATGAGTCCTTGGATCTTTAATATTAATGCACTCAAAAGTCGCAGGTTTTCATTAAAAAAAATAATAATAGAAACACAAAAACACATTTTAGTATAAAGGAATTTTCTAATAATTAGGGCCAGGATTCATATGTAAAAAAAAATATAATTCTAAGCCCTGGCTACAATTGTACTTAGTTTTTGTCTATGTCATTGAAAGAAATCAAGTTTTCGTCTTTAAAAAAATTATATTAAACAAGCAATAGCTAAAAGCTAAATTAATCTCAAAATTCAGACTTTGGCTTCTTAATTTTGAATTATTTAGCGTTTTTTTTTTTTTTTAATATTAATCCTCGTTTATGCTATCTAATTTTTTTTTTCTACGCCATTCCCCAATTTTTATTATACTTCGATATTACTCAAAAAAACCCCCCGTTATCCCCCCCCCCCCTTACTGTAAAGTTTGATGAACCGGGAGATTTATCCACTCTCTCTTCGGCAGAGTGCCAGTGGGCGGACCTGACCTGCGCCGCCTCCTGGGCCCCACTATTCCACCGGCCTCCAATTGGATTGTCGCCTATTGGCAGTCCCAATTTTCTAGTGTTCAGCCAGATCTTCCTACGGTAGGTTTCATATCGACTCTATAAAGTATCGATTTCCTTAGTACGTTTCAATATAATAGTAATAATAACTTTACACAGAGACTGTGGTAGAAATAAAATAATTTATATTAAGTGTCTCATATATTGAAATTTGATTTTTACAAATTTCGGATTACAATTAGTTGATGAATTAGCAGCATGAACATCGTAAATACAAAATAAAATGTTGTATTGTGCTCCCTGATGAAACTTTTATTTTCTGTGATAGCCTTTACATACTTAAATAAATGTATGTAAATAATGTTATTAATGATAAATTCTGTAGAAGTTTTTTTTTTTTTTTTATTGTTTAGTAAGTAGTTTCAGTAGTTTTTAAATACTACTGCGTACTGTACTAAATTAAGTGTTACTGCGTGTTCTAATTTGGTACCCTGTTGATTAAATAGAAAAAATAAGTTCAGTTAAAGAGTTAAGTTTTAGCACAGTTTGTAATAATATTTCACAAGACTCAATTATAAATAATATTTTTATAGCAACTAATTCTATAATACTAATTTTGAACATATCGTCATCATCATGCTCAAGTAACGGATATGCATAGGTTTTTAGTTGCACATTCGTTACTTTAGCATCGTGACGACGATTGTTGCTGTTTATCGATTGATGATACAAATAAAATCAATTTTATTTATTACCTCCCCCCGTCATAAGAATTTTCCCTGCCTGCTCCCCCCCCCCCTGGATGAAATACTGAGGATGCCACATGAAACCAAAACAAACATATTTTTCCAATAATAGAGTATTCATTTTATTTTTTTTTTTTGAGAAAGATTGACATTCACCTCTCGGCCTCAAAAATCTCATATATGCAATTTTTTTTTTAACTGAATAATTTTATTTGCACCTGTATAATTACAATAAGCAAATGTGCTAACTAAGTTACAAATAGAGATAAGCACCCAGTGGTGCATCCTCCTGGCATTCAAAACATTTACATTGTCAGTTGTTACCTAGGAGGTCCCTCATCCAACTCCTCCTCAGCCTTCACCGAGGTATGTCAGAATCATATATGCATGACTTCATATGTTGAATTGCTTGAATAGTCAAATTTTTGCTCCTAATGCCTAAAAAAGTGAAAAATTTTCAGTTTCGGGGGCTTTTGAGGCCAAAACTTCTTCTTACAAGAAATCCCATTTCTTATCGCACTTTAAAGGTATATACATAATTATTTTTGCCAGAAATAGTTCCACAAATTTAGTGGTGTTTTTTTCTATATGTCTTATTCATTAGTAAATCCTCAGATTTGCTAATCTTGTTCTTCAAAAATACTTTTGTGAAATCATCTTTCTAAGGAATAAAAAAAAAATACAGCAGAAGACTATTGACGGGAACATCAGAATGCGGGTAACGTTGGTAAGGACTGTTTGGGGAAGACAGGCAGAAGAGGAGAAGGCAAAGAGAATACTGAGATAGTAAGGAAGGATACGGAATGCGGAGAGAGTAGGAGAGGGCACTAACCCCAAGGTCAGGAGCAAGGACGGATCCACTACTCACGTACTCCCGTAAACATCTCTTGCCGCGGTACCGCTAGTCGTACTCCAAGCCCTGGGGTGTCTTCGGGGCGCGTCTAGATCTAGGGTTCTCGCTCCCAATTGGATTGCTTCTGGTGAAGCGTCTGAAATCCTGAATCCAAATACACTGCCGACGAAACGAATAAGACTATGTAGGAACAAGAATAAAAGAAAAATATCATAACTAGTGTATTTTGGATACCCCTACACTAAATTTCGTCTGAATCTGTCAACTACGGAACTGTTTCCATCATAAACTCCGTGGCCGGGGAATTCTTCAATCCAGGTCCCCAACTATCTTCTTGCTAAATACTGCAGGTAAAATATATATAAAATAGAATAGGAGGTTAGCTTCCAAAAGTTTGTATAAATGATATTTTTTATTACTTGCGTATCTCTAGACCAGAGTGGCACACCAGTGTTTTCAAACAAAATTTCCTTAGAGAGAAGTTTCTGTGGACTAAAAACCAGGAAATGTTTGGACTTTTTAATGTTGTTTACTAATAAATGGAAAATAATGCATCCATAGAAAATTATACTCTCAATAAAAATAAGGATAATAAAACATTGCACGTCGAAGTTCATTCGTTTCGCGAAAATAATTATCAAGTGAATTATGCTCCTTTTTCGAAGCCTCCAACTCGAAAACGCCTAGTATATGAAAAATACAGAATTTGGTTCTCCTTAACTTTTATTAGTAATATTTTTATTTAGAGCAGCCGTCCACGAAAGTTATTTGGAGGCATAAGGACACTTTCCGGCCCAAATGGTAAAAATTGCATATTTTTTATAGTTTATTTGGGTGAAACGTCATTCTACGCTCACCTAATGTTCTCATATTTAAAAAAGATAAATATTACGCGTGATGCATTTTTTCGAGTAATAAGCATAAAACTGTAAAAGTCCTAAATATTTCTTGGTGCTTATGCCGCATAAAATTTTCCCTTAACTTATTCCTAGTGACAGACTTGTTGAGAAAAAACATCTTTTACCCGAACTTGTGCCAAGTAAAATATGCATTTGCCCATTATTATAAACACGAAACTGATATTTGTCGAAGAATAAGATATCGTAGCGGATTCCAAAATTTTCAGAGGCCTTTTTTTTCAATTAAGTCAATTAACCGACTTCTACTAACATCAAACTTTAGGTGTTTTAATTAATCAAGAGTAAATAGTTTAGTTAATAATTGTACGTTCTTACGGTTTTAACTATGATTCTTATCCTATTATAAAGAAATTATATTTTAACTGTACTTGGTTACTATATACTATGTAGTAATATGTATACTATATACTACAATCTTGCCTGGATTAATAAATATATATATTATAGACTTATAAGATATGTATAAATTGTTTTTAATATATGCTATTTTATTCATAAGCGAGTTAATATAGCATATATACTATACAACATTTATTCATAGGTTATGGGCTTTTGAAATCGTTTTGACTTGATGGATCGTTTTTTGAATATCTAATTTTTAAAATATCTGCTCTCTGATTTTTTTCAGTTTTTGTCTTAGTCGTTTCTATAACTTTAAATAATAGTTTAAAGCCTTATAATAATATAAAGCCTTACCTACGTTCTCTCGTCCAACATGTTATATGAATAAAAATTATGTAATTATAAATTATTATACAATAAATAAAAAAAAACTTTTTCATTAGTGGTATTTTTATTTTATTTTATAAACAAACCGATGAATAAAAATAAAAATCAGCGTAACAAGGTACAAACTAAAAATAACTGAATTGGCAGATTAGATTCAAATGTCAATGGATGATGATACAGTGGAAATTTCCCACTTGCAAGCGGTTTTTTGCTCCGTTTGTCAAGTACTAATTTGAAAAGGTTAGCAATGCCAGTTTCATCACTAGCGGAAATAAAAAGATTCGAAATTCGCCAATAACACTTACGGAATTTACTGGCTCAAAAATTAGGGAGAACTTGATACGGAACGAATTTTTAGTTTTCAGTCTCATGTCAAAGCGAAAGTTCTTTAAAGACGTATGCCGCAAGAAAATAATATTTTGAGCTTTAAAAATAATGTTTTTGTCTTTTTAACATTCTTTTTTTTAAGTTTAAATTTAATGTACTAAGCCAAATTTATTAAATTAGTGCTTTAATCAGTGGCGATTTAACAATAAAAAGCCGAATTTCGTTTAAGATTGTTTTAATAATAGATGAAATCTATTCTAAGCATCACTTCTTGAACGACGTATAGTATACATATTTTAAATAAAAAGAATAAAATGTTGCAATACAAAACAGTGGAAAGAATCAATTTGAAATAAATAGTATTTATTAAGTTGAGTTTATTAGAATCTCTATATATTACAATTTAATCATTTGCTGCGAAGGATAAAATGTACATGATAAAGATCGAAAAAAAAAAAAATCTTTGGAAATTGAGGCAATAATTAAGGTAAGACGGGTTGTACTTTAATAGGGAATAAAGTCATTTGTTAAGGAAATGCATTGGTCAAAAATATCTTAAATAAAAGTGTTTTTTAAGTACTGGAAAGCGTTATTTTACTAAGATTTTTAATAATACTGTTATTTATGAACACAAATTATAGCAAATTAGTGTTTGCATTACCATTTTATTTTTTCTTGATTGCATCATTTTAATCTTCTTTTTTTAAGGTACACCAAGTATAATAATTTTTTATCTGAATTCGCAATAACAGTGAAAACCACATTCTTTAAGAGAGGGGAAAAAAAGATTCATGAACCACTAGTGATCCTAAATTACAGAAATATAGATTTATCTGTTAAAAAAAATTATCCCATGCATTAACGGTACAAGAGTTTCCGACTATCGAGGAGTCGAACCTGAAATATTGTATGTAACGTGCAGATACATCAATCCTCACAGTCACCGTCCCAATCTCAATAGGAAGGTTTTTCCGCTGAAAGAAGTGGATCCCCCGAAAGAAGAAGAAAAAAAAAGCGTAGCTTAACAAAAACGGAAGAAAGAATAGCCAAGAGGCATTGAGAAGGATCTCCGGCATGAGAGAAGAAGCCCGGAGCAATTCAGAAGAACCGTGTTCAAGTCCCATGTTAAATGGGCGTAAGGGATTTCTTATGCAGGCCCAGCAGCTTTAACTCGGCGCAGAATAATCTAGCCATGCTTCTCAAGTGTATGTAAATATCGAGTTATTTACATTTGAAGCAGTTTAGGCCAAAAATGTTAACCTATTTTTCCATGGCGTTCCACTATTTTAACAGCTCTATTGTTGTGGAACAGTTAGTTGCCTATACATATAATACCGATATACATCCTTTAGCCAATTGATTTCTGTTCAGAATTAATTTCTTCGTTGATATCCCAAAATAATTTTTAAACATTTTACTTTGTAAAACTACAAGTTTACTACAATGTAGTAAACTTATTTTTCCTGTTTTGTAACATTTGAAATGTTACAGCACCACTCGACTTTTTAAATAAAAAAAATTGGGTTTTCTTTCTTTTAATTACAACAAAGGATGTCATGACTTTTCAACAAGTCATGGATGAATCAAACAGCGATAAGTTAACATATTTTCATGCACTTCTTCATGCCGGGTGTTCCAAAAATGGAACGTTTTAAAATATCATACTTAACATTCATTTTTTCGTATAATCACTGAATTTAAACTTTGCAAACATTTTTCGAATAGTAACTATAAATACAAGGAGGGGGGGAGTTTAAACAAAGTCGGGCAAAAATGGGTTAGAATTCATAATATAAGGTGTAAGTTTGCATTAACCATACTTGAAATTGAGAAACGAATTTGAAAAACGAACAAAAGATTAAGAATATTTCTTTTTTGGATTGAGACCGCTAAAATGTTTGGAGTAAATTTATTCAAATGAAAATAACTCGATTTATATTTTAATATTTGCATTATGCGGTTTCTGATACCTTGTACTCTACGATCTCTCGCATTCCTCATTTTATCCGCCCTTCATCCATTCCCTCGTAGAGAATCAGGCGTTGGAACAATCTACCTGGCTTTTACAAGCTGACGAACACTGGATTGTTTTTCGCATCCACTCACTTGTTTTAATTGAATTGGGTTCTTTTGTAAGGAAACAGGAAATCACTCGTACATCGTATCGCCAGGGCGGATGGGTTCAGCAGGTGTAAAGCCGTTCGGTCAACCAACACAAATCATTGATTCTCTGAGTATTCATTCATTCCACTAGTTGATAATTAGCAATCACGGGGTCAAATTAAGGCCCTCGTTCGCTCTTACTGTAATTGAAGCCTATTCCAGGAGCCGAATAGCTGAATCGAATATTCAGCAAATACACAGTTCCAATATCGAATATCGAATATCCAGGAAATTTCTCAGGAGAGTTCCCAATTTTTTAACTGCGTGATTTTCATTCTTTGGTCGATTGGAAAACTCAATAAACGATCAATTATGAGAAAAATGTTTATTCAGAAGAAGGGGTTCAGATGCAGTGATAGCTGGTGGTTCATGGTGAACTATGTTCATTGCGACAAGGCTTAGTGAGGAGTGTAGCGGTGGCTGGGATGGAAACCTTTGTAGCTCAGCTGGAATGAGCTCCCGGCCAAGGGCAATCCATTCAAATTAATTTTTTTTATATATTATTTAAAATTATCCATGGCTATTCTCAATAAATAGTTTTTGATTCTTCATTTTTTAAATTTGTGTTAATATGAACTCAATTCCTTTTTCTATGCATAAATTCACTTTCAATCTCCTTAGTAACAATTAATTCACAGATTACGACAAAAAAAAAACTATAAAAAGGGAGTGCGAAAAAATTAACAGGCTACCTTCCACAAAATATTTGTGAATTATTTAATTAAGTAGTTCTTTCAACTTTGACATCACAAACAGTACTAAAAGACAAAACTGTCTTATAATTTTTTAACGTTCCTGGATAAAGAGTATATACGCCTCATGTGCCCTTCTTCCGGAATAGGGACATTGAAACACTTAAATAATATAAAATTCATTTACATGACCGCAATTAGTTTCTATTGTGCCTAACGCTATTGATTATATTTTATCAATTCTAACCTGATTTTTAATTCTTTGTTTTTACATTGATCTCCGCAGAGGTTGCGCCTCGGAGCATCCTATGCCTATCCCTCGTAATATTTCCAACAATGCAGTGTGCATAGGGCATAAATCAGGAGAATTTATGAGTGCTAGAGGCTATTTTTTTTCCACCTTGAATTAGCACTCCGTCAGAATAAATTTGTATTCGGTAAGATCTGCCGGTTGGAATGTATTGTTCTCCGCTCGCGCAGCATAAATAATACATACAATCATCCTGGGCTGCGGGGGTTTTCCTCAACACCACATCCTTTCATAACTCTGCAAACAGGCGATGTGAAAGTCGTCCTCCCTCCGGAGCCTTTTATTTTAAATGGATTAATCGAAGTGGAAGTCACGATACGGCACATCCGTCCTTGTTTACTCCCGGGCAATGTTCTATCTTGACGAATAACGGAAACAAGCAAAACATTTATTTCTTTTGTTTTTCATGAATAGTAACAAAAGCTTATAAAACAATTTGCCTCCTTATACTATCATATACTTAGAAGTAATTTATGTATACAAAATAAATAACTCTGTGCCGACGTTTCGACCCGAAATTCAGGTCCTCTTCAGGGCTCTTTGGCTGATGGTATCAAAGTGCCTTAACACTAATATATGATACTTGCATATTAGTGTTATTTATTTCGACCGCAACTCCCAACCATTTCCTCTTAGTTACAGTTATAGTATATTGTTATTATTTTAGATTCAGTGAAGTTACAGTCTATCAGTCTATTATTTAAACTAATAGTCGTCTTGGAATAGAGCCTTAAGCACCAAAAATCTCAGTCAAAATTGTCAGTTAGAACCTTGTCAAATTAAGTTACCTATTTTTTGAAACATTACATTTCCTTATTTAGTTATTTAATTTAATTCTTCATAGGCAAGGGTGGTCTGATTAATTAATTAATCGCATTTTTTTTAATGCTTATTTTTCGAATTATCTTCCAATTTTGTTCTATTATCTTTGTACAAGACCGCTTATTGTGATAATTTCGAAAATCTTTTAATTATCGGACAAAACACTCGACGGGTGTCAAAAGGAAAATAAAAGAATTGGATAAAATCTTAAAAAATCGATATTTTTAGTAAAGTCAGTCCTGCATGGGCGCGCGATATCTTGCATGAAATCCCTGACTTACTAGAAATTTTAATTGATTTAATTTGTATCTATTTATTAAAAAAGATAAACATAAATCGTTGTTGTGATGGTTCAGACCCATCTTTATAATTATGTTAATAATATTAGGCCTGATAAGTGGTTATCCATTATATATTTACTGTTTTGTTCTGCCTTAAATTTCTTTCTGGCAGCGTACAATTCGGCAATAGCAGTGTACAATAATTTGGTATAATTTATTTCAATAATACTGAGAAAAGCCACTGCGGTGCAGTTATCTTGCACAAATATCGATCTACTTTTACTATTAATTTACTTTTTTACCTAACCATTCGGGGCTGAATCTTTGAATCTTTTTTGTAATATTGTAACTAATAAACGGAATCCGTTTCAAAATCTATTTTAATCGATTATTGAATACGCTATTAAAGGCAAACGACCTCTTAAAAGAGCTTGAATGTGCCCGACCATGTATAACTGGACAATACAGACCAGGCTGTGTGTAACTGGCGCTCTACAGGACGGAGATAAGCTCGATTGGCCATCTTTGGTCTGTCGGCGTTGAACCCTGCAGCCCATTACTGAAGGGCGATTTTTTACGGTGAATGAGTTAGGGCATGTAATACCCCTCTCATTGATCTCATCGCTATCATCCTGGCAGTGCATAATATCCATCAAATAATTTTTATTTATAATTTTTTTCCCCAATTAGCTACCAAGAGTAACTGAAAAATGAACTTTTAAATTTAATTATAGTGAACATTGTTACTAACGTAATAAAAGATGATAGTAGTGATAGTAATAGATTGAATCGAAAAGAAGTAATGCCATCAATGGAAGGACACTGCCAAACATAGTGCCAATGAAAAAAATAGAGAAAAAAAGAAAAGAAAAAAACACACCTATGTAAGTAGAAAAATTAAAAAAACTGCGATGAATCTGAAAAAAAGTGGGTAATGGACTAGACTTTTATAGTAATATTTTTGTAGGGAAGTTGGTGTAGAATTCCTATTATTTCTTTGTCTTTACTTATCCGGAATACCCTGTATCCGAAAGCCCTCGGACGGATTTCTACACCACAACGAAATAAAGCCTTTCACACTAAAAAGTTCTAAAATCGGTAATTATAGATGCAAAATAAACAAACATAAATTGCATAGCAAATACAACGACCGATAGGTTATAGCAACCGTCTTATTAATGAGACGTTCTTATCATGGCATTACACGTTATAGCTGCAATTATCTAAGTCTACCTGAACGTAGGATAATAACTTTTAATTGCTTACATAAACAATTAAGGAGAACGTTATCACGACCGGGTTGGGTTTGCTCTTTACGTAACAGGCAAGCAAGAGGCTGCCCTTGCGAAGGTCAACGCAGCTCTCCGTGAAAAATCTTAATCTCCCCGATCTCACCCGGGTAGACTCTCTGACTTCAATTCAGTACACGCACAGTCTCCACGTTGGAATGATGTGGTCTGGAAGTGAGTGATACAGTACCGTATATTGTAACTTGCGGCTTTCAAAATATTCTACAACCCGGGACATTGAGAATTAATATAAAAACCTTAACCTTGCAGGAGAATAGTAATTATAATCATTTACCTAATAGTAATGTAAGTACATTTGTATACATTAATGATTGAAGTAAAACAAAAATATTATTTCAATAACTACTGTTTGGACATAATTTCTTATCAGATTTTAAAAATATTTGTTCAACACACAGTGATCCAGAATTAATGAAACCCTTTTAGACATTATATACATACATTAAAATCAAACTATTACTAGGTCAAAACTAATTTTTTGCTTATATTTCCATAAATGTTTTATAATTTTTTTTTTTTTTTCGTGGGATACATAATTCGATAGTATGCTTAACTAATAATTTTATGATTTTTTCTCTTTTATTGGTTTGATATGTTTTAGACGTTTTTAATAATTAAAATACAAGAAATTCTAAGTTTGAAATACTTCCACTGCAAGAATATAATTATATTCTTACTATAAATACACTAAACAAAATATTAATAGGAATAGAAAATAATACGAAAATACTTTTAAAAACAAAGTCTCTTTAAATAGGACATGGCAATGTCAGTCAACGAAAGATATACGTTAAAAGCCAATTATTATTTAAATGACATGTGTATATTCAATAAAAAAATTTTCGACAAAATAATGGTTGTGGAATCTTAAAAATGAACAACAGATACCCCTGGGAGATGTGATAGAAGCCCGGACGTTGGGTGAATAAAGCAATCATAAAAAATATGGAAGAGATTCATTAATTTTAAAATAATCTATATAAAATAATGTATTTAATATTATACATCTCGCTATGTCGTCAAACTATCGAATAGTTTGACTAGATATATTCGATAAGAACCTTAAAATAATGAACCCAAATTTAGTTTGATTTTTTTTCTATTTATATCTAATCACCTTTAAGATGGTATTTATGAGTTTCTCAAGAGCAAAGTATGGAATCTAAAAAAAAAATAAAAATTTCACATTCCAAAGTTTTAACTGGTAATGGCGATAACATCTAAATCTTTAGAAACGGTAAATTTAATTGACAATTAATGGTGTATTGCTTAAAATTAATGAAATGAAAACTGAAGTAAAATTGGGCTGATGTAAAAATAATTACGTTATCGTAAAAAAATATGGTTAAATATGTATTTTAACTAGCATTCCCCGTCGCGGCTTTGCACGCGGGCCTTTAAAATCAATTCTGTGGTCTTTATCTTGGTATTGGTTTAATATAATTCGTTATATATTGACAACATATGTTATATATTAACAACATAATAGGGATCGCAGCTTACGGTAGGTGGAATGTTGGAGGGGGAAGCTGCCGGCTAGGTAGAAGAGAGGGAGACGCGCAATGGAGAGAGTTCACTAAAACAGCCGAAACAAAAAATTGCTTACTCGTCCTGAACGCTTCATTTTTCGGCTTTAAAAATGGTTTTCGACGCCCCTCAGGGGCTTTCAAGTTAAACTCGTCTTATCAAGATCTTTAAAATGAGTCCAAATTAGATATTTTTTCCCGAAGTGCAAAAATAGATGTCCGTTAGAGTTAAACGACAATTTCGCCGTTTAAACCCCTTGGGGGTTACATTTTTGAAATTACTTTCTTTGTGGTTACCTACATCGCGTTTAAAATCTAAATTCCGAATTTCAAGTTTCTATCATTTGTAGTTTTTGCTCTGCGTTGATTCTGTCAGTCAGGACAAAGCCTCTTATATATAGAGAGATTAATGTTAACTTCCTCGGATATTCAATTGTATTTTTCTTTAAAAGTATGTCAATATGTTAATGGCTCATAAAAATAATTACGTGCATCTGCAATATTGGTTACGCTCACTTACATAAGTACCATATATTAGGAATATGTATGTATGTTTTTTAAATAAATTAAATAAAATAGCGATAAATTAAAAAATTGACAGTTATATAAATCATCTGTCTTGAAGACAGCTACTTTCGTTTACCAAGGCCTAATAAATTAAAATCTGCTATATTAAACTGAAGGAAATATGCATGGCTATCCTGAGGCACGGAACGAGTTTTTTTGCAAGAGATAGACAGCACAAAATTAATTCCAGAATCCTTTTAGGATATCACCTGAATGAAATATAAGTTTATCGAGGTTGCCCTACGAAAGGTTTTATGCAATCGTCTCGTAGCCTCATCTCTGAGATCATCTATTTAATTCGTTACACTTGTCATGCATATTCATGGATGATGCATATGAAAAATAGAGAGATTTTAGCAGGGCATTTGAAAAAAAAATGTAAAAAATTAAATTACACATGAAGTAAAGAATATTAGATTTCTATTACTTATTAGGTAATTATAAAAATTACTCTGTTCAACATGACTTAATTTTGATAACTTTATTTCAATGAAATTGAAATAACTTCAAGAAAAAATGCGTGTCTATTAAAAAATACTAAGTATGTATAAATAAGGCAGTATATCGCTCACTTCTTTCTACAACGTCATACTCAAAACGACATAATTCTTCAATACAGTGAATCTAATGTTTAGAAGTATAATGAAATTTAATCAGAGACGATATTAAGCTTCCGATTGAACTTTACATGTTATGCGGCAGATAGCTTTGGATAAGATTCTATTTTTATTTTCTTCTCTGTTTACAGAAAAATAAATATTTGTATGTGTGATTATATATATTATATATATACTGATTATATATATTATATATATATACACTCACATTTAATTTATGAGATTCCTGTCAGACATTCATAGATATCATGATAAATCTGCTTGGATTGATTTAAAAATTTGATGATCGTTTGATAGAATGTACTTACTACTACTCTTTCAGCGCATTCAGAAAATAGTCGCTACTAAAAATATTGAAATATGGCGTTGTTGAAAGGAAAGAGCAACATCTTATTATAATTATCCTAAAGATTTGACAAAGTATTACTTGATATTAATGTATCAACATTAAGTACCTTTCGAATAGTATAAGTAAGTTAACGAATTATTCTAAGGTTATTAAATAATAAAATCTGGAAGAAAGAATGTATTGAATTAAAATTAAGTTATTTGTAAAATAATGATTTAATACTCTGTCACAACATAATACTCATTTCTTATAGTTGATTCTATAGTATAATAATGCAGCTCAAGTAGTCCAGATTCCAAGTGATATTTCATGTTATTATGTGATTAGATAAAGATTTATTATTAAAGTTTTATTAAAAATGTGTGCTTTCACCATGAGTTAATTATTTCCTGGCGTAACAATAAAAATTTAAGATGATTTTGTTAAAAGAAACTAAGTTTGAGAACATTATCGATTTATTCTGATAAACTGAAGAATTAAATTGAGGATATGAAGAGTTGATATGAGGATAAGGTAGTAGACCTTGTGTTGTGTTAAGAAATAAGCATCTTTAAAAATGTTTTTTTTAAAAGGGTTCCCTTATTTTTCAAATGGTTTTTGATTGAAAAACTCAGTTTTTGAGTTTTATCTATCACACGCCAATTTATGTGGTCATGAGGCAATAAAAATAAACAATAGTTTTTTATCAGTCACTAAATTAAAAACTAAGAAATCAAAGGTTTTCGAACTGTCATGTTGTCGTTTAAATATAATACCAATTATGCACCATTGAATTTGTTATGCTGAAAAGTACCAAAAAAAAAAACGTGAATGGTAAAGCTATTTTCCTCATTCTTTTTTATGAGCATCCTCCAAACATTCTTATCTGTAGTATAGTTTTCCTATAAATATTTATTGGGGTTCCTTATCTGTCGATTTAGATGAATGACGAAAGCAGCATTATCACTGATACACCGCACACGTTTCCGGAAGGATGAGAACAACGTTGAACTTGTAACGTGGATGGCTGGAAAACATGCGCTTTCGATAAATATTTATTATCTAGTTTTCGTGGTCCAAAATAAATTTCGTCTTAACCCTCTGGCCACTATATCCTTTGCCTAAATGATGAAGATTTGTTATGATCGTGTGCTACCTTTTATTACAGTGTTTCAAGAGGTGTGTAATAGTCAACTGTTTTTTTTTTTTTTTTTTTTTTTTCGATAGGTTAATTGATAGTCAGGATTTTCAGTTTGATCTTTTCTTATTTTGGCAAGCCAACGTTTCATCGGGGCGTCTGAGCCTAGAGTAATCTCTGTATTACACAGGACTCAGAAGCCCTGATAAAGATCCACATATAAGGATCGAAACGTTGGCTTACCAAAATAAGAAAAGATCAAACTGAAAATCCTGACTATCAATCAACCTATTGTTTTAGTTTCAGTTTCCGAAAGAGGAGAAAAACCATGAAAAACCATACTTCTGCAGGAGATATTTTCCGAAAATTCAGCGAGCCAATCCCAAGATATTGTTTGTATCGCTATTCTTCTCAAAGTCGGCTTTATTGAAATAATAGGTACCGTAAAATGAGGTGACGTTGTGACTAATGGGGTGATTTTGTGACATTCCTATTTTTCAACAGTTTTTGAATTTCCCTCCTTAATAAGAATCAGGTTAGGCAATTCAGTGTACTTGTCAGTTGGTCAGTAATGTGCTGCAACCTTCTGGCCAAATATAACTTCTTTCATTCCATTTACCATAGTGCTTTAATTCAAGGTTTCAACTAAATGAAAACAATCAAACATATATGAAATAAAGCACCATGGTAAATGGAATATGTTATAAGTGGTAAATGAAGAAGTTATATGTGGCCAGTAGGTTACAGCACATTACTGACCAACTGACAAGTACACTGAATTGCCTAACCTGATTCTTTTTAAGGAGGGAAATTCAAAAACTGTAGAAAAATAGGCTTGTCACAAAGTCCCCCATTATTCACAATGTCACACCATTTTATTGTATTGGAATTTAATGAATAGATAGTAATTATTTTTTAATTTTATTTATTTAAGTCGTTACATTTTGAAATAAACAATAAAATAAAGAAAGAATTGAAAAATAGATGTACCAAATACATTTATAATTTGTTTTTATTTTGTACCGCCACCACTGATCATCATTCCCTAAAAAAATTATTGTAGATGTTGATTTCAATGGGAGAATTTAAGTTTTGAAATAAATTGAATGATGCATAGATTATAATTAGTAAAAAATTATGAGAAGTGTAAATATAAACTTCTAATTAACGTTTCTTTACTGCTATTGTTTATCAGAGATGTGAGGATACTTCCACTCCATCGGAATTCTTGGAGCGCTCCGTTTGGGAGTCGATTATAGGAGGCGAGCTGTGACGTCAGTCACGCGGATTTTGACCTTTTTTGACCCCTCGCCTCCGGCTCCACGCCACACCGCACTGCCCCTTCCAGCAAAGTACTGGAGAACAAGATATCCTGGAGGCCATGGACGTGACCACTGCAGAGCTGGGTCCTCCGAGGACCTGCGAGCTGCACCTCCTTGTCACATTGGCATTTTATTTGATAAAACCAGGTGGTGCTTATAGCAAGCAGTGGGCCTAAGCACGGGCTAAGTAGGCGCCAAGGCCGACGTTTCATACATCATCGTGAAGTTTATTTATTCTATACGACTCGAACAAATTAAACCTATTATTATCGTATGATTAACGGCTAACTAGTATCACGAAATACCATTCTAATATTTCATACTTTAATACTGATTTATAGCATATTAAAGTGACTTGGTAATTTAATATTCTACGCTTGGTTCACATTGTATGAACAAATAATTCAGATTATCTATCAAAGAATTTTTTTTTCCTTTGCTTTTTTTAAACCTTGTATGTTATGTTCTATATGCCGCTATAGAAAATAAGCAAATGTTATCTTAATAAAAATAGCTTGTTTGTAATGTCCCTCATTCCTTTTTAAGTCATATCTCAAATGACTTTTCATTTTTTTAGATGTAGGCCATTTTTACATGTTTTCTTTATGCGCTAAAAGATTAGCAGTAAATATTGGTACGTTTTAATGGCATTGGATAAATCCTTACAGCCAGAGTTAAAGTTGTAATCTATTTTCGATTAAATATGTTTCCTAATAGACTAACTACTTCACAACGCTAGAGCTATCTGTTCCCCGCATGTCAGTGACAATATTTGTCTGAATATCATTTTGCTATTGCCGAGGGCTTGTAAAAGTACTCTTCTATGGGGTTCGTAGGCATCACGTTCCATGATAATATGGTAAAGTGTTTAGGGATTAGTACAATTTACACATTGTGCCGAGTTCGAAATCCCTATTCGATATAAATAACTGTTACTTAATCCTTGGTTCAATATACGTACTTGTACCGTCGTAAAATGTTTGACTCAATCCAAGTAACATCTATACAATTTTTAACCAGAATATCATAAATCAATATGGACAGCTTGATATTTCGTATTTTAATACGAATGCTTAATTTTTAGGAAATTAAGAAAACATGACTTTCAAAAACGTCATACCTCTATACATTTAGTTATGACTGTTTATTATGTCTGAATGCGCTAAAAGAGTAGTACATCCTATCATACGATCCTCAAATGTTTAACTATAGGAACAGAAAAAAAATTAATATATATATATATATATATATATATATATACACATATACATATATATACTAGGTGTCCCAGACCTAGTGTAAAAAAAAAATGGGTAATACTGCATGCTAAACGGGGTAGAATGGCGCAGAAACGAGTTTCCTATCTCAATCTGTTGAGGAGATAAAATGTTTTTGTTTTTATTTTTTAAATCTTACTTTTTTCTAAAAAATGGCGGTTTTATCTACTTCTATTTAGCGTAGAAACAAAAACAATGATATTTTCTTAATCA
The DNA here is from genome assembly GCA_911387785.2 of Aelia acuminata. Classification (NCBI taxonomy): domain Eukaryota; kingdom Metazoa; phylum Arthropoda; class Insecta; order Hemiptera; family Pentatomidae; genus Aelia; species Aelia acuminata. The sequence goes on along the minus strand of OU426981.1, from coordinate 94,020,142 downwards.
GCATTAAATTTCCTAAAAGATTAGTTAGGTTTGGTTATTTTAAATCTACTTTCAGTTGGCCTTTTAACGCGAAAAACACAAAACTTTTATTAAAACTTAAATTTTTAATAGTTTTTGAAAATTCTTCACTCCTCACTGGAGCACCCTAGAAGGTGCCAAATGTCCTAAAAAACTGCGGAATTTAGTTAGTTTTGTAATGGTGTAACCCATGATACAATTGCACTTCACCTTTTGAGTCTAAAAGAAGTTTTTCTGATTTGAATGTCACTGCTGGTACAATGAGGAAGCGCGCTAGAGCCTGCAACCAAAGTAATGGATGCCGAACTTCCCATGAGTTAGAGTTAGTTTTACTTTTTTAAGACTAGAAAGAACAATGTATGAATCCTGAATAATATAAAAAGGGTAATAATAATCTAGAAGTAAAAAAAAAATCATTAGTTTAATTTAAAAAAATACTTTCTTTAAAAAAAATTAAACTTTCTTCTCTTCTTCTAAAATTTGAAAAATTCTACATGAAAAACGTTGAAGATAAAAATAATATTATTATTGTAGAACCATATTAAAAAACGTGTTCAAAATGTTCTCCATTACTTTGGATGCAAGCTTATCTTTAACATTTTTTATTTTATTTTTAGATTATTATTACCCTTTTTATATTATTTAGGATTTATACATTGTCCTTTCTAGTCTTAAAAAAGTAAAACTAACTCTAACTCATGGGAAGTTCGGCATCCATTACTTTGGTTGCAGGCTCTAGCGCGCTTCCTAATTGTACCAGCAGTGACATTCTCTAGCGTGTTTTTCATCAGAAAAACTTTTAGACTCAAAAGGTGAAGTGCAATTGTATCATATCCTCGACAGATTGAGATTATAATTTTCGTTTCTGCCCCATTTTACCCCGTTTAGCATGCAGTATTACCCTTTTTTTTTACACTAGGTCTGGGACACCCAGTATATAATGTTTTTCTCCAAACAGCGAAAAAAGTCTGATCGAATTTCATTTTACTGCTAAAGTTTAAATATCGCTCTCCTGGAATATCATGTTTTTTTAGATTTAATTATCTTGAAAGTAATGAGTGATGTGGGATTGAGTTTGATATCCATCGGTACTCCTTAATTCAACTATAAAAATAATTTATTCCATTGGAAACCCTAAACCTGCCTCTTTTTCACGACTGCTTACATACCGTGGCTACGTATTCAATAAGACATTTTTTAAATGAAAATTATCGGAAGTCTGTAACAATCATTCATATATCACTAATAAAAATTCTCGGCAGGAAAACAGTAAGGTTTTTATTTTAAATGCATTAATCACTTCTTCGCGAATCGGGTTTCATTTACCTCGAAGATTAAATGAACATTCGTATTTCATTAATTCATATTCATGTCTGGGTTTCTGGTTCTACATCAAAAATTGTATTTAATTCTTTTTTTTTTTTTTTTTTATTATCCTCATTAATTTAGAGGAGTTTTTTGAAATTATCTAATTGTTTCATTAAATTGTTTAATTTTCGCAATCTGTTTATCTACATTAAAGTTCTTTAACGGATTACGTAACAAAAATAATTTTAAGAAATATATCTTAACCGATCAAATACTAAAAAAACCTTTAATTATTAAAAAAGAAAACCACTCAATTTGTTACATGTATAGTAATCGTTTATTATGCAACTGTGTTTCTACATGACATTAATTTTTTTATTTGTGAAATAAACCCGTTTGAATGGATCTGTTTGCCTGTTTGAATCTTTTTCGAAACAGTTGCTTTTCGTATTACGTAACTGATCTCACATGAAATACTAATTATTGCATCAAGTACGGAATAAGGCCTTACATATATGCAGAAGCTCATTCCATTAAGGAAAACTCGTTATGACTAATATTGCAAATTGATAAGGAAACGGGTAAATAGTTATTTTACACGAATATAGGAGCTGCTATAATTACCATGCTACCATTAATGGAGGTATCTTATGCAATTTTAATTTAAAAAATCTGGTTTATGAAAAAATAATGAGAACATATCCTGCTTAAATAAGGAGTTGTCCTTTTTCAGCATTATAAGTACATATATAAATGTGTCCACCATAAAACGTTTTTCATCATTGTTTCCCTTGTGAACTGCGGCTGGAATTCCTCTAAGAGTCTAATTCTAAAATATTTTTATGTCTAGATATATCATTGAGCATTCAATAAACACGGCCAAAAGAACTTCGAAGAACGCACCAGGGTATATTTTAAGTACACACACGACGTATACACCAAATTCAAAATTCACTCAAATCCATTTGTCCTACCCTTTCCTTCATCCTTGACACCCAGGCTATGTAGCTTGAAAAGTAATTAGCTGATAGACCACCTTTCTTAATGATATTAAATCGCAGAAAATGTAATGGCAGATTTGCTAGATGTGGTTTAGGCTGAATAAAATTTATACTTTTTTAAACATTTCATGATCGCTACGGTAAGTATATTTTTTTTTGTTAAACGCCTCTACCCAAAAGGGTCGTTGGGCTTAGAAGCTAAATTTTAGATTATTTTGAAGTAGTGATCTTCATGAACTGAAACAATGTTGGGGCTCTTTCTTCATCATCCGTCCCCCAATGCCTCTTTTAAGGTGCCTTACACCTTACGAACTTTACCTTCGAACACCACCCTCGAACAACCTTCGTGAAGGCTTCACGTCGACTGTTCGGGTGTTCTAGGTACTTCATCTGTTCGCCTGGGTTCGGGGGTAGCGCTGGTGTCACTTTTGATTTGGGTTTTTCCTAGGTGACAGGAGTTGTTTGTGATACTAGTGTAATTTGTGAAACGTTGTAAATCGTCTCCTATTTTTTTTATTTTTCAGGTAATATAAAATATATTGATTATGGAGGTTTTTTCTTTATCATAAGCTAGCTTTGGGTGCATCAGCCATATTGGTTCGCTTAACGTCACGTGAAATATAAATGGCTGTTCGCTTCACGTCGGTATGGCAAGGTTCGAAGGAGAACTTGTTCGAAGGTGAGGTTCGAAAGGTTTAAAGGCACCTTTAAAGATCTCGTGGAGTTCATTTTCATCTAATGCTTTTAACATTTAGTACATTCAGGTAGCAGGTGTTTTACAGTTTGTGGAGCGTTATCGCATTTTTCACACATTGGTGTTTCAAAGCCTCTTAGGTGATATTTTAGAGTAAACTGGCTATGTCCGCTCGCATTAGTTAATTTAGTAAATGGGTAAAGCATCACTGCGCCCTCCTCGTGGTTTTGCTTTTAATTTTTTTTTAAGAGAAAAAACAACCGAAAACAATGATTAAAATAAAAATCAAATACATATCATAAAATAAAATACATATCTTAAATAAAATGAAATACAAATCTTTAAATAAAATATAAATGATTAAATAACTTCTGCTTGTAATATATTTTCTGTAGCTACCTTTAATTTCTGTTAATTTATTGTCTAGTCTCATCCAATGTTTCTCCCATCCTAAAATTTGCGTTTTCTTGGGATGGTTCACCCTTATAATTTAACCGTAGTATATTCTATAATAATAAAACATATGAACAATAAATAAAACTTTACGAGTAAAATAAGTAGTTTAATGCTAAAAATAAAAAAAAATCATCTTTTTCCTTGAATAAGCCTGATGTTTGTGAAACAAGCTTGCAATTTTCCACTTAAATATCGATGGTATTGTGCACACATGTGGTAAGTGCAAGTTTTATCGAAAATGTGTTAAATGCATATATGAAACTAATCTAGTGTAAAGAATGTTGTGCACAAATGTGGAAGTGTTATCTTCAGTCATCTTTTTGAAACAGATTGTTTCAAACGTGATAATTACAATCAAGTTAAAATAATGTTGAGTACAAATGTTGTAAAAGCACTTACCACATTTTGGCAGTGAATCGCAAGCAATTTGAAATCATTGACCTAAATTTCATGGAATCTGGTCATTCCTACTTGGAAGCTAACTCGATCCATGCAACAATCGAATGAGCAAAAAAACATAAAAAAATTTACACTGCGAGGGAATACGCCTTTCTCATTTCAAAAGCTCGAAGGAATCCAAAACCTTATGGTGTAACAGTCTTAGGCTATACCGATTTAAAAGATTTACAAAAAATATCACAATTAGTGTTGATAAATACAACCACAAGTACAGCAGATGACAAAGTAAACTGGCTAAAAATTAAATGGCTGCGATTTGAAAAGAGCAAGCCATTTTCCATTCAATATAAGTATGATGTAACAAATGATGTCTTTTTCAAAATTGATGTTAACTCTGTAAAAGAACAAGGAAACCCAAGTGTTTGAACTGGAATGAGATTCAATTGACACCAAAATACGAAAAGCGTATTGGAATATCATCCGATAAAAAGAAAGATCTCCTTAACATCGTTGAAAATAAAATTATTCCACAAGATTACGTGTATTTTTACACAAAGCTTCCTGTGCAACAGAAGAAAACACATTGCGACTGCGCAGATGAGCATAGCTCCTAAAAGTTTATTACAACCAATTTATTTTTTGAAAATACTTTACATACCTTATTTTTTTATATACATTTTATAATTCTGTCATTTATACAATAAAAAAAAAAAATAATAAAAGCATTTTATTTTAAGCACCATGATAATAAATATTGACATGAATTTCAGTGTAAGAAATACAAATGTGATAAGTGAGTTGAATTTTCACAACTTTAAATTTGCGAATCGCATAATGATTAAAATTGATTAGTTTTTTTTACTTCTTATGTTGCTAAAAGATTATTCAATAACCATTGTTCAAACTAAAATAATTTGTATTAAACAACTAATCGTACAAATAACGCCGTCCTGAAAAATTGACAAGTTTGCACTTAGCACAAGTGTGCACAACACCATCGATATTTTATAGCAAATGTGTAAATTACTTTTATTACATATGTCTGAACCTTTACTTGTTTATATATTATCATAACCACTGATATGAATGAAAATGAATATTTCAATCACTTCAATATCTACTTTGAGATGCTAAACCTCGGACTCCAGTTAAGCGGCTTCCCCTCAAACTATCTTCGCCATCGGGAAGAACCCAGAGGCCCCACGAGGCACGAGCCGCGGCCTTGATGTGTTGTTGAACCTCACGATTCGTTCCGAATGTAAACAGAGCCGGCTTGGTCCTCTTCATCCTCGCCATTATACAGGGCTCTTGGTAGATCCATGCAAAGTAAAAGAAGTGGAGGCGGTGCCTCCTCCTTGGTAAGTTGGTATTTAGTCTTTAGTTCTAGCCGCTCAAGCGATGTCCTCATTATGCGTGATGCCCTTATTAAGAGTATTGGTAGCTAAGATATTAAGTACTTAGACCACACCATGGGAATAAAATAATGTTATTTCAAGTGAACAAAACGGTGACATAGGTATAAGAAGAGGTACATATTACTAAATATATTGAGAGATTTAAGGATCTTGATCTTAATAAATGCACAAGAATCTCAGTCAGGAGAAAATAAAAACTAGGTTGAGATTGAGAAATACTTGTGCTACTCCCCTGTTATAAAATTAATTACTTCGTTAGGAACCTGAAAGTAAGAATTCCTAACTTTTCATCATACTTTTATTTTATCATTATTTTTTTCATGGATGCTCAGAATAGGATGAAATTAGGCCAAGAACGCTCAATTAAGGACTACTAATTTAGATTCTGGAAACTCTGTTTATTGCCACCAAACTATCTATTACCGATCTTAGGTTCGTAAATGTATAACTGCTTTCCTAATCTGGCAAGCTCCGAATTTCTAACATGTCTTGGCAATAGAAACCTAGATACCACGTGTGCTAATCGTGAACTTGGGAATAAATCAAGCATAATTACTTTAAACTAACATAATTACTGGTAAACTGTTTTAAACTCATGCCTTTGCAGTAGAGAAGGTTTCCTTAACATCTACAGCTATTTTTAATCATGATTTTTCTGTTTCTGGACCTATTTTTGAGGGCTTTAGATGCCAATAATTAAAAAAACGGGTAGACATATCTCAGTAATATTTCACAATTGTTCTAATAGATACAAGTAGTACAGATACACCAAATTTCAAGAAAATCTGTAATGGTGAGGCTCAAGCCTGTGTTGATTTGACGTGGAATAGCCCAACATTAAGTAACAAATATTGGATGGATAGACTTTTTATATTCAAATCTAGTATTGGATTCCGGACAACCAGTGATTTCGATCAACATCAACTCGATGGATCATCGGCCCCGATTGCGGACCGATCTCCGCCACACCACACTCTCAACACAACCTCGAGGAACCTCATTAAAGGATCCCGTTGTGGGTTGGTGCTAGGAGATCCAGTTCCCAACTCATTACTTCCTAATTCCTACTCTCAAAAGCGATTAATGTAACCACTGCACTTTTTCTACCTAGGCTGTGAGGAGCCTCTTCGCGTGCGTAAATTAACTATAATAAATTACAGAACACGAGAGCTTATTTCACAGCCTGGAGAACTAAGAGAAAAATCTTGCGACCTTATTATCGGTTAAATAATATAACAAATGTATTTTCCCCACCAAAATAATAATATATTACATTTTATATACTACTGCCCTCCTCATGAGCAATGAATACAACTGTCTCTCCATTGAGTGTATATAAATATTTCAAAAAGAAATTATATATCTTATTAACTAAGGTAATTGTTACTTTTTTTTATTTATTATTTTTTTTTTGCGGAATTCCTGCGTTCAATATGTTATATAGTAATTACTGGTTCTCGGCAGAGCAACATAAAATTCCCGAGGCGATTTTCATCAATCATAAAAGAATTGATAATCCCAATATTGTAATATTTTTAATCTATAAATTAATGACTAACGTTCAGTTTAGAAATTCAAATACAACATAAATGCTTGGTTAAAATAAAAAAAAAGTTTGCCGAATCAAATTTGCAAATGTAAGCTTAAATCTCTGTCAGGGATATATTGAAAACCATCAATCATTGGATCTTTCAATTTAAAAACAAAAACTTTAAATTTCTGAAAATTTTAGCCCACACGCATTTTTCAAAAGATATATGTACTTTATTTATGAACTCTTTTTTTTATCTGCATTCCTTTTTTTCTTGATTTTGGTTTCCTAGGTTATAACCACATCCTCAGTACCAGTTTGCTCTATTCGTGTTTAAAGTAAATTTAGTTTTGTATACTTGAAAGAATGTGTCTATGACTAGCCAAATGTGATTCGGGATAAAGAGGATTAGTTATAAAATGGTTTACATTTATAAGATTAAATCTTGATTAAACATGGATTGAGATCCCAGTTTGTATATGTTGTTAGTTTTAATATTAATGGTGTGGTGGCTCTTCAACCTTAAGAACCGGAATTGAAACAAGGCTGCTCTATTTCTATAACTTTTGCAGAAACTGAAAAATCTTTCCGACTACCAGCTGCCCCTAGTACATCTGCGACCCATTAGTATGCGTATTGAGGGTAGACTGCTCAAGTCTTAAAGACGCTTTTTCGAGATGTAAGTAGTTTATACAAGAAAAACAATAACTCTGTCTTTACGAAAAATGACCTCCTTTCATTTATGTTAAAATTCGCAACTGCAATAATTAAAATCAAGATTAATAAAATAAATACACAACTTTAACACCTGGAGCTTACATGATGATAGGTATTTAAGATTTGATTGTACTTTTATTTTAAGAGGTTACGGTACTATATTTTTTACATATCTCGTGTAAGGATATACTCAGTAGGAAAGTTGGTGCTTAAGTAATTTATGTAGCGCCCATTTGCAAACTCGCCCATACCACTTGGTAAAGTTTTGATGTTAAAGGATGACAAATTATGCCGTGCTTTGTGATAATGCTCACTGCCAGACTAATCGCACGAAGGGCACTCGAGTGATATATTAGATAGGGACAACAAAGTTCCCCTCCCGTACGCAATAGGACACATGCGAGACCTTATCTCCTCGCTTAACCTTCCGTCTTGTGAGGAGTCGTGACGAGCGTGTCCATATGAAGAAACTTTTCGAGGAAAGTTCGCACCCGTACCTGATGTACCGTTCGCGAACGGAATCCGGAGAACTATCTTGATAAGAGCAGCGTATCCATCCATAGCCAGCATGAACGATAGTCTTAATAATGCACCGTTCAATAGTAAGGGGTGATTTGAATATACCGGAGGGCGGCTTGCTAAGGACTGCGCTTAAAAAGGGATTCAGTTGAAATTTACTTTAAATTATTGAAAGAAATAATAATAATATTCGTCTGTTATCTTTCACTATTAGTCGAAATAGTCAGGAGTTTTAATTAATTTTCCATAACTTTGCAAAATTTTATGGTCTAATCAAACTATTTTTAAAAATATTGAAACATACTCATTCTTTTATTATTTAATATATTAGTCATTCATGGGTTTCTTTCTATTTAACTGAATTAAAGTTTTTCTTTTATCGAACCTTGGAGGTATTCGGAACAGGTGTGGTTTCTAATTTGCCATTCTTCCAACGTTCGATCACGGACGAACATAAAAGAAACGTCATACGCTCATTCGTATAATTCGGTCCTTTTTTCCTCAACGTTTCTCAAAACTATACGAGGGATTAATTTGATCAAAAAAACTCTTAATGAAATTTCCCTTAAAAAAACCGGAATCTTACAAAACATGGTCTGATTTATCTTAGTTCTAATGTTGTAGACCATGGATAATTTGATTCTTTTAGCTAATCGACACAGATTTTCGAGCATCTGAAACTCGCTTCATTTTACTCCAAGCATTATACTAGTAGTATAGTGCATTAGTACAGTAGTTGTAGTAGTATTGTTCAACAGCATCGGTCCGTTGGGAATGATGATCATTGGCCGCTTTCAATAAAAACGTATAGCAATCGTACGAGCTGCTAATTTAATGTTAAATAAGTTGTTCATTAATAAGTTGATTTAGGAGAAGAACAGTCGTGCATTATGAACATCTTTATGCAGATCTTCAGCATCCTCTTTCAGTAGAGGTATCGGTGTAAATCTAAAAATGGACGAAAACAACTTGTGACTTGATATTCAAATGGATGAGGAAAACCATTGGAATTGTCGAGGATACTACTTACGTATTCTGTTATGGTCTATTGGGATAGTCCTCCACCGAAATGGAGGAAAGTGAGTCAGGGGTAAGTGATTCATCAATCAGCATATCTTATGAATATAGAGGGCCGTTAATTAGGAACACTGCCATATGTGGGACCTCCGCGGATCGGTCAGTGCGTAGAAGACTCGCAGAATCCCAATATGGCGCTTCATATTCCCTACTTGTCATAAAAACATCCGTCGCTGAGCATACTGATGTCTGCATTCAACTAAGATGGCGGTATATTGAATAGTCGTGTCATGTTCCATTGGAATAAATTACTCATCGCATTACTTCAATTATTTACTGTTGTGTTTACAGATAAGCCGATTTGTTGGTCGCAGAATATTTTTAGGTAAAGCTATCGTTATGTTTATTCTGGTCGTGGCCTTTTTGGACAGGTTATGTGAATGTAACTCGCAATGAGTTCTTTTCAGTTTTCAAGGATTTGATCAGTTTTATTGGACCCCAGTCATGGCTCCCATTCTCTTCAGAGGTAAATAAATCCACAAAAGGGTCCTATTCAGTTCAGACCGAAGCCACACTAAACGGCGCCATAAGGACCACGCCCAGAACTAACATAGCGATACCTACCACTAGTACCTGTCTGTAAATATATATGAGGAAAACGGAAAAGTATTATTATATTTTAAAATCAAAAATTAGAGAATATGGAGCATTAAACATGCAACGGAAGGTTTTTCATAGCAGGATTGGATGCGGGAAATATTTTAAGGTTTTATGGGGCAACAACTCAATTACTTTTATAATAGATAGATATTTTTAATAGATTGAAAGTTGCTGTGATTAACTAGTAACCGTTGAAGAAGTCGAAATCTTTCCATCTTCTTTGAGGATTCTAGTTAAGACGTATAGCAATACGGATCCCTCGTATTGTTCTATTTAGAAAAGTGAAAAATTATTAAAGTATATTTTAAGATCAAATGTTATGGCCTTACAGCGTAGGATGGAGCCGATTTGGAAGATTTTTTGGGGGCACATAATGCAAGTTGCATGTCTCATAAAAATTCAATAATTTTGTTTTTTATTTACTACTATTGTTATATCATTAATGATAAGCTACAATTTCAAAAGGAAATGTGCCTTAACTTATGATTTTTTTTTAAAGAAAAGTTAGAGTATCCATAACTAACAGGGGTAAAAAATTTATATTTAATTTTTTGAGTTGCATTGTTGTAGTTGGGTTAGCATGGGAATAGGATTAAGTCAGAGGTTTTATTTTACAGAAAAATGTATATCAAATATTTCCTTTGTGGAAATAAGTGTTTAAATTAAAATTTATTGAGCTCAGAAACGCCAATAAAAGCACCACTTCTATTTAAATATTTCTTTGGCCTTTTTCCATGAGCTAATTAAGAAGACATTATAAGAATTGTTATAATTAGTCAACTTTTCGGATTTCAAATATTCAACAATAGGCATCCTGGCATATGCAACAAGGCTATAATTACTTATACGTACAAACCCTTTTGTAGGTCTATTTATAACTATGAATTATAGTTATTCATAGATGATTAATGAATATATTTTAATTGTTCTATCATTTACATTACTGGGATTCGGTGCTAGCTTTCATTGAAAATAAATATGAATGGTGCACTGTTTACTTTAAAGATATTTCAGTGGAAGAGATTTGTGATGGAATGAATTTACAGTTGATTAGTTCTATTTAATGATGCGTTTTTCGCTCTTTTCCATTCTTAATTTTTTTTTTTTTTTTGCTTGGATTAAATTACAACCACAATTGATTTATTTTTTATTACTAATATTATTCTTTAATCTTTTATTGTTACTATTATTTTAATTATTAAATCAGTGTTTCCTATGGTTAAAGCTTTATCCAAATCGATGTAAAAGAGGATGAGAGCCAGGAATGGTTGGATGAGAGATCTCCTTCGTTAACAAGTAATGTGTAAAGTCTAAAAAAAAACTAAGCATTAAAAGTATATTCACTGCATACAAAGAATTAATAATTCATTAACCTAAAAGATACGAAGTTGCGTTCACAAGCTACCGAAAAAAAGGTGCAACAGAGATTTTAATTTTCACCTGTCAACCAACCTTTTATAAACACCGAATATTTTCGCTTGTATGCTAATCAAATAATGATGTTAGGGGGTGAGAAATGATGGCACTCAGCAATACCTCCCTAGCTTTTTTTCATATTCTCTGGTTTTCTTAAGAGATCTGTCATCGAACGTCTTTTTAATCTCTTATTTATGGGCATGCCTATTCTTAGACAGTTAAATTTTCTATCTTAGTTAGTATGGAAACGTTTTTAAAGTGTGCATATTTATATTTTGGTCAACTGGAGGTCTTCTTTTTAGGTTTTCCTAATCCCGCACCATGGTGCATTAATAATAATAAGCCGTAACATTTTTTACTTTTGACTGAGAAGTTTGAAGTCAATGTAAGTAGCTCTATTTGGATGTACAGTATATCTGTGTAGATTATAGCACTTCAGGTAGTATTAAGCACAAAAAAGTATGAAAACTACCATAGTATTCATTCAGTTTTTTTCTCAGTGAAGTTATAGAGAGTTAAGTTGCTTTAGTCGCTTTAAATTGTCTGAAGAAATAGGCAAGGGGAGATGTTTATTCGAGAACTTGCAGAGAGTTGAAACGAAAGTTTAAAGCAGCATAGTTAGGGCATACAAAATTAAATATCTACATTTATTAATTTCATATATCATTTTTATATTGTTATTTAATATAATAACATTATATAATAATATTCTAATATAAAATCTAATAATATATAATTCAGCCTTTAGTCAAATAAAAAATGGACAAGTATGAGCTAACATATTTAAAATGTAAAATGGTTTTTAGGCATATGACAGTGATGTAATATTTATTTAAAGACATTCAATCATCAGAAAAATTATTTTATGTAAGTTGTAATTAAATTATTTTATCTGAATTGTTAAACTATTATGATTATTAAATGTTAATATATATAAAAATTGTACAGGTTTTGAGAATGGGGAAACAGCCCCGAAACGTTAACAACATATCCTATAAATAAATATTTATGGTAAAGGAAGGAAGATTTTTTGCTACTTTTATCAATTAATATCATTTTTATAATAAATATATTGCTTTGATAACTTATACATATGTCTGTTATTACTATTTACCTATTATTCATTAGCGATCACCATATGGATTGCAAAGTAACTGATAATTTAATTCAATATTAGTAATTAATTAAAAACAGTTACCTACTTTTCAACTAGTAAAACGTAAAGCATCAAAAACCCCAATTTTCCTGCCGATTGTAGCCCTAAAGGACAGCTAAGTAGGCTGAAACACCATCGTGTGATTTTGATTACGGCCGATTTTTTCATGTACATTATTAAGCCTTGTTTTGTTTTTCAAATCATTTTAGTTTGTATGTTGCCATTTATTTATATATTTTTTTTTTATTTGTTCCAGAAATGAGACGCAGGTAGACGAGGATGATCTCGCCGAGCCTGGCAGTGGAGGGGGGCTACTTGGGCTTCCCCTCGGTGCCCGAGTTCCTGCGGCCCCTGCCCCCTCGGTTCCGCCCCCCGCCCGCCGCCCGGCCCCCACTGCCCCACAAGGAGGAGGAGGACTTCCAGCCCTACCGAGTCTACAACCCCTACTACAACCCCTACCTCTACCCCTACCATATCAGGCCGGTGGACTTGTACTCTCCTCCGCAGAGCCCTCTCAGGCCTAAGGTACCCCCAGGGCCTCAGCCGCCAGCCACTGCACCGCCCGCACCACAAGGTAATAATAAATTCAAAACTCATAATAATAAATATCATTATCAACTAAAGTCTCATTACCATCAATGATCACTACATCATGATGCATATTACTTCAACATTCAATTAGTATTCATAATCAAAATCATAAGGAAGCTGTTACATCACCATCTTGAGCCTTGTCAAGGACGGATCATCAATATCATAAAATGAATATGCAATAAGTTAACTTGAATATTTCAAAACAAATAAGGATATCAGTATTACAATTTTTTAAATTCATTAAATTACGGATAGAATTCAAGGAAATTTGTGCTACTCCAGATGAAAATGCAGATTTTTGTTTCCGTTTGCCATGTAATCATCTCAAGGGCAAGCAATTCAAGTCTGAGACAATGTGGACCACATTAATTATTTATACTCAGCTGTTTTGAGAACTAGGAGGTTTGTAGTTCTTTTAAAAAATAAAATGTATCTAATCCGTACTGAAGGGAATTAATTTTGTGAATGTTGAAGGTAATGAGAGCATATATCTTTATCAGTGGACCATAATTTTAAAATCTAAGATATAGATTTACAAATTTGTCTGTACCTTGGTGCAAAAAAAAAAGTCATCATTTCTTAATTCAGATTTAAAGAAATTCTTTAGTTTAATTTAAGTTCTTAGCTCGCTCAAAGAGGCCTATTGGTCGTTAGTGCAACGATTAGGCCCGTTTAATGATTAAAAAATAAAAACCCTACATTTTTTTACAGTTGTATTTGAGCTACGGTACAGACTTCTAGCTTGGATTAGGAAAGTTTTTGCCGGTTCCCGTTAAAGTTAAACTGAGGCTTAATGTAAAATATACAATGTCACACATATACAGATATAAAAGGCCTCAGTTGGAATTTAACGGCAACCACCAAGAACGTCCAAAAATTTTGATTGACTTTGATACTTTTGAACCTAGCTGAGAGTGGTTTTGATTACAGTTTTGAAAACACCCAAACCCACCACTCACCTGACCACTCTCCCAGCAGGTGGCGGTCCCCCGGCAGGGAGCAGGCGGCTGCGGAGGACGCGACCCACTCGCGCAGCTGGCTTCGCTCGCGGCTCCCTGATCCGCTTGGCTAGCGGCGAGCTGCGCAGGGTGGAGGAGATGCGGACGGAAGACTTCATCAGCTCGGCCGAGACCTGTCCCGCGCTCAGGCTGGACCCGAGCACTGTGGTCAGGATCGAAGCCAGCCACGACTCCAACCTCGCCGTGCTCACCCTTAGGTACGGCGAGTCCAGGGCACAGGTCAGTACCCACAAGAACTATATTATATGGAGTACTCTAAATATATCCTACATCGGAAAGAAGCAGATTTTTGAGTTTGCTAATCCAATGAATAGCATAGGAGTCATTATTTTTTTCTAACATTCTTAATACTTTTAGGATATTTGCAAGTAGCTGCAAGGTACGAAACCGCGTTTTAGTACATGTAGCATATAGTACATGTCACCGATTGATTCATTTCATAAAGGCCTTAATTTGAGTTTTGCATTATTGTTAACGCAGGAGATGTGCGGAAGTTTCGTTTAGAACCGCGACGATTTAGCTGATGAGTGTATAAAGATTATATAAGTTATGAAATTTGTATGATTTCATTGGGCTGATTTTAAATTCTATGGTGTTTGTCGTAGATTTAAGATGTTAATTTTGGAATGTTGAATCATGATTTCAAAATACCTTAGCGCAATTTCTCCGTTGTTTTAGGCATTTCTCTTAATTATTAGATACTTTATCAATACATTACCAAACTTGTGTGCTGGAAAGCGAAACATTCGATATCATCTATCTCTTGACCTCAATTACTAAATTATCTTAAGAATTTCATATCCAATTAATGCTAGTAACTGCAGAGTTGTATTTCAATGTCTATCCGAGTCAAGAACACAGAAGATGAAAAAAGAAGGCCGACGTCAAGATCTTGTCTTAGCATTCAAATGATAGTGGTCTTATCCTTCCTTGGAGAATGATACACATTTCAACATTGAAAGTAAAACAAACGGCCTGGAGGCAACTCTCTCTATCAGCTTATTAATCTCCTTCCAGAAGTTACCACATGCTCATGTACACGGTACCTAACGCAGATAAGTCTGTCGAGAAATGTAGAACGAGCTTGATTTATCCTCGACGGTTTGACCGGAATGTATATAGAAATAAATGACATGGAAAGCAGTAGGTCATGGTTGGTTTACCGGAAGCGTTACAAGACGTCGAATACATTCCGAAGGCCGTGTGTAAATCACAAACGATTCATTAAATCTTGTTGACTCAGAGTTGAGTAACTCCGGGCCGTAGAGTGACGTCAGCTTATGCTAATTAGCGTTGACGCCCGTGGCAAAGGTCTCCGATTATTTGTTTATGATACACCTAAGGAAAAGGTGGTTCATTGTAACTGCCAACCCTATTTGATATTTACACTCAAGAAATTTCTC
Source organism: Aelia acuminata (assembly GCA_911387785.2). Classification (NCBI taxonomy): domain Eukaryota; kingdom Metazoa; phylum Arthropoda; class Insecta; order Hemiptera; family Pentatomidae; genus Aelia; species Aelia acuminata. The sequence goes on along the minus strand of OU426981.1, from coordinate 94,004,819 downwards.
TATCCGTATCAATGGGTGGAATCGTTCTGAAAGAGGTGTGGGGTTTTGATAAATAATTTGCTCCAATACGCCATTTCATCTAACTCCTCAAGTTAACCTTGTTAAGCAATAGTGATACGAACATGGTTTCAGCTGAGTACTTCAAGAATTATAGTCAAAAAGGCATTACCTTCCCTCAGAGAGTAGAGAGGCAGAAGGTTATTGGCAGGGATCGTTAAGAGTTTGGTAGCTCGGTTTTTGATTACAGTCATTTATATAATGAGGTAGATCCTTCCGTGGGAAGATCTCACAACACAAGCCACAGATAGCTCTTATCGCGTAGTATGTTAGTTCTTATTGAAGATATGCAGGTTAATTTACTTTAAATGTGCTGTTAAAAAAATAGAAGTGGAGGAATACTTACCGAATCAACTTTTTAGTAACAAAATTAGTAATATTCTTCAAATGGATAATAGAGCAGGTTGATTATTCGGGTAGAGATTGGAAGAAGAAAGGTTACTTACTAGTTCGATCGAATAAACTTATCATTGAAATGGGATGACTGAATCTATTGTTAACATAAGCATTTGTAATTATATTTAAGATTTGCTCTTTTCATTCCACAGTAATGATTAAACCAGATGGAATTCATAAGCGCTTCTCAGTCTCGTTGTGTGGCTGTTGTATTATTTTATTTTTTTAAGGTGAAACTTTTTGGATTGGAAAGGTTTAAGACGCGTTATGTATGATAACCTTACTTATACTCCAAAGTGCTTATACTTGGCGTTTTGAGGCTCTTTTAGCCTTAGTTTTTTAGTTACTATAAACCTTAGTTTATAATTAATTAACCTTAGTTTTGACGTTTGTGTAATGGTCTACGGTTCCGGTCAATAGTGTTTCTTATTGAAAAGATAATACAAATATATTATTATATATTTCCTCATATTTTAAATAATTAATTTTAGTGTCGAGTACAAATATGTGCTAAATTGTTAGTTACATGAGACAGCTAATTTTTTTTCGCTCCCCACTTAATATTTTTTTAATTTTTAATTAGATGTTACATTTTGTCATTATGTTGTTGAGTTTTAAATTAAAGTTTTTGAGGTATAATATTGATTTTGGATATTCAAAGCAGTGGATTCGATTTCTATCTATCGAAAATATTAAACGAATGAGTAAACCATCATTTGTTGTCTTAACCATTACTTGATATTCCAAAGAGAATTAAAATATAACCGTGATTTAACCTCTGCTTGAATGAAGGTAAAAGATATTCACGTTTGTGCCCCTTAAATAGTTTTTTTTTTAGCTTAATAATATTTTTTGCCCCATGTCAGTAGAAGTTTCACTTTATCAGTATGTAAAAATAAAACTTAAACGGACTCATTTTTAGGCAAAAAAATAGTAAACAAAAGCTCACATATTTTAAGCAGTATAACGTAGATGGAATGAAATTTACCCAACTCGTTCTTAGAAACCATTATTTCATTAAACAAACATTTGACATTCCAATTTTTTCTTCATATTGACACTCCACCATTGTTATTAATACTAAGCTTTATACCGCGAATTTTTTAAATAGAGGTATATTAATTTCTACTTGAGGTTTCACTACAATGTGAATTTATTCGAAAAGCTCTTGGTTATCTTTTTTAAAAACAAATTTCTCACCTTTTTATTTGATTTTTTTATATGAAGAATATTTAAATTTTAAAGGAAATATTTATTAGTCGAATGTTAATCTTTTATTATTTATAAAGCTTTTATTTTTTCCACATATTGGCAGTGTGAAATAATAACGTAAACATTTTTAAGATTCTTCATTAACTGCCACACTTCAAAATAATTGATTTTGTTTTATTAATAAATAATTTTCATATAGTTATTTAAGAATATAAATATACTGCCTACAAATAGGTATATATTATAGTCCCCCAAAAGATTATCAATGTAACTTATTATTCTTTGATGCAATCTATTTAAATGTTTTAATAACAGAGTCATCATTACCTTTTAGAAGATGTATTTGTTCATTTAATCGTGACATATACATACCCTATGATAGCTTACAGAGACCCTACGATGAATGCTTTAATGCTTGCTGATTAAGTACAACCATGGTCACGGTGGTGAATTGGCCTCATGATAAACAGGTATATTATCCATAATTCATTAACTCTATAAGAAGCATATCACGTTGCCCTTTTTTTTTTTTTTTTTTTAATAAATACTCTATTACGCTAATTATAGTCCCAAAAGTCGTGGGAGTTGAGGAAACAATGCCATACAGAAAGCAGGCCCTTGTTCGGATGGTCCCCTGTTCATTCCCCTCATTATCATACCTTAGCGAGTACACAACCGGGCTCTTGATGTTATCTGTTACTACGGGCATTATTTAATGCTATACACCCGTTTTTTTTTTTTTTTTGTTTTTTTTTTAGAAGTGGGAACCGTATTATATTACATTAACAATTCTTAATGACTAGAATGACGGACTTTAATTGGGTGAATAATGTGGATTATTCAACGACAGATGGTTGGTTTTGTTAAACGTAAGAAATAAAATCTATGTTCATCATTCCGTGTGATAATGCTTATTATATGTACATTTCCACCTGAAAAATGCCACATTTATGTATTCCCTTATCAGATCTATAGCTTGTGGTATTATAGATAAGTAGTGAACAATGATTAGATCAAAGTAAAAAAAAAAAAAAATATATATATATATATATATATATATATAATGCTTTTCTTAACAATCAGAGACATATTTCCAACACCATGCCCGGCATGGGTGTTTGAATGACGAAATCGCTATACACACCATTGTCATTTAGTTGTTTATGGGCAGGAATAGATATTACCCAAAATTTGAAACTAATACAGAAACTACCCGAAGGGGCCGGGATGGCCGAGGGGACAAAGGCGCTTGCAATAGGTAATCAAAGTTAAGCAATGTCGAGCGTGTTTAGTAATTGGATGGGTGACCGCTCTATTCGGGTGACCACCCCGCCAATGAACGCCACGCAGCCAAAGCGTACCCCCACCCCCGGGTATATGAGGCCCGTCACACCAACCGTGGTGGCGTTTTCCAGGATATCAGTAACCGCCCAGAGGTTTGGGACAAGGACGGTATGCTTCAGGGAAAGAAATATAGGTCCTCTGGGCCTGCTGACTCTGGGCTACCATAATCCTTGGACCTAGACCAGTTTGTCAGTGTCCTTGAACCCGAGAGAGCTGACGCCATGGGTGATGGGGAATCCAGTGTCCAAAGACAATGCCAAATTGGCTCCAATGGGATTAAGGAGCTACGGGCAGTCTGCCGCTGCACCATGGTGACCATGGCTTGCAGCAACGTGAGGTTTGGGCTACCCCCTCCAGTCTGTCTGTACCCGCAAGAAACACAAATGTCTGTAAGGAGACCAAACTGCGCGGCCAAAGGTCTCCAATGCGCCAACCGAAAAAAAATAGAAACTACCCTAATTTTTATAATTTAGGACTAAAAATAAAATTATTGTCTAAAGTTAACTTTAAAAACTTCATATAAAGGAATTGGGATATATAAGAATGTTTTTATAATTTTATAATTAATATTGTTCTGGCTTTTGGAATTGTGACGGTTTGTTCCAGCAATAATAAAAGCATAAAAAATTTAATTTTGCTTTCTCCCCCTGTATAAACTATGTCGTCCTCTACAATGTGTTCCTTGGATGCAAATAGTATCTTGTATGATGTCACTAGTTAGTAGAAGTTAGATTATAAAATTTACCAAACATGATATTTTAAACTGTTCAGTTCGATTTGACCTATTTTTATCAAATAGAATCCAAGCAAAATGAGACGATACGATAGGACAGAGTTGGGCGTATTCGTATTCGCGAATACGAATACGAATATTAGCAAAAGCACTCTTAACCTGCGAATACGAATACGAATATTCGTATTCGCATATAGGAATACGAATTTATTTGTATTCGCAAATTTAAATACGAATATTCGATTATTCGCAGGAAAAATCTGCGAATATTCGATTATTCGCAGGGAAAATCTGCGAATAATCGTATTCTCACAGCTGAAATACTCAAATTCGTTCGTATTTACTCGAGAAAAATATAAATACACTCGTATTCACTGCCAAAATATACCAATACACTCCTATTCCGGTGATAAAAAGAACGAAGAAATTTGCATTCGCAGGTCAAAAATGGGAATTCGGCTATATCCTCAAAATCTCAACAATATCATAGGAAGAAATGAAAATAAATTATATGTTCTTTGATATTTTTGATTATGAACTTTGATATTTTTGATGATTACCTTGAAGTATCTAAATATTTAATTGCTGTGTGTAAATTGGGTTTTCCCGTTAATTCTTAAATAAATAAATGTACTAACACACAACTTATTTTCTACGATGACCCTTATAATTCAAGATTAGTTATTAAAACGTATATTTTGGAACAACAAAGTGAAAATAACCAATTATTTCTTTATGACAGGAAATTATTGCTAAATAACCCGGGGTAAGTTTTACGAAAAACTTATGGTTACGAAAAAACGTAAAAAATGAAAGTGGTCGTTTAAACGCAAAAAAAAGTAAACAAAGTGCGACTTTTTGCATTTGAATCAATTTAGTTCCGAAACCATAGATCCCAGTTACAAATGGTTTAGGTCCAAAAATGTTGGTTAATTAATTGCTGACATGAGAACCGTTGTCAAATTTTCGTTTTGAATAATTTCAAGAGAGCTAATTTTTGTAATCACTCCCGAAGTAGCCTACGTAAGCTTTGAAAATTACCGAACGCATTTTTGGATGCTGCGATCTTCATTATTTAAGCTACAGTTTCTAGAGCAAACAGCAGTATACATTAAATTATCTTATATACATCTTACAAATCTATATTATATATATCTTATAAATATACATCAGTTCAATATGTAATGTATGTTCATAAAAAAAATTAAAAAACAAAACTCTTAAAATCGTAATTCCCCAAATTTAACATTGAAATTGGTAATAAAATTGCTAAAATACATGAACGAGATTTTCAGATATTCAAAAACGAGATTTATATGCAACTAAAGACCCTTCTAGCAATGCTCGTGCTGTTAAATTAAAAACGAAGTTGAGGAAATCCTAAGCACTCGGCAAGGATCTTCAAGAAATATTAGTTTCTTCATCGAAGAAGAGGAAAACTGCAGACAAATTAGAACCTTTTCACTTCCGCCCCAGAGCCCATTCTTCTTCCGCTATGAAACCCGGTAACTCCTGATGTTTTACACTTGTTGATCATCCACCTACTTCTCACAAACTACTAAAGTAACCGATGGAACATAAGCAAATTCTTTTAAGTCCGAGCTATCATCGCCCGCCAGCACCTGCTCCACCCGCAAGTCATCACTCTTTACCTAATCCTATAACCCTAGATTATAATGTAATATTCTGTAATATTAGTGGTTACTCAAATATTTTTGATAATAACATAAACACAAATGAAACAGATATTTCTAATAATACACTGGCGCTGTGTTTAGTTGAAACCTGGCTGTTAGACGATTATCCAGTAAATCCCTAATGGCTAAATGATTTTTTACCATTTACAGCAAATGCGGTAAAGACTAAAACTACTAGTAGGGGAAGTGGAGGAATAATTACTTTTATAAATAAAACTTATCTACCGACATTAGCTTACTAGAAAAAAATCAGTTTACTATTATAGTGGGATTTAATTTTAAATCTAACCACATAATTATATGTAACACTTACTTTCCTCCAAGTTCTGATATTGACGTTTGCTTAGATATGTTCAATTATAGCTTATCGAATATCTTGATCAATTATCCGAATAGCAAAATAGTCCTTTGTCGGGATTATAATCGTCATGTGGGAGGCCTAAACAACCTATACCCTAATACAATTGACTCTCCATATCTCTATGACACCCGAATAGTTACCCATGAACATATAAATAAAAGAGGTAGAATGTTGGCCGAAACGATGGAGTCCTTAGGATTTATCCTGTGTAATGGGCGGTCAATGTCTGATAGACCAGGTAAAATTACCCACATTTCAAGCAATGGAAAATCGACAATTGATTTGATAAGGATTAATGATAACTTTCTTACATTATTTTTGGACATGAAAATATCAACTCTTACCGAATTCACTGATCATCTTTCTTGTATTCTCACAATCCAATATTCAAGCCTTCAATCTATTGATAATATAGGAAACTTTCACAATTATCACAAAATGCATATAAAATGGAAACAGGAAAACATATTAAAGTTTGCCTACTACCTATGTAACTCAGAAAGAATATATTTTAACTCCGAAAATTCCAATTATCTCTATGATAATTTTATCACTGGTATAACCTCTCGTGAATTCCGGATTGAGTGACGAAAAATTTGAGCAGCGTGTTCTGCGGGCCAACGCAAATGCAAAATTTTGACATTGTTTTCAGATTGAATATTTTATAATTGATTATTGCAATTATAAGCAAACTTTAATTTCTTTAAATTAGGTAATATTTTTTTTTTGTTTTTATGAATTGATTAAATTGCCTATTTCTAGAATTATTTCCCTGATTATACATGTGAAGAATTATTTTTGATTCTTTTTAATTGATTATTGCAACATTAATTTCTTTAAATTTATTAATACTTTTGTTTTATTTTTATGAATTGGTTGATTATTGCATATTTCTAGAATTAGTTCCTACTTAATAAAATATTTGATTACACATGTGAAGAATTATTTTTAATTCTTTTTAATATTTTTGAATTGATTATTGCAATTGAGCAAACATTAATTTCTTTAAATTTATTAATACTTTTGTTTTGTTTTTATGAATTGGTTGATTATTGCATATTCTAGAACTATTTCCTATTTGATAAAATATTTGATTACTCTTTTTTTTTTTTTTTTTTTTTTTTTTTTTTTTTTTTTTTTTTTTTTTTTTTTTTTTTTTTTTTTTTTTTTTATAGAATTGATTGATAATTGCCTATTTCTAGAATCAGTTCCTGCTTAATAAAATATTTGGTTACACATTTGAGAATTATTTTTAAAATTTTTTAATTGATTATTGCAATTAAGCAAACATTAATTTCTTCAAATTGATTAATACTTTTGTTTTGTTTTTATGAATTGATTGATAATTGCCTATATCTAGAATTAGTTCCTACTTAATAAAAAATTTGATTACACACTTGAAAAATTATTTGATGCATTATTATGACCTTATGATTTATATTAGTATTACCTGTTTATTTAATTATTTGATGAATAAATCATCCTCCACGAAAATCCAGGAAAAAATACTAATACAGGTATATTCTCAACTAATAACACTAATTAAGGCATTCCATGACTAAACATTAATCTTGTTGTATTAATTTTTAGGTTAATTTTAAAAGTGATTCTTAAAAGTAATAAGTATATTTATAATGTAAATTATAGTAATTTGGCAAACATGATTTTCACCAGTTCAACAAAAACTGAGTCTTTTGTTAATATTAAAGATTTGGCTTGCCCAATGATTATTTTTATGGCTGCTTCAACATTGTTGAGTCCTGGAATGCATGAATTAGTGTTTTTAAAAATTTAATTTGATTCTTGGCGAATTTATCCCAGTACTTATAATATTTAAAAACTTTTTAGTTGAGAATATTGTTGTATTCATATGTTTTTCCAGCGAAGATAGGTGAATTCGTATATTTTGGTAGCGAATACGAGTGTATTACTGTATTTCTGCTGCGAAAATATTAATATTCGCAGATTTTCCCTGCGAATAATCGAATATTCGCAGATTTTCCCTGCGAATAATCGAATATTCGTATTTAAATTTGCGAATAATCGAATATTCGTATTTAAATTTGCGAATAATCGAATATTCGTATTTAAATTTGCGAATACGAATAAATTCGTATTCCTATATGCGAATACGAATATTCGTATTCGTATTCGCAGGTTAAGAGTGTTTTTGCTAATATTCGTATTCGTATTCGCGAATACGAATACGCCCAACTCTGCGATAGGAAGGATAAATTCGGTATCGGAAGGGACGAAATATATTAATATAAAGTTTAGGTCTATAAGGTAAAGGTTCGTCAGTCTATAAGGTACTTGTCAAGTAATAAATGTATAATTTTGCTATTTATGGATTGTTTTCACTTTTTTTTTTTTTTTTGCTATGAATTCATAGAATACTCTGGTGTTTTCTGGCGTCTCAAACGCCATATTTATCTTAAATAAAAAACTAATTTAATGAAGGGGGATAAAGGGATAGAATTGTCAAGGGGGGGTCAAGAGAATTCTCACCGTATACTTTCGGATGAAATCGGATATCAAACATGTGAAATAAAATGTAAAATATTAAAGGTTAACATAACCGACTGAATACTATTTTCTTATTGAATTTATCATATTTTAAATTAATTTATTTTCAACAATGAACATAAAATAATTTTCTCTTGCTTTTGTGTTTTCGGTTAATGAATGTTAGCGTTCATATATTTTTTTAAATTAATTTTGCTACAAGAGTTTGTTTGTCCAAAATCCTTTTTCCTTTGTGCGTTTGATGTAATGCGTCTAAGGGAATAAACCTATTGCTACAGAAATCACCCATCGCCCAATCAATAGAACTGTCCAGATACACGATAACAAAGAAAGAAAAATGGGGAAAAAAAATCTTCTTCGTTGCACAAATAGATAAATCCTTGTTTAATATAACTATTTATTCAATTAAACTCCCTTTATACGGACAATGAGGCAACGACTAGTATCCTTCTCCCTGTAACCGATTCTGATTCAACGGGAATTGTACCGCCTTATAAATTTGTAAAAGCCCAGAGCAAGAGATGATATACAGCCCCCAGAAGGGAAGAGTAAAAACTCCAGAGGAGGAATATAAAAAATATAGAGGTTAGTCCTTTACGGTCTGGGCCTGGGCGCGGTGCCCGCAAAAGGAGAGCTCGTTACCTGCTTCGCTGAGGGGAAAAAGGACATCCATGCCTTCGGGGAGGGCATCCGTCTTCTGGGAGTGCCTCGATCTAATGGGGTAAGGTCGCCTGTGGTCTGAGTCCAGTCAATGATGCCCCACTGTATGTAACCTATGTAATAAAAAAAGATATTCCAAGTGGCAGTACCTCGATATTTTTTCTATGGTCATAGCTAAATGGATACTCTCGTAAAGAAAGGCATATGCCACTGGAGAATGCCAAGAAGGTTTTTGCTGTTTAGTTAGCACTAATTATTTTGACAATTTCCATTACTATCGACCGAAATTGATAAAATCGCTAAGGCAAGGGTGGGGTTGAAGGGTGCCAAAGATCGACGTACTTAGTAAATTAGACAGAAAACATTCAAAGATTTTTTTTCATAATGTTTATCTTGAAATGTACAGTTCAAGTTCTGAAGAGATTTTTCCAAAAATTCTTACTCCATTTTTAAAATAATAAAAGAACCGGAGGACTTTGTTCGTGCAGATAATGTTCATATGTTAATCTGTTGAACCTCGTTCCGTTTTGACAATAATCTACAGGTTCAAAGAAAATAATATAGCGGCAATTGAAATATAACTCTGAAATTGTTGGAAAAATTAGTAGTCAATGACTCTTATTACTTACGTTTCAAATACAAAAATGTTTTTAAATAATTTCATTTGAAGAGAAAAGATTGGTCACGGCCATTAACCGTGGGGTCTACACAACCATGCCAACCTTCCCTCTTCAACGATCCTACCCTCCAGGAATCGCCATACTGCAGGATTCGAAAAAAAAATTTAATATTGATTTTTTTAAATTTTAAATATTTAAATTAAAAAATAACTATTTATAATAAATAGATATTATTTTTTAAAAAATTAATATTTAATAAAATGTTTTTAATGGAGTAACATAGCTGTTTTTTATAAAAAATATTTTATGAGAGAATCCTCAAGTATTTAACCCCATTTACACCGTGATATTCCAAATATATCGTACACAAATTATGTTCTACCAGAAACATTAATAATCAGATTAGGTAAGACATAGCCGATGAATTATAGCAATGATTAACTTGGGCATCAAACCGTTGGTCGAGTCACTACTCAGGGTGAGAAGCACCAATCCATTATAATTAACAGTAATTAATATTTATTTATTTTAACAATTTTATTAATATTATTCTTGTAAAGTATTGAAGAAGTGGTGGTAAGTATGAGAAGACTTGGTCGAACTACCGGATAAAGCACTCAAATTTACTTAGGATCGGATATATATCTCTACACACCGAGTCATTAATATCTTGGTGGGACAAGAGTCATTATTTATGCCGGAGTGGCTTCTTCATGCCCCGATGGAGATCTATTTTCACCGCCCCGGCTACATCTTAATCTGCTATCGATGTCCTCCCTCTAGTTCTGCCCCATTAAACTGGTATTTAAGAGCCAAAGAATAGTTATATATGGTTAAGAATAAAATAATGACTATGAAGTTAAAAAAAAAAAATGTTTGTCGCTACAACCGTACAGGAATAGTTTAGCACTGTTGTTAACTCAGACAGAAATTCGTTCAAAAGCCTGGAGGAATTGAGGCTGGAAGTTCACGCGTCTGTTTCAAATTCCATACTGGTGCCATTTCTACACTGTAGATACACATCTGCTAAAAGGAATGATTTAAAATGTTCTACACTTTTCGTAAAGATCTCCTGCCCTACATAATCCTTTAATAATTCTACACTTTTCAATATTGAACAGATCCTCAACAAAGAAATCCACCTGGACATACGTCTGATATCGTTTTGGAACGTGGGTCTAGTGGATCCTAATGCTTTATAAGAGTCATTACGATATATTTTGTAAACTTTATTACTAAAAATAATCTATCTTATGCGCTCAATTTATACTTTTTTGATTATTTTTTTTGATAAAAATTATGGTTAAAAAGTACGAAAAAATGACGAGATTCAGCTACCATACGTTTAACAAAAGAAAACAGAGTTCTTACCCTAATTATGATTATAGTTTCACTAAACTAAATTAAGGAGAATGCCAAGTAAATTTCCAACGTTATTAGCTTACATAATTGGATCTGGGTGTGTACATACCTATTTTTATATTATAGTAAAAATACCTGGTGGGATTGAATACGAGGATTGAATACGTATACCTTACCAACTCATGCAACGAATGTTGGTTTCTAGGAGCAATCATTGATGAAATGAGAAACATCTAGCTAACCAGTCGCTCAATTTTTTGTATTTGATAATGTAATTTGATGGTAGACTGAAATTGGGTCAGTTACGCTGGGTCGGGTACACAGGTCCCATGGCTTGTCGAATCGGTCAAGGTATGTCGACAAACGAATTCGGTCCTGAAGTAGACGCCAAAACGGCATGGATAATCGATTTTAACCTTGATTTTATTCCATTACTTTTCTATTCAAGTTTATATCTGATTTTTATACAAAATCTGGCAAGGTTTTATCTACCACGTACAACAGGTCTCCTTCGAAAACAATTCATTTAAACGCTTTTTTACACCCTTAAATACCATACCATAAAGCAAACCAATTTTTGAATTTTGGACTTTATTACCTGCGAAAAAATTTATTTTAAACAATCGTCTGGATAGTAAGTACTCTATCTATAGCTCTGAAACCCTATCAGCTAAAATTATAAATTATAAAAGTTATTATAAACTAATCCCTGGGATCAACTATTTTTTTTCTAACTTCTCATACGGGTAAATGAGTTTCGTTAATTTTTTAATACAATCACATGCTCACCTCAATTTGATACAGTTTATACAATCGTAAGCTAATAAATAAATTAAAATTGTTATAAGCATTAGAAATAATATTTAGGTCCGGTTGATTCTGATAAAATCTTTCAAATGAGTAAGAATCTATTTACTCAACTGCACCACAAATACCGACTGCAAGTACCCAATATTTTCGTAATTAACCTACGAATATAACCTAAAAATTAGACAAAGTTCTTTAAATAAAGTATCCCCTCTGTTTGACCAATTTTGATAAAAATTTTACTGCCGCATCACGGGCATATACACACACTAAATACCCATTTTCGGGTTCGCACGGTTTATAGTTTTTGAGCTAGTCTCTTCACATACTCACAGACACAGTCGAAATTTTTCACGACCGCAATACTTTCCCTTACTATTTATTTCATATATAGGTAAGTGAAAGTAAAAAGTACATAAATCATGTCTGGCCTCTTCTTTCTAGTGCTTTGGAATGGGTCACCTTTGCAGGGTATTAAGTAATCGGAACAAAAAAAATATAGAGTAATGATATAACATATTATATTTTAATGGAAAACAGAAATTAAGAAAAAAAAAAAAATAAAGATCCATTAAATCATCTACTCCTTGAATCACAAAAGTAATATTATCCTCTATACCCCCTGGCCAGTAGCCCACTATACACTCCTTAATCCCTCCTAACTATTTCTATCAACTAACAACTCTTTACATTTTATCTATTTACAACATTTATTTACAACAACTATTTACAACATTTATTTACAACAACTATTTACAACATCTATAATTAGTGAAACCATTCAACTATTTAACTTTACGATATATCTTATTCCCTAATAAAATGAAATATTTAAAATTCCCGACTCCTACAATTAACTATAACAATTGTTACTTAATTTAAAAAATAAGCAAAACAAGATTATGTGAAATAAAGCTGAGCTATGCATGGGTGTCAACTATTAGCACACACGATGTCAACTTTAGAAACAGAATATTCCACTGGTTGACAAGTCTGAGCGGATAGTTGACACCCCTGTCAAACATTGGTTAGTATGGAGCTAGATCAGTGATTCCACTACCGATATTAAACCCAGATATTTTTCAAATCAAGCAAATTATTATAAACTATCAGTTTCATCAGAGTAAAAAACACAAATAGTTGACATCGATGTCAACTATTGAAATTAAGGGTTAATTTTTGTTCTAGTAGTTGACACCCACATTTAAGCCCTAAAACATTGTATAAATAAATTGAAAAGGATATCAAATGATTCCCATGATCTTAATGAATATCATGAAAGTAGTTAAAAAATAATTTAACACATATAAACGAACTAAAAAGCTTATTTAATGTGACTTACCACACTAATGAAACAGGGAAGTAGAAACCACTTGTTGAGGCCACTAGGAAATTCTCCATTATAACCTCTCACAAATCAATTTCAGTTTTCATCACACTAATGCAGATGGCAGTACAGCTAACTAGTATAACTCGAGAAATTACCGCCATATTTTTGAACCAAAACAATCTATCATGAATCTTATTATTCACACTTTTTGTACGAAATGTCAACTATTGGAGCACTGTCAACTATTGGTACAGTTACCCTAACTCCTTCGATAAGATAAAAGCAATCACCTTTAAATATTTGATGAAAAGAGAAAAAACAAAGTAAACAAAACGAGAAAATGGTGAAAATACAGCTTTAATATAATTATTAATACAAAAAATCGCGAAAGAGCATTTTCCACGGTACATTATCTAATTAAATTATTTAATTTTATTCATATGTCATTTCATACTTTCAATAACTGCAAGGTGAATCTCGAATAACAACAGAGAGGAAGAGAGAATAATTTTTAATTTTCGATAATGGTGATAAAGGTTTTTTTCTGAGGAAAACAAATCGCTTTGGTGTGTTTAAATTGATTTTAAGTGTTCGCTATCTTGGTTTGACACGGTTCCCACTGATATTTTCGGGTGGAATATGGCATCATTACAATCTTGTTATTTTTGAATTAATGCCATGGTAAATAAAAATGGTAGGAAATCATGGCATGATTAGATCGTTGTATTATGAGCGGAATAAAAATCAACTATGAGCACATACTATTCGGTTATTCGAGCATTCAATCTGGATCATAATTGTATAAAAGAATTGTTGATTTGATTTCTTGATATTTTAAATTTATCGTTCCAGTTGCAAATCTTTGAGATTAAACACAGAAAAAAAAATTAATCTACTCGTCCTTGCACTTTTCTCGTCTTATCAATCTAATATTAGTTAAAAAGTAAATCAAGAATTCAAATCCTTTTTATTTTATTTAGCTACTCTCTTCAAACATGTGATTAGGACAAAGAACTGAGATAACAGAAACTTAACTTGTTTCTAAGAATTGATCTATATTTCATCGATCCAAATCATAATTTGTTAGATGAAAATATCATTCCTTAAGATCCAAATTTTACAGTGTTCTTTGGTTACCAGGCTATGTTAAATTATTGTTATCACTACTGCACTAACAGCTTCTTCAATCAACACTCTCTTAATAAGCATTTGTCATTCCTAAATCATCCTTTATCTTTTCAACTGTCCTAATCTTCGTCTGATCATCGATCGACGTTCTGATAAGGATTCAATAATCATTATTCCTGGAATCCATAGCATGTATTCACCTTACTAAGAGAAAAATTGGCATACGCTAACACTAGTTAAATGTTTAATAGCTTTATTCCGTTGTAAACAGAAATTAAGAAATTATGATGATAATAATAATAACAATAATATTGCAGTAGAGTTAGTTTAACTTTTATCTGTTTTTGACATCTAACTGTCTCCTCAGATGCGTGCAAACCTTAGCGGTATCGGGATGATACATCGCTTAGGATACCATTTATCAAATCCTTCTTCATTCTGCATCAATCATACTTCAAACCATCAACTTCTTAATTATCTTTAAAGATGTCCAAGTCTGGACATATCCAAGCATCGATACTCCCAAGTCGCTAGTTTTGTAAGTTTTGATTCCTAATTTTGCTTCTGTTTACAGACACAGTCTTGTTTTATCAGATAAAAATTACATTTTAAATAAAATATTATAAATTAATCTAAATATTAATTATTAACTCAGGCTTCTAACTAATATAAAACCAACAAACTTGTATATATGGTGCTATTTAATATTGAAACATCAAACCTAAACATTATACGATTGTAATCGCTTGAGTTATACCTTGACCTTTTCATGAACGAGTTAACAAGAGTTCAAGTAGTCGTCAAATCAGTCAGCACTGTTTAATTGTTCCATGGCCAACGGCCTAATACTTCACTTAGTGGATTGACATAGAGGAAAATGTGATTTAATTGTACATGTGTATTTATGTACAGTGTGCATAGTGTAGGGGTATTGCGAAAATTGGACGGGATTATTTTGGCGAGAGATATGCAAGAATAGTACTTTAATATTTAATTGTTAACAGAATATACTAAGCATTTTACTAAAAATATTTTTTACATTTTTTTTAATATTATTAATTAAAAATACTACAAAAGGTCGATCCCGATTCGTAATTCTTTAACGGATTGGATTACGAAGTACGATTGTACCATGACTGGGACATTAGTGAAAGATTAAGACTGTTGGTTTTCCGTCGTCATTTGTTTATACATTGAAAACTGGTGGTTCGCCCCAGATCCCCGTCTGATCTAGGTACCTACGCCCTTAATCACAATAAATAACTGTGATAATATTTTCGTCACATTCACTTGTTGTAATTATAAGATTATAGTTAGGTATGAATTTCAATAAATGTTTTATTGTTAAATAGGTGTTAATTAATATTTTTTTATATAACATCATGAAAAAACATGGGAATCGATTTACATGATTGTTTTGGACTTTAAAAATGTTTAGAAGTCAAACAAGGAAGAAAAAAATAAAATCAAATAATAATTTGTGAATTATGTTTTTTTTTTTTTTTTTTTTTTTTTTTTTTTGCCCTAGGCCTTAATTGAAGCCCTATACTGACCGACGAATGTGAATTATTTAGAAGAGTTTTCGCCCTATGTAAGCATGATTTTGTATATTAGCCCTCACGTTCAATCGAAATCCAAAGGTTTTATCAAAATATAAAAAATAATATATTTTGATAAAACCTTTGGATTTCGATTGAACGGGAGGGCTAATATACAAAATCATGCTTACATAGGGCCAAAACGGGTCAATAGTTAGTTAACAGCAAAGGAAGACTAAGAGAGTTTCTACTTACTGTGACTAAATAGGCATACAAGTAACTTGAATTAATATAGAGAAACATTTTGTTAGTCTGGTGAGGATGTTAAATACACATTAGTACCAATCCTCTCATTTCACGATAAATACGAAACAAGTTAGTTATGATAACATTTGCATCATCCTCTTGTTTTTTAAAAATACTGCGTGAATGTTCTTTTCGAGAAGATAAATCTTCTTCACTAGACTGACGGATAAAGCATTCATTAATTGAATTGGTCATTAGCAGAGCGGTTTTAATGAACGTCGGTTTTCTTCATTTTTACAGTTAGTGAACAATCAGGCCAGTGTGATATCCGGGATTACGTCGACATTGTATGTGTACGGACCAATGTTTGAACTCATCGCATGATGTACAGGATGTAACTAACAGTTGCGTAAAGGCTGTTTGGTTGAGCTGCCGGAAACAGAACAATTATATCTCTAGTATCGGAGGCCGTGCCTACTTGCACGTCCGCTTTAGGTGTTTGATATATCATTTGATGTAGGATATATCGCTGATTATTCAAAATTATCTAGATTTTTGATTATTCACTTTCAATTATTCAATAATGAAACAATGAACTAACTACCACGAAAAAACAAAAAACAACGTAACTTTGGAAAAGATTCTTTCTTCTCGCTTCCAGCTATTGAAGAACTTTGAGTAAGAAAAAGTAAATAAATAAGACAATATTTTCCTTAAGGAAATGTAGATTCTTCTGCGTCAAGTTGTATGCAGCAATGAGAAGACGCATGCCGCTGCAATAGTCAATGTTATTATGTCTCACTAAGAAATAATAGAAGAATGTCATGGAGGGCCTCAATACTTCGCATGAAACAACCCAACTTATCCTCACCGACCTCAAACTTTCGAATCTGCCAATATGATTACAAAAGTGCTTATAATGGTACACTCGAGACATTAATATTCCGGAATGGTGAAGGTGATGGAAGGAGAGAGGACGCATCATAAATGCGACGGCCAGGCACTTGCAAGCAAAGGGCAACGGCTTTGGAAATAAAGATTCTCCAGAATGTGCCGCTTAAAGGAATGAAGGTGTGGATAGAAAACGTCTCGAGACATATCCATCACTAGAGGATGTAATGTCTGATATTAAACATTATGACAGCATCGAATATAGTTATTCAAATTTATATTTGTGTGCAAGTAAACTTGACGGCTTTCTAAAATAATTAATTGTTCATGAAACGTGTAGAAAGTTGACTGTTTGATTATTCGATAATTCCCTTTTAGTCCGTTTAAACCCTACATTTGTGATCCTTCTGCCTCTCCTCTTCCAACTTCTTTCAGCACTGCCGATTCACCACAATGTAGCGCAGAACGTTGACAAATAATTATCCCATTACATCCATCTTCTATTTTTTATGAAATAAAAAAATAAAAATTGACGTCAAACTATTTTTTTAATAGACAAGGACTGTATTTGTTAGGTTTTTCGGTAATAACTATTTCTTGAAGGAGAGAATTCACAAGATACAATGAGATTCACTAGAGATTCTGCTGCTTTCGAATTCATTACGTTTAGCTAGCAGCATGCGCTGCACACATGATATACTCACTAATAAATTGGTAGCAGTAGTGGGCTTTAACTAACAATATTGCTGCCGCGTGCGCACAAGGTTATGACTCAATCCTAAATCAGCAACAGATGTTCCTTAGCTCTGCGGCTACTTCAGAAGCTCGATGTTTTAAGAGTGAGTTTCGGAGTTTATCATTATACATATATATAATTTTCATGTTTATTTTAATCTTTTCCATGTCAAATGTAACTTTTTCCAAGACAATTGTAACCATTTCCTAGTCAATCGCAACCATTTTCAGGCTTGAATAAACTCCTGAATATTATGATTTTATTTAAAATAATTATTTCAATTTCTTTACCGACGTCAAAAATAATTACACCAAACTGCTTTTATAGTTTTTTCGTTTTTACTTTCACTTACCTATATATGAAATATATAGTAAGGAAAGTATTGCGATCGTGAAAAATTTCGACTTCCGGTATTCAACGGAAATACACGTTTTGGGACCTCCTGAGTCGAAATAACCAAGTCCCGCGAAATGGTCTGTGTGTGTGTGTGTGTGTGTGTGTGTGTGTGTTTGTGTGTGTGTGTGTGTGTGTGAACAGACTAGCTCAAAAAATATAAACCGTGGGAACCTAAAATTGGGTATTTAGTGTAGGTATATGCCCGCGATGTGACAGCGAAAATTTCATCAAAATTGCTCAAAGGGAGGGGGTACTTTATTTAATAACTTTTTAAGTTTTTTTCGATTTTCTCAAAAACGGCTCTAACGATTTTGATTAAACTGAGTATTTGATCTATTTATATGCCTGAGATATGACTGTGAAAAATTCATCAAAATTGATCAACCGGAGGGGGGACTTTACTTAATAAATTTTGTATCATTTTCACGTGTTTTTTTTTATTTACTCAAAAACGGTTTTTAAGATTTTGATAAAACTGGGTATTTGATGTATGTATATGCCAAAGATGCGATAGCCAACATAACATCAAAATTGATCAACCGGAGGGGGGACTTTACTTAATAAATTTTGTATCATTTTCCCGTGTTTTTTTTATTAACTCAAAAAAGGCTATAACGATTTTTATCAAATTCGTCATGTTAAATGAGAATTAGGTGCTCTTTAATATCAGGTAAGCTTTATCATTATTAAAATGTTCTGAGGGGGCTTTTTTTTTTGGGGCGGGGGGTCTTTTTTGTTTGTTTGTTTCCGATAAAGTACCTTTGTTTTTGTTTATATGGAGAAATTAAGTGTTTCTCGTTACGCCTAAAAATATGAAATGGCTAAATATGAGATATGATAAAAATAAAGAAAACATAAAGAGGAAAAAATAAATAAAAATATTCAGTCAACCCATTAAACTCGTTCAGCCCACGCATGCGGAGTACGCCATTAATGACAGACCATTGTTCATAATTAAAGCCGTTCTGTTCATTTGAGAAGTGGCAATTAACAAAACGCATTAATTTCTAATCTAAGTAAGTTGGTAAGTGAAAGTTATGTGTTGCGCGCATGCACCAGATTTTTCATATAAGAATTATTAAGGCGAGAGATTTAAAAATGAAAAGAATATTTTTTAAAAATCTTTATTATAATATTAATTGAATATTTTTCCTATTTTTACTTTCACTTACCTATATATGGAATATATAGTAAGTGGAAGTATTGCGATCGTGAAAATTTTCGACTTCCGGTTTTCAACGGAAATACACGTTTTGGGACCCCCTGAGTCGAAATAACCAAGTCCCGCGAAATGGTCTGTGTGTTTGTGTGTGTGTGTGTGTGTGTGTGTGTGTGTGTGTGTGTGTGTGTGTGTGTGTGTGTGTGTGTGTGTGTGTGTGTGTGTGTGTGTGTGTGTGTGTGTGTGTGTGTGTGTATGTGAACAGACTAGCTCAAAAACTATAAACCGTGGGAATCTGAAATTGGGTATTTAGTGTAGGTATATGCCCGCGATGTGACAGCAAAAATTTCATCAAAATTGCTCAAAGGGAGGGGGTACTTTATTTAATAACTTTTTACGTTTTTTTCGATTTTCTCAAAAACGGCTCTAACGATTTTGATTAAACTGAGTATTTGATCGATTTATATGCCCGAAATATGACTGTAAAAATTTCATCAAAATTGATTAACCGGAGGGGGGACTTTACTTAATAAATTTTGTATCTTTTTCACGTGTTTTTTTTATTTACTCAAAAACGGTTTTAACGATTTTGATCAAACTTGGTATTTGATGTATTTATATGCCCGAGATGTGACTGTAAAAATTTCATCAAAATTGATCTACGGGAGGGGGGACTTTACTTAATAAATTTTGTACCATTTTCACATGTTTTTTTTATTTACTCAAAAACGGCTTTCACGATTGTGACCAAACTGGGTATTTGATGTATGTATATGCCAAATATGTGATAGCCAACATTTCATTAAAATTGATCAACCGAAGGGGGGACTTTACTTAATAAATTTTGTATCATTTTCACGGGGTTTTTTATTTACTCAAAAACGGCTTTAACGATTAATAAAAATAAGATATGAATGTAGAAAAATGTGTGACTTTGGGAAATGATAATTAGCAAAACACGTCAATTTCTAATCTTAGTAAGTTGGTAAGTGAAAGTTGCGTGTTGCGCGCACGCACCTGATTTTTTTTATTAGTGGAGGGGGGGCTCGATTAAGCAACAGTTCAGTAAGTTATCTAATTCATTTTTGAAATTATTTGAAAGTCAATATTGTGGTTGAAATTAACTTTCCGTACGGGTGTCGTTTCGAAGGTTCGTAATGAAACTTGATGCCATGTAGTGTTTTCTATAAGGTTGAATATCAGATTTTTTGAAAAACGTAGTATTATTAATAAAAGTAAAACTTAATATTTAAGATTTTATTTAAGCCTGCAAATAGTGACAATTGATTTGTAAATGGTTACGATTGCCTTGGAAACAGTTACTTTTTATTTGATAAAGGTTACAATAGATGTGGTAATGCTATATCAGCTTTCTCTCAAGTTAATAATAAAAATAAATAAATAAGATTGTTTTTCGTGTCCCCCCTTTCGTTTCCATATCACCCTTACGAGAATAAGAGGTTCTTACCTAGAACCGTCCTATTCATATATACATTCGATGAAGTTAGGGACGGATTCATGGTGGACACAGGGGTCGTGAACACCCCCCCCCCTACCCATATAATATGCCCCTTAAAAAGAAATTAGTGCCAAATCCGCTGCTGGGTAAAATAAATGCTTTTAGTTCAATAATAAAATTAAAGTAACCACAAAACCGCTAAAGAAACTATATAAAAAAACGAGCGTTGGTTTTGTTATTGTTCATGAGCTGGCTAAAAAGGCAAGCGAGAAAGGTCAACAAACTTTGAGCCAGCTCCGTCGGTCCGGGTATCCCACCTCAGCGAGCCTCATTCCTTTCAACAGCAGGCAGGGACGATCTTCAACATCTTCTAGGGAAATATATTTAAATATACTATCAACAATGAGCAAGAAAAATATACTCAAAGAACTGACCATGTGTTGAGATAGGCGACACATGAAAATACTGATATATTTGTAGTGAATTTGTGTACGAGATGAATATATTAATTCATGTTCGAGATATGAAAGTTTAAATACAACACATCCTGTTTTAATACAACATATCCTGTTTTAATACAATACATCCCACATCAATGAAAAATTTCCTAAATACAGTATACACTGCATCGAATATTCCATCGTTACAAGGAATTATTCTCTTGTGGATCATTCCGGAAGATCTATTCATCATTTTCAATATATATTTTCCCCAATTTAAATTCCGCATGATTAAGAACACACTTTCAAATATTTTTCAACACATATACTTTTCATAAAGGATTAAATTTTATTTTAGAAGCCCAAAGATATTCAGCTAATTAATAAAATAAAGTACATTCTAAAAGAAAAAAAATGTTAAAAACCATTTAAGTATTTTTATTTTCTACTCACACCACTTTCGTAATTTTGGTCTCATGAAAATAATAGAAAATTTATATTTTAAAAGATTCAGTACCAAACTTCTATTCCAACGTTGAATTTGTATCCGGTAAAATCTTCGTTACTCGTTTTTATTAATATATAGAGGAATCAATGTGTTTTATGAAAAACGAACAAAAAAAGATAATAATGTATAATAAAAAACTATTCCTTTTTTTTTTTTTGTCCAAAATTTAATGTAAAATTACAATTAAAAACCCTAATCCATTATATTCTTATTTTTCATATAATTATAGTTTTAAATAATTTAAAAATGGTGGTCAGCCACAAATTAAGATTAGATTAATTAAAATTATAGTTTTAGTGTTTATATATGTATATGTTGATGAATCAAGTTCTTTAAATAAAGCAAAAAATATAAATAATTCATTTTAAAAAATATTCCCTTTTTTTCAAAAAGTACTATTAAAAACCCATGATCAATATCATCCTTATTTTTCATATGAACTCAAGGTTTTTTGTTTTGTTTTTATGTCTTGTGTGTCCTGGATATGTGATCTCCAATACTGTGTTACAAAAATAATCATAAACTATTACCAAGGTTAAAAGTTTAATAGTTGATTTTGTAGATTGGAACTAACTTTTTGTAGTTTTTGTAAGTATTCTCTAATGATGATAAATGGGATTTGACCTGAACAATTAAGAAAGGGGGGAGAAGCAATTTTAAATTTTTTTATTACGATTATTAATAAACCTATTTTTTCGTAAAAAAAAAAAAATGATATAAATATTGTGTATAAATATTTTTTTTTAAAGTAGTATTTCGGAAAGCGAAACAGAAGTCTATTCTATTATATTTGCAGGTTGTTTTTATCTTAATCTAAAATTTTCTTATTTATCATAGCACAGGATAAATGGATCATTTCCTCAATTATATTATACATTTGATAAGGAACTGTAGATTAAATTATTCTATTTATTCACCTACTTATTCGATTTTTCAAATACAGCTCGCGGTTGTAAAATATAATTAAAATCTAAAGATGTACCGTAGTTTTAGCTTCCCTAAGATATCATAATGCAGGTTATATCAACTACAGATAAAGTTATATGTAACAAATCCTTGAGAATATCTGAATTTAAGATTAATTTTATCATCGCTATTATTAATATTAATCCCTTTTGAGAGAAAAGGAGGAAGGAAAGGGTGTTTGTTTACCTTTTTTATTTTTTATATTTTGAGAGAGAAAGATAAAAAAATATTAATTATGATCCGTCAGTATCAAAGGTTACAAAAGATTAATACCTCCTTTTACATCTTAAACAGCAACCTTTATCTTTAACAATAAACAAAAAGGAAAGAGGGGGCGAAAGAAAACCAATGAAAAAGCGCTTTACCATTGTCAATACAATGTTTTTCGTAGAGTAATTTAAGAGTAATTTAAAAAAAAAAAAAAAAAAAAAAAAAAAAAAAAAAAAAAAAACCATATTCCTTTACCTAGTTAGTTATCTTTGTAGTTATTAATTTTATTTTTTAATAATTAATAAGTAAATGGCATCTTTTTTTCTGTAAGTAACCAATATTTTATTTAAAACAAAGTTATTACACTTTAAGACAGTCCAAATTTCAAAATTCTTTCCTTGTTTATAATAATTAGTAGCTTTCTGCGTCATACGCCATATTCATCTATAATAATTAATTTCTTTAATCAAGGGGAAAAAAAGATAAAAAAAAAAAAGGCATAATCGTCAAGTGGATAAAAGAGAATTCTATATATGACTTTGGAAAAAATAAAATTACGGACGGAAAACGGGTACTTCACTTTTAAAAGCCAGCTTTACAAACGAGTTTATGTTTTGCCTAAAAGCAAGGATTTATAATCACAAAAGAAATTGAAACCAAATTGAAAAACGAGCACCGCGTTATCACAGCACTTAAGTCCACGCTTCACGAGATTGATTTTGATAATCCGTCTTACATCGATGTAAACTAGTGGCAAAAAGAAAAATATTAGAACAGATTTATATAGCTGGTAAGCATTAGAATCCGCCAATATATCCAAATAATATTCAGAAGTAATAAAACAATTACTATAAACATTTTCAGTTACTCAAATTTATTATATTTAGGTTTTTTTTTTAATTTATGTGTAAATTTTATGAGTACTACTCTAGCCATAAATCCGTAGGATTGACATGTTAGAATACCTCATTTTCGATCTACCTTTTAAGTAATGAAAGATAAAATTAAATTTCCATAGAGTCAATTAGTTAAAATTAAAAGTGCTAAGCAATACTATTTTCTTTTCTCACTTCTTTTCTTACCGTATCGATAGGACATGTATATGTTGTGTGTGTGTTTATACGTGTGCATGTATATATACATAAACTGTTAACTATTTATTTATTTAATTATGTATTACATTTTCTAGTGAAAAATGATCCATTAAGCATTAGCTTATGGAACCCAGAAAATTAAGATTCCCCTTGACAATAATGCATTTCTTAAGTTTTTCCTTTCCTTGATTAACAAAATTCATTATTATAGATGAATATGGCGTTTGTCGCCGAAAGCTAATAGTTATTATCAATAAAGAAAGAATTTTGAAATTTGGACTGTCCTTAAGTGTGAGACCTTAGTTTTAAATAAAATATTTATTAATTGTAGAAAAAAAGATACCATACATTTATAAATCATCAAAAAATAAAATTAATAAGCAATATATAGTATATATAAAAAATATAGTACATTCTAACCACTGCAAAATATTTTATTTTTAAATATTTAGCCCGTGCGAATAATTCGCATACCATACTGATCAATGACCTTATAGCTCCAATATGAGACTAAGTAAACGCTTGTATGCTTATCTCTTCTCTATAATATGGTTATTATAAAGAATAGAATTTGTTTTTTCTATGTAAACAAAAACATGGATAGGATAAAAAATGCTGTAACTTCCTGAATTAAGGCTCAAGTTGAGGTTTTTTTTACATTTTGTAGGGATGCTGAGACCATTCACTTTTTCATGTACATAATAAAAAAAAATCGATAGTCTCCACTGTCGATAGTATCGGACATAGCACTATCGATACTATCGATAGTATTTTGTGATGAACGGGGAGGGGGAGGGGTAGAATGGTTGGATTTTTCATTTTGTACGACAGGAGCTGTAATGCACATTTTCATTTGCACTCTATTCTTTCCTTTTCTATTCTAAACATTTCCGTAAATAGAGGATGGGTTCTATCAGAGATTGTTGTAATTTTTGTTGATTTCGAGGAATCAGGATTTAGGGGAAAGTGATATCAACAATTTTCAAGTAACCATGCGCCCACGATTCCCTTTTTTCGCCGAAATTTATTTGTAGATAAAACCTGACAACATTCAGAACGCGACCCTTGAAGGTGTCAAATGACGTTGTTTTGAATTTTGCAGAATGATCTCTCTGATGAAAAAATGACGTTTTTGCGACATTTGCCTGGACATAGGCTACCTTGAAAAATGCTTCCTTCAAAAAGTAGTTGAGAATGTTCTCAAGTAGTTGAGTTAGAGGAGTTGAAAATATTTTGCAACAAGAACTGTGATTTGGTTTCTTTATCATAAACTGAGTCATTTACAACTCAAGGAACTGGTAGGCAATCAGTTATTTTGTTTGAATATTACTCCATCAAGTTGGAAGACATATATGAGCAAATCATTCGATTTTTCTGTCAAATTCCTCACGTTTTTAGCTTAACAAAATTGATACTCTAGCTTAACATTGTGTTTTCTTTCGTAATTTTTAATCACGTAATTAAGAGTCCCACTTTTCCTCTTTAAAAAACTTTTCGATAGTACTATCGATTGTTCAAAACACTATCGAAAGTCTCGATGATTGTACTATCGATAGTTTCATATCACTAATTTAACCAAATCGATGAAATTCACATTTCTTAACCGTTCAACTAAAGGTCACAGAAAGAATCAAAGCAATCTTTTATGTATATATAGACCAGATGTCGACCACAGGGACCACTCATCCGTGAACTGTATTAATACGAGTATATACAGAGCTTTATCATCAAGAGTAAATAACCCGAGACGTAAACAGGAGCATAAATAGTATGGAGGGTTAGAGGACGGGGTGAACGGCCTGCTGGCGTAGCGTAGTAGAGCCGTAGTAGCCCCAAGGCCGCGGCCCTCTCTCTCCACGTATCCTTTTATCTTCCTCCGCTCCTTCCATCCTTCGTCCTTCCCCAGGCTCCAATGCGTTTAAATATCAAACATAATATTTCCATCTGTTTTATCTTTAATCATTGAAATATGTATGGGACTCAATGAGTATATAATTCAATATTTTTACTTTAAAACCTGAAAAAAAGTATATATAAATTTTTAAGGTGTTTTGAATAAATCTATTCAATTGAATATGCTGATATTTTCGGTTAAGATATATTATACCCGGATATTTCTTTTAATTCTAATTTTCACCAACAATATGCATGAACTAACAGGAAGTAATTACGAGTATATATACAAGGAATTTAATTTTTTTTTTTAATTTAAGTCACAAACCAATTACACGTCTACAATTATTTTCTTTTACATACTTTTTTTTTTTTTAGGTGGTAGGGTAAACCGTACAGTTTCTTGTTTATTGGCACCCTTAAGACTAAATTTCAGTGGTGACATTAAAAAAAATACTTCTTATGAAGGGATCTAATTGAAACTTCCTATATAGTTTTACAATAAGGCCATAGTTATTGTTAGCAGTGCCTTATCTAGTTATTGGCACCCTGTGGGTTTAATTGTGAAATCTTCCCTATGGTTAGTTTGTTAAAGTCTTACTTCATAGATGACCCTTCAAACATTAGGCTCATGTATATCTTGTAATAAAATTAGGACTTGTATAGTTGTTTCTTTAAGTTAATGTTTGGGTGCCAATGACTGTACTGAGTGCCAATTACTGTATGGTTTACCCTACGACATATCTGAATTATTCTTCAAATCGTGCCATTAATTTTAAGATTACCTTCTCTGTCACTGAAAAATCATTTGTAAAAAATTGGCATCTGACTCATTAGTCAGAAGAATCAACAATTTAATTGTGATTGTAAACCTAGAATTCGCTTTATGTGCTGATGAATATCATAATAAACGTCGCTTATTCGAATAATAATTGAAATAATGATTAAATTTTTTTATTTTTTACACGCCTGGGCAAAAAGTATTTTAATTTTTATTTTAAAATACATTATCTTAAATAGCAAGTATTTTGTTTTTTAAAATAAGATATCTAATTAGATAATCAACAAGCAATGTGACAAAATTTGTTGAAATCGGATGGATCAGTACAAAGTTATTAATTGGGCCCCCCCCCCCAAAAAAAAAACCACAACATCAAACTGAAATAAATGTACCGGCTCAATATTTAGGAGTGAGAGCTCTAGTGCAAAGGACTACACAATACTAGTAGGAATTTTTTTTTACTTAAACAACGTACTTTAGTTTTAGTTTATTTGATTATTTAAAATATCTTTTTTAATTGTAGTATTTTAAATTTAAAATTAAAATACTTTTTTTGAGTATTTTAGAATTAAAATGAAAATAACATGTTGATGAATTATTTTATTTTAATTTTAAAATACTAAAATAAAAAAAGTATTTTCATTTGTATTTAAAATATGAAAAATTGGCATCTGACTCATTAGTCAGAAGAATCGACAATTTAATTGTGATTGTAAACCTAGAATTCGCTTTATGTGCTGATGAATTAAACGTCGCTTATTCGAATAATAATTGAAATAATGATTACATTTTTTTATTTTTTACAAGCCTGGGCAAAAAGTATTTTAATTTTTATTTTAAAATACATTATCTTAAATAGCAAGTATTTTGTTTTTTAATATAAGATATCTAATTAGATAATCAACAAGCAATGTGACAAAATTTGTTGAAATCGGATGGATCAGTACAAAGTTATTAATTGGGCCCCTCCCCAAAAAAAAACCAACAACATCAAACTGAAATAAATGTACCGGCTCAATATTTAGGAGTGAGAGCTCTAGTGCAAAGGACTACACAATACTAGTAGGAATTTTTTTTTACTTAAACAACGTACTTTAGTTTTAGTTTATTTGATTATTTAAAATATCTTTTTTAATTGTAGTATTTTAAATTTAAAATTAAAATACTTTTTTTGAGTATTTTAGAATTAAAATGAAAATAACATGTTGATGAATTACTTTATTTTAATTCTAAAATACTAAAATAAAAAAAGTATTTTCATTTGCATTTAAAATACTTTTCTTATAAATAATGCCAATGTCTAGTTTTTTAAAACTTCCTTTTAGAACTTTGTTCGATAGTAAAATGCTACTTCATGGAATGACTAAAAATTTGGTGCCTTATTTTAAATGCTGTCTGTTTAAAAACATGTTTTGGGCCAAAGCGTATTAATTACAAGCTGTTTAGAATAGGTTCGTTAAATGTCTCTAATCATATTAGCAAGAACTCTCGTGCGCAAAAGATAGTTGAGGTTTTATATTTCCTTATGATGTAAGCAGAAAAAGCACGTACGAAATTTATCATGTTCTTAGTAATAGTTAATTATTGATGATACAATTTAAAAAATTCAAAATAAGGATTGTTAAATCTAATAAACTAAAAATGACTTTTGAGGCAAGTTGTCATCTGGAAATAATTTCGATGTCCCATAACCTACTTACCAAATTTTGTCTTTACACTAGTGTCCATGATATTGAACCCGTTTTCACGCATAGTTTCATACTGCCACAAAATTGAAAGATGTATATGCAAGGGGATATGAGAGCTTAATGCCCACGAGTATGTATGAATACTAAATAAACCTTTGCAGTATTTTTTTCAGCGTTTTAAATCGCGTTGATAACTTGTAAGTATTAGCTAAAAGTATCAAGTAATTATGGGTATAGTGGCTGTTAACCGTATTGGAGCAATCACCAGGACAATCTCAACTTTACCATTTATTGCTTATTTACAACGTTTCGGCTATGTCGCCATTTTCAAGTCTCAATCTGAACAAAGATGTAATTAATCCAGCTTTAAACAATGCCTTCATCAATTAAACATAAAACTTCTTTTTTTATAAATTAAATATATATAAACCATTAACTGGTGTCGTCATTTAAAAAGTTGAAAGACTTAAATTATATATTGGATATAATTTAGAAGTATGAAGTAATTATTTAAACCTGAATTGTCATTTTTTTAAAAATGTCAAAATAAAGAAATGAGTAAGAAAGTCAGAAAGGTATCCTATTACCTTGTGACAGGGGTACGCTGTGGACCAGTCCAAACAGGACATGACATTCCGATGGGAGGTGTGAAAGGGAGTGGGCACTGGGGTGACGTCATCCCCAACTCCCTCTTAACAATTTCTCAAAATAATCTGTTTGATTCATACACTTCAACAAAGGAAGGGTCGGTATCTATTTTATCAAATCAAAATTAAATGGTTATGTATAGGATAATGATTTACTAACAATAGCAGTACTTTTATATTTAAAATTATGCCAAAAAAAAATGGACATTCCAGAATACATTTATTTTTTTTTCTAATCCCTCTAAAACAGAATACAGATAATTAATATTTTTCTAATTAATGTTTTAAAAAATTAGTATTTATTATTATTTGAAATGAAACCTAAATAATCCTTATTTTTTTTTGTCTTCACATTTTTTTACTCTGTATATTATTATTTTAGTCAAAAAACATCTAAGGTCACTAGCACCCGATCAAAATGTAAAATGCTATAAATTTACATATGCAGGATGTTTTGAATAAGTAGAGACAAAGAAGTACCAGCAAATCTATATCAAATTGTATGCAAAAAAGTTTCTATAAAAACATTGTATATTTCCGATTCTTTTCGATTAAATGCAGTTTTTGTGATTTTTAACTAGTGTTATTTTTATTTATTTTTTAAATATCTTATCAAATAAGAAGAGGAAGAAATTTCCTGTTATTTAAGTTCAAAAGAAACTAAAATTTCATTAAGACTGAGTACCTAAATAGCTTGTAAAAAATCTGTACAATTTTTATACTGCTCAGATTCGTTTAGTAAATGTTTTCATATAATTAACTAAATATATATAAAAATCTCAAACAGGGTTTTACAAAAATGTTTATACTACCCCCGTCATGTTGAAATCAAAGCCGTTCAACCCCACTCCTCCGTTAAAAATTTAATTTTATAAGCATATCAAAGTAGAAGCTAGTATTAAATTTAAAACAACCTATCAAAATAATCTAAAATAATCATTATCATAATCATCTATTCTTATTAATCATTAGAAAAATCCACAACGAAAGTTTAATTTTCAAAAATTGAGCACTAAAATTAAAACTATGTAAAATTTTGTTTTTAATTTTCAACTGGTCTCGCCCCCCCCCCCCCCCCCTCCGATTTGTTTTCACGCCCGCACCAGGTCGGGAAACCAGCACTGAGAAAGAAAGCAAATGGTGATTTGTATATCTTGGAAATATTAAGAGTTAGCTTAAATGCATATATCACAGTGATTAATTACATGAAAGTTACTAAAACGACTTAATACAGGAATATTCACACCCCACAAAGTTCTTAAAGATAAAATCTTAAAAATGATAATTTTTGTTTTGAAATAATTAACTCTCAACTAAGTCATATATTTCGCCATTTATTATTCCATCTAATCTTTTAATCACCCTATATTATTCATATTTATCTCGCACTTTTAAATATGAGGTCGTACTTGAATATAATTAATATGTATTCCATACAATAAATTCTAGATAACATTGAACATTAATTGATAAGAAATGAGTCATAACTATAGTTTATATAAACGGCATATGGCGCCTTGAGTCTGATTTTTTTTTTTAGTTTTTAATGTCAAGTAATGCATAAATAAAGTTATAAATCTTCATTTCCTATCAATTAAGTATCTTTCCTTAAGAAATCAAATTAATGAACTTATAGAGGAATGAATATATAAATCAGTTCTGTGTCAATGATTATATCTAATAGAAGTTAAAAAAGTTTCAACTTAAGAAGTTTCAACTTAACTCCATTAGAAGCGAGCGAGATAAGACAGCCTCAAGCCAAGACCAGTTCTCTCACTTTCAAGAAACACTTAAAAAGTGCTTAACACTTTTTCTCGGCTAGGTACCTATCTAATAATACTTCTCCAAAATTCATAGTATATTTTTGATAGTTATTTCAAGGCGATTCATTGGTAATTATCATAATAAATTTAAAGCTATGTAAAAAAAAAATACAGACAACTCCATATCTTAGTTTGAGTAGGTTGTAACTGAAATTTTTGGGCGAAAATGAGAATTTTGGTGCTTTAAGACGTCATTTTTTTTAACATTTATAAAAAACAAGTTGTCACTTCACTCTCATCTCTGTCAATATTATTTTTACTAACCGTCCCCCTGACTGTATTTTAACTGTACTTGAACATATTTCATATAAAATCAAATATAAATATTTTTTTATACGACAATTTCCCCCTTTATAGTACTAATGTCAGAATTGATAAATAATCAAAATAGTATTAACAACTCATACCATTAAACTCGTTTTTCTTAGACTTATATAAAGTTAGAGTATTAAAATTCATCCTTACTAATTACTTATTTTTTTGTATTACTTCTTTTAACAACCTTTTCCCGATTCCTTTGGCATCATTTTCTATTCTATTTCGCTCATAAGAACTTTAAATACGTATTTAACCAGAGCCACGTACAGATGTAAACCACAATAAAGAACTGAGCTAACCTCTATGTAATCTTCTCGATGCGCTTACGAATATAAGGATTCCGGATGCCACTTAACGAGTTTCCGGTACCCTAGACTGCATCAAAATCGAAGGTTCCGGCGGCCATTTTTAACACGCAAAGCGATAAAAGGATTGTCGAATTTTACACAACACAACACTACTTACATGAATACTTAGTATCGCTACTGTTGAAAAAAGAAAAATACCGGGAGTCCCTAAAATTCCACGTCAAATCGACACAAAAATATATCATTTTGAACCTCGCCATCTCAGATGCCCTTAGCGAGAAAATTGATATTAAAATTTTAAACTACGTTTTAAGAAAATTTCTTAGAACCAACCTATACATTGTTGTATGTCATATGAAATGGCCTGGAATGTACTGTTAAACGACACCAACCTTATAGTCCTAGTCAAATTTGGAAAACATCTACAGCTATTTTTAGTCATGATTTTTTCTGTTTCTGGACCTATTTTTGAAGGCTTTAGAGACCAATAATTCAAAACTGGGTAGACATATCTCAGTAACATTTCACATTTTTCTAGTAGATACATAGTAGTAGTACGTACACATGTGCCAAAATTCAAGAAAATCAGAGATGGTGAGTTTTAAGCCTGTATTGCATTGACATGGAATGACCCGATTTATTACAGGTATATTTAAAATAAGTGTGTTGTAAATTGCCAAACTTCCATATTAGAGCAAGACGGCTTTGAGTAAATGCACTATACTAGTACCGATAAATAATTACTAATAATCATAAAAATGACCTCAAAGACAGGTATATAAATAAATTACGAGTGATTAGTTTTGATATTTAACAATAGAGTTCCTGGTCTTAATCAGAGCATTATTAGTACTGCCCCGTTCAATCTAAGGCTTCCTATTCTTCTATTGCCGATCCAACTAAATCTACTCCGACCAACAATCACTGATTGGAGTTCGCCATTTGCCATAGTATGGCTTCCCTACTTTATTTGAGCTCTCCCAAACGATGTAAATATTTAAACATTATACGGATTAATTATTCCATATTATATTATTTTATATGAGTCTCGTCTTACCTATGAAGCATGATTATTATAACCAATAGCGTTTTTATATGAGGTTGAGAAGGAAAATATGAGAAGGAGAAATCTGACATTGGAAGACAAAGCTAGACGTAACAATTAAGAATAAAATTAAAAAAATGTTTTAAACATATTTTACATTTTTTTTTTCAAAGAAAAAACCACGTAACAAATGCCGTAACAATACTTTGTGTGGAAGAACTTATTAGTTTCACATAAGTATTATTGGTCTGGTTCGTTTTAAAAGAAGGAACCTCTTACATTTTTTGTTTTTTAATAATTTATTTTCTCCAACGTTTGGGCTTATCCATCCATCTTCACGGGATTATCTGTATTACAATATTGAATTAATTTGTTACACATTAGGAACGTTTTTTATATTAGTTAATATAAATACTTGAAGTTATATTATTGAATACCCTACAACCATCTACTTTGTCAATCCTTTTTATTTTATAAACATGTGTCAATGATTAAAATTTAAAAGCATTTTTTGGTGATTGTAGAACTACTTCGAATTAAAAAATAAATGATTAAAAAACCAAAAATGGAAGAGGTTCTTGTTTTTTAAAGAAATCTCATTAATCGACTCTTCCTCACATCTAGTAAATACACAAGTGAAATATTATTAGTTATTTTATCCTTTTGTTTAAATACAAAGGTGTTTTTTTTGTTTGTTTTTTTTTTTTTTTTTGCCTGTACGCATCTTTCTTAATACTTAATGAGCGAGCCATCATTATGAAGAATAACTTTTCCCCCTATTTTTTTTTTTTTTAATTTTATTTATTACCTTTATACATAAAATTAGATTTAACTTGAATTAGACACTGTAATTCAACTTTTTGGATTGTCCCTCTTAGAATTAAAGTAAATTGCATACAAATTTATTTTCATTGAAAAAAAATAAATAGGATAAATTCTGTACTAAAGTCTATATGTAAAAAAATGTTCAGGTTAATAATAATTATTGCACATGCTAAATTGAATACGATGATGTCAATATCCTTAAAATCGTCACATCGAGCGACAAGATACGCTGATAGTGTATTCGAAAGATATACTTTTTTTGAAGAGCAAAACCTATTTAAATATCACTTTTACGTGTACTTGTTATTAACGAGAAGATTCGATAACCCTTGACCTGTCCAACACATACCTGATGCACCACTATCGGAGGATCCACGGAGAGATATCGTAGCGCAGAGGACTGCCTAATCTCGGAGAGTACTCCGCTCCATTCATCGGGAACTGATAACTCTCTTGGAAGCGGCGATATAGGAAGCACTGGCCATCCGGAAAATCCATGGATATCGCATCAATTGAACTAGAGATACGAAAAGCCTGAGGGATAGTTTACCTGCAGTTAAGAGTTTTCAATCGAGTAATTAATAAATCCATTCCCCTCTGATACGCAGCCAAATTGAGGGCTATAGAAGCAAACCGCACAATCTTCACTTACATCCAAAATAGATTTAATTAACCAATGAGAAGGTAGGATGATGACGGGTCTGTACAACTTTCGTTTAGGGAGGTTATTATTCTGTTTCCTCTTTCTAACACTAATTACTAATTTTAAGCTATTTACTTTGTCAAGAGATAATAAATTACAAATTACCTCTAATTATTTGCTATCATACTTTTTTTTTAGTTTTTGTTCTATTATGAATTTTTTTTAGAGTAAAAATTAAATTTACTTAATTTTATTTTTAGTGGTAGTGGTTATTTACTCTGGCCCTTAAGAGTTATGACAAATAGATGAAAAATTAGCAATCCCCACATTTTTTGGTTGCAGAACTTGCAGTACCATCTTATTGATATCTAAACTAACGATCCCCATATGTAAAAATCAAAAATAACAACCTCCATTATTTTCGTTTAATTTTTTAAATAAATATTGATTAAAATAGCTTGTCTTTGTGAGGAAAATAGACATTAGTCAAAGTTTCACATTTAGTCCAGAAATTATAAATATGTTCCTATTTAAAAAAAAAATAAAAAAACATGTGAAAATGATACAAAATTTATAAAGTAAAGTCCCCCCTCCGGTTGATCAATTTTGATGAAATTTTTACAGTCATATTTCAGGCATATAAATAGATCAAATACTCAGTTTAATCAAAATCGTTAGAGCCGTTTTTGAGAAAATCGAAAAAAACGTAAAAAGTTATTCAATAAAGTACCCCCTCCCTTTGAGCAAATTTGATGAAATTTTTGCTGTCACATCGCGGGCTTATACTTACTCTAAATACCCAATTTCAGGTTCGCACGGTTTATAGTTTTTGAGCTAGTCTGTTCACACACACACACACACACACAGACACACACACACACACACACACACACACACACACAGACCATTTCGCGGGACTTGGTTATTTTGACTCAGGGGACCCCAAAACGTGTATTTCCGTTGAAAACCGGAAGTCGAAAATTTTCACGATCGCAATACTTCCACTTACTATATATTTCATATATAGGTAAGTGAAAGTAACAAATGCGATTTATCTTCATTTCCTAACAATCGCATAGCATGGATATTATGATTTTCCTTCTATAACTCCCATTTAAAATCATAACCTAAGCCTGAGTAGCAAAGTACTTAAAATTAATAAGCAATGTACAACATTAACTTGCTACAGGAGGACCAAAGGCCTTCACTCGGATCTCAAAGAGGTCAATTGGCACTTCTTGGCGTCAATTGATTCGGCAATATATGTCTGTTGAGTACATTGCTCCAAGGCAGTAGTTCTATTGCAGGAATATATTTTTTTATAACTATGATAGATCATCAAAGATCCATAGAAATCAATTACTGAAACCGAAAAATATTTATGTTATAAGAACAAAAGCACATTAGTGGAACAGGTAATGTCAATGTAGCCTTTTCATAAATATTTTACTGTCTCTACAAGTTTTATAACCATCAATTGCAATCACCATTCTTTCCATGTAGCAGCTTTTAACTTAAAGTATAATTATGAAATGAAATGTTTCCAAGTACAACAAAACTAATAATATCTATTAGTTTGTACTTTAATATGGACCGCTTTCCAGATTGGAAGTTGGGTTTTTAAAAGCTTAATTACAATTTCTGTCATCCCAGTGGATAAGTGGTTAAGTCAAATTAAGCCAAACTTGGTTAAGCGGATTAAAAGTGGCATGAAGGCGATTTCTTATGAATAAATGTACGAATCAGGTGTTCATTTGCGATGCAGTTATTATAATTTGCGTATAATCTGTATTAATCGGTCGGTGAACGATTATTAAACTCTAATACATAATTACTGATAAGACCTATTCAGTTAGTTTAAAGGTCGCAATCAGAAGGTACTATTTTGGTATTTTTGACTAAATTTCAACGTTTGATTATTAAAGCCAGATTTTATACAAATACCATTTAAGGTTCAAAATACGTGCCCTGAAAAGTCAGAAAATTTGACTTAGCGCTTATTTTCTTCAAAGGGATGACAGAATTACTGTAGACAAACCCGCATTGCACAGAAGCATTGATTGTTTGAACGCCAAATGGACGTAAAATCGTTTTTTTGTTTGTCTAACGCCACTAAGGCTAATCGCACGATGGAGTGTGGGAGTCCTTAATTTTGCCTATCCAGGTATAATTTGGATAGGGATCTTTAACGAGTACCTGACATCGTGCAGGCTCGGGACCTCCATTTTACGTCCTATCCGAGGGACGGCAAGGCTAAGGAATTTTTACTCCCATTAAAAAATCCTAGGGCCACCGCTAGGCGCGAACCTGCGACCTTTATTATTGTAGGTTGCCATGCTAACCACTTATACCACAGTTGACCCCTCCTTTAATTTTTATTTCTATTTAATGTATTAGGTTCTTATCTAATCGTATTAGTAATCTTTAAGTATTTTATATAAAATTAATATTAAACTTTTCCTCCGTAATATCTAACGTTATTTAGATGATCCTCAATAATATGACGAGGGTTTATTATAAAAAGGCTTTAATCAATCCATAAAAAATATAGTATCGTCTAAAGGTTACTTCAGGGCTGTTTTCAATAAAAGTGACTGAATTCTGGTATTATTTGAAATAAAATATTTACGCCTGATTAGGTTAAAATTTAACTTATTAATAGCTAGAGGGGAAAAAATAAACCCTACACCCTTATTTTTTAAAATACTAATCGTAGATAATTTCTAAATCGGGTGCGCTTGGATACGCCGATATAAATAGTAATATTTAGACGGCGGTAGGAATAAACTGAATGGGGTAGAACTAAGGATGAATTAGGAAGGAGCCATATCGACCAGCCCGCCTCAATGATCCATTCATTCTTTTGTTCCACACCCTCCTCATAATTAACGTTTCCCTTTTCTTTTTAGATTATAAAAAAAATAAAATAAAAATATTCCGTCTTGTTACTGTCAATCAATCTTCCATTAATTACTCCATACAAGGTGCTTACAATATCATAAGGTGATTAAAATTCATTATCATTATTTTCAATTGAAAATATATCTCATATTTTTCATAACTTACTGAGTTTCTCCAGATGAAATATATCATCGCCATAGCACGATGTAAGGTGGAGTGGATTTTTGGAAAAGGAGGAACGCTATTTTCAACTGATAGAAAAAAAAAAAAATACATAAAAAACTTTCCTTATTTAAATTGTCATAAAATATATGATTTTTACAGGATATATCCCCTGAATTAGGTTGAAAAATAGTCTAAAAGAGTTCAATGATCCCACATGAGTGGGATCATTTCAAAAGCCTTCTGCACACTATGAAAACATCGATAATAACAAATAACTCACATTTCTAAGGCAGAATTTTTGAGAAACTCAGGAAAAGTATAAAATAAATAACCTGTCTGAATAAAATAAGTCACAAAAAATTAAACATAACGTTGAAAGGCTTAAAAAAAAAATCAAAATAAGTTAATAAATATAAAAATATATACTAGATTCTTTAAAAAAATAAATCATAAGAAAAAATAAAACTATCCCCTGGCAAAATCAAAGTCCCCCATCGTGGTAAAGGATGAAGCCGATTAACACAAATTTATGGTATAATTTCACATTTTTTTTTTTTTTTATAAAAAATATATCACAATTACTACAAATAAATTGCTGAGAACAACAAATTGTGCAGTTGTACTGTACAATGTATGGGATTCAAGGGACACACTTGAAATATCTCAAAAAGGAAGTATTTTAGCAAACAATATAGGAGAAGTAAACTTGTTGACCAGGTTGGGTTCTAAAAATTGACCTCAGTTTTCAAGAAAAATGCACCTCAAAGGGCAGATATGACCCTTCGAGAGCGGTTCCCTTTTGGCATACCACTTTTATATTGTTTTTGCTTAGGGCCTAATACACCGTGAATGTTGTGATGTCCATTTTTCGATACATCATTTAGTTCTCTACCTATAGGGATCCAAATATTTTAAATATGGCTACGTTTTACTTTCTGTGAAATCTGCCTAAATCATTCGCCAGTTTTTTTTTTTTTTTTTTTTTTTATGTACTTCCTTTGTATTAAGGCACGTTTTTTAAAGTAGTTTCTCACAATAATAAGCTCAACAAGGATCATGAAAACTAATTTTTCAATTAAAAAACGCAAAAAAAAAAGAAAGTAATTTTTCAAGTCATCATAAGAATGATTTTCCAGGTTGTTGCATTCTGTGTTTTCATGAAAAAAAAAAAAAAAAAAATAGTTTATCTAAGAATTTATTTACCATATCGTGATGGCATATTAAATGCACTTTGATGGATAGGTTGATTGGAAAGAAGGGCGAGGGGAGGGAAGCTTGTTATATAGAAGCAACGCTTGGGAAATTTATACATGAAAAGCAGCTGTGACGCATTGTTTAACGCGATAAGATTGCTGCTATTATTAAATGTCCAATAAAATAGTTTAGAATTTTTTTTACTAGACCTGATTTTTTATAATTTGAAATCTAAATTTTTAAATTAGATTTTTGTTTCGAATTGCCGTTTTCGTAATTATAGTTAATTCGTAAAGTCGTAATAGTAAAATATGTACATCTGAGGGAAAACTGCGAGGTAAACATGGGAGCGCTTTTTAATATTCTTATTTATTCTTAAAAAATTTACATTGCCTATGACACCTATCATTAGCTCTGAACATATGACAACTTTCCACACATGAATACCCGCATACACCTAAAGTTTAGTTAACTAAAGTTTACCTCTCAGATATTAAAATGTATTAGCTTCAGCAATATTTTAGGATCATTTTAGTTAGATTTATTTTTCTCTTTTCAAAATATCAAGCGCCATCCCTTAACGTTTATACGATTAAAAAGCGGTTAGAGTTAAAAGTCCGGCGCACTGCATAGTGTATTTAAGTGTCACCCTTGATAGACGCCTAACACATTCTCGCCACTGCGCAAAAAGATTAGGTCGGTTACAATTAGTCCTACAGGCCAAACCACCTGCTAACTTCGACGATGCTCTTACTGATATATAGGGTGGTCCAACTCAAACGCACGATGTTAATCAATATATATTATAAAGCAAAGTGTACAATGTGCGTGCCGAAAAGGCTCAAAAACGACTCCTCAAGTTATGTCTTCGTTTAGCCATATGACCCCTACGGAGAAGAAGGTTTCCATTTTCCTCTTAAGAGTGTAAAATTGAAGAGAAAAGGACTGGAATTTTAAGCCTCTCGCACCATTTAATTAGCCTAGCTAAGAATGACATACGAGTTTATGAATGAAAAATTTAGTTCGAGCTCCAGACTACCAGGCAGCGCTAGGGTGCGTTTTACTCACTGTTTATTGTTCATTCATATAGTATGTAATCGTTCTATATTTTTTCAGCTGTTCTTTTTAAATTACTAAAAAATTAAGGGAAAATAATTAGTTTGCGTTCCAAAATAAAATAAGTACTTTACATCTTAACAATCAATTAGAAAACCAACTGGATTCCTTAAAAAAATAGTTTTCTCATAAGAAGGCTAATATATGATCACCACATTACATTTAATCTTTATATAATATATACTTAAGTAAATTTAATGCAATATGAGTGAACATTTCGTAGTAGTACAGTGAGCGAATAAAATTAGACATAAAAGAAGAGATGAATTGACTAAATATAAATCGAAAATAAAAGGTTTGAAGTGTTCTTATTGTATTTATAAAAAAGAAGTTGGTTTGGTTACTACGTATGATGAGCATTCCAGTGGACAAAACGACTAACTCCAATAATAGCATTCCAGATTTTATCATCCCTCATAGTTCAAGATAAAAAGAAATATGATGAAAAAATTGTGCCTTCAAGAAATATTGGTTTTCACTTTGTAATAGAAGTAAGATTATGGGTATGCAGAAACCGTTCAAATTACGGGGGATATCTTAAGGGAGGTTGAAATGGAAGAAAGGTCTTAAAAAAAAGTTTCTATGAATCTTCGGTAGTTTTTATATTTCTGGATCAAATAGGACCATCATAGTAGTCAGTGATTAAGTTTTACTCGAAATATAATTTTTTTAACTGAGATACCAGATTTTTCGACAATAATCTAATAACTTATTATCTGCTCACTACTTGGAATAGGCTTATAGGATTCAGAATCACAGAAACCATCAAAACGATGCATAACTCGACAAAGTTGCAGCAAAATTAATTGTTCATTTACCATCTTCAACCCCCTATAAATTATACAGGGTTCCTTATTTGGGCGGACTCTGCAGATCTCAAGTCTGCAGAATATTAGTACCAAGTTAAAACCGAATTTTCAAGAAGGTGCTAATTTTGTTCTATATTTCCTTTAATTTTAAAGTTGTTCTGGTATTAAAACTACCACACAACTACCGGAGCGAAGCCGGGCACCCTAGCTAGTTGTAAATAAAACAAAAAGTTTTTAGAGAATTATCTTAATTTTTTTTCAGATAATAGAAGAATCTATGGCAATTATGTGTGAATCAAAATATCGGCCAAATGCTCGCGACGGCTTCGGTGGCATACCTCTATCCCATGGTCCATATTTTCAATGACTCCGAGACAAAATTGAGGTTCAATGTCGTTAATGTGCCGAATTATCTCATTCTTTAGCTCTTGAATTATTCTTGGCTTATCATTATTTTCGTACACTTTTTCTTTTAAATATACCCAAAGAAAGAAGTCCATCGGTGTCAAATCACATAATCGTGGAGACCACTTAACATCGCACGACATGAGACAACACGGCCATTGAATTTCTCGCGCAAAAGAGCCATTGTTTCGTGTGTGTGGCAAGTGGCACCATTCTAATGGAACAACATATCGTGCAGGTCCATCCGGACATGAGACAGAGGTACATCAAATTATTTAAAAGCCTTAAGCACTGCATTACCCCACTATATCAATCACTCACACCAAATGGACCGCCACAGAGGTGACAAACACTTTTCGAGCCTTAGATTAGACTAACTTAACTTAGGAACTACTTACTTAACCAAACTGATTTAACAAAATTGATTTGTGACTGAAACCTAATACATTTAACTGACACAAACACCCTGTGTAGTATAAAGAGTTCTAGTATAGGAATATAGAAGTTCTTCACGCCCACCAGCCATTCTACATAAACGAACAAGAGACTTTGTAAAAAAACACGATTTTTAAAAATTTGTAAAATTAAATTTTAAATCCGATGCAATACTGTAATTTCCATATGTACATGAATAAAAAAAAAATCAGACCGTTTGCTGAATTTTTAAAATGCACGTAAAAAAAAAAAAAACATATTCCTCTATGTCCTATTCTATTCTTTCTGGAAAAATTGAAGCAAATATGCATTTTTCCCCAAATT
The DNA here is from genome assembly GCA_911387785.2 of Aelia acuminata. Lineage (NCBI taxonomy): Eukaryota > Metazoa > Arthropoda > Insecta > Hemiptera > Pentatomidae > Aelia > Aelia acuminata. The sequence goes on along the minus strand of OU426981.1, from coordinate 93,963,623 downwards.
TTGCAGGATATATATATGGTGCTATTATCGCAATGTTGCTATTAGGCGTGGCCAATAGAGCGCCGTTCAGTGAGGCTACGGTTTTTTTTTTTTTTTTTGGGGGGTGGTCATTTAAATCACAAATGCTAAACAAACAAGGGGAATAAGTATGCATTTAAAAAAAAAATATTTAACTATTTTCGATTGAACTAATATTGCCTAGTGACGTAATTTTACTGAAATTTCGAAATTACCCAACTACTGTTATATTGACTTAAAAATCGGAAGGTTTTACTCGACATACAAGCCCCCTTTGGTCTTCGAAAGTGCCCGATGACGCAATATTTATAGACGACGCCGAAGTCCGCCGCCAAAGGCTCTTACAGGTGAACAGGTAGTCCCTGGTTCGCACCAATGTCTTCGTCTTTACATTATATAGCGTACACCCCGTCTTTAAAAAGCTTAACACCGTTTTACGTCATGCATATTTTATAACGAACGTCTACATACTTGTTAACGTATACATTTTGTTAACAACCATATTAATAATTAGACCTCTTACACTGCTTTTTAGATAATAATATAATATTTTTAATATTTCAAATATTTGATGAGTAATTTCATATTTATAATTGGCACATTTAGATTTCTTAAAATTTTCTCCCCCGTCTTGTGATTTCTATGTATAGTTAAAGCATTAAGTTAAAAAAAAAAGAAGATTTTATTAATTGATTAAATAAAGAATGAATTTGCAATACATCTGATTTGCTTGTTCAAATCTGATCTTTAACGCAAATATTGATTTGATATTTTAAAAAATAGGTATTCATAATAGTGCAAGATTAATTATAGTTCATATTAGAGAAAAACGGTTGGAAATACAGTCACAGATACATTTACACAACTATGTAAGACATATTATACTTCATACTTTATATTATATTTGTCCTTGAGAATAAACCTGCTCCAGGACTATAGTACCTGACATGTAGGAACTTTTATGATTATATAAGTTAGTCTAGAATTTTTCTTCCGATTGAACGGAATACTATAACACTGTGAAAAATTAATTCCTTGAAAATAAACCTACTTCAGGACGATTGTAACTAACCTGTATAAACCTTTGTGATTATATAAGCCAATCAAGAATTTGTTTTCCAAAAAAATCAAAAAGAATACGATAAAACTTTCATAAATTTTAATTTTTAACAGTTAATTTTTCTGTTAGAGAATAATAATATTCCAAAGTGATTTATTTCTTGAATTAAAACAAAAAAAAGTTATCAAGTGGCCTAAATATGCCACTGGTTACAATAAGATACTCAGATTTTTAAAATTAACAATGATTAAAGTCTGTCATTTTATAGCTTTCATTTATTTTTAAAAATGTGTTACATTTTTATTAGAATAATATATGTTAATGGATGATAAGTATTGCAGAATTAATTTTGTCTGAATATAGGGAATAAGGCCACAAAACAGAACTTTAACAATAACCTAATCTTGTTATAATTATAAAAGTTGTTAAATAAACTATACTTACTATTTTAACTTTATTATAGTAAGTTCTGATATAACTCCTTGAATGTCCATTGTTACCGGTAACGTATTAAAACAAAGATCGCGTTTTTATATTTAGTTGTCAAGTTTATTTGATGGTTTTTTAAGTTAATTTATGATATCCCAAAGATTAACAGTCTCTACCAGGATGAAAACATGAAATAAAAATTAACCCTTACAATTGTTTTAATTCAATTCAATTTTTTTCAAAGCAAAGTATTCACCAGAATTAACAAACAATTACGGAATTTAAGCTGGTAAACTCTCTATTCTATAAGTTTTTCAATTTTTTACCGGTGTATGTATGAATATATTTTACAAAAGAAATGCTCAGAATATTAGTTTTATTTTATTTCTATTATTAATCATTATATTTGCTTTTTATCCCATCATTCATTTTATTTATTAATTAACAATTTTTTAAATTGAATTTTTCAGGTGGAAGTAGAATCTTCCGTAGATCACCCTTACTTTGTCTACGGGCAAGGATGGGCATCTTGTAGACCGGAACAGACAATGGCCACTTATGGTCTAAAATGTCATCTTCTACAGGTAATTATATTTATTTATTATAATACTCCTTATAAAGGGCTGGATTAAGCTATAAACTGCCGGTAAATGCCACAAAACTGTCTTAAAGATTCTGAAAATAATAGGAAGGGTCCTAAAATCCCTTATTACATAATCAAACACTTAAAGAGTTAATCTTAAAGTAAAGAGAGTGCCTCAATCCACTTCTCGTCAATTAAACACAAAAATAATATTTACCAATTAAAAAAATATAAATATGATAGTTTTTATGGAACTTATTTTAATGATAGTGCGCTTTTATTCAAAAATGAATTATTAATAAAAGATATATCTAAATTTAGTTTATAGAGTAGTTTCTAATTCAGTTATCACTAACAATAAATCTATTAGAGCCTATATCCTTAAGAAATAGACAGTCCTCTGATCATAATTGTAAACCGAATTCCAAGACAAGTTAAACATATGAAAGAATAGAATCAAGAACTTACGATATAATATAATATTAATAAAAATACATATGAAGCTAGACCCTGAGATTTTGATATATTATGAATTATTATGTTATCAGACATTATCATAAGTGATAATGAGGTTATCTGGTTTGTTGCACTTTATTTAATTGCAGATATGTCGATAAAAATTTGTTTTACTAAAAATATTGAAAAGATAACAGCATTAAAATCTTGCATACACATTGTCCTTAGACTGGTCAAACTTGAAAATCCCAAATGGTATAAATTTCATTTGCTGATATATAAAAAAAATGTTAGATCTGTACTAGTAGTTTATAGATATTTACAAAACCCAAAAAGTTCAAGATAACTGTTATAGCAAGTTTATCTGGTATTTTCTTTTAGGAGCTGATTGCATGTTATAAATCTCAAGTAAATTTAATCTCTTTTCAGTACAAGATTTAAATCTCAATCTGCTCGAATTCAGCTAATTTTCTTCTGTTAACATAAATTCTTTATAAATTCTTTCAAACTTAAATAATTTCATTGTTAAAAAAAATCATTTATTATCATTATTTTTCAAAAAATAATAAAACAATAAACTTTGAGTCTCTCCAATGGAAGAGAATAAGAGGCCTGTCAACTTGTTTCAACTCAGTCATTTTTAAGACTGATAAACTTCAAATGACATTAATACAAATTAAGATATTTCTCAACAATCTGCGTTTGTGTGGTAATATGTTTGTCGGACTTAATGATGACCAGATTGGCTGATTATTGACTGGTTTATTATTCGCTAATGAGTTTTATACAATTCCAAAATTTTATTATTCCATCATTTGGAAGCATCATTATAAATTTTTAAATTCTTATAATAACTTTATATTTTAGGTGGGAGATGTTTGCATCTCATTATCTCCACGTCCTCCAGGAAGCAGCGACAGAAAGAGACGATGGTCTGCACCAGACCAACTTCCTGACCCAGAGCAACCAGCAGACCTCCATAAACCAAGAACTCAAGCAGCCTCACCCTAGCAGCTGTCTTAGTTTGGAAAGCATGATTGTTACATCTGATATACATTTCTTTACCTCACTATAAAAGACTTCACGCAATGAATATGTTAACATACTTAATGTAATTTTGCATCCAAACTGTTGAAAGCTTTTTATGTATTAAAAGTTAAAACTTTTAAAGATGCTGTTTCGAAACAGCTAGAATAATTCAATGTGATATAAAATCTATTAGTTACAACTACCTCTTCATAAATCCTGTTTATAATAAAATTGTTGTAAATAATATTATATCAAACCATTCCAATTGGTTATTTTCCCCTCCAAATTAATATATATATAAAGTCCATGTATGCATTTATGATAAAACTGTGAAAATCATCTTTAGCTTAGAATAGATGTAACATTTTGCTTCTTACAGTAGGTATTTATTACCTCAAAGGGAATTAGGACCTGAAACATAAGAATTGAAAATGTTTCAGGGCAATTTAAAGTTGTAATCTTGATTTCTATAACCATTTATATGAAATGAAAGTCATTGATTGTCTTGTCGTATAAGCTCAAACTGTGTGCTATTGTTTAGTTTTTAGTGTTTCCGCCATTTTTATTTTAAGAAAGTATATCTCGTTTCGTTTTATAATTTAATAGACCCACCATGAAAATCCATCATTGTTTATTTTTTCAATATTGACAAATGCTTCTCTCCACTGTTTTTTTTATTGAAACTTCCATGCAGTAATTCATACTCGTATCTTATGAAGTTCTCAATTCTGAGTGAGAGTCATTTTTGAAGAAGCAGAAAATTGATTCTTACTTTTAATATGAAAATTGTCAAAGACTTCAAGAAATTTATACAAAACTGTCATTTGTCATTTTTTTAGTGATTGCTAGTTTATTTTTTTAGAAATTGATTAAATGATCTCATAAAACAAATATGTCGGAGTAAAAATAATTGCCATAATTCACCAAATGAAAAACAAAGGGGGAAAAATTAGTGGATGGTTAGAATAATTCAATACCCCTTGATTAACAATGTTAGTTTTAAAACGTATTCTCAAAGTGGTCGGATGCGTCTGTTGTTAATACTAGATTGTGAGGAGTGTTTGATATTTATGTTTAAAATTTTATACATAAAATTTTATTGACTGTTTTTAAAGAGATCTCTTTTAGTGAAGTTGACCGGTGTGTTGTCTTTTTTTTTGTAATATATCCTTAATATATTGGAATAATTGTGTTAAAATTAATATTTATCTAATATAAAGTTATCATGATGATTGATAGAAAAAAAAGTTTTAATAATTTCCTATAATGTAATATATAGAACAACCGTTAGAGGAAAATAATTGTGATAACAATTATTTAAGATTTTTTAGTGGGGAGAGAGAGGAGGGATGGAAAATTCAAGTTTTTCCCAAAATCAGTGATAAATTTTCTTTTAAAAAAATATATCATATTGTGTGCTCTTATATTTAGCAATCATAGTTTTGTTGATAAGCAAATAGAGGACATTTCGTAGTTTGAAAGTAATATTGAATTTATTTTATAAAATTTAGGTATTTAATCCTTTTATCTTATTCTTTTTAAGAATGATAATGAAATTTAAATATTGAGTTATAACCAATCTTTCAATATTATCTATTCTCCATCATACAGCAGTAAAAAATAAATCACTAAATGAATGTAATGAAATTTGCAGAAAACAAGATTTAAATTGCCATTATACTGCATTTACTACATCATTTTGTGACAAAAAAAACCAATCCCTTGTTTAAACAAATCAAGGAGGAAAAACCTTGTTGACAATATGAAACTGTTTGGAATGTCCTAACATTATTATTTGCTTGGATCGATTATTGTTAATTTTGTATTCTGTTTACTTTAATTATTTTACATATTAAAAGGTTAAAAAACTGTGAATAGAAAAAAAAAATTAGTTGCTGCTAAGATGCACATTGTAAAAATTGTAAATAAATGAATGATACCCCATAGCAGACAATTTTTCATTAATATAATTTAATTTTAATGTGTCTATTTCTATTTTATAATATTATTTTTTAATGTCTTTTTGTAAATTTCAAAGACCTATTTACAATTTTATTGTTTTAATGGAACACTTCTGTCTTTCATACTACTTTTTCAAGTGGTTATTATCTTTTTCATGTATTTTATTAATATTTCTTTGGGTATATGTGCAATCTATTAGAGTGTGTACTATTCCTTTAACTGAGATATATATTTGCCTATGTATTTATATTATGTAATGAGATGTGTCTAAACTCATGGAGTTATGGCTTGTTTCAATCGAATGTATGTTTAGAGTTGTGTTGGAGAAACATTCTGAAAATGGCTTAAAATGAATCAGTACATGAATTAAACATAATTTCATTTGTATAGAATAAAAATAAAATGATATATTGTTGTAACAGAGCATATTTTTATGGCCAATGTTAATGTAAATATTTATAAAAGAATTTTTACTGTATTGAAACCTGATTTCTTAGGGGATTTCACTCTCTTAAGCTGTATTATATGTATGTAATATCAAAAAATTCTTGGTAATGATGATAAATATGAGTGATTAATAAAATTAAAACATTAACAAATAGTTTTACATATTTTATGATCATTATTTTATAGCACTTACATTGTTTTCCTTTATAATAAATCTTAATGTAGTAAATTACTGAAATTTATTTGATAAAAATAGAATAGTAACAGTTAAGTTTATGATGACACTGTAGGTATCCATCATTATTAATGACAGTGCTTTTGTAATATTATCTTTTGTGTTGTGGGGGAGAACTCTCTTGGTACTTTTAATTCTTGTATAGAATTTTTTATAAATAACCTGACTCAAAATATTATTATAACATTTCCATGCTTAATGATTAGAGGAAATTTATTTTTACAATTAATAAAATTTTCATTCTTACTTTTAAAATAGATTTAATTAAATAAATGCAGTTAAAACTTATTAAATCTTGATATCACTGTCGCCAAAATGGTTCAAGTCATGACAATCCCCATATAAATTAAAATGTAACAGAAAATATTTTGCCATGATACCTAATATGATGTATAGTGTATATCTTGCTTTCCTTACAGAACGGGAAAATATAAATTATATTGAATTGTGCCAGGATTGATGTTATACCTAGTGCATTTTTCTGTTTATTTACTCAAATGTTACTACACATATAAGTTAATACTAATAAAATGATTTTATACATATATATATATATATATATATATATATATATATATATATATATATATATATATACATATACATATATATATATATATATATATATATATATATATATATATATATATAGAGAGAGAGAGAGAGAGAGAGAGAGAGATTACTAAATATAAGTAATTTTTATACAAAAATGGTCCTCTTGATTCAAGCTGGCTGTGATTGCACTGCATAATCATTCGTTCATTCTCCAACACAACATTTTTAAAAAATACTAAAGAAAAAACCAATTTATCACACTTAAAAAAATACATTACCTAAAATCCAAGTATATGTGGTAAATATATTGAAAAATTTAACTGTGCTCAATCCTGGTATGATTTTTTGTTTTTACAAATAAGTGCCTTCTTATTCTTTTAATGGAAAATAGACTGAGGGTAAGGTGCCATAATTGAGTGCTGTTGCCCTATGTTATGAAGGATTGTATGTATAAAATTTAATAAATAAAGACATTGTGTTTTAATTAAGGCTATTTATTTCTTTTTTGCTTCCTCAACATCTAAAGACATCAAAATAAAAATTGGTAATAGGGCGACTTAAAAGGATTAAGTTTCTTCAATGGTTTTGCAAAAGTTTATTTTATTTTTTGTAGAATACTTGAATTCATAAATGGTGAAGTCTTAATATTTTCTGTAAGAAGTAAGTAGCTTATATTATAAAGTCATTGCCATATTTAAGTTCTAATAAAATGGAGTGAAACTGCACTTATTCATAATCTCTTTCTTCATTATATTATGTAATTCAGTTTTTACTTCTTATCTTATAAGGATGAATAGTGTTCCAATGAAAACAGTAGATATATTAAAACATTATGCATCAATATCAATACAAATAAGTAAGTAATTAACTTTCCCGATTATTTCACCTGAAAACAATAGAAACAATTTTGAAGCTCAATCAAAGATTTATACCTCTCTTCTTCAAGTCTCAAACCAGGTTAGAAAAAATTTGACCTAAGCTTGAGAAACAATGAACTTTTGACTGTCGAATAGACAGGGAGCTAATTATTAAGTTTATTTCTGTTAAATCTGTTTCCGTTTTCAATCTAGACCAGCTCAACTTCTGTAAACTCATAATGTCTTCTATTTTTATATACTCTTTCCTTATTCTTCACAAAATTTCACAGATATATATATATACTGGGTGTCCCAGACATATTGTAAAAAAAAAAAAAAAAAAAATGGGTAATACTGCATGTTAAACGGGGTAGAATGGCGCAGAAACGAGTTTCCTATCTCAATCTGTTGAGGAGATAGAATTTTTTTGTTTTTATTTTTAAAATCTTAATTTTATCTTAAAAATTACAGTTTTCTCTACTTTGGTTTAGCATAGAAACAAAAACGATGATATTTTCTCAATCAGCATTAAATTTTCTAAAAAATGAGATGGGTCTAGTTATTTTAAATCCACTTTCAGTGGGACTTTTAGCGCGCTAAACACAAAACATTTATTAAAAACTTAAATTTTTAATAGTTTTTGAAAATTCCTCACTCCCCAATGGAACACCCTAGAAGCTGTCGAATTTCCTAAAAACTGCGGAATTTAGTTAGCTTTTTAGTGGTGTAACCATGATATAAGTGGGCAATCACTGCAATGAAGCGTGCTAGAGCCTGCATCCAAAGTAATGGATGCCGAACTTCCCATGAGTTAGAGTTAGTTTTACTTTTTTAAGACTAGAAAGAACAATGTATGAACTCTAAACAATATAAAAAGGGTAATAATAATCTAAAATTAAAAAAATAACCCTTGGTTTAAATTTAAGAAATACTTTATTTAAAATAAATAAAACTTTTTTCTTCTCTTCTACTAAAATTTGAAAAATCCTACATAAAAAATGTTGAAGATAAAAAATAATATTTTAGATCCATATTAAAATGGATTATTGCAGGGCGTGTTCAAAATTTCCTCCATTACTTTGGATTCAGGCTTATCTTCAACATTTTTAGGTAGGATTTTTCCAATTTTAGTAGAAGAGAAGAAAAAAGTTTAATTTATTTTAAAGAAAGTATTTTTTAAATTTAAACTAAGGGTTTTCTTTTTTTTAATTTTAGATTATTATTACCCTTTTTATATTGTTTAGCATTCTTTTAGACTCAAAAGGGGAAGTGCAATTGTATCATGGTTACACCACTAAAAAGCTAACTAAATTCCGCAGTTTTTAGGAAATTGGACAGCTTCTAGGGTGTTCCAGTGGGGAGTGAGGAATTTTCAAAAACTATTAAAATTTTAAGTTTTAATAAATGTTTTGTGTTTAGCACGCTTAAAGTCCCACTGAAAGTGGATTTATAATAACTAGACCCATCTCATTTTTTAGAAAATTTAATGCTGATTAAGAAAATATCATCGTTTTCGTTTCTACACTAAACCAAAGTAGAGAATACTGTCATTTTCACTTTCATTATTCACCCAGTATATATATATGTATATATATATATATATATATATATATATATATATATATATATATATATATATATATATAATTTATAATTTATAATGTAAATTTTTTTTTTCAAGCCCGGTCTCCCATGTATCAACCCTTCAACTGTGCCACAAACATTGCAAACCCAGGATCGACTGCCGGTCAAGTCTATTCTTTTCTCTTCAAAAATAAAATATTTAAAATTATTAAAAAATTATAAATGTTGTGACCCATGGGATAATAATTGAATTAATATATAAATATTAAAAATAGGAGAAATGTCAATAGGTCATACCTCCATTATAAATTCAAAAAAAATATGCCAGATCAGAAGGGAATCAGTGAAGAGAGAGAATTGACTCGGCTTGGATGCAATCTAGGTGGCGAAGTGTATTATTACCCTAACTGTCAGCTAATTCCAATCATCAAGTGTTCAATTAAATTTTCTATTTATACCTTTTATTTTCTTAAAACATACCTATATTTTTATAAAACTTGTTCTTACAACCAGAAAAAAATAAACCTTAATTAAATTTCAATCATTCCAAAGCACATAGTCCAGAGCTATTCAACCTATTCAAATAAACATTCTTTTAAAAAATTGATTAGTTTCATGAACCATTAAAGCATAAAAATTAATCAGAGTATGGCTATGATAAAACACAATAGTTCCATAAATATATGATTAAGGGGGAAAAAATGTATTAAATAAAAAATGGCAAATCACCTGGTGAAGTATCTTTATCTAATCTATTTTTTGTTTACTCAGAGTGATTAATACTAGTTTCCTTTGAATAGACACACCACAGGTGTCAGGTAAGTTATAACTTTATTTCACAGATTAATAATTTAAAACTAATAATTTCGTTTATTTATCTTATCTATGTACATATATGCACTCTACAGGGAATAGTGTTGCAAATCTATTACATGAACTTATTTTTATGTAATACTGACTCACAGATTCATTTCATCCAAAATAAAAAAAATAAAAATTATTAGCAAATCGAAAAAATAATCTCATCTCTCTATAAATAATCTCTTCAGGTTTGCAGTTCTCTCATAACTCTTAGAATTAATAAACATAATTCCAATAAATATATATACTAAATCAAATAAAAATAAAAGAGAGTGGGAAAACCATTATTTAAATTTTATTCATATTATTCCATTGGTATTGACTATATCTAGTTTAACAGGATATCAAGAAGGGGACCAAATTAGTCTCAACAATACATTTTTTTATTTATAAGACGTTTTGGCTCTTATGAGAGCCAATGCAATGAATCATTTGCAAATGAATCAATGCAAATGAATCATTTGCATTGCTATTTCCATTATGTTAACAAGTTTTGGCTCTTATGAGCCGAAATGTCTTATAAATAAAAAAATGTGTTGTTGAGACTAATTTGGTCCCCTTCTTGATATCCTGTTGAACAATATAGTCTCAAGAACTGAATGTCTTATAAGTGATATATCTAGTTTCTTTTATATTCATTACATTTTTCCTTCTTCTCAAAATCCCATTTTCAAATACTCCGCCCAATATGCTTCTCAAAAACTTTCTCTCCCAGGATTTTCACATAAGGGCCATGTTTCACAACCATATATAACCATTGGTTTACTAGAAGCTTGTAAATGTATATAACAATTTTCATTCTGTTAGAGAGCGATTTGAAATAACATCTATTTCCCGCTGTACTATTTTTTTTACTTGTTGTTGTTACTGTTTGACTTGTAACTCTACTTTGTTTTCATCTGTGACCAGGGTTCCCAAGTATCTGAACTAAAAGCGTGATTATTGAAATGCATTTCTTTAAGATCGTCTATTTCCCTTCTTGAACATTTCATGTACACAGCCTTATCTTTAATAACCGTTAGACCCAGTTTGGCAGCTGCCTATTCGAATTCCTGGAATGTTCCCAATAGTGCGTTTTGGGTCCTCCAGTAATGACATCATCGGCATATGCCATGTGATGTGTCAAATGATAATATATTGTTCCTCCTGAGTTTATTTTAATAGAGCAAATAGCTACTTCCAGAGCTAGATTAAAAAGGAGGGGAGATAAAGGATCACCCTGCCTCAGTCTATATTTTAATTCAAATTCCTCGGACAGCTAATTTCCAAGTTTGGCCCGACTGGTGGTCTCCATTTGTGTCATTTTGGCCAATCTGATGAAGCTTAGGTATGTTAAAATTTATCATCACTTTCAGCAGGTCTTTTCTGTCCACACTATCGCATGCTTGTTTGTAGTCCAAGAAGAGAAGATGCATATCTATGTTGAATTCATAAAACTTATCCATTGCCTCTCTCAGGGAGAAGGTCTGGTCAACTGTTGATCTTACGGGCCTGAAGCCATCCAGGAATTCTCCTATAATAATTTCTGTGAAATCTGTCAGTCTTTTTCCTAGGAGTACTGCCAATATTTTATAAGCTGTGCTTAGTAGATTAATGCCTCTATAATTTTCACATACTAGCTTGTCCCCTTTCTTGTGAATGAGACATATTGCAGCTCTTGTCCAATCTTTTGGCATGTTTTCTTCAATCCATATCTCCCTAATAGGTCAAAAATTTCATCCCATAAATCATTGCCACCATACCTTAACATCTCTGGAGTGATCTCTTTGACTTATGATTTTTCATTGACATATTTATGTCATTATTTCTTTTTTCTCAGGAGGTTCTACTTCTTCCACTCCTGCTTGTCTATTGCTCAGGATTTCATTTAAATTAGAACTCTCCCCATGGCTTTCCAATGGTTGCGTTCAGCAATTCACTAAAATACTGGTTCCATCTTTCAAGCATTTTTGACCTTTCCCCAATCAGGTCTCCTTCTTTCCCTCTACATAATCCGGTTTTAGCTTGGAATCCTTTTTTCATGTCCTTCTCACCTTTATAAAATTTTCTAGTTTCTTTATCCTTCCAGGATTCAAAACATGTTCCTAAGTTTTTCCTTTTCTTGTTCTATCTTCTTCCGCCTACACACTTCCCTCCCTTTGATCATGAATTCTTGAATACTTTCTTTCATTTTTCTTATTAGCATGTCTAGCCTTGCCCTATTTCTTTCTTCCAGGGCTCTCTCACATTCTCTATGGAACCAGTTACTTCTGACAGCTAGTTCTTTCTATCCACGTATGTTCCTTACACTTTCTGTCACGGCATATTTTACCTTTTTCCATCAGACTTATTTTATAAAAAATAAAAAAAAACACTCAATAAAATAAAAAGGTATTTTTCAAAATGTTTTTGACTCTCCTAAAAACTTGTAATTTGACTATAACACAATTTTAAACTTTCGCAAACAATATATTTGTTATTTTGCTACATTTGTTTGTTTTTTGGCTTTAAAATAATTATTGATCTTATGAGCCAACCTTGCGACTACGTTTATTTTTTTTTAGAATGTTTTAACATTGATTCCACTTTTGTAATATAAAAATTTACTCTTTTTCTTAGCGATTATACATTTTCACTATTGACATATATATATAAAATTATAGGTAAAAATTTTATATTTTTACTAAACCATTTTAATGAAGAAATACAAAGAAAGTTCATAAATTTAATTAAAAATGAAAAGTATAAGAACCTCATATCTCACAATGTTTTTTCTTAAGATTAATGTTTGCCCAATTACAATCTTGACAAAAAAAAGGTAGTGTATAGCTAATATTCGATTAATTGGTTGAATTGAATGCTAGATTATGTTCTTCGAAAATTCATGTTATGATATCGAGGTTCAACACTCATCTAGAATGAAAGGAGCACTATCTCTATCCTCAAACAAAGAAACCTCTTGGAAAAAATATCAAGAAATATTTGTAAATATGCAATAGAATGCAAAATATGAATTAATAAAATACTTTAAGTGAATTTTTGTACGCATGAACCAGATATGAGTGACAACTTCATTCAACAGGCCAGTTACAAATATTAAAATTGTGTGGGTCACATGTAAGTTACCCAAGGTAAAACCAATAATCTGTTTTTTAACAATATAGACCTAAAAAAAAATATGGGAATAAAACAAAACTGATTTAAAAAAAAAAAAAATAATATATGTTGGAAAAGTTTATTTGATGGAAATTTAAAAATAATTTTATACCTATTATACTATCTAAATTGACATAAATAGACAACTTAGCGTATCATACGTTTCTATTTAATTGTAAATAACTCAATCTCGATCAGCAATTGCTTTTAGAGTTATTCATTTTGAATAATAAGTATCTGTAAACATGCGTTTCGTGATTTATTATATTTTTTCTAAGTTGCCTAATCTTGGGAATTTTATAAAAATAATGCAATTTCGATAAAAAATATTTATGCCGATGTTTAGAATTTTGAGCTATTAAATACATTTCATTTGTGTTTATAGCCATACATAATATTTAAATCTAAATAAATATCAATTTGAACTGTTTGTTACAACAACAATAACAAATAACAAATGTTAAATTTTTGATGGTCATAAGAATGTTGCAGGTCCTCACATTGCTTTAAATAAAAAGGATAAATAAATAAAATAAAAAGTGTATTAGGAAACCTAAATAAATATTATGTTTCTGTTTTGCAGTGATATCAAATGCAGAAATATTCCAGCCAAGATAAGAATCAAGGTTACCCATATCAGACTCACCCAGGGTACGCTCAACAACCATACCCAAATTACCCTCAAAGCTCTCCCCAACAACCATACCCAAATTACCCTCAAAGCTCTCCCCAACAACCATACCCAAATTACCCTCAAAGCTCTCCCCAACAACCATACCCAAATTACCCTCAAAGCTCTCCCCAACAACCATACCCAAGTCATCCTCAGCCATATTCAACCTATCCGAATTCACCAGGCTACACTAATCAAGCCTTTTCAGCTCCAGATACCGCAACAGGACCAACCATGTCAAGTTCATATGTGCCTCCAGGAGGGGAAGATCCGACAGCAAATTTTGATTTTACGGAGAGATCTATTCGATTAGGTTTCATCAGGTGAGAAACTGAAACTGATTTCTCTGTAGATATTATTAAATTAGCAGCAATAAAACAAATTTATATTATTTTTAGTTATACAATATTTTTAAACTCAATAAGATCCTAAATTAGGCCTTTGCTATCACTAACCACATTTTAACATCCATACATTTCTATACCCCAACAAGGTAATTTGGTATTAAAGTTGAATAAATAATTAATGGATTTATGCATGCCTTAAAAGAATAAACAGTAAGTACAATATAAACTTATTTTTTCCCAGGAAAGTTTACAGTATATTAACACTTCAGCTCCTGATTACTGTTGGATTCATAGCTGCATTCATATTCAGTCACAAAGTAAAGCACTACTTTGCTTTCCACCCAATCTATTTGTAAGTATAAAAACTTAAGGATAATTTATTCTGGAATTATCAAATTAAAAGATAAACTAATAACTACTCTGAAATGTGCTTATTTTTAGATATTAAATTATTCAAGTTAAGAGACAAGTAACCGAATGTTATGCTATAATTGGTATAGTGGCTTTTTGTTCTGATTCATGTATGATTGGGAGCAAAAGTCAATGAATCACTCAATATACATAATTTAATGTCCTTATATTTATGTAAAGTAATTTACTAATAGTTGCCTCCTTTAATTCAAAATTTCTTTTTCTTCTTAAATACATCCAAGTTAAGAAGAGTCCAGCGATCGTCAAACAGCCTTTCGTTCGAATCTACTATCCAGTTAGCTAGGGTGCTTGTAAGGTTTAGCCTTAAGACAATAATGTATTTGCTAATTTACAATATTTATACATTATAATATATTTTTTTTATTCTTTTAAATAAAGATATCTTTAAAAATATCTTTTCCTCCAGTGCTTAAAAATAGCCAAAACACCCCAAGCCGGAAAAAAGAGAAGAGAAAACATATGAAGAGAAGAGAAAGCATAACTCAATTTATTGTAGGTAATTAAAAAATCTAAAGGTCCCTTATCCACTGAAAATCATGGACTTTGAAGCGTGCTCAACAAAGTCATAGCCAATTAAAATCTGAACCATTAATATGGACCAAAACTCACATGAGACAAACTCAAAGCTAATGTCTCCCTATGTGACTTTAAAAGCTTTTAGGTGGTAATGAATAAAGTAATTAGTTTTCATTTAATTTAATTAAATCACCCTTTCTGGGGCTCACCCAGCCCTCTATGAAATTGGTATTTTTGATTAGGTAATAATTGTGAGGAGAAAAAACCATGGTAGTTGTGCATGATCTTGGTCAAATCACCACCTCACGAACTCTTATTCTTGATTCTACATGTGTTGAAGAGGAACAGGATTTTTTTTTTTTGCATTCATTTAGGATAAGAAGTGAGAGGTGCGGCCATAATTGAGATTAATTAATTATTTATTTAGCAAATATTAATTTACTATCTGCTATAGCAGGGGTTACCAAACTGGGGGGGGGGGGCTGAGGGGGAGAGGTAGGAGACATGCTGAGAATAAAGCAAAATTCTAACTAAGTGAGCATGTTTTGTACACAATTTATTAAAACTAAATTTAAATTGAAGGTTTTTTTTTTTTTAATGAGCCACGTTGTTTAGAAAATTAAATGCTTTAAATGTAATAAATAAAACTAAAAATAATGTGCATAAGGTTGAATTATGAAATTGGTAATGTAAGTCACAGAAAACTATTATGAGATGTTATTTAACATGCGATTAAGAAACACTAAAAAGGAAGAGTTTAACTGTGATTAATGTAATGAATGTGATGATTAATGTAATGATTTGGCTAAGTTAAAAGTTAAGAGACTCCTGGACTACTTTAATACAAAATTTTATATTAATAATATAATTTTTAGGATTATTTCAGTGATCGCAGTAATAGTTCTAGCAATTGTATTATGCTGTTGTACAACTGTAAGGAGATCATCACCTGGGAACTACATTTGCCTCATACTATTTACAATGGCTATGAGCTTTATGGTTGGAACTATCTCAGCTCAATATGATACTGAGGCGGTAAACATAAAAAATCATTTTATTTATTTATTTTGTAATTATACTGACTACCTATATATTGTATTTAATTTCTTGAATTCAACTACATTTAGAGAGAAAGAAAGAATTACCTTTTTGAAACACAAGAAAGATTTATTCAAAGTATTCACAGTTCAATTTAAATGACCTGTTTCAAGATCGTGACAAAGCTTGGTGCGATTATCACAACTGAAAATTTCTAAAATAAAAATCATAAAGATTAAGGAATTTCAAAAACCAAATCTAATAATGACCCTCATGCCCATTTCACCATTTAAAGTAAAAATAAGCAATATTAATTTTGTACTCCAGAGTTCAACACAATGTTATAAATAAAGTACTTAAAATTATATTTATAAAGTTTATAAAGCTGTCACTATTAGTAAGGAAAAAACTTATTTATCTTGGTATTAAAATCCAAAGTGTTAAATTTTATTCAATAAAAAAAATGGACATGGTGTTGTTTACCTCAGGGGTACATTATTTATTTTTTATAATTATAAATAGTCAAATTTATAAAAGTATTTTAATACAAATAAAGGATTATTATTATTATAAATAGTTATGTCATTAAAATATAATTTATTAGGATGGTTTTCATAAGAACATATCACACACCACCAAGAAGATGATTAAAACTCAAAAAACAGTTTTTTGGAATAATTACATATAAGGTTTTAACTGCATTCTCAATTTCACCATTTACCATTTACAAATATGAAAAATAGTCTTTGATCAGTCTACCTTTGGGGCAGTTAGTACCACTTGCATTATAAAAGTGGTCTCAATCAATATTCTAACATAAATGATTTTTCTAATGTTATTATTTTTTAAATCAATAATTCATATACGATTTAATAAACAAAAATAATTGTTTTTGCCAGGTCATCCTAGCAGCTGGGTTGACAGCAGGCATCACCCTGGGGCTTACTCTATTTTCATTTCAAACCAAGATAGACTTCACTTCTTGGGGAGGAGCACTATTTGCCCTTCTCTTAGTGCTGACGATTGGTGGAATATTTGCTGCCATCTTCCCATCGAAAATAGGGGACGTACTCATTGGTGGCTTTGGAGCAGCCTTGATGTCACTATACATCATCTATGACACCCAACTGATGATGGGTGGAAAACACAAGTATTCCATTTCCCCAGAAGAATACATTTTTGCATCTCTCAATTTGTATTTAGATATCATCAATCTCTTTTTGTATATTTTACGTCTGATTGGTGGAAGGAATTGAGTCTATCACAAATCTTTTATATGATACTAGAAAAGGTCACTAAATGACAGGCAATTTTTGAAAAATAATAGGTTTTTCCAGGTTATACCTCAAAGATCTAGATTTCAATATCATTGAAGCATCGTCATTCATGGGGCTGAAAATTAAGGAAGTCAATTCAAATATAATCAAACGCCTGTTCTAGCTATCTAGTATAAATAGTTTTTAAGATCTAGCCCAAAAACAATTTCTAGAATGCTCTAAAGTATAGTATGTCAATATTTTTTATCTTGAGAATCAGGCGTTTTTTTTTTTTGTTTTTTTTAGTTTTCTCTGCTCTTTCTTTTTATATACAACATGACCCTCTTCTAGACATATCGTACTAAAAAAATATATGTAATATCCTTTATTTTTAATTTAGAAAAAGTACCCCTTTTTAAAAATAAGATATGCTATTCTACCATATGGTGATTATTGGGGTGCTAAATTTCAAATTAAGAACCCATTTTGAAATTCAGCACATCTTTAGCTAAAAGTGGTAGAAAAACATACAATATTTGTAAAATCAAAAAGGGTGTTTTTCAAAATTCAAAGAAGGAGTTTTTATTTGTTTTGTTTTTTCTATGAGATTATCTTTAACACACACAATACTGAAAAATAGGACACCTGTTTCAGATTTAGTAGCTCAAGTAGATTTTGAGATATAACCCAAAAAATGCACCATTATTGCTGTTTTTTACTACTTCGAAAATTTATATCTCAAAAACTTTAAGTCTGTAAAATCAGCTATTTTGTATTTTTCTTTACATTGATGCATACAACAAGTAACCAAAAAATTATTATAATCTCTGACCTAAAGGTTCAGACCCATGTTGATTTGTTATGGGATGACCCTTCTGTCATGAGCAACCACATTCCAATGTCTAATGCAATGCAGAGCTGCATATTGTTTTCTCCAGTTTAGCATAATCATAATTGAATTGACATTGTTACCCCGTGGATGACGATACCTCGTTGAGATTGATCTGGACCATACTTATATATCTTAGTCATCGACAAAACTAATAATCAGTAGGGTTCAAGAAAATACTGTCCTATGGGTTTGATTCCTGCAACTTTCAACATCTTCTCGACACTCTCATAAAAAGCAAAAAACATGCTATTTCATTCCATTGCCTTTATTCCTTACCTGATGAGAACTCCTGAGAAAATTCACCGTGGTCCATCACTGTTAATAAAACAAGGAATATTAATTTAGCCATTGGCGATATTGGGCATGGGAAACATGTATTTATTTTTATTTTTAGGATGGTCTTCAAGCTCCTTGATACCGTGTTATAATATTTTATCTTCAAAATGTAAAGACTTTTTATTTATAAACGGTAAAAAAAACCTATATTATTTGCATTATGAGCACCTTACATGATCTAATTAGATTTAATTATTTTTTAAGAACACTAATATTTTTAACAATCATAAAATAGAATGGATCTCTTACATAAATATTGTTAGAATAATAATTATATAATCTATATAATAAACTAAACAGCAAAAACACCGGCACACCTGGAATGTCTTCGTTTTTTTCTTCCTAGTGCAAATAATTTAATTTTTTCCATATGTGCCAAGTAAAGTATACAACAAAGAACAGATGGAAGCAGATTGAAAAACAAGAAATATCAGGAAAGAAAAATTGTATTTAAAAAAACTCCAAACTCGTATAAATGAATAAAATATTCTTTGGCAATTTTTTTTATTAAATTTTTTGTTATTATTTTTTTTCTAATAACTAATAATAATTGTTAATTGTTAATTAACTTATAATAATTTTTTTAATAATTCCTCCCCCACAGCCTGGATTTTCCTCGGCATGCTGCTGATAAAGCTAGCAACTCTTTCCTGTTTGATGCTGTCCCATTCTTCAAATAGTGCGGTTCCAAGGTGTTGCAGGTCCATTGGAAGATCGAGTCACCTTTGGATGGGCCTCCCGACTTATTCCCATAAGTGTTCTATGGGATTAAGGTTAGGGCTTCGGGCTGGCCACTGTAGGGTGCGTATATCGACTTCATTGACAGTCGGTAACCACATTTGCAGCATGTGGCCCTGAAAGGGGTGAATGGCACTACATACTCTTCCACCATTTCGGATATGTATCTGTGTGCAGTTAGATTCCCTCTCAGGAATACATGGAGATCAGTTTTCGCTACTGAAGTGATCCCACCCCAAACCATTACAGACCCAGAACTGTAAGGCACCCTTTCGGAGATATTGCACGGTGCAAATCGCTGTCCCGGCCTTCTCCACACTCTAGCCCGATGATCTGAAGCAAATAGTGAAAATCTTGATTCGTCTGAAAACTGTACTTGAGCCCAGTCGTTTCCTACCCATGCGGGGTGTTCCTGAGCAAATATAATACGAGATGCCCGATGTGCTGGGGTGAGCTGAACTCCCGTAGCTGGGTCCCTTCATTGAAGGTAAACTTCATGAAGCCGCCTTCGTACCATATCCACACTGATATTCACAGCTCGGGCAATTCGAAGCCTTTGATTGGTTTCCATGGCTGTCTGAAAGTGATTTCTTAACGTCTGCATCTCAATAAATCAATCATCAGTGGGAACTGTCGCTCTGGGCCAATCTGAACCTGGCCTCCTCGTTAAGTTACCAGTCTCCCTGTAACTGTGGACTGCCCTACGAACATTGGTTTCTGGTAGCCCTAAGGACCTAGCCACATAATCCCATCCTCTACCAATGCAATGATCTCAGCGACCATTTCGGTGGGTAAAAACATTCTGAACAGCAAACAGGATAAGAAGAAGAAAAAAAAGTAATTACACAATAACTGCAGGTGAACTAATGGGAAAATCATTATTATTCCTAGGACAATAAAGGACTTTGTTCGGGATTATTGATATGGAAGTCTATCAAGCCGTTATCTAACCAGAAAAAAACAAACAGTACGTTCAGATCGTACTTTAAATACTTTATAATTTTATCCATAAATACTTTATTTATGGAAAAATGTAGGATGCGCCGGTTTTTTTGTTGTTTAGTTTATAATGTGATAGAGTTTTTACATTATTTATAAGCATAGAAAGTATAATAAATAAATGAGTTTCATGGAGTTCATACTTTTTTTGTTTTCATCTTATATTCTTTCAATGGAAATGTTATGAAATATATCATGATTTTAACAATACTGAAATATAAAAACAATCAAAGCAGAACGTACATTAAATTAAAAATAATATTTTTATAACTGAGTGTGTATAGGTAGGTAGGTACTGAGATTGCATTTGAATGTGAGCAGTTTTTTGCTTTTTTTTGCACCAAATGCAAATTCTATTAGAAAGATGGGTTAAAGTAATTGACACTGATGACCTGTAAAACATTTTAAAAATTAATTATCCAATGAATTTACTTTTTATTACTTTCTTTAGTGAGGTAATAACATCATAGAAATAAAAAAAGAAGCAATAAGATGAATATAAATTATATCAGTAACTATCCTTGTATTATTATTTCATTATATAACAAACTTATATACTTTAAATTACATTTATTCATACAATATACAAATAAAAATAAAATATTATAAAACAAATTGATAATTTGATACAATATATACATATCTTTAAATGGTATAAACAAAGTGAATATACATTCATAAAAGATTATTGTCAGTCATGAATTTTAAAAAATACCAATGAGAATGATTGCGAGAAACAGGACAAATATGATCAGCCAGTATCCTGAAAATAAATAAACAAGGATAGAATTATACACAACCAAATGAATTATTAGGGAAATAATAAAATTAGCTTTAAGATAAAATATGTGTTCAGATGGAAAAATGGTTTTAATAAAAAATATAGTTTTTCTCATTTTGGAGACAAAGACTGAAAGCCCATGAGAAAAAAATTCACGTAGAAACATTGAACAAACTATTTGGGTAGGTAGGTGCTTAGCCATACTGATCATAAATTTAAACAATCAAAGAAAGTGGATAATTTGTTGGTGATAATTAATTTTATTTCAAAAAAATGTTCTACTAGGAAGTAAGCACTACGAGTATTTATACACTTTTATTTGCATCTCTCTGCAAGAGTAAGCTAATTTTATAATTAGGAATCTTATTTCAAAATTAAGTTCTCTGCAACTTGTATTTATAACATTTCTCTTATAATAATTTAATCTATTTTTGTGGGTAACCACCTTGTTTTAAATTATTTTAAATAATTTATTTTTTGAAAAGAAAAGATTGGGCTCCGCCGGGAGTCGAACCCGGGTGTTCCTTGTGACATGTGTGGTATGCTAACCACTGCACCACAGAGCTCGCTTCCAAGCGGAGCCACTCATTAGCATACCGCGCATGTCACACGGAAGACCCAGGGTTCGACTCCTGGCAGAGCCCAATCTTTTCTCTTCAAAAAATAAATTATTTAATATAAGGTTTCTCATTTAGCAATGATGTTTTTAAGTAACAGGAGTTGTAAAATCAGCTTCAATCATAATGGTGAAAATTACAGATGTTTGGTGTTCAATTTTGGCTGAACCACTAAACTGATTTCAACTTCGCATATGTCATTCTATTTGGAATAGTGTGCCCTTTTATGGCAAGGAAGGAGCATATTTGCAGATAAAGGAGATTTGCACTTAGCACTAAATAAGAAAGATAGTGCCTAACCAAAAAAAGGTCAGGCCACTATTTGCTACAAATACTTTAATGCTTGAACTAGTTTCTCTACACTGGAGGTAGCTGATTTTAAAATTAAAAAACTCAATTTAAACACTAGTCGATGTTTTACTACATTTATGAGTGACATATTTCATTTGGAGTAATCTTTCTCGAGTTGCAACGTTGAAAAATAAGTTTAATATATTTTTAAGCTAAAAAGGTATTAACGCCAACTTTTTATAGTATTTTTGGTGAAATGACTTACTTGATTTTAATTTTAGGTAACTCTTATATTTTAAAGTGAATAAAATCTAGATATGAATTGTATTTGAGTTATAAGCAAAAACCTAAGAAGGAACAAAAGAAGGACAAAACTTTGCATTTTAGAGGACAGCCATTTGTACAAGAATAATGTGAATGGCAGACTCTATTCTTTTAATGTCAATACTAAAAGGACTAAAAAATTGCTATCAACATTTCCTTAAGATGTCAATTTTTTCTTATATGCGCTCAGTCTATCTCATTCATTAATATTTAGAAGGTGGAAATAGTATTCTAGCAAAACGTAGTCTTAAATTTTCAATTTAAAGCAAAGAGACCTATAACATTTGCCATCTGAGGACGACTAACTCAGACTATTTATTTTTTTTCACATTGAGATGCAAAAATAAAAAGTCAATGAAAGAATTATGAGAAAAGAAAAACTTACCCCATGTACTGTCCTTCTCAGTAATCACCCTCACTTGAACATTTTCTCTCTGGATATTTCCTTGGACCGTATCCATCTGAGTAGAAATATCATCAAGTAAATCTGCAATCAAATAAAAAGGAAATTACAACAGAAAAAAGTTGATGAATATTACTTTCACTTACCTATATATGAAATATATAGTAAGGAAAGTATTGCGATTGTGAAAAATTTCGACTTCCGGTTTTCAACGGAAATACACGTTTTGGGGTCCGCTGAGTCCAATTAACCAAGTCCCGTGAAATGGTCTGTGTGTGTGTGTGTGTGTCTGTGTGAGTGTGAGTGTGAGTGTGAACAGACTAGCTCAAAAAACTATAAACCGCACAGACCTAAAATTGGGTATTTGGTGTATGTATTTGCCTGTGATGTGACAACAAAAAATTCATCAAAATTGGTCAAACGGAGGGGGTACTTTATTTAAAGAATTTTGT
Source organism: Aelia acuminata (assembly GCA_911387785.2). NCBI lineage: Eukaryota > Metazoa > Arthropoda > Insecta > Hemiptera > Pentatomidae > Aelia > Aelia acuminata. The sequence goes on along the minus strand of OU426981.1, from coordinate 93,940,317 downwards.
CCAATTTTTAGGTTTTTTTCGATTTTCTCAAAAACGGCTCTAACGATTTTGATTAAACTCGGTATTTGGTGTATGTATATGTCCGCGATGCGACAGTAAAAATTTCATCAAAATTGATTAATTGGAGGGGACACTTTACTTAATACATGTTGTCCCATCTTCACGTGTTTTTTTTTATTTACTCAAAAACGACTTTAGCGATTTTGATCAAACTTGGTATTTGATGTATGTATATGACCGTGATGCGACAGCCGAAATTTCATCAAAATTGGTTAAAGGGAGGGGGCACTTTACATAATAAATGTTGTCTCATTATCACATGTTTTTTTTGTTTACTCAAAAATGGCTTCAAAGACTTTGACCAAACTCGGTATTTGGTATATGTATATGCCCGCGATGTGACAGTCAAAATTTCATTAAAATTGATCAATTGGAGGGGACACTTTACTTAATAAATTTTGTCCCATTTTCACTTGTTTTATTTTTTTATTTGCTCAAAAACGGCTTCAACGATTTTGATCAAACTTGGTATTTGATGTAGGTATATGTGACAGCCAAAATTTTATTAACCTTATTATGAAAATAAAAACTTTTATTTATTAATAAAAAGATTAATGTTAATCAAGAGAGTAAATACGTGATGCTCAAATTTTTGAAGCATCGCAGGTGTGTAAAAATATGGTTTAAGAAAATAGTCTATAATTAATATAGGTATATTTTAGTCTAGAAACTTTTGTTCCATAATAAATTTTTGAAAACAATATTAAGGGATTTTAGAGGAACAGTAATCGTTCACCAAACCATTCACTTTCACGATGTATTTGCAAAAAGCAACTCGTAGTAAAAAACCAGCAAACAGTAAAAAAAACTCGACTGTTGATGAAATTAGTTGCTTCATAAATAAATTAGCAATAATGAATCGAAAAGTGCTGAGAACTACCAAATTTTGCTATACAGATACTCTATAACTTATGGGGATATACAAATATAAGTAGGTATATAATTAAATGTGGAAAAATGTGTGAAGTTGAGGAATGGCGTTTACATATTATCGAAACACGTCGATTTCTAATCTAAATAAGTTCGTAAGTGAAAGTTGTGCGTTGCACGCATCGCACCAGATTTTTTTTATAATCAATTAATGTGGTAATTAAGTGTTGTAAATATGAGTTTGAAACTCTTGATAGACCGGCCAAAAAAAATGATAAAAACATAGGTGGGCCACATAATAACTCGAAGTTAATAATCTCAATTACTGGGGATTTTCACAACTCAGCAATTATCCTCTGTTTAGCCGTTAAGACTATGAAGGAGAGGAAAAAAAAAACAAAAAAAGAAAACAGGTAAAAGTAAAAATCTTTGGAAAAAAATAATATGCTACTTTTAACTGTTATATATTTTAAAATATAATTACATGTTAATAGGTATCAAAAACTGTTTCAATGTTGTACTTTCTCTTGAAAAAACAAATTTTGTCGATTTTTACTATAAGCCCTTGGCATATAAATTTATAAGTGGACTGTATAACTAAAATTATGAGTTAAATAATTTTCTAACAATCAGCAGACTCCCGAAACATTAAAATTATTGAAAATTAGTTCGGGACTCACCCGTATGCGGCTTCCACTGGCTGCACTCCTTCTAAGTCTTTTTCGTAATCTGGTGGTCTCTTCTTAGTTGTCCCTAAATTTTCAACTAACACAATGGTTCGGGAGTACTCGTAATATTTTAAAATTAAAAAACTATTAAAAAACTGATGCTCAACTGCACATTGGCAAGTACAAAGACTGACTGGGGGATGTTTCTATATGCCATATGGGATTAAACAAAAGCAAAACAATTGACAATCAAAACATATGGCCCGACAGAGCCGGACCAACCGTATTATTTATAATATTTAAATAAAATTATTCGCGTTGGCGCGACCAGCCCTTCTATAACAATATTTATTATGTGTGGCAAATATGTATTAAGTTCTAAATTCATCCATATAATACTTCAAGCCTCAAGTACTTCTGCTGTTTTCACTAGTTCATATTTTATTAACTTTTCAATGGGACAGTTTATAGACCATATATAGATAAATGGAATAATATGTAAAGCACTTAGTGATGTAAAACTATTGATAGTCTCCTCTATATGATACTATCAATAGTATTATGGGATGATCAGGGGGGGGGGGATAACAAGAGTAGAATTTTTCATTTGAAACGATAGGAGCTGTAATCCACATTTATAGATGAACATTTCTGTAAATAAAGAATGGGTTCCATTACTTGAAATAATTGTTATCAGTTCCAAGCTTAGTCGTAACTGCTAAGAATAAAAACTTTATCAAAAGGTCCAAGAAACTGTATCTAGAGGAAAGCTTTACCAACCCTCTTCAATAAAACATGCAGGATTCCCAGTTGTCGAAGTAGTTGATTTGTCAAGACAACATTCGGAACGAAATCATCGAAGTGTAGGAGTTTTTGATAAAAAAAAGGACGTTGTATGTGCACACTTCAAAAAAATGTTCTCAGGTAGTTGATTTATAGACGTCAAAAATATTTGGTTAAAAAAACTGTTATTTTGTTTCTATGTCATTAACCAAGTAAATTTCAAGTCAAGAGACTGGCAGGCAATCAGTGGTTTTGTTTGTATATTATACCATCAACTTGGAAGGCATGTATGACCAGACTATCCAGTTTTCCATTGTACTTTGCAGAAAGGCTTACAAAAAAACTAAAGTAACAAGATTAGAAGAACGTGTCACGACAATTTGTCAGAAAGAGAATTCTTTCTATGTTGATACTGTGAGGGCTTTTAGAGATAGAAGATATGAATACAAGGGTCTTTCTAAGGTATTTTTGAGTACAATTTAAATTTACTATTGATAGTTAAAAAACTATCGATAGTTTCGTTTTACATCACTAAAAGCACTTCAACATTTAAAACATGACACCTTTTTTTTTTTGTTAGGAAAGGTTGGGTCATTTCTCCAGAATAATAAACAAATTTAAAGATAAAAATTAAAGTCTTAGAACACTTAATTATGATAATTCTACTTCTAACATCAACATTTTAACTTAGAAATTGCAATAAATACGTGTCTTTTTCTAGCCCATATATTAACACAACTTTTAAAATTTCATTAAAAAATTCACCATTTTTTTACTTTCACATACCTATATATGAAATATATAGTAAGTGGAAGTATTGCGATCGTGAAAAATTTCAACTTCCGGTATTCAACGGAAATACATGTTTTGGGGTCCCCTGAGTCCAATTAACCAAGTCCCTCGAAATGGTGTGTGTGTGTGTGTGCGTATGCGTGTGTGCGTGCGCGTGTGTGCGTGTGTGTGAACAGACTAGCTCAAAAACTATAAACCGTGCGAACCTGAAATTGGGTATTTAGTGTATGTATATGCCCGCGATGTGACAGCAAAAATTTCATCAAAATTGGTCAAACGGAGGGGGTACTTTATTTAATAACTTTTTAAGTTTTTTTCGATTTTCTCAAAAACGGCTCTAATGATTTTGATTAAACTGAGAATTTGATCTATTTATATGCCCGAGATATGACTGTAAAAATGTCATCAAAATTGATCAACCGGAGGGGGGACTTTACTTAATAAATTTTGTATCATTTTCACGTGTTTTTTTTTATTTACTCAAAAACAGTTTTAACGATTTTGATCAAACTGGGTATTTTTGTATGTATATGTCAAAGATGTGATAGGCAACATTTCATCAAAAATGGACAAACTGAGCGGGCACTTTATTTCATAATTTTTTTCCAATTTTTACCTTTTTTTGGATGATCTCAAAAACGCCTTAAACGATTTTTATCAAATTCGTCATGTTTAATGAAAATTATGTGTTCTTTAATATCAGGTAAGCTTTATCATTACTAAAATGTTCTGAGGGGTTTTTTTTTTTTTGGGGGGGGGGGGTTGGGGCCTTTTTTGTTTGTTTGTTTTCTATAAAGTACCTTTGTTTTTGTTTATATGGAGAAATTAACTGTCTCTCGTTACGCCTAAAAATAAAATAAATATGAGATATAATAAAAATAAAGAAAACATAAAGAGGAGAATAGATTTTGATAACGTAAAAACCTCCCGGCCAAAACAAAAAATAATTGAATCCATATACATTGCAATAAATCAAGACAATATATTAAATACTAAACAGGAAGCAGCCCACATCCCCAAGCACTATTCGCACATAATACATAACAATAGAACGCGCTCGCGTCGACCTTAAGCCAGTAGGCCCGCAGTACCCTTCATAGACGATGAGCCAGACGACACGGTATTCCAAATTGTTGAATTCCAATATGCAGTGACGACCCTATTTCAGGGGAATTTAAGGGTAAGCATGCTATTGCTTTATTTTACATTATGGAGAATGACAAAACCATATTATGTTAACATGTTATTTTTATAAATCTTTTAATACTGTTTTTGAATGTTTGTTCATTATATTTTAGATGAATATGGCGCAGGTCGCCGAAAGCTCCTTGTATTATACTAAATAATAAAATATTTATATTTGAGATCGTCTTGGTGGATATACTTTGATCAATAAAGAAAACATAAAGAGGAGAAAAAAGAAAAATTTCAGTCAACTCATAAAACTTGTTGAGTCCACGCATGCGGAGTACGCCTTTAATGACAGACCATTGTTCATAATTAAAGCCGTTCTGTTCATTTGAGAAGTAGCAATTAACAAAACGCATTAATTTCTAATCTAAGTAAGTTGGTAAGTGAAAGTTGTTTGTTGCGCGCACGCACCAGATTTTTTCTATATCTTTTAGAGGAGACATGATTTTTAAAACTAAGAGATAAGTATGAAGAAGACAAACAACTATAATGAACTATGTTCCAATGATATAAAAACAACTATATTCCTTACCATTATGTAAATCCACTTCATTTCCAATAGTAATAGCAATGTTCTTTTGTCGGCTAATCACTTTGGATAAGTTTTCCAGACCCTTATCTTGTTCTAGAATCATTAAGAAAAATGAATTAGAGAAGATAACAAATTTAAAAAAGAAAAATTAAATCTGTAATCACTACTCTATCCTTTTCCAATTTTAGGAATGTCAAACTTTTTTAAACTTCCTAACTTATATTTACCTAGTTACTACAAAAAATATTTCGTCAAGTCAAGGGTAATAATTTACAAATCAACAAGTATGGTTGGGTAGCGATATCACTGATGTTTTCTCTTAAGTCAGCATTTGGTATACCTTATTAACCCTTTAACCGCTAAGCACTCAGAACGAGAGTGCACTGAGACGCTGAGCGGGTCTGCAGTCATTTCACTCTCCACGCTAAGGCCTGCAGGCCACTCTCCGCCGCTGACCGCTTCAACTTCTTCAACTCCTCATAACCTTCACCGACTATTTATTATGGTTTATTTATTTTTTATGATTCTATAATACCTATATCATAATTACAATAAATTAAATGCTAGATTACCGATTGCAATAAGAGATTACATGATATGATAAGGTAATAATGAACAATAATATAATAATGTTAATAGGTACTTTATATAATTTTTTTTATTTAATTAATTTTTAATAAGTAATATTTTTTTCAATTAATAAATAATAAATAATAGCGATATAAAACAGTGAATATCACCAAAAAAACACAGAGGACTATCGCTCAGAACGTCTAGAACTCGAATGAATAATGGCAAAATATATCCTTCAGACCCTTGAAGTTAGCCAAGGGAGGGATAAGGGACAGAAAAAAAAAATTAGCAGGTAAAAAGGGGTGAGCCGAGTTTCCTCGAACTGCCGACCCGATGACAGGCAGCTACCAGGCCGACACTAATATTTCAGGAATAGAGATAATCCTGCAGCCTAGCGGCCCCTAGATCTATTTATTAACTCTCCGTGGATCCGCTAGGATGTGCCTCAGTCACGACAACATATCTCTTGTGAAGCTGAGGACGGTAAATAAGTGAAAAACCAATTGCGAGATATCTCGTCATTAGCTTGTGGGGAACGGCAGCCTTTGACGAGTTATCTCGTCATTAGCTTGTGGGGACCGACTTTGTTTTGCGAGATATCTCGTCTGGAGCCATGAAAGGGTTAATCACTTACACAATATTTTTAAAAGTTTTTAATTTATAAGATAGTAGGATAAAATAGCGTGTACAAGCTTTAGCAAAACACAAAAATTTTATATCTGGCTGATCTGTTTATCAAATTTAAAAAAATCTAATACAAAATTAATAAAACAAACCAAACATTTAGTAAATATTTTCTACCAACATTACCATAAACATTAATAGAATCATATTTTATTTGATTCAATTTTTTTCATATAATTAAACAATTTGAAGATTTAATTGAAGTTGAATCTAATCTTAAGGAATGATTTTTTTTTTTTTTTGTCTGGAATAAAAAAAGCCTTCTGAGAAACGAACAATGGGTATGTAAGCTTTTCACTGTTTTAATTTCAACAAAAATTATGAAATGATGAACTGAATCAAACAAAATAGCAACAATAAAAACCATTCAATGAATTCCAGGCTGTGTAATGAGCCAACAAATATTCAATGTACCGGCTAAAATTTGACTCTGCTCTTGACGCAGAGTTTCCATTGAAGGCACAAAATCATCAGAAAGCAAAGGTTTATCAGGGCTCACATCGTCCAACCAGCTAACACCTCCACTATCACCAGGAGTATCCAATAACTGGTTTCTATCCCTTTGTTCCTTACTGCAAAAATATCACATTTATTTGGAAAGGCAAAATAATAAATAGGATCTTATTGTTCATGAATTCTGTTGATTCATAAAACAATAATTCTTTTGTTTGAAACATATTATCAAAATAAGCATAAAATGGTTTAAAATACAACTGTAACACCAAGAAGTAAATGACATCTATTTTTTCAAGTCATACATTAATGAACGTGCTATATCAACAAACTAAATAACACAATAAAAATGTATTAAGGTTAATTAACTTTTATTTATTTAACGCTCTTTTTCAACGAATAAACTGACAAAAAATCAACAATAAAAGATATGAAAAACAAGAATTATTTCAATAATTAGAATTATTGAAGAATATTAGAAAAACCATGCATCATACGATAATTGGCAAAATAAAATGTAACAATTAATGATCAGTAGACAAGATGTAACAAAAATAACTTGATGAACTAATTTGGTTTCAGAATTTTATCCTTGAGACTCATCTAGCCCTGAAGATGGCCCCCATGTGAGGCTCCAAACTTTTGAAGATCCGTACTTATTCCCATAAGCAACTTCTCGAAATGGCCAATATGGCCCCGTTCAATGTGGCTCCACTCTCAACTGAAATCATTTGGGGGGTTGGTTATTCTGAAGAGCAAGGGTAGTGAGCAGGAGTCCAAAGCAGGGATCGGTACTAAATCATTAAAAAATTCATTACAGTTAACTAGTTTTCCTATGTTTCTTCTGAGCAAAGCCAACATGGAGCCGTTAAGCGTGGCATAGCTATTCTTTGAAAGCTGGGATCTAATAAAGCTAATCAAGGCCCTTTTTAACTGAAAAGGACGCGATGAGAGTCCACTTAAATCATGAAAACATAACCTCCCGAAACAGGCCACGCCAAGAAATTACATAAAGGTGCTTTTACATGCCCAAGCTATTTGCACAAACTGGCTTCCAAAAGCCGGCTTGCACAAATAAATTTTCGCGTGTAAATGCTGGCATGAAATTTGGCTTTTGCTAAAACTGTCCGGATTGAAAATTGGCTTGAGGATGGTGCATTGGCAGGAGCGTGTAAACGATGCTCAAGCCATTGTTCCAATTGCAGGCATAACACACATTAATATTTAATTAATAATAATACACGTTGAATGAAACCCGTAAATACCTGTTATATATCAACTAGTATATTTCATAGTGGTAAGTAAAAAACAATGGATAGCAGAATTCATTGAAGCGTACAAGTCATTCCCGTGTTTGTTGAAAGTAACAAGCAGAGGTTATAACGATCCAATCTCATGCATATGAAGCTTTGGTAGGAAAAAGGCGACTCGTGGAACCGGAGGCCAACAGGGAGATGTTGTTAAAAATATCAACTCTCTACGTACTACCTACGAAAAGAGATAAATTTGTTCATCCTCCATGTTCTCCATTAGATAAAAGTATACACTAATTACCAATGGTTACAAAATTATATTTAGTACGTTCTTCACAGTAACGACTCACAAAACTACATTTTTTTGGGTTCCTCACATATTTGTGTAAAATTGAACTGAACGTGTAAACGGAAATATTTCATTAAAGCTTGCGCGAGCCAGTTTGTGCAAATACCTTGAGTGTGTAAACGCACCTTTACCCACGGACCTAATAAAGCTAATGAAGACCCCTTTTAACTGAAAAGGACACGATAGGAGTTCACTTGTTTACGTTCATATAACCCTCTCAGAATAGGCCATACCTACAAGTAGCTTCAGGGAAGCTTTACCAGGAGATCTAATAAAAATTTTATTCAATAGACTGATAATATCGAATTTTTATTATAAATGCAAACCTCACACGAAAATCTTGCGAAAGTTGAATATTTTTACTTTCTAAATCTTCAACAAGTCTCTGGCGTCGCTCCCTCTCTTCCTGGGTTCTAAATTAATTTAAGGAAACAACCAAAATATTATTTCATATAGCCAAGGGATGTTAAGGATTAGAATTGAATAATTAATTATCCTATAAAATATGTATTTTAGTTACTTTTTAAGAGAAGGTAGAGAATAATTAAAATATCTATTAAGAGCCAAGATTAAAAATAACCTAGAGTAATGAATAAATAAAAACACACTTAACATACTTTTTACTTTTCAAGCTTAAAGACAGTTTAATTTAATTTTTAGCTAAAACAATTAAAAATTATGAAAAAATTTGGTCTAATCAATATCTGATTTTATAGGAGCCACAACAAATTAATCTTTGGAAGATAATAATTAAGATAAGATAAATTACTTTAAAATGAAAGTGTAATATTTTATCTTTTTCTAAGTCATACTTATAATATAGTTATGTATATAATTGCCACCGAACATAACCAATGAACAAATTGAATTCAAAGAAGTTTCACACATATCACTCAATATAAGTGTTAGGGTTAACACAGAAATACCCAAATCACATAAGAAAAATATTAAAACAATAGCAATGAAGGCCTTAAATATGAATATATATTTACAAGTTAAATGAGTAAAAAGATACAATGAATCATAATTCGCCTACATCACATGGAATATGTCAGCTGAAAATAAGTAAACTAATAGAACATTATAAAAACATAAATTATTTCCAAATAGAAATATGTTTGAAATTATTCAAAGGATACAGTAAGCTGGAATATAGTAAATTTCTTCTGAGCTCTTGAACTTCATAATTATATTGCTTCAAGCGAAGTCTAATAGCAGCAGAAGCAGCTGAGAATTTTTCGGAGTTGGTGGGAAAAACATTTCGAGCATTTAGCTGTGTAACTATTTCTCTGTATAGTTTTTCACAAGATTCATGCTCTTTTAACCTAAATAAAATAAAGAAATAGAAATATAACTTAAAATAAAACTATTAGCTGTAAATGATTTATAGAAATTTCAAAACAAGACATACCAGGGATCATCCCCTGTATCAAGCTGTACTAGAGCCATTTGCTAATTAAAAATGTCATCAATATATTCACATAAGATAGATATCAACAGCTTAACAGAGGAGGGACGACAGTCCCCTTAACTGATAACATAACCTGAACAAAGCTTGATAACAACTGATACCAAATTAAAAAGTTAAATATTAAAAATAAAATATAAGCATTTAATTCGTTTCACTAAACAATAATCGTTAATATTATTGTAATCAAGAAAAATAAAAAAATTGTCAAACAGAAATTTATTTAGTAATGCTGTATCAATGAGGTAGAACCTGATTCCTCAGGAAGATTTTATCGACAAGCGCCGAGTAAGCACGTTAGATGCGGTCCACGTTAGGTCCCCGGGGTCCGATACTTGAACTGAACAGGGTACCCCTAAAATACGCCGCCGCACCTAACGTGTTAAAAAACGAGATCGAGGTGCCAAAAGTGTGATTTTTTTTGTGAGGAGGCGTTATGAATCTGAAAACGAACTACGATTAAAGGTATGGTCACACATAACCGCACCGCAGCACGGGCGTGTATCGGATCTGATTCATTTACGAAGAATAGATAGTAACCGGTCACACATACCCGACACCGGGTCAACCGACCCATTACTATCTATACTTCGTATTTGAATCAGATCCGATACACGGCCGTGCTGCGGTGCGGTTATGTGTGACCAGACCTCGAGGTGTACCCAAATTACTGACTTATTCCTTGCTCAATTCGGAGTAGTTCAACGTTGTTTACCAATATTTGTGTTCGCCTATCCTCTCCCGACTTTACTCTTCACAACGATACCGCATACGGTTGAAGAGGGTATCTATTGATATCAAAATGCAAAGAAGAATCAAGGACATCATCAGGCTAAGGCCAACACTTCGGGCGGCGAGGATGCATCTAGGAGTAGGATTGAGGCTCCTTTACACTTTGATCCATTGCCCGGCAGCTGTCTAATGTTCTAGATAAGACATCTATGAATCCCGTTTCATTCTATATTGATTACCATGCAGAATTAGAGGAAATACTGTGAGTTGATCAGGGTTACAGAAGTGTGAGTTTTTAATGGGACAACTGCATTCACGTTACAAAAGATGAATCATCTGTTTGCCCTGTGTTTCACGTTATAACAACCAAAAACATAGCTTAAGTCCACTAAGGCTTGACTAAGTTAGCAGCACAACAAAGCGATTTTTGTCAGACACTTTTGGCTCTCTTAAATAGTGTGAGAATAACAGATCATTAACGAAATCAAATAGGTTGATATTCACTATGAGGGTCCGAAATGAAATGAAAACCATCAGCCAGATACCTGAAGCTACCTCGGCTTTCTTATATCCGAGAAGATAGTCAGAAAAACGTAGGTGAATTAATTCGTGATTAGCCCAAATAATAAAATTGTTTTGTAAAACCTAACAGTGTCTGTTTCATAATTTTAATTAACAATTAAAAAAAAATACTCAATTAAAAACACAAGTACTTCATCGTGATTCTCAGCCATTTTTCTATCCCAAATCACCATATACATTTTTTGTTTACAAAATAAATTGCTTAACACACAGCGACAATTGAAATGAATTTGAGATTAAAGATAAAAAAGAAATCCAAATCTTAGGCCAAAACGTAAAAAAGCTAAATAAAAAATTCAGAAAAAAGTTGCAAGGTGCTATCAGGGAGTCGTAGACAGATATTTTATTATATCGGACGAATGACTTCGATAAAGTTTTAAATCACAACAAATTTAACAAAAAAAAAAAAAAAAAACAATATTAAAGAGATAGTTTTCTCCTCAAGTTTTGGGGTGAGTAAATATAAGAAGAAAAAAAATTTAAAAACAAAAAATAATATACAGTGAATTTCACTTCTTTGCGTTATAAAATATAATCTACCTAAGATCCAACAAATATTAGCTCTTTGTGATAGCTTATCAGATAGTATTTTGAAAAAGGGTTTAGTGAGCAATAGTCATTGTGCCATAATTTTTTTACATTAAACTAAGCTCTTTTTATCATGGAATTCGCTGGCAAAGTTGTCCTGGTTACTGGGTCTAGCTCCGGAATAGGAGCAGAAACAGCAGTTAGATTTGCTAAATTAGGTGCACAACTTGTTTTGACTGGTAGGAATGTAGCTGCATTACAAAAAGTGGCTGAATGTTGCAAGGGTGCTAATGAAAAGGAGCCTCTAGTAATAAATGGAAATATTGAGGACGAACAGCATGTAAAAAATTTAGTAGAATGCACTATAAAACATTTTGATCGGCTTGATGTTCTAGTTAATAGTGCTGGTATCTTGGAATTGGGAAGTATTGAAAATACATCTCTTGAACAGTATGACAGAATTTTTAATACTAATGTTAGATCTGTATATAATATAACGATGCAGGCTGTACCTCATTTAGTAAAAACTAAAGGGAACATTGTTAATGTTTCCAGCGTTAATGGAATACGTTCCTTTCCTAATGTTTTGGCTTACAACATGTCAAAAGCAGCTATCGAACAGTTTACAAAATGTGTAGCTTTAGAATTAGCTCCTAAGCAAGTCAGGGTAAATGCAGTGAGTCCTGGCGTTATCATAACTGAACTTCAGAAGAGAGGAGGTTTAGATGAAAAAGCATACGCAGCCTTCTTAGAGCGGAGCAAAACAACACATGCGTTGGGAAGACCTGGGGAACCAGAGGAAGTAGCTGATGCAATTACTTTCCTTGCAAGTGATAAAGCATCTTTCATCACTGGCGTCAGCATTCCAGTGGATGGTGGAAGGCATGCTATGTGCCCTCGATAAGTGTTCTGTGTATCTTTTATTTTTTATAAATTAACTGTTTAAAAATAAGGCACTATTGTTAGACAATTTTATACATATATGATTTTAAATTAAATTAACTGCATAACTTGAAGTGAGTTTCATCAAGACATGGAATGTTCTACCATTATCTACGCTGCCACATTTATTCATTCAGTTTAAGTTTAAAATAACAATTTAATTTGTATTCTATATAAAAAAATCTTTTCTTTAACCTAATGACAATCAACCGTCTTTATTTTCCAAAATCATCAGGCCAGGTCAGAAACTAAAAAAAAAAATACTTGTTCCAGTTAACTACTTTCTATTATTTAAAATTGTATACTTCTAATTTAATTGTGATAGTCCATATGTTATATCACTGGTGTTTGGGCAAAAGGGGTTAAGTCATTGAATGTGAAACTTAAATGATTTACCAAGCTATTGAAAATAATTATAAATTCATGGTGATTGTATTTCTTTATTACAGAATAATAATTGAAACTATATTTTTTCAACAGGGACTAATAAATTAGGAATAATGAATAAATTATAGTCAATTATGAATTTTAAGAAGACGATACAAAAATTTTTTTTATGACTTAAGCCCTTTTGCCCAAACATGAATGATATTATACTGATAAGGGTCTTAATTTAAAAAAAAAATAATAATAATATTTTTTGTACTCAATTACAATATTTCATGAAAATGGTTCACCAAGTGGATTAATTCTTCATTAATATATAAAAATATCTATTTTTCTATCTATAATTTATAAAATGTATAGTTATTTATTTGAATTAATATGCCACTATGATGGTGCTATTGGATGCTGAACAAACTCGTGCTTACCAATGATATTAGATATCATTGGCTTATCATAAAAGGCTGAGCGACAGATGTGGATGTAAAATTAACCTTAAATAAATGGAATTTGGGGTGCTAATAAAAAAATCCTTTTCTTGTATTTTTATATACCCTATTTATTTTTATTTTATTGAACTAAATTAATTTAATTTATAAAACCGAATTATTTTTGTCCTCTATCATATATCATAGGGAGCGGGGTAGCCCACTGGTAAGGCAGTGGATTGCTGTGCTTAAGGTCCCGAGTTTGAATCTGACATGGCTTATGATATCTTTATTATTCTGCCTCAGTTTGTCTCGTGGGCCGATATATCATATATCATATATCATATCTTATATAATAAGATATATCATATCTTATATAATAAGATTCTTGTTTACTGGGAGAAAATTATCTCCTAAGATACTTCTGAAGCCCAAAATAGTATCTATTAGTTTTGGTTGTTTATTGTCAGGGAAATATCATTAGAAGCGCTTAAAATACTTCTAAGGGGGATATATTCTTCTCTCGTATATAGTGTTTGAATGAGTGAGCTGCCGGTATTAATGGCCTTCCCAGTGAGCTCCTTAAGCATGGTGGAAGGGATCTTTGGGAAGAGTTGTACCACATAATATGGGATGTATGGATGAAAGAAAGAATGCCAAGAGAATGGTCAGAGGCAATTATCTGTTCTATTTATAAAAAAGGCGACAAACGAGAATGTGGAAACTACAGATCTATATCCCTCCTAAATACTTCATACAAGGTTTTGTCAATAGCCTTGTGCCGAAGGGTGAGTACATGGGCCGAAGGAATGATTGGCGAGTATCAAAGTGGATTTAGACCAAGAAAATCCACAACCGATCATCTGTTCTCTCTCAGGCAAATGATGAAAAAGTCTTACGAATATAACCTAACTCTCCATCATTTGTTCATAGTCTTTAAACAGGCTTATGACACCATCGATAAGAAACAACTGCTGGTGGTACTGAATGAATTGCGTATGCCAAAAAAACTTATCGGTCTGATTAAAATGACTCTATCAGGCACGAAATGCAGAGTCAAAGTTCACCCGTACACCAGCAATGAGTTCGAAGTGAAAAGTGGCATACGTCAAGGAGACCCTCTTTCCACAGTACTTTTTAACCTAGCTTTTGAACATGCTATTAGAAAAATAAGAACTAAGCCAGGAGGGAACATCTGCAACAGATTAACCCAACATATGGCCTACGCCGATGACGTAGTAATCTCTGCAAGATGGCAGCATTATCTGGAGCATTGGAGGAGCTGGGTAAAGCAGCAAAAGAACTGGGCCTGGACATTAATGAGGGGAGAACTGAGTACCTAATGACCACTAGAGATGGTGATTTGATGGAATATGAGGTGAATATAGGAGACCACTACTTTCCAGCATGCAGTTCCTTTAAATACCTGGGAGGAATCATTACGAGAAATAATGATACAGTGGAAGACATAAAGGCTAGAATCGCTGCTGGTAACAAATGTTTTTATGCCATGTTTAAAGCCCTCCAACTCAAACATCTTTCCAGAAGTGCAAAGCTACAGCTTCATGAAAGTATAATTAGACCAATTGTGACTTACGGCTGTGAAACCTGGGTCCTGAAAGGAGCGAGTGAGATAATTGCTGAGAACATGGGAAAGAAGAGTTCTTAGGGAAATGTTTGGGTCTCATAACAGATACAGAGGGGTACAGGATAAGGAAGAACTCCGAATTAAAAGAATTATTTCCGGACCCAGACATCGTTAAAATAATAAAGAAAAGAAGGTTGGGCTGGCTGGGACATGTGGAAAGGATGCCTTCGTCGAGATTGCCTAGACAAATGTTGTATGGTCATCCGGGAGGATCAAGAAAGAGAGGTAGACTTCGCAAAAGATGGCTGGATGACCTGGAGGCTGATCTTCAGCAGCTGAATATACGACGATGGCGTGCCAAAGCCACGGACAGAGTGGAATGGAGCAGAATAATGGAGGAGGCTTTGGTTCTGAATGGACCATGACGCCAATTAATGAATGAATGAGTGAGCAACAATATCCAGACCATCAGCATAGTCCAAAAATTGCATAATCCGTTTGTAAGTTGTGTTGGTCTGGATTTTGTAAATTCCGATCAATCTTTTCCAGCAGCAAATTAAAAAATAAACATGCCCCTAAGTCTTGAATTCAGGAGAAAGATACCCATGCATTGCTTTAACATAATTAGCTATATTCATCGTCAATGCAACAATTTCAGCCAATATGAGCTCATCAACAAATATCAATCTGGCACTATTTCTGCACTTACATTATGCCATTTTTAAAAAATATTTTGATCAGGAATAGGAAGTTATATCATAAAATATAATGTGTTGAATGAAAAATGGGAACAGAAAATGAAAAATATATATGTACTATTCCTCTTTCTTGTACCAGCCCTGAAGAAGCCGATGGCATGATGGGGTTATTCTCAGCAATGTTACATATTCAAACCCTGAAGAACAAATGTATGTCAGAAATCAAGACCATGGAAACCTAAAACAATATTACATATATTGTTTATTATACTGCTATTGGTACATTTCTCAGCTGTTTAATTTCATTCTCAATGGTTGCTCAAGACATCAAAAAAACAGCTATCAAGTATTAAGTTTTTGTGGTCATAGCTTTACCAAGTAGATGTCTAATAGGTCAGTTAGACTGCATTAGTGGAATTATCTTCAACGATTGTTTATAATAACGTAGGTAAAATTTCATTTGATTAAAAACATTTACTGCTGTAAGTAAAATTAAACTGCACCGTAAAACCAAGCATCTAATAGGCATTTTTATAACATTTTATTGAACTACTATTATGTCACTTAAGTTATTATGGAGCCGAATCCACAGTTTAGCCAATATGAGTTTATTTGATTTCAAATTTTTCATTCATGAAAATGTCAACACAACCTAATCAATTTCTTTTGTTCAGTGGTCCAATACTGACAATGTGTCAGTAATGTACAAAGAAAAAAAGAATTCAAGATGAAAAGACAAAATATGATTGTGAAAGTGGATGTTGTGTATATCTGGGTTCAACTTAGGTTATCACACTTTTTGCATTCATTTTTGTTCTTACATGAAGTTTCTGAAACTTTTCCACAATAGTAATGTCAACAAAAAGTTCCTATTTGTATACAACTACTAGCAATTTAATTTTAAGGGTTGTAAGACTGAAAATATTTATTCCAATTTTTATATCATATTCAAAAGAAAATGTTTTTCTACATAATAATATATTGGGGAAAAGGTTGTTTTGTTTTATAACTTGGTTACTTTGAATTTCTCATATTTCTCGTTTATTTAGTTTTTTTATAATAAATGGTACTACCAACCACTATTTTTTTATGACTCATCTCTTGTAAAAAGAAAAAAAAATTATCGACAACAGCCTATACCACCTAATCCACAAAAAACAAAGAAGTCAAGCAATCCACAAAACCACCTAATCCACACATTTTTTCATATTCAATTAATTCAGTTTAAATTAGTGTTGAATCGTGTCGAGGAGCCATAAAAATACTTGGAAGATACATGTGGCAGTTTTTCAAATAAAAAATTTTTTGTGTCTCCTAAAAAAAGGAGGCAATGTGGATTAGGCTCTGTCAAAACTAATGATTTATAACAATATTTAGAAAACAAATAAGTATAGTTAAAACTTTCAGTTTCTGTTCACACGATTGTTTTAGTATAGACATAAATGAATCTTAATATTAGATGCCAATACCCACTTGGGGAATAATATGGTTGCTCCCAGTTGAAGCTATAATATGTGGTATGATTTTCATCTTAACATAACTAATATTCTTGCAGAGAAAATTATAAAAATGTAATCAATGATATTCCAATTTACAAATTAAAAACAAATCCATTTGAAACCAACAAAACTATGGCTTTACTATCAAGATTTTTCACTTATCTATAATGTATTATAAAATTAAATTGGATAAACTGATGTGTAAATTCTGACAATATTAAAATTTAAAATTAATTTTATATGTTGAATTTAGTCATTCAAATTATTAATTTATAATTTTTCAATAATTTTATTGACCACAGCCAGGAATCGAACCCAGGTCCTCTGCATCTTTAACACAGCGCTTTTGCCACTAAGCTAACCGTGTGGTCAATTCCAGCTGTTTGGATCTTTTGTCTTTAGTGGTACCAACCACCAGGTCATTTTTCCTGCCCTCCTTCCTCTGTTACTACAACGCATTGTGGAGCTGGCAGGTGGGATCATCAGAGAGAAAAGATTGATACAGCTTTGATTGACCTCATGGTTTGCTCAATGGTAAGATTGCTGCAACAGAGTTGCAGATTCCTGGCAGTGGTCAATAAAATTATTTAAAAATTATAAATTAATAATTTGAATGACTAAATTCAACATATAACATTAATTTTAAATAAAGATCGTTTTAGTTAAAGTTGAAATGTTAAAGATCATCCATCCAACCTGCACCCCAGAATCTCTCACAGCCTTCTCTAGGGCAATATTGAAAAGAAGGCAAGCGAGAAGATCTCCCTGCCGCAGCCCCTCTGTTGCAAGGAATTCGACAGACAGATCTCCACTGACGCACACCTAGCACATTACCTCATTCATCGTCAGCCTCACCAGGCGTATGAGCTTCCGTGGGATTCAGAGTTCCTCCAATGCTCGGTACAGCTCTTCGCGGTTAATGCTGTCATATGCTGCTTTGAAATGATGAAGAAGTGGTGCGTCTTCAGTTTATATTCCTATCCTGTCTCTAGTATGGTTCTCAAGCTGAAGATCTGGTCAGTAGTTGATTCCAGATTGGATTCCATCACCCCTCTCCGCATAGGGAAGCAGGCGAGCAAACAAGAGGTTCAAGAAGACTCTGCATCCAGAGGTCAACAAGGATATGCCTCTGTAGTTACTGCATATCAAGCGGTCACCCTTCTTGTGGTTAGGGCAGATAATTGACTTCATCCACTCAGAGGGCATCACTTCATCTGTCCAGACTGATGCTAGAAGATCCTGAAGTGTCTTCACTACATCACCATCTCCATATTTCAACAGTTCCGCAGGAAGGCCGTCTACCCGGGAGCCTTTTGGTTCTTCAGCTTGCTGAGGGCTTCCTCAATCTCGTCGTCTGGGCGGTTTGAATTCTATCTCAATTTCTTCTTCACCGGATAAGAGTTGGTAGGCATTCTTGATGTTGGCGCTCAGACGAGAAGCGTTCAGAGACAGACAGATCTTCGAAGTGGTTCTTCCATTCCGCTAGAACTTCCGATTTATCGATAAGGAGGTTGCTTTCTTTGTCCAGGCAGTAGGCCTGAACACTGGAAAAAGGCTTCCTGATCTTATTGACCCTTCGGAAAAACTCCCTCAATGCTTTGCTTCCATGAAGCTCTTCTATTTTCTTCATGCTCTTTTTGCCTCTTTTTCCTGTGGTGGAATCTCTTTTGTTCCTTGACTAGTCTTCTGTACTCCTCAACCCTACTACTCGTGCCCCTCAGTGTCATGGTTTGTTAGGCTATGTTTTTCCGGCGAGTTGCATCCTTGCAGTCGTCATCAAACCACGGGGAGCGGGAATCCTTCGGAGCTGGCACTAGGATCGCATCTGACGTCTCATCCAAGGCTACTGGAGCAGGCCTTCCATTGATAATACACCGAACCAGACCCAAGGTTTCTTGATTGTAATGCCTGGTTAAGCTCAATGGAGTACTGGCTCATTACGGCTGGGTCTTTGAACATCTCCAGGTTGAACCTTTTAACCCTACACTTCCTGCTGTTCAGTCTAGGTCTCGAGATCTTGGCTTTAAGGTGTGCGATAGAAAGATAGTGGTCTGAGTCCACATTAGCTCCTAGAAACACCCTCATGTTGAGGAGATTTGACTTATGTTGCTTACCGATCAATATGTGTAACACCATTGTCATTGCTAGTTTCATGGAGTCTGTGTCCAGTTTGGGCGTAGATGTCCTCCCTCCCAATTTTGGCATAGAAGTCTCCTGCAATTATTTTCATGTCATACCCTGGACAGGCGTCAAGAGCTCTTTCCAGGAGATCATAAAATAGGTCTTTCTCCTCTTCATCTGCTACTTCAGTTGGGGCATGAACACTTAGGATGCTGTAGTTATAAAATCTACCGCATATATGAATGATACATATTTTTGGGCTGATGGGCTTAAATCCAATCACAAGCTGCCTGTATACACCTCTCACTACAAACCCAGTACCAAGCTCGTGTAGCGTATCGTCGCAGCTATAGTAGACAGAGTGTTTACACTTCTGCAAGATACCACTTCCTGTCCAGCCCACTTCCTGTATGACAATGATGTCAAGCTTATAGTGGTCTATTTGATCTGGAGCAATTGAAGTGCTCCAGGTCTGTACAAAGATAGCACGTTCCAGTATCCAAACTTGAAAATCCTTTTGGGGATGCTGGGTCTGTTGCCTTTAAATCTGATCATATCCGAGGCTTTCCTGTCCTGTTGTGGTTCCTGTGGGGTTTCGAGGTAATTCATTTTCGGGTTGCAGGGCTATCAACCCTCTCTGCGTACCCTAGTTTACTGGTGGGGCTGCCACCTTTATGCCTGCAGACATGCATGAAATTGTGTATTCAAGTTGAGAGAACTAAAGGGCAGTACCAACAGACAATGGTAATTGAGCGAAAATAATAAAGCAAGCGCAGATCTGAAAATAGGTGGCATCATTATGGGTGCTTTCATATTATACATAGGATGAAAATAACTACAATATTGAAAAGATAAATGTCATGTTATTGTAACTTATCGTGCCTTTAACTATATGAAAAATTTAAGCTCTTTAAAAATGAATGTATTTACATGTGATGTTAAAAAATTTTTTTTTACTTTAGTTTTGCCTCAAGGTCAAAACTTGAGTCATGACCAAACTGAACTGGGGAGAAAATATCAGATTAAAGAGGCGGACAAAGGATCTCTAAAAAGTTCAATTAGAATATAATAACTAAAATCAGTATTTTAAATAAATATTGACCTGAAGGAAAAAAATTAACTATATTAAGGAAGATCAAGATTCTCAACAAATTAATTGAAAAGGAATATATTAAATCAGTTACATAGACCTATCCCTATTGAGCTATGGGCAACTAAAGAAAAAGTATACCAAACTTAGAAAGTATTTACTTTATAAATTAAGAGTTAGTTGTCAAGGGTAAAATGGAGGAATTTTTTATGCACATTCAGAGATGTGTACTGCAAAACCATAAAGCATCAGGCTTCCGATATTCAGAATTTTATTCGAATTATCTTGAAATCTTAGGGTTTTTACCAACTTTGCAGGGCTAAAAATGAGATTGTATAAATAGTTCATAACATTGTTACATTTCTTTATCTCAGGAATAATAAAAATGAAAATAATCATACCCTATTTAGCATGAAAATTTGTATTTGTTGTTTCAATTGAATGGAACGAAATATATTGTTTAAATTAAATTTTAATTTTACACTAATTTGTATAAAATGATAAAACTAAAATAAAATTAATGCTCAATGACTAAGTATCATATACAGTGGCTCACAGTCAAAATGATGCAAGGAATTAACTTTGAAAAAAAAACTATTTTATACCAAGCCAAAATTTATTTTCAACAATCTTTGTTTACAAATATAAAGTTCAAACATTAGGCTAGAATTGACAACACTTAAAAGTTTATTTGAGATCAAATCCTAAAATTAAACTAAAACTTCATGAATAAATATACACTTCTAAGGTCACAGTGAAAATGATGCAAGATTAAAAACATCCACAAAATCAAAAATATTTTGAATTTGAGTACTTTGTAGGTAAGCCTTTATTTTTTATTATCTCTTTCGAACAATTGGGCGTGGATTGGACAAGCTTTTCTGTTTAAGACGGGCTTATCTTGTCCCATTCTTCTTGAAGCATCTTTTTGAGATCTTCTCAATTTGATATCTCATGTTTCCTCACTTCTGTTTCTAATTTCTCCATGAATTCTCTATGACGTTTAGTTCTGGTGATTCTTGAGGTGTTTTTATAGGTTTGGGGCAATTATATAAACACCATTCTTTTGCAAGATAAGAAGAATGCTCGTTCGTTATCACTATAAAAAGCAAAATTATTTATTATTCCAAGCTCGGTTGCATTTACTTTAAAATTTTTCTTTCAGGATGTGACAATATAAATGTCTATCCATTGTTCCCTCAATAAAATGAAGATTTCCTATTCCTGAGGCAGCAATACACCCCCAAACCATGACATTACCAGCTCCAGTTTTGACGAACGGGCGAAGATTT
Source organism: Aelia acuminata (assembly GCA_911387785.2). Taxonomy (NCBI): domain Eukaryota; kingdom Metazoa; phylum Arthropoda; class Insecta; order Hemiptera; family Pentatomidae; genus Aelia; species Aelia acuminata. The sequence continues at coordinate 93,918,757 of OU426981.1, read as the reverse complement.
TTTTTTATAGCGCTCTTCAATTGACTTTTTCTAGAAGAAACCTCTTCCATAAGAGCCAAACAAATTAAATTTTGGCTCATTCGAATACTGAACACTTCCGGAAGTCCATGTCTTTTGTTAAATAATCCTAAGCAAAATTGATTCGAACCTTTTTATTTTTGTCACTGATATAAGGTTTTTGCCAGGCAACTCTACCGTTGCATTGGTTTTTTCTTAAGACTCTTCGAATGGTTTCAGCACATACCATTTAATTTAAATGGTTTTTAACTAATTTGGTCAACTTTGGAGCACCTAGTTTTGGATTATTTGTTATTTGGCGCAAAATCCAACGTTCATCATTACCAGTAAAAAAATGTTTTGCACTTTTCTGATTATTCTATTTTTGTTTTTAAAACTTTCAATAATATTTTAAACGATGGCATAACTCCTATTGATAGTAGAGGCGATTTTTCATTGTGTTTTGTCCATATTTAAATTGCTAATCACTATTTCTCGTTCACGAATAGTTGTATTCGCACCCATTTTAAGCAAAAGCTCGATTTAGACTGATTACTTGTATTCATATTGTTTAGTTTTGTTTTCATTAAAAGAATGAAATGAAATTAAAAGGGTAATAAACTCATTTACCCGATAATTGAAGAATACTTGTAACTTTCACTTTTTTCTAGACGGAAGTAAACGTTGCATCTTTTTCACTGTGACCTTCAATTCCTACGAGTTTTAATAAAGAATTTTTTTTCTCTTTCTATAATTGCTGTTGAGTTGATTTGATCATGTAAATTTAATGTATGGCAATGAATCATTATGGCCTCATGTGCATTGGTTTTAAAATTTTAACAAAGAGGAAGTAAACAGCATTTGAAATAAAAATATTCGTTTGCATCATTTTGACTGTGAGCCACTGTAGGTAGATAAAAAAAAAAAAATACAATTAAAAACTTTGACTAACCAAAAATTCCTAAAATATTTGAGGATTAGGACTTTGTGCAACAGGTAGAATAAATTGGAAAGGGCACAAACAATAAATTATAGTTCAACATGTCTTATTTACACCAGGGAACCTCAGATTGAAACCTATTATAACCCCAAGCCCGCCAATCAATCTACTGATATATTATCCATTATGTATTTCAAAAATATTCTTTATTTTTATTTTTATTTTAACCTATATTTTTTTTCAGTCAGTAGCATAAAATTAATCTTATTTTATACAATATATATTTTTAAACATCGATTTTTGTTTTGTTTTTTTGATTCATTTCGCTAATTGTTTAATTTCATAATCACAACTATATTTTTTCTTCGAAAAGACGCATGATTAAATGCTTACATGTATTATGAAATTATTTATATGTATTATATATATATATGTATTTATATGTATTCATATATTTTAAAGAGAAAGAACAAGATTGAAATCTTGCGATGGTTGTATGGTTGTTATATTCGAATCTTTCAGAAGATTTGATATTCCATGATGCATAGAAAAATATTTTCCAAACATCAAGTAAAATTGCATTAGATAAATACGAAATTTTATTCATCAGTTGAAACAAATCAGAAAATTCTTAAATTAATATTAGTAATAATTGGCATGGCGTTGCTTCCTTTTAAGTTAGAAATGAAAAATGTGGCTAGTGATCAGAGGTGTAAGTTGTTTTTGAGTAATTTTAATACTTAGTTTAGAGCCTTAGTGTTTGATTTAATTTCCTTTTAACATCGTGAGTTTAAATAAATAAAATAATATCGTGAGTGTGAAGTATAATGAGTGTTGAAAGGTTTGGAGTGTTTTAGTTGATAATTTCACAGCAGAGATATTCCAGTTTGAATGAAAAAATTACTTTAATTTTCTTTAGTATGTTGTTTTTTACTTTCACTTACCTATATATGAAATATATAGTAAGTGGAAGTATTGCGATCGTTAAAAATTTCGACTTCCGGTTTTCAACGTAAATACACGTTTTGGGGTCCCCTGAGTCGAAATGACCAAGTCCCACGAAATGGTCTGTGTGTCTGTGTGTGTGTGTGTGTGTGAACAGACTAGCTCAAAAACTATAAACCGTGCGATCCTGAAATTGGGTATTTAGTGTAGGTATATGCCCGAGATGTGACAGCAAAAATTTCATCAAAATTACTTAAAGGGAGGGGGTACTTTACTTAATAACTTTTTAGGTTTTTTTCGATTTTCTCAAAAACGGCTCTGACGATTTTGATTAAACTGAGTATTTGATGTATTCATATGCCCGAGATATGACTGTAAAAATTTCATCAAAATTCATTAACCGGAGGGGGGACTTTACTTAATAAATTTTGTATCATTTTCACGTGTTTTTTTTATTTACTCTAAATTGGCTTTAACGATTTTTATCAAACTGGGTATTTGATTTGTGTAAATACCCGAGATATGACTGTTAAAATTTCATCAAAATTGATTAAAGGGACGGAGGGGGGACTTTACTTAATAAATTTTGTATCATTTTCACGTGTTTTTACTTTCACTTACCTATATATAGTAATTGGAAGTATTGCGATTGTGAAAAATTTCGACTTCCGGTTTTCAACGGAAATACACGTTTTGGGGTCCCCTGAGTCCAAATGACCAAGTCCCGCGAAATGCTCTGTGTGTGTGTGTGTGTGTGTGTCTGTGTGTCTGTGTGTCTGTGTGTGTGAACAGACTAGCTCAAAAACTATAAACCGTGCGAACCTGAAATTTGGTATTTAGTTTAGGTATATGCCCGCGATGTGACAGCAAAAATTTCATCAAAATTGCTCAAAGGGAGGGGGTACTTTATTTAATAACTTTTTAAGTATTTTTCGATTTTCTCAAAAACGGCTCTAACGATTTTGATTAAACTGAGTATTTGATATATTTATATGCCCGAGATACGACTGTAAAAATTTCATCAAAATTGATTAACCTGAGGGGGTACTTTACTTATTAAATTGTGTCCCACTTTTATGTGTTTTTTTTCATTTACCCGAAAACGGCTTTAATTATTTCGATCAAACTTGGTATTTAGTATATGTATGTGCCCGCGATGTGACAGTAAAAATTTCATCAAAATTGATCAATTTTAGGGGACACTTTACTGAATAAATGTTTTCTCATTTTCACGTGTTTTTTTTATTTACTCAAAAAACGGTTTTCACGATTTTGATCAAACTGAGTATTTGAAGTATTAATATGCCCGAGATATGACTGTAAAAATTTCATCAACATTGATCAAATGGAGGGGGTACTTTACTTAATAAATTTTGTATCATTTTCACGTGTGTTTTAAATTACTCATAAAAGGAAAAAATAAGAAATGAATGTGGAAAGATTTGTGACTTTGTGAAGTGGCAATTAACAAAACACGTCAATTTCTAATCTAAATAAGTTGGTAAGTGAAAGTTGTGTGTTGCGCGCACGCACCAGATTTTTTTCCATAGCATTTGTATGGTTGTACTATTATCAATTGTTAAAAGAATTGTGGCACTTTTTTTCTCGTAATATGAAATCAAGGCGCTTGAGCCACCAAACTGAAACCTTAAAAGTTTCAATGCTTTGCGGGTTTTATCGCCATATTGGAACCTGGAAACTAAAGCTTAATAACTATTTAAATGTTAATTTGTCTTTGAAGAACGACCCACACAGCGGAAGTTGGTTGCAATCATAATGAATTATGAGAAGAAAAATATGTCTCCCTATATAATATTAGACAGAATATTACATTTTTAAATTTAACTATATAATCTTGATACCTTTAACATAAAAACGTTATAATTAAAACAAAAAATTAATTCTTGAAAGCTCTAGAAATGAGTGGTGATTATTTTTTTTTATTTTTATAAAAAAAGATAGTTTAAAATATTTATTTTAAATAATTACTTAATTATAATATTATTTCAATAAGTCAGAAAATAATTTGTCTCTTTATGTTCCTCGAGTTTTACTTCCCTTATCATCGCTATTCTTTAAATTCGCTATTATTAAGAGTTATACAACTTTCTTATTTTATATACATACATTCTGAAAAACATTAAACGTGGAGGAAGATATTGGTTTTCTAACGGCTTTGAAATTAAATTACCTCGCATCCTGCTTGCTGGATCGAATCTGTCCTTACCACTTCACTTATATTATTTTTACTTTCACTTACCTATATATGAAATATATAGTAAGTGGAAGTATTGCGATCGTGAAAATTTTCGACTTCCGGTTTTCAACGGAAATACACGTTTTGGGACCCCCTGAGTCGAAATAACCAAGTCCCGCGAAATGGTCTGTGTGTGTGTGTGTGTGTGTGTGTGTGTGTGTGTGTGTGTATGTGAACAGACTAGCTCAAAAACTATAAACCGTGGGAACCTGAAATTGGGTATTTAGTGTAGGTATATGCCCGCGATGTGACAGCAAAAATTTCATCAAAATTGCTCAAAGGGTGGGGGTACTTTATTTAATAACTTTTTACGTTTTTTTCGATTTTCTCAAAAACGGCTCTAACGATTTTGATTAAACTGAGTATTTGATCGATTTATATGCCCGAAATATGACTGTAAAAATTTCATCAAAATTTATTAACCGGAGGGGGGACTTTACTTAATAAATTTTGTATCATTTTCACGTGTTTTTTTTATTTACTCAAAAACGGTTTTAACGATTTTGATCAAACTTGGTATTTGATGTATTTATATGCCCGAGATGTGACTGTAAAAATTTCATCAAAATTGATCAACGTTAGGGGGGACTTTACTTAATAAATTTTGTACCATTTTCACATGTTTTTTTTATTTACTCAAAAACGGTTTTAACGATTTTGATCAAACTTGGTATTTGATGTATTTATAAGCCCGAGATATGACTGTAAAAATTTCATCAAAATTGATCTACGGGAGGGGGGACTTTCCTTAATAAATTTTGTATCATTTTCACGGGTTTTTTTATTTACTCAAAAACGGCTTTAACGATTAACAAAAATAAGATATGAATGTAGAAAAATGTGTGACTTTGGGAAATGATAATTAGCAAAATACGTCAATTTCTAATCTAAGTAAGTTGGTAAGTGAAAGTTGTGTGTTGCGCGCACGCACCAGATTTTTTAATATTGAAGTGAAATCTCAATAATTGAGGATCACGTTTTATGAAAAATTATTACTTAATCATGTTAAAGCTCTGACCCTACTTTTTTACTCTCACCTCTTTAATTAATTAATTAACAATTTAATTTTAATTTTTTCCGTAACATATGGAAAACAGTATTATTTATGAAATGTTTAGTTCAGTATTTTTACTTTTTGTAGCTTTATTTATTATTCTAAAAATGGTTAATATGCTTGATGTAATTTTTGGTTAAATATTTCTTTATTAATAAATTGAGTTTGCAATAGTTCCTTCTTTGACGTTTTGATGATAAATGAATAAATTTTTATAAACATTTAAGCATTTTCAGTTATAACTCTTACGGAACGAATGCCATCTCTATGGTAAATTCAAAGGGTAGCTGTTCCTGATGGCTGTGATGTTACTAGTACTTCGAAACCGTTATTTGTTACGGTTTTTATGTAGTATCAGTTATAAACACCTAATATAGTTATGTGTTATCCCGTTTATTCTTCTGATACCTGACTAAATTTTATGATGTTAGGCTTTTAAATTTTTATCTATTTTTATTTTAAATAATTTATTTTTGAAGAGAAAAGATTTGGCTCCGCCGGGAATCGAACCCGGGTCTTCCGCGTGACATGCGCGGTATGCTAACCATTACACCACGGAGTCGCTTCCAAACGGTGTCAAATCCTTCCTCACTGACATCTCTCCCACGATCTCGCAAGTTTTGCGAGTATTTACGGGAGATGGACAATTTTTGTCCAATTTTGGGCATCTCTTGACGTTCGTAAATTTTTAAAATTATTTTATATTAATTTAACCATCATTGTGGGTAACCAACTATTTTTTAAATTATTTTAAATAATTTATTTTAGAAGAGAAAAGATTTGGCTCCGCCGGGAATCGAACCCGGGTCTTCCGCGTGACATGCGCGGTATGCTAACCATTACACCACGGAGCCGCTTCCAAACGGTGCCAAATCCTTCCTCCTTACTGACATCTCTCCCATGATCTCGCAAGTTTTGCGAGTATTTACAGGGGATGGACAATTTTTGTCCAATTTCGGGCCTCTCTTGACGTTCGTAAATTTTTTAAATTATTTTATATTAATTTAACCATCATTGTGGGTAACCACCTATTTTTTAAATTATTTTAAATAATTTATTTTTGAAGAGAAAAGATTTGGCTCCTCCGGGAATCGATCTGGAATCGGGAATCTGAAAAACAAAAAAACAAAACAACTTAAAAAAAAAAAAAAAAGGCTGGTATTTAAAATAGACAAACCCCTGAAATAATTTTCTTTTCTTTCTTTAGAAAATTTATTTTATTTACTCAACTAGTTTTACTTAAGCAATTTTAAAATTTTTTAGAACAATCACAAGCAAACTAAATTTTTTATTTATAATTTTATCTAGTAAATATATTTAAAATAATTTAAAAGCCGAAAAGGACGAATTGTTTTTGGGGTTGTTGAACCCACAATCGGAGCGTGGCCCCTCTCTTTAAAGCTAGGCTAGTCACGAATCCTAGTACAATGCTAGTTTAGGGTTTTATGAATATTTAAGCTAGTTCTGATTATAGGATGAGACTTACTGATTCACTACAGTTGTCAGCATTGTTGTAGTTTACTTTACTACAAAAGCACTTTAGGCTCATCCGATTCTTAAATTATTTATTGCTTATTCGTCTTTTCACTTGACCATAATTTGAATGCTAACGAATGTGAAATGATATATAAAGTATTTCATTCTAAATTGCCTCTTTTGATGTAAAATTTAATCCTTTATTCCATCATCTTATATGAGACCTTTCAGAAATTATAGATTTCTGTAGTAATGTGCTTGATGGTATTCTAACAATTCCCTTAGAAGGCAGGGTAGTCAACACTGTGCTGCCTATCATCTGAATTATCTCGACAATAATCGCTAACACCTACTCGTTTACGGGATCATGGGGAGTGCCTGTCAAACTATGGATCCCGCTCTGGCAAGCATAATTATACGTCAAAGGAGATTTTTAACATGCTCTTTTCCTTAAATGACATTTCCCATAATTTCAATTTATTGTTAAAAAAACATTCAAAATAAGATAAGACATATTTGTGTGTACTTAAACTAAGATAGTGAAGTCTAAATCATCATCCTTTAGTCTTTTTTAAAATTAAAAATAAACTGAAGTACTGAAAGTAAATTAAATGCCATAGTCAAAGCTTCGGAGTTTCCCCTCCATTTTTCGAGAAAAAGTACCTCATGTAATCGTCATATTTACTTAACCTTCAAACTCGTTATTAATAGATCTCTAAATTACTCATTCTCTAAAGTAGGCATTGACTGCGACCATTGACTGACCCATGGGGAGGGCTGTGGGGTTGCAGCCCTTCTCCTTTGGAATTTTTTACTGTCATATAGAGATAAAATTAAAATTCAGTAAAAGTAAGGGAGTTAGCTAAAGAACTAATAATGTGGAGAACAAGTTGAATTTAAGTTGTGGGAAAGGAACGTAAAGGTAAAAGAGCTGATGGGCTGTAGTCTCTTAGGGGGGAGGGGTTCAACCAACCGTCTTTACTTCCAACCAGCTGGATCCGCCCATGTGTGAAACAAGGCAGTTTCCAACTTCTAGCACAGTCTTTTTTCAACCACTTAATGGAATAAGAAAAAACACGATTTTTAAATCCAATAATAACCAATTAGGAGGAAATCAAGTTATCCGAAATTTGTACAAGAAAATGAGATCATGAAGATGGAACTTGAGCCCATTGACACTGATATCAATACTTATTTATTTTTTAATTTTGAGGAACAATATTCACACATGAATTTAGTTTTTTATCTATTTCTCCATTATTTTTTGCCCCATCCTCCACAATTTCCTCCTTTCCCAGCATCTTTCATATATTGGCTCTTAAACCCTTAAAGATATAGGTATTCTAATCGAAATTTTCAACAAGAAAATTTGTCAAAAGCAATGTTTAAATTTTCATTGTTATAATATTTATTTATAGGTAGATAGTAAACGGTAAAAAGGTTTTGGTAATATAATAATGACTCTTAGATTGCTTAAAACCTACGGTATTTCATTTATATTCGAACGTGAATAGAAAAAAAATTAAATTAAATTTCTAGTTGTGTCACTATTCTAGCCGCTTGGCGGCATGATAAAGTGAAATTTATAATAATCTTTTACTCCACAATTCCATTTTGGATTTCCATATTACAATTTTGATTTTTACTACTACTACTAATAGACTACTACTGTTAACGAAACTAATAGACATTTTCTCATTCATTAACAATTAATTTAAAAACAAATAATGCTTGATAATTTACAATGCCTAATGGCGCAACCAAGGGGGGGGGGGCAGATAGAGATGAAGACAGTCAAAAGTATTACTATTTCCATACAAAATGCGCTATATTTAATATTTTTTTAAGTCTACAAATTAATTTTTTTGGGCCGATTGAAATTGAATTTTTAATTGATTTTTTAAATTTTTTGGGCTGGGATAGCCGAGTGTGTTGGAGCACGACCCGAACGGTGGCGGTTCGAATCTACCCTCGAAGGGTTGACTTTTATTTCGTGGAGGCCTCCCGGAATAAATCTCGATCTTCCCACCATGGTTAGGATGGGTTGGTTACACCAATAGAGTAACCCCCTGAATCCAGAAATTGAAAATGGATTGTATTTAAATATTTAATAGTCAATATCTGTACCTGAGAGATAAACTGTTGTAACTACAAAATTCTCGAGTTTCCAAATATTGATATAACTGAATTATTTCTATTATTCTATTTCTAGCGAAAGGTATTCGTATTTATATTCCTGATGAATGGTGTTTTATATAACCTATTATTAGTATTACTTTTTTTTTTTTTTTTACGACAAGAAATATGAACAATTAAAATTCAAAGTGCTCTCCTTTAAAAATTTAATAATGTCAGTTTACCTCTGAGGTAACAGATATGTACTAATATATATATTTAAAATGAGGTCCTTCATTACTGATGAAATCTAAAAGAAAAAAGAAAAAAGTCCGCACAAAAATTTCTGGACCCGCTACTGTACAAAGTCTTATTTGAACGTCTTGTTTGGCATGTGGGATGGACTTATTATCAGTCCGCTTTTGGAAAGGAAATTGGGGAGATTCATTATTAATATCAATATATTAGGTATAAACAAATATCAATATTAATATATTAATATCAATACGAGTATATTAGGTATAAATAAAAAGGAAGAAATATGTTGGGTATCACATCAGGAAAGTGATACCGAACATTGAACTTCTTGTAGTGCCATATTAATTAAAATGATTTTGATTACGAACTGAAAAATTCTTTTTTACATTTTACTTTTTATTGTGTTCATTTTTTTGATTATGCAGTAAGTAATAATATACTATTTTTCAATTAGTAATAAATATATTTGTAATAAGAAAACATTTTGAAGACGTATTGTATTTTTATATAAGTACAAACCTATTTATTTTGAAAAATTTTGCAGGAATAGGAGACCAAAGCGGTAAGAGAATCATCTTTTTAAGATACAGAGCGACTTAAGGTTCATAACATTGATTTGGGAAGACTGGTGTTACTAAGCGGTAGAAGAGTAGGTCTTAAGTTTTCGGGCTTCTCATTGGTCGGAGCCGGGCCAATGGGAGGCCAGGACGAGAATCAGCTGATCGCCTGGTAACAGTTGACAGTCTGCTCCGGGCTTTGGAGGCAGAAGGTAGTATTGTTAGACCTCTAGGATGGACGACTCGCTGGCGGAGGTTTGGTTATTTATTGTTTGTTTTGCTTTTTTTGGCGAAATCTCCGGCAGTTGAGTCTTCGATCAGAATAATAAGGTTTGACTTATCTTTTTCTCCAAAGCTACCGGATTTTTTATCTCATGATTAAATCTCTCTATTAACTGATTTGGAGTGTACATAGCAATATAAATAAATAGTTTGTTCCTGTATCATTGTAAATTATGAGGGAAAATATGAGTAGATCATAAACCATTTTAAGTAACAAAAAAAATGCTAACACGCCATGAAGCTGGAATAAATCATGCTTATTCCATTTGTTTTATTGATTTATCCTTTTTTACCATAGTGGATAAGATTACTGACAATTATTAAAAGCTACACCTTCACGTAACTAAGCAATTTAAAAATGTATTTTTTTGTATAATTTTATCTGAAGAGAAAGGGATGGTTATGGCTGGGATATAAGCATAGTTGGTGAGAAATAATATTTTATGTAAAGCAATGAGCTGGTTTACCAAAAAGATTGAGAAAAGAGATGTAACGCGAATTATATGATGTCAGGATATATGTGTTTTTTTTTTATAGTGTTGGCTTTTCTTCTCAAAACGATGAATTTTGAAAACTGACAAGAGTGACTTAGGGGGTCTTCATAGATTCATCTCTAATAGTGACTAATCAGAAAATAAAAGTAGTCAAAAGCATCAACGAAAACTGACCATTGTACAATATATTTTTAAAATATTATGACCTTGAAAACCTTTGAAATAATTTAAGTACTTATAAAACTCTACTAGTCATTTCGAATGTTGCTTGTACTTCGTCCTATGTAGACTGACTTAAGGTATTATTGCAAAATAAGCTTATTCTTTAACTACGTCCTTCATGTTCCTAAGCTACTTTTATGATTGATGAAAAAAGTTAATGTTTATAACGAAAGAAATCCATCAAATGGCGCAAAGTTATAATTTACAATAATTATGTCTGAATCCAAGTAAAGTAAAATTATTTACGAAAAATCATCACAAACACTAATAAAAAAACAGATTTATAATTATTGACCAAGAAGCTATTATTACCTTATATCTTGAGACCATAATTATTAAGTGTTATAAAATAATAATGAAATACATTTGAATAAAATTATGATTGTTATTTTAAATTGGTTGATTATAAACATAGATCCAGAGATGATTTGAAGTCGAAATTTTAAGTATATAGTGCACGTCATTAAAATTTCAATACATTTTTAAAAATTCATTTTATGGATGGGTAAGATCTTTCCAACTTCAATTTTTTTTTTCTTACATACGACGTTTTAAACTATTATGTTAATTTTCAAATTTGAATCTAAAAATCATTTTATTTTTATACTAGTTTGATTCATCCCTTGTACCTCCTTGTTGTTTTAAATACATATTTATTTATAAGTATTATAATATAATATAATATTTTTATTATATTATTATTTTCTATAATATAATATTATTTATAAGTATTATAATATAATATAATATGTATAACTTGAATATAAATGAATTAATTGAATAAGCTTAAATACTTATGCTGAAAATAAGCGATGTATGTCACCAGTTTCGTATGCTTTGATCGCAGCTCGGTTTGAGCCGTGCAACGGTCAACAACCCAACCCTCTATTTCTTCCATGAACCATCTGGTCTTCCTCGTTGCCTTGCTTGATAATACAGAAATGGATTTGAAATCAATTTACTGAATTAATTTTATCATTATTAAACAGTACAGAAGAACTATTTCAATTGTATAGTATCTAGATTATTATTAAAAATATTATGATGAAAAAACAAAAACAATTCCGAGAGATTCCATTAATTTACTCGTATGAGCAGAAATGCTTTCTTTATGTTAATTTGACATTTTTTTAGTCTACCTCTACATACCTCGGTTCAAAACTTTAATATGGTACGTATGAACATCAATAAAAATTACTCCTGTGTATTTGAGGCTAAGTAATTTTTCTATTGACAATACCGAAAATACAAAAACTTTTGCTGCAAGTGAATGTTTTGAAAACCAATCGATTTTTATATTTTTTTTGGATTCTATTTCCAACAATAATGGACACATATTCATTCTATTGGGCCCAAGAGGCCGAAAAAATGGGGGCTATCTCCTTATTTTTCCCTCAAAGTTTCTGTATTACCTAAAAATATACGCATATTTCACACATAATCGAGAGATCTGGCTATTAAAAATTTCAGAGAAAGATTGTTCAAGCAAAGACTGTGAGAAAAACAAAACAAAAAAACATACCATCTTATTTGATAATACAAGAAAAAAACTCTGCAAACAACAAACTAATAGTGATAACAGATTTAGTTGATTAGTTTAGCGTGTTTCGAAAAATCTATATAAAAAGACGATTGAAAAGAAAGTAGTTTAAAATAAAAGATCTATAATTTTTATATTCTGCGCTTAATGGATATAAAAAACAAATTGAATCCAGTCCGTTATTTAAATTAAATTTAATTAATAAAAGTTGCTTTAAGTTTTATTGTCGAAGTTTGTTTACAGTTTGTTTGTTTACGTGAATTAAGATATGAAGCCAAAATTTAATTTCTTACATGACTCTCAGGCCCGACGCTCATGTAGATAAATTTTATGGAATGAAGAGAGACGTATCAACAGGAGAATGTAGATATTTACACAAGGCCTAACTGAATGAACTGTTCCCCCTACACATTAGAGGTGAAAGAGCGTGACGAATAGAACTGGGATGTAAAATTACAAAATCGGTAGTGAACGGATCACTAGAAGATTTATAAGCGTGGAGCCGAATGTGAAACACCCGAGGGGTAGGCCGAGACGGAGATGGGAGGATTGGTTAAGGCAGATCTGTAGAAGTTGGGATTGGACCGCGGTTGGTGGATAGAGGTGTGCAAGGAGCGAGTTGTGATGTCGGCATCGATCTTTCGGATTCGTTAAGCCTTTATTATTATTATTATTATCATTATAAAAAAAAAAATTCTTCATGCATTTTTTTATATATTATCTATTTATTTTAGCAAGGAAAATACCAGCAACAGCTAAGTCATACAGAGTGACTTATATTTTTCTAATCTTACCAAAAAAGATCGATCGTTGAATAATTTTTTGGTTATAACA